>BRKX01000010.1:53290000-55790000 GCA_026008535.1 Perilla frutescens
CATGTTCGTTTCATGCGTAAAAATAAAGTGGGGATCCTTAGATAATCAGTTTCAAGTTACTTTCTGTAATATAAAATTATACTTATGTGAAACTGATGGTAATGAAATAGATTGTGTAGATCATTATTTCCTACTTTAAGAGTAGACATAGAAATAATTGATAAAATTGGAAAGAAAAGAATGAATAGATGGAAATGTAGTGTTGTAGTTGGTCAACAAGGGAAGTAAGAAGAATTGGAGACAATTTGGGAAAATTGTTGATTATTAAACAGAAGAAGACAGACATAGAAATTAGAGAAATGAAAAAAAGTTATAGCAATTAATAAACAAAGTTCATTTTTAAGTTCGAATAACAATCACTTAATGTGTTCTAAACTTGATACGAATACAAACTACAAAGTAAATACAATCATTTCATGTGTTCTTTGCTGAAAACAAATTCCACTTCTTATTGCTTTTGGACTCACTTTCAAGTTTCTATTGCTTTTAAATATATGGATAAAAAGAAATGAAAATCGGGGCCTACCTAAGGACATGGATAAAGTTTAGATTTCATGTACTGAAAGTCAAAATATGAAATGATCCATAAATTACATCATCGCCAACCCATATATAAATGTCCATTTGGTGTCTTTTGCAATCAACTCGACAATTCTTCTGCTCGTAGGTATGATCTACATCATTCTTCTGCTCGTAGATATGAAACCTAGTTTTATATTCGTTGGGACTTACTGTTTTTAAGTATTGTTCAGTATTGTGCAATCTGAAAAACTATTGTATTTGGTTTATCTTATTGTATCTCTTTAGAATTTTGTCATGATCTATCTTGCGATATAGATAAGTTTTGAGTCTGAATACTAGATAGTAGTACCGATACTTTGATTTTTGTTTTTCCAGATAATTATTTGGTTGATTCACCAAAAAGGTCGTTGAAGTTTTATCCAAATCTGGCATGCCCTTAAAATGTTATACTACTATATGCAAAAATCTCATAATGATACTATTTGGCTTGATTATTAAAATTATTTTAGACAGTCCAACATTCACTTAAAATCTTCAACAACTAAACCAATATTGCTTATATTTTTCATTCACACAATATTTCCCCAATATGGCCAATTCTGTTTAATGCGTCTGTTTGTTTTGATTTTGAGGGTAAGATACAATGCCAGGACCTACTTCCAAAACTAAATATTTTTTTACTTTTTACTTTCTACTTTTTTTTTAATCTTATTCTATTTTTGCTTTCATTTTCCCCAGATATAAGAAACTTATTAGAAAAAGGTGACCCATTTGCCACTTGAATATCACCGTTCTTTTGTAGCTCATAATTTTTTTTAATTGTTTGTTAAATTTCTTTAGGAGCAGATTGTTTGCTATTATGGTGAATTTATGAATGACTTAAATGACCAAATTTTTCGAAAGATGCGTTTATGATATTTTGGTAAGATATATATGAACCTTAATAAATCGTAATTCATCTCCCAAATACCAATGAGCGGATTTGCCGTTTGACTGGATGTGGCACATTGTATTCAATACATCATTTATTCTAGCATCCTATAAAATGGTGCTCTCTTGTAGAAGATCTCGTCCCTTGGTCTCATCCATGTCTTCTCTTGCTCCTGCACTTTGTCTTAGGTAGCACAATTCTTTTCCATTCATCTTGTGATTTTCAACACTGTTTCATTAGATTGTTCGTTGTTTTCTTAGTTTTATCTGGTTTGCTATGGCATTGTCTTGGGATGAGTTGAGTGCTGATCATAAAATTGTCTTTTTACTTGAGAGTTTAGCGAATGAGCAACATCAGCAATCACCAATTGCCTGTCGTGTGTGTGACAAAATATTTTTGGACAACACAAGTCTCCTTGAACACTTTCTGTCTCATTTTAGTCAAGATGGGACTCTTAAGGGAAGGCAACATGTTGAGAGCTCAGTGCGCAATTCTGTTGCACATGGAAACACAGAACCGTGTGCTTGGGGATCTGTTTCTCCAAATATGCCAAATCTATCCCTAGGTAATTACCTGATTCCACTGTCACAAAATTCTGAGAAACTTTGAGAGGCTACCTTGGCTTATAGGCCTCGTACATCTTTTTCTTTTCTCTTCTTATTTAGGCCATGGGACATTTGCTGCACAGCCTCATCCGTCGTCAAACTTCCATGCAAGATTTGCCTCACACGCTGCTGGACTACATCCCCGCCATCCCATAAGGCCAGGACCTGATTTCTTTACTCCAGATACAAACAAGCGATCAAACTTTGGTTTTCGTCCTTCAGATCCTGGTAATTCTACGTCACATCCTGTTAAACAATCAAACTTCTTCTCATCCATAACATTTGGTACTTTTTCTTTACATTCCATTTCAGGGACTAGTGGTCTTGCTCGGGGCACGGGCAGATGTCATCCTCAAACCGCTAGGAGAAACACGGCGGAGGGTCATTGTTCTGGCTATACGAGGCCATACATCAAACAACTGGAGCGGCCTATTCAACAGACAATTGTTGTCCTTGATGATGTGGGTGGTAATAATAAACCTGATGAGATGGACTTGACTTTGAAGCTTTGATGAGTCTGATTTTATATTGCTAGTGTTGAATTACCGAACAAATAAAAACATTTCACATTTGTACTGAATGGTTTTTTAGTGTCTGTTTTAATGCTACACTGTATTGAGTTATCCTTTAATGAGGGATCGATTGAACAATTTGATGGCCGCTGAATTTTGGGTCATATAATAAAACGATAATTTATATGACAGTTTCAGTTTGAATTTCTAAATGTAGGAAATATACCTACTTCTTATATACTCTACATATCGTGTGGTCCTCTATATGCCTCTCAGGTTATTCCCTTGCAGAGTAAGGTTGAGCAACACCCGAACTGCCATCGAAATATTGGCTACCGAAATGGATTCGATCGTACCATGCATGTAATAAGGTAACTAGCTTGTTAGCTTGTTTTTTATTTTTTCTTTTCAGGGAAATGTAGATAGAGCGAAGTTTGTCAATTTGGCCTTTTTTTTCCAGTTAGAAATAGCCCTCATGGATTTTTACTACGTGAAAACAGTAATTCCAATGTGGTGAAAATTGCTGGAATAGAGAATTCCGGAAATTGGTTGTAACTATAAAAGTCATTGGAAGTGTTGTTCTTTGTATAATAATTACAGGACTATGTTATAATTGTATAATAATCTAAAGATTATGATTTTTAATGCAAATAACCATAAAATAAATATTAATCTTTATGCTCGTGAACATGCCTTGGAACGCCATTTTCCAACACATTTTTTGACGAAGTATACGAGTTCTATACAACAATTATAGACTAATTTCTCGCAATTGCAAAACTCCAAACCTTTCTAATGTTCTTGACAAAAATAGCTTTAAGCAAAAATCCTTTGATGTTCACATGAGTTGGTTTGACGCGGCAAAATTCTTTGGGAATCAAATCGCATAAACCAAAACGACATTTAAATCTTTGGGAAAGAGAGAGAGAGAGAGAGAGAGAGAGAGAGAGAGAGAGAGAGAGAGAGAGAGAGAGAACAAACATTTCCGAAAGATTATATTACCACGAAATTAGATCATTCTCCAACTTAAGTACCCTCATTTATGAGAAAGAAACCTATCTACACTCCTTTTCTCATGTCTTCAACTATTAGGTCACCAACAAAAAAAAAAAAAAAAAAAAATCAATCCATGCTACTCCGAAGGCAGAAAGTTTCAGATATGTATCCAAGCACCTATACAACGAGAAATCATCATTTACATAGAATTTTTTATATAGAATTGCATGTCATTGTCAGGGGGGTAGTTTTTTGCTCTTTCTCTGTGCAGTTTTAGCTAGGTTTTCAGGTATATCTCGCTTTCTTTTGTTATTGCAGTTTTGGTTGTTCTCACCATTGTTGTTCCCTCCGGTGCTCGTTGAACTCTTCATCTGCGACTGTAATGTGTCTTTGACGAAAAATTTCAATTTCCACAAGGTGGATTCACTCTGCAGGGAGCACATCCAAAGTTGGAAGTATTTTGAGTTAGTTTAAGATCTTTAGACCGTGTAATAAGGATGTAAAGAAGAGAATCGTGCAAGATGTTTGAAAACCTGAGCATCAATGTCAACTTCCACAGTTTCTCCTGCTGCTTGGAACCTGGGGTCGTTCTGGGCAATTATTTCTAAGGCCTTATTGATGTCCTCGGGAGATAGACGTGTGATAGCACTCCCAAGTCGTTTCTTCTCTTCTGTCGTCATCTTTCTGAAACAGAAAAGGCATCAAATATTATAAACCCAAAATGATTCAAGTATTACTATCTCAAGGATTTCCCAATCACACTACCATATAAATTTTGGCAAATTCATCCAAGATGACTACAAATGGATTGCAATCGGAAGTGTTATTCGTTATCTGAGTATCAAAATTCACATTTACAAGCAGTCAATAATGTTTATGGACAGAGTGAACATATGTCGAGAAGTTGAACCTGGTAGCTTTCTCCAATTCTTAAATAAATATTTTCAAAATAAGAATAGATGGAGATAAGAAAATGGTTGAGGAAACCAAAGCCCTACAAAATGTTGATTTCAGGTCCAAACAAATAAAAGATTGATAATATAATTTATTGGCACAATAAAGCATCAACAACGTACACATGCCCAGGTCTAATAATAAAAAACACAAATTTTCTCCCAAGCCTCGATGCCCCAGCTCTTTCATTAGTACCTTTTCTTACTACACTTTTACCAACATCTTGGGATTTCTTCAGCATCTCCCTAGTCTTGATTCCAGAACCACCCTTTTCCCGGTTTCTGGTCCAGTATATTTTCTTTTCCCACCATGACAGCATTCATCTAAATATTTTACGACATTGATTATTTTCAGCATTAAAAAAAATTCCTCACCCACATCAGTGATCATAACTAACCCCCAACAGTAACAGACTGGCTGGTCTGGCATCCAAGTTGCAACTGGTCATTAGGCCAGCCACATGAAAGAGTCGTCTGCTCTTGAAAATATCACTTCTATGAATGGTCACTATCACGCGGTACTAGGCGGTGAAGAACGCAAGTAAAGCTGGAGCTTTTTCCAGCAGTAAGGTCTTGGGTTAAATCCCGCAAGTAAATAAAGCCCTCATGTTCAGTTGCTTTCATCAAATTTGAAACCCTGCATAGACTCCAGAGGAAGGTAATATGTCCATGCCCCTTAGGCCCTGGGGGACACAGACACAATGACCATGATCACGGATCATGATCCTTTGAGGATGAGCTGACTCTAATATAGGTCATAATGAACCGAATGGCTTCCATCAAATTGTCTTGAATTCTTTTATGTGTGCATACACAGTTTTTCTCTTGTTCTCCCACAATTATGGTGTGGTTGCTTTTTTTCTTCTTTTTTTAATGAGACGGATGATGTGGTTTCTAGGTTAAGACTTAAGAGGAGAAAGTGAGAATATGGAAGCCCAGGTCTCGAGAGGATGAGAACAGAAGGGAGACCTAAACAAATTTAAAGAAGAATTGAAAAGGAATTAATGGGAATGGAAAATAGTGAGATGAATGGAGAAGAAACTGGGGGTCATTGGGGCTAGTGGCATAGAACTAATGATTGAGGTTGGGTAACTGGAAGTAGCAGACGTAATTCCTATATAACTAAATAACCCAAATAAATGAAAAACCTTATATTTCATCACCATATTACGATGTCACAAAGACGCAAACACAACCTGGCAGTGAATATATCACAAACTATGCCAAAGAAAGTCCAGATATCATTGATAACTGAAATACAAAAAATTGTGTGAGATGGCCTTGTGGACTAAAATCTGTAAGATGGAAAATTCATCCACATAATACTTTTCCAACAAAATAATGCTTGTGTATTGCTTTGTGAATGTATTACTTCTTATATAGTTATATTCAATAGTATTACGTGAATTTCCCATCATATGGATTTTAGTAAGTGAGACAGCCTCATAAGGGACCTATTATACCTGCAATAATTCTAGCGTGTGTAGATTTACACTGAAAGGTAATGTAATTGTTCATAATGATTGAAGGTGAGGCACCAAAGAGTACAGAGTCAAGGTTTTAAAACAAGTTTTTAGCCTCGAGGTGTTTTCCCATAGTACAGCGAGACATAAGCCTCAACAATATGAAGAAAATTACCAAATTTTAAGCATTTTTATTACTTTATACTGAATTTTAAGAATTTTCTACTATTTAATTGGTTGGCTCTAGTTTTTTCAATATATATAAAAATATAGACCAATAACTATAAGTTGGTTGACAATAATGGTTGAAAATGGGATTAATAAAGGAAAATAGGGCCAATATATTTGCTCTATCCACACCTGCCTCACGTCACACTTTCATTGGATTTTAGGGTTTTTCATGTCTCTCTATCCTCTTCAGCCTCAAGGCAGTTTTAGATTTTCTTTCATCTCTCTCTCGTTTTCTCCTCTTCAGCCGCCGTTTTTTTTTTCTTAGAGTTCAAAAAATCAAAAACAGCCCAAACAAAAAAAATAGAAAACACGGCCATAGAAAGATTAAAGAAAAGGGAAAAAAAAAAAAAAGAGTTCCTAAGAAATCAATCAAGAATTTCAACATGTTACACAGGGCAAACCTGCATTTTTGAAGTACCAAATCCTTGAGTTCGTCAAGATGCGTGTCAACCTCATCTAGCTGAAATAGTTAATAATTCTTTCAGCACATCCACGAGGATATCTTATGTAGAATAAAAAACAGAGGCAAGGCAAAAATACGACAAAACTGGAATTAACAATAAGATTAATTTTTTTTTCCTACGTTATTTATCTTGGTTTGGGTGATGGGGTTCATTTATCAAAGTATACAAGTCTTTTTTCACTTACATCAAGACTTAAATCTCTGGACATTTTGGCATAAGCAACCTCTTGCGCGAGCTGCATATCTAATTGCATGTCGGCTTCTTCTTCTTTCCGCCTTTCTTCCTTTAAATAAACCAATTTATATGTCAAACGTTAATTTTAAAAAAGCTACTGTATTCTTTATTGTCACTTGTCAGTATAAAGGCATTTATAGATCAAAGAAGGCAAGAGTGCTACTTTTATCAATCATAGATGCATAGATACTACTTACGAACATTTCAAAAAACATATCATTACCTCTTCATCGACTTTTGGCAGAAGTTGCAACCATTTTGTCTCAAATTTATCCAACAAAGTTTTGGCCATAACATGGACATCATCTCTTTCTTTGTTATATTTCATGGCATTCTTGAATATCAGTCTCACATCAGCGCACATTTCTCGAACATTTTTATACCCACTACCATCTGTCGCCTCCATTTTGCATTTGACAGTACTGAAATCCATGGGTTTCTCAATAACCTAGAATTCATTTGTTAAAAGTTTGTACAAACATAAGTTGAAATACAAATAACCTCAAATATATATATATATATATATATATATTGAAATCAGAAGACTGAAGGGGACATGAAACTGCTTTGTGACTGAAGAGGCTAAAACAAGGGATGAACTAAAAATATGCTGAACAAATGCTCCCATGTATCATTCTTCACACTTCACACAAATTAAGTCATGAGCACTGAACACATCAATCAACAGTAACAACATAAAAAAAATTGAGCTTTACCTCATAGTAGTCATGCAAACCAAGACCTACTACATCCACAGGCTGCATAAATGGTCCCGCCCACTTGTGTTGAGTTAACTGAAATTGCAAAACCCAGCAACAGTAACTATAGAAGCAAATTACAAATGGGAAACACAGTCTCAGCGCACTGGGAACTACAGAGTACTGACATCATGAAACAGCTCCTAAGACAATACTATTTATGTTCCTGTAACTACAGTGATAGATGATACAACAGCCCTCCTATGAGACTTCTCTAGCATTATACAAACCACAACAAAAGGACTTCGCTCACCAACAATGTGTTTTTTTTTTTTTCATTTTAAGCCTGTGTTCTTCCATCACATTATTTTGTAAGTTCATAAGCATGTTCCCTAACTTCCAGAGTATCAATGTAAGTGATCCACTTTTAAATATTTCAAAACAAACAAGAAGAGAAAGAGCTCAGCTTATATTTACATCCATCTAAAAGCTAACAGGCAGGAAAAGAGTAGAAGCTGTAAGCAGTGCAGCAAATAATCTGGTCCAAGACCATAAAAACTCGAGATGAAACTAAAAGAACCATTAGGGATACCTGACGCCATATCGTTCCAAATTGGCGCATAAGATCTTGCATTCTCAGAGCAGCCGCAGCTTCCCTATTAGCCGCATCTTGCTGCCTCTTCTTAAAGCTGCTCCCAAGGAACTTGTCCTTTTCCTTGTCCTTCACTACACAACCACCTTTTGGAGTGATCGGATGCTTTGTATTAGAACTGGAGTAAAATTGTTCAACCAAATTGAGTTTTTGCTCAAGCTGCAAGTGCACAGATACGAACTTTATTAAATAGAAAGTTGTCAAAACCTTCTTTTGGTGTCAGAAATTCACTTCCCGATTCGACATAAATAAATAAATAACACAAAATTAGTATTAGTAAGAACAATGTTAGAGATATCGAAAACATCCATTTCTTCGACAATGCATATAGTGAAAAAACAACCTATGCTAGAGCACTTGATAAACATATTAAAATCTATATAATTCGGCTAACTGTAATAAGTTCTGGATTACTACACAAAAAATCATCATATCTTTCTTCTCAAAAAATTTAATGCTTCCACACCCATTTTTCAGATATCCCAACAGCGTATTTCCTAAAATGAAATATTCTTTCCCACGAAATCTTTCACCGCAAAACTGTAAAGGCATTAAAACTTCACCTCAAAATTCAATGCTCATTCAGAATTTGAAATTCACATTGCGACATGGACAGAACAAGGCCACAAATAACCGGTCACGAGTAATTCCAACACACGCAACCCAAAAGAACATAAAAAAATATACACGAAAAACTACAGGGTAATTAAAATTAGAAAAAGCACAAAAAAAATTGCACCTGGTCAACTTTTATAAACATTTCCTCCACGCTTTCATTCAAGCTCTCCACTTGAGACATATCTCTAACGGTTTCTTTCGGCGCAACGACAGCCACGTCAAGAACCGAACCAATCTTTGCCTCCATCACCTTTCAAACAATCAAGAAACAAAATTAAACATTTTCTCACTCAGGAAAAAAAGAGAAGAAAAGAAAGATACAACTTATACAGAAAGTAAAAGGGTTTAACCCATCTTTTTTCCCCAAACCCACAATCAAAAAACCTAACTTTTTTAAGGAAAACGAGAATGAGCACCCGCACTAATCTATTTAAATTAAACACTGAGTTAGAACGAATGAAATAAGATAGGATTTAAATTCTTGAACAAACTACATGAACAAGAAATAAAAGTTTCCCTTGTTACCTGGGTTTTAGCAGATTGAAGAAGTAGATACAAAAACCCCAAGCAAGTTTGTTAAAAAAGGGTGCGCTTCTTCAACTTGTACCTTCTGCCCTTGTACTTTTTCAACGTGATTGCCAACTTTTAAGTAATACCATTATTATACCAACAATATTAATACAGGTATATTTCCCTCAAAAAAAATACATTTGATAAAAGAATACTAGTAGCATCCCATTCTTATAATAATAATAATAATAATAATAATAATAATAATAGTCCCTTGGGGATGGCCTAGTTGTGGAGTGGTGTTTCTTGAGGCCAAAGGTCTCAAGTTCGACCCACCACCAATACCACTAGGTGTGAGCCTGTCACACCTGGTAAGCCAGGTGTGGGCCTTGCCAAGTGTGGGAGGCTCACACCTGGCTTACCAAGTGTGGTTTAGGCTTACCAAGTGTGGTTTACCTCCCCTCCCCTGTGTAGGTTTGGTGGAGTGGTGTTTCTTGAGGCCAAAGGTCTCAAGTTCGACCCACCACCAACACCTGGCTTACCAAGTGTGGTTTACCTCCCCTGTGTAGGTTTGGTCTCAAGTTCGACTCACCACCAACACCTGGCTTACCAAGTGTGGTTTACCTCCCCTGTGTAGATTTGTGTGGTTTACCTCCCCTGTGTTACACAGGGGCGGGGTTTATCCAGTGCGCACCACGGTAGCGGCTGCGGGTTACCCTCGACATCCAAAAAAAAATACACATAATAATAATAATAATAATAATAATAATAATAATAATAATAATAATAATAATAATAATAATAACAGAGAGTAGCACCGATCTAATAATAATAATAATAACAACAACAACAGAGAGTAGCACCGAAGCACCGAGCGGATATTGCTGTCAAAATTGGCCCAACTCTATCTACTTTAGTTTAGGATTGAGTTGGGCTCAGGAAATATAAATTAGTAAAAAAAAAGGTACTCTTGTTTTTCATTTTATATCTTCATATTAAATAAAAATAAGAGAAATTCCAAACATAGTACCTGTTTTAATCTTCACAACTACTACTATTTTATAAAATATAAAAATAAATATGATAATATTTTGATATTTTCAATACCTTTGCCACCAACACTAATAACCCAATCATATGTAGCCCCAAAACATTGAAGCCCTTACCCCTTTTCTATAATTAAAAAAAAAAACATTGTCAGCAGTTTTTCATAATTAAAAAGGGTGTACATTTGTGGACGAATTCTATTTAATTATTTATTTTACCACATCATTACTGTAGTTAGAAATTTATTTTGAAATTCTAGATTAGAAATTTAGAAGTTAATACCACCTGATATAGAGATATGAATCGATCATGTGCCAATTGTCAAATGTCTTTTGGGTTGAGAAAGACTTGAAGGAGTTACTTTTCAACAGTAAACTACTATAAAAAAAATATATACATATCTTGCTAGCTAGGATGATGATATAAACTTATTCTACATAATACATGAAATGAATATGTGCAATTCATTTAGGCAATGTTTGATATATTGGTACGGATATACCCACATTAATAAAATCTGGATTGCTTTGAAAGATAATAGCGTATTATCTTTCAAAGCAATCCAGATTTTATTAATGTGGGTATATCCGTACCAGTATATCAAACATTGATAAATATACTAAGATTGTTTCACACATCTGTTTGGTACATTGTTTTATTTGGTGGACTAACTTCTGGAATGAGTAAATTAGTTTAGGCAATGTTTGGTAGCCTAAATAAAAGCATATATACTAAGATTGCTACGCCAGAAACTGTAACCGAAGGGGGCGTCGGATACATTGTCCAGTCGAATCAGTAAATTACACCCCGGGCCTTGCGTGAACGAGCAATGGCTACCAAACACACGGTTCTTGCTGGATACCTTTATTAATATGTCTTTATTCAGGCTACCAAACATTGCTTTAATTTATTGTAATAACCTGTTATATATATATATAATGGCTTGGTAGTAGAAGATATTTATTCGCTCAATGGTCTCGAAGTGAAAATACACGTGGATCTAAAAAAAAATCAATTTAGGGCTCGTTTGGTTGGCAGAAAAGTAAGTTTTTTGGGAATATGATTTCTAAAAATGTGATTCTGAGGAAAATGATTACTAACAAAATATTTATTCTGTGTTTGGAACACAACAAGAAAATTATAATGATTCTCTTTTTATTATTGGATTAAATTTGAACAAGAGTAGAAAATATATAATGTATATTATTTCATACTACCAATATTTATAATTTTAAATTACGAACCACATGATGTGTAATTCTTCAAGTTGCATTAGTACTATAGATATTGAATGCAGCGTATTATTTCATTTAAATAAAATGATATGACTAAAAAATAATCAATTAAGGTAAATATTGCATTGGTGTCCAAATATTTTTTATTGAATTGGAAATCAAAATTATCTATATAAATATTTTTTTATTGAATTAGAAGTCAAAATTATCTATATTGACAATGGTATGGTCGTCATTTAGTCCGCAATGTTGTCTCAAAAATGATATTATTGCAATTTTGATAGAAATGCCAAAAAAGTGATTGATAAAATAGTTAAATTTTGGTCATAATTTCTTCAATAAAAAAAGTATCACATGTTTTAATTTCTTTTTTTCATTTATAAAATTTTCTATTTTATTTATTTTACTCATTTTTTATTAAAATTTTTTAGTCCAAACTTAGTATTAATAATAAAAAAAAAGATAATAATAAATCTTATTTTTTTCAATTTTATTTTTTTTAGTTAAAAAATATGAATCCAAACATAATAATAATTTCTAAAAAAATAAATAATGATAAATGAAGAACTCGAACAATGAAATCATTTAACACCAGATTCCCAAAAATAAGGAAAAAGAATACCTACTTGAAGTAGGTATTCACAAACTAGGAAAGTTGCACAATTTTCCTTGTTTTGAGGAATGTGATTCCTTTTCATATTACATAAAAAATAAACCAAACACAATAATATTAAAATAGGGAATCAGATTACTTTTCCAAGTCAGATTCCGTGCCAACCAAACGGGACCTTAGTCTCACCGTATCGTGCTCATGGAAGTGAAAGCAAATGTAGCTTCTAGTTAGTTATAAAAAACGGTGGGTATAAAAGGGGCTATGATTTTGTGTCTTTTTTTTTCGTTTTCACGAGACGCATCGATAAAAAATGGTAAAAGGTTTCAACTTTAGGTGTTGGAAGCTAATAGATAAAACATCTTATCATATTATATTTATCTATTACTAGGGCTCGTTTGCTAGACAGTATGGTATAAGGTTGAATATGTTTGACATGGGATGTGTTATACCGTATAAAATATCAATATCATATTTGTTTTGGTGTATTAAAATATATGTACTAATAATATATAGTTTGCTTAGATGTATTAAATTCTATATAAAATTTCAATTCCTAAAATATCCTTTAATTAGTTACCATACATTGTGTAAATATTCTATAATGATATTTTTAATTAATATCTGCAAGGTTATTTTAGTCTGCAAATTTTAATAATTATGTATGGTATTATATATCCCACCTGTAGGGTGTGATATGTTATACCATATAAATGGTTAACACATGTCGAGCCCTTGCATAACCATGAGCTTTATTATTGCTAGCAAACATGATATTAGGGTGTCATAGGTATATAATACAACCTTATACTACCTAGCAAACAAGCCCCTATTATAAAAGTGTGATATTTTACAAATTTTAATTTACCTATTATATCCCTATTATAACTTTAATTTAAGAATAATTGTATAATATAATATATAATATGTATTTATAATGTAAAATCTAATATAATATATTAGTTTCCATATAAATCTACTACTATAATATAAAAAGATCCTTATTTTACAAAATTGAATTTAACTAATATATCCCTATAATATATTTAAATTAAGCATAATAGGGTAATATAATAAATCTATAACATGAACTTTTTATTATCATATAGTAGTATATATAAAATTTCTAGGTGATTTTTATGCAAATGATCATTCATTTGATATGCATATATATGGTAACAATTAATAAATATTATTATTGACTTCTATAATATTATATTTAAAATAGATATACAATTCAATTGGTTCATTAATTTTATATGTGCACGTGTCTGTATAAGTTTCAAATTTCAACTAACATATTATTTTTTAATTAAATGCTAGGCAATTCATTAATATCTTTATAAACCAATAAGATATAAATTATGAATTAATATATATATATATATACAATGTATATCACATGTATTCCTGTCAATTATTTTTATTATTCCTTTTCTATATAATGAATGTCTGTTCTAATTTATTTTTTAGAGATAATTTAGAGATGTTGAATTTTTCACAATTCAAAATGTGACATTATTAAAAATATTTTAAAAATTATGTTGAATTTCAAAATTGGTTGAGTATATAATAATTTAATTATCTGGGAATTATAAGTATAATTTATTCAGTGTACTTAAAATTTAAATTTTTACTTATAAATTACCAATTCACATCATGTGATATCAATAATTCAAATATTAGTGAATTGAAATAGATAAAAAAAAATAGCAAAAATGTTACATAATGTACATAAATTGAAACAATTTCATTGCAAAAGAGTGATGTAAACTTATACGAGCACCAAAAAAATTATCATTGCCTACATATTTGTATTAAAGATAGTATATATATAATGAAATGTTATTTTGGCCACTAATCTATTTTTATTAAAGATAAGTTAATTAATATTATCAAAGTAATTAAGTTGTACAAATTATGACATGCCCTCCAAATCATAAAAATGTCATTTCTAAAAAAATTACATATTTTATCAAAATAAACTTCACAATTACTCATCAATCTAAATATTTTTTTTAATATTAATGTAAAATCATAGAGGATACTTTTAAATATATAGGTTGGAGAAAAAAATAGTATTCATAAGTGAATATATTAATTTGAATTTTATTACAAGTAATTTAATTAAGATATATATATATATATATATATATATATATATATATATATAGAATATGTGTGTGTGTGTGTGTGTGTAAATGAATAGGTTTGCACGCTATTACACAGGGGCGGGGTTTACCCAGTGCGCACCACGGTAATGGCTGCGGGTTACCCTCGACATCCAAACAAAAAAAAATGAGTCGATCGCCTTAGGCCTCATTATTTTCATTAAAATAGTTAGCTAAATAAATATATCTAATATCCACATTCGATTAAAAATTTGTTTGAAGTCAAATATTTTAAATATATAAATGATCAAATTTATGGCTTGTGAATAAAGTTTATCATGTCTTAATATCTAACAAATTATTTTTAAATCATATAACTTATCTAACATTTGAAAAACACTTAGATATTAATATATTTAATTTATTTTCAAAATTAAAATATATGTTAATAGAACCTAGGACATAAAATTAAATACAAAATTATATATTGAGATATTGTATTATATAAATAACATTTCCCAATGCATATTTTTACCTATCGAATATTATTGGATATGTTAATTATAATAATTTTTTTTGTTAAAGTAAATTTTTAAGTTGAGTAATATGTCATAGTTTGAGATTTAGAACATTTAAAAAAAGTGGTTTTAATGTTGATAAAACGAGAAATAATAAATGAATTTCTTTAAAACATATTGTGTATTGTCTTTTAAAAATATATTTTACTTCTAAACATTTTCATTATTCCGTCTCGGGCCCAATACTGTCTCAAAGCGGCCCTAACAATTTACCATGTATACAACAATTAATTTTAGAACACTACTAATCTTTCTAATACTATTTTAACTAGGGAAAACATTAGCTTAATTAAACTATTATATTAGAGCATAATACTACTTTTATAATAGCACGTACAAATGTTATAAAGTAAAAATGTAGACTTTAGCTGCTAAATTTGGGCAAATATGACAATTTATTTTTTAAATATTATTTCTTGCACTTCTCAACCAAATATTTATTTTATTACATTACTGATTATTTAACTTCTCATTAGCTTTCCACAAGTATACAAAGTATCTGTATTACAATGTTGAGCAAGATCATATTCCACATAGACTAAAAAATTAATCATAATGTGAGTACTGCAATGTCAATCTTCTAAGTATTAAATAGGTAGCGCATTCAAAGGTTTTGTTTTATATCTATTAAAGATAAATAATTAAATAAAGGCAAATAAAGATAAACGGAGAAAATTAGGAGCTGATGTAATAGAGGATGAAATAATCTAAATCATCAATTTTATATATTCATCCAAACAAGTTCAATTCAATTAAACGATTTATTCACGATTCAATTTTATTAGGACAATCACCAGATTAGTCAAAAAGGAAAAAGATAACAATAAATAAATTTTATAATGTGAATATATAAGTATTAGATATTAAAAAATAAATATATTTTTAAGCTTTATTTTTTTCAATAATTAATATCAGTGTAAAACTAAATATATATATATATACATATTATTTTATATAACTGTAAATGTATAAATGTTAATATTTCAACTACATGAACTAATGAAAATTTATGCTTACAAGTAACTTTAAGATAATATGGTAGAGAAAATTTCATTTTTGGTCCCATAGGACACGCCCCTCTCCCCTTTTGGTCCCAGAACTGTCTGTTTTGGTCCCAATTTTTTTTTTTACTGTCAATTTTAGTCCTTCCGTGACAGAAAGCGTTAAAATTACTGTCAATTTTGGTCCCATAGGAATTTTAATTTCAGTGATAATTTGGGACCAAAAGTGAAATTTTCAGCGAAATATAAATCCTAAAATGTAATCAGCTATAAACGATTTTTGAGCCGAAAAATTGATCAAATGTTAGATTTGTAAATAGGGGTACTTTTTTTTTTTAATTGGGTTATTTAAAAAAATACTACAATAAAAATACGATTTAACAACGGATTATAAACTACAATAAAAACGCGATTTAACAACGGATTATAATTCGGTTTAAAATACAGACACATTAACAACGGATTAAGATCAAGATATTTAATGACAGATTTTTTTATCTCTAACTTAACAAAGAACACACGTCGTATTTTAATTGTAATTTTTTTATTTTTTTATGTTAACGACACAATAACGACATATTTTTTATAATATTATATATATATATATATTATTTTTCAATTACTAATTAATTACAAATATAAATTTTTTTAAATTTTTTATTTATTTTACATGATAATTTTTAATTTTTTTAATGTTATTAATTTTTTAATTACTATATAATTACGAATTTGAAATCAATCTTTTTAATATTATTGATTTTTTTATTTATTTTACATTTTACAATTTATTTTATTTTTAATGTTTTAATAATATATATTATTTTTTAATATTATATATTTTTCAATTACTAATTAATTACGAATATAATTTTTTTAATATTTTTATTTATTTTACTTTATGATTATTAAAGTTTTTTTAATATTATTAATTTTTTAATTACTAATTAATTATGAATTTGAAATTAACTTGTTTAATATTATTAATGTTTTATTTATTTTACATTTTTGATATTATATATATTTTTTATTTTTCAATTACTAATTAATTATGAGTATAAATTTTTATTATATTTTTATTAGTTTTACTTTACGATTTTTAAAATTTTATATTACTTTATATATATTTTTATTATTTTATATTATTTTTAATATTTTGGGCTTGACTTGTCTCGCTTCCATCGCTAAAATGTGAATTTTTTGTAGTGAAAGTTCAAAATGTAGGTATGAAAGTATAATTTTTTCCTAGATTTTTTACTTTACATTTTACAAGAATTTAATTATGAAATAATCAACCATAATAATGAATTATTAATTAAAAATTAAAATTAAATATTAAAAATAATTATAAACGCTAATTAGATGTGGTGAACGCTCATAAACAATATTGTAAAATTAAACTAAATGAAAAAATTACGTGTATTTAGGGGTGTAAACGAGCCGAGTATCTTCTTGATCGAACTCGAGCTCGACAAAAAATCAAACTAAATAAAAAAAATGGCTTTCTTTTGATTTAGTAGTTGTAATTTGATGATTTGGTGACAATACACAGGATAATTACTAAAAAAATAAGATGATGATAGTTTGAATCCTATGGGACTAAAAGTGATAGTTTGAATCCTATGGGACTAAAAGTGAGCGAATTTTTAACAGCCTTTAACAGCCGTTTAAAACTCTGGGACTAAAAGTGATAGTTTGAATCCTATGGGACTAAAAGTGAGCGAATTTTTTAAAAAAAAGACCAAAACAGACAGCTCTGGGACCAAAAGGGGAGAGGGGCATGTCCTATGGGACCAAAAGTGAAATTTTCTCTAATATGGTATATATACATAGTATGTAAATAAAAAATATATATTCTTTTAGTATCTCTTACACTATAATGATAATAGTGATAATCAAGATATACTAATCAATGAATTAATAATGTGAACATTAATATATCTAAGTATTAGTATATTTTATTGATATCAATTTAATTTAGATCATAAGCATACAAGATTTTAGTGTTTATGATACATGAATCATTTCAAATTGTTTAATAATATGAACGAGATATGAATATATATACGAGCCTTACAAACAAAGAATGTTCGGATATCTAATATCTCTAAACTTTATTATTTTCATAAGTATAAGACCATCTTACATAGCCAGAATTCGTAAGACGGGCCAATGTTCGGATCTAATTTTATTCTCAATTTTTTTTTAAAAAAATAATCAATTTAAAAAATATATAATTCACGTATACTACAAAATCAAATAGAGAAATTTTCACATGTGAGCGAAAAGTGTTCATGTTTGAGATATAAAAAAAGGTGTCACAATTTAGTTTTTCAAATTTGAAAAGAGAGAGACAGAAATGCTAGAATATGTTAATAATTTTCATATATACTTTGCATTTGTAATAAAAATGTGATTTAAATTTGTAAATATTGATGTTTTGTCGCTCAATTTTGGATCTGGAAATTATTGAATTACAAATATGATCAATAGGTTCGAAAATACTTCAACTAATTTTTTTTCCTAAGATGATGATCATGTATGTTCAAAAATATATTTTCAAACACGCCTTATATTTTTTTAAATTAATTTTTGAATATAGTCTTGTATAAAAAATATGTGGAGTATTTAGAAATACACCTAACTATAAAGTATAAATATTATAATTTTAATATATTTTATTCACTTTTTACTAGGATATTGCTCTAAGAAATTAAAACCAACATAACCACAAAAAGAGATATCCCTTTTTGAAACCATAATGAATTTTGTTTGATACCTAATATAATGCATGAGAAGTTTTTTTTTATAATCATAGGTTCGCCCAAAAATCGTTAGTAAAAAACATTGACAAGATGTTATATTTTAATATAAAAATATATTAATTCAAGAAGAAGTTTAAACGGATGTTGATCGTAATAAAAATTTTGGTATATATATATATGTAGTTTTAAATTTAAATCAATTTAAATATTATTCTTTTTTTTGTGCACACTTTTATTATATTTCACATATATATGCTTAGTTCGTACTTTAGAGATATACATATAATATTCAATATAGAATTTAACACAATGATATATTGCATATTTTTTATTTTTAGATAAAAGAATTCATTTTAATGTTATTAATATATATATATATATGTATGTATGTATGTATGTATGTATTCTTACTCTAATTATTTATTAGATATTTATTAATATTTTCTAATTATAATATAGCTTATAACTTTAAATTTTACACTTTCAAAGGAACTTTAAATTTTACATATTTTAGTAAAATTCATACAATTCACGTGCAACGCACGTGATCTCCGCTAGTATTTTATAAAATAATGGGAGTTGTAAAAAGTAAAACCTAGAATGTGTTTAGAATTTCACTAAAAATAAAAATAACATCTGAATACATTGTTTTACCCTTAATTATAGTCCCAGCTAATTAAAGCTATGGTTAACAAAAAATTCGGCCCCTTATATGCATAGTCCCCCATTCTTACCGGATGAGATCCTCTATTTTAATTTGGTGTTCCCATCTCATATTCCAATCATTGAATACGTGCCATGTAACACTAAATTAGAAGAGAGGATCTCATTTGCTTTCTTACGCTTCTTCATTAAAAAAAGATTGGTGACAAAATATATAAAGAAAATTGAGGTTCTTCATTAATGGATTTGGAGGCACAATCTTATGTTAATAAATATTAGGATATTTCTATTTGCAATATTAATTTCATCTTTGCAGTTCACTCACTTTCTAAACTTGACATTTTACTCTTCACACCAAATAATATAACTTATTTAGCATTTACTCTAAAAAAATTCAACATAAGCTCGAAATCACGGGACATTAAATGTTTTAAATGTCAAATATGATTAACGTACCCCCAATAATATATTCCCTACATATCGTAGATAGTGTTGATAATAATAAACGTGTTGTCGCTATCATGACACAAATAACACTTATTAATACAACTATGTTTTCTAAAATGTGATGGACAATATATATGTATACATTAATGGAAAAAAATCTAACATCATATTCCGATTATGCTAATATGATTAATAAAATTTTCCAAAAAACCACAACACTAACACGCTAAAAATGAGTAGGGTAAGATTGAGGTCAAATGTCTCAAATTTGAATCCCTATCAATATCGTTAGATGTGAACCTGTCACAACTATTATGTTTTATTAAGTGTGGTCCACCCCTTGTTTCCCTCGGACATTGAAAAAAAAAAGTTGCAACGAATTATTTGTTGAGTCTAGCTGAACAAAATAATGAACAACATAACAACAATAATAATTGAAGATCAAAATAAGAGTAGTTTGAAATAAACTAAGGATCAAAGTAATATTAACAAGAATAAAGGAAACCCGAGGCCTGTGGAGATCACAGTTTTCTTAAACCAAATTTGCCCCGTATGAGCGTTTGATTCCCATGATACAACGGATAGACTGGAACTTCCCCGGTGAACTGAACACTATGCTCGAACTTTAGAAATTTTATGTAACTTTTGATAAAAAAAAAAATATACTAGATATTTTATTAATTTCATCCATAAGTTTATAGAATAAATTCAAAGATTGATTTATTTAACAATTCATCCATATGTTTAGAGAGAGAGAGAGAGAGATTGTATGTATAATTTGACTTTAAAAAGTATACAAGTCAAATCTTCCTAAAATGAACTGCAATGATATAGATGTAAAATGCTATTAATCACTAATCAAATAGTTAATTGAACACTTATCATATATATCAAAAGTAGTATAATTAAAAAATTATGGTTGTCCATAGTGTGGCCAAATAGCATTATCTTAATTAGAATATTTGCAAATAAAAGATCATTTATTTCAAATCAATATTAACCATCTAAATTAACTTAATTAATTGATGGTCTAGATTAATCCCTAGTTTACACATGGGGATTTTGAGCCTCCATTTTAACTCTTCCACATATATATAATCTAGTCTATATCTATATCTCTATATATAGAATAACAGAGTTGTGGAATAGAATTTTTCTCGCTCAAATAGAAAAATATATAATGGAAATAATTGTTTAATTATTTAATTCTTGCCAATTTCATCGCATTTATGCATGCGAATTGAATAGGTAATTATTAACACTAATTTACTAGCATAAATTCACGCACATTGTCCATTGGATTTGTATACCATTTGTATTATTTTTTAAAAATTTCTGTTTATATAATGCAAATTAAATTAGCTCTTACCCTATATAAAATCAACTATAAAAAATGGTGCAAATCATTTAATTATGTATAATAATAAGTATAACATACGGAAATTAATTATATACATTGAACATAATTAGGATAATTATATGTTTTTATAATTATATTATTATATATCTAATATTACTCCCTCCGTTTCAATTCATTATGATTGTTGTTTTAACCTTTTTTATTTTGTGTCAAAATATTTGTTGTTTTAATATTTTCACACTTTCTCTCCCAATTTTAACCATATCCCAAACTCTATTTTAAAAAAATATATATGAATAAGATTTTATGTCATGTATGAGGAATGAGTATATTAGTCCATAAAATTAATTATTAATTATAGATAAAAATAAATAGAACAACAATTAAAACGAAACGGAGGGAGTATGTAATATAATTTCCGGACATATTTTAATTACATCAATCCATTAATACTATTTTCATAAATCTAATTATATAATTACTTTAAATTAATTAATCATATCCATTAATTATACATATATTTCTATAATTATAACAGTGACAAATATATTAGATTGAAAATTTGATATCCATCAAACATTAGTGTTCCATTTATAAACGGTATTAGTATGAATATATATTTACTAATTTACTATATATAATATCCAAAAATGGAAGTAACATACCATACCAACATTATATTTACATTAGGTCAAATTTCAATTTTATTATGGAATATAACTAATATTTAATTTAGATAATTACTTAATGTTAGTAATTATAAATAGATGTATCATGTATGTGTAGCATACTTCCAACTTCATTATGTTCTCACTAAGTATCCTAGCAGAAATTTTGAGTAGAATTGATCTTGATTAGTCATTTTTTTGTTTGTTTGTTTGTTTGTTTGTTTTGTTGAGTAGTTGTTACATGATTTTTTTTTCATCAAGATCTAATCGAAGGATATTTTCAATACGGCTCCAATATGTGGTCTTTCATAGTTGGTAGTGGAAGAATTCAATCAGAAAATGACGAGAAGTTATCATTTGTGCAGTTGATTCAAAAAATTTAGATAATTTGATTCGATATCGGGATCTGTGGCTGCACAATTCCAATTCTTTCATTTTTACTTTTGATTACTACATAATAAATTTTAATTATAAATATATAGTATTGCGTGAGGTAGGTACAAACTTTCAATCTGTAAATAGTATGTTGTGTTAGTTTTGGTAACATTTTTACTGTATTATAAAAAATTTGAAGTTGAAACTCGGTTCTTAAAATTACGTATTTGAAATTGAAACTTAGTTCTTAGCCAAAGTGATAAAGTCGTTGATGATTTCTCATAATCTTCCCACTGAATAAACAAAGGATGCTTATGAAGGAAATTAAGGATTGACATGCACTATTTGACATATGGCAAACTCTCCTATACATCACCCCAAATTCAATAAGACTCATATATTCATCAAACGGGTTAGGGTTAACGTGAGTCAACTCGTGTTGACCGGCGTTGACCCGTCAAAAAAAAAATTGGGTAAAAATCAGTATCAATCTTTACACTAAAAAGTATCATTTAAAATTCAAAAAATATCACTTTTATCATTAAAAAGTAACTGGTCTGTTACTTATCTTATACGAGTTTATGCAATTCAAATTGTGATTTTTTCCATTCCAATTAATGTTTTAGGGTTTTTTTTAGTATTTTTTAGGAATTTTTATTGTGTTTTTTTAGGGTTTATGATTTTTTTAGGTTTATTAATCTCAATTATGGGTTATATTTATTTCAAAAAATATTAAATTCATTCACTTTTATTTTAGGGTTCACTTATTCCATTTAGGGTGTATATTTATTTCAAAATTATGTTTTTTTTTTCAATTACCATTTATATTTGTTTAAAAAAATTAAATTAATTGTCGAGCGCAATGTACGAGCCAACGCGTTAGCATCAGATGAGTACATTGCGCGAGTCGCCGAAAAAAAAAATCATTCACTTTAATTTAATTTAAGGTCCATTAAATCAATTTTAGGATATATATTTATATTTATTTAAAAAAATAAATTAATTCATTTCAAATTTTAGGGTTCACTAATTGTATTTTAGGGTATACAATTTTGGGGAAAAAAAACAGAAAAATCGAAAAAAATAAAAAAAAATAATAAAAACTAATTTTAAAAAAATTTCTAGCATGTGGGGTCCACGAGCTCGAAATGGGTCATTTTTTTTGGAGTGCTGGGCCTCATTGGGTCTGGGCCAGTCTCATGGGTTCAGACCCATACATCTAATGTTCAAGAGAGTGCCCCTTGATATATTTATTTGGTTTCAAATATTATTTTTTTATAAGTTGTATTAGAGTATTTAATGGATTAAGTTAATGTATTTCGAATGTTGTCTGCGAGTCCAATGATTAATGCTTGTTTGTTATGGACCTATTTTTTTATTATGATTTCTGAGCACTCTGAAATATCAAATTATTATAAAGGTCAATGCAAATATAGATATAATTGAAATCATACTATTACATCAAATCAACAAATAGAAACATAAAACCTACTCATCTAAATCATATACAAGGTTTTCCTATTGAGCTAGATTCCACTAAAGATATACACATTTTTTCTTAATTAGTACATATATTTAATTTTATGGATACCAAAAAAGTACCTGAAAATAAATAAGGATTATATTATATTACACAATATCTACTTGAAATTGGATGATTAATTGTCAAAGCTAGAGTTTATTTTTTCAATATACAAAATCAACAACGCTAATTTCCATTTATAAAAATAGTAAAATTAGAATTTTAAATTTTGTATTTAAAAAATCAAATTACCGTTAAATTTTCTTACATGATAAAATTTAAGATTTCGTTTTCAAATATGGTCAACTTGACAACTTCATATATTTTTAAGTCGGGGAATGAGATGAGTATGTCTCAAGCCCTATATAGAGATATCTATTGATTGGGTATTCATAAATGGATTATGTTATATACATATCATAAGGATAATCCACAATTGCTACCCGAGAGTACGTAGACACTGGATTAAGGTCAAAGTGGGTGATGGTTTGAATATTTTAATTTAGGGCTTCCTTTTACACAGAGATGTCCAACTTTTGTGTGGTTTCGAATAATTTTTTGTTGTTTTTATTGCTAAATTAAGGTAAGGATGGTTCAAAATTTTTAATGTACAATAAAGATAAGGACATCATGATATATACCACCAAATTGTGTATAATATATTATTGATTATTTATGATATTTTACATTTTTAATGCATATGTATATTTATTCATATTATAGATTGTGATACAAATCATAATCACATCTTATTCATATTAGTTCAGTATAATTAATTGATATTTTTAATAAATTGGTATATTATATACATCATATTAATAATAAAATAAATATTTAATACCCGTACATGAGATATTGCTAGTTATACTTAATACGCCAATACTCCCTCCGTCCCATAATTATAGTCCATTATTCCTTTTTGGGATGTCCAAAAATTATAGTCCTATTCTAAATTTGGATTGTATTTAAATATTCTTTTACAAATATAACCCTATTTAATATAGTATGAATGCAATTAATTTAGTAAAAAATAAGAGCAATATAGGATAATTATTGTAAATTGTATATTTCCAATACATATTAAATGTGATTTCTTAATCTGTGTGAAAATGAGAAGTGGACTATAATTATGGGACGGAGGGAGTATTAATTTACAATTTATCACAATTATACTCCAATATATATTTAATAGTAATATTACTCTTTATTAAAATTTCCGACCACTAAAAGTTAACTCAACCACCCAATCTAACAGGGAATTTTTTTTTGAAAAAAAAAAAATCATCACAAGCCAAAATCACATCGTTTTCACTTATATAAAAAAATTTCCCCCAAATTTCCAATCATCATTTCTTCCACAAACGCCGGCCTTCGTCGCCGCTACAATCTCCAATTGCTAATATGCAACAATACCACAATCAACATCAGTCCTACTTTCGAAAATATTCAAACAAAATAAATTATAGAGGTTGACGTAAATATAATTATAATATATAAATTGCAATTATCGAGATATTAAGTATAATTAAAACCTATATATTGCGAATGTAAATAGAGTGTTGTTTTTGTGTTAGTTGTGTTTCATATTATATATATTATAGATCTCATATCTCTAGTATAACATGCAACATCACGCCAAAAAGAATTATCATCATTTTGCTAAATAACATGTCCAATGATTCTACAACGTGTATGTTATATCTATTAATTGTAGCGTTTTTTAATTTCTAACTATTTTTTTTAAAAAAGAGCGGTAACCTTTTTTTTTTTGTAACAAGCAATCGCTACTCAGTAGTGTTTACTGGGCTCCAATGTAATAGTTTGTGCCACACAAAATAGTTAAAAGTCATACTTAAAAAATAAGGTGTGACAAACTCACACCTAATTAACTAGCAGTGTTGATGAGATTCGAACTTAAGAACTTCAGTATGAGACTTATACTACTCCATCACTAGATCATTTTCGATGGGCAAAATATATAAAAGAATACAAATAAAGTTTGTTTGTTTTTTTTTTTTTTTTTTCTGACTCTGTGTTGTTGATACAGTTGTTAGCGACAATAATTTGGCACTAGATAAATCCGTTGGTCCAGAAACAATTGCAATCTCCATTAGTTTTGTATCATCTAACTGATTAAGTGGTTTGGACTGTGCGCCATATTTAATTTTTCCCTTTTAATGGTTGAATCTATGTTGTTACACACTAAAATTTTATGGTGGGTGTTGGAGATATTATGATAATGACATTGTGCGGTGGCTTACATATATGGTTCATGTAATTCCATCTATCCACGATGTAATTGGCCAAATAAGGCATTATATAAACTTTGCAAAATTATCAAATTATTTTATTATAGTCAAATAACCTTTAGCACTAATAGTGCATAAATAATTTAATATCTGAAAATTTGTGGGTTGTTAGGTTTCCAGAGTAATTATATTTTTCGGTAAATTACGTTTTAATACCTACATGTTTTTTGCTCTTTTTAAAAAATAGTTTATTTTTTTAAATTAATAAAATAATATTTACTTTTGAAAAAAATGGAAAATATAACATTGATCAATTTTACAACTCGAAAATTATATGTAATTAATTATGTATATTTCTATTTCCCTAGTCGCATAAAAAAATCATCAAATCAAGAAATCTTAAAATGCAATCAATACGTACAATTTTTTGACTGTAAAATTGACGAAATGTTAAATTTGCAATTTTTTTGAAAAAGTAGGTACTCTTTTATTAATTTTGAAAAAGTAAACTATTTTTGAAAAAGAACCTAAGATGTAATTTTAACAACATGAACTTAACACAACAACTGAGAGTTGGTTTGGATTAAATATATTGCATGTACCTCAGTAATATTTAAAAGCAATATGACATTCAGTAAGTTTTTCAAATAATTGAGAGTTGAGTTATCACATCGAGAACACATAAGAAGCGATAGTATCGTATCCCACGAAAAAAATGTTATAATATTTTGTGAATACAAAACGTACGTACTTTTTAAATATCTAGACAATGCTTTCTTTTTAGGATTTTCTTATTAATATTCTAGGGAATTCAAATTCTCATACTATTTCATTTATAAAGTATATCATAGGGAATTCAAATTCTCATACTATTTCATTTATGGCAAAGACTTGCGTACAACTGCTCTACATTCTTATATCAGATGAAATTTTATGATACTTTTCATTGTTAGAAGTAATACTTTTTAGTATTAAAACTGATATTTTTCAATAAAAAAATGTAGTAATAATTATAAAAATGTCACTGCATTTTTTAATTTTTTCCGTAGTACTTTCTAGTAAAATAAGTATGATACTTTTCAACATTAAAAATGACATTTTTCCGTCTGATATAAACTCTTATATACAACTGTTATATGCAAGACCATCTCTTCATTTATAAGTATTAACTCGATTCATGCAGCCAATTTAAATCATTAATGGTGGAAAATTACTGAGTTATTTTCTGTAACAATCCGGCTTGCCCCAGATTAAACATGCTTAATTTTGGAGTTCTAGTAGAATGAACGCCAGAAAAGAAGATGCATTTTGTAATATGAGTAGCACATATCAAATCATTTAAGCTCTCATTGACTATACAGTCTCATTTATATATAGCTTCGAAATTTCTCTCTTTCAGGTGGATTCTGTTCAATTATATACATATCCGCTTAGAAGTTTTACACGAGCGACTTCAAACTCCATGCTTCAACACTGGGCTCACATGAAAAAAATTAAATTCATTTCTCGGTTTACGAGTGTCGACATCTTTGCACATGGGTCATGCTAATTAATCTTTTCTGCATCATTCCAAATTTATCAGATGTCCAGTAAATTTAGAAATGATATACGATAGATTTTATATTGTTATTCTCGACAGAAAAGTTCAAAAATTGTGAAATAAAGAGTTAATGCTTGTGAAAGGACAATGGAGCAGATATGGGCAATAAGATGGCACTTGGGAACTTGAAGATCAGATATTGACAAATTATCCAACCCTCGTCATAGTAGGTGTATTAAATTTCGGGGATAAATTTTTTTATGGAGAGGAGAATGTAACACGCTTAAAAATATAGTATTTAAATTTAATATATTGCAAGAACATCCATGAATTAGGACCCAAAGTATTTTGGGTAATATAATTGTGAGCTATATTTTTCTCAAATTATATTTAGCTAATAAAGCTCAACTGTTTATCAACTATGAAACATGAAATATTCACATCAAAATTATTTAGCTCTCACCGTTCGTATTCACCAGTATCCTACAAAAATATTGAGTGCTTAACTAGACTTGAGTTCGGATCTTTAAAGTTTTAAGACCGTGTATACTATCATTTATTAGATAGATAGGTTGGAGGACATGTATATATGTTAAAACACCATATGAAGGGACAATTGAGATAGAACGTTCAAGTAAGATTAAAAGAAACTTTGTATGAGTGGAATGCTTTCATGTATGTACAATCATTTTGACTGTATAGAAGGGTTGATCGTTGGATTTTGAATGTGTGGCCTTATTGGCTATGTATATTATATGTTAACATGATATAATATGCTTTCAAATGAGTTAATGTTTTTGAAAGTCTTGTTGGAAGTTGACTTTGAGTCTGTGCGCGTGGATTGAACATTTTCAAATTGAGGTGATGTTAGTTTACTAATTATTTGTAAAAATTAGTTTAACTTTTAAAAAAATATTTATCACGTAAGCATGTGCGTTGGTGTTTTGGTTACGTTTTGGTTCTACTGGGACTGAGGCGTTATATATTTCTAGTATATGTTTAAAAAAGGGGTATTATTAGATTTTAACATGACCTTTCAAGTAATTTACAAAAATATCCTGACCTTTTACAAATAACAATTTAATACCTAACCTTTTGATTGAATATAAGACAAATCTACCATGATATTAATTTTCGGGCTTTTAGTTGTTGAAGTGTATCTTTTGGTCTGAATTTTTTAATGGCGTGGAAAATATTTGTTCCACATCAATTGATCAAATAAAATAAAAATAAAATTATATTTTACTCCACCCCAACTATTCCTGCTACATGTCAACAACTAAAAGTGCGAAAATTAATTTCAAGCTAGATTTGTTGTGTATTTAGAAGGTCATGTATTAAATTGTTATTTATAAAAGATCATGACATTTTTGGGAATTACTTGAAAGGTTAGATTAAAATCTGATAACAACCCTTAAAAACATAAGAACTACTAATCATTTGTCCAATTAAATATATAATAATAGCATTTTCAGATTATATATAACTATTTATATTCATAAAGTACCGCGCCAGACTTTGTAAAGTATGGTTCATCGTCAGATGGGCGGGCTGTGGGTTGACACGACCCACCCGTCCACAAATACAAATTTATTATAAAAAGTATCACCTGTAATCTGAAAAGTATCGAGTGTGCTACTTGACTTATATGAATTTATTACATCTAAATTAAGGTTTATTCTATCTCAATTGCGATTTGGGATTTAACAATTTAGGGTTTTGATTTTTTAGGGTACTTAGAGTATTTTTAGGTTTTATTATTTTTAATTAGGGTTTATATCTAATTATAAAGACTTAATTTCCAAGCTCATTGCATGAGCCCATGCGTTAGCATCAGACAAGTCCACTGTGCCGGTCACAAAAAAAAATGCACGGGCTCATGTATTTCATGAGTGACGCGTGAGCGTTTCGCAGTTAGAGTAAATTTCAAGAGAGACTTATCATTATGCCCACTGCAGGCGTAGCCAACAAACGTGAGTAAAAGTTGATCTCGCGAGGAGCTGCGAATCCTATCTTCCAATGTCACCAATTCCAAGAGTTTTGAGGTTTGTTGTGGTCTCCGTACTTTGAAGTTAACAAACATTTAACCGATCATGAGCACGCTGATTACTTATGTGAAATTAATTATCTGGTTAAAGGCATCAGATCTCTTTCTATGTGCCTAATCTATCCTTTCAGTATAGGCTAGAAGTGATCTTTCATTCCCTAGTCCTAACCTGTTACTGAACTCCGATCTCTCAATTTACCCACAGTACTCGCGATGTATCGCATCCCTTTATGATCAACATACAACTACAATTCATTGACCATTTATAGAGGTAGTGAACACAATTCTATTTAATGAGTGATCATCCACGATTAACTAGCTTAGCCCACTTTATGCAACAAAGAAAACGATTATAAGATGGAACCAAGTTCACACAGTTTTACGCCCAAAAGCCTCAAAGTTATTTCATGCTCATTAAGTTCTCATTTTTATTCAATCCGGAATAACGAGTGTAACCGCTCATGCTAGACTTAGAATAATAATGAAAATAAGTAAACGAAGACATAATTGAAATGAAAAACTTACTTAGATTAAAGGTAAAAACAATCCAACACTAACGTTGGATTTAAGTACATGAAAATAAAACCTAGCAGCTTGCAAGCATATGGCCTGAGATTGTTTTTAACTGAAATATAAATGCAGAAATGAAACTGAAATTAAAAAGTGTGTTGTGTTATTTTTTCAGCCTCTGCCATGAACTAGCTTATATATGAGTACAAAACACAAGTCAACTTCCCCTACAAGTCGGGGGATCTTTAACTCGATCTGCAAATCGTTGTGCCCACAACTTTTCATATTTGGTAGATTTTTCCCTTATTTAGAAAATCTGACCTGCAGAATCTGTCCTTGTTGTGCCTTAGATCGCCGAGATCCAACCTTCCTCAGATAGCCGATCCGCTTCTTAGATTTCGGTGATGCGATCAGGCTTGCCCTTTTATAGCTCCTCCTGCCCTCGGTGACTCAGGTGCACTGCTCCTGTTTCAACTGATAATGTTGACTTTATGCTCGCTTTCCTTTCCTTCTTTTGTAATCACCCTGGATTTAGTGTGGGCACGATCACAAATTTCCCCTTAGCATTGCTGGAATGGTGGACATTTCTGCCAGGCTCGAAAGAGAGCTTTCTTTTGAGAAGTCGTTGACCATCTTCGTATCATCGACATTCAATTGCCCTCTAGGTGTGATTCTGCTTCTTCCTGCCTCTCTTGTGCCCAAATTGGCTCTTTCCGACTAAAAAAAAAAGAAAAAACAAAGGACAAAAGAACGAGAAAAAGACACAAAAACATGAGAGAATTCGGACTTGTCAGTGAGTCTCCAAATTAAAAAAATTAAATTAATTCACTTTAATTTTAAGATTTACTAATTTCATTTTATGGTATATACTTTTTTCAAAAAAATTAATTAATTAAACGTAAAGCACACGCCCATGAGTTAGCATTGCACTATGTGAGTTGCGTGATGAAAATAATTACATAAATTTATTTTTATTTTAGGATTCAATAATCTCATTTGATGTTATATGTTTTTTTTGGAAAAAAACTAAAATATAAATTAATAATAATAATAATAATAATAATACGTGGATAGCTAACTTGCGTCCATCAGGTCTGACAAGAGACCTTCTCATTTGTATTATGTATATGATATGATATGTTGTCCTTAACTTTTATTCAATATATACAATGCTTGATGGTTGATTGTGTTGAGTGGATGGACACAGAAAGTGGGAACATTATTCCTGCGTCACCCATTTTCCAAGTTAAAAGCGATGTTTTCTTGGTTGAATGCACTAATTAAATAAATTATTACTTTAAATTAATTACGTTATATCATGTATTGTACAGTTATAAACCCCACCATTATCAATTTCTTTAACACTGCCCAATCTATAAAACAGCCCTTCAAAAACGTCAGTCACATAATTAAATTATGCCATCTGATCTAAGTTAATTAATAATTTGGTAAGGGTCAATTTTATTGTATCGTCCTACAATATGAGATGAAAATATCATATTTCAAGAATTTATAATTGATTTCAATGGAACTTGTATAGTAAGTTATGTTAAATATTTTGATAAAATGAAAAATGTGAAAGTAGTTAGTGATGTGTGGGATGCAGCTGCATCTGTATTGGGCCTCACCCCAAAAGAGTCAAATATGGGAATCAAAGACACACCCTAATTAAGAGAATTCAATTGGACCCCACGGGAATTGAAGGACTGCTCAAGATGTCCAACTAACTGGAGAAGAAAATTAGTATTGTCCCAAATTGGATACAAATATCATGTTCCAATCATTAGTAACTAGTAAGTGTATCAATGCAATATTGCCGCCATCGCCCTTCTCTCTGTCGAAATCAGTTGCTGCTGACCTTCTCGGATCAAACTTAATTATTCGGAGGTTCAACTTAGGTTCGAATTTTGTTTTTCGAATTTCATTGATTGCTCCGGAAAAGAAAAATTCAAACCAAATTCCCACTTATATTTGAAAACATTTTTTCGAACTAGATTTCCATTTTTGAAAAATGATTTGTAAACCAAACTCAAATGTTCCAAATTTTATTTTCGAACTAGACCATAAATGCCTCTGGGACTTGGAAGTTAACTACAGTGAGGTTGTGGTAGATTTCCAGCTCTCTCTCTCTCTCTCTCATTTTGTTTTTTATAGATTATTTTTATTTTTGATTTATTAAGAATATTTAAATCATTTCATAATTAATTTATTTTGTGGTGTGAAGAGTAAAATTTATAATGCAAATAGAAGATATGTCCCAATTAATAATCACAAAAGTAAATTAAACCACAATAATGGTAAAGAAATTAAAAAAAAAATAATGAGGTGGATGCCATATACAGGCAGTGCCCATATAAACGTAACTGTTTAATTTTACAGCATATTAAACTTAGTAGGTCTCGGTGGGGATGACTTAGTGGTGGAGTGAGATTGTTTGAAGACCAAAAATCACGAGTTCAAATCTCGTCAATATCACAGGTCGAGTGTGTGAGTTAAAAAAAAACTTAGTAGATCTTAATTAATCTTTTATGGAAAATATTATTGATATATTACTCGAAAGATTTGTAGATTTAATCGACATATTTGGCGAATGGAAAACAGATTTTCAGATTTGTGGACATGGATCCGTACACGTTTAACAACGCACTAGCTAGAAGCTTTGCCCCCACTAATCTTTTGCCAATGAAATCACCTGTGGAATACTTGGGTGCTACATAAATAACATTAGGGTGTTTTTAAATACACCATAAAATTTTCTTTACACACCACAAATTAAAATAATTTGAAAATAATTATTTTTGAAATTACAAAAATACCATTACTCTTTATTTTCACACACTAAATTAAAGAAAAAAAAATGAAAAAAAAAAGAATTCTGCAATCTGCATCATCTTCCCCAACCTCCCTTCCTCCATTGACGGCACAATTCGTGTCCAGCAAATTTCCGGCAATGTCGACGACGACTATCAATCCTTTATTTTCCACCCTCATTTTCAATCCCTCATCAAGCTCTTGAGTACTAATTCGAACTCTATAGCTGAAAATTTGAGGTATAAAATTTGGATCCTCTCTTCAAAAACCTCCATCACTGAAAATTAGGTTTGAAAACTTCAGTTTGAACCATTTTACATAGATCCGAAAATCATTTTTCGAATGGACAATACATGATTCGAAGATTTCTTTCTGAATAGTGTTTCAAAAATATGTTTTCGAACTCCCATAACTGGGTACGAAAACCATTTTTTGATTCCACAATGTTTCCTCCGAAAATTAGTTATCGAACATCTCCATTCTCTTCACCAGATTCTCGTTCTTCACCAGGTTCCCGTTCTTCACCGAATTCTTGTTCGTGTGGCTTTTTTGGTGTGGGGAAAGAGATGATGGTTTCTTTTTTATTAGGGAAGAATATGGTGGTCGTCGGCGGAAGATGGTGGTGGCTAGTGGAAGATGGTGGTGGTAGGGTGGTGGCTGGAAGAAAATGGTGGTGGTCAGCGTGAAGAAGATGACTTGTTGCTGGTGGTGGTCAACGGTGTAGCCGGAGAAGATGATGGTTCTTTTGTTCTTTTTTTCCATGATTTAATTAATCAAAATTTTATTTTTTAAATGTAAGGTTAAAATAGACTTTTATTGTGGTGTGTAAAGAAAAAAGTGAATTTTTTTTTATAAAGTTGGTGGTGTGTAAAGTAAATGTTGTGTGTAAAGAAATTTTAGTGGTGTATTTAGAAACACCCATAAAGTTATTATTTTTTTCTATTTTTTATTCAAATTTAATTTATTTTACTTTAGTTTGATTTTACATTTATTAATTAGGGCCCATCCTACCCAATTAGAGTACATAATTATTTTTCAATATTTAATTTCATTTTCTAATTAATAATTGATTATTTCATAACAACATAATTATATAGCCTAATTAATAAATGTAAAATTAAACTAAAGCACAATAAATTGACATTGAATAAAAAAATGAAGAAAAATTAATAAATTTAATTGTGTAGCACCAAATGTCACACTAAGTATAGTAGATATTTTCATCCGATCTTTTGCCAACCTAACTATATTTATTTTGAGATATCAAATTATAAATTCGAAATGATAGTTATTTTTTTGTGCCAATTATAAACCAATGATGGACGATGCAAGTCCCAATCCAATATTGAAATTTTATTCGTTTCTACCCGTGGCGTTATATGTTGATACCTACAAACCAATTCAACAAAACTAGATTGATAAAAGATCATTCAAAATTTGTTTGTTTTCTAAACGAGTTTTGAATGGAGCTTGATAAAATTATCGAATCGGGCCCGATCCCAAATATTTTCTTAATGAGATGAGCTCGAACATCAAGATGTTTGATTCGGTTTGTTTACATCCCTAATTAAAATTTATGCATATTCATAGTTCATTATTTATATACGTGACAATTCACGTGGGATTGTTATATTATTAATGAGTAAATTAATATATATGTCAATCAATAACTAAATTATAAATTTCTTGAAGTAAATTATACTAAATTTTTATCAAACGAAATGTTGCATTTTTTATATTTTACTTTGTGCGATCTTTTCCTTTTGGATGGAGAGTGCACCATATATATTCTGTATCATAAATAAAAATTATTTAATCTTTTATTATGTATTATCAATAAATAATAATTGTGTGTACTATCCATCGATCGATATGCATGCATCGTGCATAAAAAAATATTGACTACTGTTCATTTTTAATAGAGAAATTTAACTAGTGGGCGGCTTGGTATGTAGATATAATACTACTAATTACGTACAATATTCTTTATCGATCCTTTTGTTTTGCTTCTAGCTAGGTGCTCATTAATAAATAAATAAAAAAAAAACTTCAATATATATATGGATGTTAAATTCCTAATAAAAAGTATATCGAAGTTTGGGTAGTGTCGATCCGTAGAAAGAAGAACTAAAACGATGTTAAATAGACATCGATTCACGAAACAAAAGGATTAAGAAAATAATCAAATAATTTCAGCAACACACATATAAATTGAGGGTAATTCTATTGACAAACAACTCTCATAATTAATTAAAATATAAATATTTTTTAATTTGACTATTTTGTCCTTATACCCTAATTAAATAAAAGTCCTAAAAAATTAAAATTCAGGTTTGGATCTTTACAAATCCCAATTAAATTATTTTATCCCAGAAGGTTCTAAGATTATCATGGAGAAAAAAAGAGAGATTTTAGAAATTAACATTGCTTCGTAACTCTTAATTGATATTCCTTCAGGCACATTTAATTTTCTTTGTTTAATCATGGTACCATCTCTTTGCAATTTACCATGAATTATATTTTTTTCACTCGTCATTATTATAGATAAGCCAAAAAAAAAAAAAAACATTTATCGATCTTCATACGGGTGGAGAAGTTTTCAACTAAAATTGAACATATACTTTTTTTTTTTCCTTTGTGGAAGCATAAATCAAGTAATTTGAGATTGAACATGATAAAATCTAATCAGAAGCATTTATGGTATTTATTAGTTCTTTAATCGTGTTTTGTTCTCAATATTTGAACAATTGATGGATATGATTTTTCGACCAGAATCATCTTGAAAGATTAAAAGATAGGAGAAAACATATCATTTTCTGTTTTTGTTCTTTAAATGTCATGAATGCTTTTATGCCTTAATTTAATCTAAATATCATTTATTTGAATATTTTTTAATTAATCTCTATGATATTGCAGTTAGACTCGAGCTAAATTGAAGCAAAAAAATTGTTCTTCATTTGCATATTAAGGGAGCCTCACCAGTTCCGCCCCTGATCTTACGTCATGGAGGAAACTGAAGATGTAATGGAGAGATGTTTCGATTTTTTATTTTTTTTTGTGAGGAAGTATGTTTGTGGCTGGAGGTTTATAGGGACTCATGTTTATTATTTTGGGGGTTCCGTAAGTATTGAAGGTTGTTTAGGGATGAAATAGTTTATCAAAAAATTATTTATATTTTAATTAATTATATGGTTGTGAGAGAAAATTGAGGGTTGTGAATAGATGTTACCTTAAAATTGGCCGTGGTGAAGGGCTCAAATGAGAATAAAATCCCTTTATGGAAAATAGAAACCAATCACATTTCTCCACCAAAAAAGATAGTGATAATATTGTAAATATGATAAATTCAAAAAACACAAAGGTATTTCCAGATTTTTTAAAATTTTAAAACACTTTAGACGCTCTTAACTTACTAATTTTTAATCAAATATATGCAGACAATATATCAAATTGAATTTGTTTCCATACTTTTTCATTTAATATCCATATTACATATGTTTGTTCGTCGAACAAAAATTAGATGAAAAATATAAAAAAAATATTTTTCATGCATATAGGAACTCTAATTCTGTAACTGTCACACATTGCTAATATGAAACAACAATCTTGCTAATATCCTAGCTATATATTCATGTTGCTATGAAACCGGTCAATTTTTAATATAAACTAATGCTATTATGAACATATATACATGCTAATGTGTGAACATATAATCATATATGATATTATGAAAGAACACAAATGAAATCATTTTTTTAATTATTTCTTCATTTTTTTCTTCTATTTCAATTTCGTGTGCTTTAGTTTAATTTTACACTTGTTTAGGATTCATCCTACCCAATTAGGGTTTATTATATTTTTTTAGTATTTAATTTTAGTTTAAAATTATTAATTTATTATTCTTGTACTTTAGTTAATTATATGCTTGTTATTTAGGGTTCATCCTATTCAATTATGATTTATTATAATTTTTTAGTATTTAATTTTTAGTTATTAATTTACTATTATGAGTATTTCTTCGTGCTATTATGAAAAATTTTCATACTATTACAAGTGTTCATTCATAAAAACATGTATAAAATTATCCACAATAGCATATGTATTTTTCGTTTACAGTAACATAATTACATGTTCAAGTAGCATGCTTATATATTCAAATGAGTTGCATGTATCTATGTTCATAATAATATAATTTTATATTAAGAATGGACATATTTCGTAATAGCAACATCAGTACAAGATATAATTAGCAACATTCTCAATCATATTAGCAACATTAATTAATACAATATATTAGCAATATCACGGAACCACATTAGCAATTGTAAGAACTTTTAGTTTTTTGGGGTTTCTGATTTTGTCTTTTTGCTCAATTGGTAATATTTAATTTTCTAACAAATTACAAGAATGTCACTACTATTTGAACTATTTTGACTTATGTTTGACTAAACTTAGCCATTGAAATATAAGATTGCTTGGTGGAGTTCTATTCCAATTTCTCACATATAAGAGTTCATTTTCATTTGAACCCACCCACCCACATATAGTTATAAAAAAATTTAGGGAAAAATACAAGAAATAGTTAGGGATTAAATTTGTTGAATATGTGGGGAAACTAGGGATTAATTTGTTTTTGGAAATGTTTTCTTTCTCATCAAATGACAAGTACGTGTGCTTGTCATACTTTTGTTTTATTTATTTTTCCTTTTTCCTTTTGGGGAGGGGTGAATTTGAAACGTGCTCTATTACTGTACACATGAATCTTCAATGCTCCAAATACGTTTTATTTGATTTTTCAAGAGTAGAAGTTCTATTAGAAATTAATTTTGATTGAATACTCTCTCTCTATATATATATGTATGTACATATTAAGCAATTATTATACATATGATACAAATGGTTAGAAGGTGGTACACATATTAGTTTATTTTGTAAGTAGCACACATATTAAGCTAATTAAGAAGGAACATTATATGTATATATATATATTATTTAATTACAATCCAATGTTTCATATATCATTATATAAATGTTGGTGTAAGTACAAACATGAAGCACTGAGCGTTAGGCATTGCTTTGATTAGTGGTACAATTATATATATTCCATTAACATGAATATTAAAATACAGACAAAGTAAGATGGTTCAGATTGTGTGCATAATCTATTGGCTATCAAAATAAAATAAATTACGTGCCGCAAATTCAACGAATATGAAACGTGAAAAAACGAATTACTACACTAAATAAAGTTGCATAATCAAAATTCTTAAATTAATATATATATAAATTCAAAAATTCAAAATAACTGCAAAAATCATATCAATATATAACTTAATTGCATGCCTGCAGGCTACGAATTCAAGTTGAATTTACTAATAGACCGCATCCCTCTTTAACTTCTTTAATTTCTTTTTAGCACTATTTTAAAATTATTTAAAATATAATATCTTGATTAAAAAATAAACTGAGTTGGACTCGAGTCCATAGGTAGCCTTGTATGATGAAATTCATACGAAGACATGAAGAGAGATGGAGAGTTTGGTCAAACTAATATTGTAAATTGATTTGCTATATCCCCTCGATTACTTAACGTATCAGTGGTTATACACGAGAAAACCTGTTTGACAAGCAAATGATAAACATGCAAAATATTCAATCATATCTAAACAAATATCAGACATCGTGTGTTACATCAAATCTCTAATGCTTCTAACATTAAAATTATTAATTATTTTTTCATTTTTTCTTCAATTTTAATTTATTTTTTTATTTAATTTAATTTTTATAGTATTATTTAATTTAGAGTTTATTTCACCCAATTAGACTTTATAATTATTTTTTAGTATTTATTTTTCATATTTTAATTAATATAATTGATTATTAGGGCTGATTATTTCAAAATTAGGGTATATAATTTTGTAAAATTTTAATTATTAACAGTAAATATTAATTAGAATTTATTTTTAATATAAATATTATTAAACTACGTATTTTAGTTCTAATGTGGAGATACGATTGGGACACACATTTCGGACTAGAGGGTCTAATATAAAATATTATCTTTAACAAGTAACAATTACTCCCTCCGTCCCATAATTATAGTCCACTTCTCATTTTCACACAGATTAAGAAATCACATTTAATATGTATTGGAAATATACAATTTACAATAATTATCCTATATTGCCCTTATTTTTTACTATATTAATTGCATTCATACTATATTAAATAGGGTTATATTTGTAAAAGAATATTTAAATACAATCCCAATTTAGAATAGGACTATAATTTTGGGACATCCCAAAAAGGAATAATGGACTATAATTATGGGACGGAGGGAGTAATTAATCATGTTAGCCAGTTTAAATTGCAAAGTGTACTAATGATCGTATTTCAATTAAATGAGGTTCTTTTAAGAGCTAGTCTCCTGTCTCACAATTCCTTGCATCAGACAGGCCGGGCCGCCCCGAAAGACTTGGCCTAAGCCTGTAAATAGATTCTTCTAGATCGTAACTTTTTCGTTTTAATTGAATTTATGCAAAAAAATATGTTGAATTAAATGTCTTTCATAGTCTTTATTTAAGATGTCGCATATGAATGTTTGGATAAAAAAATATGAACTAAAAATACAAAACATTCATTTTTTTAATGCATATACAAGCTTTAAATAAAATTAAATTTTAAAAAATAAATTATAAACCCTAATTGGGATGTAATAAATTATAATTTGGCTAGATTAATAAAACCATATATATTAATTGGGATGCAATAAATCATATCTAATTGAGATTAATAAATCATTATTGAGATACAATAAACCCTAAATTAAATAGGGATGTAATGAACCATAGAATTGAGATATAATAAACCCATATAAATTAAGTAACGGATTAATACTCTTCCGGCTACAGATGATACCTTTTAGTGTTATAATCAATGATACCATTTTTTTTTCATTTTTTTTTGCTCGGGCATGGAGCGACGGGTCACGGGGGTAATGCGCCCATTTGACGGGCTAAGGTCATCTCCAAGGGCCCTCCACTTTTGCGTCAAGCAGAGGGTTTTTCTCCTTTTCCAGCTCCAACCGTCCGCCTCCTCTAGCTGTTTTTCATGGGGGGTGAATAGTACCCCTTTATTCTTTTTTTTTTTTTTAATTTTTGCACTAACATTATTCTATATTTTTTTTATTAATCTAACAATGTAAATTATGATATTTTTAGGTCAACTGTTATGTTTAATTTCACTTAATATGATTAAAAAATAGGGCAAATGTTCAATCTGATCCTACAACTATTTGCTAGGAGCAATTTGATCCCTATTTATCTTTTTGGTCCAAAGTGATATTATAACTATTTTAAAGGTCCAATTCGATCCCTATTTTGATCCCTGTCACTAACAAGAGATGGAGAGTTGAGTAACGGCGTTATCTATCTTCAAAGTCGAGATAATCATAAAGTTCACACAAAATTCCAAAATTTCATCCAAATCCCGAAATTGTTCGAAAAAGATAATTAGTGGTGGTGGTCTGGAGAGAGTGTGTATCCACTCTGGTAGGGTACCGATCCCGGAAAAAAAGGGTAAGAATTCATGTTTTTGAATGCTTATTAAACAAAGATTCTTCATTTTTGAACATTTAAATATGTAAATAAAGGGCTGAAACATCATTTTCGTAAAAATTATTTGGTATTCTTTATCAATTCTTTATTTATTTTTTTTTATTGATTAAGCATTGAAACTAATGGGAAACTACCTTTCAAACTATCAGGATTGAAATGGAATGGAAAAAATCAATTAATACAACATAAATTGAAAATGAAAGGGAAAAGAAGAGGGCTACGAAGGGAGACACCAACAAATCATGGATTTAGGCTTTTGTTATCCTTTTGTTCAATCTAAAACCCACTCTTTATTATTAGATTTGACTTCGCTTCATGTGGTTTTTGTTTTTTATGATCCAGGTTTGATCTTAATTAGGTTGCCTTTTTGTGGCATATGACTTTCAATGTCTAACATTGATTCTGCCAGCTTTTATTTTGTATGAAGCGAAAACATGTTAAGCTTTGTTAAATGGTAGATAACACTGTTACTCAACTCTCCATCTCCGTTAGTGACAGAGATCAAAATAGGATCAAATTGGACCTTTAAAAGAGTTATGGTATCAATTTGGATAAAATAAATAAATAGGGATCAAAATGCTCATACGCAAATAGTTGTAGGATCAAACTGGACCTTTGCCCCAAAAAATATTATGTAATCAAATAAAAAAATTAAAAACTTAAATTATAAGAAATAAAAAAATAGATTACATTAAATTAACATTACCACAATTACACATAAAAATAACATAAAATACATTACACTAAAATAAAACTACAATAATTGTTGATTGTTATTAAAATGTAATTTATGCTTTTGTTCATGTTAGTTCATTTTTATAATGTAATTGTTCTTTTTTTATTAGTAAATGTTGGTTTTATGTTCAAATAAAAAATAGTTTTGTAAATTAATTTAAATTATATTATTTTTTATTATTATTTAATAATATTAAATATTAAATGTAAATATATTTGAAAAAACATATGCTACACAATAATTTGATAAACAAAATTAATATTAGAAAGCATAAAAATGGAATATTTCATTGTAGAATGAATTGTAAAGCTGATGGTTGGACATGTATTTGCTCCAACTCTACATTTTCCTTTAGAATAGAGGTAGAGGGGGAAAATGGTTGGAGATGGCCTAACGATCAGCCTTCAGTCTGAAGGAAAACTTTACCTTTTTTTTTACTGTCATACTTAGTTTATTTGGGTATAGTTTTTCTGGGTACTGATTATAAATCCTATATCTATATATATATAGATGCATAAATTATTTTCTGGTTGGAGACATATTAGCATACATTGCTTGGTTATTTAGAGACAACTGAGGCAGACGTACATGTGGTACTAATCAACAAAATTACATTATACAGAAAATAATAATAATTTTAATTAGTTTAAAATATACTCCCTCCGTCCCGTTTGCAAGGTCCTGTTTCTTTTGGGCACGGAGATTAAGGAGAAATGGATTAAGATGTTAAGTAGTGGGTGGAAAAAGTGGGGTCCATTTAATTAAGGAGTAGTGGGTGGAAAAAGTGGAGTATTTTATTGTTATGTGGACCCACTCCACTTACTTTTTTTCCTCTTTCTTTGCCACATTTTCGATTCTATATTTTATCGAGCAATATTTTTACGAGCGATTTTTTGTCGAGCAATTTCTTTACGAGCTATTTTTATCGATCAATTTTTTTGAGAATTGAAACTAATTGTTTGCATAATTAAAAATTGAAAATGAATTGAATGAGGAAGCAATGCAAATTGAACATGAAAGGGCGCTGCCAATGTTCAATATTGAAATTTCTGTTAACTTAAAATTTTTTGGAGTACATTAGCAAAAATTTTGCCACTAAAAAATTTCCCACCATAATTCAAATCTAATCCTATAAATACAATAACCAAGGACTACCATTTCCACTACAACACAACTTCAAAAACAAAATCCCCAAAGATGAAGAAGTTGAGCTTCACAGATTCTTAAAAAAATCAAGCTTTAGAATGGCTTCTTCAATGCAGCCGCGACGGGAAAATACCGAAGGGCAAAATTAGTGAAGCCGCGGCCAAATTCCAGGTATGCACCCGCACTATAAGTCGACTGTGGGCTGCAACAAAAAAAGAGAGAAAATAATGAGCCAATGCATATTCAACCACAACCAATTTTCAATAGAACTAAGAGAGTTACTCTTGATTTAGAAAGAGTATCCAGTCTGCCACTTAAGAAAAAAAGCAGTATAAGAACATTAGCCAAGGGGATAAACTGCAAAAAATCCACAGTTGGGAGATGGATTAGACAAGGGCTGATCAGAGCTCACACATCAGCTATTAGGCCTGACCTAACAGCTTCTAATAAGTTGTTGATGCTGACATTTACACTTGAGGCCTTGGAACTAGACAGGAATGCAAATATTCTAACCTTTAAAAGCATGTACAACACAGTTCACATAGATGAGAAGTGATTTATATACAACAAGACAATGCCAAACCACACATCAAGGACTCAGATATAAATTTTAGAGAGGCATCAAGTGCAGATGGCTTTGTATTCACACTGATACAGCAGCCACCTAACTCACCAGACCTAAATGTGAATGATTTAGGCTGGTTTAGGAGTATTCAGTCACTGCAGACTGAAACAGAGACAATTACTGTTGATGAGTTAGTGAATGCAGTGGTTACATCCTTTGAAAATCTATGCCCTACAAAATTAAACAAGATTTTCTTAACTCTACAGAGTTGTATGCTTGAGATTATGAAAGTCAAAGGGCACAATGACTATAAGATCCCACACATGGGGAAAGATGCTCTTAGTAGGCAAGCAAGCTTGCATCTGAACTTGGAAGTCCCACCAGAATTGGTGAGACAGAGCATAGATCATTTGATTGAAGCTGGAGTGGGGACTGATATAGAAGAATTCCCTAGGTGTTGACATGCTAGAGGGGAATTAACAATCACACACAACCATTTTTTGCAGGTTGAAGTGATTATGTGCAGATTGAAGACAAATTTTTGTGCAGATTGAAGACAAGTTTTTGTGAAGAAACTTTTTGTGCAGATTGAAGACAGTGCAACTGAACATCTTTGTGTAGACAAGTTTAGATTTAGGCACTTGGTTTTGTTGTAAACATGCAACTGAACATGTCATATGTTCAATCTTTTTGTAAAAATGCACAAGATATGAAGTGAAACACATAAATGCAATCCTAATATAGGATCCTAGGTATGGCATCTCATATAATTGATGTCATTGGCCAATAACACTTTGTGTGAGCACATTTTACAATCATTTCAGCCCAACAATCCCAATATTCAACAATTAACCTCCAATATTCAACACAGCTAACAATCCCACAATATTCAACAATTAACCTCCAATATTCAACACAGCCAACAATCCCACAATTAACCTCCAATTTTCAACAGAACCAACATCAATCAACCAACAGAACCAACATAAATTGACCAACATAATCAAGCCTCAACAGAAGCAACATAAATTGACCAACAGAATCAATCAAGCCTCAACAGAATCAACATAAATTGACCAACAGAATCAAGCCTCAACATAATCAATTAAGCCTCAATAGAATCAACATAAATTGACCAACAGAATCAAGCCTCAACAGAATCAATCAAGCCTCAACAACATCAACATAAATTGACCAACGGAATCAAGCCTCAACAGCATCAACATCAATCAACTAAAGGGACAGAGCCAGAACACACAGAGAGGGTTAGATCTCACCAGAACAGACCCAAAGGGACATATCTCACCGATTCGAAGTACAGAGGGAGGAGTATTTGGAGCATCGCAGTGACAACCTCGGCTCTCCAATCTGCGCCGGCCGCTTCAACCACCGCCGCCGCACCCGCCGCCACCGTCACCAGGTCACCCGCCGAAGCCTCGGCCGTCTCAGCAACGAACTCCTCCATCAATAGGTATTCCAGAGTCTCCGGTACCATTTCCTCAGAATCGGGAGCCTCCTCTACCGGCGGCCGGCAGAGATCGAGGCAGAGGGAGATGTGAAGCAGCATGTTTGCGGCGTGCAAGGCCGAAGACTGCAACAAGTCAGAAACGTTACAGAGATTAGGGCTTTCGCCCGAATCAAGCCGCATCGGGGCCGAAACATCACAGAGCTCCGATTTACGGTGGTAATCGTCACCGCTCTCAGACATGGCAGCGGAATCGCGAAGGGTTAGGATTAGGGTTAGGGTGGACCTTGCAGTTTGGGACAGAGGGTAAGTGAGAGGGAGGAAAGACTGTCACAGGCGGTGACAGGGAGTCAGTGAGAGGGAGCCCGGCGGTGGTGTTGCAGGCAGAGAGAGGGCGGCGGAGAGAGCGAGAGAGGGAGTCAAAGAGAGGGAGGTGGAGAGAGCGATAGGAGATATTGAAATGAAAGACCAAAATGCACAGTGAATCGAGAGAGGGGGGTTAGGGTTAGGGATTTCATATGGACCCACATTTTTAATTAACCTAATTAACCCTTACTAAACCCCTTATCTTTTTGCTAATTTTTGCCAAAAATGGAAGTGGACTTTGGTATTGGGACAACCAAAAATGGCATTGTGGACCTTGCTATTGGGACGGAGGGAGTAATTATTACTTAATTGCAATACAAATATTTCAATTCGTGTAAAATGGATTTCTGAATTTCTTTCTTTTTTGGATTTAAGTTAGTGGATTTTTGTGTTCTCTTTCTTGTTTCTTTACAATTTATTGATGTTCAGCTAGAATCATGGTTCTTGTCATTCTATTTTGCTTATGAAAATGAGAGTTATTTTTATCAAAAAAAGGAAATTGAGGAATGTTATCTTTGTGATATTCATGGAACCATATATAGAATAGTTAGGTGGTGATTTTAGCACACTTTTGTCATATTCATGGAATCATTGAAATAGTTGAGGATTGATTTTGGGTGTAATAGGAATTGGGTTGTGATTTTTTTTTTTTAAAATGATGTTTGATTCATGTGTGTGTAAAATGTGTATGTTAGTGTGTGAAATAATCCAAAAATATATAATTTAACGGATGTTATTAACGGAAGTTAACGTACATCGGTTAAGGGACTATGATACCTTTTAAAAAGTTGAAGATAGAGTTAGTCTGAAATTTTATTTCATAACCAAACTGAGATTTCAGGTACATTTAAAGGACCAAATTGGACCTTTACCCTATATATATTTTTGTTAGTAGTGATTCCTTTTAGTTTATGGATGACAATGGGCTGTGTAGGGTATGGCCGCATGAGTAGGGTATTATAGTATTCATTATTTCTTATACTTGCGTTTTAAAAAAATATTCGTACCCGTTCCTATGTACTCGCTTATGTAATAACTTTTATGCTCATCCCCATATTCTCTGGGTACTTTACTATCCATATTCGTATCCATTACTCGCACTTTAACTAAGAATAAAAAATGATAAAAAAGACTAAATTTCGTTTTTGACATGTTCACTATTTTTTTTATTATTGATCATTTCTATGTAATATATATGTGCATATACATAATAAATAAATATTTTTAATGTACATATATTTATGAACGTCTTCTTAGGCACAATAAGTATAAAATTAGTAATAATATCTAATTTTTCTAACAAAGTTAATTATATTTTTTCTCTAATTATTCAAATATACTTAATTGTATCATTATTTTTTGTTGTATATTTTATAAAAAAATATATGTATATATTTTATTTAAGATATAGTTTCTCATAAGCATTTATTTATCAAGTTTCCAATATATATAGGAATAACAAAAATTACAATTTAATATTTCATGTAGTCCGTATTTTATTCATGTTCAATTATTATTTTATTCGTAAATAAATATTTTCTAGATAATAACAAGTGTCGTATTTTCTTTACAAAATATAAAAATTCAAATTTATTTATCACAAACTATTTATTTTATATATTAATTTAGTAATCATTATTTGTAGTAAATAATTCAAAAAAAAAAGATGATATAATTTATAAATTAAAAAAAAATTTGATTAAAACCAAATCATAATTCAATTAAAATATAATACAAACACCTTACGTGAAAATACAACATTACATAAAAAGCTCCAAACATAGCAGTGCTATGAAATATTGAAAAAAAATAAAATAATAATAATAATAATAATAATAATATATGTATGGGTATGGGGAGGGCTGGGTACTATGGTACCCGCACCTGTTCCCATCAAAATTTGTGTGTAATTACATGTGCTCATACTCGTACCGATTTAGTCGGTAATTTCGTGACAATCGTAGATAATTTTTGCGGGTACCTATAGAAACCGTTACCCATTGTCATCACTACTTTTCAATATTAGAAGTGAATTATTTTCTAATCCAAAAAATATAATAATAATTATAAAAATGCCACATGTCATTTTATGAAAAAATAGCAAACACTTTCCAATAAAATAAATATGATTCATTTTAGTATGATAAGTGATATTTTTTAATATTAAAATGATACTTTTCAATCAATATTAGAAATATATTTTTCTGTTTGATATAAAATTCATATATAACTGGTGTACGTAATGCCAACTCATATAATATATATTTATCATGATACTACACCTTTGATCTATATATATAACTAAGTAAAGAGAAATTATTATAATTTCATATTCTAGAACTATCATAAATCAAAGTCATAACTATCTATATCAATAATTTCTATGGAAAAACTATTTCAAACTAGAAATTTATTTTTATTCCAAAACTATGTAAATTATAACTTAATATACATTCACACACACACACATAATATTTTATATTCCATTTTAATAAATTATATGCATATACATATATATATATATATATATATATAAATTAACTCCAATTCAAGTGAGTACATTAATAATTTAATACCATACATAAATATGTTTGACAAAAATTTGGATACACCCATTGTACCGATTGAACTGCTCCGATGATATGGAAAATTATGTTACTTTTCAATGTTATAAGTGATATTTTTTAGTATTTGAAGTGATACATTTTTTAATTAATAAAATGTAGTAGTAATTATAAAAAATGTCTCCGCCTTTTTATTTTTAATAGTAATTTTCAATAAAATAAACGTAATGCTTTTTAGTATTAGAAGTGATACTTTTCGGTGTTATAAATAATATTTTTTTCCATCTGATCTAAAACATTATATACATTTGATGTACAGAAGATAAATATATTTCACCAGTTACTTAAACATACTTAGTAAGATGCAATTTTAACTATTTGTTTATATTTTATTTGTTTCAAAATTTTATTCTGACAATCGAGTAGTTATTCAACAAATTAAAGTATATCCGATCTAGGTAGTGTGGCACTAAAACCATGAAAAAAAGTATAATTGACGCAAGTAGCGTGTATATTAACTTTAAAACGTAACACCCATATCATAATTTTAAATTATGGTGCGATTAAAAATAGAAATAAGGTGAAATTAAGTCTGACGTCACTTTACATATGCACTAGAATATTTTTGCTCAATTTCAGTTTTTTTTTTTTTTCCTCACACACCCGACCTGTGGTATTGAGGAGATTCGAACCCATGACCTTTGGTCTCCAAGCAACCTCACTCCACCACTAGGCCATCCTCACCGGGACAATTTCAGTTCCACTTTGTAATTGCTCAGATATATATATAGTTATGTGAAACGCTATTTACAGCAATTTATAAGACAAGAAAGAAAAAATGCCATAAATTAAGAATTACGTGAAATGCGATGAAGAAGTGCACTTAAGGAAAAGGGAAGTAGGCTCTAAAGTCTGTAGTTAAGGGGTCAATCTAAAACAAACTAAAAACTAGCTACATTTTAATTATATGTAATTATGTATAATGGTAACACTATATATGCGTAAGATGTTATCTCAAGTTGCACTTAAACTCCCTATTTATACATTACTCTAATTCAATTATCCTGCCTAGCTCCCGGTCCCTTTAACTCTTAATTTCTTCACTCGATCTCCTCCGATCCGCCACCACTTCCGGCGCCATGGTGAAGTTCTCGAAGGAGTTGGAAGCCCAGCTCATTCCAGAATGGAAAGATGCATTCGTCAACTATTGGCAACTCAAAAAGCATGTAAAAAAGATCAAACTTTCAACAAAACCCAACCATGTCTCCAATATTAACTACGATTTCGGCCGATCCATTTTCGATCCCATTCGAGCTCTCGCCACCAAAATAATAGCCGGCAATGGAGAAAAAAACCACCAAATAATTCAGGTATATATATACACACACACATACGCACACACATCGAAAGATCTTTTTTTTTTCTTTCTTCTTTCTTTTTTGATAAATTAACATATATGATTTCCGAACATTTCAAGCTATATATCTTCTGAAGTGCCATGAAGTTTTTATATGCTTAAAACGAAAGTATATATTAAATTTACGTACGTAGTGTTATAAATTTTCTTCATTACCATAATGTATAAAAGATATATAATGCATTAACATCAAGCCATTCAATCATCAACATCATGATATATATATATATATTCAAGTGATCGATCATTTTTTTTATTCTTCTTGTAATTAATTGTTTCTAATGAATAAAATCTTCTTTAATATTAATTCGGTATGTTTTTTAAAAAAAAAAAACCAATTAAGTGGGATATATGCATGTTTCTCTTTTGTATTTTTGTTTTATTGTTGTTTGATCGATACCATAATATACGAGGCTATGGATTGGAGGCTACCGGAATGTGAGAAAAGTTTGAAGAGATTCGGAAGGAAGCTAAAGTATCTATATATGATATCACAAAATGGCGCTTTTGGTCTTTCGGTTTTTGTTTTCCTGTGTTGGTTATGCGCTAAAGCAGGAAACTTGTTTATTGTCGCTTTGCATCATGAGGAATTCGTGCAAAAAAAGAAGAAACAAATCTAACAACCAGAAAAAGGACATAAATTAACTAACGATATATAAAGTACTCCAACTTGCGTGTTAATTCAGAAATTCTTGCATGACTGCAGGTGAAAACTAGAGTTTCTGTCGGAGAAGATGGGGAAGAACAAGATGTCGAGGTTTACGAAACTGAGCTTCTTCAGCTTTTCTCTGAAGAAGATGAGGTATATATCTAAATACTTTCTTATACCTTTACATATACATCTTTTGATTATTTATTAATTCAACTCCATCTTCCAGTTTAAATGTTCAATGAATTTAATAGGGAAATCAATTAATTACAAGATCAACTGAATATTAATTATAATCATCTGAATTGCTACTAATATTATAATTGCAAGAGTTGAAACTATTCAATTTTGGATATATTTGTGCGCAAACAGGTTAAGATGTTTTTCGAAATGTTAGATGAAGAGCTGAACAAAGTGAACCACTTTTACAAGACTAAAGAGACTGAGTTTCTTGAGAGGGGAGAGATATTGAATAAGCAGCTACAGATTTTGCTTGATCTCAAGAGACTCGTCGGTGACCGCCGCCGTAAATACTTTGGCGGCAGCGGCGGCGGACCGGCCTTTCTCTCTCGGTCGGGTTCTTCATTGGGCCGGAACTCCGACCTGTCCGGTGAGTTAATTGCTAGCTTTGTCTAGATTTTCAAATTTTTATTTGGTTTAGTTTAATTAGGTCTTAATATGATTGAGTCGTCGAAGTTTTGTTTCGTTTGATTAAGTTCTTAAATTCTGTACCGTTATAATCCTAGTTATGAATATATATAATATCATCACAACACAAATCCAATAAAATCAGCTAAAAGCTTGAGAACTATACTAATTAATTACATCATAATATTTAACGTTTTTTCCCGAATTTTTTTAAGGATTCTATTCAACTAAATTAAAATTCATGCACTAATTAATTACAAAAACACAATGCGTAATATCAAGTGGCTATTTATGTATGTATTATTCCGAAAAAATAAAAAGTCACGTGGTGTTACTAAAAGTTGTTGGTCGATCACTTATTAACTTGATTAACTTTTTCACGTATAAATTAAACTTATACACAGCAAAAAACTTTTCATAAGATTCGCATTTTGAAGTAAATAAAGATGGTTACGTCCAATATAATAATTACTTATGTGAGTAGTCCAACACGATATTTCACTAAATATAGAAAAGTTGACTGTATTTAGGTGTGGCAGATATTCCCCAAAAGAAAAAAAAAATGAAAAAAGAAAGAAAGAAAAGTGGAACACATATGACATATGAATGACCGCAAAGCAGGGAAAACATGGCCATATTAATTAAGTGCCATGTAAATCATAAACATCATCATATCTTTGATTCCATTTTTCAACCATATATGCTTCTTTCATGATATATATTTCCCGCAATTACTTGAATATTGCAACTTAAATTATGAAGAATAAAAAAGAAGTTGGTATCCATAAATATGGATTAATCTAAGAGTACGTAATTATAAATTTACCCTCAATGACGAGTAAACATGATAAAAAAAATCTAGTTATTTCATTTTTAAGATACGATTCGACCTGATCTAAACAAAATGAATCTTTTGTCCTCCATAGTTAATGGGATGATGATATTTGTGTTTATATGAACACTATAAATACACATGAGACTCGTGCGTTGTTTATTGTTTATTGTAATAACCGCTCTATAGTCATTTGTCGCTATCTTATATTGGGGTTAGAGTTGTTTTTTATTTTTTACTCACACACCCCGACCTGTGGTATTGAGGAGATTCGAATTCGTGACCTTTGGTCCCCAAGCAATCTCACTCTACCCAAACCAACACATGAAAAAAAAAAAAGCCCTAGGGCTTGGATTGGCCCGATCCAGCCCGTCCCAAAAATTAACACTATGACTTGAAGGCCTAGCCTAGCCTAGTCTGCCTGGTTAATTTTTTGGCTAGTATTTACATGGAAACTTGAATTGGTCAATTTTTAGTAGGGTCGATCCGAATTGACTACTCTTAACTTAGGAATTCTGTGACAAAATTTAATACCCACAAACTATATTTTTTGGTAAAAAAAATATAATTAGCAGCGATATTTTCGTTGTTTATAAATTACATTTTTTTTTTGTCTCGGTTAACCTGTGTGCTTAGGTATTGAGTTTTTTTTTTCTTTTAAAATTCTTTTATCTTTTACTTATGGTATTTCAATCTATAACTAATTAATTAGGGTTTGTATTTTGCAATCTCTATCATTATATTAAGAAACTCCATTTTTTAAAGATAGTATTTGACTATAATAGGACTAAGCATTGGATGGAGGCTTGCCCGTTTAATTGGTCAAATCTGTAAGATTATAAATTAAATATGTAAATAATTATGAGTTTGGATCCAAGTATAGCTAAAATCTTAGGAATATACTCTGATACGGTCTCACACAATTTTTTATATTTCATTTCTTAGGATTTACGAGTAGGGGTTTACTTCTTACTAATCTAAAAAAATTAACATACAACCTAAAAAAATATACATACAATGTTCTAGACAATTAGAGGCGACACAATATTGACCTAGCTAAAAAATTTAATAAAGTTCAAATTTTGATATTTGTTTTCATAACATCTAAATTGGTATTCTATAAAATGAATTTGTGCAGAAAGCCAGAGCGAATATTGCGAGAGTCCAAGTGATTCCCAAACAGATGAAATTATAGCAGCATTAGAAAAAAATGGGGTTAATTTGGTGAATTCTGCCGTAAGAGGGAAGACAAAGAAAGGGAAGCCTAAGATAGCCATGAGAATTGATATTCCGGCGACAACGCCGACAAAGACGATCGCCGCCGTGACGTCGATGCTATGGGAGGATTTAGTGAACAACCCCAAGAAAGGAGGAGGTGGGGAATACATCAACAGGAAGAAGATTCAGTGTGCAGAAAAGATGATAAGAGGGGCATTTGTCGAACTTTATAAAGGACTTGGCTTGCTTAAAACATATAGGTACGTACGCTTATTCATATTTTTTTCACACCACTTAAAAACTAGCTAACACGTAAAACTCTTAAATTAAGATTACTTTTATCTTTGTGGAATCACTGGGCTCAAATTTCCTATTACGTACACTTCTATATATTTTATGATTTTAATAAAAATTATTTCTAACATAAATAATGATAGTCAACATTTATCAACAAAAAATGAATTAAAAAGTTATAAAATTTCATTTTCAATTAATCAACCATAATAATGAATTATTAATTCAAAATTGAAAACTAAATACTAAAAAATAATTATAAACCCTAATTGGGTGGGGTGAACCCTAAAAAAAAATCGTAAAATTAAAATAAATCACAAAAAATATAATTGAAGAAAAAATATATAAAATAACATATAATTTAAAAGTGTAACACGGAGCGTAACATAGAGAGTGTAATCGAAAATCTCAAGTGAGAATGAGTTTTATAAGTCATACACACTTAGCAAAACACGTGGGACATACAACACAAGTTATTTATTTATTATTATTATTATTATTATTATTATTATTATTATTATTATTATTATTATTATTATTATTATTATTATTATTATTATTTGGTACTACCTCATACTAAATAATGTGGTTTATTCGACCTGCACGCATAAATTCAAATGCAACATTTTTTAGGAGAATTAAAAAATAAAAAATTTGGATTCGAATCCAATTTTAACTATATATATATGATCTTGAAAGTAGCCAAGGTACGTCTCTTCGGAAATACTCAAACAGTTCAAAACCTTGTGTAGGGGGAAAAAAAACAGGAGGGGAGAAAAAAAAAAAAGAAGAAGCTAAGCAATATAATTTGTGAGGATATACGTATATATCATATAGCTAGGCTAACTATTATTTTCAAATGAATAGTTAGTTTATCATTAAAACATACTAACTTAGTCGATATGTAATTATGTGTAAACCACCAAATGCAGTTTTTGAGATGAATAAAACAGTAGAGAAATTAGTCAGTTATGGAAATTAAATTACGTTAGTGAGCCATTAGTCCTACAGTTGATGGAATATGCCAGTGTCGTACGTATATTAATTAGTAGTGTTGAAAAAGGAGAATATAATAAAAACATTATAGTATGTCATTATTGTTCCAGGAGTGATGTTACATATATATATGATATATCATGTGTACACACACATACTTGCATATTGTAGTGTTAGTGTATGTGACGCAATTATGTTCGTTTAAACTAAATATAATGATCGAGTAACAAATTTTGTCTCATACATAGAATCACATGATGTATCACACACCCCAAAAACTACCTCTTCAATGACAGATGTGCTACCTTTTTATGCTTGATTCATTTCATGCCAACAAAACGAAGAAAACATGAATTCGTGTGATAATTATTATTTTGAGGAAATAAACTAGAGACTAATCAACTTCAATTCACTATATATATGAAGTTAATTAGTTTCAATTAAGAAATGTTTTTATCATGTACACACACAAATTGAAAAAATAATCTCTGAATTTAAATTTAAATTTCGATCAATGCATTAGTTTGCTCTAATGAATTTAGTACTCTTTGGCAGTTCATTGAATATGGTGGCCTTTACAAAGATCCTCAAGAAATTCGACAAGGTACGTAATTCAGTATATACATATATGTATGAAGCTTGTTACCAATTATCCAATGTCATGGATCATGTCACGCTCATTTTAATTGGTGTACATACATTCATGAAATTGACATTTAATTATCAGTTTTATTTATTTAGTAATTTGGTTGTGAATATTTTCATCAGGTAGCAAACCAGCAGGCTTCTGCAAGTTACCTCAAAGTAGTCAAAAGATCGCATTTCATTAGCTCCGATAAGGTACGATTTGTTCACAACAGCTTCTAATTATGCAAAGTTTAATCGACCGTCAAGAATTTGACTTAAAATTAAATACAATACCAGTAAATTAGTAAATTCCATAAATCATAAGAATATACTTTGCTCTATAGCATATATATAGCTAAATTCAAAACATCGAGTTGTAATAAGATTTGAAATATATACATAGAGAAGTATTTTAGGGAATTTGATTCAACAAATTACATTCCGACGTCGTATTAATTTAATGCTAGAGTACTTGTAAATCAATGCCAGGAGAAAAAAATTAAATAGTAAATCTTCTGTGACCTATTTAATCATTGAGATATATAATTAAATAAACATGGATATGATTGATAGCTAGCATTATGAGTTAAAAATATAAATTAATGTATAATGACTAGCTAAAAATAATTAAAGATATATATAGATTAATTAATGTTGTTAGTGGCCTAGGTAGGTAGATGAATGAATGAATAAAATGGATTAATTAGTGATTAATGGATGTTGCATTATGGTAAGGAAAGGTGGTAAGACTAATGGACGAAGTGGAGTCGTTATTCACACAGCACTTTGCCACCGGTGATAGGAAAAAAGCTATGAAGTTCTTGAGACCCCAACACCAAAAAGACTCTCACATGGTTACCTTTTTTGTTGGTGAGCTTACTAATTTTATTTTTTTAATTTATTCCCTGCACATTAATTAAAGTTAACATTTTTAATTTTCTGGGAAATTAATTTAATCATTTCTGATGATCGAATAACTTATTAATATTACATATGTGGTATGTGCTTTTTTTTTCCCCATCAATGCAATAGAGATAGTTTGTATAAGTAGTGACACATCTAGAAAGAAATCTTGGGAGGTTCACTATATTATATTGTGTATAAAATAAATAAATTATTTTCCATCATCGATGTAGGGGCCGCAGCCAATCGATGACAAACAAAACATATAGAAAAAAAAAATGGTTCCTGCCCCTAGATCCGCCGCCTATGCTTAATTATATGTAAATCACATGTATTGTAATTGTCACACTAGCTAGGTTACCTGCAAAAATTTTCTTTTTTGTTTTCCAAAATGTCTTATGCTAATGGAGATATTAGACAGATATATATAGTCAAACTTCAATTTAAAAAAATTATAATGAATGAACAATGAATTATAATGTATTCAATATATTTCATTTAAGCGACATTAATACTCATAACAAGTTAATTGGAAACACTATTACTAATACTAGGTATATAAGATGTGAAATTAGAGCAATTAAAATATGAAAAATAAATTGTATGTGTGTGGTTTGCAGGTTTGTTCACAGGTACATTTGTGACATTATTCAGTGTATATGCAATATTGGCACATTTGAGTGGGTTGTACTCGGCTCCAACTGAAGCCTCTTACATTGAAACCGTTTACCCTCTTTTCAGGTTTTTCTTTTTACTTTTTCACGTTTCCTCATCACCAGACCTTCAATTATAAATAATGTTTAATTCATTTTATACTACCCATATATATAATATGCATTAATTACATGTATAATTTAATGACATTATCGACATCTATATAATTTTTCCTTGAAATATTAAAATACGAAATAACATACTTTTCAATAAAAGAATCAAACAGTTAATTAACTTCTCAAAATGCGTTTTTTTTTTTTAATTTTTGTGCTTTTGAAAACGTCACAATTTTTTTTAAATAAAAGCATGTATATAAAATTATATCCATCGAAATGACTTGGAATAACCCCTTTTTCCAAAAATAAAAATAAAAGTAGAATATACAATACCAAATGGGTTTGGTGGGACTCGAAATTTGAAACTTATTAAATTAATACAATGTGGTAGACTTTTTTTTTTCATGTGAACAAAATTTCATGATTTGTTAATAATCAAGAAGCCTTATCGACGAGAACAAATCGTTTTACTCGTGTAAATGCAAATTCGCATTCTATTTGACGTACATATCAATTATTTTAGTACAATTAAGAAAAAACCTATAAAAAGAAAAATAACTTGTGACTTTTTCGTGCTAAATTTTGAAAATAAAACTTGTGCGGGAGTAATTAATTACATAAGGAATGTTTTGATATTTGCAGCATGTTTGCATTGCTGAGCTTGCATATATTCATCTATGGGTGTAACTTGTTAATGTGGAAGAAAACAAGAATAAACTACAACTTCATATTCGAATTCCAACCGAACACCGCCCTCAAGTATAGAGATGCCTTCCTCATCTGCACCACTTTGATGACCGCCGTCGTCGGGGCCATGGTCGTCCACCTCATCTTGCTCTCCGCCGGCTTTTCTCCCCATCAAGTCGATTTCATCCCCGGAGTTCTCTTGCTGGTCTCTCTCTCTCTCTCTCTCTCTCATCCTTGTAAGCAAGTTTAAATAAAATAAATTGGCGCTCCAGACACAAATGTATGCGATATGCATGCATGCACTCGAAATCCTCTAGTATAAAGTGTGTGTCCCACTATTAAAATTATTAGGTTTTATTACGTTTCAATTTCTTTTGGTTTAGTTTAATTTTATATTAATTATTTAGGGTTTATTCTATTCGATTAGAGTTTATAATTATTTTTAGTATTTAATTTTTATTTTTTAGTTAATATAATTGATTGTTAGGGTTGATTATTCTAAAGTTAGGGTGTATAATCTTTTAAAATTTAAATACTTGGCAATTAATATTATGATTGGTTAAAATAAATTTTATTTTTATGACAAACATTATTAAAACTATGTAATTTTAATTTTAGGTCACAGATAACAATTTCAAACGAGTATTGAGTTGAAAATAATAATAATAATAATATTATTATTATTATTATAAGAAAAATAAGATAATGAACATGTTCTATATTTTTGTTTCCAGAGTTTTGCTTTGCTTCTGATTTGCCCATTGAACATCTTCTATCGGCCCACGAGATACTGCTTCCTCCGTGTCATCCGCAACATAGTGTGTTCGCCATTTTATAAGGTATAGTATTATTTTATTTCGTGATTCATTAATTTTCTAAAAATTAAACTTGAGTTAATGATTGGCGCCACTAAATATATATATATGTATGAGATGTTATTGATAGTTTTGAAATATTTATAGGTTTTGATGGTCGATTTCTTCATGGCTGATCAACTGACTAGTCAGGTAATTAATTAATTTATGAATATTTATAACTTGAAACAATTAAAAATGAATTAAGTGCATGCATGAAGCCATTTTCAAGAAACTAATCTATTTTTCCATATAATTTGATTGAATATTTTCACCAGATTCCACTGTTGAGGCACATGGAATCAGCCGCATGCTATTTTCTTGCTGGAAGCTTCAAAACTCATCGGTACGAGACTTGCAAGTCCGGGAAGCTATACAGAGAGCTTGCATATGTTATCTCCTTCGCTCCCTACTACTGGCGAGCTATGCAGGTTTGTTATTAATTTAATTTGTTTTCTTATTATTTTTTTCGATTTAATTAATTATATATGATGTTGTTACAATTATTTAGTGTGCAAGGAGATGGTTTGATGAATGTAACGTGGACCACCTTGCTAATCTTGGGAAGTATGTATCAGCTATGGTGGCGGCCGGAGCAAGGCTAACATATGCTAGGCAGCCCTCACAGCTGTGGATGATCATAGTCTTGGTCACTTCTGTCATTGCCACGGTTTACCAACTCTACTGGGATTTCGTCAAGGATTGGGGGCTTTTTAATGCCAAATCTAAGAATCCCTTGCTTAGAGATGATCTCATACTCAAGAAAAGAGGAATTTACTATGCATCAATTGTAAGTGATCTACCAATTACTTGTGCATGTTTTCTTAGTTTTTGGGATTTTTTTTCCTGAATAACTTGTGTTAATTAATTTGTAGGCTTTGAACTTTGTCCTAAGAGTTGCATGGGTGGAGACTGTGATGAAATTCAATACTGGGATGTTTGAGTCACGTTTGATTGACTTCTTGCTTGCTTCGTTAGAGGTTATACGACGGGGGCACTGGAACTACTACAGGTAAATGAATTGAGACTCACTTTAATTTGTTAGATGAAATTTGAATTGTTATACTGTAACTTGGTTCTTATGATTGCATAGGTTGGAAAATGAGCATTTGAACAATGTTGGGAAGTTTAGAGCTGTGAAAACAGTTCCATTGCCATTTCGTGAGATGGATTCTGATGGCTAAAGTTACACAGAAACACCTTCACAGATTATGTTCGAGGGGAAGAGATAGATTAATTTCTAGAACGATTTTTCAGCAATCGAACAGGTTGTGAATGGAGGAATCTGAGTCTAGAAATATATATCTCTCTCCGGCTGGGCTACCGCGACGACCAAGCTTACTGTAAATCGAGCATTTCCTATGGAAGTTCTGATCACCTATATGTATCTTTGTAATTTTGGTTGGGAAATTCATTTGAGTTTCCAATAATTTGAACATTGTAATTGGATTGTATGGATCAGTGGCAATGCAAGAACATGTCATTTCCTTGCATTTCTCTATATATTACACAATTCAATTTCACAAACTAATGAAAACTTCAATAAATAGAGTAGAAAATAGTTTTATGTATGTGTTGTATACATGATCACAAGGAGACAAACCATGTGTTGAAGCATCAGTGAAGTTGGACATTTTCCTTGAGTAGTTTTTCTTTAATCTTTTGGGAGAGGCAATATGAAGTAGATTGAATAGTGATCATAGGGTTCACACCGATGGCGCTTGGAAGAACACTAGCATCACAAACAAATAGTCCTGCTGCTTCCCAACTCTCCCCATTTTCATCAACTGCACTTTCCTTCTCATTCACTCCCATTCTGCAGCTTCCCATCTGATGTGCAGAACAATAAGTTGTCCATTTCTTGACCATTGATTTCGGCCCCTCAGCCGCGATAACTGTGTTGAGAAACTCCTCCACCTCTCTCTCACTAATCCCTTTGCATTTCAACTTCTGTCCATCACTCATGTGTGTGCCGACCTCAACAGCTCCAGCAGCTATCAAGATCCTCAAAGCTCGAACCAATCCGACTTTCAAATTTTCTCTGTCCAAACTATCCAACTTGTAGTTGATTCTTTTTTCTTCCACAACTTCACCTGTTCCTCTATCTCTAATCATAGAAAACAAGTGAGCAGTTCTTGCATACTTGAGAATTCTTCTCTTTAGCTCAACTCCTGACTCCCAGGGGCAAATTGCTGCAAATGAACCTGGTCCAAAAATTGGACACTCTATTATTGCTCTCACATTTGTTCCTTCTTCAATTACTTTATGCATTGAGGTGATTATGCCTCCTTCATAGACCTTACCCTCAAAACCCGAGCTCGTCTCCGGGAAGTATCCCCAAGCCATTATGGCCGGATGCATGTGCAGATTCCGACCAATGTTCTTATTCTTCAAACCACTCCTAATCAACAAAGGAGGTGTTAGAAGAGAACCACATGCAGAGATTGTGACTCTGGCATCAATTTGGATTCTCCTTTTTATGTTTTCATTGGTAGATTTTGCAATAACTCCTAAGCATCTCTTTCTCCTTTTAATGGACGAATTTTTATTTTCGTCTATTAAAAGTCGTTCAGCCTTGCAACCTGAAACAATAACTGCACCAGAGTTCACAGCATCAACCAGCCAAGTTGTGTCAGTTCCTTTCTTATCTCCTCTAATGCAACCATAGCAGCAAGAACCACAGTAATGACTTTCTGATGAGTTATGTGGGACACGTTCGACTTCTAGGCCGAGGTTTTCACACCCTTTACGTAGAATCTGATTCTGTAATCCCTCCACAACACACTCCTCAGTTACTCCAATTCTCTCACACACTTTCTCCATTGCCTCAAGATATTCATAACTCGAGAAGAGGGGGAGCTTCAGATAATTACCCCATTCGTTGAGAACGAATTCAGGAGTTTTAATGCAGGCCGACCAGTTAACAACAGAGCCACCTCCCACTGTTGATCCTGAATGAACCGTGACTTTCCCATCCGATGTAGATAGTATCCCTCCCGATTCGTATAGTTCATCCATTGATGGACCTTCAAGAGCAGAATAGTCTCTGCTGGTAAAGTAGTTTCCTTTCTCGAGAACAATAACTTTTAGGCCTGCACTAGCTAAAACAGCTGCTGCAACACCTCCTCCACAGCCAGAGCCAACGATTGCAACATCACATTCGATATTGTACATGTTTTTTCGTGTGTTTTCTGTGACTTTTAAGCCCTTCTGTGAAAGGGAATGAACCAGTGTTGAGTCACTTTCATGTCTCATCTTGACTATTCCCTTCTCGAGAGGCCTATCTCCGGATAAACTTGACGATTTCTCACATGTGTCAACCTCATAGTCCATAGCTTTCCACACTGGATTTTTTGAATCTTCTCCGACCTATGATAATATCACATAAGATTGATCTTTCAACTTCAGGCTTGCTGAATAAAATTCAGTTATTACTCATAGTTACATTATTAGATCATAATGCATATTTGAAATCAGAATAAAGATAGCAGGAAATTAATGTAAACATGTCACTAGATGGATAACAGTGTACAGTATACATAGATGGATCAGAACAAAAAGAAATTAACAGAGTGAATTTACTTTAAATTAAGCTTAATTATATATGATGATGATCATAACAGTTTACCTGAGTGAAGAATACGAACATAATCAAAAACTTGAGGAATACAAAAGCAAGCCTGACAGGGGTGAGAAGCCAATGCTTCAACCATTTCTGCACAACTTTCTCTCTCTTCTCTAAAGATATTTCTGAAAATTTCAAGTATGGCCATTCCTTGCAAAGGCTAAGTTTTCCACAGATTAACAAGGTACCAATCCTCGTTGAAAGAACTTTTAGAAATGTTCGAACCAGTAATTTCGCATCCGAAAGTCCCCTCTTCTCTACAATCTCAGCAATCTAGCAACAAATAATAAATTCTTAAAACACCGTGAACTGAGAGAGAGAGAGAGAGAGAGAGAGAGAGAGAGGATTCATATAGATGTTTACCTCATCAGGCACTGGATATTGAGAGGCAGAGGCCTGGTAGAAGTACTCAATGTCTTTAATAAACGATTGATCGACTTCGTCTTTCAGAAAATCTGGATGAGAATTGAATGGTATTGGCGGTAAGAAGACCTCAGAAATAGTAGCCAGTGTTTGAAGTTCAGAGGGAGAGTATCCATGGCTGTACTTGGTTTCTGTTCTTTCTCCTCTAAGTAAAGGATGGCACTCTCTTCCCATAATGTGATTCTCTCTCTAGATCTCTTCCCTAGCTAGCTTTCTATAGATTTTCAGTTTAATTCGTTGAGTTTCTTTTTTCCTTTTTATTTTTCTTAGGAAGATTCAAGAACAAAATTATATATCAATGTGTGTAGTTCTGCTTTTTTTTTTTTCGATCGGGTTTCATCGACATATACAGGTAAATGAGGTAATTAAGCTATCTTCACCATCGATCTTTTCGTTGCATTCGCATCGCACCTAATTAAAGCATTGTTCTTTAACCAAAAAAAAAAAAAAAAAAAAAAACAAGATGTTCCCAGCGTACAGCCTACTCTTTGCAAGTGAATGTTGTCATTTGCCGGTATATGATTCCATCAACTTTTTTTTTTTTTTTTGGGGTGTTGAGGAAGATTTCATCATGAACTTTTATCATAACATGGAATATTCGTTATTCACTATTAATTAATTTGAGTTTGTTTTAATGCCAGGTTAATTTTGCCTTCATGTTCATTTTAGTTCATTAAAGAATCGATAATATTTGAGTTTGTTTGGATGTATTAATAAAAAAATTAGGTGATAAATTAGTTTTTTATATTTTTAATATTATCACAACAAAATTACAATATTCGTATATAATTTTTTTTCTGCTAGAACATATACTAGAACCAGGTTTGGAGCCCCAACCCCATTTTCCAGGGCTCAATTAATATACATAGCAAAGCCTTTTTTCTTAAAAGCCCCTAGTATTGGGCGGCTTTTGAGCCCACTTATGATTATATTTATCTACGACACATTTATTATTGGAACGAGACAAACCAACATATCTACATGTAAGCATCCCAATAATTTTTTAATGTGTAGAAAACCAAAAGTTCCATGAGTGCAATAGAAGATGAAATACGAAACAAAATTTCATGAGTGCAATAAAAGATGAAACACGAATCGCCATAGAGGATTCCGTTTGAATTTGATGAGTCAAACATGAAAAACTTTACTACAACTAAAAAAGCACAAATATGGTCAATATGTTTATTTTATAATAATGATGTTACAAGAAAAATGATGTAGGAAATAGAAAAATATGTGAATCCTGAGTTGAAGAATCAATGATCAACTTCTCATATCTTCTCCATCTTCAATCTTTCAGCAATCTTCTTGGAGAGACAATACGAAGTAGATTGAATTGTGATCATAGGATTCACACCAACAGCACTAGGAAGGACACTAGCATCACAAACAAATAGCCCTTGTGCTTCCCAACTCTCCCCATTTTCATCAACTGCACCTTCCTTCTCATTCACTCCCATTCTGCAGCTTCCCATCTGATGTGCAGAACAATAAGCTGTCCACTTGTTCACCATTGATTTCGGCCCCTCGGCCGCCACCACTGTCTCGAGAAACTCCTCCACCTCTCTCTCACTAATCCCTTTGCATTTCAACTTCTGTCCATCACTCTGATGTGTGCCAACCTCTACAGCTCCAGCTGCTACCAAGATCCTCAGCGCTCGACGTAATCCCACCTTCATGTTTTCCTCATCAACACTATCCAACTCATACTTGATTCTCCCTTCTGTCATAACTTCACCAGTTCCTCTGTCTCTGGTCATCGAAAACAAGTGAGCCGTTCTTGAGTACTTGAGCATCCTCTTCTTTAGCTCAACTCCTGACTCCCATGGACACAATGCAGCAAATGATCCCGGCCCTAGAATAGGAGACTCTATAATGGCTCTTGCATTTGATTCATCATCAACCACTTTGTGCAGTGAGGTGATTATGCCTCCTTCGTAGATCTTCCCTTTGATATCTGAGCTCGTCTCTGGGAAGTATCCCCATGCCATTAACACGGGATGAAGATGAAGATTACGGCCTATGTTTCTATTCCTCAAGCCACTTCTGATTAACAGAGGAGGTGTCAAGAGAGATCCACATGCAGAGATTGTAACTCTGGCCTCAATTTGAATCCTCTTTTTTATGTCTTTATTTGTAGACTTCGCAATCACTCCCAAGCAACGTTTTTGCCTTCTACTACTATCACTGCCGTTTTCTTGTATTAGAAATCTCTCAGCTTTGCAACCTGAAATAACAACTGCACCCAAGTTCACAGCATCAACCAGCCAAGTTGTGTCAGTTCCTTTCTTGTCTCCTCTAATACAACCATAGCAGCAAGAGCCACAGTAATGGCCTTTTGATGAGTTACGCGGCATGTTGTCCGCGTCTAGACCGAGGTTTTCACACCCTTTTCGTAGGATATGATTCTGAAACCCCTCTTGATCACACTTCTCTGTCACACCTATTCTTTCACACACATTCTCCATTGCATGAAGATATTCAGGGCTCGAAAACAGTGGGAGCTTATGATCACTCCCCCATTCGTTGAGCACGAATTCAGGAGTTTTAATGGAAGCAGACCAATTTACAGCAGAGCCACCTCCCACAGTTGATCCTGCAAGAACCATCATCTTGCCATCCAAAGTCGAAAGTATCCCTCCCGATTCGTAGAGCTCCCTCAATGATGGCCCTTCAAGAGCAGAATAGTCTTCTCTAGTGAAGTAGTTTCCCTTCTCAAGAACGATCACTTTTAGGCCTGCGCTCGCCAGATTAGCTGCTGCAACACCTCCACCACAGCCTGAGCCAACGACTACTACATCACATTTGATTGTGTGTGTATTCTTTCGAGCGTTTTCGGTGACGTTTAGGCCTTTCTGTGCAACCGACTTTGCAAGCGATGAATCACTCTCATGCATTGTTTCGACTATTCCCCTCTCGAGAGGCCTATCTTTAGGCAAACTCGATGGTTTCTCATCATCTTTGTCAACCTCATAGCCAATGGCTTTCCACGCTGGATTTCTTGAATCTTCTCCTACCTATGAACATATGATAACAATTAATATATCAACTTTATAGCTTGCTGAAAAAACTCTGTTATGAAATGATTAATTGCTGAATAGGTTGGGGCCTCCAACTAATTAAGATAATGTTAGAATTATGTGTAATAACTTTCCTAATGCTTAGTAAGTTGAGAAAAGTGGAAAAAATATTATATATGAATGGTTTACTCATTATTCATTCTTTGGCCAAGTACAAAAAAAATATAAAAACAATGCAACAAATTTAAGATATTTCTCCACAATAAATGAGATGATATATATAGACTATTGAAGTGTTTTTAAAGATGGCTAGCACAACATATTGATATTTTATTTCGTATATTGTAGTTTTGTAAGATAGCAAAAAAATCTTGTTTGAATATTACTATATCAATATATATATCTAATCAATTAATTAATAACTGATACAAGTAATTTAATTTATCCCAACTGACAAACCGATCCTCCCGTATGTACCAATCATACAGTTAAATATAATATCTACTTAATATATTACTTATTAATTTTGCTTCAGTTGATCAGTTCTAGGCAGATAAACCAAAATCCCTTGGTCAATAGGATGACTACATATATATACACTTTTCAAATAAGTTGTTATCCGTGAACAACCATTAAATCTAATTGTTCTAGATTGTTGCACGTATCATTGAATATATATATATATATATATACACTTTTTTTCTGATGAAAATCTCAACACTATCTACTCTCCATTCTTGACTTTTAGCCCACAGGAAAACTACATTACATCATCACATTATTTCCTCATTTAGCATAAACAGATAAAACTAAAGTCGATCACATATAACATGATAAGATTATATATTAGAAAAATTAATACATAAATCTTGGGTGATTATAGCAATTACCTGAGTGAAGAAAACAAAGAGAACCAAGATCTTGATGAATACAAAGGCAAGCCTGATAGGAGTCAGCAACCAATGCCTCAACCATATCTGCACAACTTTCTCTCTCTTCTCCAAAGAAATTTCTGAGAATTTCTTCAAGTAAGGCCATTCCCTGCCAAGGCTAAGGCTTCCACAGATGAACAACGTTCCGATTCTCGTCGAAAGAATTTTCAGCAATGCTCTCACCAGTATTCTGGCTTCCAAGAATGCCCTCTTAGTTACCATCTCAGCTACCTACAAATTAAAATATTACTAAATGATTAAATTAAATAAGTAATTAGCATATATATATAGTTTTTTTGTACGTATATATATCTACCTCATCAGGCACTGGATATTGGGAGCCAGAGGCTTGGAAGAAGGAATGAATGGCCTTGTTTGAGGCTTGATCTTTCAAGTCATCTTCATCAGAATTTGATGTTATTGGTGGCAATATAACCTCGGAGATACTGACCAGTGTTTCTAGCTCGGAGGGAGGGTATCCATGGCTGTATTTGGTTTCTCTTCTTCTACCTTTAAGTGATGGATGACACTCTCTAGCCATATTCTCTCTCTCTCTCTCTCTCTCTCGTTATCTACAGTTTCTTCTGTCTCTACTGCTTAAAGAATTAAAATTGTATTGCATAAATAGATGTGGACTGGAATTTATAAAGAGATGAAAGAAGAAAATTACTGTTCAAGTACAAGTATACATGCATGTCTGGAATTTAATCAATTGTGAGTAGATCCTAGCTGTTTAAGTATATTAGACTAATTTCTTTTAATTAGTATAATTGATTGATATACATATATATACAGTAGTACATAGAGAAAACTATACATCTTGCTCACTGCATCCCCAATATTCAACGCTCTTACCCTTGATAGCCAATCAGAAATGAGTTTTGTTTTGCTAGACGACTTTAGGAGGGGAAGATGTGTGGTGTGGATATTGATATCCCTTTCTAATAGTAAATTTTTTATTTTAAGAAATTTTGTAAAATGTGATGTCTAACTGATATGTAAATAAAACAACATGATTGGTATGCCATGTGCACATGCATGAACCTATCATATTATTAGAGTATTAATAATATATGAAATTATTCGACCAAACTAAATATCTGATCAGTACTGCATTAACATATAGCAGCTTTGGAGATGAGGATCTATTAAAATAGAAGTACTAGAATTTGAGAAAATGAAATATTAAAAAATGTACACAGGCCAATCGAATCAAAACATAAAAGTAGAATTGGACTTTAGGATGTGTTTTACCCAGATTTAATTTATGTGATCATCATTGTTGGAAATTAAATGGGTCGGAAATAATTTCAGGCCAGCCCAAATAAAATTCTGTATTTTCGATCAAATATCAAATCAAACAGGTGCGGAAAAGGGTATATTTCAAAAAAAAAAATCGTAATATTAGAATTTAATTTTCATGCAAATTAAAAGATTAAATATAAAATCGAACGGGAGGAGAAACTGTATATTTCAAAAAACAAATTGTAATATTAGAATTTAATTTTCATGCAAATTAAATTATTTAATATTAAAGAAGGGGTAAAAAAATACCTTTTTTCTCAAGTTCCTTCGTCTTCTTTGTTCCACCTTTGCACCTTGAAGCTAGTAAGAAACACGAAATCCAAATAAATTTTAAAGTTCCTAACTTAATTTTTCTACGATTATTTCAACACATGAAATCATAAAATTGAACTGTAACTGTGAGAGAATATTTAAACTGGATAAAATATGAAAACAAGAAGAAGTTAAATAAAAACCGAACTATTTGATTTAATCAAATCGCAATTACCTAGTTTGATTTACTCAAATAGCAATTACCGTGGGTTGATTCTAGGTGTGAATCAATTCTTTGGTTTTGTGATTTCAAAATAATTCAAGTACGTTGCACACTACTTGCACGTGAATCTCGAAATAGGCTTATAGAATCACTAAAATATAAATAATACAAATATTTTATATTTATTTAATCATATCATATATTCCCCAAATTAATTAATATTTACACATAAGCCCAAACTTATGATAACATATTTAATTTTTATAACAATTTAGGAATTTCAATATTATTATTAACCCATCAATATTACAGGAAAGTGAACCGGGAACTATGAACCTATAATCAAGAACTCCAATAAATTGAATAAATAATTACTCTTTAATTAATTTATTCGACTTATTAATTCTGATATGATTTCTTTAAAAATTGAGAATTGCACTCTCTTTAATTATAGAACATATTTACTCTATGAATTCGATCAGTCCATTGATTTGATCATTTCATATGAATTAATCATCCATAGGCAATTCATAATTGAAGACATATAATATCTATTAACCTCTTCAATTATTTATTTTTCCTCATTTACCTTTAATTCACTAGTGAGCGATTAATTTATAAATAGTTTTATAAATTAGAGATCTCAAACTTATCTTTCTACTTCTCAAAAGCTAGAAATGGATTCCATACCTATGAATTACATTTCCAATTATTTAATTCAAATGTGAATAAAAAATGCAAGTTTAGAGAATGTTGACGAACAAACTTCAATGAGCAAATTAAGAACCACGTTGAAATAAACATGAGTCTATAATCATTTAATTAGGTTAAAGATTATTCATATATGATCATCTTGTGATTTAATTTAATATTCCTCTTCTTTAACAAAATGTGAAGGAATAATTAAATTAAATTGGTCAAAGCACTACATGATCATATCATATATAAATGCTCTCAATAGATGTCTCCACATTCCGATAAAATGGTTACATTCATAATGTCATGAGACTGCATTAATGACTATTTAATTAAAGATCTCATACTTTAATTAAATTTATTACCAACTTCATTTTTAGTTTATTATTCATATTAATCTTAATCTTCTTGCATAAAACACTTATATATTAAGATTATGATAATATTAAATAAACTAAAAATTTTATATGATATGAAATAAATGCAAACAAGAAGCATATTAATTAGTTCAAAAATAAATATCGTTATTATAAATAATATAAAAAAACAATTCAGAAACAATCACATATCGAGGTCGGCCTGATTTGTGGCTTAAGAAAGGCTGGCAACTTCAAGCTATTTCCTTTCGATTTGAGGCAATTGGATAAGCATGTAATTTACTTTTTCAGCAAGTTGAAATGTGATAAAGAGCTATAAATTATTAGCTAAATTTAATATCCATCAGCTTATAATAGTTTATATTTTAACTGTAAGTTAATGTAGTCAAAGTTGAAATGTGACAAACTGCAATATATATATTACTGTGCTTGATGCAAACTAGTGCAAGTTTAATTTAAAGTTTAAAATTTAAAAGTGTCCTAAAGTCAAGAGTGCACCTTTTGTAATGCTTAAAGGCCAATATATCATTTCAAAATATATATGATGTCACATATACAATTAGGTAGGAAATTAAGGCGCATCAAATTGGCAACGTCTTCTCTCGCTTTTTTCTTCATTTAATTTATTTCAGACACACGTATATTATATATAGTAACTTTGATATAATGGTCTAGATACGCGTGATATACCTGAGTGCTATGTTATATATATCACTTGAGATTCTCTAATTCTAATTTGTGTGTGCTAATCGTGTGCTAAATCTTAAAATTATTATTTTTTTCATTTTTCTTCAATTTTAATTTATTTTGATTTAGCAAATTTTACATTATTATTTAGGGTTTATTCCACCCCATTTAGGATTTATAATTATTTTTAATATTTACTTTTCATTTTTTAGTTAATATAATTGATTTTTGAGATTGATTATTCCAACTTAGGGTATGTAGTTTTTAAAAATTTAATTTTAGCAATAAATATAATTAATTATGCTTAGTTATAATATAATAAAGTTTATTTTTATGAAAAACATTATAATTAATAATATACAATTTTAATATTGGTACACGATTGACACACACGTGTACTCTATATATACACATCGAGTGTTTACTACATTTTAGATTTGCACATTATCTTCATGGGAAAACTACAAAATAATAATAATAAGGGTTAATTGCTAAATAAATCACCACCTTTACACCTTTTTGCAAATTAGACACGACGTTTAAACTTAGTCAATTACAACATCACGTTTCAATTTAAATGGGATTAAACATCCCCAATTTTTTCCGACCAATTATGAATGATGTGTCCAGTCTATTAGCCACATCAACACACACATCATCACACACGTTGGCAGCCTTTTATTTTTTATTTTATCTATATAGTTTTTATTTTGTTTCTAGAAGATCAACTAGAAGATCAACATGCTCTTTCGCACTACAAAATTAGGGATTAGGTTTGTTAATCAGGTATATTACATCTCTTTCTGTAAAATTCCTCTTCCGCCGCAAAAATTGACGAGAAAATTTAGGGTTTTGAAACCCACCTTGGCGGCGTAGGTACTGAAGCTCCCTAGAGCTTTTCCGACGACTGTAAACATGGAGATGGGTCGCAGGAGCTCCACCAGACCTGGGATTATCTCTCCGTTCACGGCGGTCCTCGACTCAGGCTTACTGGGCGAGGTCGTTCTGCCCCAAGTCGCGACGAGATGCACAACTCGCGTAAGGCGCTCTACGATCCGACGAGGCCCTCAACCTACTCGCACTGAGATAGCAGCAGTGTGAGTTCCCCTTCCCTCAAATCACGACAAAATCTTGGTGGGCACAGAGCTTGAATGTCAGGTTCTTCAAGAAGAACAACGATCTCGGAAACGACATGTTCATCAACCTCATTTGAAAGCTCCAACCGTCCAATTTTTTAGAGCACTCTATATCAACTGGAATGGTGGAGTTCGTGTACTGGTGTTGGGCATTCAATGCAATTAAAGTAGTGTAGTTAATTTTTGGTTAAAATTTATGGTTAATTTTTGGTTTAGCTTGAATGCAACTGAAGTAGTGTAATGTAGCTTGAATGCAACTGAAGCAGAATAGTTATTCGAGCTTCACCCTACATATATTTTGGCATATTTATGTTGAGAAATCACTCATTTATCTGAATTTGCAACTGTTAATCATCGTCTCTTTTCTACTCCATTAATAACATCATTGTGGCAATGTTAAAAACCTTGGATTTAATGGGTATTATTCTTTTTTGTTGTTCAATGAACTTGCCCCTACCAATTAAAGCTTGAATTTTTCATTTCAATATAATATTTTACTGCATATTTCAATGGAATATCATTTGCTGATGGTTTGAGGTTGAGAGAGGTGTTTTGTGCATATTTATATTAGTTTTTGCATGGTTTAGATAACTAAACAACAAAATATACATATAAAACATGCTTTTCTAAGTGTAAAATTTGGCATTCAACAACTACCCTGACAAATGTATACAAAAAGTCTATCAAATGATATTTCTGTTCCTATCTGATGCCTCTTCTTTTCCCTCTGAATCAAAATTTTCTTTACCATAATGTTTCAGGTCCAATTAGTATCCATGATACAGGTCGAATCCTAGATGTCGAAATATAAGAAAGTAGGCCTTCTCTCCATCGAAAAAATGAGATTATTGCCAATATAACACATTAAAAAATTAGCCAAATTTTCCCAACGTAGAGGCAATCAACAAAGCTGTATGGGTGAATATATAACCTACAAAAAAATGGGCTAATCAAACCAATCTTGCTTGCACAATTAACAAAAAATAAATTAGAAAATGTTATATAAAACGTCTCACTAAAAATAGATCAGAAACATTCATAACTAAAGATCATATTAGAAATAGACAAAATAGCGGTTGAAATATGTATATCTAAAGATCAGATTAGAAATACACAAAAAATTGTTTTTCAAAAGATGAAATATTTCTTGCTAAACCAAGTTTGATCATATCAAAATACATAAGTTTGCCTGCAGTTGATCAGATCAAAGTTCGGCTTTCTTGTGTCCCAAAGTCCCCTCGGCCTTGAACTCCTGAAGTAGAAGTTGCTACTATTGATCCTCTTGCCCCTTGTAGTCCACCACAGCCTCTAGATCCACCATCAGAGTTAACAAGGTGCACTTCTTTATTATCAGACATCTGCAAAAAAAATAATAAAAAAAATTAATTAACTTGTGAGGTGTGATACTATTGCACATGATATATATTTAAATTTTTCTTGAATACCCTCATGTAGATGTGTCCTGTGCCTTCAAACCCTAATACACCAAATCCGCTTTTTGCCTGCAATGACAACATAGTATTAACCACATCAAGTCAGGTTAGAACTAATTTAAAAAAAAAAAAACAACAACAACAACAACAACTTACTAATGATCTTTCAGCAATGTTAGAACTAGATGGCTGTGAAATATTTTTCCTTGGTCTGCCTCTGCCTCTAACTGTCGAGTTTGGTTGATGTTCAATAGAATTTTCTTTCCTTGGCCTGTCCCTTCTTGCCTACAATACAAAGAAAAAATGCTCATGAAATGGAATAAAAGTAACCAAGCAATTATATTGACAAAATGTTCAATATTACAGTGGGTTTTGTTGGTCTTTGGACTGGTTCATTTTTGCAAGTGCGTTTGTTGTGGCCTTCTTGAAAACATCGTCGACATGTAACCACGAATCCAAATCGTTTAAGTTTGGATGTATTTTCTTCTTTCTCTTCTGCAGACCTCCTTCTCTTTTTTTTTTTGGCCTACCTGGCATTCTTCTTACCTTTGGTGGTTGAACTGGATTTCCACTTACCTTAGGCCACATCTTTCTGCTATTCAAAGGTTCAATCCCTTTGCAGTAAGCCTCAATATATCTGTTGACTGTGAAATAATCTACCACATAATCTCCTGCCTCCACCTTGAGAAATGTCATTGCGGCACATGCATGTAGACAAGGGATTCCAGTTAAGTCCCAAGATCTGCAAGTGCAACTCTTATTTCCCATGTTTACAATGAACTGGTCATCTCCAGATTGGATCTCATATTTGTCATTTAGTGCTGGAGTGACAATACAAAGCCTGCTTTCATACTTTAACTGCTCAATCTTAGCTCTGATATTTGGGCATACTTTATCAGTAAATCCTCCAATTGCAGTGAACTTAACATATTGTCTCTTCATAAGTTGTCTTCCGATATCTTGAAGCATATCTATAAGACGTTTTCCTCTTGCTTCTATGATGAACCCATTAAAGGTTTCACTAACAGTATTATCAATCATATCATACACAGGAATGGTGGAAACAAAGGCCTTACAGAATTTTTGAGGCTCTCTCTCCAAAAAATTCAGATAAGCTGCCTCATTTTCAGCCCTCATATCCTCTAGAGCACTGTTGAATGATTCAATATATGTAGCACGCACAGCTTTCCAGATGTAGGCCCTTTATATGTCTTTTTCCAATTGCAGTAAACATGTTGTGCACAATTCCTATGTTCGGCATAAGGAGCAAGCTCAGCCACGGCATTAATGAGGCCCTACACAATAATAACAAAAACATTAAACATCTTTAAAAAATTCATTTATCAAAAAATTGTACAAGTTTTGTTATCACCTTTTGCTGGTCACTTATAAAAGTGAATCCTAAGCCATCTGTTATTCCCAACTCATCCATCAATATTTTTAAAAACCAACTCCAGCAAGATTGATTTTCAACCTCTACCACAGCCCATGCAATTGGAAACATATGGTTGTTTCCATCCTTGGAGACTGCACAAAGTAGCACACCCCCCCCCCAAAACGGTCTTCAAAAAACAACCATCTAGGCCTACAACCTCGCAAGAATCCTTGTTTTAGTGCACTATAGCCAATATACATCGCCTGGAACAAACCACCATCACTCACTTGAATCTCATACCATCCCTCACTATCAACTTTCATCAATTCAGCCACAAAACTCCTAACCCATGCGTAGTGATCTGAAAGTGAACCCCTAATCATCTCCAGAGCTTGCTTCTTGGCTCTGTACAACCTCCACTTGCTCACTTGACATGCATACTTTCTCATCATATCAACCTGCAATTCTTTAATCCTAATATTTGGATTATCTCTGATAGTCTCTAAGTATTCACTTGCAAGCCAACTAGCGGTGGCTTGTTTGTTGTCCATAGCTCTAGGGCATTTATGACCATCAGAAGATAATGTTTTAATAACGAATGATTGATCCTTTTTCACTACAGACCCATAACACTTCCATCCACATTCAGGAATGCACTTAGCTTCACATTGCCTTTTATTAGATCTAGTAAAATGGATCGGATAACCATGCACTAGAGATATCGTCTGAATTGCATGCTTGCACTGGTAACTATCCAAGAATCTCATACCTAGAACCAACTTCAATGACTTATGATCACATTTAGGATCATAAGTCACTTTTCTTCTCTTTTGCCTCCCACCAGTCGTATTATCCAAACTCAATTCACTACCACTTGAATTTGAGTTAACTTCATCATTTGAATCTTCATAGTCTGATTGAAATCCCCCGATTTCTTCATCTCCCTGAACATAACTAGGCAAGCAAATAATTTCTGCCACTCTTCTATCCGGAAACTCTAATGGGCTCTTTTTCTTATTTTGTCGTGCCTCTAAGTACTCTTCATCATCAGACACCAACTCATCATCGCTCAACCCATCGTCAGTTTCACTCTCACCTATTGGATTGTAGTCATCATCTTCACTGGAATTTTCAGAGAATATTTCGTCATGTTTTTCTTGAATATTTTCATCCTTATCTCCTCTCACCATCCCATTCTCCACAAATATACGAAAACTATTACTTCTCTTAAACACATAAGAAGTCATTTCCAGCACTTCTTTATCATCATTTATCAATTTGTAGTTAGATGTATTGGGCACTTTATACCACAAACCATCCCAAGAATCATAACCTAACTTCTCAACTTCATCCTCCAAATCTAAATACCCAAACCTATCAACATCTAGCAAATGTTTGCTACTCATATCACCCCCTTTATATTTTTTCCTACCTTCCATCATTATAAATTTACCACTATGATGAATGAATAACGAAAATGAGTCACTGCAATAAAGGAAATCACAATTAAATAGGTTTTTATCAAGTGAATAAATTTCAAAGCAAGATTTATATTTTTGTTACAGTAGACGAGAGACATAGCCATGTAGAGACAATAACTTAATTGTTAATTTTTTAATTAATAGCTCCCAAGAAAGTCAGTTAGCAATTGTTAATTTATTCTTAAACAACTAAAGCACAATTTTAAAAAGCAAACTCACGACAGAAATTGAAAAATTGGTCTACCTGTTCGCCATTGACGCAACAAAATACAGTGAAGATGGTCCACCCTAAGTCACGAATATTCACGGGACCACCCTGAAAATTAATACAATAACTACACTACTTCAGTTGCATTAGATGCCCAACACCAGTTACGACAAACTCCACCATTCTAGCTGATATAGAGTGCTCTAAAAAATTGGACAGTTGGAGCTTGCAAATGAGGTTGATGAACCTATCGTTTTTTAGATTGTCGTTCTTTTTGAAGAACTGGACATTCAAGCTCTGCGCCCACCAATATTTTATCACTCGATTTTCGCCATTTCAGAAATAAGAGAAACACATCGCAGCAAAAGACAAATCCACCCACAAATCCCTAACTTTTCTCGTCAATTTTTGCGGCGGAAGAGAAATTTTACAGAAAGAGATGTAATATACGTGATTAAAAAACCTAATCCCTAATTTTGTAGAGAGAGAAATGGCGAAAGAGTATATTGATCTTCTAGAAACAAAATAAAAACTATATAGATAAAATAAAAAATAAAAGGCTGCCAACGTGTATGATGATGTGTGTGTTGACGTGGCTAATAGACCGGACACATCATCCATAACTGGTCAGAAAAAAATTGGGGATGTTTAATCCCATTTAAATTGAAACGTGATGTTGTAATTGACTAAGTTTAAACGTTGTGTCTAATTTGCAAAAAGGTGTAAAGGTGGTGATTTATTTAGCAATTAACCCTAATAATAATAATAATAATAATAATAATAATAATAATAATAATAATAATAATAATAATAATAATAATAATTGGTTGGGGGACACAGCCCCACCAGTTCCTCCCCAGTCTATATATATAGCCAAAAATAATTTTGCAGTGAATGTCCATTGTCATTTGTCACAAAGACTCTTTTGTTGTATTGTGGAAGGAGAATTTGCATACACGAGTCGGTTTGATGTTTGATACGTATAGTTTATATATATCTGAATATTGACAAATCCTAAATGAGAGCGTTTACTACATAACTTTTTAATATAAGTTATATAAACCTAAACATTGAAAAGCACTAAATGAGAACGTTTACTACACTTTTTTTTATGACTAAGATAACTCGTTATTATTGTTTATATATACCAAAACCCACATATATATATATATAGGACATATATATATATTATATTGGCAAGCATTAAATGAGAGTGGGAGTGTTTACTACCCGGTAAACCACACTTAAAAATCTACATAAGAGGTGAATCACATTTGGAAATCTAAGTATATATTATATTTAAAGGTATATATCACTCTAGTGCAATAGCCTGCAAATCAAATATAAAAAGCGAATCACACATGAAAATTTAATTGTGATAAACTCACACCTAGCTAATAGTGTTGGTGGGATTCAAAACTCGAACCTTCAGTCTCGAGCTTACACCACCCCATCAATAGCTAATTAATTATCAAGGAATAGTTTACTAAATAACTTCCGTTAGTTATTTGTTATTTATTGTCTAGGTCGCAATCTTGAGTACGTCTGTTATTTGTGTACTTAGATTTGTTTATTAATTATTCGTTAGTCTAACTCTTAAGTATATTTACCAATTGTGCTCATGCGGGTCAGACCAAATTAGAGTGATTAAGCTAAACTTTTATTACATTTTAATGTACAATGTTTAGAGATGACAATGGATAATGGACTATATGGTTATCTGAAAAAATTACACACAATAGATAGGAAAATTTCTCACTAAATAAGTATGGACACGAGCACAGGTAATTACCTTATACTTTTTATAGGATGAGTGTAGGTAAGAGTACTTTAGTATCCCACCTTCCCCATACATACCCACATATATATAATTATGAATTTAATTATATATATATATATATAAATATATTATTTTAATTATGATTGATTAATTATTTTTACAATAAATACTTTTAAAATATGAAATTTGATGATTAAATATAAGAGTGGGATAGGGAACATGCGATTAGAGGATCTCAAGTCCTCTCCTTGAGAGTGAATTTCCCCTTGGAAAGTTTACGGGAGGTGACTTTATGCAATTCAAATTGTTCCTTCTTGCAATTCAGTTTATTTCTTTACCCTTTTAGCTCAATCGCGTGTGAGATTAACCACAAATTCTCATTTCATCTTTAGATTGATTGACGACTAGTTTTTTTTTTTCTGAAAAAATTCAAAGTATATATATGCTATAAATAAAAAGGTAAATCATACTCAATACCCTAATATTTCAATTTATAACAATAATACCGACTTCTATTTATATTTAGTAGTAATTTTACCCCAACATTTCTGTTGGATTAAAAAACAAACAGCAATACAGCAGCAATCAAGAACGCAAGAAATTAGAACTAGGAACACAAAGAGTTAGAGTGGTTCGATCAAATTGATCTACATCCATTATGAAAGAGAGTTTGCTTCTTTATTGATTGGTAACACACAGATTACAATCGCTCAATGTATGATCACTCAAGAACAAGAATGAAAATACACAATCTTATGAAATTAAGATGTATCACATGAATTTTCTCTCAGCTTCTTCTCTTTCTTTTGCTGCAGGCTTTCTTTCTTTTCTTCTTTCTTTTTCTCTCTTTTTCTGATCTGCCCGATCTCAGTTGAAGATCAAGCTTCTTAATACTTCAAAAATAACCGCTCTCAACTGCTACGCCCACGTGGTAATCAGTTCCAACTGCAGATAACTACCCTAGCTAACTAACCCTTCTTTAGCTATGCAGTTATCCCTATAACTGATTTGAGCAGACTCTCCACCCTTGCTTGTGCATGAAGCTTCCATGCAGCTCTTGATCACAAGTCGTTGATCAAGAACACTCCAGATTTGGGATGATTGTTGAATCATGAGCTAGATTCAACAATTCTCCACCTTAGCTCTTGATTCACTTCTTCAAGAACTAACTTGGCTTCAGTTTCTTACTGTCTTTAAGATGTAGCTCCATCTGCTGCTGCATTCTCTTCCTTTCTCTCATATTAGTTCATTCCAATGAGCCTAAGACTGAGCTTAAACTTTGCTGATGGTAGGGCCTTGGTAAGACAATTTGCAGGATTCACCAAGGTATCTATCTTGCCAACTGAAATGCTTACCTTCTCCACCAGATCCCTCACAAAATGTAGTTTAACATCTAGGTGCTTAGTTCTCTCGTGATATCCCTGGTGTTTTGCCAAGTGAATGGCACTTTGATTGTCACAAAAAACTGTAACTTTCTCATGAATCAAGCCAAACTCAGAGAGTATTCCCTTCAGCCACATACTCTCCTTGATTGCTTTTGTAAGAGCTACATACTCAGCTTCTGTAGTTGAAACAGAAACTACTGATTGATGATATGCTTTCTAGCTAACAGCAGCTCCAAATAAAGTAAAACACATAGCCTGTTAAAGATTTTCTTGTGTCAACATTTGCAGCAAAGTTAGCATCTACATATCCAATCAATGCTTCTTCTTCCTTGGTACTTTTCTTAAACACCAATCCCTTCATGCTAGATCCCTTAATGTATCTCATTGCCCATTTTATAGCTTCCCAATGAGTTTTTCCAGGATCATTCATAAACCTGCTGATAACACTCATTACAAATGCCAAGTCAGATCTGCAGCACACCATAGAATACATAAGACTGCCTACTGCACTTGTATATGAAATGAGTATCATTTTCTGTCTTTCTACTTCATTCTGAGGGCCTTGAGAGACACTCAGCTTTAAACCTTGCTTCAGAGGTGTTGTGACAGACTTTCTTAAATTCATATTATATCTGCTCAAGACTTTCTCCAGATAGGATTCTTGAGTAAGAGTGATCTTTCCTTCATGTCTGACTCTCTTAATCTGCACTCTAAGTATCACTTTAGCCTCACCAAGATCCTTCATCTCAAACTCAGCCATAAGAGTTTTCTTTGTGCTTCTGATGTCTGCAGCTGAATTATTTGCTATCAACATATCATCAACATATAATAGTAAGTAAGTATATGAATTTTCTTCAGATTTGTAGCAAACACAACTATTAAACAAGCTCTTGGAGAAATGGTTTGATATCATGTACTCATCAAACCTCAAGTACCACTGTCTGGGGCTTTGCTTTAATCCATATAGTGATCTCTCCAGTTTGCAGGCCTTCTTCTCAGCTTCTTCCACATGAATACCCTCAGGTATTTGCATGTAAATATCTTCAACTAACCTTCCATAGAGAAAGGCAGTGGTGACATCCATTTGATGTAGCTCCAGGTCATACTGTGCCACCAATGCCAACAAGATTCTGATAGAGTAATGCTTGACCACAGGTGAGAAGATCTCATTATAATCCACTCCTTCCTTCTGAGAAAAACCTTTGGCTACAAGCCTTGCTTTAAACCTCACTCCAGCTCCTTCTGTAGTACCTGGTTTCTTCTTGAATATCCATTTACAGCCTACTAATTTCTGATTTGTAGGCTTATCAACAATCTCCCAGGTGTGATTCTTGTTGAGTGACAGTAACTCTTCCTCCATGGAAACCAACCATTTCTCCTTTTCTGAGCAAGAGATTGCCTTAGAATAGCTATTCGGCTCATAAGACTCCACCTCAAGTGCTGAATATAGAGCAAAAGATACTAGGTCTGTTTGCCCATATCTGGTAGGAAGCCTTATAGATCTTCTTGTCCTATCTCTGGCAAGTTGATAAGAGCTCAGATTCTGAACACCTTCTTGTTCAGCTGGCTCATCCTGGGAGTCATTAGATCCATCATCATTGTCATATGAGTGATGATCATGACTGATCTCCACAGATGTGCTAGGTCAATCTTTCCTTTTCTTTAGAGAAAACTGAGATTCATCAAAAGTTACATCTCTCCTGACTATGAACTTTTGAGCCTCAATAGCCCACAGCTTATACCCTTTCACTCAAGTAGGATAACCAATAAACACACACTTCACTGCTCTAGGCTCCAGTTTATCTTGCTTCACATCAGCATAAGCAAGACACCCCACTGTTCTGAGAGAATCATATGAGGCAGGAGCACCTCTCCATATTTCTTGAGGTGTTTTGAATGCTAGAGCTGAGTTGGGACTTCTGTTAATCAGATATGCTGCAGTGCATACCAACTCACCCCAGAATGCCTTTGATAATCCTGAGCTACTCAGCATGCATCTTACCCTCTCTAGTAGAGTTTGATTCATCCTCTCTGCTACTCCATTCTGTTGTGGGGTTCCAGGAACAGTCATATGCCTTGTAGCTCCCCGTTTTTTAAACAATGACACAAATTCCTCAGAGAGAAACTCAAGGCCATTGTCTGTTCTGAATGTCTTAAGCCTCTTTCATGTCTTGTTCTCAACAGCAGCAACCCACTCTTTGAATCTTCCAAATACTTCATCCTTTGACTTCAAGATATAGATCCAAACCTTTCTGGAGCAATTATCAATGATAGACATGAAAAACTTGCCTCCACTTTTGGTAAGAACCTTGGCTGGCCCCCAGAGGTCTGAATGAGCATATTCCAATATGTCTGTAGTACTGTGACTTGCTGTGTTGAATTTTTGTCTTCTTGTCTTCCCATAAATGCAGTGTTCACACACCTGCAGCTTGGTAATCTTATCTCCCGTGAGCAATCTATGCTTAGCAAGTTCCTGCAAGCCCTTGTCACCTACATGAGCAAGTCTGTTGTGCCACAAGTAGGTGTTATCACCAGCTGAAGAATGGTGAGCTTGTGCAGAGATAGTTCTGCCAACCAGGAAATAGAGCTCATTCTTCTTCTTACCTTCAATGATAACCTTCTCTTCCTTTGATACAGTCATTCTTCCTTGATAGGAGGAGAATGTGTATCCCATAGTATCAAATAGACCAAGAGATATTAGATTTCTTCTCAGCTCTGGTACATATCTGACATTGCTTATGGACCTGATTATACTATCATGCATTCTAATCTTCACAAATCCAATTCCCATTACTTTGCATACCTGGTCATTTCCAAGGAGCATAGTGCCTCCATTGATCAACTTCAGGCTTGAAAACCATTCTTTTATTGGAGTCATATGGAAGCTACAGCCTGAGTCCAAAATCCAATTTGTGCCAACCTCTTCAGTGGTAACACATAAAGCATCACATGATTCATAACCAGTGTCCTTGCTTACTTGATTTGCTTGACTTCTTTGAGCTTTCTTGGCATCTTCAGCTACATATTTGGCCATCATTTCTTGCCACTTGGGGCATTGTTTCTTGAAATGGCCTGGTTCTTAGCAATGAAAGCATTTCAGGTCTGGATTTCTTGGTGATTCACTTGTTTTCTTCTCAGCCTTCTGATTTTCCTTGGAGGAGGGTTTCTTGTGCTGACCTTTAGGGTTATTCTTCTTGATGTGCAGTCCCTCTCCATTTGATTAGGAGCCTCTATTGCTTGTTGTTTTCTGCAAATCCTTGCACTTGAGAGCTATCTGCACTTCTTTCAAAGTAATTGTGTCTCTACTGCCAAACAATAGAGTATCTTTGAAGTTCTCAAAAGATTTTTGTAGTGCAGACAGTAACAATAGTGCTTTATCTTCTTCATCGAGCTTCACTTCAACATTTTCCAAATCATCAAGGAATTTGTTGAACTCATCCACTTGCTTCAAGATAGATTTGTCATCTATCAGTTTGAATGAGAAAAGTTTCTGCTTCATATACAATCTGTTAGCAAGGGTTTTCAGATTGTACGTACAAATTCTCAAGCTTCTCCCAAACTGCAATGGCAGTTGTTTCTTTTGAGACTTCTCTTAAAGCTTTGTCTCCTAGACAAAGGATGATCAGGCTGTGTGCCTTCTCTTTAACTGCTCTCAACCGCTAAGCTCACGTGGCAATTAGTTCCAACTGAAGATAACTACCCTAGCTAATCTACCCTTCTTTAGCTATGCAGTTATCCCTATAACTGATTTGAGCAAATTCTCCACCCTTGCATATGCATGAAACTTCCATGCAGCTCTTGATCAGAAGCCGTTGATCAAGAACACTCCAGATTTGGGATGATTATTGAATCATGAGCTAGATTCAACAGTTTTATTTTTTGTAACAATACCATTCGGAAGTTTTCCGACAAATGAAAGTGGGGTCATTAAATCAGAACACGTGGACAAGAAAAAATATTCTACTAAGCCAAAATTAAACAATATGCGGTCCCAAAAGTTCAACAAAATCCGACTACCAAACCTCAATGTGAATACCGAAAGTCTCAAAATATTTTACAAAACAATGATAATTTGTTGTCCACGTGTCCTTTGGTGTGGTGACTAAACTTTTAAATATTGGGAAAAATTGATTGTTACAAAAATGAAACATTATGGGCAAATATGCTACTAAATATAAATAGGAGTATTATTATTAGAAGTTGCAAACTTTGAAGGGCATGTCCAATAATTAGGAATATGTTAAGGTGACATTAGCTAAACAAATTTTTGATTTAGAAAATGAGGAATTTACCTAGACCTGTCGAAACGGGCTAGGCTCGTCGGATCGGTCTGTCTCTGCCTTCTTTTTAGGCGGGTAGGGATTTAAATTTGAGGTCCATTTATCTGGCGGGATTTGGTGGTGGGGCGGGCTTTGACGGGTAAAGCCCGTGACGGAGCGGGTAAGCCCGCCTATATATATATATATATATAATATAATATTATATATATATATATAGAGAGAGAGAGAGATGGGATTATGTGAGAACCACACCCCCTGTGAGAACTGAGAACCAATTTCAGCCACAGATCTCGCCTATTTAGACAGCCAAGATACACTCCAAGATTTAAAAAATGCGGTGGCATTCTTGTAATATTATCAATTTTTTAATGAACTGGGAGTATTTTTGTAATTTAGGAACTATATTATTTATGGAATGAAATCTCTCTTTCCTTCGTAAGCTGTTTTCCTTTCAGATCAGTTTCCCTTTTTCACGCGATTCTCTTTGATTTCTCTTCGATGTTGTTGTGTTTATGTAATCCAGATTCCAGTCGATTCATCTCTAATCGATCATTGTTCATGCGAGTTCCCTTAGAGTTTTGGTTGTTAGTTGTTCTTGCATGATGATGCCGGGTAAAAATATTTTTTTGTACTTTTCCTGCGATTTTTTCACGCGATTCTCTTCGGTTCTCTACGATTTTGTTATGTTTTAGATTTGTTCGGTAATATTGATTAAGCTGATTAAGTTAAACTTTTGATTTTTGAGGATCAACATGCATTTTTAGCTCTGCAGATCATGATTTCATATTTCTATGTACTTGTATCTCTCCAGATTTGTAATTACTATGTTCGTGTATCTTTGCATATTTGCTAGAATTTCAAATTGTAAAAACAATTAAGATTTAGAAAAACATGTTGCCAACAAATAGTTTAGCACTAGTATTAAAATGTTTAGCACTTCTGTAACCCATTTTAGCAATAATGTGAACAATTTTAACATTATTAAGCATTAACGTGATTAGTTATGTATTGATTAATGTGCAGATTGTGTTTCTTCCACTTTGGATATTTCACTTGTGTTTCTGAATTTTACACACCTGAATGTGAACCATCTTTGAAGCCTGCATTGAGCAAAATTTAGTTGTACTTTTTCTGTAATTTTTTCACACGATTCTCTTCGATTTTGTTGGATAAAATGGGTAAAAGATATAAACTCTACTCTATTTTTACATTTGATTATGAAGTTAACAAGAATGATCAGTTGAGATGTCTATTTTGGGTTGATCCAATATCAAAAATGAACTTTTCATTATTCGGGGATGTTATGTGATAGAGAATTATTTCACTTCTACTATGGTTTCAATATTTATTAAGCTCGTGTCAATGCCTACAAGTGTACAAGCATGTATTTGTAGCAAGGATGAAACGAGGTCGATCCACAAGGAAATGAAATAGAAATTAGATAATGCAAGTACCACGATGATAACAAGCGAAATATCTAGACAATAAATAAGGAGAGGGTGTATTTTAACCTAATCACAATATCAAATGAGAACAAAAGACATAAACACTTAAACCACAATAATGATCAATATGATTAGCACTCAAGAGACAATACCAAACAAGGGAGAGCTTTGAAGATGGTAAATAAGGAGAAACTCTAGGACATGGCTACACACTGCTCATATTAATCTACAACAAGGGATTACACACACATATATGCAAAGTTCATAGATAGGAAGACCACGAATATAGTAAGAGTATCTCTCGAATATCTCTCAAATTGCGAATGCGACAATGATGGTTATCTCTAACGCATTCCAAGGTCGCACACCAAAGGCTCTAAAGGTCACATTTCCTTCCACATAATGACATTCGACTAAGAAGATAAATACGTAGATTTGATCCAAGCATGCTTATAATCACGGGATTGACTAGATGCAAGTGATTCATACATGTGATGTTGGTAAGATGGCCAACCAAACAACACCATTCAAGCCCTAGCATAGATCAAAATCTTGACAAAGCAATAACATATATATATATATCCCAAATCAAAGATCAATATTCACATTGCTTCACCATATTCTAGAGCCCTAAGGCTCTAGCCAACCATATTCACAATAAAATCAAGATTACAAGAACAAAAACAAAAACCCATTCTAAATACAAGTTTAAGAAAGGAGAAGAAGTGATAAAACCCAATGTAAAACACTCTTCTTCAATCCTATGACTTGGATGTTCAAATGGATGGTTGAATCTTCCTCCTTCATCTTGATCTTCAAAAATCCCCAATCTTGGTGTTTCTCTAAGTGTATTTTCGTCTTTAAGGGTTATGGGTTCTGTTTTGAAAACCCCCCACAAATATACATAAGTAATGGACCAATAATGGAGTGCCAAAAGTCAAGTTTTGAAATCTGTCAAGGCGAAACGCGACCCCAGGTAATCGCGTTTTGGGGTCGGGTTTGGACTGAAGAAAAACATCTCTCTGAAGCCGTCTGAACGCGACCAAAGGGGTCGCATTTTATGGTCGGGCTGCTCTTTGAATTTGTGGCGCGACCCCAGGTGATCGCGTTTTGGGGTCGCGCCTTCTTCTGCTTGTGAAGCGCGACCTGAGGTGCTCACTCTTTGAAGTCGCGTTCCAACTGAAGAAAACACGTTCCCTGAAGCTGTCAAAGCGTGACTAAAAGGGTCACTTTTTAGGGTCGCTCTGCAGGGCGGCTGTGGCGCGACTCTGAGTAGCTCGCTTTTCAGGGTCGCTTTTAGCCTTTTACTTGTTTTTCTTGTCTTTTCTCGTCTTTGTACAAGCGTTGATCGATCAATTCTCAACTTGACTCCTTTTTGCATTTGTTTTACCCAAAAATTCCCTATATTGGTCACATTACACAAAATAAAAGAAAACGCAATATATACAATAATCACAACATATTTACAAGATAACTAAGTTCAAAATGCACTCAAAATGAGTGCAAATGAGTGCAATTTATGCACTCATCATTATGTCGTTTGATACAACATATAGGACTAACAGATTAGTCTATTTATTATTTACACTTGTCGTTTGTTTATTTTAGCATTTGCATTCTACTATTTTAGCACCGGTAGTTGTAATTTTAGCACTTTCATTGTCTTTTTTAGCATTGTTAGTTAATGTTTGAATATTTTGGTAGGTGATAGTGTTAGCATTTATAGTCTTTTATTTATGATGAGAAAGACATTATAATAACATAGATTTGTGAATTTTTACATGGTTGCAGGCATTTAATGATTTTTGCACTCTTCACAGGAAATGACAATCATGGGAAGTTTGTGACCTTTGGGGTTGCTTTAATATCGGGTGAGGATGTTGAATGTTATTCATGGGTTCTTTGCAAGGCTACGATGATGCTAATAGGCATAGCTGATATTTCTTTAAGGACTTGCAAGAAACCTTTAAGGACCTGCAAGAAGTGTGGGAAGAAATGCTATCATAATTCTAGAAATTGTGGGAAGAAGTAGATACATTTTTTTGTACTTTTTCATACTGATTTTTTATTAATTATAGTAATATTCTTTCCTATAATGCTAATAGGCATAACCGATATTTCTTTTTTCTTTGCATTGCTAATAAATGTTTTGATAATGCTAATTTTACTATCTGTGGTACTCTAATATAGTTCGTTATATTGCTAATAAGACGTTTACTTTTAATGAGAATGCATTACATTTAGTTATTAACAATATTATGAGGTTATATGTTTACTTTAATGATAATATGTTTCAATTAGTACAAAATATTGATTTTGTATAATGCTAATATACATACTGCTTATATTCCCTTTTCTGTGTGAAAGATAAGTCTAAAATGAGAGATAATTGTGCTAAAATTGTAAAATAATAGTGCTTAAAAATAAGTGGGAGTAGGGTTAATTAGGGAGAAAATGACATTTTTTATGCTAATGCTAAAACAGTAGGCATGCTAAAGAGGATCCGTGTTAGTGCTAAAATAAGTCATGACAATGCTAAAATAAGCCATGGGAATGCTAAAATAAAAAATCACAAATTCAACAACATGTAACAGTGTTTGTTCATGGGTTTTTTGAAATGCCGATGACATTTTTCATGTTAATGCAAAACAAGTGTTACGCTAAACAGCGGTCGTGTTAGTTGTAAAATAAATTATGACAAAACTAAAACAAGTCATTACAATGCTAAAATAGGAAATGACAATTGAACAACGTGTAACAGTGTTTTTTATAGGTTTTTTACAATGCCGATGACATTTTTTATGGTAAAGCTGAGACAAGACTCATGCTAAAATATGTCATGACAATGCTAAAATAAAAATTCACAATTTTTCAACTTGTAACAGTGTTTGTTCATGGGGTTTTTGAAATGCCGACGACATTTTTCATGTTAATGCTAACACAAATGTCATGCTAAAATAAATCATGAGAGTGCTAAAATAAGTCATGACAATGCTAAAATAGGAAATGATAATGCTGAAATACGAAATTGAAAAATATACACATAAATCACAAATATATTGCCAGCACTGGTAGGGTTAACATTTTCATACAGGTTTTTCGTCATGAGCAGAATGAAAATGAAACTGATAAATTATCATGCAATAAAATAAACACAATTTATTGAAAATTAGATTTTTGTATGTGTTATGCTTACAAAAACACGAAAGAAATTGCTAAATCATCATAATATAATGCTAAATGAATGTTTATAGCAAACAGAAACTACTAAATCAACATAATATAATTACTGGAAAATCAAACGAAATTTCTGAAAAATAAAAATGAACGACATATTACCTTGAATTTTCATACTTTCTGAAGATTTTAATGATGTTTTCGGGAGAGTTTGACGGTTGAATTCGAGTTTTTTTCAGTTTCTCTTCAAGTTTTTTGGCTCCTGAGTTTGCGTAAGTTCGTCGTTGCACTATATTGATAATTCAAAATCAATGTTGATGATATTTTTTTATGCTAATGCTAAAAAATAGTTATGCTAAAATAAGTCATGACAATGCTAAAAAAGGCCATGACAATGCTAAAATAGGAAATGACAATGCTAAAACTCTAAATTGAAAAATATACACGTAAATTCTGAGTATTCATATATTTTCAAAATTTCCAATTTTACCCTTACTAAGATTCAGGGGATGTGAAGTTGGACGTTATTACGAGATTACCACCGTGTTTTTTTGAATTTTGGAACATATATGGGCCGTCCAAATAGGCGAGATCTATGGCTCAGATTGATTTTCAGTTCTCACCTAGGGTGTGGTTCCTTCTGAAACCCAACCATATATATATATATATATATATATATATATATATATATATATATATATATTTCAATATAATGAAAATTAAAATTATCAATATGGAATTAATAATAATAACAAAAAAACACCTTAATTCCCAACTTAGCAAGGGGCAGCAACGGCAAGCCCTAGAGCCCCTAACCTAATGTCTCTTCTCCAGCTAAGCAATAGAGAGGTGCAATTGTTCGTCTCTCTCTCTCTCTATCTCACCTCTCTGTCTCAGAAGTCACAGCAAGCAAGGAGCTAACAATTTATCACTTTGTCAAAGGTCGGGTCTATTGTCAATAGTTTTTTGGTAGGCATTGTTTCTAGTTTGAGGTAGTTATAATGAGATTTTGGAGGTGGTAGTTTTCTTTTCAGCATCTCCTAGATGGATACTTCTATGAGTGTTCCAGGAAAATGAGATGCACAAGTTTTAAGAAAGACTACCATAGATTATTTATGTCATTTGAAAGGTGGGGATATTGGTGAATCAGATCCTCAAAAAGTAGATGAGATTTTGCCTCGGCTTTCTTACTCGCGTGAAGAGCACTTACCATTAGCAGAAGTATTCTAGGGTAAGTGTTTGAAACACTTACAATTGGTGTGGGCTAATCCTCTTTCAAAATGTTTCTTTAGTATTCAGAAAACTTGGGTTTCAATTTTCACAAATAGCTTTCTTACTCGTGTGGAGCATGAGCAAAAAATGTTCTTTTCTAGCAAAAAAAGAAAAAAAAATTGAAAGCTCGTGGGTCGGCCCGCCAATCCGCAGGCTTAGACGGGCACTGGTAGGGCCTCATTTTTCAGGTGCGCTTGTCTTGACGGGGTTACCCGCCCCGCCAAAAGGCGGGCTTTCCAGGCCTGCGGCCCATCCCGCCCCGCTAGCCCATTTTGACAGGTCTAAATTTACCCTAAATAAAAAGGTAAACATTAATTATGTTAGCTTGCACGTATGAGTAGGGTTGCGATCTTTTATTGCACATTTTATGTTGCATTCATTATTGCATACTCGATTGTTTTAGTTTTTTTTTTTCATTTTTTTCAATTTTAATTTCTTGTGTTTTAGTTTAATTTTACACTTGTTATTTAAAATTCATCCTATCTAATTAAGATGTATTATAAATGCTTAATATTTAAAAATGAGAAAAGCATAAGAAATTGAAATAAAAAAATGAAAAAAAATATAAAAAAAATTAGAGTGTGCAATAAGAAATGCAACATAAAAATTTCAACCGACAATTTCGTGTGATATAAGTTAATTTTATTGTATGTACGCATAATGATAATTTTACTAGTGAGAAAATATAATTTTCTTATTTGTCACTTGTCAGTATACGTTGGTTGTAATAATTTAGTAATATTATTTGCAGAAATTTGAGCTTGGTTGGTTATCAATCAAAACATTAATCTCGAAGGGTCTTTAATCGGATCAAACACAAGTTGAACTTGACAAAGTTTCTATGTTTAATTAATTACTTTTTTTTTATGTCGAGAGTAATCCGTAACTGCTATAGTAGTGCGCACTGGATAAACCTGCCATGTGTAATAGCATGCAAACCTATTGTATATTTCTTTTAAATGCAAAAAAAAACATCCTCAAATGTTGTTTCCTACCGTTAGTGGTCGATCTCAAATGAGCTTTTAGTCAACAATATTCTAGACTCGATCATCGAGTAGTTTGGGTTGATTTTATTGGCCAGTAGGGCCGGTGCATCCAACCAAACGATCATTATAGTTTGAATGAGCTTTTTTGTGCAGTCTCATAGGCAATAGATTAAATATCCTTAATTATGAGAAAATTTAAGGCGGATCAGCTGTAATTGATGATGTTGCAAATGCAATATTAGTGTCCAAAAGAATTGAAATATATGTGAAAAAAGTTGCACATAAATAAAGCAGTGTGATTTGTGATGGTAGCAAATCTTCAGTAAGTGAAATAAAATAAAATGTGAAAAACATTAGGTAGACTGAAGATCTAGTGTTTCTTTAGTGATGTGCAGAAGAAAGGCAAACTGCAGCCTTTGCAATGGGTTTGACCAATACCACCCCCTATAACTCCAAACCGTCATGAAGATTTCATATTGTCCAATCCACAACTAGCCTGCACACACCAACATTTCATTTTTCTTAATCTATATATATGTGTGCACTTATTAGCTCATTGCAACTACCTTTTTTTTAGTTTTTCATTTAAAGCTAGCTAAATCAGAGAGAGAAAAAGGAAAAAACAAATATTAAGAAAATAAATAATCTCACGAGAAACTTATGGATGGCTCGTAGGATTGGTGAGAAGTGAGTGCAGAAATTCTTCATATCAGCGTAGATGTCACCTTCTGTGCCTAAAACCTCCATGAACTTTTTCCTGTCTGGTGCAAGCTTCAGGGCAACCTTTATTCAATTGTAGAAATGCCAACATTAATTATATATTTCACTAAATTAATTACATATTTTTTTTATAAACCAAAAACAAAAACTTGTGTGAGACCATACATACCGTAAAACTTGAAGTAGCAAGCCAACCGTGCCATTTCTTCAAGCTCTTGCCATATGCATCGTTATAAACTTGCGACATTGACCAATCTTGATGCTCGGACAGATTGCGGAATAGCTCAACTATGAAATCCATTGCTCTGCAACATAATATGAAGATTAATGAATTCCTTACAACAAATTAAGCTTATTAGTTTTCTGAGTTCAATTTTTCAAGTGAATAAGCTATAGTGTGAAGGACATTCATATATGACAATTATGTTCTAGTCAGTTATGGATGAATATTTTTCTTTCATTTTTACTTTGTTCTTATTCAAAACACCTGAACTAGTGTGTTACACAATTTATCATTCCTTACTGATGGAACGGGAGTGCTTATTCTAAGAAATCGAAGAAAAAGAAGAGAAACAACAACACCAACAACAACAACAACGATCCTGCAGATAGAAGTACCTCGTTAGCCAGAGCAGCCCGTTCGTGCAGCTAGAAGATGACTTGGCAGTTCTTGTTTCAACTTCTGCTTGTACCAAGTTGAACAGGTAATTAAATCTGGAAGGATTTGAATCGTACTTAGATTCCAGCCTCTACAAATTAACAGAAATATTAACTCATAAACCACTCAGATAATTAATGATGCAGAAAGAAGATAAAAAAAAACCATATTCTAGTTTATATCACATGATTCACATTACACAACGATATCTTTCAGTTTAAAGAAAAGTTAGCCTTAACTTTTTTGTTTAAAAACAGAGGATTTTTTTTTTTTTAACTATCATTCTCCGAAACAAACTCACTACTTACTAGCCATAGATATCTATTTACATGTTCATTCTCTGTCAAAGGAAGTAGATGAATTAATTCTGGTATAGATTTGGAAACCCTTTCAGCAATTAGAGTTATTGTTGATATTGTAGGTTTTTTTATTGTGATATGCATAATGCAATCAAGAAATGACTATGTTCTTATGTAAAACACTATTCACTGCGTAACATAAGTAATGTAAAATTCAAGAGCAATGTTTTAGATGTTATTATATTATCCATTTTATTTTATTTTTTCATTAGAAGCCAAAGGAGATAACTCACCGATATATTACCACCGATATCAGATTTTACCACCATCATAGCAGCGCCGAATTTATCTAGTATTTGAAAATAAAAATTAAAAAGTGAATTCTTGACAACTAGCAAATTGACATATTAATTCATACACATGCATGGACTAATTGAGAAAGAATTAATTCAGAAGAGAGAGGGGAAAAAAGCACTTATTTCGGAATTTAATGTCTGTTTCTAAAAAGAGTTAAAATGAACATTTAAAAACATTAAAAACTTTCGTATAAGGTATAATTCTGTCGTTAATGTAATTAACATTCATCCATTCCTGCTATGAAAATATTTTCAATGAACGACTATTGACTTTTCTGTAATTAGTGATAAATCGTCATCAATAATATGAAAAAAAAAAGCTCTCAAAAAGTTAAAAATAAAAATAATATGAAAAAAAAACTGAGAATATGTGAAAAATGGCAAACAAATAATAGAGATTGGCATATCCGTGAAAATGCAGTTAAACAAGAAGAGAGAAACAAACCTAAAATTGGCAAAATAAGTTTGCAGACATCCAAAAATGGCTTGGACATCATATCTCCTTCTTCAGATTTCACAAGTTTTATTCCTTCCAGGCAACGAGTAAACACATTTTCTGCCATTTTTCAATTATCTGCAAATCCATCACATATAAATTTTTCAAAAATCCAAATCAAGATTTTAAATACTTTTTTCATTCTTTTTCCCAAATAAAAAGCATTATCACCGGACAAAAAAAAGGTATATTATATAATTAAGTGCTGTGAAAATCATAGATCAATCCTATGTAGAAAAAAAATATCAGATGAAAACATTAATTATCAAGTTGACAACACAAAATGTCATGAATTATTTTATTTTTTTTAAAGAAAAAAAGAATCATTTACAAGAGGATGGTGATCAAGAACCTGGGATACGAGATGTTGACAGAATTGAATTCTGAGAAGTTGAACACGAAATTTTTGTGATGATAAATTGTTTGAAAGGGGGATTTAAATATTCTTATATATATGATGATTTATAATTAATTATTTTCGGTATTATTTATTAATAATATAAAAAAAAGTTTAGAAAAGTGGAAGTATGAGGTAGTCGTTTGCTTTTAAATGATATTCAAAATACCCGCGGGTGCTATGGTCGGAGTGCCTCGAGGTTCGGATTTTCATCCAATATTCACACCAAATCATGCATATTATTATCTATTCCAATTTCATAAAGATTTTCTACATTTGTTTTTCAAATTATACTATATTTCAAGAGACAACAGTATAAATTCTCTCGAAAAAAGAAAAAGAGACAACAGTATAAATAAATATATTTTCTTTCTTTCTTTCTTTCTTTCTTTCTTCATCTTCTTCTTCTTCTTCTTCTTCTTCTCATGCAAATTAATACTTGCATGCACAATGTGTATATAAGCCTTATTTCAGACGGACGAATCAAATTTGCAGGTCAACCCGTAAAAAAAAAATTCGGCAAAATCAGTATCAACAATAATATTAAAAAATATTATCTGTATTATTAAAAAGTAAGGCGCGTGCTAACTTATCTTATACTAGTTCATTTAGTTCAAATTGTTATTTCTTCCATTCTCATTAATGTTTTTTAGGGTTCATGATTTTTTTTAGGGTTTATTTTGTGTTTTTTAGAGGGTTTTTTTTGGGGGAGGGGAGGGGTTGGGGGTTTATTTTGTGTTTTTTAAGGATTTTTAAGGGTTTATTTTGTGTTTTTTAGGGTTCATTAATTCCATTTTAGGATATAGATTCATATTCATTTCAAATAAATTAAATCAATTCACTTTAATTTTAGGGTATAAATTTTTTGAGAACAAAATAAAAAGAAAAACCAAAAATTCAAAAAAAAATTAAAAAACAAAAAACAAAAAATAGACACAAAAAAAAACTTACAAGCGCGTGGGGCCGAATATAGTTGCACCTAAGGGGGTTGTGCATGTAAATGTTTTTCTTATTATTAAGGTATTGGCTCATTCTCAGTTCAACACACTTAAGGTATGTCTCGACTCATTCGGCCTTTTAAACAATTTTAAAAGTGCATCGAGACCCTCTCTCTTGAAAATAGGAACTATGTTTACTTTTTTTACTATACCAAAGCTTCTATATATCACCCCAAGCCCAATAAAGCCCAAACATCCATCAGACAGGTCGGGGTCAACACGGGTCAACTTGCGTTGACAAGTAAAAAAAAAAGTTCGTAAAAATCAGTATCAATCTTTACACTAAAAAATATCATTTAAAGTTCAAAAAGTATCACTTGTATCATTAAAGAGTAACTGCTACTAATCTTATATGAGTTTATGTAGTTCAAATTGTGATTTTTTCCATTCTAATTAATGATTAAAGTTTAGAGGGAAGGGGTTTAGATTTTTTTAGGATTCATGATTTTTAGGGTTCATAGTTTTTTAAGATTTTTTTAAAGTTTTTTTTAGTATTTTTTAGGGATTTTTGTTGTGTTTTTTTAGGGATCATGTTTTTTTAGATTTATTAATCTCAATTAGGGGTTATATTTATGCCAAAAAATATAAAATTCGTTCACTTTTATTTTAGGGTTCACTAATTCCATTTAGGGTATATATTTATTTCAAAATTATGTTTTTTTTTCAATTACCATTTATATTTATTTTAAAAAATTAAATTAATTGTCGAGTGTAATGCACGAGCTCACATGTTAGCGTCGAGCGAGTGTATTGTGCGAGTTCCCAAATTAAAAAAAAATCATTCACTTTAATTTTAGGGTCCATTAAATCAATTTTAGGATATATATATATATTTATATTTATTTTTAAAAAATAAATTAATTCATTTTAATTTTTAGGGTTCACTAGTTGTATTTTAGAGTATACAATTTTGGGGGGGGGGGGGGGGAAATAGAAAATTGAAAAAAAAAATAATAAAAAAAAAGTCGAAAAAAAATCATAGCGCGTGGCCCGCACGCGTGAGGTCCACGCGCCTGAAATGGTGCATTTTTTTTTTGCCGTTGGGCCTTATTGGGCCTGGCCAGTTTGATAGGTCCAGACCCGTACAACTAGTGCACCTCAGAGTGCCCTTTCTTACTAATTATGTTCTACTCATCATCTAACACTTAAAAGGGGTTGCTTCGTGGTGGTCTAGTTTCTCATTTGAAATTATGGAATCTATTTTGTCCACAATCTCATTAGTGTCGTGACAAGGTGTTGATTTGCAAGGAGTTGGATATGTTGCGATTTTGGTCTTTGAGAAATTTTCTATGAACTTCTTGAACTAACAAAAATTCAGTGTTGTATGGTTGTCAAAATTCAGTGGCAGGTACCAAGTACTTCCAAATAAGTCAATATTAAGGGTGTTGTTGGACACTACAAAAAAAACAAGTTTTAACGACGGATTATTCCGTCGCTGTACAGTGAATTTTCATCGCTATAAGATCTTAGCGACAGACTAACAACGAAATGAGTCCGTCGCTGATTATCTCATCGTTACACAAGCCTAGTGACAGAATTGTAATCTGTTTTTATATTAGCGATGGATTACCGACGCATAATCCATCGCCTCTGTGTGTCGTCGTCGGTTGGTCGGTCGGCGGCAGACGATGAATTCACGGCGGACTAGCGATGGACAACAATCCGTCGTTAAACTGACGTAATGATTCCGTCGTTAAATCCCCGACTTGTGATCCGTCTCTAGTTTTTTTCATATTTTAATATTATATAAATTAATTAAAATCGAATATCATAAATAAAATAATAATATTAAAAATAAAATATATAAAATCACAAATTCACAAATAAAATATAACTATTCAAATATAAATATTGTCATTGATCAAAGGGCAGAGACGAAGGATGGGCAGAGCAGATCATCTGTTGCATTTGGTGTTGCATAACTAAGTTTTTTTTTATTTTTTTTAATATACCGTAATTGGGGATGAACCCTAAATATAAAATTTAAACTAAAATAAATCATAATAAATTAAAAAATAAAAAAAAATTGAAAAAATATTGAAGAGTTGCAACAGGAAATGCAACATGATTTGTAACATGTGATCTCATTTCGGGGCGGGGGCAGAGGGTACTGTGGTGGCTGACCAAATTTAGCGAACATCTGGGCCCACTAGGCCTCCATTTAGGTATGCATCCTAGCTTGAATTTGGGCCTCCATCAGCGACTGTAATTGTTGCATCTCGATCCTGATCTCGTCTCGGATCTCGGTCCTAATCTCATCCCGAATCTGGGCCCGCATCTCATCAACACGTTGAGTGAAGGCATCCTCCATAAACACGAGTTGCGATGTGGCGTCTGAAAGGACACAACTACTGCTGCTATCGCCACTGTATAAGTGCGACCAAAATCCAGGACTACACGCCAGGAATAGGAGAGATATGACAATTTGAAAAATTCATAGGTGAGCTCCTCACGTATTGAAAGGGTTTAGTGAATGGACATGGACCACAGGAAGACGTTGGCGAGCAAATGAGTTCTAACGAAGTGAAAAGCCCTAGCGAAGCCAATAATGTGCCCGTTAACATCAGCGATTAAATAATTTAGATGTCTACTTTTATTTAAATGATTTAATGTTTTGTTTCATTTGTTTGAAAAAAAAACTTTTATTTGATTAAGGAAATAATAAGTTTTTATTTTTATTTTTCTTATCGGTGTTTCTTATCTCCTTTGCAATCTCTAAATCAAATAAATAGGAAAGGTATGGCTAACAGATGCTGCAACGTTCGAGCTGATAGTGAAGAAACCCAATCGGACAATGACAATGCAAGACGGGCTCCTCACAACCGGCCAACCTTTGTGCAAGAGCTAGCGGAAGCATTGAAGCAAGCCATACCCCAAGATGGCCCTCCACCAAGAAACGAGGGAAATTCCATGGTCAAGTAATTCAGATAGATGGCCCCACCTAAGCTAAAGGGGAATGAAGGACCGCTTGGTACTGAGGAATGGATCTTCGAGCTTGAACGAATCTTCGAGCATCTAGACTGCACTGATGCGGACAAGGTATCTTGTGCCATTTTCCAACTGATTAGAGATGCGGGGCATTGGTGGCACGGTGTGCCACGGGTGATGACTCCCGAGCGTCATCAAAATCTCACATGGAATGCATTTAAGGATATGATTTTGGGAAAAAATTTCCCGAGATCTTATCGGAAACAGAAAGAGCTAGAGCTGGTGAACTTGCAGCAAGGAACAATGACTGTGCTCGAGTACGAGAGAAAGTTTAACCAACTTTCTCGATATGCTCCACACATAGTTGACACTGAAGCAAAGAAGGCAAGCAACTTTGAGTACGGACTGCGCCCAGAGATTGGCGGAATTTTGGCAGCCCAAGGTACACCTGCGACGTATTCAGAGGTGGTTGAATGAGCTCAAGTTGTGGCTACCCGCTTGAACCTGGAGAATGGCAACCCCAATCCTCCAAACAAGAAGAGACAGTGGGAGGACAATACAAGAGGGTGAAATGTTCAACCAGAAAAGAAACACCGACCAGTAGAAAGCTCCAACAACAGGCCAAGGCCAAATGGCAATCCAAATCCTTCAAGAGGTAAATCTTTTTGCCCACAGTGTCAGAAACACCATAATGAGGAGTGCTTCTTGGGGAAGAATGTTTGCTATTGGTGCCACCAGCCAGGACATATAGCACAAAACTGTCCTCGACATCAACAAGGAAGAGTTCAGAGAGGAGGTAATGCTCGTGCCTTCACTATGCGTCAAAGAGAGAACCCGAGTGAGCCCAACACTATGTCAGGTATTATACCAGTTCTTAAAGTGCCTGCTCTAGTACTTTTTGATTCCGGCGCTTCGTATTCTTTTATATCCAAAAGCTTTTATGAGAAGACTGGTATTGTATGTCATGAAAAGGCTAACCCATTAAGGATAAGCATTCCCTCGGGAGAAACCATGGAAGCAAATTATGTTGCTCGAGGAGTGAAGATGGAGGTCAAGGGTAGAACTCTAGATGCAGACCTATTCATTTTGGAGATGCAAGAATTTAATGTGATTCTTGGCATGGATTGGTTAAGCCATAACCACGCAGTCATCAAGTGTCGAGAAAGAGAAGTGATATTTCAGAATCCTGGAGGAGATCCATTTTCATTCCGTGGAACCAAAGTAAAACCTCTTTTGTGTATCATGTCAGTAATGAAGGTAGTCAAGTTGTTGAAAAAGAAGGATTGTCAAGCTTTCTTAGTGAATATCGTTAGCACGGAGCCAGCAGAATTAAAGATGGAGGACATACCAGTGGTTAGGGAATATCCAGATGTATTTCTGGAGAATGTAAGCGGCATTCCACCGGCGAGACAAGTGGAATTCACCATTGAGTTGACACCTGGAGCAGCGCCACTATCCAAAGCACCTTATCATATGGCTCTGATCGAGTTGCAAGAGTTGAAGGTTCAAATTCAAGAATTGCTAGATAAAGGTCTCATCTGACCAAGTGTCTCTCCGTGGGGAGCACTAGTGTTGTTTGTTAAGAAGAAGGATGGAACAATGAGGATGTGCATCGATTATCGAGAGCTTAACAAGCTCACCATAAAGAACAAGTACCTATTACCAAGAATTGAAGACCTATTTGATCAATTAAAGGGAGCCGGAGTCTTTTTCAAGATAGATCTGAGATCGGGATACCATCAACTGAGATTCAAGGAAGGAGACATCGAGAAGACAACTTTTCGAACAAGGTACGGGCATTACGAGTTCATTGTGATGTCTTTCGGTTTATCAAATGCACCTGCTGTTTTCATGGACCTGATGAACCGAGTATTTCACCAATATTTGGATAAATTTGTAATTGTCTTCATCGACGATATCTTGGTATACTCGAAGGATCGCAGTCAACATGAAAAACATCTGTGACCGGTGTTGAAACCCTTGCGGAAAGAGAAGCTTTATGCAAAGTTCAAGAAATGTGAGTTTTGGATAGACCGAGTTAGATTTCTCGGACATGTGGTAACGGCACAAGGAATTGAGGTAGACCCGTCCAAGGTGAAAACTGTGAAGAATTGGAGCACACCAAAGTCTACAAGCGAGATCCAAAGTTTCTTGGGCTTGGTGGGCTACTATCGACGTTTCATTGTGGAAATTCTCTCGGAGAATATATGAGCAAAATATTCATTTATCCTTATTATGCATTTTATGCGGTTTATATGTGGAAATTATATGTTCGGCCTATGGGCTGCAGAAAAAGTTACTCAACCTACGGGTTGCATGTTCGGCCTAAGGGCTGTAGGAAAATGATACTTGATATGCTATGTATTTATTGTTCATATTGTGTCGGATCGAGACATAAGGTTCACATCAAAGTTTTGGAAAAGTCTGCAAGAAGCTATAGGAATGAAGTTGAGTTTCAGTACGGCATATCACCCACAAACTGATGGACAATCGAAGAGAACGATCCAAACACTTAAGGATATGTTACGAGCTTGCGTAATGGATTTTGTAGAGAATTGGGAAAGATACCTACCTTTGGTGGAATTTGTATACAACAACAGTTACGAAGCGAGTATTGGAATGGCTCCATATGAGGCTTTGTATGGAAGAAGGTGCCACTCACCGTTGCATTGGGACGAGGTTGGTGAGAAGAGAATTTTGGGCCCGGAGATCGTGGAAAGGACAGTTGCCGTGATCAGCAAAATACGAAAGTGTATCAAAATCTCTCAAGATAGACAAAAGTCATACGCGGATTTGAAGATGAGAGATCTGTATTTTTGCGTTGGTGACAAAGTGTTCCTCAAAGTTTCTCCTATGAGAGGAGTGGTTCGTTTTGGAAAGAAGGGAAAATTAAAACCTCGCTATATTGGGCCATTTGAGATACTTGAGAAGATCGGAGAGTTAGCTTATCGACTTGCATTACCCCCAAGTCTTTCCGCCGTACACAATGTTTTTCATATTTCGTCATTGAGGAAGTACATGCATTACCCGCTCAATGTCATGAATCATTGAGGAAACGGGTTTTAAACAAATTAATAAAGATATTCCGGATCCAAAAAACTCCACCCGATTTATATAAACCGATCATTGATGCAATAATCAATCACTTAATTCCATGCAAATCAGTTATAGTCACTGAAGACGCTTCTAACATGACCTAATTTCTCCATAAATTATCGATAATTAAGAAGACACTTCATTAATTATTCCCCTAATAGGCTGACAACTGTAAGAGACGCTCTATGAGTTTAATGAGCCGACAGCAATAAGCACAAGAGAAACCCGATTCTTAACTTCACAGACTCTGATGCAGGACTGCTAAATTAATTCTGTTATTCCCTTAGTTCTGAAGAACCGTTTTACCACTTATTAAACCTAAACCACAATTACGTATGGCCGATTTAATTGGCTAGTAATTAATCTCAGACTATTGAATATTTGCAACTACTCAATAAACCCGAAACAATTAACCACTTGAAATTCAAGAACAACAGATGCATACAAATAAATAATGATAAACGAACAAATTAGATCTCACAGTTTGTATAAACGGGGCTTCGTTGTTGTCACCGGAATACGAGGAGCTTAGCTAACTTGCGTGTTAAAATCTGATCGCAATAAGAAATAATAATTGAACACCATAAAACCACGAAGAAGACGAATATAAAATCTGGTGCCCAGCGTTTCTCACGTTTCTGCTCTCTTCGTTCTTGCGTGTCGTGAATTCTCTTCGATAATAATAGAGATAAGTCCTAATCTATAAATAAAATCCTTAATTAAATAGTATCTAACATGGAAATAACATCCTAATCTATCTAAACTAGGTAATTGCCAAAACAAAGACTTCTAGAGTCGGTGGGACTCCTTGCAGCCGCGTCCAGGTTATGGCTTGGGCTGAGAATCAGATTTTGCAAGCCCAAAACGCGTGCTCAGGCCCAATTTCCAGAAACTCGCTCCAGCTTTCCAGCGGCAAGCCCTTATGGCCTGGTCTTGTCAGACTCAAATTTTGATCTTTCTTCACTCAGCTTCTTTTTGCACCAAAAACCTGCCATTTTCTCCAACTTTGTACTACATCCCTACACAACTCAACAAACACATCATTCCTCCAAAATACACAAGTATATGGCAATTAATTAGGAGAAATGGCACCAAAAGATAACAATAAAAGCAAGTAGAATGTATCCTATCAAATCCCCCCACACTTAAACCATGCTCGTCCTCGAGCATATCTAAACACACAACACAGACTCCAAACGAAACGACTCCAACAAGTATAAGCTGCCACAAACTGAAAAATACTCGGAGTAGGGATTACAACTCAACCAACCACAAACCACAATTCCTGTATTGTTTCAAGAAATATACCAATGCCTTTCATTCAAGTCAAAATTATGCACATTGATCCAACCTCACCAGGATTCACTCTAATTCTCTCAACAAGAAAAAAGGATACATGGAATTTCACACAAGTCATGATTTGTTACTCTTAACATAGATTTGCTCATCTGTCACTAAAATCATCAATCATTAAGATCAAACATGAATCAAAAGGTCTTTCTCCAAGGGTTGTAATGGGGCTCGGATTTATAGGTAGGATTCTTTTTGGATGAGTGGCTCAATAAACTAAGAATATGCAAGTATTTCACAGTGTAAAGTCCAAACATAGCTGCACTACTCAACAATTATAATTCAAAGCTGGTGCTCTTAAACAAATAACCATAGGGCATTTCTTTATTTCACTTTTTTGTTTCTTTCACCCCTCCTTGATGTTCTATTTCTTTCTTTTCTTATTTTTTTTTCGAAGCTTTGCTTCTTCTTTTTTTTTCCTTCTTTTTTTTGTGTAGAACAGGAGCATCAAATCGCCCTTCAAATCTTATCGCATCACCTCTTTTGTTAGTGCAGCTCAACCAGTTAGGAAATAACTTACACATTCTTAAGGTCAAAAGCAGGCTAAAATTAAAGGCTGAGGCTAAGTGTATAGTGGTTGAAATAAGAAAAAATTGAAATTTAAAGCTCAAACAGACTTACTAATTGGCAATTCAGGGCATGGAATATTTCTTCAGGCCAAAGCGTGGGTAAATCCTAATTGCCTTAATCATTTTCATGCTTGAAACACAAGAGAAACAAAATCGTGACAACAAAGCAAATCAAGTGTTGAGTAACATAATCGGACACACTTATCAAAGAAGGGTGAGCACTTTAAGGATAAGTCATGCTCACAGGCTTAAAACCTTTCATTTATAAGCTCAAGAAAATATGATCAAAGGCACAATTCATCATTCAAGAAGTCATCGAAGTATGGCATATTCCAATCACAACACAACAACCAACAATCCAGTTAAAACCAAGTTGCAACCCTCCTCCTCATACTCATCAATTCGTGGCAGCTATTACTTATCCAAAACAAGTAAAACATAAAAGTTTTATATTTTTTTTATATTAAGAAAAACAGACACAAAAACAACAACTGTCCCCCCCCCCCCCCCACAGTTAGACAACATAGTGTCCTCACTGTATAGGAAAGAGAGTCAACAAAATGGACACAACATGAATGAAAGAAGATAAAAACAAAAGGGATAGAGAGGGCAAACTGGCAATCAAGGGAAGAGACGGTCAGTAAGGGCATACAGACGGTGCTCCATTGCAGTAGCTCAGCTTGGTCAAACAACTCCATGAGCTCGGCAAGGGTAGGGGCAGCGCTAGAAGAGGTACCTGTAGGAAAAAGCTGGACTAGATTTTTTTTTTGAACAAGTAAGCAACTAACTGAAATAAGAAAAATGAAATAAATCAAGAAAAGCTCGGGTTGCCTCCCGAGAAGTGCCCTTATTTAACGTCTAAGGCCCGACGTGGGGAGACACGATTAAGAGACAATTTTAGGGGTAGCAGATCTACCCTTGTCGAAAGGAATCGTTTCCATCCCCGCACCGTTATGCTTCTTCACAAGCTCGACCAACCTTGCTTCTTGCCCTTTCAGCGCCAGCACTGGAGTCTTCACATGAGCTGGTAAAATCGGTTCTGAGTTAGTCGGTAAAGGCAAACGGCCTGTCAGCTTTCTGGATGGAAACTCCTCGACTACGTACAGCTGCTGGACTATCTCGCAGATTGCCCTTTCTTTCTCCGAATCTATAGTGGGGTTGGGCATTCCATTAAAGAGTACTTGCTCTAATTTGTCATCCCTGAAATGATGCTCAACAAAATCATCAATAATGGGATCGATAGTATCAACCATAAAAAGAGCTTCAGGGTCCTCCACATGCTTCATAGTTTCGAATATATTAAATGTGACAACATCCTCATCAAATTCGAAACTTAGCATTCTCTTGTCTACATTAATCTTGGTTCGTGCAGTTTTCATGAACGGACGACCTAACAGAATTAATGATCTATGTGCAGACAATGCATCATCCATGTCAATGATGTAGAAATCAACAGGAAAAATCAACCCATTCACCTTAACTAAGACATCATCTACTACACCTCTAGGGTATGCGTTGGACCTATCAGCTAATTGAATGATGACTCGAGTATCCTTCATAGGACCCAACTGTAATTCCTTGTAAACAGAGAAAGGCATAACATTGATAGATGCACCTAAATCTATCATAACTTTCTCTACCTTTTTGCTACCAATGATGCAAGGGGATGGTAAACATACCTGGATCTCGGCATTTTTGAGGTAATTTCTGTTGAATAACGGCTGAAACAGTCTCACCAACCTAGATCTTTGCATCTTTCCCATATCTTATCTTTTTGTAGCATAGTTCTTTCAAGAACTTCGCGTATCTCGGGACTTGCTTGATAGCATCAATCAATGGTAGATTGATCTCGACTTTCTTGAAAAGCTTGGAGATCTCTTTCTCATCTTCCTCTTTCTTGTGCCTTGCTAACCTGGAAGGGAAAGGAGCTGCATTAATAGGGTTAGAATTTTTAGGTGGAACTTGTACCTCAGTAAGGGCAAACGGGGCAGCAGATTGTTGGCCCTCTGCGCTTGGTCTGTCTTCAGCTTCTGCAGTTTGCCCACACCGCGTGTTGTCTTTCTTCTTCTTTGTTTCGATCTCAACCAATTCTTTGCCGCTTCGAATGGTCACAGCACTGACGTTCCCTCGTGGATTTTTCTCAGTTTGGAAAAGAAGCTTCCCTTGATACCCGTGCAATTTGTTCACTTGTGTGGCGAGCTGCGTGATCTGCATGCCCATACTGCCCAGGGCAGCTTGTGTCTCCTACTGAAAGGCCTTTTGGCTCTGCGCTAGACTGTTCACTAAGCTTGTGCTCTGCTCGAGACTCTTCATGATCTCACTCATAGATGGCGCAGATCGGTCTATGTGGGCATACGGGTCATCCCTTGGGGGCCTCAGTGGCAAATCTCCTGCTGCTGGTTGGTCTCCAAGCTGTCTCCAATGGAAATTCGGATGATCTCTCCAACCTGAATTGTAGGTATTTGAGTAAGGATCATTATTCCGCTTCCTCCTAAAATTGTCTCCTTGCGGGGCATCATAATTGATTCCTATGAGAGCATCTTGTTGGGCATCGCCCGATCCATAACAAGCTTGTTCAGTTGAGGGCTCTTGTAAATTGGGACACTCGTCGGTGAAGAATTCGTTCTCGGAACAGACTCCGCAGCGGTTTGGCCTTGTCTGTGCCACAGCAAGGCCTCGGACCAGGGAAGTAAGAGCATCTATCTTTTCATTCACTCCCGACCCTTCAGCTCGGTCGATTGCCCTTACTGGCTGGTGTCTGCTGTCGTCTTCTTCTTTGTACTGCTATCCTCCAGAAGCCATGTCGATGATGAGTTGTTTGGTCTCACTGTGGGTTTTATTGGTAAGAGATCCCCCGCTGGCAGCATCGACGATTTTCCTATCAAAAGAGGACATGCCACGGTAAAAGTAATTAGTCAAAAGCTGATAATCAGTGAATCCATGGTCCGGGCATTTGCGGCAGAGTTGTTGAAATCTCTCCCAGTATTCAGCCAAGCTTTCATTTGGCTTTTGCTTGATGCTACTGATTGCCATCCTTAGATTTGCAGCTCAAGTCTCAGGGAAGAATTTTTGCAAGAATTGTCCTTCTAACTCTGCCCATGTGGTAATGGACTCCGGTGGCAAATCAAACAACCATCTCTTGCCTTTCCCTGCAAAGTGTGAGAAAAAGTGAGCAACCTTAGGTTGTTAGCAGTAAAACCTGTAGGTCTTAAAGTTTAGCACACGAGATCAAATTCAGACAAATGCTTGTGTGCACTCTCTCCCGGCAGATCACCAAACTTCGGTAACACTTGGATGAATGCAGGTCGGATCTCTGCATTGTTGGCAATCGGGGACAGCACGATGCAGATGGGTCTGTTGCTCCGAAGACGGCCGAGTTCCCTGATGAGAGGCTCATGTTCGGGCTCAGGATCAGCCATGTTGGCATTGAGGAGGGCTCGTCCTGCGGCAAGGTCTTGCGGGTTCGGTGGATTTTCATTATTGGCCATTTCGAAAAGTTGATCAATACCAAGAGTGCTTCGTTCAGATTCGAGAGTCTCCTTAGACTCCTTAGCAGCTCTCCTCAATCGGTGTAACATTCTCTCTAGCTCTGGATCGAACACTAAATCTTTTTCTACAGACGAACGGGTCATGTACCAAAAAAATTAAAAATAAAGCAAAGTAAATAACAAACTGAAAATTTCGAGTAATCACTGCTTTTAGAACCGATCCCCGGCAACGGCAACAAAATTTGGTGCGTCATTTTTCACCAAAAATAAATGTCCCGACTTCCGTCGGTAAGCCCACACTGCAAAGTACAGTGGCGAGCGAGATCGTCTCCCAAGGGACTGGTGAGAAATACTCTTGACCTTCAATCTGTATAACCAAACTTTCCAGAGGATTTTCGTGTGTTTTATGAAATAAAATAATGAAAATAATAATAAATGACTAACGAAATAATTAAGCAGAGGAAACAGGTTTTAAACAAATTAATAAAGATATTCCGGATCCAACAAACTCCACCCGATTTATATAAACCCATCATTGATGCAATAATCAATCACTTAATTCCATGCAAATCAGTTATAGTCACTGAAGACGCTTCTAACATGACCTAATTTCTCCATAAATTATCGATAATTAAGAAGATGCTTCATTAATTATTCACCTAATCGGCTGACAACTGTAAGAGACGCTCTATGAGTTTAATGAGCCGACAGCAATAAGCACAAGAGAAACCCGATTCTTAACTTCACAGACTCTGACGCAGGACTGCTAAATTAATTCTATTATTCCCTTAGTTCTGAAGAACCGTTTTACCACTTATTAAACTTAAACCACAATTACGTATGGCCGATTTAATTGGCTAGTAATTAATCTCAGACTATCGAATATTTGCAACTACCCAATAAACCCGAAATAATTAACCACTTGAAATTCAAGAACAACAGATGCGTGCAAATAAATAATGATAAATGAACAAATTAGATATCATAGTTTGTATAAATGGGGCTTCGTTGTTGTCACCGGAATATGAGGAACTTAGCTAACTTACATGTTAAAATCTGATCGCAATAAGAAATAATAATCGAACACCATAAAACCACGAAGAAGATGAATATAAAATCTGGTGCCCAGCGTTTCTCACGATTCTGCTCTCTTCGTTCTTGCGTGTCGTGAATTCTCTTCGGTAATAATAGAGATAAGTCCTAATCTATAAATAAAATCCTTAATTAAATAGTATCCAACATGGAAATAACATCCTAATCTATCTAAACTAGGTAATTGCCAAAATTAACAATGACTTCTAGAGACGGTGGGACTCCTTGCAGCCGCGTCCAGGTTATGGCTTGGGCTGAGAATCAGATTTTGCAAGCCCAAAACGCGTGCTCAGGCCCAGTTTCCAGAAACTCGCTCCAGCTTTCCAGCGGCAAGCCCTTACGGTCTGGTCTTGTCAGACTCAAATTTTGATCTTTCTTCACTCAGCTTCTTCTTGCACCAAAAACCTGCCATTTTCTCCAACTTTGTACTACATCCCTACACAACTCAACAAACACATCATTCTTCCAAAATACATAAGTATAGGGCAATTAATTAGGAGAAATGACACCAAAAGATAACAATAAAAGCAAGTAGAATATGTCCTATCACTATGCATGCACTCACGCACACGGCACACCTATATAACATATATATACCCATATCTATATGTTATATATATATGTGTCACATACCTATATAATATATATATATATATCGGCACACACACTTATGTAATATATATATATATATATTTGTTTTTATCTTTTTTCTGCTACAATATTTATTATATGTTTAATGTTATGCTCTTGAGCACTAAAGTAAATTTTATGTTAATTAATTATTATTATTATTATTATTACTATTATGCTAGACGGCGCGCTTGGACAATATTAATACATTTCATTTTTTCAAAGTTCAAGTTGAGGTGGGGATTCTCTCAGAGTATATACGAAACTCTTATCTTTGTTATATTTATATATGTGGTGTGCAGGTGGGTCTTCAGGCTATTACTATGGGCCTATGGGCTATTACTATGTTTAACCTACGGGTTATATGCTATGTTGGCCTACGGACTCTATGATATGATATGATATGTTATGACTTGTTTCTTACTGTTACATTTGTATAACTCGGATAATTGAATTACCCCCATTAAGTTAATAGTACTCACCCCAAAACTATTTATATTTTCAGGCTAAGGAAGCTCGGGTGGTGTTGTGGAGACGAAGTGATGGAATAAAGACTATAGTTTTAAATATTTTAAACATTTTATTTTTTCGCTGCAATAGACTCTAAATTTATGTTTCTTTTATTCTGAACAAACTTTTGGAAGTATTATTTAATATTCTACTATTTTACTACTTAAATAAATCAATGAAATTTTTGAGACGTCACACTGCAACTCTGCGAGTATTATTGTATCAGTAGAAATGTAGAATGGTAGATTGTTGCTTTTGGGGATTTTGCAATACACAAAGGGGGTTTAATTTGTCAGTTTTTTGTGGTTGTGACTTGTAGGCTTTTTTTTCTTAAATTCTTGTAGATTTCGGTCAAATTGACCGAACCGCCCAATCACTGACGATCGGTACGGTGGTCGGTCGGTTAGTAACACACCGATCGGTTATATCGGTGGCTAAATTTTCGGTCGGTGCGGTGGCCGACCGCACATTTGCTCATCTCTACTTCTTCTTGTCCATTCTCCGAGCGTCTCTAGATAAAGGACGGTCATATCCATTTCAGACACCTCATCAGTGCCTGGAACTGGCTGGCTCAACTCCGCAGCCCGTTCGTACACCTCTGCCTAAACACAACAGGTCGTTAACACACACACACACACACACACACACACATATATATATATGTATATATATATATACACAGCAAGACGCTCGCTCTTCTTATCAGTAAAGACTCCATTTTTATCACGATGAAGTCTCAAAAATAATTCGCACACAACCTGCTCTTCTGGGAGTCCGTGAGCCTGCAACTATTCAAACAACATAAATGGAAACGACTAAACATATTTAAATGAATTGCATAAATTTAAATAACTAGATATATAAATAATAATTATCAAATCATCTCCATGATACACTGCATATCTGGACTCTCCCTTATGTTTGATCATGCCAGACCCTGGTCCATCAGGCTCAGACCTCCTATTCTCTGAAGCAATATGAGCCTTCTCCGTCTCTTCAGCCTCCCAGTAGGTCATCCAAACAGGTCACACCTCTAAAGAAATGTATGCTAGCCTCTTCATGTTCATGTTCTTCTTGATAGTATGAATCATGTCTCGATATCTCTTGGTCGCCTTCGAGAACCAGAGATGATGCACCACCTCATCCAAACAGGGCTCCCATGTGAACAATTTCTGCATACGAAATAAACAGCATTAGTAATTCAACTGATTTTTTTAACTAGATACTTAATTTGAAAAATAAATATATGATACCCTGAAGTACTCATCAACATACTGTTCCTTTGTAGCTCTAAGCACCGACTTCCAAGAAACACTATCCGGATCGATGTACTTCTTAAATATTTGAGCTGTGGCTGTCGATATCTCGTGAGATGGTATCAAAGTCCTACAAATAACAACATAATAAATTATCCAATTTTTTAGACAAATTAAATACAATTAATGATAAATAATAATATTTTCTAAAAAAATGATAAACAATAATACGAAATGTACCGCCCTCGTACAGTCACCCTAGTCAGACCATCACGACGAGCTACCATCGCTGACTCATCAAACGATGGCTGCTCACCGATGTGTAGGTCTCCTACGGAGGCATTAATGTCTCCGGATGAAGAGGGTGATCCGCTGGCATCGCCTCTAGTGCCAGATTCACTAGCCTCACCTCTAGTGCCAGATTCACTGGCACTACATCTCCTGCCAAATAAACCACCTCTAGGCATCCTAGGCCTGAGCAAACGGACGGTTTGGGTAGGAACCGACCAAATTTGCTCCACCCGATACCACCGATGGACATCCAGGAAATCGACCGTTCACCGACCAAAAATGGTCCCCAACCAAACCGATAACCGATTGATCGGATTCGGTCGGTGGTCGGCTGGTCACTGACGATTTTAGGCCATAATTTTAATCTCAAATTTTAAAAAAATTCAGGCCGAATTGCCCAGAATGCAAAATAATCAACTATTGAGTCTTGTTGTTTTTGGCCCATTTGAATACAAAATAATCAACATAAAACAATCACCACTCCACCGATCACCCCCATCCAGTCTACCGTCAACCAAAATACATCTGCCGCCATCCACAAAATAAGACTAAAAAGGAGGCAGAGAGATGCGCGCCGAGAATCGAAATGGGCTCATGGGCTTACCTTTCAAGTTTCAACTGTGGCCACCAACTTACTGCTGTTGAAAGTCGATGGTGACTCAGACGCCGGGAGAAAGACCGGAGATGGTCGAAAATCGGGACAACTCGTGAGAGAAAAAGAGTGTATGGAGAGGCGGTTGCTATTGTTTCTTCTATGTACTAATTTAGGGATCCCTCTAATTAAAATTATATATATAGTATATATATATATATATTAAATAAAAAACATTAAGCTAGTCGGTCGGTTCGGTTGACTGAGGATTTTAGACGTAATACCCGACCACCGACCGATTGAAATTCGGTAGCCAAATTTGTAACCGACAACTGCACCGACGAGCTATACCACCGCACCGAACCGACCGAACTCAATCGGTTCGGTCGGTCGGATCGGTGGTGGTTAGGTCTATGCTCACCTCTGGCATCTGCATTTAAGAAAAAATGTTAATTAGCACAAACACAATTAATGTAAGGTAGCACAAAAATAATATAACAAATCAGCGCTCACGTATGTCCTACTAATCATCGTATATACTATCACTATCGTCGTCTGCATCAGTGAAGATCTCTTTTTCTTCATCTTTCTTTTTCTGCATCGTCATCGTCCTCAATTTCTATCTCACCTCCATTCAGATGAACTGAAATAGAATCGTCAATCTCTATAAGTGGAGGCCGATTATTATGTAATTCATCCTCTTGAAAAGTCGGGATTCGAAGTTCTTAACTCTACGCTAATTGATCTATGTTCCACTACTTACTAAGTTATCAATACCAACAAACACCAATAATTCAATCAATAATTAATAAAAAAATTAAAATAAATTTTTTATAATTTCGGTAGCACCTATGTGAAAATCATAGTCTCAAGTTACTAAGTAATCAATACCAACAACACTAACAATTCAATCAATAATTGATAAAAAAAAAATTAGAATAAATTTTTCAAAATTTCGGCGACACCTATGTGAAAATCATAGTCTCAAGTTCTCGACTATACGTTAATTGATCTATGTTTCACTAATAACTATTTAATTAATACCAACAAAACCAACAATTCAATCAATATAAGAAGGAATTCAGGGACCCTCATTCCTTTCAAATTTAAAAAGCTAAAGAGGGATCTAGGAGCCTTCATCCCTTTTAAATTAAACAAGCTAAAGAGGGATTCAGGGACCCTCATCTCATTCAAACGAATAGGATAAAAGTTACGAGGAGCACAAACATATATATAAAATGAACAACATGCATAATCTCAAATTTAAAATTCTAACATACTCAATATAATTTTGAAATTATAATGTATAACATACTTAGCATATATAATTTTCATCATATTCCTTAGCATACTTAATATAATTCTGAGCATCTAAAAATTTAAATATAGTTTATTGTGGGGCTGCAGCTAATCTATGTTATATCTAAAAATAAGATAGTCATCGTAAATAGTAATTTTAGATTTTCCCGCCTAAACCACCTCTAAATCAAAAAATCTAATAATATATTTGCTTAATTTATAAATTACTTTGTTTATAGTATATTAATATGGACGGATTAGTTTAATTCGGAGTTTAGATTCTATTATAATAGAATAATATATATGACCAATATATTCTTCTAATGATATTTTTAGTAAATATATTACCACATCAACAAATAACCGTTTCTTCAAAAAAAAATGTTATCATTTACTGTTTAATTGAATAATAAAGTGTTCATTCAATTTCAATTCGTAGTTGCATTTACCTAAAATCAATGAAATAATATATTAAACAAATGATTTTGTTCGATAGTGTTAATTTACCCATATGGATATATTAAAGTTACTTAGAAATAGTTAGGCAGATTGTATTTAAATTATTAATTTCATTACAATATTGTATAATATGTCAGATTTTTGTGTAATATTTATAGTCTATGTATATGCATTAATTATGTTATATATACAGAGAGAGAAAGAGACATTGCAAACCTACCTTAGTTAATAGATTAGTAACATATTTTGTAAATCAATTCATATCAATATATATATATATATATATATATATTATTACTTAATTAGAATTCACATTAATTATGGACAAACACATCGAATATATAATTTAGTTATACTGTATATTTTTCCATATTATTTAAGATTCTGAAAATTTGAAAATATTAGTAGTACCAATACAAATTTTATAGATACCTCATAACTCATAACCATTTTAAATTTGAATATTTTTGCTACTCTCTTTTTTCATGTATTAGTTGTGCTGTATCATATACCTACTAATTATTATGCTTATCAGTTTGATTTTCCACTCATTCGTATGTATCATTATTTAAAACCTACGGAGTGTTTATGCTTCATGTCGATAAATAACTTATTTTATTTTATGAATAGGTATCACAAGAGTAATAAAGAAATAAAATCTTCATTGACAAGGTTGACTACGTACACAAGGTGCTTCTAGCCTTGAATGAGTCACTATGGGTGTAAATCAAGCTTCCGTCGCGTTGTATATAGCTATATGGGACCATGACGTACCTATAATTTAACTTTCAACATAATTTTCATAGGTATTAAATTCATACTTTCATCAATATTTATATTTAAAATATTAGTTTTACAACATCTCATTTTATTCTTATGAATAGTCACTCTATATTTTTGGCTCCTTGCAATACAAATATTCGTATGATTTTTTTAGTCAATATTAATGTTTAGAATGATCTCATTAATTTGGTGTTTATTGAACTCATCCAAATTTAATTCTAACATGGCTTATGAAAAATACATTAATGTTTTGATTTGTTTTGTTGCGCTGCCGAATATTTTAACAATCTCCTAATAAGAAAACTAAAAATACAAAACAATTACTTTGGCTCCCAAATCAATTCAAATGGATTACGAAGTTAGGAAGCTTTATTAATTATGTCTATTATACATCAAAGTATTTGAGAGACGGATCAAAATATATCCGTGGTAGGTGTTCTTCACTCCAATGATAACATAAACAAAATGTTCGTGCTCATATTAGATCTTAATTATAAATCATATTTTGCATAATTATGACTTTTAAAATTTAATGTTAAAATGTTAAGTGTACACTAAAAAAATAGTTAGATATTAGTAATTTTCTTCTAAGTTTGTGTAAGAAAATTAAGGTTCAAATATATGCTTAAAATATTATTTATTATGTACGTAAACTTAATTATATATATAAATGTGACTGAATACATATTTTTTTACTTCGAAAAATTTAGTCTTTCTATGTAGATTATATTTTCACATCTAAAATATATTTTCTATGTAGTGAACAAATATCCATTTATTGAAAGTATATACATTATAAAAATAAAGTTTTAACATGTGAATGGTAAAGAATGAAATGATATATAGATATCTGTTTTTTTTTGTTGAATAAATATAGATATTGTGTTTTATCATAAAAAAAATATAGTCATAACATAAACAATGAAAATTAAAGTAAAAATTGGTAATAAACTTATCTTTAGGATCGATACTTTAAAGATTGGGTCAATCGGTGAAAATATATTCATATCTACAAAATATGAATCTTAATTTTAGTAAACAATTAGAAAGCATAATCCACTCTCAATTACAAATAAATGAGGATAAAATTATGATATTTATTTTTAAATGAAAATTACTTTTTTTTAGGTTTTTAGGAGAAATGAGATATTTTGATATTGAATCTTGTGTCTCAACATTGCTTCTACTAAGTTACAAAGAACGAGATACAAAAATTAATCTAAGGTCATTAGTGATTATTTTCTAGATTATTGAGATTTTATTTTGTGAGTGGACGTCATGTTTCATTTCCTATTTTTTATGTTTTAATTGAAGGAATAATTTTAATTGTTATATTTTCATAAAATTTTAATTATGTATTTTATCCGTGCATCGCACGGGAGATATACTAGTAAGTTATAAATCTAATTAGGCATTTATCAACTCTTTCTATATATGTATATATCCCGTTCAATTTCTCCATTTTTGTTTATATATGTACATACATACATGCAGATGACTAATTAAAGTAAGAAGTGCATTTAGCAACGGTGTCTAATTAATTAATGTTAAGTTGCAATTGTTAAAGAAATTAAAGATTAAGTAAAAAAGAAAAAAGAAAAAAAGTGGGCAGCAACGGGAGGGATCCATTTTTCTAAACAATTCAAAGTTCTAAGATCCTAAATAATTTTCAATTGAAATTAAGTGCATAAACAATGAATTCAAATTAATTAAGTGTATAATACATAAAAAATTAAGAAAACCAAACCTCTTCTCGCTGAGGAGCGTCTGCGTCAACGGCGGGCAAGCGTCTGCGGCGGAGGCGGAGGCGGAGGTGTAGAGGAGAGGAGAGGAAGAGGAAGAGAGAGGGGGAGAGGTACAGGGGGTCTGCGGTGCGGTAGGGAGTCGTGGAGCTCGTGTTTCGCGTCGGGGAAGGCGACGGATGTGATTAGGGCTTGTGAAGCAGAAGAAGAAATGGGAAAACTGATATCCCGATTTTTACACTTTTAACGACTACTGACAAAAAATCCATCGTTATATAGCGATGGAATGTTTCTGTCGTTAAATTTAAAAATTAAATTGAAAAAATTAAAAAAATAATTAACGATGAAAATATTATGTCGTTAATATTAAAAATAAATAAATTAATAAATAATTAACGACGGACATAGTCCGTCGTTAGACAATAAAAATAATTAATAATTAAAATAAAAATACTTAACAATGGATGAGTCTGTCGTTAACTGTAGCGACAAACAGTCTCGGTAGCAATGGAGAAGTTGTCGTTAGTCTGTTGCTACTGGCGATAGACGAGTATCCGTCATTGTTGTCCGACGCTAAAACCTAAGTTTTTTGTAGTGGGATATTTTCCCTTATTATTATTTTCAGAAAATATTCTTCTACATTATTATATTAATTTTAGAAACTTATGTATAAGACTATATATGATCTAGTTCTACGTACTACTCTCTGTGTTTTTATATAAATGTTATTTTGGATGAATGCACATAAATTAATAAATTAATTAAATTATCTAATATACTCTTGTGTGAATATATTGAATGAGTTAAATATAGATGTTCAAATACATTAAATGGGGGTAAATGTGTGAAAAATGTAAATTTTCTGTCTCGAATTTATAGAATGACATTTTTTTTTTAAACAAAATTAAAATGGTAGAATGACACATTCAAGAGCGGGGAGTATAATATTATTAAATTTTATGTTAAATGAAGAAGACTTTAATTAGGAGGAAATTAATTTACAGTTAGCAAAAATTGAATGAAATCCATTAGGAATTAATCCGGCTTTTGAAATTTCAGTTTGACGACTGACTTTTGAAAGCCATTAATGGACTAGTCTTCTTAGTGGCTCCAAACTCCTCAATTGCATCTTACCAACGCTGCAAAGCCAATACCTGATCAACATAACATTTTCTTCTCTCTCTCTCTCCCCTTCTCTCTCTCCCTACATGTTCAAGTTTCTTAGAGATTTCATTCAAGAAAAAACGCTCAACTTCTATCTTGATCACCATGCGACTTAAGAATCTTCGTCTCAAGCTCAAGGTACATACACATATTTGAGTTCTTGGATTGCAATTCTTGAAATATATATGTTCTGTTATTTCAGGCGTAAGTAACATTCAATATTTCATTTCCCTCAACAAAAATAAAAACACGTACTCGTTTACTACTATCACCTATAAATCTGTTAACCCGCCATGTCGTTTAACTATAGTACGACTTAGATTCAAGAAGAGAACCAGTGACTGTTCTTGTTATTAGTGGGGAGCGATACATAATAAATTCTTGCTTTAATATATGATATATGTTGTGATGATCAATCAAGTATTGGATATGTATATGCAGATAGTAAGTTTGAAGAGATTTCTGATCAGAAATATAAAAAGGAAATCAAGAAAAGTGGAGAATGGGAAAAGAGTTACATGGATGGATCATGTTTCACATGGCTATCGTGTCGTCAAATTAGGCCAGACATGGACAACTCCTAGCAGAGATCGAATCAAAGAATTTGATCCTATTGTGGTGCAGAGGGAACAAACTGAGGATTGTGAATTGTGGTTTTTTGGTGTGTTTGATGATGAAGGGGTTGCTGAGGAAGTTACCAAGTCCATGCAGTCAAATTTCTTCAACAAGTTACCTAAACAGGTCAAACATTTTATTTTATTTTTCAATATTGATGCATAGTATTTGTTTAATGTTTTGGCTTCTTCGTTGACTGATTGAATACAGCAAAGGGTTGTAAACTTTTCAAGGAGGGACTTGCATAAATTATTCAATTTCGGTGTTGGAATGAATATAAGATGATGAATTTTCTAGTGTTTTTGGCATGAAACTTGATTCTGCAACACCTGCTGATTCATGACTGTTTAGACAATATCCTATTGATTATCAAACTAGCGAGAATAACAATAATATTCAAATGGCAAGAATAGTCAACACAACTGGTTTAATAGAATCAAATTTGGACCCTTTTTTTCCTTAAATTATAGTTGATAGAAAATAAAATGTTCACTGTTGCTGTAGATTGTATATTTGTATGTGTGGCTTATTCAGTAATAAACGATATCATTTATAGTAAAAGTAGAAATTACTAGTGCAGTCTAACATGGGGAAGAAGTGCAAGGAAACCATGGAGAGGGCTCATCTGCAAGCAAGATCAAACATGATAGAGAGAAACGAGGGCGATGCAGATGCCTGGAAATTGGGCTCAGCCTCAGCTATGGTGATCAATGGAGAGAAGCTCGTGATGGCAAACACTGGTGGCTACACAGCTGTGGTATGTAGAGATGGTGAGGCATATCAAATCTGCAGGAAAAAGCTGCAGCCAACCACACAAAAATGGCCCCTTGCATTGTTTTCAGGCATGAATACTTTCCTACTACTCTTTGATTTCAATCTCAGATGACTGTTTGATGATGTTAATGCAATAAAATAGTGATAGTTTTCATTATGTTAGGTGGTCTACGTGTGCCCAAAATTCAAAAAACAGTTAACGACGACATCAGCAAAAAGAGTACGAAAAGCTCAGAAGTGGGGGTTGGATCAGAAATGATAGATTCTGAAACAGAATTTGTCATACTAGCAAGTACTGGAGTTTGGGAGGTAATATAATAAGTTTGTCTAAAAATCTTCCATTTATTTTACATTTTTTTTATTTTCCCTGCAGAAAATATTGTTATAATCAATACATTTCATCTCCAAATCGCTAAAAAAAAATTGCAGGTAATGAAGCAGCAGGAGGCTGTGAACCTGATAAGGCACATTGACAACGCGCAGGCAGCTGCCGAGTGCTTGGCAACTGAGGCTCTAATCAGGAAGACCAAAACCATCGTATCTTGCTTAATAATTCGGTTTCACTAATATACGTCATGTATACACACATCATCGTTTACAGTAAACTAGCGACACAATTTTACAATCCTCACAAATGATAAATCGAATAAATTGGCATTCTTTTCTCTTGAGATTAGTATAAAGGGATTATTTTTCCAGATCAGGGCATGTCTCAAATCTCTTTTACTAGCTGAATCACCATTCAAATAGTAGTGATATCAACACTCGTACAGTCTCAAACATGGCTTTGATTCGTGCATGATGAATTGCCATTTTGCATTCCAGACTTCAAAATGCCGTCTCAGCATACATCGTCTCTTGATATCAGTCGTGAGCTCGTTGGGGTGCTTCCACACGACCTGATTGACCAGAGCACGGTTCTTTGATACGAGCAGCAGGCACATCGGAAGGCTTTCCAAGTTAGCAGTGTTGAGAAAGTCCTGCTCTTGGTAGATTGACCTTACCTGGTAAAACAGACAGTTGCATTGATTTAATCTAGTGTGAAGGAAAATACCAGGCCTAATAATGAATAGATGGCAAAATAATATTCACAAACACTCAATATGACACACAAAAGAAATCATGAGACAAATATAGAAAGAACAACCATAGACATTGATCAAACAAGGTGCATGTCAACCTTTTCATTTAGCATTGTATTTCTCACTTCAAAACTTGGATAAGAGCAATGTGGAAGACAAATGTGTATCACATTCAACGATGCTGATGTAAAGGAAACAGGTGTGAATCAATAATATAGCCAATCAATATAAACAGAGATATTTCTCGGTTTTACATATCGTACCTCATCAGAACCCAGTTGCTTCAAGGTGGGAAAATTAGAGGATCTATATCACCATGAGTAGAGGGGAAGCATGAGCAGGAGCTATTGAGCTAACACGAATATCACCAATTTTATCTCGCCTGTCATGGTCATATCATACTCATATCTTTAATTCCACACCTCTGGCCTCTCAAGTTGAATGCAATGTACTGGAAGAGAGTTATTCTCATATGCAAGCATCAGAACAGTTTTCTCAACAGCTACATCGTCATCTGCATTAATTCGACATGATTCATTACAAAGATTAAAATATACAGAATTCAGCATTTTTGCAAAATGTGTGTAAGCCATGCAGCCCATGCTGCCTTTATTCTACTTACCTTATGATACTTTGCAGGCAAAATCTTGAAGTCAGCCTTTCCTGTATTTGAATGTTTCAAGGAAAGATGAAGATTCAGTTTTTTTTTTTTCATTTTTTTTCAGTCATGTGTACTAGCATAAAAGTGAAAGCAGCTTTTATGAAGTTCTAGATGATGAATTACTTTAAAAACCCCCAAACAGAAACAAACAAAAAAGATAGCCGAAAATCCAAAAACACAGTAAATAAACAACATCAAAACTACCATTACAGAAGAATCATGCATTCAAATCAACTCTCAAACCAAAAATTCAACAAATTAGTTGTGAGAAAAAAATAGAAGTGATAAAAGATGATCAAAAGCGGAAACAAACATCCTTTTGAAAATAAAATAAAACAAAGTTGTAATGAGCTGAAAATAGCTGACTTGAGCTGGTACACCTTAATTTCTTCAAATCTCTTCATAAACAACTGCTTTAAATCTCACTGGATAATTTTGCTAGCACAGCCCTCTTATAGCTCAGCAGGGTTTTCAAAATCCAAGAGACAGACAAAACTCAAGGCTCAGAAGCAGGAGTGTTAAGAGATCAATATATGCAGGTTTACCGAAGGAGAGAGAAGGCAAAGTGATTGTGTGGATGTCATTTAGGGTCCTTATCCTGTTAGGTTTATTTATCTTTATCTATTCAAATTCAATCAAGTGTTGGACTGAACTAGGGCTCATAGGACTCCCTGAGTTCCATTATCTTCCTGTTCTTTCCTTAATATAGTGGATTTTTATTGAAGTTTTTGTTCGAAACTTGGCAGTTAATCAGGACAAACACCCTTCACGTTATCAAGGAATGAGTACCTTCCAACAAAGAAAAAATTTAAACAGAAGAAAATGAACTACCTACTTGAGGTAGTAGACAAAAGACAAGCTCTTTGAAAGATCTTTTTTCCTTCACCATTCAAACAAGGAAATAGCAAATTTAAAGCTTCCAAATGGGAAAAAATAGGGATAAATTGTCTTAACTATCATAACTTTTACCCTAAGTTGCAATTACAACGCAACTTTTAAAACATAACAATTACAACACCTTTTAATTTGTTGCAATTACAACAGCCTCAATTTTGTTAGCAGTAAGCCGTCGTCGTTTCAATGGTGCAACAATGTGGTTTCAGCGGTATACGCTAAATAAGTTTTCCGGAAAAAAATTGGGAATATTACAATTACAACAAATAAGAAGTGTTGTAATTACTACATTTTAAGTCGAGGTGTAATTGTAAATTAGTGTAAAGGTTGTGATATTTAAGGCAATTAACACAAAAAATATAGGCAATTTATTAAATGAAGTCACAAAAACATGATTTCTTGATATTCAATCATAATTTTGCATTATGCATCAAGGGGCCACTTAGAGCAATAACATCCACCAAAGGAGTAGCCGGCCCTACATCTTAATTCATGCTTTGCGTGTGAATAATAGTTTTAATTAATTGAATGATCGTGTGCATCAGAATATTATCTTAAAACATCTTGTGAAAATGAATATAAGAAAATTAACCATGGTAATTACCTTGCAGCCATTGAGTAGGCATACTTGATGATCATTTCATCACAATTTATTAAAACAAATCCCTTATTTTCTTGAAATTTGGCCCATATATACATTTATTCCTGCCTTCTTAGCAAATAGCAAATTGGAACTAGTAGTATGGATCTTTTGATGGTGCATTTAGAGGAGCTAAGCATATGATGTAAAAGCCATAGGAACATATATAAAAATTTCTCTGAAGAAATAATATACTGTTAAAAAAATGCAATAACAACATCATTATGGCATATATGATATGTGTTTCTGATATCCAACAATTATATGAAATGATAACCAGAGATAACGACATTAAAGTGACAGTCTTGGAGTGAACGGTATAGTCTCTGGAGGAGTTCAAATGTTGTGAGAAACTAACTGATAGAGGCAATGAATTAATCTGGGAATCGAATTAAACGATTCTATTAGATAGAATAACAAAAGGTAAGAACTTCGGGAGAAAACGTCCCGCCCAAGCTAAAAACAGCCGCTAAATTTCCAATGATCTTTTATGATGCCTAAACCCTAAAACACGGATAATGAATACTAACAATAAGGGTATCTCCAGTTATGATAACATTTTTTAGGTATAAATTGATACCACGTCACTACCACATCAAAAGTAACCAAATCCACTAAATTGCTATACAAACCTCCCCAATGCATCCTTGTACAATTATTACTTTTTTGGGATCCCACTATTATATCATTCATTCATTTTATTTACATACTATTAATTTATTAAAAAATTTATTTGTGATTTTCATTATATATATATATATACATATATATTTTAAATTTAATATGATAAATTTTGTTAGTAAATTTATTTTAAATACTAATTTGAAAATTTAACTTGTTTTCAAGGTTTAAAAAGGCGGTTTTAAGCCTCGAGGCGTTTGCCCGTAGCTCCGCTCGATAATAAGAAGAAAAATATAAAAAAATATATATATATAATAGTCATAAATTCATAAAAAACACACTAAAGCACACAAAATCACATAATTCAAGTCATCAATCTCATAACAAAATAACAAACAAACAATCCCACACAAAACACATAAGTGATAAGTCTTAATCTCAAATTAGTTCTCAATTCCAAGTTTCAACTTCTAAATCAACTCAAACAAAGAAATCATCTTCTTCTCCATTTTCGCCTTCATCTCCATCATAATCACCATCACCATCACCATCATCCCAATCCTCATCCAAATCTTCATCCACTAAGTTTTGAAAACATTTTTCTTTTCCCGCGAAACTAGTCAGCGGCGAATGAGTTATGAAATTGATCAAATTGATCAATTAATTGATCAATTTGATGTTGGGCTAGGGTTATTTTAACTTCTAGTGGGCTTTTAAATAAAGCCCATGTCCTATTGAAGCCCAAATCTAAAGAAAAAATAAAATAAAATTGAAATCATATAGGGGCTGCAAGGTGCCGCCTCGCCCAAACAGCCTCAAGGCGTCCGCCTTTTGCGCCTTTGTTCAAGAAGAGGCGTAAGCCTCACAGTTTCACCAAGAGGCGTAGCCTTGCAGGCGGTTTTTCGGCACCTCGCCTTGAGGCGAGCCTCGAGGCTTAAGCCTCGTCCGCCTTTTTAAACCATGCTTGTTTTATGTTTTTGTTTCTGGGAGAGGTTTTAATTTTATAGTTGATAGATTTTGTATGTTTTAATTGTTGGCTCCACTTATGGGTTTTAATTATTGTTCTGCCCTTTGAAATTTTGAAAAAGGGGTGAAATAGCTAAGAATTAAGTGTGTTAATGTCAAGTGTTAATTTGACCTCTATTGAATAGTTTAGGGGTCCGATTGTACTTTTTAAATAGTTTAGATGTGTATTTAAGCCCAAAAAAAAAAATGTACGTCTAGATAGGACTTGACATATAGTTTAAGTGTTTATTTGGCCATTTGCCCTTTAATATATGTATAGAGTTCTCTGGAAGCAAAATTTTTGACTAATCAGTATGAAAATTCAATATATATGGACACACTATAAAATTATAGAATAGGTAAAGTGCTTAAGAAGTAGCATCTACGCATCAACCCATACATGGCTCCATAATTTTTCAAATTCTTCATATAGTGAATATATATTTCTTTTATAACAACTTTTTATTTAATGATATGAAGCCAGAGGTTACAAGTTTATCATGTATTCATGTATATTGAATTTATTTTTAAAAAATTGAATGGTGATTATATTTGGCGAAGGGTGTATCTATAAATCTTATTAAGTTATTCATTAATTGACAATAGAAGAATTACACACTGCTTGCATTGCATGGATTTCTTCGCATATTGGGGAAGTAAATATTTAATTATGGTGGCTGAAGAAAAATCTATGAGATACGAATTTTCTAATGCATTCCCCATTAACTAGCCTTGACAAAGCATTTAAATTTCACTACAATCACAAAATCTAACAATGGTATTGACAAATATATAAGGTCAAATATATCCATATACCCCAAACTATAGACTTTGTTAAAAAAAAATATCTCATACTATCAATAATCCACAAAAAAAAAATGCTAGAACTATGAATTTGTTATGTAAGAATGTCCCTCATCTAAATTCCATCCATAATTGCTAATGAGACTGATGAAATCCAATGTGGGCATACATAACATCGGTTATAGCTATGGAAAAACACATTTTCATAAAAACTCATCCAAATTGAGCATAATTCATGGAGAGAAATGCAAAAGAAAAACCAATTGGCTTTATTGAAAAACTCAGAAAAGCTAATATTTTGGAATTTGGATCACAAACCCATCAAGCACATTCTAGACATTCTGTCAACAATTATGAACATAAATTTAGACGGGAACATTTTTACATAACAAATTCATAGTTCGTGCATTTTTTTGTAGATTGCCATTAGTATGGTGGACATTTTTTAACAAATACTATAGTTTGGTATATGTCAATATAATTGGTCAATATTTAAGTAGGATGATGGTATAAAAATCTAATAATGCGTTTCCAAAATATAAGTGATTAATTCTAGAATACTGATTATCATGTATTAGTCCTATGACCATGACAAATTCACTATTGGGTTTTTTTTAACTACTGAATAATTAATTTATCTGGTTTATTTCAAGATTTTTAGTCAAAATCAAATGGTATGCTTATGTTTTCTTAAAATAAGAGTATTTAATTACTCAGCTTCTAAATGATCAACAAATATGTCTTCTTAGTATTGATTGATCAACTACACACACACACACACACAAAAAAAAAGCAAGCAATTCCTATAAAAGTTTCTAGGAGCAAATGTGCTTATAATATGATTGTTAACTCTAGATAAGTTTAAAATAGTTTCAACATAAGTTTTTTTCCCTCCCGACTCCAATATACTTCTGGTGAAAGATTTCACCAGGAAGGTATTTTCATGAACAACCCTGTTAAATTTCAAAACCCAAATCTCTTATCAGAGACTGATTCATATCTTCAATGTGAACCACAAAAAGTGAACATAAACTCCAACAAGGAACTACCAGAAAACCACTAACCTGATTAAGAAGTAGTTGTGTTTCCTTGAAATAAAAGATCTGTCGCCTTGCACGAAAATTGCCACATCATATTAATCTCTTATGAAAAGACTGTACATCATGTCATCACCAGCAGCAGATATATGAAGATCATGATCCTGCATTCTGTAAGACAGAGGCCAAAATCTACATGGAGTCAGACTCATGGTTCTCCTGCTTGAGTATCAAACAAGGGGTCATTTTGAAGTAAGATGCAATAGCTAAAACAGCTCTCTTGCCATATCATAACCTAGCTCAAGAAACTATAAGCTTTAACTGAACTGTATTCTAGACCAAGGCTGCAAAAATGTTTACTAATAGGTATTAGGACCTTGCTATGGGCGTCTCAAGTAGATTTCAGCAGTGCACAGAGATAATCCAACAATCAATAATGAAAGAAGGAATAGCATAGAAAAAGATTTCCAATGCAGTAAGGATTATGGATGAACAAAGCTCATATTTAAAACAAAACAAAAAAAAAAATCCACGACGAAGCAAGTAACACAAAAGCCTAGCTGCAATAATACACACAAAGTGTCCTATTCTTGCACGGACACAGCAAATGCAAAAGATTTGGCAAAAACTACAGACAAGAAACATTATATATTATGAGATTCTTCTGAATCTACATAATATATTAAAACACAGTATCGCGCAGCTTACTTGGCGCCAAATCTCGGACATTTTCTGTCATTTCATGATTACATATTTGCAAACGGTTTCTGCACCATTTTCTTTTTTAAATAAAGCTGACAACTGATTAACTAAGTAACTGCAGAACGGCTGATAATCAGTTATTTAGCAGTTATCATTCAAAAATTAAATTTTAGATGATAAATGAACGTTGCAGAAGCAATTCTGAAACAATTTTACACAAATTCAAAGCGTTTATAACGCGGGAAAAAAAAATCATAGATCTTCTTAAAAAAAATTACAACTTGGGCATACTTGAAAACTTCGGTCGGTTGCTGTCGTGGAAGATCGCCGGAAAGATGTTGTTGGAGTGAAACTCAGGCAGCAGACGGTTGAATCCGGCGGCTCAACTATGAACCCCAAGTTTGGACACAAAATTGAAAAAAAAAAAAAAAAATGGAGTCCATTTACTGGCACGAATGGGAGTGTCCGGTTCGTAACATTTACACAAAATCTGAAGAAATTAGGGAATCGAAAGGGTTTAGTATTTGCGGGAGGTTTGCAAAATTTTTGAAATTGAGTGAGTAAAAACACGGTAACCCTTTAATATTTGCAGACTATGCAATTAAAAATGTGGTTTTTGTTTTGCTGCAGTGGGAGTAGTTGGATTTTATTCCTACACAAAATTTTGTAAGGAACTGCTAAGTGCAGTGAGTAGGCTTGTGAAGAAATGCATCATGAGAGAACAAATGGTTCTATTCTTCCTCGCGGGTGGGTCGATGCTACACCCTCACCCAATGCACACCCACCCTCAAATGATGCCATCTGTAAAGTAATTTGGAGAGGAGTTGAAAAGTTAAATGGTGTGCGGTTAGCTATTCAGACCGGTCCGGAAAAAGATTGACGGCTCCGTTAACAATTTCCATCCCTCCACCATAAATGCGTGAAGGTTGGTACTGTAACAAATAAGAGTAATTACCACAATATATAATTAAACTCATAGTTGGCTTTTCAAAATTACGGTAACGGTACCAATTTGACTTTTGAAAATTTCCAAAGTTTTGCAGGCTAGGGAAAATAAATTTCAAAGACCAATTTAAGTTAATTTAATTAATTATAAAAAAATAATTTCCAAAGTTTTGACTTTTTGAAAATTTCGAAAGTTTTGACTTTTAAATTATTAGAAATTATATTATTATAAATTAATTTAATTTGAAATTATAAAAAATACATTATATTAATCCATTTCATTTCAATTATAAGAAATTACATTGTATAAGTTCAATTGATTTGAAATTATAAGAATATTAGTTCACCTGAACATGGATTATGTAAGTTCATTTCATTTGAAACTATAAGAAATTATAATATATTGGTTCATTTTTATTTCAAATAACAAAAAATTTCATGATATAACTTTATTTCCTCTAAAATTATAAGAAATAACATTATATTTGTTCATTTCATTTCAAATTACATGAAATTATATTATATAAGTTCATTTCGTTTGAAATTATAAGACATTACATCACATACGTTCATTTTATTTAAAATTATAAGAACTTACAAGTTGTGCCTGGATAAACTCTGCTCATGCATAATAGATATGCAAACCACAAATTAAATGAGAGATAAATCATATGTGGAGAACCACAGTGTGACAGACTCACACACTTAGCGGTGTTGGTCATATTCGAAAAAAATAATACTACTCCACCAGTGGATTATCTCCAATGAACATATTGTAACTTATTATTGATATTTAGATGAAATAAAGTTATATAATGATATTTATTGTTATTTGGAATAAAATGAACTAATATATTGTAATTTCTTATAGTTTCAACCGAAATCAACTTATATAGTCTAATTTCAAATGAACTTATATAATAAAATTTATTATATTTTGAAATGAAGTGAACAATATAATGTAATTTCTTAGTTCACTATAATAAATTAGAATATAGTGGAAATAGATAAAAGTAGATAAAAGTAAATAGTGATTGAGAAAAAAAAAAACTTTTAAAAATAGGTAGTTTTGTGGGCAATTTGTACTATAACACACTTGGTCCCCCACCCAATCATTGGCTCAGTGTACTTTTGTCAGTGTATTATCAATACACAATCACTATATATATATATATATATATATATTCATTAAATAAAAAGAAAGAGAAATTACTAAGTTTCATTAAATAAAAAGAAGGAAAATGAAGGAATTTGTTGACCAAATTTAATACATATTTTTAATGTTGTGTAAGGAGGTATGTAAATTTTTTGAATAAATGGACATAACACCCGAGCTTATTCACACTACAATCCAAATTGACCAAAAAGAGTTAGAGCAAAAGTTGGAGAATTTTTGGAGCAAGGCGTGCGAAAGATTTTTCTCAAGAAGAGAGTAATGTATGAAATTTTCCATCAATTTTCAACGGTATGTTTTGTACTGTCCATTTTTGTGAAATTATTTTGTAAATATTTCTCGTTTTGATTATATGGCATATGTGCTGTTAGATTTGAAAATAGGCATGCGGGAGAGATTTGCATGTCGTAGTCTTTAATCTTTAATAGTAGACTTTAAAAGCTAATTGTAATCTAGTTTTAGTTACTCAATTCTTATGAAAATATAATCGTGCTTATTTAGTTAATATAATCGTGGCCTTTGTTATTAACCGTTGCTTTTTTTTAAAGTAATCGTGCCTTTTTTTGTAAATTAATCGTGGTTTTTATAAATAATCATGGCTTTTGTAGGTAATTAGTCGTGGCTTTTTTAAAAATTAATCGTGGCTTTTTTAAAAAAAATTAGTCGTGGATTTGTTATTAATTGTGGCTTTTTGTTTAAAGTAATCTGTTGCTATTTAAAATTAATCATGGATTTTTGTTTAACTTAATCGTGACTTTTTTTTTAATTAATCGGGGATTTTTTTTAAAAAATTAATCGTGGCATTTGTTTAAAAAAATTAATCGTGGCTTATGTTTAAAATAAATTAATCATGGCTTATGTTTAAAATAAATTAATCGTGGCCTTTGTTTAAAAAAATTTACTCGTGGATTTTGTTTAAAATAAATTATCTGTGGCTTTTGTTTAAAATAAATTAACTGTGGCTTTTTTAAAATAAATTAATCTTGGCTTTTTTAATTAATCGTGGCCAATTTTTTTAAATTAATTGTGGCATTTTAAAAAAAATATTAATCGTGGATTTTTTTAAATTAATCATGGCTTCTTATTTAAATTAATCGTGGCCTTTTTAAAAAGTTAGTCGTGGCTTTTTTTTTATTAATCGTGACTTCTTTTTAAATTAATCATAGCTTTTAGGGTTTATGGTGTAATCATGGCCTCATGTAATGACTCGTTGCATTGTTTATAAATTGCAGATGGTTAGACATCGCATTATTGTACGACACAGTACGAACAACTCGTGGTAATGTCATCCGATAAACTGTGTTTTACCGAACAATATGTTCGCATAGAATTATCCGGTATGCGAATAATATATTCACAACTTTCACATATATAGTCCGGAGTGTCTCTTGCCATCCTCATCTGTGCGAACCTCTCCTCCATCTAATGGACGGTCGTGTGATTCCCTTGAAATAAACGATGGTAGATAGCCCTGGGCGGAACAATATGATCGTCATTCGGATCGAATGTCGAGTCGCCGAATTGTAAACCTGACACCACCAGGTTGTACTCACTCGGACTAAAGCGCAACTGAGAGTGATGAATCTGAAACCATGTCTCCCGTCCCACCCGTGCACGATCCGACACGTGCACCTCGTGAGTCATAAAAAAGACATGATTAGCATATTTTAAGCTTCGATTAATTGCAAAAAATCTCGATTAACTTAATATAAGCCAAGATTAACATAATAAGCCTCGATTAATTTCAATAAGTCACGATTAACATAATAAGCCTCTATTAATTACAAAAAGCCACGATTAACATAATTCAAGTCTCGATTAATTTCAAAAGCCCTAATTTCATTAAATTAGGGTCACGATTATTTTTTAAAACTAATCGATGCGAAAATTAATCAAACAATTCAAAAATAATCAAATGTTTCAAATGTTATAATAATATAATTTCTTATAATTTCAAATGTAATGAACTAGCAAGTATAATGGAATTTCTTATAATCTGAAATAAATTGAACTTATATAATGTAATTTCTTATAATTTCAAATGAATTGGCTTACATATAATTAATTTCTTATAATTGAAATATATTGAAATTTCTTACTTTCAACTGAAATGAACTTAATTATATAATTAATTTAATTTCAAATGAACTAATATAATATATTTTTTTATATTTTCAAATGAAATTAATTTATATAATGTAATATATTATAATTGCAAATGAAATGAATGTATATAATCTAATTTCAAATCAAATGAAGACGTATAATGTAATTTCGCTTTTTAATTACTTCATTGTCCGACACCCAATTAATAAATTGAGATTACCACATAAAATCCCGTAATAATTTAATATTAAGTAATATTAATTTCTAATATTAAGTTATGGCTATACACCATAATATTAATAGTCAATACTAATTTACAATATTAAGTTGTAACACAATAACACTCTTTAAAAAATTAAATTATTATCAAAATAATTACTTTGTCATTTTATATATTGAGAGAGAATGCGATGATGTGAACATAACAAATTTCCCCTTTAATAGTTAATTCAAAAAAGTAATACACCAACACATTAAATTGTATATTTGTATTCAATACAGTAACAATCAAGGAAATCATTTATTATATATCTAGCCAACCAAGTATACAATTAATATAGATAAATTATATAAAATGGGGGCCACAAACTGAAATGCACCTGCCTAATTGTTCTCTGCAAAAAAAAAAAACAGCAAAGTTAACGTCTGTTTCGGATTCAAAAAAAGGGACCAAAAAATGAAGTGAACCGGAACGATTTTCTTCACCAGAATACTGTGCGAATCAAAGACTTTTGCAGCGGAAATTGTACACGTGCCATGATTTGGGGATGGGTGTGTAATGGGTGGTGGTGTAGTATCGAATTTGCCCTTCCTCACCCACAACCGGCCAGAATCAGATTTCAAAGTCAACGCAGCGAGAGCAGTTGAACCGCTAATTTTATTCTTTACACCATAAAATAAATAAAAAACTAATTATAAAATTACTTTAATATTTTTTATTACTTGTTCATACCATTAAAATTACTCAATGCATCATAAATTCAAAACTAAAAAAAAATAAAATTATTTATTAAACATATTAAAACTCATTCATCATCAACTTCTAATAGTTAGATCCTAGTACGAGTGTATTAATCGAAAATAATCGAGTTTAGAACGTGTTGTAGAGGGTTTTACTTGTTCAGATCCCAATTCATTCGAACTGAAAATTTCGAACATTTTGGAGTGGTTCGAACTCCATTTTTCGAAAAGCACTTGGAGAAAAAAATAGAGTGCAGGGCGTTCGAATTTAAGTTTTTGAACATATTGGAGTGGTTAGAACTTCAATTTTCAAACATAGTTCGTTCGAGGAAAAAAAAAAAACGTTTTTTGAACAAATGAGGGTTGTTCAAAAAATCAATTTTGAACACCCTTACACCCTTAAATTTTCCAAGTGTTGTTCGGAAAAATATTTTTGAACAAATAGGCGTTGTTCAAATTTTAGTTTTCGAATTATTTTTTTTCCAAGTATTGAAGTTGTTCGAATTAATATTCTCGAACAAGGTGAACGTGTTCGAGATTCTGTTTCTAAACATATATTTCTTTTAAGTAAAATAAATATTTTTAGAGTGAATGTTATTAATGTAAATGTAAAATTTGTAGTACATTGAGTAACCGATATGCAAATAGTAAAATTAGTAGTACAAATAGAAATTCACATTTTTAGTCATTAGATTCCGAACTAGCCTTTGGGGATGACAATATTTATATAACTACAATTACAAAATAACTTATACGACAACCGGTGTTGTAAAACGCGATGGTTGGTGGTTGTGGTGAAAAGGACCTAGTCAATTTATTACACGGTTACATATATTCAGTTGCGTAAATTTTGACAAAAATAGACTTTAGCGCATAAGAAGCGCATCGCCCTGCTGTTTCTCTACACCTTATAGGTCGTTGGTTCGATAACAGCCATGCGCAACTTTTATTTTTATTTTAAATTTTTTTGGCCATAAAAAAGAGGAGAATTGGCGACTCAGGATCTGAATTTTTTTAGCCATATAAAAAAGAGGAGAATTGTTGATTCAGGACCTAGAAGATGGGTAATCTATCGATTCAGAATCTAAAGATGAAAACTTTTAATTCAGGACCCGAAAGATGAAAATTGAGGAGAATTGTCGATTCAGGACCTGGAAGATGGGTAATCTATCGATTCTGAAGATGAAAACTTTTAATTCAGGACCTGAAAGATGAAAATTCTCAATTCAGGACCTCAAAAATCACAAATTTTAATTTTCTTTTATTTTTTAATTAATTTTATATTAATTTTCAATGAAAATTCCTTCATTAATTATCTATTAGATCTAATAAAGAAATTGTTAAAATTAATTAAAAAATAAATAGAAATCAAAATTCGTGATTTTTGTGGTTCTGGATTGGGAACTTTCATCTTTCAGGTTCTGGATTGAGAGTTTTCATCTTCCAAGTCCTGAATTGATAGATTACCCATTTTTCAGAGATTTTTTATCTTTCAAGTCCTGAATTGATAAATTACCCATTTTTCAGGTCATGAATTGATAATTCTCCAAAAGGTTGTTTCTCTATACCTATAGCTGCTCGTTCGATAACAGCCATGCACAAATATATTTTTTTCTTCTAAATTTTTTTGGCCATATAAAAAAGATTTCTGAAAAATTGATATATGAAGAATCAAACCCAAGACCTAAAAAGTGATAGAAAAAACATTTAACCACTACACTAAACTTCAATTTATTTAATAATGTGGTTTTTATAATATAAATATCTATAAAAACATAATATATTATAAAAAAATAAAAACATCTAAGCTCCCACTTAGGCAGCCTAGGCGTCGAGTGCCCGATTAGCTACTAGCGAATTCTGCAACCATGACGACAACATTTTCCAAGTGATATCCATCTCCAAAATTATCAAGGAGCAAAGATGAATTTGTTAATTCATGATCAAATATTATTGCGTGAAGGGGAGAAGATCTGGAGAGCAACACCAAATGAGTTTTTTCGATTGGATGTTGATGCAGCTAGATATTCAAATTTTAGCAAATATGGTATAGCTGGTGAATTAAAAGCTTTTTTCTTTATATATATAATTTACATGTGCATAGAGTTTGAAGTACCACTTGTGGAAGTTTATACCATTCTCTTTTGACAGTGCAGGTTCTCGAATAATCTCGATACTAGTATAGTCAACTACAGTGTGTTATGGAATGATTTATTTGAAGCTTTCTCTTGTGTCAAATTTGTGTTTCAAGCTTTTTTTTTTTTTTTTTTTTTGAGGACGTGTTTCAAGTGTTATTCATATGTTAATAGAAGATAACCAAATGGTTCGTTCACTTGTAAATCATACTTTAGATTAAGATAGAATTGTTATTTGAAATATTGATCATCTTTTGTGGCTTATTGATGGAGATATATCAAGAATAGATCTTGATATATTATTTAGATTATATTTTAAATTTGATTATCTATTTAGATTGCATTATTAATTAAAAAAATTATCTAAATTAGGTTTTATGTTTCTTGTCTTCCAAGTTTCTCTATATTATAAATAGATAGATCCATATTGTTATTAGGGGAGTTGAAATTTAATAAAATTACGTTATTTAAGTGCAATTCATCAACGATATTGTTTTGTATTCTTTCGGGTATTCTCAATATACGTTTCTACTTGCATCATTTATGAACCTTATAAATAATTATTTATTCTATTAATATGAAGTTTTTTTTTTCTCCTAAAAAAGCTATAAAAGTATTATTACATTATTTCTTTATATTGTTTTACTCTATTATTTATAACGTATTGTTTCGATTTTTTTTCATTTTCTAAATTATGAGTTCCTCTTACCTATCGCCTGCTTAAAACGTCTAAATGCTCTCTTTCAACAAACAACATAATCATTTTTTTTTGTATGTAGCGTTGCACGAGGAGAAATATCAAATACGACAGATCATAGTTTTTATGACAAATGTGTGCAGATTAACCCAGATTACACCCTAACGTTCTCTTTAATGGAAAAGATGAACCTGCTACTACAAATTTAATGCAAACATGATTCCAATAGATTACCAAGCTTCAAAAAAAAAAATGCATTGAGATTTCATGACAATGGATGCATTGTCAGATTCAACTTTTGAGTTCATGATAGCTATTGCATTCTGATTCTGAGGAATTTCAATAGCAAATGATTTTGGACTTTAGTAAAAGAAAATAAGGCAGCCGAAATTGAAAAACTCAGGAAATCCAAGATGCACTTTAATCTAAAAAAACAGTTCCAAGATCTTTGCATCACATGTTGCCATATTCCCCCAAAAAACAGTATAAGAAACTAGCCTTATACATACAGTTCGAATTTTTTTCATCTTAGCCACCAAAATTCTTGAGGCAAGTGTTACATACATGAATAGTTCCCATGGAAATACATAATCAACTTCATGTGTTACAAGGCAATATGTATTTAAGCAAGAATAAAGGAGGAAAGAATAGAAAGAGAGACGGTCATGGAATATATAGATGAATTTAGTGATCTCTGTAAAAACTCCCCGGCATGCAGGTTATAATGGGATCCCAAGCCATGAACATGGAGGGATCTCGTAATATATTCCTTATAGGGTGGGTATGTAAGGTACAGTACGTAAGACTATAGTGACTTCCATACCGTTTTTCATACCTTGACAAAACTGTATAGAGCTACGACATTTTCACTATTTCCTTTTCCCTGTGCCAATTGTTAACAGCTCAAAGCTTCTGAGGGTTTCATCTCGAACGCCTCTTGCAGCAGCAGCACGAGTGAAAGAGGACGTTTTGGACTCAAATCCAGGCTGTACTCTTTGAGTGGTTGATAGGCGACCGCCACCTGAGCCCACTTTAGCATGACGATTTTCACTGGGTTCACCAGAAGAGCTGGGTCGGCTGCTTGATGCCATTGCCCTCTTTGAGGTACTAGTCCGGGATACCCGGCCTTTTTCAGAATCATTTGGCTGAGGGAACAAGAAGTAATGAAGTTTTGTGAACTTAGAATTCAGCAATGTGCACACAGATACAAAGAAAATACCAGAACCCGTAAATAAAGAATAAATGACTTGGATAATTTAATGTACTGCCCACCAAATCTTTAGATGAGGGAACATCCTCTGAAGTTCTGTTCCTTGAATGATCACCATGCAGGCCTGTGCTAACTCCATTCCTTCTGGCAAATGCCTCCACGGAACCGAATCTCTCTCGAACTTCTTGTTTCACTATATGATGCAATTGGGAAGCTATTCATCAGCCAGAGATTGATTGCATTGAATTGTAATGGACAATGTAGGGGCCAAAGGTTTATTTTTATAACTCTATCACAAAGATGTAACTTGTGGTAGTATCACCAAGAAAAGAGAAGAAACATCCAATCCCAACAACTCCAGTATTTAATTGAAAAAAGTTTCTTGCTCAGACATCTTGTAAAATTAGTTGTGTGCAACTCCACACAGTGTAGGTTTATAATGTACGGGGTATAATCAACAAAAAATTGACTTCAAGTTTGGATGAAAATGATGATCAGAAAGTTAGATTCATTCATGCATGTACTTGCAGTTGCAGTGTCTACGAACACAAATTTTGATTTTTTCTTACGACTGATAGACACAAGTATAGATGTATAGGTCTACAGTTCCTATTAGTTAAGCCTAAGGCAAGTCAAGAAACATCACGTGATCAAAAGCCCTAACAAACCTGGAGTCTTTTCCACTCTTTCTGCAGATGGTCCTGCATTTATAGGTGGTTTCTGCATTGGCTGCTGGCACAGAAATCATTTATAAGTTTTTTAGATACTAGCAACATAAACTAGCTTGATCCAAAAATATATTAAAGTAAACACTTACTCGTGTTCTAGAGCTGGATCCAACTTGTGGATACTTCAATATGGTCCAGTCAAACACATAATCAAACTGATAACCTGCTCCATAATACAGTTATCAACAGAAAATCATTATCACAGATTTAGAAACCAATTCCCAATGTACAAGAATGGCCACAAAAGGTGAAAAGAAAGTAAGGGAGATAAAAATGTAAGTATAATATTTTTACCTTCTCGAATAAATAGGTCTCGGAAAAGTCTCTTCAGATATGAATAATCAGGCTTATCTTCAAATCTTAAGGACCGACAATAATGAAAATATGAGATAAATTCAGATGGGTAAGATTTACAAAGAACCTGTCAAAAAATACACATTGTCAGTTAATTCACTTTTGGGATAAAGTTCATTTAGTTTAACAAGGTTTAACAAGATGCGCTACTTCTATGGGTGTAAGCATCTTCTTCTCACTGATTCTGTCATATTTCTGCTTCTTTGTGCCAGCTTTCAGTCCTTGCCAGGGAAGACTACAATAAATTTCAAAAACAAAATTAGATTTTCATTTGCTTGCTGGAGAAGAACAATTGAAAATCTGAAGGCTCTTCTACTCAACCTTCCCCGGAGAAAATACATGAGGACATAGCCAAGAGACTCTAAATCATCCCTTCTGCTTTGTTCTGAAACAAGAAATCAGAAACAGACTTTAAGTTGAAAGAAGAATATTTTTTTCTATTTTCTCTTCGCAAAAAACTAAAATAAATAAATAGGTCTCTACTCACCAACTCCAAGATGAGTGTTAACACTAGCATAACGAGCTGTACCAGTAAGATTTTTGTTTTCCCTATAAAACAGTGAGAGGAAGTATTCAAGATAATATTATAGAAGGCATAATGCGAAGAAGTAAGAACTACTTTACATGTCAGTTCATTTCGCAACAATGCTCATGTTAGCAGCCTATGGTGCTTTATCACACGTGGTGGCTGATCATATTCATTTCAAGGACTATTTTCATCACATAGGTATAATTAGTTCATTGCAGATGTGACAAGTTCAAGAATCAAGTCAGCATATAATGAAGTGTCAGTCCCAATTAGCCAGCATAGACACCACCACTCGTGAAAAATTAAATTCAATTTGCAACTCTGATTAAAAAATAAAGGTAACAAGTGAAAAAAAAAATTAACGAAAAGGAAGACCACATAGCACAAATTGAGAATGAACACTAGGAAGATCTGAATACCCCATCTGAACCGGAGAACTTCAGCCGTGGGCAACATTTTCTCAATATGCATAACCAACATTAAGACTATCTCCTCATTTGCTGATTAGATGGATAAGCATAAAATTAGCAGGATAGCTATTAAAATCCTTGTCATAATACTAAAGCCTGATAAAATGCCAGTCATTGATCTTTCCATGATAGTAGCATAATCATATAAAAGAGCCATGGTAACCAAGGTCTGTAAGTATCATAATTACACCCGATTAGTAAACCCCCTATCTGCCACACTTTTAAAGCCTGAAGCAATACAGATTTATTTTCTTCATGCTATCTAAATAATCAAATGGCCTAAACTTCATAAATAAATTCATTATTCATGATGAACCTTAAAATATTGTTTTTAAGCCAAATTAACACAAACCAAGTGATTGACACAGATACTTACAATATGAATTAGGCAATAAATATGCCACATGCAGAATGCAACATCAAATACAAAGTTCTAACAATCCTACTGAATGTTGATAAACCTTAGCCACACTTATCCAACCAAGTATATCTCTTTCTTCAATTTGGGTGGATAGGATTGCGTTGCAGGCAAGTTTGAGAAAAGTCAAATTAGGCAAATCAGACAGGGTTGATCTAATATACACACCTGTATGGTATGTGTCTATGAGTTTGAAGATCTCTGTATTTCTTTGCAAGCCCATAGTCAATGATGTACACCTGTTGCAAAGATAACAAAATGTTTTTACAGCAGGCTTGAGGTTTGTAATATCTCATGACTTCTTTAGCCTTTTTCTAAATATGTCTTCTAATTCAGGAAACTAAACGTGAGTCATCTCATTCACATATCCAAAAAGTCACACATTAGATTGACAGTGGAAGTGTGGAAAAACATTTTTATTGGTAGAAAATACGCTTCAGTCAAGACAAACTAATATAAAGGCCAATGGGGAGACCCCGCACTGAAGAAAAGGAGCCAAGAGGAGAGCAATTCAGTTCTACATGAAATCATGTAGATCATTGATAATTTTGATGGGTGATTCATTCACCGCCAACCAGGACAATGCCATATAAGAGCAAATAAGGATTTTAGACATTATATGAATAAAAAGTCAGATTTGTCCGATATCAATCAATTTAGACCCAAAAACGATAATTCCACATCATGCACCTTAGACTTCATCAGAAATTTAATTTACCCTAAGTAGAAGACTCCATGCAACATTGGTCAGGCATGTGAGGGAACTCAATTAAAAATATAATACAATGGAGCATAAATAAAAGTCTTTAAAGTCAATTTTAATCAACTTTAGAGATCACACTTCATGAAAAGTGAAAACTACAGTAGGATTTCCGCTTAATGACCATTTTCAAACTATTTTTTTTTTTTTAGAATTAGAATGATGGAAACCGCATCGCACACCTGCTATTGCATATCCTTTACTATTTAACTAAGAATCAACTCATATTGAACCTTAATCTACTAACGTTAAAGTTCTCTCTCCCTCGTATAAGCAGTAAGGAAAAAGATCAGACATCATCTCTCCCAAAAGAAAAAAAGAACAATAAAAGCCCCTCAAATCACATAATTCTAGCACCAAAATTGGAAATATGCCAGACAATCTATATCAAGTTAACCAAAATTGAAAATGATGACTAGAGGTGTGAAATTAACTATCATTGTTCTCATTCTGTTACAGATCGATTCCTTAGTTATCCTGCATTTCCTTGATTAATAAAGTTATTAGGATTAAGTTATTTTGTATATCCTAGGTTATATAATATTTCATATATTTAAGAGAGTTAGTAAAGTTATTCTGGTGTGAAACAATTATAATATTGAGTCGGCAGATTTGCCTGTAGTCTTTCGCTGTACATGCTTGGCTTTTCTCTTATTATTTCAATATTTCAATTGTTACTTTCGTTTTTCAATTGATAGAGTAGTTTATTGCCTATCAATACCCTTTACTCTATCAATTGTCCGACCTGCTCGATTTGAAGCACACATGTGGATGCGATAGAGAAGGGTCTTGAGTCACTACAGAATGAGTTTACCAAGATGTCATGCAACACCGATTCGAGAAATTGGATCGCATCGAACAGATAATAATGTAACTGTTTCGCGAGAAAGGATTGGTGCCTTACAAAGGCATTGGTACGGCGTTCACTCTCGTTCTAACCAGCCAGATGGGCCGTTATCCCAATACATAGGAATCTCAAATCAGCCTTGGTCGATCCAGTTCTTCTCAACCGTGGTCTTGGTGTCAAAAGTGTGAGATATAGATGACATGGAAGGAGTGTTTCCATATGAAAACCTTGAGGGCAAGCCTGTTTCAAGGCTGTGAGATCTACTTATTTCATTTCCATAGTTATCTACTTATCTTGCATTTCCTTAATTGATAAAGCTACTCAGGGTCAAGTTTTTCAGGGTTAAAATGAAGGATGGGCCAATATGTGAGAGCTGTTCAGAGTCCTAAGTTCCCTAAGACTAAGAGAGTTAGTAGAGGTGTTCCAGTATGGTACAATTATAGAATTGAGTCGGCAGATTTGCAGGAACAGGCATAGCTTGTAGTCTTTTGGCATTCATGCTTGAACAGAAGGTTCCTGCTTCTGAGGTTTTTCTTGTCATTGCGTTATTCCAATTGTTACTTTCGATCTTCTTTAATCGAGAGAGTATTTTATTGCCTATCGGTACCCTTTTATCACATTCCCACAGCAGATGCTTGTTTATTCCTAACAGGAAACTGGCACTATTTTCTGCAATCAGGCGAACCAAGAATCTTTAATTTTTTTTATTCCCCTCCCAATTCACGACCACAACACTTTCAACAACATACTTTTAGATTGAGTTCTTCGAGTTCTTCTAAGGCCTCAATAAGCACCAGCCATTATAAGTTGCACAGTTGGGCCTATTAAATGCTTTATCCTCTTTCCACACATTCTTCATTCTCAACTATATGAACAATGCATTAATTCTGCATGGCTTGGAAGAGTAATATAAAAACATTGAAAAATTGAGAGCAAAACATAGTTTGAATATCCTAATCTGAATTCACCCAAGTCTCTGGACTTTGCAACTATGATTTATTTCTCCTTTTTTGTCTCTATGGCTTCACCACTACTATGCACCATCCACATTCAATTCATCACCTCAAAAGGACATGTAATAAAAATACTCTCGAAAAGTTAACCAAGAAACAATTAGTTATTACAGTTGAGAAAATTTACTAGGGTACAATAAAATATATGATTAATTGATAGAGGCCAAAGTTTCACAATAACAATTAACACAAGACCATGATGTCCAGCAGCTATGCAGGCACAAAATAAAACAAAACTATCACCAAGACAATAAATGAAAGGTACCTGATTTGCTTTGCGTCCCAAACCCATTAAGAAATTATCAGGCTTTATATCACGGTGAAGAAAACCTCTAGAGTGCATGTATTCCACTCTATTAATCTACAATTAGAAGGAATTGAGCAAAAGAACAGCTGCAACAAGCAGGTAAAATATGTTTTGCAATGAAGTCATATTTACCAATTGATCAGCAAGCATGAGAACTGTTTTCAATGATAACTTCCTATTGCAATAGTTAAACAAATCTTCCAAGCTTGGACCAAGAAGATCTATAACCATAGCATTGTATTCACCTTCAACTCCAAACCATTTAAGATCGGGAACCCCAGCTTCATAAAAGAAACTAACAATTAATGAGCTTGCTTTGAAGTTGGTACACAACCAAGTATTAACCATGGAAAAACTCACTTCCGCCTCGAAGAAGCATATACAACTTGGATTCATAATAAAGCTGAGGATGTTTAGTCTTAACAGATTCCTGAAAGAAACAGTTTTTTTTTTTTTTGTGTGTTAATAGATAAAGATACGCAAAACTCTAAGAGTTATACAAGATGTCATTTGAGCACCAACAATCAGATTAACAATATAGTATAGAAGCACATTTCAGTAAACTAATACGTGAAGGCAGATGTCTAATTTATGCACAGAGGAAAACATTAGTGATTTGTTGTTCAAGAACCGCAGAAAATAAACTACATAAAGCACATCATTGATCATATTCTACAATTAAAAAGACTCTTCTAAAATTATTTTCCAGATGCTAATGGTATTTCAGATAATAATAATTACTCACCAGCTTCACGGCAACTTCTTCTCCAGTTTGTATATGCGTTCCTGAATGATAATGTTATACACAAAATGTTATAAACTTGCTATACCAATCACCTGAAAATAGCCAAGATAAAATAACAAAAATAAAAAAAAAATTACCCAAGTAAAGCTCCCCAAAAGATCCACCACCAATCTTCCTCCCCAGCTTAAACTTTCCTCCAATAACGTGATCCATTATTGATTTCCCAAATGATTAATTAAAAATGAAACTAAAAAATAAAGGTAATCAAGAATATCTCACGCCTCTAATCAAAATTAAAAATCTCAAATTTCAGTGCACACCCTTCAGATCCATTTCAAACCCATTAAACAAAATGATAAGCGAAACCCCACAAAATTCATTCAAAAAATGCACCCACCAGATAATTTTCCAAAATGTCAGAAAAAAATCAAAGAAAAAGAACACTAATGGGGGGAAATGAATGAGCCGGGGTTTCTTATTTTGAATTAAATCAAAAAATTAACGGGATTAAAAAGGATCAGAAAACCCATGAAAAAAGAGAGTCTTTTCTACATAATCATAAAGAAAGTCAACATCTGGGACTATGAAGACGCTGGAAATGGACAAGGCCAGAATTTGTTTTGCATGGTGGGGCGAAAAAATTCGATGAGAGGAAATTATTTATTTTGAAGGCAGCAAAAAATATTTGATGGAAATGGAAAATATGCCGTTTGTAAATTCTGAAACACGTATACTATTAAAAGGGGAAATTAGAAATGGGGGGTAGGAAATAAGAGAGAGAGAGAGAGAGAGGGAGGGAGAGAGAGAGAGAGACGCTAGAATCAAAATTGGCAGGGCACAGATGGGTACAGAAAATCGAAAAGAAAAAAAAAATCATATATTCGTTATTATTTTTATTTTTTATAGGGAACATATTCGGTAACTAAACACAGGAAAATAGCAAATTTTTGGGTGCACGAATTGTACTGAACTATTTAGCTCAAATCAAAATTTATGATATTTTTTAATATTAGAAGTAATATTTTTCTACTATTATCAGGGATATTTTTTTCCAATTGAAAAAATATAATAATAATTATAAAAATCTCATCGTCTTTTTATTTTTACATTTTAGTAATTTATTTCAAATTATCAATTAATTAAGTCATGCTTTTGATATTGAGTAAATTTGTGGTCAAAATTGGGTTAATTTTTTTCCCACAAATATAGTATTTTAGACTATTAATTATTCAATTAAAATATGTCTCATATTACTTTTATTTTATATTATTTTTACTACTTTATACTTTATTTTTAGTACTTTCACTTATTGACAAAAACTTGTATGAGACCGTTTAACAGATCTCTTATGTTATACGGATCAAATAAAACTCAAAACCGCCCCAAACCCATTTCCGCGCGCAGGCACGTGAGATACACCATGCAAAGCGCGTGTATCTCACGCGCCTTTTTAACTGACAGTTTTATTAATTATTGAACCAAAAACAAAGAAGTCTCATTAGTTATAAGATAAAGTACATTATCTATGATATGAAGTATTAGTAGCTCTTATACTATTAATTATCTTAACAAATATGTATCAACAACATTAGCTATGGAATGAAGTATCATTAACTATGAAGTGAAGTATCATTAGATATAAATTTGGCGAAATATCATTAACTATTAAGTAAAGTATCATTAGATATATATCTGGTAAAGTATCATTAATTATAAGATGAAGTATCATTAACTCGAAAGTGGAGTATAATATGATATTATTAATGATTAAACATTAATTATCGAATCGAGAATAGATAAATATCATTAACTATGAGTGGAATATCATTAACTCACATATCATTATTCATGAAGTGAAGTATCATTAATTCAGATATAAAGTATCACTAATTCTGAAGTGAAGTATTATATGATATTATCGATAATTAAATATTATTTATCGAACCAAGAACATATAGAATTATCATTAGCTATGAAGTGAAATATCATTAATTATGAGGTAAAGTAACATTAATTATGAAGTGAAGTATCATTAATTATTAAGTGATGTATCATTAACATATGAAATATCATTAGCTAAATATCATTAATTCTAAGGTGGAGGTAGAGTAACATTAACTATGAATTGAAGTGTCATTAATTCTTAAGTGAAGTATACATCAACTTAGAGATAGATGATCAAACATTAAATATCAAACCATAAACAGAGAAATATCATTAGCTATATGGTGAAGTATATGTGGATAAAAAAAAAGTATCATTTATTATGAAGTGAAATATTATTTGTTATACGATGAACTATCATTAAAATATGTAGTGGGAAATTACCATTAGAAATTCATAACTTCAAACTACAGATCTAATCAAATTCAAAAGACAATGATATACTCACATGAACTAAACCAAGACCACTATCTGGTTGAAGCATTTCGTCGAACACTTTCATGCTACTATCATGAACAACCACAAAAATTCCTTACAATCACTATCAGTCTCACCAAAAATTGATCTCTTCACAGTGTAGATAACATGTCATCGTTGAATTCAACACTCAACGTATCATCGTTTTAAACTTTCTATAAGAAAATTCAATTGATGTATGTTGTACAAAATTTCAGAAACTTGGGGATTTAAATCCATAAAATCTTCAAATCGCTAAATTTGAGAGAAAGAGAGAACAGAGGCTTATGCTTAATTTCACTTAAAATAAAAAAATCATAAAAAATAAAAAATTTAAATTACAAATAACATAAAATATACTACCTCCGTTTCATAATGTTTGTTGTTTAAGGTTTTTTTTTAGTTTCAAAATGTTTGTTGTTTTATATAATTTGACATCTTCTCTCCCAATTTTAACCCTCTCAAATCCTACAAGATTTTTTGATTCTAACTTACATATAATATATGAAGAGAGAAAAATATATGGAGAGAGAAAATATTGTTATTTTTTAGGAAAAATATAGATGAATTAGATTTTATGGCATATATAAGGGATGGGTATATTTGTCCACGAAATTAATTCTTAATTCCAGATAAAAAAAACAAAACAACAAACATTATGAAACGGAGGTAGTATTACATTAAATTAAAATTGCCACAATAGTACATGAAAATAACATAAAATACATTACATTAAAATAAATATGATTTTATTAATGTTAGTTCCTTTTTTATAATGTAATAATTGTTCTCTTTTTTTTTGTGAGTCGAATTCTTTTATATTATTAAATATTTTTTTTATTTTCAAATAAATTTTACTTTTGTAAATTAATTTTAATTATATTATTTTTAATTATTATTAAATAATAATAATTATTAAATGTAAATATATTTTAAAAAACATATATGCTACACAATAATTTGATTAAAAAGTAAATATTAGAAAGTATAAAAATAGAATATTTCATTATAGAATGAAATGTAGAGTGGATGGTTGGAGATGTTTTTACTTCCACGCTACATTTTCCTCTACAATAGAAGTAGATGGAGCAAACATGGTTGGAGATGCTCTTATTAATTAGCAGTCCAAAACACTATATATGTGACTAAGAAAATTTTGATCAAAATAATAATTTAGCACAATTTTATTTATTGATAAAAGTGTGGCTAAATGATAATTTTAAAAGCCATGGCTAAAATCCCAAAAACCTACAAATGTTTGGTTTTATATGGCTATTAGGCCAAGTATGAAAGATATTTTAATTGATACATTTGAATATATATACAAGTAACAGTTACAAAAATAAAAGTAGAACTTATTAATTTATTTTATTTTATTTTTATTCACACACCCGATCTGCGGTATTAAAGAAATTCGAACCCATAACCTTTGATCTCCAAGCAACCTCACCCCACCACTAGATCATTCCCACCAGAACAGAACTTATTAATTAATTGTACTAAAAATATTAGGGAAAATTTATAAATAGACATTAAAAGTATTGATCGATGCTCATCTAGACATTAAAAATTTAATACGGCCCAATTGACCCTCCCAACTATCATAAAAGGTTTCCACCAACTATGATAAAAGGTGAAAATAAACATCTCCATAAAAGTTTATTTATTTTTTCAATATTAAATAATATTTAATTAACACTGAAGTGGTTATTTTTCGTCAGCCCACTATGCTGGTCCATGAAGGTTAAACGTTGTCGTTTAGCCGAGCAACTTCATAAAGATCGGGTAATTTGAATTATTTTGAATGAGACATCCGCATTACCTGGAAGGGTTGACGTGATCAAACGAATGAGATCATGCCTCAACCGCTCCCGTAATTTGCGTGAACTCTAGCCGCTACCTCTATCTATAAAAGGAGACCTCCATCTTTATTTGACGACTACGCTGAAATACCCACAAGCTTCACATCATACCCTAAGAGCACCGAGTTCACGGCTTTCTGAATTAATTCCACTCAGGCGATTCAACATTCGGGCTTCTTCCTTACGTTTTTTTCCAGATTTGAACGATGTTCCCTCGATTTCTAGTCAGATTCTGACTTAATTATTCAATTATTTCATATCTTATCGCTTTCTACTTTTTTTCTTTTCTTGACTTGAGCGTCGGAGGCCCAACGATCGTCATCCCCTCCGACGGTTTTTGGCTCTTACGTTTTTTCTGGTTTTGTTTCACAGATTGACCGCTGCTTCAGACTGATACGATTAATTGCAGATTTCCGGATCTATAAACATTATTTAAATATGTAAAATTTTTATAACCTAATTCAGACTTACTACAACGATAATATTGTGCACGATGTTTAAATGTTTAGATATCATGTCCAACACTTAGGTTTGAGTGATTACTTAGAAATAGTTTGGGAGAGTTTACTTGTGAGAGCTAGATAAATTGTGGCGTGTAAGGGAATTATACATTTCAATTCACGAAAGAGGATAAAAAACAGAAAAGACAACATGTGAAGAGAGTTCTACGTGTAAGCACTTGAGTACATTTTCGTACTAGAATAATGGAAGCAAGCCCTCAAAGTATGTTGTTAATTGAACTGGGCTATAACGTGCGTGTTCTTTACTTGCTTTATGATTTTATCTGTTGTTTATAAAGTTGTTCGTCATATTGTTTTAACACTTAACCGAACACAAGTAAATAACACCACACATATGCGCACAATTTTAGCAAACAATCAATATATTATTATAATTTTGAAAGATAAATACAAAACAATCGAGAGTGTTTATTAGAGTTATATATTTTAGTTATTCTTCCTTATATGTTATCACTAATAATTATGATATTTTTTCAGGGAATTAACTGATTGATTAAAAAATTCTAAAAATAATAAAAAAATACAATAAACTACAATTTATTGTAAAATGCACCTATTTTTATTTATTTATTTATTAGAGTTATTATTACAATTGAAATTAAAAAAAAAAAAAAAAAAGAGGATGTTTCATTAATAATTCTAAAACAAAAATTTTCACGTTCTATGATGTGTTTGTTTAATACATATCTCAGTTTTGAGACTTAATTTGATGTTTGCAGCCTAATTAGAAGACATATACATTGCAAAAGGAGGCATACAACGGGAAAAAAAAAAAAGAAAAAGAAAAAGGAAGGAGGCATACAACGGTATGCTTCTCGTTTGATTAGGTTTCGGCGAAAATCCAGTACTAATATAAAAAAAAAATGATCTATGAAGAATATTCGTAACAGATGATACTATAACTTATCATTATTATTATTTTCCCGACACAAGTCAGCAAAATTAACAAATAAAACGGACCAATTAGAAAATGAATATTTATTATTTACCTTCTCAAGGTTAAATATGTGGAGATTAAAATCGCTCAACCTTGGCACCTTACCTGATTCACCCATTTAAATTATAATATAATATAATCTATCTATATAATATATAATAACGACTCCGGATCCGCAAATAGAAATTTTAGTTTTCCCGCCCATTTGCATTTCCGAAAATGAATTTCTTTAAATTTTATTTTATTTTATATGATATATATAATACTGAATTAACATATAAATTACCATAACATATATGTACCTCGATTAATTACTTTAATTAATTGCAATGAGTCTAAGTTTAATTGTATATCTTATTAATTCATTGCCTTTGTTTGGAATAAAATCCTCCCCGAAATGGAGCAATATATAACCATTAATCAATACTTATATAGATATAATATCAAATCCGTGGAATTGATATAATTAGTGTATATATTATAAGATTTAATATTGCAATTGATTTAATTACTGTTATCGATCGGCAATATATTTTTTAGAAGATTCAAAAGGTGTAATTGATTAAGAAAATTTGATATATTAGAAGACTTCTATTGATTTAGAAGATTACAATTGATGTATATTCGTCAGTTTTCATAATAATACATCTATATCTATATCTATATCTATATTATATTTAAAAGTAAGATAGTGACTATAAATAAAAATAATTAGTTTTCCCGTATAAAATAATTTTCTAATAATAGTGATATAATCATACATATGTAAATAAATAAGCAATTAAGTAATAAAATCTATAAAATTAATTAATTATATTACACAAATAATGGAATATATATTCTCTTTCTTTCATGAATACGTATATATAGAGATTGATTATATGGCTACACATCATAAAAATCCTCTTATTCCATTTTACGTAAATTTATTTTATTCCTACATATGTGCAACTTCAATTTATTCAATAATTTAATAAAATCTAATTTTATTCCTACAAATGCGGTTGTAACACTATTTTGTATTTGACCTTTAAATTAAATAATTACTACATTATATTATCGTAAATTACGTGAATTATATTAAAATTATCTAAAAAATAGTATATAGTATATAGTATATTGTGTATATATATTGCATATAATCAATATATTAATTATATATGAATTATATTTTTTTTAGGAATATTAATTATATATATATTAGTCTAATAATACTATTTAAATTATATAATTAACATATTAATATGCGAAAATTATAGACAAAAATATATAGTAATACATCCAATTCTATTTGGAAACATATATATGGAACAAATTAGCATTAGAGCTGTATTAATAAGCTTTCAGTGTACAAGTTATTCGCTGCCCATTTAGATATATAGATTTGTGGTAATTAATTAGGTTGATTTGATTGCGTTAATTAGTCTATGTATTTAGAGAGAATGCATTAATAGTTATGTTGACTGCGATAATTACTACATTTAGAGATATTTTATTCTTTGCATTGAAATTTTATGTACATGTATATAAATTGGGTTGATTTTTTAATTTTTCTGGCATCAATGAAAATCAAACAACACAAAAATTTAAAGTAAAGTTCTTTTTTTTTTTTTTTGAGGGAAAAAGTAAAGTGGTTGCAAAGAAACTATTGAAGATACGAATTGTATTTTTAGCTAGGTATTATCTATTGTTTTAGTTTTAATTAATATTTGTTTTCATTATGCATTCATAATTAATTTTTTTTCATGAATGCATTCATATTTAATTAGTTGATTACATTTTTATTATTTAAGTATACATATATTGTGTATATATATCCAATTTATTTATTTTCGCTACATTATTTTAAGTATTTATTTTCTATATATTTTAACAGATTTATGGTCTTAAGCTTCAATTTTTCGTGGACATATGATATGTTGTTGTAGGTGCTCATAATATTGAGGAAGAATGCAAGCATCCGTCTCTCATCCTCATGAATCGTTTACTACATATTGTTCGGTTGTCCAATTAGAATGAATTTCTATATATTTATGTATTTTATTTAATATTGTGATTTTCAGGTCGAGTGAATTATGTTAGAATTTAATACTTTATTCAATTCGCCATCGGTTTATAATGCAGCAAGATTGGTTACCTATTCTATATTTTAATGGTTATTTATTTGCAAGTTTATCTTTAGAATATCTCCCCATTATTCAATCTCAGCACTGATTTTGTTCACTAACAAAACTTGTCTTTCGGTTCAAGCAATTCGGAGGAAAGTCGTCTACCCAAGTAAATGGTAAGAGAATCCTATTAGGATGAGGATCCTCGCTGATGAATAAGAATCATAACAATAAATGAAAGTAGAAAAACCCTTAAAAACAACTTCATTTTGGTTGGCAACCCCGGCTTCTCCAATTAACTTTAATTTTCTTTTTCTTTTTTAATATCATTTTTACATTTTATCGATTAATTTGTATTGCTTAGTACAAATTTGTGAATCAAAACATGTAACTAATTTTTTACACAAACATTTGTTTGATCTTTGTATGATATTTGTAGCTTACACGTTCTATATGTTAGCATTATCCCATTGTAATTTTTTTAACCTAAATTGTGTTATCCAAACATGTGTAATTAATCACTCGAATTTATCTAAGAATATAAGGAGTTTATTACTATTTTTGTTGCTTAAATTTGATTGTGGTTTATATATATTAATTTTATAATTGACTTTGTCCAAAGTACTTAAATTAAGATTTTCGAACCTTGGAGACCGACATGTGTAAAAAAAAAAGATGTCTTGAATTTTAGATTAAGTACTCTTGTGTGTTGGTTATCATTAAATTTTTTTTCTCTTTTTTTATCAAGTGATTATTAGGTACAATACTCAAGAAAAAATGGTTCCCGTTTTCATTTTGGTCAAATAAATACGCTTAAGAAAAAAAAAATTGAATCTATAAGATTTTTTTAGAATCCGGCAAGATAGTTTACAATAAATTCTTTTAATTAAGTTGATTTTTAAAAATGTTTCTTTTATTTATTTTTTAGGGGGGCGCAGAAGAAGGCCGTAAGTATATTTGCAGTATGTAAATTGCTTTCTTCCAAATTTTATGTTTTATGGTTTACAGTTCATTAAATGTTTATTTTTATTTCTTTATATATTTATTTATTTTGTGATTGTTAAAATTCTTTTATGTATTATTTTTGCTTAGTTAAGTTAATATTTAGCATCATAATTTTATATAAAATTAGGGTGTTACAAATTGTGAGTCTCAATAATGTTATTTCCACATTTGTTGATCTATAAATTGAGATCAAGTATAATATTTAGATATTTGATATTATCATTTTAATATTAAATATTAAATATATTTTAAATTTATAGATTTGAATTGAATTATATATATTAAATAGTTCAATGAAATATTTTTAAAATATTAATTTAAATTTTCTACTCTTTAATTGATTAAGGGTGTTTCTATATGCATCACAATTTTTTATTTGTACACCACATTTATTTTATATATCACACATCTTTTTCGTATTTTCACATTTTACCTTTAAACATCACAATAAAAGTCATTTCTATCCTTTCAATATGAAAATAAATTTAAAAAAAATATATATTTTCCACCTTCACTCTCTCCCCACCATACCACAGACCCGACGCCCTCCGTTGCCTTCACCTTTCTTCCTAAAACCTTCCACCTTCGCTTTTCTTCCACAATAATTTTTTTTTCCAAATAAAATAGTGAAGGACGTAGTTGCCGTCAATACTGTGTTCCAACTTTGACAAAACCCTTTTCAGATTTAATATTCTGACAAATCCTACAATGTCACCAGATTTTAAAGTAATATCATTAACATCATGTTCCAAATTTCAACCTCTCAATCGGATATATGTATTTCTCCAAACATTTATGCAACAAATTATATGATTGGAGAAGTTAACGGAATCAATTTTTAAGCCCAAAAAATATACGACATCAATACACACATTTAATTTTATAGACAATTCTTACAAAGAAAATAAATGGAGGAAGATGAGAGAAATGAAGATTAACATAAATGGAACGAAAGGAGAGAGCAATTGTGGGGGCAATGTGACGGGGGGTCACTGGGGTGAGAAGAACGGGATTGTTTATTTTTATTTTATTTGTTTTCTAAGTAATTTTTAAAATAAAAAAAGATATTTATGTAAAATAATAATTATTTATTTTTAAATTAAATTTAATAGTGGTGTATAAAAAAAATTCAGTGGCATATTTGGAAACACCCATTGATATTAAATATATTTTAAAGAATCAAGATCCACATACAAATTTTAAAATTAAATATATTTAAATTTTGAATGGTCAAAACTTGAGATGTATTAATTGATCTTATCATTTTAATGTTAGATAATTTTAAGATTTTCAAGTTATCATATTTAAGTTTTCAATTTTAAAGATATTTTAAATAGTTAAAACTTTTATATTTTAATTTTAAACCAAAATTTATCCCACATTGAAGAACAAAGAAATAATATTGTAGATGAACAAACTATGAATTGTGAGGCCCCACAATGATCTCTGCAAATTGAGATTAAGTATAATATTTGATATTTGATTTTATCAATTTAATACGATACATTTTAAATTGTTAGAAATTAAATAATTTTGAATTAAAATTGAATTAAATATATTAAACAAATATAATAAAATATTTTAAATATATTAATTTAAGATATTTAAAATCTTTAAGTTAATAACATATAAAATTCTATTTAGATTGTCTTCGCCTAAGCATCTTTATTTTTATTTTTATAATATATTATTAGATATTGCTATTTACATATATTAAATTTTCACTTACCCTACATCTCTCATCGGTTGTAGATTGAAATATTCGGATGTAGGTTGTATAAAAGAGTGGTTAATCTTAAATCGAAACACCTCAGATTAGTTCCGTAACTTTTTCTAATTTTCCTACATCCCACATTGGTTGTAGATTGAAACATTGGGATGTAGGTTGTTGTATAAAAAGGGTGAAAACCTCAAAATTTTTATTTAATCATATTTTGAACAAAAATATTTTAAAAAATTGAAAAAAATTATTCGTGCTTGATTGGCTGATTAATCGATGTCGAGACCATCTGGGCGGCGAGCTCTGTCTTCTTGATTTTACAACCAACTTGCGTGTTTCCGGCATAGCTAGAGCCACCATAGTTGATTTCTCCAATGATGAAAAATACATAAGTAATTTATAATTCAAACGATATAATTCATATATTTATATGCGAAATTCATGATTGGATATAATTTTATTATTGTACATAAATATTTTTTTAATAACATCCCCTGTGCATCGCCCAGGTGGTATACTAGTTATAATATTATATGTAAAACGCAGTAAATTTAATTATAATATAATATAAATAAAATAGCCCATTGTTGCCAACAGCTCTCGTAGCTCAGTTGGTTAGAGCACTCGTTTAGTAAGTGGGAGGTCTTGAGTTTGACTCTCAACGAGAGCAAAGGGGTAATCAACAAAATAATAATGTTTTTCCTTACCTTACATTCACGCTTCGTCTCTTAAAATTCACATATGTTATTATTATTTTAAACAACCCTTTTATGAGTTTATCTCCTCTTTATTGAGTTGGGAAGGGAAAAACTTTGAGAATTGAAACTCGAGCATTCATCTCTTTAAAATCGAGGATTACAGCTAAATTGCAGAATTTGTGATAATTATTTTGATGTTCTTACTAAAAAAAAAGTTCCCATAATTATTTTGATGTTCTTACTAAAAAAAAAGTTCCCCATAATTATTTTGATGTTCTTACTAAAAAAAAGTTCCCTCATTAAAATACGTAAAACTGTTCAGAATTTACACTTTCATTTCTGTGGAGAAAAATGTGCTATGATACTTGCAGTGATAAAATGTGCTATGATACTTGCAGTGATAAAAAAATCTGCAGAAACAATTGATAGTCCGACACTTTAGCCATGAATAGTTCAACACTGACAATTTAACACAGAGATCTTCAATTTTCTCATTCTCTTTGTTCAACTATTATCGACAATGAAGACAAGACAGTTACACGATCAACGAGTTAGTATTGTCATTCCTGACGAGGAAAATAGAACTACTCACCACCAACTATGGAAAGAGATATGGAATATATACAACCAACGACATAATTTACACAGCCTCAATCAAGCTACATATACATGGGAAAACCTGCCTTCACCGCTGACACTTAAAAGTTTTAAGCACAGCCGGATCAAAACAGCCCAAAATTACAAAACAAAAAACTATCACTTGAAAAGAACGTCGTTTAACACAAACGCTTTTTACTACATTCATCAGATGCTATTGACATTTGGTGAGTATTACGATTCACCTGCTTTTGAGACTTCTGGCTTGGGTGGTAGTAAATTGAGAAAGCTTCCCAGTGCAGGTTGATTGGATTCTGAATTAGACTCCTCACCTGTCGTAGTTGTAATAACATTGTAATAAAATAAATATTTGGTTGCATTTTTTTGGTTAGGATTTATATGAAAACATGAATGGTAGCTGAGAGAATAGGAAAAAGAATCATACTGAAGAGGGATTTGACGGTAGGTCTCTTGGGTTTGGTGCTCTTCTTCTTCAATTCGGCTGACAATAGAAAGAACATTAACTAATACATTAGTCCACGATTGTTGATTGCATATTAAAGGAATGAACAAATATAAGGTCGTGGATGTGTAATGATAATTCACAATGATAACAAAGGTCACATGGAATAGGAAAATATATGGCATACGCAGGGTTAATTCTATAAGAGCAGACAGTCATGGTTGGGATGAATGATAATAAGGGCCATGCGGAAAATCACAATAGATGCACATAGTAATTTTGATAAAAGTAATAGAGAAATGCCATACCTATACCAGGAACCTCATGTTCATTCACAATTTCGAAGTTCTTGTAGGTGTAGCCCATGAAGTTTACATCCTTGGATGGCAGCATCTGCAACATGAAAGAAAGATTGCGGGAACCATTTAGTAATCAAAGGCTTGCTTCAACATGGTAATGGAATCCGACTTTTTGAGTGTTTCCTAGAGACAATCATCAGAACACACTTAGTGGTTCATGTTTCCAGGCCAACAAGGAGAAACTGCAACACTCGTGTTATTACTGTTTTGATACTACTGGACTATAAATACTAGCTGATAACCAGAAAAAAACCCTTAATCAGGTGGCTAGAAAGGTAGCTTAGCAGAAGCTCGGAACCAGTTAAATGCATATGATTCCGATCCGGCTCCTCCTTGTTCTCCAACTAAAGGCTTATTTTGTGTTCTGGTGACACTAACATTAGCCATTAATCTCAACGTAACCTAAGAACTGAGCATTTCACTTACGAACACTGTGCTTTATTTAGGGCGGCAGTCCATATCCCTATAAGGTTATGATAGTCTATTACCTATATGCAGCACATCTACCTTCATATAAGCAATTATAGAACAAGCCCAAATGTCATTCTTGATTTGAGTAGCAAAAGGAGGTTCAGAGTACAAAGAGTTCCATGGAGAAAATCATCATTTCAGACAATTAATTCACACTGCTAGAAACAGATGCTGATAGTAGCATTCACTAACCTTCCTCCAGGGACCTGATTTTGTGCTTGATGCAACTTGATTATCAGACTGCAAAAGAAAGCTTCAGAACACAAGGAAAAGAATAGCAAAAGCATAATTACTACACAATGCGTAAATGAAAGTGAAGAAAACCTCGTCAAACTTCTCAAAGTTTTGAGTATCCAGTTCACCATTAACTTCTGGAATGAATGCAGCTTTGATTTGATATAACTTATCCCAATCGATACCCTTGAACCATGGGTGAGCCTGGGAAGACCGCGAAGAAGTTAACTTGACAGTTCGCAATATCATTAAGCAGTTTTAAGATATAAAATTAGACAGATCATAAAGCACCTTTATTTCATCAGCCCCCCTTGTTCCAAGCCTCTTCTCTACATTACACAGCAGTTTACATATAAGATCCTTTGCCTCTGGTGACAGCTTTGCTTCTTCAGGGAATTTTAGATGAGTTCTCCAGTTCACTATCTGCACCAAAAATAAAAGAGAAACCATTGAGATCAAGACATGCATCACATAGAGAAGACTATGTTATTTAAGTTCCTTTCCTTGTCCAGAAAAGGACATGCATCAGTTCAAACATAACAAAAAGTAAGAAAGCATTATTGATAGAAAGCCAAAGGGGGGAATGATTGCCAAGTGAAAGCATCATCGTTCTCATGTTTCATAGATAGTGATCAGACAGTAATTACCTTTCTGCATGTTGACATGGGCTCATCTGAATAGAAGGGTGGATATCCTACAAGCATCTCATACATGATAGCGCCAAGGGACCACCTACGACATACACAATTTCCAGATAGTCTCAACTTGACAAACAAATATAGTCACGAGAAGAAAAAGAACAATACAGATAATCACACATACCAATCACATTCCATTCCGTATCCTTTCTTAAGCAGAACTTCTGGAGCAATATAATCAGGCGTGCCAACTGTTGAATAAGCCTACAGCAAAACATATAAGGAGATTCAAGCACAAACACATCCGGCCTCACAATTAGCAACTAAGCAAAAGGATGATGGAATCAGCTACATTTCAATATTCAGAGAAGAGAAAGGGGATATCTCACAATATATCTACCATATACTACATATAGCTTTGTTATGATATTCCAGCCAGGTCCACATATATATCATATATGTTACTTGTGAAAATTTTATAAAACATGGAAAATATATTTTTGAAAATGAGTATGAAATAAATTTAAAAGATTGGTAACTGATTCTGACATTTAACCGTCAATAATTAAGGAAGAAGATGATGCTTCATAGCTTGGAAAGAATCTTTTGGTTTCATTGGTACATGACCCTCACACATAAGGCCTACCAACTTATGGAATCCGACTATCCAGTCTCAATTGTGTGTGAAGCATTTTACCAGCTCTTATACATATTACTGTTTTTGTGCTTTTTGTTAATTGCATCATCAACGAGGAGCTAAAGATGGAAATGAAGTCATATCATGATAGGATTCTTACAAGCATCCTCCTGTTCCTCTGCCAGTGTTGTAGTTGCTCTTGTTGAGTGCGCTTTGGCACTGCAGGGCGCCCATCACTTTGAAGTGATCCACTGTAGTTATTTCCTACTGAGAAATCCTTTTCTTGAATATTACTGCAATCTAGAGGCTTACATAATCCAAAATCTGATAGCTTCATGTGCCCATTTCGGTCCAGAAGCAGATTATCAGGCTTGATATCTCTGTAATTATAAATAGGTAGCGATAAGTATCATGATAAGCTGGAGCACCTTATTCGAATAAACAAAAAATTAACACAAACCTATGAATATAATTGTGTTTGTGAATAGACTCAATTGCGAGAACTGTTTCCCCAACATAAAACCTGGCTTCATCTTCTGTTAATGTGTCTTTGCGCATCAGCAGAGTCATCATATCACCACCAGGCAGATATTCCATTATTAGGTATAGATACTCTTCATCTTGGAAAGAACAATAAAGTTTGACAATGCAATTGCTGTCAACTTCTGCAAGAAGGTTCCTTTCTGCTTTAACATGTTCAACCTAAACAAACAGAACAAGGATTAGCAAATGCAGTAAGGCAACACAACAGCTTAGCTAATTGCTCATTTATCATGGTAAATTGATTACTACCTGACCCCTACGAAGCATTTCTGACTTCTTAAGCTTTTTCATGGCATATACATGGCTAGTTGATTTCTCCCGGCATATTCTAACCTGAAATAAGACAGATTTCAAGTTAGCTAATATGCAAATATAGAAATGACTAAAACTAATGCTATTGAAATTAGTATTATTGGCTGTACAAAAACGAAATCCTATTTCCGACAAGTTTCTCTTCAGAGGGACACAGATCCATCGGCACCACTCTCATACGCTGAGGTAGATGTAGCTATTGAAGAATATTACACAATTGATCAAGTTTGGCACGTCTCAAATGCAGGTATATTTGCACTCAAGCAGGATCAATTTCTGATGGAAAAGAATGTTCACACTCATATGTTATTTTCTGTCATAATTTGAGTAACTAAGCAAAAGTTGTTCCAAGAGGCATCTAAAAACTGGCAGTCTCCACAGTTTGTTTCAAGTGAATATCATATCCTTGTATATTAACTTATCAACAGAACGTATAATGAATTTCAGATTTCTACAAGTTTTCATCAAACTAAACAATTATAGAAAGAGAAGTTTTTCATCAAACCAAACACTTATAGAAAGAGAAGCTCAGAGAGAGAGAGAGAGAGAGAGAACCTCCCCAAATGCACCCTTTCCTATCATTGTTAATGGCTCAAAATCATCAGCACCCATTTTGTGCCTTTGAATGCGCATGTATTCTGTTTCCTTTTTCTCAAGATGTTTCAAAATGTTGTTTTGCTCTTCCTCAGATACTTCAGCATCAGCCAGCTTTCTTTCCAGCACATTACGCCTACAATGTAAACCACAAATTATTAGTTAAATATTATAATACACCAATAAGAAGAACATCAACAACCGTTGTTCAATAAGAATAAATAGAATTGTAACAAAGATAAGAAAATTGTATGGTTGGTGAAATATGTTTTCAAATTTAAAGGTGACAGTAGGAGAATGAACCTGCAGGTGAAACTTAGTTTAAATGATAAACTGGAACAGATATACAGATTTTCATCCTAACTAATAATCTACAGTAATCTTTTTATGCTCCATTATACTTCTTTGGTGTGGATAGAGGCAATTCGTACCAAAACAACTTTATATACTATTATGGTCCTTGAAGAAGGTTGAAAATATGTTGTATGCACAAAAATACAAAAAAAAAAGTTATATTTTATAAGACTTTATCAGCATAACAAACCTCAATAAAAGTCAATCATGAAACTCTCTATCTTGAAAATTACTTCAACCAGAGATGGAGCATGTAATGAGAAGCTTCCACCAGGCTTTCTGTAGCATGGTTTCCAGTTAGTTTACTGATGATAAAACAGCCTGACCGCCAGAAAGTTCAAAAGTCTTCATGGCCAATCAACCCAGAAAAGGGGATATTGTGTGAGAATTTACACTGAGCGGCCCTATATTCTAACATGTTGATGGTTTCTGAGATACAGTTTTTGGACATGTAAATCTCCATAGAAGCTAATTCAATATGGCTAAATTTCCCTCTTTTGCATTTCACTAAAGCACCCACTGCTTTAACATATTGTCCACCCTTTCGGCCTTTTCCAAGTCTGATTTTCTATGTTACAACATGGCCATGCCCAAAGGGAATATTGGTTTTTAGTAGAGTTCTATTTTGATCAATCAGAAACCCTACCTAAACTGTACTCCCAAACATACATCTATCTGAATCTAGATGGTGATATTCATTCATATTGGTCTTAAGTGGATTCCTCTTTACAAGCAATCAAAATCGCTTCCAATATACGGCTTTCTCTATATAGATCGATCATATATATTGTTCAATGAAGTACCCTATAGGTGGATATATGGATGAATGCTAATCTACAAAAAAATACTACTCGTATAGTCTTCTATATCCAAGGTCTTCTTATTCCATCGGAAAGCTTATGATCTTCATGTAGTGCAGGCTGACTATGAATTAGGTCTATCCATTAATATATTATGAGGATATGTAGGAGACATCTCACATCTCTACTTTGTGACTGGCGAATCGTTAGAGTTCCTACTGCTAATGAAATGCTAATAACTTGTCCTCCATGCAAAAGCTACTGATGTAGTTCATTGCATAACAATGACTCTACTCATTGGAACTAGATCAGGAAAAACTCCCTTATGTTAATACCTTTCCCAAGGTGGATAAGTCATTATTGTCTAGTGGACGACAACAAAGGCATGAAATCTAAGGAATAAATCAGGGATTCACTTCAAAAGTGAACTTGAACAGTCAAATATATAGACTTTAAAATGCTGCACTAGCATAAAACTCCATAAATTCAAATAAAGTTCAAGTTATTCTTTAACCTAGTTATGGACATCATAGGCCAAAGAGAGAGGTCAGAGCATGGTACTCTAAAATTCTATATCAGTGACACAACGTTCAATTATCAGCAAACTCACTAATTCAACCCAATACTTTTGAATATGTTGCATAGAGGTTGATATATGGAAGCTACAGAACTCCGATATAAGATGAAAGCCAAGTACACAATTTTTTGGGTAACCTAAGCTGATCTGAAAAATATTAACATGTTTGCAAATCTGAAATAGTCAACCAAGGTCGTGCAGCACGGATAACTCACATCAATGAGGCACTGGCAACCTGATGGTTTCCCTTGAAAGTCCCTCTCTGAGGTTTTCCCTTATAAAGATTACTAGAACACGATCAGATAAAATCCAGGAGGCTCTTACAACATATGCCGATGTTTATTAACATTGTTGTTCAAAAGGTGGAAAGTGAGGGTGAAAACCACATTTTCTTTTATGAAACTCACCCTTTCTAATATGTAATATATTGCACCGTTGTTCATAAACGAGAACTCACACAGTAATAATGTATCATCTTCAGAACTTTGTTTGTATTAGAAAGCACCCAACCTCCATTTTAATTATTTGGAATCTGGCTAACATAAAATCTTTGTGAAAGAGATAACCAGTTGTATTAGCCCAAGTAGAAAAATGTAAGAAATTAAGAATAGAAGGCATATGGTCCAATAGAACATGGAGAAGCAAACATACTTATTCAAGTACCTTTCTAGAAGAAAGAATCCAAAGAACTTAAAGGTAATGGTGGCCTCTTAACACCTTTACCCATTAAACTAGTCCCAAAACTTAATTTGGTAATATCACCAGACCAGGTATTGAGAGTGGTATAATATATGTGAAGTCCTAATGGAACAGGAGTACCACTAAAACTTGGAAATTTTGCTGCTGAGATAGATGTATAATAAATATTCCTCAAAACTATTACCAGCTTCAGGAATTATTGTTTTAAAGCTATTCCCAAAGTCAAAAGTTAATTAACAAAATTATAAACAATTAGCAGGAAAAGGAACGAACTTTTGCAATTTACAACCTGGATATGCATCAGAAAGAGGAAGCTTGATTGTGGAAAAGGAATCACAATCAAATACAATAGACAATCAATTCACACAGTGTAATGGATACAAACAAAACATACAATACACACCATACAAAAGGCAGGTTGCAATGAGAGAAAAAAGCATACCGCTCCCTCCGTTCCTGCAGGCTCTTCATCTGCTCCTTGTAGTGCTTCTCTATATATTCCTTTGCAGCAGCTACTTTCTGCTTAGTAGCATTTGAAGGAGTTTCCTCATTCGATGGTGTTTTTGAACCTTCTTTCCCATAAGGTGTGGGTTCCGTCTTCTTGTTTGAAGTCTTAGGTTTCTCTTTTGGTCGGAATTTCCCGAACCAACGCTTTGCAGATTCCATCTACCTTAACCCTCTCTTTGTCAAAATTGAATACCAGTCACAAATCTAATGTGTTAAATAGTTCTATTTCATCGGCAGCAAGCTCCCAATGCATCAGTTACAGAATCAAATCTTCAGAGCATAGAGAGAAACTAGAACCATTGGAGCTGCATAGAGAAACAAATATAACCCAATCAACCGAAAAGGTTAGATTTATTCTCTAATAGTCAAAAGATCCATTTTCAGTCGGCAAAAATAATTAATGAAAAGCTTCAATAATTAAGCAGTTCATTATACAATCAGTCATTTATTAACTAGCCCGTGCTTTTGTCAAATTTGCCTATTTAATCTTCAAGCAAAAATCTCTAAAAGTAGAGTAAAATCCAACTACTAAATGAGCTAAGTGAACACAAGGACATCAAAATTCATAATCAGAAGAAAAAAAATAGTCAAAAAAGTTATTTAACTCACCCCAAATAAGAAGTGGAAAAAGGTAGAAATTTTTATTGCATATCAGATAAAAACTAAAAACAGTCAAATGACCAAACGCAGAAACTCCCTTCATTGCTCTGCTTACTACCAAAATGGAAAAGGATCTTTAACAATCTCGCAAATAACTAAAATTTCAAAATCTAAATATTTATATAGCACATAAAACAGCATTCAAAATTTAAAAAAAAAAACTAATATTCATTCAGGCAAGGTTCAATCACCAGCATCATAATCAAACGCATCAAACCGATCCTAGAACACGATTTCCCCCTCAAATCCTGAACTCCACAGTAACAAAATCTCGAATACATACCAGCAAATTCAATCCGCAAAACCGAACTCCGCATGACTCCATCATCAACCGCATCAAATCAAGCAAGTTAAATTTTCCTCTACGCAACCATAAATTGCTTGATAAAATGGCAAACAAACAACACTAGCAGAAAAGTGAAGTTGAAACCCTAACTTTCTAGTTAGTTGAAGAACAAGTAGAAGACTGATGGAAACTTTAAGCTGTGGTGGTGGCATCATTCGCCATTAAAAGTTCAGAGAGAGATGTATTCTTTTTTTTTCTCCTTTTTTTTTTCACCCTTTTGCCTTTTTTTTTTCTTTTCCTTTTTCCTTTGCTTAATTGCTTTTTAGGCGACCGGAAATCTTAAATTAATCAATTTATTTAGGTTTTTTTTTTTTTTTTTCTATTTTCCTTTTTTGGTGTTTCAGAATACTAAAATGCAGTTCGTTGAATTGTAGTAATTGAATTGGGGGCGTCGTTCTAACTGCAACCACGTTAAATTTCTCGCGTGAGAGAACGGGACGCGTTTTCACAAGAAATCTTCTGATTATTCCCATTAATATTCGTATATTCATTAGATGAGTCGGGTTACAACGAGTCAACTCGGGTTAATACGGATCAATCCGCATTGACCCGTAAAAAAAATTTGGTAAAAATTAGTATCATTTAAAAAGTATCACTTATATCATTAAAAAGTAATTGATCTGCTACTTATCTTATATGAGTTTATATAGTTCAAATTATGATTTTTTCTATTCCAATTAATGCTTAGAGTTGGGGGGGTTTAGGTCAATGTTTTTAAACCCAGACCGAACATCGAACCGGTCAATTTACTGGATCACTGGATTACTGGTTCGACCGGTTGAATCGTTTTAAAAAAACCGTATGATCCGTTATATGATATTTATTTATATTTTATCTATATACAGGTTAAAATATAAAATAAAATAAACAAACTTGTATCATGATAAATATATTAAATTAAGTTTAAAAAATGCACTTACTTTATATCAATGCTAAGTAAATAAAGTGTTTATCAATATTTTTTTCATAAGTTAAACAATTAAAAATATAGTACTTATTAAATTAAAATAAACATAGAACATCAAACTATTAGATTATGAGGAGATATATAATTAAATGTCAAAAAATTAAATATTAATTTTATTTATAAAGAATATTATATAATTTATAACAACTAAAACATTGTTCATTTTTATTTATAAGTCACTATTTTAGATTTTATTTATTCTCTCCATTTATTTTAACTAAAATGATAAATTGGATGTATTTTAAACATTTATTTTAATTATATATACTAAACATTGAATTTAATTAAAATGAAATTTAGTTATTTTCAAGTTGTGTGTGTGTGTGTGTGTGTGTATAAATTATTAATATCTAAAAAATAATAAAAACATGTATTAGCAAATTTGGATAAGTGCATAATAAAAAAATATATATTTTTTGAAGATTATCAGTTCGAATTCTCCTTACGGATGAAAGAATCAAATATGGACCGGTTTGATCGGTTTTTTAACTGGTTCGCTACGGGTCATTTTCAACCCGAAAATCATATATAATCAAACCGGACACATGATCGGTTTGCTGTTAAACCGATCGGACTAGCCGGTCCGGTCCGGGTTTAAAAACACTGGTTTAGTTTTTTTTTTTAGGTTCATAATTTTTTTTAGGTTTTTTTTAGTATTTTTAAGGGGTTTTATTGTGTTTTTTTAGGGTTCATGTTTTTTTAAGTTTATTAATCTCAATTATGGGTTATATTTATTTTTAAAAAATATTAAATTCGTTAACTTTTATTTTAGAGTTTACTAATTCCATTTAAAATATATATTTATTTCAAAATTATGTTTTTTTTCAATTACCATTTATATTTGTTTTGAAAAATTAAATTAATTGTCGAGTGCAATGCACGAACCCACGCATTAGTGTCGGATGAGTGCATTGCGTGAGTCGCCGAATTAAAAAAAAAAGTAATTCATTTTAATTTTAGGGTCCATTAAATCAATTTTAGGATATATATTTATATTTATTTAAAAAAAATTATTCATTTCAATTTTTAGGGTTCACTAATTGTATTTTAGGATATACAATTTTGAGGGAAAAAACAGAAAAACCGAAAAAAAAATAATAAAAAAATTGGAAAAAAAATTAAAAAATGAAAAATAAAAAAAAAATATTTTTGGCGCGTGGCCCACGCGCGTGGAGTCCACGCCCCCGAAATGGATCAATTTTTTTAAGTGTTGGGCTTTATTGGGCGTGAGTCAGTCTAATGGGTCCAGACCCATACATCTAATGTACAAGAGAGTGCCCTTTTTTTTATTCACACACCCGACATGTGGTATTGAGGAGATTCGAACCCGTGACCTTTGGTCTCCAAGCAACCTCACTCCACCACTAGGCCATCCCCACCGGAACAAGAGAGTGCCCCTTTATTCACTTTTTCCCCCTTTCTTTTCTTAATTTTCCTTTTTCAACGTGTGCGTGTGTGTTTTAACAAAAACTTAATATGAAAATGTCTAATAAGTCACAATCCGTTATAAGAGTTTAACTAGATTAAAATCCATCTAAAACAGCTAAGGAAAATTCTAAACTACGCACACACTTTACTTTTATAGTCTTGAAAATAATGAAATTATAAATGTCACTTAAAATACATTTTTACCCTTACAACCCACGATTTAAAAATCTTAACCGAAATACAAATTCCCAAAGATATAGCCCCCAGGCCCCCACCCACCGCATGAAATCATCTACTATACTTTGTGCAACACTTGGTGCTACACAATTAAATTTATTAATCTTCCTTCGATTTTTTTATTCAATTTCAATTTATTGTGCTTTAATTTAATTTACATGTATTAATTAGGGTTCATCCTACTTAATTAGAGTATATAATTATTTTTTATAAAATAATCAATTATTAATTAGAAAATGAAATTAAAGATTGAAAAATAATTATATGCCTAATTGGGTAGGATAAACTCTAATTAATTAGTGTAAAGTTAAACTAAACACAGTAAATTGAAATTAAATAAAAAAATAAAATTTAATTATATAGCACCAAGTGTTGTACAAAATATAGCATAACATTTCATCCGGCCACCCACCCACTCTCCCTCCCAGCTCCCACCCTCGTTAGTAAGGTTATGATTGACTCCATCAATAGTGATAATTTTCCCAAATTATGTATCAAGGAAGCAGCGGCGCGAGCCATTGGTTTCTATTCATTTATCGGCGATCTAATCAAGCCGCATGTTATGACAAAAGCGTCTGTTTTCCTGAGATTTGCCTAAGAATTTGGATTATGGTCACATTTTTTTGATGTGATCAATAAACATAAGGCCTCTCTTTTAATTTGAATTAATGGTGTGGAGTGCTACCTAAAAAAAAAAACACCCTTGATTTTCATAAAAAAAAAATTGTAGTCAGTACAGACAAAAAAATAAATAAAAAATTAAAACCTTTTGGTTGCCTGGTGTTGCATAACTAAGTTTTTATTTTTTATTTTTTTTAATATACCATAATTGGGGATGGATGAACCCTAAATATAAAATTTAAACTAAAATAAATCATAATAAATTAAAAAATAAAAAAATTAATTTTTTTGAAAAAATATTGAAGAGTTGCAACAGGGAATGTAACAGGATTTGCAACAGGTGATCCCATTTCGTCTGGGTGGGGGCTATGTATTGAGGTCTTCTATTTTTGTTAAGATTTTTAGGTGGTGGGTTGTTACAATAATAATGCCCATTAAAATAGTATATTAATTAATTAATTAATTTTATGGGCTATAAAAAAAATTGAGGACTATATTTAGAATTGGAAAATTCTAAATACAGCCCCCGTTTTACCCTTTATAACCTCCGTTATTTTTTAAATATAAATATTAATATGATAAGACTATCTTATCCCTTAGCCCCCTACACACTATAACCCCCACCCTTCAAATTTTAATTAGATAAGCTTTCATAACCCCCCATCTTACTCATAACTTGAAGAAAAATCTCTAAAAAAATTATATTCTAATTAGGATTATATCATCTTCCACAACCATATATGATTCCATTTAGTTCATTTTATGTCTGGTATAAAGTTAACATTCGACAAAATCAATCTGTCTTGCATTATAACACCATATTTTCTTTGATCCAGAATCATAAAATCCAACGGCGGTCCCCGATCAGCCGTGATTGGAAAAGATCAAAAGAGCATAATTAACATAATATCCATATAGCAAACTGTGCTCAAATCATAAAAAACTGTATTATAAGCATTGACATTAAGATTTCACCCCTACTCTTGAGGTGTGTAGTTTCGAAGTGCAGATCTTGTTTTGCATTTTTCCTCTTCGGTCTCCGCCACATTACTCCTCTCAACCAACTGCTTGATTGCACTCAATAGTTGAAATTTGGATATCGGCCTTTATAAAAAAAAATAAAAAAATATCTCTTACAAATTTTTCTTCTTCGGAACCATGAAATCATGAACATGGAAGACGATTTTAGATATGTAGATTCAGGCGGATTTGATGTGCACCATGAATACCTCCTTGAATTTGAGAAATTTTAAGATGCCAAAAGGATTTTGATAACTTCTTGACGATTTTAACTATAATCCTAAACCCTACGAAGAAGAAGAAATCTAATTAAAATTAAAAGGTGGGGGCAGATTATGATAGAATTTTAGGTATTGAGATTAAAGGGTAAAAAAGTATTGCCATATTAATATTTATATTTAAAAAAAATAGTGGAGGCTATTAAGAGTAAATCGGGGATTGTGTTTAAAATTTCCCTTTAGAATTTTCCAATAGCCCAATACATGCATAGGCCCGCTCCCCAATTAAGTCCAACATTGCAAAGCTTCTCTCCACATATTTTCCTTTACTCGTTTTTAATCATTTTTTTCCTTTTTCTTTTTTTTTTTTTTTGTCAAAAACTATCTATTCCACCCTTAATTAATTATTGAGCGTAGTTATGAACCGCCAGATAAAAAAAAAATAATTATAATATTAAATTAATTTAATTTTAGGTTCACTAATTTCATTTAAGATATATATTTATTTTAAAAAATTAATTATTGAGCATAGTGCACACGTCCCCACATGTTAGTGTTGGACGACTGCACTACGCGAGATGCCAAATAAAAAAAATATAGAATTCAATTTATTTTTTGTTGGAAATAATCTAATGCGGACACACATATGCTAGATTAAATATGCATAAGTTGTCTTAAGATGGTCCAATTAAAGTGATCAAAATAAGGTTTTAATTTGGACTAAATGAAGTATTTTATGATCATGGAATTAAAATGTATGGAAAGATTTGTAATTTGTTGAGGGACTAAATTGCAAATCAAGAACTGCTATGTATGCTAGTAGGGTTAGGTCCGAAAGCGATGGCCCACATAAACTCTTGAGACTATATTCTTTCATTATATTTTACTAAGGAAAACTAAGGAGAAGAGCCACTTAATTGGAAAATCAAACCATCTTAAGAATTGAAGAAATTGAGTCTATATGTGAGTTCAATGCCAGACTAAGAAACATATTTGATGCGAGTTTTGCTTTCAGTGAGCCTATGAACAATAAGAAGCTTGTAAGGAAGGTGCTCAGATCTATTCCAAAAAAATTTGCCTACAAAGTTGCTGTCATTGAAGAAGCCAGGGATATCAAGAGTATGAGACTTGATAAACTAATGGGGTCTTTAAGGACATTCACGATGAATCTAGAAGATGAGAGGTATTGCTCTTAAAACTGAAGTTTCAGAAGATGTACCTAAAAAAGTACAGAACAAAAAACCTGTACTTGATTCAGATACAATGAACACAATGGTCTTGCTTACCAAGAACTTCAGCCATATGTTGAAAAGAGCCAACAAGTTATCTTCAAGAAAGTTCAACAATAGAAGACAATCGCCTGGGAACACTTTGCAAGAAAGAAACTCCAATGATCAGAAGAAGTATTGTGACGCCCCAATTTTTATAAAAATAAATAATAACAATAGTAACAAGAACGTCACTTTATTAAATAACAACAAAATATTTATTCAGAGTTTTTAAGTTGAAATAATAAAATATAATTATTTTATTTTTTTGACGACCACCATCTCGCCACGCACGCACATTGTCTGATATCAACCTGAAATAAATAGTAGTTTGGGGCGAGTACTATTGCCTCAGTAGTGATCGCATTTATCCAAATTATACAATTATAACAACTTAAACTATAGGTAGCTCCTAGCTAAATTCGGGACATATGCAGCCCGTTGAACAATAATTGTTATAATCCGTAGGTTAATAATTGTGAACCTACATAAAAGCATAATAAGGATAAATAATATGTACATCACATCTGATTCCACACCTTGATTTGAAACTTGACGTTGAAAAAGAATATGACACTAGTTAATTCCACGCACCGCCTATTAATAAATGAAATATATAAACATTAACATAAAATTTAATAAAATAGACAATTAATATATATATATGCATGAAAGGTGGCCCAAAATCCCAAACCATCCTCAACCCATTTAACCATCAAGCCCAATTTCAACTATACCCCTAACTTGTCCCATTAGAAAAACTCAACTAACACTTTATTTTTTTCCAATTTATCAAATCATCTTGGCCTTAACACCATCTAAGCACCAAGATTTCTCTCTCTCCCAACTCCTTTTTCTTTCGGCAATATCACAGACTCCCAGTTAACAAGAAAAGAACTCACTTTCTCTCATTTTTCTCTGAGCTATCTCACATCCCAGTTAAAATTATATATTTTCTCTCCCCATATCTCACGGTAACAACAATAATAACCCCATTCTCCCTCTATTCTAGCACCTCCCGACGAGGATGACCCTGATTAGAAACCACCGCCACTAGTTGGATTACCTCATGCACCCCTAACTATCCCAATGAAATGCAAATGTAAGAATATATATATATACATATATATATATATGTATGTATGTATGTATGTACCTCAGAAAGAAAACTCCTTTTCTATTGGAAATGAAATAGTTTTAGAATAGAATGTTGGGTTGATATTGATGATTAAAATTTGAGCATCTGTGTCTCCTTTTATAGCTACAATTTTGGAGTTGAAAAGTGAAATTGCACATAAGCATCTGTCTGCACAACGTTCACTATAAAACTGCTGGATGTTTAGAAGATGTTCACAATAAAGTTCAAGAACGTTATTGTGAACGTTAAGACGATTGCAGAAAATAAAACACGCAGAGGTTTGGTAACCCTGTTCGATCAAACGATCAATATCAGGGGACTTTCAAGTCTGTGGAAAATAATTCACTACTCCGATATCACGTTTATTGAGAATTTTACATGCAGCTGACCTCCCGTCACTCGCTACCCTTTCTACTCGTGCACCATCTTTCATTGAATTGAATTGTGAGATCCCCCTCACAACCTAGATGTCTAACCTATCTAATTCCCACAGAAAATCTCTCCCGATACTCCTTTTTGACAGTGTATGAACAAGCGTGTTTCAATACACGATGACTAGAACACTAATCTATAGTCTAAGACACAACCGTAACTAAGTGGCCCAAAACAGTTAGATCTCTTAAACAATTCTTGTGTAGTGCTTTTGTTCAGTGTGTTCTCTGCACTCCTAACAAGTCTGTATCCCAGGTTATTTATGGATGAACATGGATAGCCTAAACATGAGAACAGATGACCTAATTTGATTCGAAAACAAATAAGGAAACTTTTTTTGTTTGGAATCGAGATCAAGTTCGATCCATGTTAGGATTTCTTCCAACTTTAGAAATCTACCTTTGACTTCAGTCTTGATCTCTTCGGATGAATATGGCAGCTTCTAGACAGATCTCTGAATCTCATATTGGTTGTAAACCTTGAACAAATCCATCAATTTTAGAAGAATAATCTGGACAAAGAATATTCATGTAAACGTTCAAGAACGTTACTATGAACATTGTTGATCTTTGAGTCTTCTCTTCGTTGCAGATGTCCATGTACTTTGTAATGTTGTACATTGTTGATCTTGAATCTTTACTTTAGGTAGCACAGCGGAATCTTTTGTATGTTCATAAGCTGACTTTAGGCTATTACTCAAGCTAGCTGGCAGTACTCAGCATGTTGAACAATCTCTGTTGTCGCACGAGGCACAACCGTCTTCTTCTCAGCTGAATCTAAAATCATAGCTTTGAGCTGTCTTCAAGAAGTTCAAATCACGCTCATGTATATTGTTATGAACGTTGTCCAGAACAGTGATAATGTACTTGGAAAAACCAAATATAAAAGTGATTTAATTTATGAATTTCCATAAAGATGAATGACAATCAACCACTTATAACAAGAGCAATGTAAAGATCTTGATAAACAAACATAATGCAGTGATATCGTAGAATCATTCTGAACCAACCTCAATGATTGATGTCACATAAGGCACTAACAAAAAGGTTGATTTCGAAATATAGAATTCAATAGAGGACATTTTGGAAGGATCTTTCATTAATTTTCAAGGTAAAACGGTCGATCGTGGAGCAAGGATCGATGTCTACGTCTGCTCGTCTCTATCACATGAAGAAGGGAAGAAGATGATGAAAAGCTTAGGTCAATAGCACTTGTATTGGGCTCGAAATAAAAATTGGGCTAAAAATAAATACATAGTTATTGCTTTATGTTTTATCATTCTGATCTTACATGTTAACAATAATGTACGTGTACATGATTCTATCTGCACAGTTTATGTAACTTCAGGTTGTTCCAGCTCGACCTTCTTGCCATCTTGGGTTCTCGAACCATACTGCGTGGTCACGAGGATGTTAAGCAAGTACTGGTGAAGTTGGAGGAAGAAAAAGTGGGACTAATTTCATGGGAGGACAAAAAATTCATCAGGCAAAAGTTGGGCAATGATCAAAACTTTGGGGGTTAATGTCGTGAACCCCAATCAGGTTAGAGTTGGTACTGGGAAAGAGAAAGAAGGTCAGAGAACGACTACGTTAGAGCAGAAGGTCGGAGTTGAGGTGGAGTAGATGATAGAAGAAGAAAAGGTGCGGCCTTTAGGGTTGAAGAAGAAGAAGAACACGCAATTGGGAGAGTTGGAAGAGAAATTGGGAATTGAATATGCGTTGACCGTTTAAAATGAAGTTGAGCCTGTTCGGGTCAGATTTGAGGATATGATGATGCTGGGCTAAATAGTTGGGGTGTGTTTCTTTTTAATTAAATCAAGGACAATAGTCCATTTTAACTAGGGTATTTTGTAGTTCAAAATGTGGTCCTTATTTACTTGTAAAGGATTTAAATATCATGTAGCCCTAGTTAAGAAAGACAATGAGAAAAGTATTCTATTTTCCTTCTACATTCTTCTCTAGTTGTTCCTCCATTTCTTCTAATATTCATTCCATATCTGTTACAAAAACATACCAAGATTACAACTTTATCCTAGATCCCATCATAATATTACAAGGCTTACAAAGATCCACAAGATAGGTAAAAGAAAAACAAATTCCTCAAGAGAAAAAACCGAGAACATCACAATATTTGTACTCGCCTACTACATTTTTAATTGCACTGTTATATTTGCAGTTTAAGCATTGATAAAAAAAAAAGGATCAAATTTTTGGCAACGTTACTGGGAAATGTGAAAAATATAATGTGATATTAATTATGATATTGGGTGTATTAATTTAGATTTTTATTTCAATTTTTTATTTCATTTTTGGTTCTCACTTTTGTTATAGTACATGAACAAAAGGCCACCAAGATTACCATTGACATCACTAGATCCTGACATTAATGCAACTCTAGCCATCAGAAGAAGGACAAGTGGACAGGTTCGTCATAATGGAGAGGTGATAGAATAGATGGCGCAACAACTGTTACAACATCAAAGAACTTTCGAAATTGAACCTGAGAGAACTATATTGGGAGATGTTTCATTAAAACGGTTATTAGCGCCATACCATTAGATTGCTACTGGCTAGAGAGTTGATCAATTGCAATCTTATGGGCGGCCCTTTAATGGGCACCCTCCGTCGTGCTACAACCGAAGTGGTCCACAATTTCATGACCCTCGTACTCCAAGCTTCGAAATGATAAAAAAAAATATTAAAATGGGAAAGTACCCAATTATATTTTCCCTAGTAAAATATTTGCTATTGAAATTGAGGTGAGGCTATTTATAAATTTTCAAAATCTGGGTCGAATAAGGAAAATACCCGATTATTTTTTAAAAATATATGATAAAACACTTTTAACACCCGATTAAAATAATAAAATTATTTTAAATTAACTTACCAGCTTATAGATGCGCCGACAGATCGATTGAAGTCCGTTTTCAAAAATTCGAAAAGCAACGTGATCACGACGACATTCCATATGGCAAAGTCGAATTGTGGACACTTTTCAAAAAGACCAAAATACTCAAATAATATAAAAACAAATGCACGGGGCATTTTATCCGGGATTCCCGAACCAAAAAGGTACAGCTTCTTTCCTAGCTCACCTCAAGGTAACATAGGCTGACAGCACAACACGGGGAGATCCGGGGCAAATCATATTTATAAAGCTTAGTAAACTTATTTCCATATTCGCTTACACTCACTGTCACTGACCTTCCCAGTAGAGACGACTATGTACAGAACTCTGTTTAATTTATTCGATTTAGCTTAACAAAACTAATAATCATCTACACTTCAAACTATAAATGGAAAGACCGATGAAATAATTCTTACACAAACATCGGTTACCAAGTCCCGCAGTTGGTCTCATCTCTTCATGCTGAAAAATAGAATCAAGATTTCTGCAGAAAAAAAATGATTACATGTTTTTGTTAGTATATTTTCTGCGATTGAGGACAGCAGCACGTGATACTAAATACTAAACATCGTTCTGAAAAATAAGAACACAAGTTCTCGACCAGGATTCTAAACCAAAAGTCTCAGTTTCTGGAATATAAAAGGTCACTTTTCATTAGTGAAGCACACATTGCCATTAAAGAAAGAAGTGTTTAAGCCCTGTCTCACTGGCCTTAGGTAAGCAGAAAACAGTAATTGAATTTTACAGAAAGCAAACAAAAAAATACAACAATTATGACCTTGGAATCACTCAATTACAACCAGAAGACAAGAGTCAGATTAACCAAAATCACAGAAAACATGAGGAAAAACTGATATGGAACTCACCAGCATGGGCTTCTTCATCTGTAGCACTAGACAGCGTAAATCCGTACCACCTGATCAATCTTGGTGCGGCATACAGGGCAGCCCCACGTCTTTCCTTGAATTTCATTCAAACACGACATGCATCCTGCCATGTGTCCACATGGAATGCAAGCTCCCTCTACTGGAGCATCCAGGCATATTGTACAAGAAGAGGCTGAAGCATCTTCTCTGTTCTCATCTATGCTAGTGAATGTAACTGCCACAGCAGGAGAAGATACATCAACGGGGCTCATATCAATTGATGAATACTGTATTGGTCCTTCATCTGTAGCTGCTGCATTTGGAACAGGAGCTGCTGGGATAGAGACGGGAGAAGAATTCAGCTGAACTTCCTGAACTTCACATTTGCTTCTATAATTCGTGTGGCTAGTAGAAGCCTCACTAGCACAACTCTTTTCATGACTGAAACTATTTACAGTGTTGGCTGGACTTGCGGATGCATCTTTAATAGATCCTACATACATATCCATACACTGTGATTTTTCATTTGAGGCAGACTGAAGGGAAGCACTAATTGCCCTAGCTAGTTCTTCATCTTCGGAAGTCTGTAGTGCAACTGCTGGAGCAGTAGGGACTTGGCTGTTGAAAGGGACAAATGGATGCATCACCTGTTTCTTCAAAACCAATAAATTGAATCATTAAGGAAAAGAATTTAAAATAATTGCAGTAGTTGCAATTGCTCTACTTCCTCAGAAATCAAACAAAATCCATCCATCTACATAAAAATACAAAATAATAATGAAAAGGTCATGTAATTATTCTCCTGACAAGCAAGCATTAAGAAAATTTAATATGCAGATGCACAAAAGCGCACCCTAAAATTCAGCTGCTTCCATCAACCCATTCCTATACAGAACTATGAATGTCAAGTCATTTCAGTTACTTAAAAGTACATGGATATCCTTGCTATTAAAGACTTAAGGAAACGTGAATTCAAATGGACTTCAGATTTTCATGATGCTTTACCAACTCAAGCCCACATATTAAGTAGGTATGTAGTAGTTCTCTAGCCACCATTAAAACATGCAATAGTGAAGACACAACTGGAGAAACGATTTTCACCTGAGGAATTCCTTTGCAAGCATTGCAAAAACGCTGCAAGTGCTGCTTTTCACTTTCATGAAGAGGTGCAAGTTTGATTCTAGTACCTGTAAAGCGAGGAAGTAAGACTGAGTTCCATTCATAACACATGTTGACATAACGTACACATTATTAATCACCTCTACTGTAATCTGACCACTACTGTCTCCAACTTATGTAAGCAACACATATTTGAAGCTACTTTGGAGAATATTTACAAATTAATTGATATTATGAATTCTTAACTTATAGTACGAGGGCAACTAGCAATAGGAAGCTGCATTGGCTTGACAGTATGTCTTCTTGATGACTTGAAAAGGAGACAAATGATAGATGTCTAATGCTACTCACTCCACATTATACTTATTTAATGTAGTTCTTTTCCCTGCTTTCCACTTCTTAAGATACTTAGAAATTTTCCATTATACTATGCAAAAAAAGATCCTAGATACATGATGAATTCCTCTCTCGTAGGAGCCCTCAGTGTTTGTCACATGGAAAAGCATTAGAAAATAAACAACTTGACTCACTTCTCCAAAGTAAAGATGAAGTTATCAATTCGATTAAATGGAATTTCTAAAATCATTAAGAGTCCAAAAAACTTCAGGTTCTTCAGTTATATTGACTATAAAATTCAATATACTTACGCCTAGGCTCTTGGGAGGGCTTAATTGCTCGCTTTTTCCTCCAGCGTCTTGGGACTATGCAAAAAGATAGAAATTGATTACTGATCTTGTGCAATTCAGTTTATAGTAAGGCATATAATGCAGTTACAGGCTTACTTCTTGAAATATCAGATATGATAGCCACAGGATCAGGCAGGCTAAAATTAGGTTCCTCTAAATTGGCCTTCCAGAGTGGAACAATCGTACGTGGTTGAGCATCCTGATGAAACAGGAAGAAGAACATGAGGAACAGAAGATCTGTAGATGTAGACATAATTTTATAATTGATAATGTTCCACATTTTAGAAATTTGATTCTATAGGATGAAAAGCCTCCTTAATGATTTGCTAAGAGGGACTCGCGTGCTTTTCATTACATCTGTCTTTCTCTCTCTCTCTCTTTCTGTGGAGTTTTGGGGTTGTGCTAGAAGAAATAACAACTCTCATAAGGATCTAAAGCAGACGGATGGAAACATCTTGTGAGAATTTTATGAATGCTAAAAACATTACGACATTGGTAAAATGCCAGTAAGTGTAAAGGTGTCAGGGAACCTGTGCACCGGCATAAATCACGAGCTCCAGCTTGAAAGGTTTCTGCAGTTTGCGTGAACCACAAGGCAAAATAACCACCCATCTGTGTGTATATATATACATACATACATATATCAAAGGAAAACAATGAGATGGCCATGATAAGCAACTGATCGAATGTGGCAAAAAAAAAAAAAAAAACACAAATGGTGAAATATTCTGAAAAGAAAGGGACAATTGACATAACTAGTTTTCCTTAAAGAGAAGGTTTTTCTGCCTGGTGTAAAATATATGAATTTGCTCATTGTTAAAAAAACATATAATCAAAAAATAAAAAATAAAAAACATACTGCTGCATGAATCATGATGCAGCAATCATGCCTACTACCTTACATTAGAAACTCAAAAGAACAGTAAACAAGCAATCCATAAAGGGAGCATCCAATAAAGATCAGTTTAGATAGTAAAATGAACATTGCACCTACACTTTTCTTGAAAGCAATTGAGGAGCCAGACGTTCCAGAAAGCCTGGTCCATAAAGTTCCCGCAGCCAACCAGAGAATAAGCACATATGTTCCTGAGCATCATAAAAAATAAGGTTAAGTTCACATGATTGTTAAAGAATGTAATCTGAGTATATATGAGTGAACAATCCTGGAGAAAAGGTAATAAGCAGATAGATGGTACCTCAATTGCTCGGACAATATTGGTGTGCCCCTTTACTCTAGCAATGTCAAGAGGGGTTTGACCATAATCATTCATTTTTAGTGCATTTGCTGAAATTTCCATCAGTGTCAATTAATTTGATGAAAATAAAAGCACACAAAAAAGTGCATAATGTTCTTAGCTACTCAAATAATGTTGCAGACCACATCAATGTACACACCTCCATGTGAAAGAAGTAACTTCACTGTATGCTCAAGACCCCTTTTTGCAGCATGATGTAGAGGTGTTCCATTATGTAGTCCTTACGAGGGGGAAAAAACAGCTTAGGATGAGCAATACAGCCAGCATGAGAAAATAAAAAAATATATATAAAGAGAATAAAAAAAAATGAACAGAATATATAAGGAGTAAAAAGTCAATCAAGAAATAAATAACTAAAATTAATCTGACCATTTCAAGAGGTAGTAAACCAATATGCAATAGGTGAAATAAAAATTCACACAAGATCATAATTTATTTTATTTTATTTTATGCACAAACATTATCACCATTTACTAGTACTTGATAGTAATCTTAAAAACCACATGGGACATTCTTTCCCATTGAGTGAATCAACATAGACTTGTACACATGCAAATATTCTTTGGTTACTAGGTACGAAGGGTGCATCAATTATCATAAAATTGACCACGCACTTTTTCCTTTTTATTTTACCTGCCATTTATGTACAATTTTTCAGCAGAAGTATGAAAAGTACATGGGGGAAAAAACCGAATATGCTTCAACAATGAAAGATTAAGTGATAGATATTGCAGGTGTACAAATTTATACCTGGACGGTAGGCATTGACATTAGCACCCAATTCAATTAAAGTTTTGGCTACATTATAAAGCTCTGGAGTCATGCAAGCTGCAATGAGTGGAGTCTTCCCTTCTCTATCAATCCACTGCCACCACAATCACCATTTAATTAATGACGAAACAAGTCCAAGTGTATTAAAGCTGCAACACATGCAGCCTTAACCTTTTTTCGTGTGACTAATAGCCATTTGACATCGTTAACCACAATATCGTGTAACTATGATATTTCATACGCAGTTAAATATAAAGTGATCTTTATATAGTACAATGCTTGTGCTATACGATGAACATATATAGCACAATAAACGCGGCGGGTATGAAACGTACAGCTGAATACATTCCCAGCACAAATGATTCTTGCACAAAAATTATTGAATAACACACCAAAGCTACGACAGCCTCGTAATTTTCAAAACAACACTCACTCAATCGTACAACTTCCTTTACTCAAGGAAACTCGTAAATTCAAAAAAGAAACCTCTCTAATAGGCAAACTATGTGAATGTCACGACACACAGACCCAGTGTCCATTTCCTTAGGCATTACCTAAAATTGAAACGTCTGACAACAGAAACATAAACAAGCAGACTGCGGATATCAATTCAGACCAATTGATACATAACATAATTCAAAGACAGATGATATAGATGTATGCAGCATACAAACACACTCACATATATAATTTATGCGCACAACACGCACTGAAAAACTGATATAACAGCCAAAAAAGGGAAAGATCTCTGATGGATTACCTCAAGGCCGGCACCATCGCTTCGGAGAGCTTTGATGCCTTCAATATTTCCACAATTTGCCTGCTGATATAACAATTCATCTTTCGATTGCTTCTGTCCCATTATATATTAGGATAAAATGACAAAGAAATTCTCTAAATCCAACCGAATTTCGGAAAAAGGAGAAACCTAAAACAAATTGCAGGGCAGGAAATATAGTACTGTTTGTGGAGTGATGGAGGGAAGTTGTGTTTCTATTTTCACAATTTTGGAATCAAAACTGAAATACATGGAAATTTCAAGAGGTAGCTTAAGAAAGAAGAAAAGTTGGATGAGCTAACAACAAACTCTTCTGCTAAATTAATTATGATTTAATTTTTCTTGGACGCTGACGTTTAAGTGGAAATTATGAAAACGCGGGATTGAACGCTTTCATTCTGGGCTGGCCTTCTAGAAGCTAGTAGGGTAGTAGACGCTACGAACTCCGAACTTGTCTTAAATGCTGTGGGGGTAAATACTACTATAATACACGATGCATCATGTATAAATATAATGCAGAAATTACATTTGGGTCTGCGTACATTCAAAATTTTACAAGTTAGGTCCATATATTTGAATTAGGTAAAATAAAGTCCTCATACTTTCATTTTATTATTAAAAAGGAAATCCTTCCATTATTCCATAACACACTAGTTCATGCAATGTTTTTAAACCCGGATCTAACATCGAATCGGTCAATTTACTAGGTCACTGGGTTATCGATTCGACCAATTGAACCGTTTTAAAAAAATCGGATGATCCATTATATAATATTTATTTATATCTATATTTTATCTATGTACAAGTTAAAATATAAAATAAAATAAACAAACTTGTATCACGATAAATATATTAAATTCAGTTTATAAAATGCACTTAATTTATATCAATGCTAAGTAAATAAAGTGTTTATTGATACTTTTTTCATAAGTTAAACAATTAAAAATATAGTAATTATTAAATTAAAATAAACATATAGAACATCAAAATATTAGATTATGAGAAGATATATAATTAAATGTCAAAAAAATTAAATATTAATTTTATTTATAAAGAATATTGTATAATTAATAACAATTAAAAACGTTGTTCATCTTTATTTTATAAGTCACTATTTTAGATACATAATACAAAATACAAAATTGTGTATTTTTTGGAGATTGTGGGTTCGAATCCTCCTTACATATAAGACAATTAAATATGGACTGGTTTGATCAGTTCGCCTGATTTTCACCTCGTTTAAGAGGTTCGACCGGTTCACTGCGGGTCATTTTCAACCCAAAAATCATATATAATCGGATCGGACACATGACCGGTTCGTAGTTAAACCGGTCGAATCGGTCCAGGTTTAAAAACACTGAAGTTTAGAGTGCAAATAAAATAAACTTGTCACATAGGCATATTTATGGGAAAAAAGTTTATTTATGCAATTTAAATTTAAAATTTGGATAGTTGGACAAGTTTTAATAGATAGGAAAAATTTGGGCAATTTGTACTTTATTTTTGTACCTCATACTTGTAGTGGGTCCCAAAAAATCAATTTAAAAAAAATTCTGAAAATCTTCTGAAAAGCTTATCACTTTTTATACTTTCAACACTAAAATTATTAAACGAATGAATATTTTGGAGGAAAAGTCACTTTCGTTCCCCTCTTTCTCTCTTAACGTTATAAGCAACGATAAAATAGATTTAACTGCTCTCTTCACGCCATAGTCATTCTCTTCACCCTCTCACTTCATCATCTCTCAACACAAGTAGGTCGGAAATTTCCAAACGTGAACTTTGTGAGAAAGTCGATGGTTAAGATTGAAATCTCTCTCTCGTCTCTCGTCCTAACAATATCGTCTAACTACCCTTTTTTAATTGTCAGAATCAGTTCGTCATTATGCTTTTATTTTATTTATCGTTAGGAATTATCGTTATGCATTTATTTTAATTATCGTTATGCTTTCTCATTTAGTCGTTATAATTTTATGATTTTATGATTTTTATAATTTTAACATTTTCGTTATGCATTTAATAATGCATAACGTTACTTTTAAAACATTATAACGTTATGCATAAATATAATAATAATGTTAATCGTTATGCATAACTATAATGATAATAATGTTAATCGTTATTTCATTTAATAATGTTAATTACTATTTCAACATTTTCGTTATGCATTTAATAATGCATAATGTTACTTTTAAAACATTATAACGTTATGCATAACTATAATAATAATGTTAATCGTTATGCATAACTATAATGATATTATGCTATGGTAACGTTATGATTTTTTTCAATATTATCGTTATGGCTTTTATAATTTCAGCATTTTCGTTCTGCATTTAATAATGCATGACGTTACTTTTAAAATATTATAACGTTATGCATAACTATAATTGTTATTATGATGTAATCATTATGCATAACTATGACGTTAGTTTTTGATCCATTTATTATAAATCACGTGAAATCCTTTTTTTATATGTTAGGGGTGTGTGCATTTATTGTATAGTTATTAAAAAAAATGTAAAAAAATACACTTACACAATAATTGGGATGTGGGGACAAGTGTGTCATAAGGGCATTTTAGACATTCACACTCCAAATTGTCCAAATAACTCCCTATTTTTATATCTTGTTTTTATTTCTCAATCATTATTTACTTTGGCCAATATTTATATATTTACACCATCTATATAATACTCCCTTCGTTTTGAAATGTTTGTTGTTTTGTTTCAAAATGTGTGTTATTTTTTATAATTTGACATCCTCTCTCTCAATTTTAACTCTCTCAAATCCTACAAGATTTCTTGATTCTAACAAAATGGAGAGAGAAAATGTTGTTATTTTTTAAGAAAACATAGATGAATTAGATTTTATGGCATATATGAGAGATGAGTATATTTGTCCACAAAATTAATTGTTAATTCTAGATAAAAAACCTAAAACAACAAATATATTCGAAACGGAGGGAGTATATAATAACAATACCGTGACCGCAATTCTATATTCTATATAATATATAATAACAATACCGTGGCTGCAATTAGAAAAAAAATGATTTTCCCGCCCATTTCCACCTTCCGAAAATGGAAAAATATTATTTTATTTTACAAAATTATTTATTTTCGTGTAAATATTTAAATATTAATATATTTCCATATATATAATTCGAAGGAATATATATCCACATACAATGCAACTATATTATATATATACTATTAATTATGATATATGTATATAGGATATGGATCATATGAGAACACATGGTTGGTGTGAGAAATGAGAACACATCTCACACCATCCAATTTAATGATCCAATGGTTGAGATTTAAGGTGGCAATTTCGTAAATAATAGGGCAAAAAATAAGAAAGGAGGGCTATTTTCGTCCAAATCCATTAAAATTGATGATGTCAGCAATTAAAAAAAAATTCTTAAAAACTTTAATCGACCATAACTTCCTCGTTTTTAATCCAATACACACAAAAAATATATCAAATTAAAGCTCTCTTCATGCTCTTTCATTTAAGATGTCGAAAGGCTATGTTTGGATGAAAAAATACGAACGAAAAATAGAAAAGAAATTTTTTTACGCGTGCCCAGATTGTAAATGCTTTCGTTAGCATATAATAATTCTTCGTCAGCATTATGATAACATATGAACGTATGCTAATGAAGCATTTGTCATATGCTAACATAATATATTCGATGTGCTAACAAAGAATTATCATAATGTTAATATAGTATAAATTTATTAGGGTTTATTAAATCTCAATTATGGTTTATTTAATCTCGATTATGGTTTATTCCATCTAATTGTCATTATTCTTTTGAAATTTAATTTTTTGTTTATAGTTCTTAATTGATTATTATGGTTTATCCAATCCAATTATAATTTATAACGTATGTTGATAGAGTATTGACATATGCTAACATAGTGTATTCGCAATGCTGACGAACCAAAACTATAATGCTAATGTAGTACAAATATATTATTATTATGATTTCTTTCAACTCATTTAGGGTTTACCACATCCAATCAATGTTTATTTCATCTAATTAGGTTTATTTCATCTAATTATGATTTTTTCCATTTAATTAGGGTTTATTAAATCGAATTAGGTTTATAATTAATTTTTAGAATATTTTTTTCGCCAACAATATTTGAAAACTTTAATTAGCATAACTATAATGCTTTGTTAGCATTATGATAATACTTCGTTAGCATAACGATCTGTTATCAAATCCTCCGCGATTTTTATAAGAATTACCAAATTACAGTAATACCCCCGCGCGAAAAACTTTTCAGATATTACAAAATTGCCACCGCCTTTTTCATCAAATCTGGACCTTTGATTTTTGATGGATGTGTGGTGTGAGATGTGTTCTCATTTCTCACACAAGGGGTTATTTTTATATAACCCCACCCCTATGTGTATATATATATATATATATATATATATATATATATATATTGTTGGGATTTGTTGCCACAAACACTGAAATTAGACACAGATTCGTAATGTCAAACTCAATGTTAAAGACAGTTAACACAACTTATCTTAACACAAATATGCTGGAAATAAAATGCACAAGAATACACGATATAATTTTTAAATCATACACAACATGTGTATGATTGCCACAGGGCGAAATTATACTATAATGAGTACACAATTTTCAAGCTGTTAATGTTAGACGCAAAAGCTCTTAACACTATAACAACATTACAAGTTCTAATCTAGACTATCACTAAAAAGAACTAAAACATATAAATTAACATCCCGTCAATTCATGTACAAACAACAACATACAAATTGACATCCCGTCAGTTCATATGAGCACTACAACATACAGATTGACATCCCGTCAATTCATATGCAAACTAGATCATACAAGTTGACATCCCGTCAACTTGTATACAAACTAAAACATACAAATTGACATCCCGTCAACTTGTATACAAACTAGTAAATGTTTCACAACCTTACTATCTATCCTAACTTGTACAATCTATTCCGTGAAAGGATTGAATAACAATAAACATTAAGATAGAAGAAGGAACGAAGAACGAAACCTAAACTAAGTTTGTGACTCAAGCTTTCTTCAATCTTCACGCAGCGGAAAATAGATTGGGCTTGAATAAGTCCTCAAGTGTCGAACACATCCCTTATATGCTTCTTCACTTGAATCCAACATGGTCCACGATTTCTCTTTCTTGAACATGGGTTGAAGATAACCGCTTCACTCCATGACTTCACGGTAGATGGAAGAAACTGCCTCCAAGGCGTGGTTGATAGCTTCCCCACGTTCATGCTCTTTTTCTAAATATCCAGCAAATATAATTTTCTGAAAAAGAAAAAGAATTAAATAGAGAAACCGCTAGACCTAAAAAATAGGAGATAGAGTTTTGACTTTGTCAAACTCTATTTTAAATAATATATCTAATATGTATATATCCAATTATTTGAAATATTAATTTCGTGGATATACACATATATTTTAAGATATATAAAGTTATTTTATTTATTAAAATAATAAATAAAACTAGGAAAGAATAAGATTAGTTACGACTATGTCACAGACAATGTCGCAGGAAGTCTGTCTGACATCGAGTGTAACATTGAACATCAATGTCATACAGCACTCAACATATATATATATATATATATATATATATATATATGTATGCATATGATGCGAATGAATTTAGTGGAGGTAATTGAAGAGAATGATATGAGTATATTTTTTCCATTTAAAAAGGCTTCTTTCAAGAAAATGGTTCGACCCAAAATTAGTATCAATCAATTATTATTAGTTTTAGAAAAACCATTTCAATCAATTATGGAAAAAATAAGAACAATAAATATATTTTTTACAATAAAATTTCATATGTTCTTAACATTTAATCACTGTAACAATTAAAATATATAATAATTATATAATCACGTTAATAGTTATTTTTAAAGATAGAATATATATTCTTACTTGATTTGTGAGTATTATAATTTTTGGAATACTTTTTTAATTAACTGAATTTCATTTAAGTTTCAAAAGCATGCGTACGAGTCATTTTATAGTCTATACATAATAATAGGATTGTAATTTTGCATTTTATTCTTCTTTTGCAAGAGTTTTTATTTTTGCACGGTTGTTGATATTATTCTTTCTTTTTCTTTATTGCAGGATTCAAAATTTGTAGCTTGGTATCACATAAAATTTTTGAGAAAAATTTAATATTTTAAATTTTGATGCTTCAATTATACTTTTAATATATTTTTTGCATCTTCGTAATTAAAAACAAATTATTTTGGTGAGAATATCTCTACCATAGGATTCATCTTCGGAGATTTTCTTCTGCAATCACATTATAGGATGAAGATAAAGGTAGTCAATTAGTAAAAGGATTGAAAATAATCTTATTAATGTGCATTTTTTATTGTTTCATCAATTAAATCTTTTGTACTATTGCTTATGGTAATTTCTTAAGTGTAATATATGTTCTAGAATGTAACTGTAGTGGACTTTCTCAATTACGTAGTTATAATATTATTTTTATAATGTCTCACTAATTGATTTTGTTTGAATCGGTATTTAACACAAGTGTTTTGTAGCAATGAAACTATCATATAAGAAAACATTCTCATTATTTGACCAGCCTTATTATTGTGGGTATATTGTTGTGTTTTGAATTATTTTGAATTTGCATAAAATCTTTGAAAATTATATATATATATATATATATATATATATTAACTTAAAGCATTTAATAAATATTTCAATCTAATAAATGTTGTCTGTTGGTAGGCGAAAATTAATTGTTGGAAGTTGGATTATTAAATACTATTCATGAATATACCACATATAAACTTTTTGCTCTTTTTTTTTTTTTTTTGCAAAAGTGCTACCAGCCTACCATGTAGGCGGTGTAGTTATATTTATATGAGGTGGACTTGCATGCAACAGGTCTTATATATGATATTTTAGACGGGCCGACCCAATACAATTCGGATCCAGCCCAATAGAATGCAGACCCAGCTCTAATTTAAAAAAAAATTGCAACTCAAGCCTAAAATAGAAAATCATAACCGAAGCTCAAAAACCGGCTAGCATCTCTCGCGATCGCAGAGACCATCGTCGCCGCCGTGAACGTTGGCATTATCGCCGCCGTCAACCTTCATACCAAGTTCAAATATCACGGTCGTTTCCGTCGGTTAGGGTTTGTGACCACCGCAAAGAGTGAATCGACGCCACCATTAAGGAATTTCGAAGCTAAAGTCGATCAAAATTTCACCTGCAGATCTGAATTCGATCTGGATTCATCCAAATTGAGGTAAAATCAACTATGAGAACATCATTGGACGTACTTGTATATAATTTGAGTTGAAATTCTGATTTTTTATTTTTATTTTTGGATTTACTGTTAGGATAAAAAAATGGATGAACAAGCTATTTTGGTAGATAATGAATTAGATATAGTTATTCTTGACAAATCTGGGGATGAGCATCATGAATATACTGACGAAAATGAAGACAACATTACATTGATTGAAGCAGGTCATATATCTAATCTTATGTATTTCAAGACTTTTACATGCTGTGGTACTTTATTTTATAGTCATTGTTACTTTTTTATTATACAGTGAATACGTTTGATGTCAGTGGTTCTCTAATTGGTTTCAAGAGAGAGAGTTCTGAAGAGATATATCAATTATCCTGTCTACATGCTCAGGAAGTTGGATTTAGTGTCAGGAAAAATACTCAAAGGCACAATAGTACTGGTACTGTGACAGAGAAATATTATGTTTGTTCAAGTGAGGAGGTTAAAAATATTACAAAAATTGTTCCCCTGAGCAATCATGTTAATATGTTGGGTGAAGAATTTGAAGTTAGACTGTATGATATTCAAAATCATGATGATGGCTCTGCTCATAGGGTGAGTTTTTTCCATGGGCAAAATTTCATAAGCTGCACATGTAGAAGATTTGAGGAGTATGGGTTATTGTGTTCTCATAGCTTGAAAATATTGGACAGAAATTTAGTGCAGCAAATACTCATTCATTATATTATGAAAAGATGGACAAAATATGCGAAAAGGGACTTGTGGGATAAAGTTGCAAATTCAGGTGATTGGATTGCAGAGACGATTACTTTCAACAGTTGGAGGCATAAGATGGCAAGGCAGTACTATAGTGTACTTATCAAGGCTCAAGAAAGTGAAGATGTCAGAATGATTATAGAAGAGGGATCTAAGAAGATATTTGAGGCTGTTGAAGAATTGAATATAACGGAAGCTTTGATACAGGACACCGATGTCTCCTCATCATGCATGATCGTCCTTGATCCTTCCAAAATAATAACCAAGGGGAGAAAAAAGAGAATTAAAGGACAACTTGAGAAAGGCAGAAAGAAGAAGACAATTAACACAGCAAATTCAGTTCAGTTGGATGAGTTTGGATCCAAAACTCCCAACCCTCGATTGTTTTAGATTAATCTTAGGTTGATACCTGTTTTTATCATACTTGGTACTTTTTTTCTTCCCACATGGTACTTTTTTTTGTATCAGACTCATGTTTTGCTTTGCTTTGAAATTCTTGGAATGATGATTGTTTTAGATTAATCTAAAGTTGATACCTGTCTTTATCGAACTTGATACTCTTTTTCTTACCACATGGTGCGTTTTCTTGTATCAATTCATGTTTTCCTTTAATTAGATTTTTTATAGTAGTTGATACTTTTTTTCTTACCACATGGTAATTTTTATTGTATCATACTCATTTTTTGCTTTAATTATATTTTTTACTGTTGAGATTTTTTTTCCCACATACAAGAATTTGTTGATCATTAATATATGATAGTTTCGTTTAATTCTTTAAAAAAACACATACAACATAAAAAGACTACCAAAAAATAAAATGGTACTCTTTCATTTATCACGTGGTACGTTTATGCTCTGTACGTTATACTATTATTATATCTAAACAAGAACCAGGTTTCTTTAAAATCAGGTTATGAATGATCATTAAATAACTAATTTACAACTAAAGTTAAAGCAAAAATATTTCTAAAACACACGATAATTTTTTGTTGAGCATATAGTGTGGATAAAGTTACATGTTCATTGGTACCTCATTTCACATTAGGTGATACTTTTTATATGCTTAACATAATATGAGCAAAAAAAATATAATAAACTGTAGCATAAAGAAAGCTCATTTTCTAATGATAAAAAAACATACACAAACTACATAATAACATAATTCTCAAAACATTCCAGATATCCAATCTATTCATCATATCTAAAACCCTGACCAATATATCCAAACAATTGTATTCTCAAGCAGTTACATAAATCAGAGTATTTTGATATCAAACACAGATCAACCTTAACTATAACATCAAAGTATCTGTCATCCCACAACATCCCACCCAAAAAACATCATTCAAACACAAATAAAATCATTTCTTCTTCTTGTTCATGAAGTCCAGCACAGATTGGTGAACTTGAAACCGCATGTCGTTCAGTCCCTGAAAGTAAAATCCGAGCACAATACAATGCCCGTAACTTTCTTCTACCACACGACTATAAAAAGAAAGTTCAAATATTTCAATAAGCAAAAAAAACATGAAGCAGATTGAAGAGGGCCGGGATTTAAATACATAATCATTTTCACTGCAATAAAAAATTCAAATAAAAAAGAAACATAATTCACATTCTGCAACATAAAGGTACTAACTACATGTATAAAAAGTACCACTGAAATCACATAAAGGTACTACTTATGCATGAATAAATTACCTCATTGTTTTTTCTTTCTTATCGACACAAGATGTGTCAGAAACTTTCCTTACCGACTTCTTCTTTGAAAGACTGCTTCCTCCACAATCTGATGGGGCATCGTCATGCTTTTTCCGCTTCTTAGTCTTTTTCACCTCCATAGATTAGAATCACATCATAAAATAAAAATCAATACCAAACAAAACAAAATAAATTCAAATTTAAAATAACTTTCATAACATATGCCTGACTGGTGATTTCCCTTTCACAGCTTTCTTGAACTCATTCTCAGTGTCAGTATCAGTGCGATTATCTGCCTCCTTCTTAGATTTTATTTCTTTCTTAGATTTCCTCATCATTTTGGAAACCTACAATACAAAGAAATAGTAAAAGTGAAAACACAATCATAAAGAGCAGACAACAAAATAATCCACACATCATTTTTCAAATTATAAAACTCAGTCCACTGATTGTATATCCATCTATAAGATAGATACACACTAAATTGATACATATATGTGAATAAAATGATGCTTAACAGTTTAAAAATTGATACAAAATATATGATATGGTTAGACTATAATGAACTCACTCAGAATTGTGGAATAAGACATACAAAGAAAATCGATACAACAAATAAACGCTACAGCAAATAACAAACATGCATATCAATTATCTAGCAATGACTCCACAAATCGAGTTTGAAACAAATCTGAATAACTTAAGTATGATATCTGAATAACAAATCTGAGAACATTCACAAACAAAAACGTATATCAAACAAACAGCAGCCAAAAATACACAAGAGGGAAAAAAACACTGCATCGACAATGAAACAAACAAAAGCAACGCATCTTTCACATGATATTCATCAGATGCTTAAAAAAATGCACAAAAAAATTGTAAAACTGAAATCGTCTTCAATAAACTCAACAGAGAATGACGGAGAACTCGATGAAGTCAATTTTAAAATGAAAAATTGTAAACTAAACTAGCACGAAAAATTATAAACTGAAATGCACAAAAAAATTGTAAACTGAAACTAACCTGACATGAAATCGTCTTCAATAAACTCAACAGAGAACTCGATCAAGTGAAAACGTCGCGACTTCGACTTAAAGCAGGCCTCACGATTGTCGGAAAAATCGATTGAAAGAATGACGGAGCTCTTCGCTTGCAATTACAGATGCCGGAAAACTCGAGGCAAGTTGAGAATGGGAATGGTAGGGTTTTGCGATTGAGAATGGAAAGAGAAGAAAATTGAGAAAGGCTGCGTTAAGATCAGAATAGCGAAGCCTAGGGTTAGAATGAAGAAGGAACGAGTTTTTTTTTATATGACGGGTCGGATAAAATCCGGATCCGACCCGTCTCACATAATGTTATTTACATCTAGCTGCACATAAGTTTTTGCGTATTTATATATAACTATACTATATTTACCATGAAAATACAAATTTCACTCAATATTTTAATTATATATTTTTAGGTATGCTTTTTTTTTTTAAATAATGGATCATGCTTGGTATGTATAGAAAATCATGATTATTTTGTCAAAATTATTTGTTAGCTATGAAGTTCTGAAAATAAACAGTACATAATTGAAAACATAGAAAAAGAAACATAAAACTTAATACTGCCTCCGTTTCAAAATGTTTGTTATTTTGTTTTTTTTATCTGGAATTAAGATTTAATTTTGTGGACAAATATACCCATCCCTCATATATGTCATAAAATCTAATTCATCTATATTTTCCTAAAAAATAACAATATTTTCTCTCTCCATATATTTCTCTCTTCATATATTATAGGTAAGTTAGAATCAAGAAATCTTGCAGGATTTGAGATGGTTAAAATTGGGAGAGAGGATGTCAAATTATATAAAACAACAAACATTTTGAAATAAAAAAAAACCTAAAACAATAAACATTTTGAAACGGAGGTAGTATAATATATGTACATTATAAGAAAAATTTAGGGTATTTCTATATACACCACTGAGGTTTCTCTATACACCTCAATTAAATTTATTAAAAAATAATCAATTATAAAATTACTTATATGTCCTTATTAAATAAAAAATAAAAATCACTAATAAAAAAAGCACAGATTGAATCTTTTAGTCGCCTTCTTCTTCGTGTGACATCCCTGTCGACCTTCCGTTCTTCTCCTCTAAATCTACGCCACCCTTTCCTCCTCCTTTCTCCCTCAACCAACTTCATTATCGCCAAAATGCGAGAAGTTCACAGCCACCCCGTAAAAAAAAATTACGGCAAGGTCGTCGGAATCCGAGTATTTCACAATCACCCCATCCAAAAATTAAGAGGAAAAAGACTTTTTTCTGTTTCTGGATGTTTGGAGGAATGGAGAATTGGGGATGGCGGTGGTGGAGGAGCAAAGAAGAGGGTGGGCTGTGGTGGAGGAGAGAAGAGCAACGGAACGGACGATGGTTTCTCTCTCCCTCCTTTTTTTTAATGTTTTTAATTAATAATTAAAAAAGATTAATTTTTTTAATTGAAAAGGTGAATAAGACTTTTATTGTGGTGTGTAAAGAAAAAGTGAAATAAAATAAAATAAAATATGTGGTGTATAAAGAAAATTCAGTGGTGTATATAGAAACACCCAAAATTTAATTGCTTATATTTTTTTAGACAAAAACTTGTATGAGACCGTCTAACGGGTCTCTTACGTTAGACGGATCTCCCCGACCCGACTCACCTCAGACCCGACCCGGTACTATATATATTAAAAAAAAAATTGAATCTCTCATCTCTCTTTCTCCAGCGCTTCTCTCCGCACGGCGCACGTCCTCTCTCACCATTTCTCACCACCGATGATTCTCTGCGCTGATAACCGTTGCTTCTCTCCACAACCGCCCCCTCCACGATCTCCCCCCACAACCGCCAACCTCAGCGCACCGTCAACTATCGCGACCACCGGCGTAAGAATTTGTGCCACCACCATCACCAATTGTTGCGACTACCGGTGCCGGAGTCCTATCTGAAACCGGTCATCTATCTTCAACATCTCCGTTGCATTGTTGAATTTCTTATTGTAAGTTTATTCTAGGGCTTTTAAATTAGGACATTTTAATTTAGGGCATTTCAATTTAGGATAACACGACATCCTAATTTGAGTTGATTGTGGTCATGTTGGTTCTGTTTATGTGCTATTACTCTATGTTTTATTGATTCTGTTTAGATGCTAGTAGTTTATGTTTTCTGTTGGTATGATGTGTTTTGTAAATTTTGAATTGTTGGAAGATAATATAGTGTGTGCTGCTATGATTTTTTGTTTTATTGATAATGATACTTCATTGTATTGGTAGTGATTCTTATGTGAATTTTAGTGATACATGACGTCATTGTTTATAGTAGTTAATTAAAAATTTAAAATACTACTGGTGCAAACGAGTTGTGTACTTGTGTCATTAAAAATATGTTGCAATTTGTTATTAAAATTAAAATATGCTCTAGCAATTTTTGTTCATGATTAGTGATACTTCATTGTATTTGTATTATTGCTTACATTCATTATTAGTGATACTATGTTGCATTTTTAAGGAATTTTATAGTTTGCTTATAAGTTATGTCCCATGGGATTTTATAAAATTTCAGATGCTAGTATTGATTGATTAAATACTGTTTTTTATTATAATTTTTGCAGTTGAATTTTTGAAAAAAATTTATAAATGATAGAAAGAATTAAAAAGAGGTTGCAACAACCTATTGAGGAGAGGAGAGATGAGATGATGAGACCAGGTATGATGTTAAACATACATATAAGAGAAGAAAACCATCTGCTAAGAAAAGCAAGGATAACGAGGTGGTAGTCAGGTACTATATATTTGGTTAATGTGCTATATCTATGCCATGTTTCCTGTTTATTGTATTTGGTTTAGCAAACATCCTCTTGCAAGTCTTGTTCATTATTAGTGATACTTCGTTGATTGATAATGATGCTTAAATAATTTATTAGTGATACTTTATTGCATTGTTAAGGAAGTTGATTAAAATTTAAGAATCTGACATGCGAGTCTTGTTCAGTATTGTTGATACTTCATTGCTTTGTTAGTGATGCTTCATTGAATTATCAGTGATACTTTATTGCATTGTTACTGATTGTAAGGAAGTTATCATTATGAAATAACTGATAATGTTCAACTAAGTGAATATATTTCATTAAATTACTAATTTAATTTAATTTTATATTGCAGCGATCATGATGCTAAGGAAGGTGATGAATGTGATGTTTAGGTGGATGAAGTTGTTGATGAGAGATAATTCTTCGTTATTAATAGTGCTACTTAATTGCTTTGGTAGTGATTCTTAACTGAATTATCAGTGATACATGATTGTATTGTTTATAGTTGTTGATCAAAAATTATTTTTTATTCTCGCTTGATGGAAGAAAAAGATTAAGAGGTCAATACTGTGCAAAGATCTTGCTTTCACTACTAAATGGGTTGAGAGCAAAGATACAATATGATGCTCTTAAAGTCATCAAGAATATCAAGAAATATAAACAGGTACAATATTTAATGAATAATTTTTTCATATTTTATAAAAAAGTTTTTTTTTTTATAAATTTTCTCTATGTTTTTAACATGATATACAGTTAGCAGCTGCTGGTGTTCACGGGATACGGATGTAGCTGATGGCAGAATGTGATGTATTTGGTTTTTTGAAGATAGGTAGTGCATAGTCTAACATGATAGGGGAATGTTTATTTGGTTGGATGTTGGGTGGTATTGTAATGAATAGTTGGTTGGAAAATATTGAACTGTTGGGGAAGTTTAACCTAGTTGGGAACAATGCTACAAACAATTAGTTTTTGTGCAGATATGATTGGAAAGTTTACTAGGTTCGGAGGCGTTGGGTTTTTGTAATGTTTCCGAAAGATTTTTAGGATATGCAAACTACAGAATTTCTTGCCAGTGAACTGTATATTTTCTTGTATTTCTGAACAGATTTTAGAAATCTTTTTTGAATATATATATTTTGTTGATATTGTAGATAGTATCACTATTTATACAGAAAAGTATTATTATGTGTGCAGGAAAGTAACACTAATTTATTTCATTTATTACCGGTGTTAAAAAATAGAGAGGCATACATAAACAATAAAAAGGATCTGCAACAATAATTATGGTCTTAATATATCAAATAATTTCATCGGTCAAAAGTTATACTACCTCCGTTTCATAATGTTTGTTGTTTAAGGTTTTTTTTTTTAGTTTCAAAATGTTTGTTGTTTTATATAATTTGACATCCTCTCTCCCAATTTTAACCCTCTCAAATCCTACAAGATTTTTTTATTCTAACTTACCTATAATATATGAAGAGAGAAAAATATATGGAGAGAGAAAATATTGTTATTTTTTAGGAAAATATAGATGAATTAGATTTTATGGCACATATAAGGGATGAGTATATTTGTCCACAAAATTAATTCTTAATTCCAGATAAAAAAAACAAAACAACAAACATTATGAAACGGAGGTAGTATATTACAGTATCAATACTAATGAAGAAAATATCAGTATGTATAACGTGAAGTAACACTATTTAACTCTGAAGTATCACTATCTGTGTAGTGAAGTAACAATATTTAACTATGAAGTGAAATATCATTAGATATAAATTTTGTGAAATATCATTAACTATTAAGTGAAGTATCATTAGATATATATATCTTGTGAAGTATCATTAACCCGGAAGTGGATGATAATTTGATATTATTGATGATTAAACATTGATTATCGAATTAAGAACAGATAAATGCCATGAACTATGAGTGGAGTACAAGTATCATTATTTATGAGGTGAAGTATCATTAAATCACATATGCGTATCACTAATTGCAGAAGAAAGTATCACTAATTAGAAAGAAAAATATCAGTTTAAATATAATCTCAAATTGAGAATCAGGTTTATGAATACAATAAAAACTCATTCTTGAGTAAAAATATTTATTTCATTATCATAGAGAAAAATAACATTGATTACAAAATAAAGTATCACTAATTACAAAAGAAAGTAACACTAATTACAAATAAAAGTATCATTAAAAATCTTCAACAAGATCTCGATCTTCCACCTTGCAAGACCAACAATGACATCCTTCAACGCACTAGCGACAACAGATCGGAAGGGGATTCGAAAACTAAAAAAATCAGTTCTAACTATCACATTGAATTGAAATATTGAGTTAGATACAGAGAGGTATCACTAACTGTGATTTAAAGATCACTAACTGAAACAATAAGATTGAAGTGAAACAATATAAGTCGATCGATTGTTGAATTTATTATTTTTTAAAAATATCATTATATCTGAAATAAAGAACCATTAAATATAATGTAAAGTACATCTAGAACAAACTATAACATTGAATTGTATATCTAGAAACAGAGAGGTGTCACTAAGTGTGTGTGAAAGATCACTAGCTACTAGGTGAAGTATCACTACTGTCTTAACTACATGCAATTGGCGAATTACAACAAACACAAAAGAGAAGTAAAATATGACTTACTTCCAAATTGCAACTGTAATACCCCGAAATATTTTAGAAGATTTTATTCAACTTATGTTACCCTCTGGTAAGTTAGAAAATTAGCTGGGTCCTTAAATGACTCAAATAAAGGAAAATCGCAGCCAGGAAAATCTGTTAAATCTGTAAGAGACCCGTTAGACGGTCTCACACAAGTGTGCCCCTTTTTTTATGCTTTATGGTTTAACATTTCGCAAAGTTGCGCTAAATTAATAATTTATTATCTACGTACGAAAATGTCACTTATATTAGTTTTTTTAAAAGAAATTTTAACTAATATTATGAATTGGATTTTATTTCTTGAATATAAATTATGCATTTGTATATGCAAACTATGTATATATGAAAAAAACATATTAGTAAAAAATTAGTACACATCATTTTATCTTAATTTAAATTATTTTAATTTCAATAATGCGTACTGAATTAAATTTTACAAAATTCTTTGTGATAAATAGATTTATATGTTTAATTACAAAGTTCAAAAAACTTGAAATTGTGACTATCTCAATTGTATTTTATAAATCAGATTGTAAATTGCATATTTATTTATATTAATTTTCCTAAGTTTTGTCAAAAGATGTTATAATTTATTCTTAGAGTATCAATATGTTTATTTTTAATGTTTCAGGTTCTAAAAATAATGAAAAAAAAAAGCTTATTATTAAATCAATGTTAAACAATATCTATCATAATATCCATACATAGCATGCAATCAACGTATCAAACCTATTGTCTTTTTTTATGTAGACCGTATATTCTTTATATTATAATTAAATTTTATTTCTTCTTAATATTTAATTGTAAAATACAAAAAAGCTCTCTTTATAAGTTTCTATTAATTGTACATTTAGTTAAATCGAAAATCTCCATTTTTAATTTATATTATATAGCTTATAATTATATCAATTATGATGTATAATTTTTTAATATAATTCACATGATATATTCGGAAGAAAAAAATCAAAGAAAAAAGCAAGATTGTTAATATATGCTAAAGGATGAACATATATGTAGTTATGGTCCGAAAATAGTATAGGGAGAGATCGCTGGACATCGATCATTGAAAAGAACACAATATATGAAACACAATGAAATGTGATATTTTAGGATTTTTTTTTATTTAAAAGACTTTTATTAATAACAAATATTTCTATTGGACGTATTTATTAACATCATTAGGTGTCAGGCATCAGAAAATGGTCATTCAGTAAAATTCGAATTTATTGTTGTTATTGCTACTATAATATTTTAAATAACAATTCATTCATATTTCAAATAACAACTTTAAATTAACACATCTTATATTTTTTTATAAAAGAAACACTAAAAACACAACAATAACTTAATTATCTTTTTTTTTTTTTTAAGTTGGGGGAAGGGAAAGCAGTAGTTTTCGAATCCGAGATGTCTCTCTTTGCACATGAGTGTTCCCGAGATACCAATAAAAACTTATATTTATGATATGCAATATTTTGTTTAAATATTCTTATTATATTTATTCATATTCATAATTTCTAATAAAATAATGATTTTAAATATTTTTTTTAAAGTCGAGGTAACATGCAACTGCTACCCGAGAGTGCACATTAGGTAAATCTCGCTCATGTGTAATGGCATGTAAACCATACAAGAGAGGTAAACTACTACACATGATAAACTATGTATGATAAACTCACACCTAGCGATATTGGTGAGATTCAAACTCGAAATCTTTAAAGGACAATAATTGTAAATATCTTACCCTAGCATTGTGGTCGGATTCGAACCTAATATCTTTGATCTTGAGCTTACATCATCCCACCACTAAGTCATTCCCCAAGAGATAATAATTGTAAATATTTTATCCGTACATCTTACGGTGGATCATTCTAGTATTTATTATATATAAAGCCCGCAACTCCTAACCATAGAAAAGGAAAAAAAAAAACAGAGAGGGATATGAGTCAAATAACTATTTCAAATAAAATCAAATCACTTCATATTCATATTGAAATTGTTATTTCAAATAATTTTGGGCCAAATATTAAATATATACTTATGTATTACATCCTAAACTTTCACCTGTTTTATAAAAATGTCCTAAACTTATAAAAATACCAAAATTTTCCACATTTTTGTAAATATGTCCCATGACCCAATTTTGATGTTAGATTGTTAATAAGGCATGCCGGAATCTAGCGTGGAAAATCATATTTAATCTCAATGTAGAATATGATTTTAACATCATTTTAAATGTTAGATTCAAGCGTGATTTGTAAGCAATGCCGAAAATTGAATTTGGGGACATGTTTGCAAAAATGTGAAAATTTTAGGTATTTTTTTGGCATTTTTTGAAATTCATGACATTTTTACAAATCAGACGAATCGGAACATAATTAACAGTGTTAACGGTTGCCCATTAGACCCTTAAATATTGAAATTTGTCCCATTAAATTGTTGTGTTAATTATAAAAATTGGGCTTCTAATACTAAAAAAAACCTCCAATTTAAGTTATTAACAAAAATTGGACCTTAATATTAAAAAAAAATTGATCCCCTAATATTAAAAAATTAAACTCTAATATTAAAAAATTAGGTCAGTAATATTAAAAAAAAATATACATGGACTTTGCGGGTCTCTACTGAAGCGCACCTGTGCCCCTCATTAGCCGGCTCTGTATTAACGACGTTACTTACGATGTTCACAATTGTTATGTTAATAATAATTAGTACACACTGCAATATATACACACATTCTGATCTCACAAACCAACACATATTTTTAGATACACAAACGAATCAAACACTTTTTTTATTTATGTTCAACCCATCAAACATTCCTTTAAAATCATCATAGTTTTCTCTTTCTATTTTTCTGGTCACCATTCTAAACAAGTAATAATTAAACAATGTGGGAGCTCTCTGAGATGTTCAGAATTCTGAATGTAGGTTAGTAAGTAGTAACCATACCCTATTCTGCTACTACTCTCACTATCAAATCTAAAGCAGCAACAAATATTATGTACCATGAAAGCTTTACCACCTAGTTTGTTTCCTATGTCGTCGTGTTATCTTGGTCAGCCACCGGTGGCTGAGTTGGAAGTGCCTCTGCTGATGACGGCCTTGTTGGTTTAGTAGGACTGTATTTCTTGAGTAGTCTATCTTTGTTTTCTTTCCACCATTCTTCTGCGTGCTGCTCCGCGAATCTTCTCTTGCTGTAGAGATGATCAAAGCATCTCAAATGGTAAGGAACAATGCAGCAACACAACTTCAAGTTTGATCTTTTGCATATTTAGTTAGAGCAGAAATTTACTCATGTTTTCTCCATGAATCGGAATGATCATCGATGACGTACATGCATAGATTACAAATTTTGATGGCAAATACTTGATGCATGCAGAACAACTAAATCTCACAAATGTAGAAAATAATATAACATGCATAGGTTACATAGCCCTAGGCATGAATGTCTATTCCCACGATGTTTTTACATTTTTCTTTCCCTTTTTCCTTTCAGCCGGTATGGATAATCATAATAGTTTTTGCATGTTCCTCTAATCTACTAGATTTTGAGGCAAAAACCATACTAATGTGTATGCATTGAGTATTAAATGATTAAAATTAACAATGAAGTGCTTATTATCTCATATTCTATGTGATAAACAGGAAATTTGTTTCAGTTCATTCAAGCTTCAAGAAACGAATGTCCACCTCTACAGATGAAATACGAGTTGATCAGGGACCATATAAGTTATTGCTCCGTGTTATGCAAAGACCTATAGAAGCTAGGAAGCCATATTAATAAGTCCAATTTAAAACTACAAAACTAACGTAGCAAATGCGTAGATTTCTTACTTAAGTTCTGCAGAGGCTCGTAACTTGCACCTTTTCTAATTTTGAGTTCAACAAGCTACTTGATCGTAGATCAATTATGTCAGAAATGTTTCATTTATCAAATATTTATGGACATACACATGAAATTATAATTCTCTAGCAGGCAGAGAAGAAATGGCTTTTTGACTACATTTTGTAATGTTTTCCTACGAGGAAATAGGCAGAGCAAAAGTAAAAATTGGATGGTTTTCAAAGCTCTAAGCTTAGATCCAAACGGAGGAATTTTGAACTTTTCTTGGTGCTGTTAATGGGATCTGGTAATAGAGCCATAAAGCAGCAGAAGCACTCCATCCATGCAAAGATTGAATCAAAATCTACACATATAGGTTCAAATTCTCATGATAAGCCAACTTTGTTGCAGAGTATCAGTTAATTAATATCAGATGAGATAGTATTATTGGACTCTTCATTATAATTTGAAAAATTGGTCCCACAGTTGCATCTGACTACTGAAAGTGATTAATGATGATTATGAACTTAAAAAAGTAACACAAGCAATAATGTACTGAATTATGACTCAAGGACCTAAAGTTATCATACTGCATTCAGAACGAACTCAGTGTGATTAATTGTATGTTAGCACTGCATTTAGGTCTAATCTATTCTTTTCAGGACATTAAATATCAAGATTCAAGTTTTTTTATTTTTTATTTCATCTTATGCATAATTGGGAAGGGATTCAGATTTTCTTTTTCTGGCAAATTCTTACGAGGTACCTGTGGCTGCCTGCTTTGCAAATTCAGAATCATTTTGATGATGGTCTGGATAAATTAGAATTTTCTCATTTTCATTATCAACCTTTACTGGAGTCATTAATGTAATGAATTTAGGAAGGTGACACTTGAAAGATGAGGAAAGTTTTGAGAGTGCAATAAAAACCTTTCAAACAAAATCGAAACTATCCTTTGAGTACTGAAAATGTAAACAGAAGACACTCGGAGACCTTGAGAATGGATTGCACATGATTCTATTAAGACATAAAAGATCTCAACACTGAAAATAGTGAATTGTCTAAATGACAGATTTTATCATTCAAAATTTGAAATTTTCAAAATTGTGACTACTTCATCCAAAAAAAAAAAGAAGGAAAATAGAAATTGGAGCCTTTGATGATATGGGATAATCTAAATCTTACATACCTGAATCTAACCCGCTTGAAGATCTTAGTCCCATTTGCAAGTTGAATGAGTGTTACATAAACACCTGGTTCAAATTGTTCAATAACTTCCTTTTGTCCCTCCATTTTAGCAGATTCCTGAGTCCCTGAGCCATTTTCTGAGCTTGATTGATGTGTAGCTTTTGCAAAAGAAACAGATGATCCATTGGCTTCTGTTGCAGCTCTGCCGACAATCTGTAACATGTCCTGAACAGCAGTATTGAGATCATCTTCCTTGTAGTTTGATATTATGTGTAATGTTGTTTTATCAGAATGATTTTGATATTCTGGAATAGTAGAGTTGTCTTCAGATGCTTGCAAACGAATTATTTCCAGAAGAGATTCGATTTGAGCTTGCAAGCTTTTGAAAGATTCGCTCTCTGATATCTCTGGAGGCAACTTGTTTGTAATCTCCTTCATCTGGAAACCAAAAGGAATGATGACATGTCTATTAATCTATGTACACAAGAGAGAGAGAGAGAGAGAGAGAGAGAGAGAGAGAGAGAGAGAGAGAGAGAGTATTGGCGTGTTTCATATTTTCCAGCAGGCACCAGAGATAATTTACACCAACATTCAAAAAGTTAGAAAGCAGAAAGAGAATCACCACATTTTGATTGCGGTTAACAACTGGAAGCTAATAACATCACAATTTATTCAAACATTAAATATAAAAAAGGAAAAAATCTCGATCGAAGTTGGATGATTAAAGGCAATGATTGAACTACCTGATCTGTGATGGTCTTAGTGGCTTGTATTGCTCTGATACACTTAAAAGATCTTTCTGCAGCTAATAAAGTAGCATTGTCTGCAGATTTCTTCAACTTCTGAATTTCCACATCTTGGATTTCATTTTTTTGTTTTAAACTCTTAACCTGAGGACAACAAATAGGAAGAACACAATTCTTAGGCATTTTCAAAAACAAAGTATGATAATCAACTTTCAAAGGATGAGGAATCCATACTTGGTTCTGCAATTTGGAAACTTCTTGGGTTAATATATCATTTGACTTCTTTAAAGAATCAATAACACCTCTCGAGAATCCAGGAGTAGCAGAGCATGGAGGACTCGGTCTTCTCGAGTATGGGGAAGCCGGCCTTGAGCTGGACTGATATTGTGGCTGAGGCTGTGATGATGATGATGTATTAACTGGCTTTAGAGCATAATGGAGAGCACTAAGTGAACTGGGGAAGGAAACATCCTTTAGCTGCACAAGAGACGGAACTTGAGATGCTCGAACAATGGAATAGTTATCAGGCTTTAATCCTCCCCCTCCAGACTTGATCTCGAGGTACTTGACTGGCTCTACAGTTGGGGAGAGCAGAAGTCGTGAACTTTTTGTCTCTCCACGATCTAATCGAACACTCATTTCCACTGAACCACGTTGATTAGATGCTCTGCGATTTATAGTTGAAGCAGTGCCCATCTCCGCTGCCTTTTTAAGTTTGATATAGCAAGAGTCACATACTCGGTGAGGTTTCCCTGGAGTTGGAGCAAGAGCTGCTTTCATTGCCTTTTTTGAACTGCAAGCATGGCAATGCACCATTCCACAGTTATAGCAGTTATGTCGTTTTTTAGTAAAACCAAAAGCCTGCCTGCAAGAAAAGCATACTGATTGATCTGCTCCAGACACCCACTTATGGATGCATATACTCGCTGTGTAGTTTGATCCACATGCAATACTCCTCACGTGCTTGTCTTTGAGGGCTTCGACCAATGTTGGAACATTACGATCTTCAGTATCCCCATGTCCTAGTCTTCCATTGGCTCCTCCTCCCCACGTAAATACCTCACCTCTTAAAGTGAGAACTATAACATGATGCGCGCCACATGAAATCTGTTCGACAAACTCCCCAACCAGTCTGTCTTGTACTAAACAAGGCAACTTTCCATCAGCTTGCGGATTTCCCAGCTGACCATATGCATTACTCCCCATACTGAAGACATGACCTGATGTTGTGAGGGCAATGGTCATGTTATGGCCACATGCTAGCAGCTGCATGTTGTAATCAATAAGAGAGGAGACACAAGTTGGGAGAAAATAAGTATCCTTGTTTCCATGCCCTAATCGATATTTGTCACCATCACCCCAGGTGAATAACTTCCTAGACGAAACATTCGCTCCAGACTGATTCGTAACTTCTATTATAGCAGCAGTATGCCATACGCCACAGGAAACAGCAATAGCTTTCAATCCGCACAACGATTGGATCTCTTTCGGGTATGGAACACTTTCACGATCACCATGGCCTAGAGCTCCAAACATTCCATCGCCAAATGTAAACAATTTTCCTGAAGAAGTAGCCAGTGCTGAATGCCAGGTCCCACATGCAACTGATAGAACTTGAAGGCCTTCTATAAGTCCAGAAACTCTTTTCGGAATCCAGTGGCTAACATCATTTCCATGACCAAGAAGTCCTGCATTGTGGGCACCATCACCCCAGGTGTATAGATCACCGGCTCCAGAGATTGCACAAGTATGAAACTCACCACATGAAACAAAATCAATATTTGTAACAGCCAAAAAATCTATTAGTCGAGGACGACTAAAGTCCTTCTCAATTCCATGACCCAGCCTACCCCCAGATTCCTCTCCCCAAGTGAAAACCTCACCCTGCCTTGTAACAAGAGCAATATGCCTAACACCACAAGCAATTTGGTGCACATCAAGTACTATATTTGTTTCTAATGGTTTTGGAGTCAGTACATCAGTCTTTATAGCAACCGGTTTTCCAGTTACATCTGTATCCACTCCATCAGACCAAATCTCTCCCCAAAGATAAACATCACCCAGTGATTCTATGTCATCTGGCCCAGAACTCTGGCTTGAACAACTAGGAGTGCTCGAGACACTGATTCGGAAACCATCTGCACCACTTGTCCTTTGCATATTTGCAAATTCAAACGCCACATATGGGCTTGAAGAATTGAAGTTACTATCACGAGAACTAGAATCAGTGGACACTCTGCGGGAAACACTTGGTGTGCAGTCTAGTGCTCCGAATGGACGATTATCTTGAGAGATATCACCAGCACCATGTAACTGAAACACACATGTGAATCAAAACATTAGTGTAGTAGAAGTTTTCATCAACTCAACAGAAGTTTCCTCAACACAAGCTACATACTAAAGTTTCAGTAGCTTAAATTTTGACGTTCAAACAATAACAATGGTACCATAGTGCATGATAAGCTAAGATAATTTAGACCTGAATTTGAAGCATTTTTGTTAAATTCATGTAATTTCATATAGATACATACAGAACAATGTCACGTAGAGAAAAAAACATAAAACAAGGATATATATATATATATATATATACATCTATGGTAAGAGCTGCAATGAGTTTACATCATAAACTTCACTTTTTGAACGCCTACTACGTGATTGGCCAGTTGATATTAAAGATTTCAGGCCAGCAAGCCAGATCTCAGCCTCGACTTTGTCCTTGCAAATCTGTAAAGGATGAGAAACAATTACTAAGTTGTTCTCAATAAAATTGCCACTTCAATCGTAACAGTTAATTTTTTTCTAAAAAAAAAACTGACCAGATCAAGAGATCTTTCCCCGTTATTATATATCAGTGAAAATGACAAGTACTCCTTCTCCGGACGCAAAAATCTTTTAAAAACAGGCTATACAGATACAGGAGAACAAAAAAAAAAAAAAAACATTCTCAGATAATCAGTTTTTGCCTGTGAATTGTGATAATTAAATTTGTTCAAGGTAGTGACATATCATGCGCAAGTTGCATGGATTCTACACTCTAATCCTCAAAAGAGATTTTTGGTGACTCACGGTTCTCTGTCCTGGAATAATCCGTGAAACAGATGATAATGTTAGCTGCCTTTCTGATCCATGCGAGTACCAGTTTAATGTTGTTTCATCCTGGAAAGATATAAAACCCTATTTGTTATTCACACATTCTGAGGAAAGTTTTGAGTGAATGATATGCAGCTTCATTCAGCATCTATAAAAAATTGGATGGGACAAAAATAAGTAGGGGATTTTATATTAAGCATACTTAAAAAAAGCAAACCTGGTTGTTCGATATGCTTGAAAATGCCAAATGAACTATTAGCACAGTCGAACATTCTTTGAAACTAAATTATTTATGATAGAAGCATGTTAACTAACCACAATTTTAAGCAGAACATTGATTTTTGCCTAATATTTAAGCGAAGAGTGGATATTTTCCATAAGTACTTTTGCTTGTTACTCTCCAAATCAAATTTATGAAAGCTAGAAGCTAAAAATGCAAATATTGATCTCTAGATTATTTGCAAACAATATGGATATTGTTTAATAGGACTCTCATAAGGCTAATGTACACGCACACATGAAACAGGCTTTGTTTTCCTACATTGATAGGATGCAATGAAATCGGACGAATAATATTTTCCTGTAGTTAACATGTTAACCATATTTAAAAATGAGTGCTGAAGCACAGATGAATGACATAAATAATAGATAACTCAAATTCAAGGGGAAAAAGTTTTATTGTCATATCTTCTGAAATCGTTGTTTTCTTCAACCTTATTAAACTTTTGCTCCCGTATCCATGAGACAAACTACAGTATGTCTCTTGCAGGATCCTTGGATACAACCATGTCATTCCAAAAAAAATAGATTAAAAAGTCAAGTAAACCTAGATTGTCAATTTAGAATTAAAAGCTAAAAACTGTATGAAGCTAGAAGTATCTCAATATTTAAGACAATTAAAACTGATAATGGCTTACTGTAGAAAGTCTGAATGCACAGAATTTAGGCTTCCCTTTTCTGCTGTACTTGATTAATTGTGTCCCCTTCTTCAAAACAATGAATGCCTTCAAGGAACAACATAAAATGACATGAGAAGATAAAACATCCAACCGGTCAGTATTAAACTGGATGATTATCACGTTGTATATACTAATATCTGAAAATGCTGAATCAAGTTCCAATATATATGAAGGAAGATTTTGCAATGTTACTACTTAAATTTTATGTTACAGTTGTTCGTAACTTGTGACAATATTTTGAGCCAAGATAATGACTGAAAACATCTACTTTGTCAATTGGCATAATACGCATATGAATTATAGAAAATGTATAGTCTATCCGTCATAATTTAATTTCTTTATTCCTTTTCCAGTGATCAGTCACATAAGATTTTTCTGACACAAGAAGCAATTTTGGTTTTTTACTTTTCCCAAATAACTGTTTCCATTTATCTATGAATTTTATGCAGTCGGAACTTTTACTGTATATAATAGATTTATGCAATGCAAAGTTTTGGGAAAAAATATCCTAAGTCTCATTAGTTAACCCTTCAAAGAGAAGATTCTATTTCAACATGACATTGCATTGCCTCTCGATAAACTAAGGGCGGGCTTGGTTAGTAGGTTTTATGGTAAAGGAATCGGAATGGAATGAAGAGGTCGTGCTTGGTATTTCATATCCCAATTTAGAGGAATATACCAATGCCCTCCATTCCTCAATCCCCCATTCAACAAACCAAACACTCCTAAAATGTCTAACATAACTCATATAACAACATGCTTGCTTATGATATTCTAGCTCCCTACACCTAAGAATCACCTCAGCTATATTACAAGAATAAGGGGGAAATAAATTGTGCATTAGTCTGCAAAACTCAAGATGGCAGCACATCCCTCTACAAACAAGCAAACACGTAACACATCAACAAATTTAGCAGCCCACTAAGAAAAACAATCCGAATCAACAAAATATAAAGAAAATACGTGCCAATATAAAATGGGATTAAAAGGTTATGACTAACATCAAGTTGTAGTAAGTGGTTTATGAAATTGTACCTGATCAATGTCGCGGTCAGGGTTGAAACTAGCAGGATCTGCCATTCCATCTGAAACAAATCTTGCCTATCCACCGAACAAACCAGCTTCTTGTCCCAACCATCCGTATTATCTTCATAGATGATACCAATGCGCAATTCTTCGGTGGATAATCATGAAATTCCTAGAAATATAAAATAATGAACAGATCAAACTTATGTGGAAATTTTTATGTTTTTTTTTTCTCTCGTTTCTAATGTTGGGAGAATGTTTGGTTGACACTTCGATTGGATGATAGGTTCTACAGTGATCCAAGAAATTTAGTAGCGACCCACTGAGATTCACCAAGAATCATAACAAGAAATCAAGAATTTTGAGGGAATTCATGGCGTTTGGCGAATTTTGTCAAATGGGTTTGGACAGTTTGGTGATCATCAGACACACACCACCTGAGAGAGGGAGAGAGAGAAACATGAGTTTAGGAGAATGTTGGCAGCTCAAGGGAATTGAGATGCGAATTTGGCGCGCTTATTTGTCCTCTCAACGACCTTGTAAACTCTGTTGCTTTTTTTTTTTTTGAAGAATTGTAAATTTGAAGCAAGATGTCAACCGAATTAATGATACAAGAAATTTTTCATTTAAAATAATGTTTTATTTGCAATTTTTATATTATCCCAAAATCAAATGCGAGACGTACAAGATGCCATTGATATTCTTCCTCATTTCTGTAAAAGAAATTATGTTAAAATTGGGTTAAACTAAGGGGGTGTATTGGATTGAAATTTCGTTGGACTTTTAAAATTCGGGTGTATTCAATCTAGACTTTTAAAAGTCCAATGAAATTCTGGTGTATTCAATCCAGACTTTTAAAAGTCCAACGAAATCTTGGTGTATTCAATCCAGACTTTTAAAAGTCCTTTAAAATTCTGCGGTATTCAACAATCCACGGACTTTAAAAAGTCATTGACTTCGTTGGATTTCAGATGGATTTCACGTGAAAATTACAAAGGATGAAATCCGACCTCTGGACACGAGAATTCGATGGATTTGGAAAACCCGACGAGCGCTGTGTCCCAGCGGCCGGTGAGGAGTTGAAATCGGGCACCCCAGCCGTCACCCGACCCCAGCGGCCGCTGACCTTGGTGATGATGGCACTCCAGCCAGCGGCCGCTGGGATCAAGGCCGCTTGATTCTAGCGGCCGCTGGGTTTAATTTTTTTTCGGATACACCGATCGTTGTGTTCCAACGAGCGTTGACGAGATGGATTTGAAATCCATTGAAATCGTTCAAAATCGTCTGAAATCCATACACGAAATCCGCCAGACTCTGCGTGGAGTTGGGAGACTCCATGTGGAGTCTTGTGGAGTCCACCCCCCGCTGCCACCACCACCATCCCTCCTCGCACAAAGAATCCAAATGTCGGGGCACATGAGGAAGTCGAGGAAGAGGATTACACGATGAGGTATTCTTCTCCATTTTTATTGAAATCCGAATGTGAGGGTGAGTTTTATACCAAATTTAAGAAATCCGAGGTTACACACCCTCGTTACTTGGATTGAGATTTGATTAAGGATCTTAAGCTTGTATCTAAAGTAACTAAATATTTGAAGGTTTTGGGTCTTGAAGCTTTTGCTAAGACGGTTGATTATTCTGGTTATGAACAACTGTGCTATGAATTTTTATCTACCATGTATGTGATTGAAGATAAGAAGATTGGGGTTAGAATGAACGAAAGAAACTATCAAATAAGCTTACCAAGAATTAAATCGGTTTTTGGGGTTTCTACTAGTTGGGAACGAGATAAACCCAAGGCGTTTAATGTTAATGCGGGTTAGATTGAGTTGACTGGATTTGATAATTAGGATAATTCGGGTAAGTCGAATGTGTACATCACAGACCCAGCATTGACAATTGTTCATAAGTTTATTGCGAATAATGTTTTCGAGAAGGAGCAGACGAACAAAGTTAACTCAACTGAAGTGTATCTGTTGTGTTGTGCGTTAAAAGGCACAAAAGTTTGTATTTCAAACTTCATTTGGGCGGCTATGAGTCAGATGTAGACTCGTGCAGGAACCCATGCTTTGCTCTGTCCCATTGTGATGGGTTTGACTTTTAATCTCGGGGTTCTCAGTGCCACAAAGGGCCACCAGGAGGGGTATGAGAAAATTATGCCTTATTTCATTGATTTTAGTGAGCTAAAAGGAGCTCAGATAATCTCTGATCGACACACTTTAGTTCCCCCGGCAAAAAGGCAATGTGTGAGCAAGTACGTACACTCCGAGATTGCTAAGGGGTATCGTCCCATAGAAAGTGATCCTGATGCTGGCCCATCCACTGCTGTTAATGAAGATGCTAATGAAGATGAAGAGGAAGAGCCGTTGACCCCTGAACAACAACCTCCTGTTACAATGTCGGGAGATTTCTATGAGCGATTCCAGCATGATTTGCAGTCATTTCGGGATCATATGGACTCTTCTTTCGGATTGTTGAGGCAAGAGATGAATGCTCATTTGGACTCTTCTTTTGGATCGTTGAGGAAGGAGATGCACGATCGTTTTGACTCGCAGGATCAATGAATTGCATCTTTACAGGCTTAGTGGAATGTTTGGACTGCTTTCTATCCGCCACCACCGCCACTACCTCATAGTTAATGGTTTGTTGCTTGCATTTCTTAGATTATACTTTGATTATTGGATTGTTATGGTTTTATTATTCGAATCTTTATCAAGGTTTATGCTTTGATTATAGTTTGATGTTTGATGTTTGGAGTATGGTTTGATGTTGGGATTGTTGTAAATTTTATTTTCGTATGTTTTATGCTTTGATTGTTGTGGGTTGATGGTTGGTATTTGGTATGTGTAGGTGTGGATCGTCGATGCCAGCCAGGGTTGGAGAGTAGGGGTCGCTGGCATGGCTTTCGTGGGTGTCTTCCAACCGCCGCTGGATCTCAGCGGCCGTTGGCCTAGCTCTCGGCCGGGATTCCCAGCCGGCGCTGGGATCCAGCGAGCGCTGGCCTAGCTATTGGCCAGGGATCCCAGTGGGGACTGGGATCCAGCGAGCGCTGGTGTCGTATTTTGTGCTATTTTTATGTTGAACAATTTCGGACTTATTTTTTATTTTATGTTGAACAATTTCATGTGTTTTATGTTGAACAAGATTCATTTTTTCGTTGTACTTTGGATCATCATTTTCTGGAAGCATTTACTTTCGTTTTACTTGTTTAGTACAATGATACACAAATTGTTAAGAACTAATACAACAAAGATAAAAAAAAATGGTTATCTAAAATTGTTTTTAAAAATAGAAAAAACATGCACAAATTGTTTATAAAAAAATACAACAAAGATAAAAAAAATGGTTATCTAAATTGTTTTTAAAAATAGATAAAACATGCACAAATTGTTAAGAACAAATACAACAAAGATAAAAAAAATGGTTATCTAAATTGTTTTTAAAAATAGACAAAACATGCACAAATTGTTTATAAAAAAATACAATAAAGATAAAAAAATGGTTATCTAAATTGTTTTTAAAAATAGACAAAACATGCACAAATTGTTTATAAAAAAATACACAAAATATGCAAAAATTGTTTATAAAATACCAATGAAATATTAGTCCAAAAAAAAATACTTTATTACTCAGCATTTGTATCTTCGGTCTTATCATCTTCATTTCCATCACCGTTATACATCGGCCTCATTTTCCACATAGCATTAACAATACTCATTCTCCATGTATTAGCTTCCGTTCTTTGTTGTAGTTGGCTTTGAGATAGCCATTCCAAATTTTCTTCTTCCATATCGAGATGTGATGAATTTTGATCTCCTTCATATTCGGCCAAAAATTCATCAGAGCGGCACTCTTTCCGGAGAAAATTGTGTAGTCCAGTACAAGCCAATACTAATTCTGCTTGCGTTTGAAATGAGAACGGAGGTGCGATTTTGAAAATTGTGAATCGTGATTTGAAAACACCAAAAATTCTCTCAATCACATTTCTTAATGATGCATGACGAAGATTGAATAACTCACTTGCATTTCTAGGGTGACGACCTTGACCACCAAATTCTTTTAAATGATATCGAACACCACGTAATTGAGCTAAAAATTGACGTCGATTAGCAAATCCACAATCCACTAGAAAATATTTACCTAAAAATAATTGTTTGTTAATTAGTTAGCTTGTCACTATTTATAAAAAAATTAAACACAATTAAAAAATATGGTACCTTGAGGCACATGAAGGCCATTTCTTCTTGATAATGCATCATTTAAGAGTCTTGAGTCATGTGCCGAACCTTCCCACCCACTAAGCACATACATGAACTGAAAATCAAAGTTGCAAGCTACCAAAACATTCTGCGATTGATTAACATGACGGTTACGAAAACTGCTGACTTCTCAGCCTGGTACCATTGCCGGGATATGAGTTCCATCTATAGCTCCGATGCAATCCTAAAATAAAGTGAATATGTGATACAAGAAACCTACAACATTTGATATACATTACATAATAAATTATTCATACCTTAAAGAAAGGGTTAAATATTGTACTTTCTTCAATTTTAGCAGGGATCTCTATAGACGGCTTAACCATCATGTCCGGTGCTATGGTGTTCAATGCCTTTAGAGTAGCAAAATGCGAACGACTAAATCTTTGGCGAACATTACAATATATGTCGTTATGCCCAACAATGATCAAGAATGTTGCCACCATTTCTTCAACACATATATCTTGTATCTTCTAGATGAGTTTTCTCTCTAATGATAGAGCATAACTTCATAAACGCATCAGAATACATCCTATACAACTGTCGAAAACTTTGTGGATCTCTTTCAATCATATTAGTAACAAAACGATATCCATTTCTAGTAATCGATCGTCGTTGCAAAGAACATTCAATACACTAAGGCATCATAGTAATTTTTCCTAATAAAATTATAACTGCCTTAATTGCCAACATCAAGAGCCTAACATTTTCGTAAAGTTCCATCTCCTCTTCTTCATCTATTTCTTCTTCCATTTCTTCTTCTTCTTCTATTTCTTCTTCCAATATTTCAAGATTTTCTATGCTGCATATAAAAAATGGGAATGGAGTCTTGATTAAAGACACTACGAATATGGTAAATAAGATATACATTCAAATGCATACAACTTTTAAATCAACAAATAAATCAAATAATAATCAAAAAACGTAATTCATAAGTTCAAATACATGATCATTAGAAATCCTAAGAAGATCACCAACAAAATAATAATAAGACGATAGCATAGTATCTAATATATGACTCAAATGATCCCTATTCTCTAATCTTGTAAGCTATCCAATTAGCTCGTTCTTCAACAATCATCTTCAAGAAACCATCTTTTTTTGACTTGGTGTCAAGCAAGTCAAATGCCTTGAGTCGAATGTCTTCATCCAAATTTGAGATCTCTTTGATTGCATCCCAAGTCGTATAGTATCTTTCTCTTTCTCTTTTCTCTAGTATGATATCTCTTTTCGGTAAGAGATTATGAACTCCATCAAAAGTGTTTGTTAGTTTTTTAATCTCTTCCATGATATTTTCAGTAGAGCTAGAAGTTGCTTCATATTGAGCTCTACTTCTTTTGGGTTGATTTCTTCTTTGAGTGGAGCCCTCAGACACTTCAGGCAACCCAGAAGGTGATGCGGAACCAGATGCTGGTGGCTCATCTTGGGATAGTGCGACAAACACCTCATTTTCAGGATCAAAATTTAAATCTTCTATACGCGCATCTCTATTTTCATCATCTCCGAATGTCTTTGCATCAGTAGCACTACCCAATCCAATGGAGTTTTTTCCTACGGCAACACCATTTTCTACAACAATTTTCAAGTCATCATAATCATGACATTCCCCATACCGCAAGTGTGCGTCTTTTGAGTGAGCTTAGCATAAAATAAAGAACAAATTTATTAATTCACTATGTTAGTTAAATAATATTATTCAATAATATTATTGCAATATGATGCTTACCTCTAAGTACGCATCCTATACTTCATCTGAAGCCGTGAACTTTTTTGTAGTGGGGTGGCACACCGTCGTTTTGGTGTGCAAAATACACTTGCGGGCAAATAGTCCACAAATGCTTAATTTACCCTCAACGTCTAGTATAGCTGATGAAGACGGATGTCGATCCCACGAGGAGTGTTCATAACCTTCTGTCTTTTCTTAGTTTTGGTTTGGGTCTTCAGTGTCACTCTAAAAACCTTGCTAATAAACTTAAACTAACTAAATGCTGAAAAGGGAATCACAAGAGAAAATATCAGTAATAAAAGTGTTCAAGTCAAAGCATCGAGTCATTCGGTAGGTATGCGCAATCCCGGGTAACACATATGTAATTACCACTACTACCCGTTGTGCCCACACTAGCAGAAAGGTCAAAAACCGAATCCCTATGGCCAAATATGGGTAATTGTCACTTTGAGGATTAACCGGTTACAGGAAATGGATACGATCGGCCACTCCCCAATCACTTCTTACATTATATCGTCTAGATGATACGATTGGCACCTAGGGACCTAACTATACAGGAACCTAAGGAGAAAATCACACAAAGGTTTTGCAAGTATAGCAGCTTTGAGGGCAAAAGTGACCCGATTCTAGTAGGTTTGACACGGTCTTGTGCCTGCACATACTACTCAATCTTAACTACCAAGGCTGTCACCCCCGGACTTGCTATACGGGTATCGAGGCATGATCACCTATACACTCCCACGTAACTAACACTAGTACCAGTTAATTAGAAAGCCACCCCCACACTTAGAATGGTACCCAGCCGACACCAGTTCCTATTTTAATTCATTTGTTTTTTTTTGTTTTTTGTTTTTTTTTTGGAAAAGAAAAGGAACTGTATAAAAAAATGCAGATATAAAAGGAAAACGAAAAACATAAAAGAAAAAGAAAAAGAGATCGGGTTGCCTCCCGAATAGCGCTCTTATTTAACGTCGGAGGCTCGACGAAGTGAGCAGGGTCAATCGGTGGATACCGGGGTTGCCAAATCGACCCCATCAAAACTTGACCAGTCAGACGTGGCACAATAAGGCTTGAATAGCTGACCATTAATGTGCAACAGCTTCTGAGTAGCGAGACTACGAATTTCCACTGCTCCATGGGGACTGACATGAACAACCTCAAATGGTCCGATCCAATGAGATTTCAATTTACCCGGCATGAGTCGGAGGCGGGCATTGAAAAGAAGGACCTTCTGACCGACTTCAAAAGTCTTGCGCCGAATGTATTTATCATGGAGAAACTTAGTTCTGTCTTTGTAGGCACTGGTACTGTCATAAGCCTCCAACCGAATTTCTTCCAGCTCTTGTAATTGATAACGCCTCTCATTACCGGCGAGGTAAGGGTCGACATTACATTGCTTGACTGCCCAAAAGGCTCGATGTTCTATCTCAACTGGTAAATGGCATTGCTTCCCAAAGATCAACCGATAGGGGGACATCCCGATAGGTGTTTTGAATGCCGTGCGGTATGCCCATACGGCGTCATCCAGGCGCAGACTCCAATCCTTGCGGTGTGGGCATGTGGTCTTCTCCAGAATATTCTTGATCTCACGATTCGAGACCTCAGCTTGCCCATTGGACTGGGGATGATAGGCAGTGGCGACGCGGTGGTGAACACTATATTTCTTGAACAAGGCTTCTAATGTGCGATTGCAAAAATGTGTGCCTTGGTCGCTAATGATAGCCCGAGGGATGCCAAAGTGCTGAAAAATTTGAGTTTTGAGAAACTTACTAACCACCTTGGAATCATTTGTCGGTGTAGCCTTAACCTCGACCCACTTGGAAACGTAGTCAACGGCTAGCAAGATGTAGGACTGACCAAACGAGCTCGGAAAGGGGCCCATGAAGTCCATCCCCCATACATCAAAGATTTCGCACACCAGAATAGGCACTTAGGGCATCTCATTCTTGGAAGAAATGTTACCCTTGCAGAAGTGATAAGCGTCCCGGAAAATCGTCTCCTAATAAAATCCACAATCAAGGACCTTTCGGGCTGTCCTTCTTGGTCCAAAATGGCCGCCGCAGGCATGGGCATGGCAGAAAGTAAGAATGGATTGGATCTCATCATCAGGGATACATCGACGAATCACTTGGTCGGCACATGTTTTCCACAAATACGGATCATCCCATATGAAGTATTTGGCCTGGCTTCGTAACTTGTTCTTCTTTGCAGTTTCGGTACCCTTAGGGAAAATTCCAGAGGTTAGAAAATTCACCAAATCCGCATACCAAGGGGCTGTATCCGCAGCAGCAAGTAAGAGCTCATCTGGAAAATCATTCGGTATGGGCATACCGTCGGGCTCTGTCAACAGTCTGCTCAAGTGATCAGCAACATTGTTTTCAGCTCCCTTTTTGTCTTTAATCTCCAAATCGAACTCTTGCAGAAGCAAAACCCAGCGAATGAAGCGCGGCTTTGATTCTTTCTTAGAGAGCAAGTATTTCAGAGCGGCATGGTCTGTGTAAACCACCACTTTCGATCCAACAAGATAGGATCTAAACTTCTCGCATGCGAAAACTACGGCTAAGAGCTCTTTCTCCGTTGTCGTGTAATTACATTGGGCTGGATTAAGGGTCTTGGAAGCATAATATATGACATGAATTTGCTTCCCACTCTTTTGTCCAAGTACCGCTCCAACCGCAAAATCACTGGCGTCGTACATGAGCTCAAAAGGGAGGCCCCATTGTGGTGGCTGAATGATGGGCGCAGAAGTGAGCTTTTCTTTCAAAATATCAAAGGCTTCCTTACACTTATCATCAAAATCAAAAGGAGCATCTTTTTGTAGCAACTTGGTCATTGGTTGAGCGATCTTGAAGAAATCTTGAATAAAGCGCCGGTAAAAGCCTGCGTGACCTAAGAAGACACGAATCTCCTTCTCATTAGAAGGATAAGGCAGCTTCACAATCAAATCAACCTTGGCCCGATCAACTTCGATCCCTTTTGCAGAGATGACATGGCCAAGCACGATACCTTGTTGCACCATAAAATGACACTTCTCAAAATTCAACACTAAGTCGGTCTCAACACATCTTTGGAGTACCTTATCCAAATGCGCCAAGCATTGCTCAAATGAATCTCCATGCACGGTAAAATCATCCATAAAGATTTCGATGCAGCTCTCAATCAAGTCAGAGAAGATACTCATCATACACCGTTGAAAGGTGCCAGGGGTGTTACACAATCCAAATGGCATCTTCCGGCAGGCAAACGTTCCAAACGGGCATGTGAAAGTCGTCTTTTCTTGATCCTCTTGGGCGACAAAAATATGAAAGTAGCCCGAATATTCATCGAGGAAGCAGAAGAATGATTTTCCTGCCAATCGTTCAAGTATCTCATCAATGAACGGCAAGGGAAAATGATCTTTGCGGGTTGCATCATTTAATTTTCAAAAATCTATGCACATGCGCCAACCAGTTTGCAACCGCATTGGAATCAACTCATTGTTCTCATTCTTCACAAGCTGGAAACCGGATTTCTTAGGGACCACGTGCACTGGACTGACCCATTTACTGTCGGAGATAGGGTAAATAATCCCTAGCTGGAGTAGCTTGAGGATTTCTTTGAGAACCACCTCTTTTATCACCGGGTTCAATTTTCTCTGTGGATCTCTGGACGGTTTGTTATCTGGCTCCAGAAAAATGTGATGCATGCAAATATCTGGACTGATGCCTTTGATGTCTGCCAAAGTCCACCCGATAGCTCCTTTGTGTAACTTCAAAACCGTTAAAAGTCGGCCTTCCTGGTCGGGGGAGAGATCTTTGCTAATGATGACGGGCAAAGTGTCCTGCTCCCCTAGATAGGCATATTTCAGATGTTCAGGGAGGACTTTCAGTTCTAGAATGGGAGCTTTCACATGAGAGGGCAGAATCGGTGCAGTGTCCGTTGTTATGGGCATACGGCCTGCGAGATTGCGAGCTGGAAATTCACTGGTGGCATAGAGTTGCTGAATAATCTCTCTGATTGTGGCTTCTTTATCTGAGTTAGCAGCTGTTTCAGTCACTCCACCGAAAAGAACCTGTTCTAAATGGTCATCCCTGAAATTATGCTCAACAAACTCATCAACTAGTGTATCAACAATATCAACCATATAAAGAGCCTCAGGATCCTCAACATGCTTCATGGCCTCAAATATATTAAATGTAACAATATCATCATCAAATTCAAAACTAAGCATGCCAGTATCAACATCAATCTTAGTTCTTGCGGTTTTCATGAAGGGACGTCCTAACATAATTAGTGATCTATGGGAAGAAAGAGAATCATCCATATCAAAAATGTAAAAATCCACAGGGAAAATCAATTCATTCACTTTGACCAAAACATCTTCGACTACACCCTGAGGATATGCATTAGACCTATCAGCTAATTGTATGATGACTCGGGTATCTTTGATAGGGCCTAATTGCAAGTCTTTGTACATAGATAAAGGCATAACATTTATGGATGCGCCTAAATCGAGCATGACTTTCTCAACCTTTTTATTCCCAATGATGCAAGGGATAGTGAACATACCTGGATCCCTGCATTTCTGTGGCAATTTCCGTTGGATCACTGCGGAGACATTTTCGCCAACTTGAATTCGGGCATCTTTCCCATATCGGATCTTCTTGGCACATAATTTCTTCAAGAATTTCGCATATCTGGGTACTTGCTTGATGGCATCAATTAGAGGTAGATTGATTTCCACCTTCTTAAAAAGCTCCAAGATTTCCTTTTCATCATTTTCTTTCTTGGTACGAATCAATCTAGAAGGAAAAGGAGCTGCAACTACAGAATTAGAATTTTTAGAGTCAGCTTGTACCTCAACAGGGGTGGGCTCGGTAACTGCAGAAGGCTGTTCTTCCTTTGGGTTAGATTCATCTTCAGTCTGTGCAGTATGCCCATACGGCATGCTCTTCTCGGCCTTTTTCTCCACTTCAACCAATTCTTTCCCACTTCGGAGGGTCACGACACTTACATTGCCTCTGGGGTTTTGTTCAGCTTGTGAGGGTAGCTTTCCTGTATGCCCTTGCAACTTGTTCATCTGCGTGGCTAGCTGAGTGATTTGTGTGCCCATACTGCCAAGGGCAGCTTGTGTTTCTTGCTGGAATGCCTTCTGATTTTGTGTCAAACTATTCACCAGAGCATTTCTTTGTTCCAGACATTTCATGATTTCACTCATGCTCGGTGCAGGTTTGTCCGTATGGGCATACGACCCATCTTGTGGCGGTCTTGAAGGCAAATCCCCAGGTGGTCTTTGATCGCCCGGCTGTTTCCAATGGAAGTTCGGATGATTCCTCCAACCTGGATTGTAGGTGTTGGAATAAGGGTCATTATTTCTCTTCCTTCGGAAAGCATCTCCTTGTGGGGCATCGTACTGAATTCCTCTGTAGGCATCTTGCTGTGCGTCACCCGAACCATAACAAGCTTGCTCGGTGGAAGGTTCCTGCAATGTTGGGCACTCATCGGTAAAGTGTCCACTCTCTGTGCATACACCACATCGGGACTGCTTTGTTTGGGCAACCGCTAGGCCTCTAACTAAAGAAGTTAGTGCATCAATCTTTTCATTCACTCCACCATTCTCAGCTCGATCAATCCCTTTTACTGGCCTGTATCGATCATCATCCTCGTCTTCATATTGTTGACCTCCAGATACCATATCAATTATGAGTTGCTTTGCCTCATCCAGAGTTTTGTTGATGAGGGATCCTCCACTGGCCGCGTCCACAATTTTTCTGTCAAAAGAAGACATGCCTTGATAAAAATAATTTGTGAACAACTGATAATCAGAGAATCCGTGATCCGGGCATTTACGGCACAGCTGCATGGAATCGTGCCCAGTACTCGGCCAAACTTTCATGTTGTTTCTGCTTGATACTGCTAATGGCCATCCTTAGATTTGCAGCTCTTGATTCTGGGAAGAATTTGCGCAAGAACTGCTCTTCCAGCTCCTCCCACGAAGTGATCGAACCAGATGGTAAATCAAAGAGCCACTCCCTGGCTCTTCCTTGCAAAGTGTGTGAAAAAGTCAGTAGCCGTAGATTATTAGCAGAAAATCCTTGGGGACGCAACGTGGAGCAGACTAGATCGAATTCAGCCAGGTGTGTGTGTGCACTCTCTCCAGGTAGATCGCTGAACTTTGGCAGAACTTGTATGAACCCTGGCCGTATATCTGCGTTATTTGAAATGGTAGGTAGAACGATGCAGATAGGCCTGTTGTTACGATGGCGCCCCAGCTCTCGAATCAGCGGAGCAGGTTCAGCGGGATTGACAAGGGCTCGATTCTCGTTATTAGCCATACTCGCTTCGAACAATTGATGAAGATCAAAAGTCTCTAATTCTAGGGCGGAGACTGCCTTAGCTGCCTTAGCAGCTCTCCTCAACTAGTGCAGAGTTCTTTCTGGCTCTGGGTCGAACAACAACTTCTCTTCTTGCGAGGAACGGGTCATGCACTGAAAAGATAAAACAAAAATAAGAAAAATAACAAGCTGAAAATATGAGAGTAATTACTACTTTAGAACCGATCCCCGGCAACGGCGCCAAAATTTGGTGCGTCATTTTACACCAAAAATAAAATTCCCGACAACAGTCGGTATGCTCTTACTGCATGAGTACAGCGATGAGCGAGATCGTCTCCCAAGGGACCGGCGAGAATTACCCTATACTCTCAATCTGTATAACCAAACTTCAAAACGGGTTTTTGAAATTATAATAAAATAAACGAAATTAACAATTAAATATAAAATGAATGCACACGTAATTAAATTGAACGGACTTAAAATATGAAAAGAAATATTCTGGAATTCAATTAACTCCACCCTAGCTTACCTAAACCGATCCTTGATGCAATGATTAATTCAATTAACACATACAAATCAGTTATAGCTACCGAAGATGCTTACTGACGCAGCCTAATTCCTCCGTAACTTCTCGATAATCAGGAAGACGCTTAACTAATTATTTCCCTAATCGACTGACAACCGTAAGAGACGCTCTATAGGTTTAATGAGCCGACAACCTTAAAATCTAGAGGAACCCGATTCATATTTAACAGACTCTGACGCAGGACCGTGAATTAAGATTTTTATTCCCCCTGGTTCTGAAGAACCGTTTCGCCACTAATTAAACTTAAACCATAATTACGGATGGCCGGTTTAATTGACTACTAATTAATTCCAATCCACTAAGTATTTGCAACTACCTAGAAATATTGAAATAATTAACTACCCGAAATACAAAGAATAACAAATGCATGCACATAATTGAATGATGAACACGATTAGATCTCACAGCTTATTTAAGCCAGGGTTTCGTTAGTTGTTTCCAGAATAAGAAGAAATTAGCTAGAACTCATATTAAGATGTGATTGCAAAAATATTGAAAAATGAAATACCATGAAAATAAAACGAAGAAGATGAACTAATCTGCTCCAGGGAGAAAACATCGTCTGCTCTCGTTCTTGCGTGCAGAATTAAAGTCTGAATGTCCAAAATATGATAAGTTCTAATCTATATATCAAATTCCTAAAATAAGATAATATCAACAAGGAAATAACCATCCTAATCTATTCCAACAAGGAAGTTAACAAAAAACGGGACTCTTGAGGCGGTGGGAACTCTTCTAGCTCGCGTCCAGGCCTTGGGCTTAAGTAATTTCCATGTTCCAGCCCATAAACGCATGTTCAGGCCCAGTTTCTTGAGTTATCCGCCCATTCGTCCTACCGTATGCCCATACGGCATGGCTTTACTTCCTTCAATTTCAACTTCTTGTGCACAGCTCATTTCTTCACCAAAAACATACCATTTTCTTCATCTTTGCGTCAATGCCCTACAAAAACCCTCAATGTACAACTTCTTCCAAAATAACATCATTATATGGCAATTAACACAATCAAACCACATAAAATCGCCTCAAAATATCAAGTATAATTGGCCCGATCATACCAGTTAATTAGAAATGTGCGCTTTCATCTCTAATCACCCTTTACCTATGTCTAAGTGAAAAACAAGTTAAGATTGTGAACCCTTAAGTCATTAAAGTCCTATCACCTCATGCACATATTCTACCCTTAGACCATTACTTTGACTTGAATAGTGGATACTTAGCCACTAAACATAGAAATGGAAGTAAAAGAAATGATAAAAGACATCTTACTTGGAAAGGAAATAACTGGATTAACTTCTCGGCCTAACCCCAGTTTTGCCAACAAAACAACTGAACTACCTTTATGCGGGCAAACCGCTAGCTTCAGGCAGACAGAATATCTAGAGAATAAACTAAGTGCGAAAACAGGAAATTGTATCTTCGTGCTGTAAAAAAACGTCATCCCCGATATGAAAACAAATAAAAGTATTTATAGCAAATGAATTAAGGCTTCAAGCAGCCCAGATTTCACCTACGCAGGGGCTCTTGCACTCCTCCACTTCATCACCTTCATGCTCCATGTTCTTTCTTGATTTTAGGAGTGATAGCAACAAACCCTAGCGTCTCCAGTAACTTCCTGATGTCTCCACTTCCTTCCCAACGTGTTTGGACCTCCCCAAGACTCGGAACTGACTGCCACATCACCTCCACGTGCATATAGGAGCTGTCCCGCGATTCTGTTGCGTAATTCTCGCAACAACTTTGACTGGGTCCTCAGCAGGCAAATTAGTTCTTTGTGCCCTCAGCATAAATAACACCTGTCTGTGCCTGTTGTGGTGGTTTTGTGCCCTCATCCTCCTGTAATCAGCTTTACCCCCAAAACTAGACTAGACTCTATACTAAACACTTATAAAGGGTGTAAAAAGATAAAGGAAAAAATACGAATTTGAGTCTTCATCACACCCACACACTTGGACTATACTTGTCCTCAAGTATGAATGCAACTTTAACTCGAAACAACAACAAACAGAAGACTCAAATGACTCAAAACAAGATAATACAACATATGAATCATAAGTTGATAAAGGGCATAACAGTTGAACATGATGATGCAGACAAATCGAATCAATCAAACACAGGCTAGTACAATTATTGAAGTGTGCACTCAGCTCGTCTTTTTCTCGAGTGTTTAGGTTAAGTGTTTACTCTCAACAATTCCATCAAATTGTCATCAACAAACTTGCAAACACCCTGTACAAACAATTTACGTTATTCACATGCATGCATATCAAAAGGTCTTGTGAGGGTTGTCATGAGGCATGCAGATCAATGTTGGAAATATTTAGGAACTGGCTACCCTCAATAGTATTCGGGCAAAATCAGCACTGGCAGCTTTGTGCCCACATAATAACCTGGAATAAAAATTCAAACACTTTTTATTTTTTTATTTTATTATATATATATATATATATATATTTTATTTTCTTTCTTTGTGCCCAATTCTGGCGTCCTGTCACTATTTGACTTAAACATACTACTAATACGAGCATAAATGTTTCATTCCCAGTCATAAGATACTCTTTAAAGAGAGATTTTCAGAACACAAGTCATGAATAAATGAGCAGGCTCGAATAATGGCAGCAATGAGAAGCATTTATCAGTGAATAATATGGCCAAATAACGATGAAAGAAATTGCCTTAATCATCTAAGCATGCATGAGAACATGAAATCAAGTTTGACAGGGCACAAGCAAGTAAGCATCAAATGAGGTGGTGGAAATCAAACACACAGAAAGAAGTCGCAAATGTTAATTTGGGTTCAAAGCTCACTGGGTAGTTATATTGCTTTCACATGCGATTGATTAATTCCATCTGCCTAACAATAACTTTATGTCCATATATGCCCAATGTCAATCTATGACTCATATGCTATAAACTCAACATGCACACACAAAATACAAACAAAACATACAAACACAACGACCTAGGCATATCCCTCTCACACACTTGCTGTGCAAAGTACCCTTGCGGGCACAAGCAGTAACGTGGGTTAGATATGCCCAAAACAGACTAGATATATACAGACGCAAATATACAAAAACAAAAATAGACACTAAACACACAAACAAAAATAAAAACAAATCCTAAACTACTGGGGATAAAACATGACTTAAGGAGAGGAGGGGTAGTCTAACCCGAGATGAACACAAATGCTATGCAGGGCTTTCTCAATTCTTTCAAGCTTCTTTGAATATGCACTGCTCTGTGCCCTGCTCGGTCCTTCTTGTGCCCTGGGGGCCTTTCTCTTATCAAAGTATGTTGGTTCGTGAAAAGGGAGGAAGTATGAGGTGTTCTCTTTAGTGAACCCAACTAGCTGCATCCACTCCAGCCTCTAGGCATCGAGATACTTGTCACTTCATCAAGCTCTGGGTACCCCTCAAAGATGTCGTCGAGGTCGCCACCTTTCAAACCTTCAAACAGTCTAGCCACGAACATGCCCAAAGCTACAACAGTTGCTCTGGTGTTGCTGGTCTGAGCCTGCAATTGGACCGCCAGAATGTAGCCGAGGTTGATCTTCTGCTTGTGCACCATGTTCCATAATATGAATACCTCCTGCTGTGTCACTTGGCCTGTACCATCCTTGCACCCATAAAGGTTGAATGCCATCCATCTATGGCAAATCTGGAGGGCGTGGTCAGAGAGGTGCTTGTCCTTGCTTGAGCCCGAAAGATAGAAGCCTTTGTCTCCAATTTCCTCCCACCGTTGCTGAATGTTTGGACTCCAGTCGTCGCCGACGCTGGTTGCTGCTTCTTTGTACCACTTCGCATGCACATCTTTTAGTTGGATGAAATCCAATAATAGATTCAATCATGAGATTGACATGCTATAGCTTTCTCCAGCTATATAGAAGTTCACAACTCCGGGTGTCTCCAGACCAAATCCCTACACTAGTTTAAACTCATACGAGGAAAGGAATTCAATGGTTAAAGAAGGGCGTACCGTGTTCCTCCAGCCGAGTACTTGCTCCCAACCGATGTTGGCAAAGTATTCATACACTTGGTCCATGACTCCAAGTGTATTTAGCATGTTGTCATGAAGAACGTACAAGGGCAGATGCTTCTTCTTGTTCAATCTCTCGACAATTCCTTGTCTTGAGCTGCTTGGATCCTCCTTCTCCTCCTTCGCCAAGCGGCGGGGGAGGGTTCTGAGTGGCACCCTGCTTTTTGTGCCCTTCACCTTTGCGGGCACATAGGATTGAACAGGAGCTGGGATGATTTGGATTTTCGGTTTCACTTCCTCACTGTTCACCGACTTCTCTTCCTCTTCATTGTTGGACTGCTCCACATCTAGCCTTCTCTTGGTGGGTAGCTTCTCTTGTTTCTTTGACTCCTTGCTGACTGGCTTCCTTGACCCTTTGCTGGTTGACTTGGTTCCCTTTGACTTGCTCTTAGACTTTTCGGGCACATCGGGACCCTTGCTTTGACTTGGTTCCCTCTGTGCCTCCTTCGAGAGCTCCTGTGGTTTTACCTTCTTCAACTTTTTCTTCACTGCGGGTGGATCGGGTTGTGCCTGTTTCGGTTGCTTAGACTGGCTGTGGGCATTCTCAGAGGTAGATCCCTCTGAGGTCACTTTGTCGTCCTCCAACGATTCCTTTTTCTCTTTTTCCGGTTCTGGTTCTTTCTCCTTCTCATCTTGATGATCTTGCTCTAGTTTCTCCTCCTCTTTGTCATCTTCTTCCATGCTTTCACCTTCAAATTCATCATCGCTTTCTTCTTCATTACCGCTGCCATTTTGTTTTTCTTCATCCACGTCACCTTCTTTCTCTGGTCCACCATTGTTCTCCCCGTCTTTCTCTGGTTCCTTTTCAGGCTCAGAATCGTTTGATTCTTCGCTGGGTTGGGGTGTCGGCGGCTTCTCAGGAGTTGGTGGCTTCTCAGGTGCGGGCGTTGGGTCAGGGTTTTGCCCAGCTTGTGGTGGGCTCTGAGGTTTGCCCTTATCAACCTCAACCTTCTTCTTCTTCGACACACCGCCCTTAGTCTTCAGCGGTGCTCATTTTTTTTTCTTTGCTTGCGGCGGCGGGAGCGGTGGGTGCTGTGGCAGAATGGTCTGGATCGATGAGGGGTTTAGAACGGGTTCGGTGTTTTGTGTCGGCTGCTCTATCTGGGTCGACTGGGTGGTCTGAGTTGTCTCTTGTGATGATTCGCCGGCGTTGTGGGCACTGCGTCGTGTGCCTCGCTTGGTAGTGTCTCCAATTTTCTTCGCATTCACCATTTTTTTCTTGACAAGGGGTTGGGGAATTTGGGAGGTAGGGTTTGCTTTGCTCGATTTGTGAGAAATCAAGAGTGGGGGGGTATTTGAATGCTTCTGGGGACGTGGGGTGTTGTGAGGGTGGTGGGTTTGTGCAGAGAGATCGTGGCCGAGAATTTAGGGAGAGGTTGTGCCTAATTTTGAGAGATTTGGGGGCTTTTTTGAATTGGGGGGGAGATATGTTTATAATTCAAAATAATTATATGGATATATCATCTCTCCCTCACTCCCTTTTTTTCGACCTCAATTTTCAACAATTATCAACACTGCATGGGGAAAACCAACCGTCTCTGCAGCTGCTGTCCGTGTCCAATCAGTCAAATCTGCTACAGTACCCACCCACACACTTAAACCTTGCTTTGCCCTATTCATTACTTTGCCCACAGTGATGCGTTTCCAGTCTTTGCCTTCCTGCAGCGTTAATTCACAAACAAAATACAAAGAACAAACATAATTGAAATTAAAGCAAGTAAACAAACCGAGTTGCCTCCCGTCCAGCGCCTTTGTTTAAGGTCTTTGGCTCGACCATGTTGTGCCTTCAGTAGTACTCAGGACTGCTCAAAACTTGGGTTTCTGCCTAAGTTTCCTTCTCTTGCTTGAAATATAGTTTCACCCTCTGGCCATTGACTCGAAATTCGCACCCATCTTTTGGGTTCACTAGGTCGATTGCTCCACTTGGGTGTTGATGTTGCACCAGATAGGGGCCCATCCATTTTGACTTTAATTTGCCCGCATGCAATTTGAGCTTTGAGTTAAACACGAGTACCTTTTGCCCACAGAGCAACTGTTTGCCCCTTGCGAGTGCATCGTGGTATCTCTTGGTCCTTTCCTTATACCACAACATTATCATAGGCCTCGGACCTCAACTCTTCCAATTCTTGGATCTGCAGCTTCCTCTCAATTCCAGCGCATTCATTATTGAAATTCAACTTTTTGATTGCCCAAAATGCTTTATGCTCCATTCCCACGGGCAAATTGCAATACTTTCCAAAAACCAGCCTATAAGGAGACATCCCAATAGGTGTCTTGTAGGCTGTGCGATATGCCCACAGAGCATCTTCCAAGTGATTGCTCCAGTCTTTGCGCCTTGGTCCAACAACTTTCTCCAGAATATTTTTGATTTCCCTGTTTGAGACTTCTGCTTGTCCATTTGCCTGGGGGTGATATGCAGTAGTAACCTTGTGTGTGACCCCATACTTTACCATCATCTTCTTTATGACTGAGTTGCAGAAATGAGTCCCTTTATCACTGATCAGGACTTTGGGCATTCCGAAGCGACAGAACACATTTGCCCTCAGGAACTTCACCACTGTATTTGCATCGTTCATTGGAGTGGCTTTTGCCTCCACCCACTTGGACACATAATCTACAGCCAGGATAATGTAGAGATTATTACCTGACTTGGGAAATGGTCCCATGAAATCTATGCCCCATATGTCGAAGACTTCCATGGGCATGATAGGTGTTTGTGGCATGGCCTCCCGAATAGAAATATTCCCAGTCATCTGGCAATTCTTGCACTTCTTTACAAATATATAAGCATCCCTGAATAATGTAGGCCAGTAAAATCCTCCATCTAATACCTTCCTTGTTGTTCTACATGGGCCAAAATGACCTCTGCATGCATTGTTATGGCAGAACTTCAAGATGTTTAAGACCTCATCATCACTGACGCACCTTCTTATGACTTGATCAGTTCCAATTTTTCAAAGAGTTGGTGCTTCCCAAAGATAGAACTTGCACTCACGCTTCATCTTATTCTTTTGATAGTCACTCAAACCAACTGGAAACTGTCTTGCGACCAGATAGTTCACTATGTTGGCAAACCATGGCTCCTTTGCTGTTTTGCCCGCAACCTCATACAAGTGCTCATCTGGAAAATTCTCAGTGATTTCCTCTTTGCTCTCAACCATCAGACGGCTGAGATGGTCTGCAACCAGGTTTTCTGTCCCAGTCTTGTCTTTGATCTGCACATCGAACTCTTGTAAGAGCAATATCCACCTTATGAGTCTCGACTTTGACTCTTTCTTAGACAGTAGGTACTTCAGAGCTGTGTGATCTGTGTAAACAATCACTTGTGCCCCCAGCAGATAGGAACAGAACTTCTCAAAAGCAAACACTACTGCTAACAGCTCCTTCTCCGTGGTGGTATAGTTGCATTGCGCGGCATTTAATGTCTTGGAGGCATAATAGATAACATAGCTTTCTTTGCCTCTTTTCTGGCCCAAAACCGCTCCCACGGCAAATCCACTGGCATCACACATCACCTCAAATGACATTCCCTAATCCGGAGGTTGGATAATAAGGGAAGACACTAACATATTCTGCAATGTATAAAAAGCTTTCTTGTAGTCATCATCAAAGTTAAATTTTACCTCCAGTTGTAGTAGGTTTGTGAGTGGTTGAGCAATCTTTGCGAAGTCCTTAATGAATCGACGATAGAAACCCGCATGGCCTAGAAATGCCCGAATCTGCTTAACATTGATGGGATAGGGCAATTTGGCAATGACCTCCACTTTTGCCCTGTCCACCTCAATTCCTCGCTCGGATACTATATGTCCCAGCACGATTCCTTCTCTTACCATAAAGTGACACTTCTCATAATTCAACACCAAGTCTTTTTTCACACAACGGCTTAGTACCTTGCTCAAATGATCAAGGCATTGATCAAAGCTATCTCCATAAACCGTGAAGTCGTCCATAAAGATCTCAATACAAGTCTCAAGCATATCAGAAAATATACTCATCATACACCGTTGGAATGTGCCTGGAGCGTTGCAGAGGCCAAAAGGCATCCTTCTGTAGGCAAATGTGCCAAAGGGGCAAGTGAATGTCATTTTGCCTTGATCGTCTTGGGCCACCACGATTTGCATATAACCAGAATACCCATCCAGAAAACAGAAGTACGATTTTCCCGCAAGCCTCTCCAACATTTGATCGATGAAAGGCAAAGGAAAATGATCTTTCTTTGTGACTGCATTCAACTTGCGGTAGTCAATGCAAACTCTCCATCCGGTCTGCAGTCTCACCTGAATAAGTTCCTTGTTTTCATTCTCCACCACTTGGATTCCAGACTTTTTGGGCACAACGTGAATAGGACTCACCCACTCACTGTCGGGCACATGGAAGATAATGCCCATATCGAGCAGCTTTAGAATCTCCTTTAACACAGCTTCTTTCATCAAGGGATTCAGGTTCCTTTGGGGATCTTGCACTGGTTTTGCCCCTTCTTCCAACTGGATCCGATGCATGCAAATGGTGGAACTTATGCCCTTGATGTCGGCTAAGGTCCATCCAATTACTTTCTTGTGCATCTTCAATAGTGCTATCAACTTGACTTCCTGCTTCATGGTCAACGATGAACTGATTATAACTGGCAAATTCTCTCATTCACCCAAATAGGCATATTTGAGGTGATCGGGCAACTCCTTCAACTCCAACTTGGGTGGCTTGATGATAGACCGCACCAATTTATCACCCTGCCTTGTTGTGGGCAAAGACAAACATTTATCTCTTGAAAAATCGGCTTCGATGTGATACAATTGCAGAATTACCTCTTTGATTTGCTTATCTCGTTCCTCTTCAGTATCCCAATCGATCTTACTGTTCTGAAGTACCCAATCAAGTGGATCCTTTGCCAGCAGCCTTTGCATTTCTTCTTGGATCATAGGCTCAAAAACATCGATCACATGTACACCCTCAGTGTCATTGGGGTACTTCATTGCTTCCATGATGTTGAAGGTAACTCTGTCTCCATCGAACTCGCACGTCAATGTGCCATTATCGACATCAATCTTCGTATGTGCCGTCTTCATGAATGGTCTGCCCAAAAGTATACAGGCAGTCTTTGGATTGGTTTTGCCCATATCCAGCACATAGAAGTCTGCTGGGAAAATTAGACTCTCCACTTTGATTAGGACATCTTCAAGCACTCCCTCGGGGTAGACACTGGAACGGTCAGCCAATTGAATAATTGCCCTTGTATCTTTGAGCGGTCCTAAGGTCAGTTCTTAAAAAATGCTTACGGGCATAACATTGATCGATGCCCCTAAGTCCAGCATAGCTCTCTCAACTCGAAGTCCTCCAATTTCATAGGGAATAAAGAACATCCCTGGGTCTCCACACTTTTCAGGCAGCTTCTTCTGCAATAATGCTGACACATTTTCATTCACCACCACTTGTGCCTCCTCTGTGAATCTCACCTTCTTTGTACATAAGTCCTTCAGGAAACGGGCATATCGGGACACCTGTCTGATTGTGTCCAGTAGGGGAACATTGATTTTCACCTTCTTGAAGATGTGCATTAGATCCCTATCCTCTGCTTCTTTCTTATTCCGCTTCATCTTTCCTGGAAATGGTAAAGACACCTCGATCTCTTTTGGAATATTACTCTTCAGGATGGGTTTGGGCACAAATACTCCTGGTTCGTCATTTGCCCTCAACTCTGGTTCCTCCTTTGTGGGCTCATCATCGCTGTGGGCATCATCCTCTGCAGTCTCTGGATATGGTGCAGGCAATTGCCTTCCACTCTTCAGTGTTATTGCATTTACCCAGCCTTTTTTGGTGGTTCTGTCTATGAGGGCAGAATTCCTTTAGCTTTCTCCATCCTTGCGATTGCATCACTAATTTGGGATATTTGTCCTCCCAAATAGCTCAGTCCATTCCTTGTCTCCTGCTCGAAGGCTTCTGATTTTTTTTGTACCTCCACCGTTTCATTCACAATCTTGTGAACCATGTCTGATAAAGACGGTTCTGCTGCGGGTGCAGGATAGTATGGTGCTATCTACCTCTGACTGTAGTTGGGGGCAAGGTGATTATGCCTCCTCCTTTGCCCTCCATCAATAGTGTTGACCGTTTCTTCCTTCTCCTTCACTTGTGGACACTGGTCAGAGTGGTGCCCTATCAATTCACATACCCCACAAATTCGCAAGGTATTAGCGGAAAACATGGTGATCATCTTCTCCATTTTGTTGCAGAGTTGTTCGATTCGGTCATCAGTTTCAAGCACAGAGATAGTTTTGCTCGCAGCGGCAACACTTGTTCTTTCATATGAATCGTCTCTGTTCTCCTCGGCCATTTCTCCAATAAGTATTAGAGCTTCAACTGCCCTCTTGTTCAGGATAGATCCTCCGCATGCTGCATTCAGTAGGGCTCGGTCCTCGCTTCTCAACCCCGAGACAAAATAGTTCACCAGGTCATGATCTGGAATCTGGTGATGTGGGCATTTCGAGAGCAATTGCTTGAAACGCTCCCAGTAGTCGTAAAAGCTCTCGTGGGGACTAGCCCTTGCGGTTGAGATCTTCTTTCTCATGCTCTGCACTCTTGATGTGGGGAAGTACTTCTCCAAAAACTTTTGCTGGAGTTGACTCCAGTTGGTTACACTCCTGGCAGGAATAGTGTATAACCATTCTCGAGCTCCGTCCTACAAGGTGAAAGGAAAAGAAACCAGACGAATGTATTCGTCTGTCCCATTAGCTCGTGTGCGTTGCGTCTCACATGCCATCTCAAAATCTTGTAGATGTCATTGTGGATCCTCCCCTGGATGGTCATGGAATTTGGGCAAAATCGAGATGAAGTTTGCCCTCAGCTCCCAGTTACCAGTAGTTGTGGGCAAAACGATGCCCGTGGGACGCATGTTCATGGTTTGAGGGAAACTCAGCTGCCTCAAAGTAAGGGTGTGCGGTGGTGGTCTCTGTTGTTCTTCTTCCTCGTGGTTTGATATCTGATCGTCCTCCATCTCTTCTTCAGAATAGAGTGGATTGACGTTGCTTATCTCAACTTGTTCGTTGCTTGCCTGACTTTCTCCGCCTGAGGTCAAATCGTCACTGGATTCTTCAGTTTGATTATCCTCCTGCAGCCTTTTCAAAAATGCCCTGGCTTGTGCCCTTCTTGCCCTCGCTGACCTCTCTATCTCCGGATCGTAGAGTAAATCTCCTGCGCGGTTAGAACGACGCATATACTAAGGTAAACAGTAAATAGATAGAAAAGTGTGCTTACACTCCCCGGCAACGGCACCAATTTTGGCACACCGTCGTTTTGGTGTGCAAAATACACTTGCGGGCAAATAGTCCACAAATGCTTAATCTACCCTCAACGGCTAGTATAGCTGGTGAAGACGGATGTCGATCCCACGAGGAGTGTTCATAACCTTCTGTCTTTTCTTAGTTTTGGTTTGGGTCTTCAGTGTCACTGTAAAAACCTTGCTAATAAACTTAAACTAACTAAATGCTGAAAAGGGAATCACAAGAGAAAATATTAGTAATAAAAGAGTTCAAGTCAAAGTATCGAGTCATTCGGTAGGTATGCACAATCCCGGGTAACACATATGTAATTACCACTACTACCCGTTGTGCCCACACTAGTAGAAAGGTCAAAAACCGAATCCCTATGGCCAAATATGGGTAATTGTCACTTTGAGGATTAACCGGTTACAGGAAATGGATACGATCGGCCACTCCCCAATCACTTCTTACATTATATCGTCTAGATGATACGATCGACACCTAGGGACCTAACTATACAGGAACCTAAGGAGAGAATCACACAAAGGTTTTGCAAGTATAGCAGCTTTGAGGGCAAAAGTGACCCGATTCTAGTAGGTTTGACACGGTCTTGTGCCTGCATATACTACTCAATCTTAACTACCAAGGCTGTCACCCCCGGACTTGTTACTATGCGGGTATCGAGGCATGATCACCTATACACTCCCATGTAACTAACACTAGTACCAGTTAATTAGAAATGTGCGCTTTCATCTCTAATCACCCTTTACCTATGTCTAAGTGAAAAACAAGTTAAGATTGTGAACCCTTAAGTCATTAAAGTCCGATTACCTCATGCACATATTCTACCCTTAGACCATTACTTTGACTTGAATAGTGGATACTTAGCCACTAAACATAGAAACAGAAGTAAAAGAAATGATAAAAGACATCTTACTTGGAAAGGAAATAACTGGATTAACTTCTCGGCCTAACCCCAGTTTTGCCAACAAAACAACTAACTACCTTTATGCGGGCAAACCGCTAGCTTCAGGCAGACAGAATATCCAGAGAATAAACTAAGTGCGAAAACAGAAAATTGTATCTTCGTGCTGTAAAAAAACGTCATCCCCGATATGAAAACAAATAAAAGTATTTATAGCAAATGAATTAAGGCTTCAAGCAGCCCAGATTTCACCCACGCAGGGGCTCTTGCACTCCTCCACTTCATCACCTTCATGCTCCATGTTCTTCCTTGATTTTAGGAGTGATAGAAACAAACCCTAGCGTCTCCAGTAACTTCCTGATGTCTCCACTTCCTTCCCAACGTGTTTGGACCTCCCTAAGACTCGGAACTGACCGCCACATCACCTCCACGTGCATATAGGAGCTGTCCCGCGATTCTGTTGCGTAATTCTCGCAACAACTTTGACTAGGTCCTCAGCAGGCAAATTAGTTCTTTGTGCCCTCAGCATAAATAACACCTGTCTGTGCCTGTTGTGGTGGTTTTGTGCCCTCATCCTCCTGTAATCAGCTTTACCCCCAAAACTAGACTAGATTCTATACTAAACACTTATAAAGGGTGTAAAAAGATAAAGGAAAAAGCACGAATTTGAGTCTTCATCATGGGGTCATATCCAAAACCAGAGCTAAACTTCATAAGGTTTGAATAAGATAACCAACGATTTTTAAACCATTTGAGCCGGCTTTGGTAATTGCTATAGGTCTTATTACACTCAATTTTTTCATTAAGAACAAGAAATATTCTTTCTTCCACAGTTGTTTTGCTAAAGATACCACTATTATCACGCCATCCTCAACCCGCAACATCAATCATAAGTTCTAACAACACGTCACTTTGTTAGTCCATTGTTCATAGGATGCCTTCCTTTTCGTATCTTGCTGTGAATCCCCCATGATAATATTACTATATTATAGAGATACAAAACATATATATACAAAGTGAATCAAAATTAGTTAATATATTAAACTAAAATCCCAGCGACCGCTGGAACCCAGCACTCGCTGGCATGGTGTACGTCGCTTGGATCCCAGCTACGCAATTCACATCCAGCGAGCGCTGGGATCCCAACGAGCGTTGGAATGGTTTGATTTCTACATAAATTTCTCCGAGGTCACATATGACTATACCAATAAAATTCATACAGATACAGATGAACAATATTAGGGCGATTGTGTTATTGTGTATAAACGATTTATCCGCATAATATTTAAAAAAAAAACCCTACATATTTTTTTTGTTCTTCATTTAACAAACTAAAAAATCTAACCCAAATTCAATCAATAATGAGTAAGTGTATCAAAACAACGTCAAACAGTAATTCAGAAAAAACCTACATATTTTTTTTCTTCATGCAAGAAACTCAAAAAATCAAAGCCAAATCCAATCAATAATGAATACGCGTGTACCAAAACAACGAGAAATAGTAGCAAAGAGAGTATCTTTGTGAGACGAATATACTATAGTTGAGCAATTAATTTTTCTTCTTAAAGCAAATTGAAAAAGAATTGATGAAGAATGATAAAAAAATACGTGAATGGGATTATTTATGGACACTGCCGACTTAAGCCCAACGACCGCTGGACCTCAGCGGTCGCTGGGAATTGACCGACTTATTCTCAGCAACCACTGGAGTACCCTTAATGGCTGCTGGGGTACACCGTGCGCTGGGGTGATCGAATTCAACCCCTTAGCGGCCGCTGTAATTCACCGCGCGCTGGGTTTTAAGAATCCATCAAAATCTCGTGTCCAAAGGTCGGATTTCATCATTTATATTTTTTACGTGATTCTGAGGCAAAATCCAATAGAATCAATGAATTTTTAAAGTTCATGGAGTTTTGAATACAGTTGGATTTTTATAGACATTTTAAAATCTGTATTGAATACCTTTGTATTTTTAAAGACTTTTAAAAGTCTGAATTAAATACACCCGAATTTTAAAAGTCCAACAAAATTCTACAAAATCTTAATTGAGAATACACCCCCTGATCTTATTGGTAGGCTAAAGAGCGAAAAAAAAGAGGTAAACTGGAATTAAATCAGATATAAGTTGCAATTCTTAGGTGTCTTTCTATACAAATAAATTACACCTATCACTTCGAAAATCAGTTATAAGACTAGCCCCATTGATGATTTTATCTAGTCGATCATCATTATTGGACAAAAAAATTAAAAAAAAAATGTTAAAATCCACAAGCTTTAGCAATCAATCAGGGGAATGGTTGGTTGACCAAACAACCCACGATCTTTTCTCTCTTGCCACATAGTACTATTTGATTGACCAAACATATTTTTATTAGATGAAATTTTATATTTTTATTATTATGAATAATAATGTATTAAAAAATATAAAAATTATATTATAGTTCATATTTTTTCATTTTCTATAAAATGAGCCTATTTTTGACATATTTGAATCACACATAAAAAAAAATTCATAAATTCTCACTCACTTTCTCTCATTTAAAACTATGGATCCAAATAATCCAAATTATTTTTCAAATTTCCAAAATTATCTATACTCCCAAAATTATCAATATTATCAAAACTCACATTTTTCTTTGAATCTCAATCAAAATCCAATTTTTGAAGAAGTTTAACCATCACAAAATATCTCCCATAATTTATTCCAAGATGTTCAATAGACAACCACAAATCGAAAGACACAAAAAAAATATTTGGTCTAAGAAAGAAGTTGTAACTCTAATGCAAGCAATGGTGTTTCGTTGGTAAAGATGGGGCTCGTGGAAAAAATCAAAAGGGTGCCTCTATATGGGGAATTGTAATTTCGCATTATTATTGAGTTTATTGTTTAATCTAAGTATATGAGGAATATATTATTATTATTATTATTATTATTATTTCAAATATAAAATAATTTATTGACTTTGAAAAAAATTTAATAAAAAATAATTATTATTAATAGATATTAATAAAGAATCAAATAAAAAATATATATATATATATATATTTTTTTGGATTGGAGAGGATTATTGATAAAGTTGAAAGATTGTGGTTTTGAATTGTTGAGTTGATTATGTAGGTGGAGGAGAGACAAATGATTATTTTATTGATAGATTGGATTGTAATAGATTGTTGATCGGGATAGATTAGGAGTTTGTTATTATAGCAAATGTTTTAGGAGGGAGTTGGACTTTGAATTTTTCAGTTTTGAGTTTAAATTAATCTCCAACACATATTGTATCAGACGGTCAATGTGTTGACCGGGTTAACGTGTGTTGACCCCGTCAATACGTTGACTAAAAATCCGTCAAAATCAGTATCATTTGTAATATTAAAAAGTATTAATCAAAAGCAAAAAAATATCACTTGTATCATTAAAAAGTATTAGCTAGAAAAAAAAAACTGTCAAAATGAGTATTAATCGTAACACTAAAAAGTATCACTCAAAATTTAAAAAAAATATCACTTGTATTGTTAAAAAGCATCACATGTTATGATGATTTTTGGTCAACACATTGATCGAGTCAACGCGCATTCTTAAATCGTATGAAACACGTGCAACAATCATTATATTAAACTATATATATATATATATATATATATATATATATAACATGGGAATAATCCTCGATAACAACAATAGTAACAACTCAATAAATTTAGAGGAATACCATGCTACCTCCAGGCATTACCCTAGGGGTAGCATAGTATTTTCCATAAATTTGGGTGTGAATCGGGAGGTATTGATTTGGCCTTTGAAGCTGAATTTATTTGGTTCTAAGCGGATTCAGAGTATGTGGTCAGATTGTTCATTTTGAGGTTAAAGGTAGCATTTGAGATTTCCTATTACACTCTCTATGTTACACTGCATGTTACACTCACTACAAAAAAAATTATTATTTAGCGACGGACACTTCCGTCGGTAAATCTCATTTTTCCGTCGTTAGATACGTCTAGCGACGGACTAATGACGAAATATGTTCGTCGGTAAAGCCTTTATCGGCAACACAGCTAACGATGGATTATGACGGTCGGTAAATATTACCGACAGATATAACGATGGATCTGTCCGTCGTTAAAGTCTTCTGTCGCCCTTAGGCTAACGATGACATTACCAACGGAATAGTCCGTCGTTAATTTTTTAATTTTTTTTTGCATTTTGTTTGTAATATTTAATTTTTGTTTGTAAATTATCGAAGAACATAAATAAACACGTAAAATAATATATATATATATATACATAAATCTCCAATAAAATACATAAAATCTCCTAAAATATTCGTACAGAGTATATCAAATACAAGTCATGATGATGAAGATGGAGGAGGGTCTCTAAACTGCGTTCTCATCTGCTCGAGCATCTCGGCCTGCTGCTGAATTATCTCCTGCTGCTAACGTATCTGCTCCTGCTGGGCCTGGAGAAGCGCTGCCTGTGCGTCCATCTTCTCCTGGAGAGCCGCTAACTGGGCGTCCATCTTCTCCTGTAACTCCCTGATGGCAGCCTGAGTGTCGGGCTGTGGAGGAGCTGCAGAAGAGACGCTAGGAGCTGAATAGCTCTGTAATCGACTACCGAGCCCAAAAATCCGGTTCTTTTTGGAGTACTGGCGGGCAGTGTCGACGTATACGACACTCATGTCCACATGTGGTGCCTCATCTATGCCAGGAGTCGGCTGACTCAACTCCTCAACCCGAGCCAATACGTCAGCCTATTCACAAAATCAAATAAGAATGATTAAATATATATTTTGTATGTTGTTTATAAATTTATAAATATTTATAAATTTACTTACAGCGATACGACGTGACTTCCCATTTGAATAGGACCCGTCAGCAGTGTTGTGCAGTCTCTTGAATGTCTCCCACGCCACGTTATTGGGGTTAGCACACTTCTCCTTAGCCTATTAGATAGACGTGTTAGCACACAGATTAAAAATAAATAAATAATTCAATTGCATACCAAAGCTGCAGCATCTGCAATTGCACTCCGAGAGCCTCCTCGATGCTTCATAATCCTAGTGCCAGGACCATCGGGCTCACTGAGACGATTCTTTAATGATACCTCAGACTTTTTCTTGAAGGCATCACTGTCTCAATACGCCTTGAAGCCTTCCCACATCTCAAGAGGCACGAATGGAGGACAACACTTGATCCTATTCCTCTTGAAGCCGTAGACCATGTCCTTGTATCTATCAGCAGCCTTGGCGGACCATGCTGCCCAGACAGCAGCATCCAGAGCGGGATCCCAAAACCACTCCTGATTATTTTAATACGGAAAATATTAACGACGGACTGTGTTCGTCATTAAATTTAATTAATTTGATTATTTTAATACAGAAAATATTAACGACGGACACTGTCTGTCGTTAAATTTAATTAATTTGATTATTTTAATCTGAAAAATATTAACGACGGACACTGTCCGTCATTAAATTTAATTTTTTTAATAATATAAAAAATAAAAGCAATCTAACGATGGAAAATGGTCATCGTTACCTATAACGGCGGGCTATCGTCGTTAGGTCCATCGTTAATTGTAGGCGCAAATGATTCCCGCCAATTGAAAAGCTAGCAACGGATAATCCGTCGCCAGTCCGTCGTTAGGCATGACGGACCTTTTCGGTCGATAATATCCGTCGCTAAATTGTGAATTTCTTATAGTGACTTTTAAATCATGACTTTTTTTTTATATTTTTTTCCTTCAATTATGTGTTTTTGTGATTTAGTTTAATTTTAAGATTTTTGTAGGGTTCACCCCACCCAATTAGGGTTTATAATTATTTTTTAGTATTTAATTTTTTAATTTTCAATTAATAATTCATTATTATTATGGTTGATTAATTCAAAATTAAATTTTATAACTTTTTTAATTCATTTTTTGATGATAAATGTTGACAATGATTATTTATGTTAGAATTGTCTTTTATATAATTTATAATTTTTTTATTACCCCTAATTCTCTAAAATCTAAAAAGACTAAAATCTCTAGGAATTTAATTAGCTACTCATGTTGTATCTAGAATCCAAAAAAATGAATACAAATAAATAGCTAGCATGATAATCTCGAATGAAGAAAGAATATAAAATATATAATTTATAATTTTTTTATTACCCCTAATTCTCTAAAATCTAAAAAGACTAAAATCTCTAGGAATTTAATTAGCTACTCATGTTGTATCTAGAATCCAAAAAAATGAATACAAATAAATAGCTAGCATGATAATCTCGAATGAAGAAAGAATATAAAATACAACTTATGTTGATAATCAAAGCTTCTTCAATCTTTGTAGTCTCTTCTCTGTGTTCTTCAAAGGTTCTCTGAGCTCTTCTAGCATAAAAGTACTGATGCAAAAATAGAGCAAACCCAAGTACTTAAATAGTTGGGGAAGGTCCCAGCCCCCAAAAAGTGAAAATACTGCCCAAAAAGAAAAATTTAGAAATAACCAGACGCATAACGTATACGATCCATGCTATTTCATTTTTCAAATACCGCGGACCTTGCAATGTTGTTGAAGTCTCGATGTATTGCTTTTTTCATAGCACGAGCTATTCCATGGGTAGCACAGTCCGTTCTATTCCATACACTCTGGATCCTTATTTTTAATCCTTTTCTCGTCCCATTTGGTTCTCTCTTCCATATCCGGACTCCAGAACTTTTTTCCAACTCCAATCATTATCACAAATCACTCGAGTTCAATGTATTTTTCTATCAAAACTAAATAAACTCATGACGTGCTAGGAAATATAGAAATTAAACACAAAGATTCACAAACGGCTACACATTCATACAAAATAACTTCTGATTTACCTCTGAAATACAAGCGGACCATATGTTTATCATCTAGCAAAATCAAATGATCATTTATTCTTAAATGCAGAGAATAAGAAATTGAATACGAGGCCTTGTTGTGTGTTAACTAAGTAATTTTTTTTTTTTATGTAAATGAAAAATACGTTTTGGTTCGATTTTGGAGTTAAATTTCGATTACTCATTAATCATTAATTTGACTCGATAATCATTTACTTATTTCTTCTTCTTTTTTTTTTGAGGAAACCAACACTCTTTAATATAATGGTTTTTAACCAAAAGTTTTTAGTAAAAGTAATACCTTAAGCAAGAGTTAACTTTATTCTTTCTATTAAAGACATTACCTTAATCCACTATCATATAAATTTATTCCTAGCTGATATGCTAAATGCTAAGCACGTGTTATCAATCCCTCTTCAATTCCCCAACATGATGATGTTGACTCACACGAAGCATGGGTTTGAGAAGTTTAAAGGAAGCTTCGTCTTCTTTTTCACTAAGCTGGGGCATATTTCTTGTAATGTCCATTTTTCGCATGTTGATTTTGATTCCATGTGATATTTTGCTTGTTGATTTTAATTCCATGCGTCGTACAAAATTCAATTGATTTTGTCAGTGTCATGCTATTCACTAAGATTTTTTTATCAAGTGCTCTACTTTGCACTTGTTATAGTGATTGATTGTCATTTTTTGTATGTCATAGAATCATCACTAAGTATTTGATTTTTTTTAAGTACAAGTTTGTTGTTCTGGACAAAGTTCATGAAGATGTATGTGAATGTGATCTGAACTTCCTGAAGACAGCTCAAGCAAGGAGCTTGGATTGAGCTAAAAATGAAGACGGTTGTGCATCGTGCCATAATCGAGATTGTTCAATATGTTGAGTACTGCCAGCTAGCTTAAGTGATAGTCAGAAGTCAGTTTGTGAACATACAATGCATTCCATTGTACTACCTAATTTGAAGGTTCAGAGATCAACAATGTTCATTGCAACGTTCGTGAACGTTTGCATGAAAGTCCTTTGTCCAGATTATTCTTCCAAGATCATTGAAACTGTTCAAAGTTGACAACCAAGAAGAGATTCAAGATCGATCTAGAAGATGCCTTATTTAGCCTGGAGAGCACGAGATTGAAGATAACTTATTTCGATCAATTTTCTACCCACTACAACTTATTTCAATAGACTGAATTGTGAGATCCCCTCACAATCTAGACTCACTCTAGTTCCTACAAGAAATCTCTCTCGAGACTCCTTTAAAAGTGTATGAAAAGATTTCAAACACTGACTAGAAAAATAACGATCAAAAGATCTAATCTAGTCTAACAATGTCAAATGCCTAATACTTCAAACTTGAAGTCTTTTGACTCTCTAATCAGAACTTATGCATTCATCTCCTAACTAGTTTGATTCCCTAGGATATTTATAAGAACAAAAAATAGCCCAGACAAGGTAATCAGACTGTCCTAATGTGAATCAAACTCTAGCAAGAAAACTTTCCTAGTTTGATTCGGATTACCCTAGTTAGAAATCTTTCTTAAATAGAACTCTTCTTCTTCCATCTTGATCTTCATCTGAATAAGGCATTTTCTATTCTGAGACGTCTATCTTCAATAGTATTGGTCTCGGACGAGTCTAATAGAATTTAGAAATGGGGATTGAATAAACTCTTTTACAAAAGATATTAATAGTGCAGAAAAAGTAAGGGCCCTAACTCGTTATTTGAATTATTTGTGTTTGACAGTTGATGAAGTGAGGTACAATTGTGTAAAGTGATGTTGTGTTGTAGACAAATATATATATGGCAGATTCAAGCAATATTAAACAACATACAAGGATTTTATAGATTTTCAAAGTTAAAACTTCTACGTCATCTCTTCATTCTTCTTGAAGGGAAATTCACTTTATTACTTGAGGTTACACTTTACAAATTAGATAGAAAAACTGGAGTTGAATCTGGTAACAATGACTTACTAGGCATAATTACCTCAGCTGAGTCGACTTCTCATACTTACAATCTCCAGCAGATAGTTGTTGCAGCAGCAGTTTCTTTAGCAGCAACTTACATTTAGACAAAGAGTTAGGTGCTATTAAAATATTTATAAGGTTTTAGATCTCTTTCGATCTTCAAGAGGGTGATCTTGAAACTATCAACTAGTTGTGCTTCTAGACTAAGCGGGTGTTGATGACTTGAATTTGAGCGAAAGCTTTACAAAAACTAAGTTTTCTATTCTTATTAGAAGACGATAAGCATCAATTTCTTTATGAAGTTCTAATGCTTTCAGCGTGTGTATGTTTGTTACTGACTATATTCGTACACTTACACTTGCTTGAATACACCTACACACACTTTGGAGTAAATGACTTCTCTTATTTATAGAGGAATGAATCCAAAATGTGACCATTTGGTCATTTAGTTGAAGATGACCGTTAGAGTTGTCAATTTCTTTCAGCATTAAGTGCGGGCCACACTTGATCAGTTGTGAGGGTGGAATAGTTGATGTGTTCTTCCAGTTGATGAAAACTTGATGTGCACCAATTGGCATTCCTCAGTTGATCATCTTTTACATTGATTAACTGGATTTTAGGTTTAACTGACTCGATGCTCACAGTTGGTGACTTCAATTGATGACTTCAGTTTGAGGACTCCAATTGATAAACTCAGTTGATGACTTCAATTTGATGAACTCATTCTGATGACTTCAGTTGATGAACTTTTTTTTTTTTGGGTTTTTGACATTTCATCAAAACTTATGATATTTTCTAACAAATAGAATCTTCATCTCCTTGAAATCAGCTCAATACGTCTCTTTGGAACCTTCTGGACAAACATGTACATGATCATGTGCATAACACTTGATTAGTACATTCTTCGATCTTCAATCAGATTGACAGCATAATGTTCTTGCATCATGTTCGGATCATGGTCTTCAAGTCTTAAAAAACCAAAACCTTTGTGTTGCTGGTTTGTCATAAGGATTATGACAATCTAAAATACTTAGTGCTAAACGATGACACTAACAATAATTAATTATTTTTAAATTAATCTATTTACTCCCAATTCTCATGTTCAATAAGACTACCCACATCAGTGACCTCATCCAACCCAACCTTCAAATAAAATATTAATTTCTCTCTCCTCCACATCTACAACCTCCAACTTTATATAATTTATACTCCCATCAATGACCTTCATCCAACCCAACTTTCAAATAAAATATTAATTTTTCATTTTCTTCCAACCTACATAAAATATTTATCATTTTATTTTTTTAATAAGAACATGTTATTAAAATAATATTTTTCTCTTGCATTTAAAAAAAATACTCCCTCCGTCCCGATTTAATAGGCTGATTGAAAATTTCACAAGGATTAAGAAAAAAATTGGGAAACACAATTAATAAATAAACTTCCTAATATACCCCTATTTATTTCTTTGATGTTGAATTAATGTCTAATGTGAACATATTAAATAGGGGTATATATTAGTAAATTAGCTAAATATATATAGAAACATGTCTATATATCGGGACATCCCAAAAAGGAAACACAAGCCTATTAAAGTGGGACGGAGGGAGTATTAATAATAATTTGATCCAAAATTTGGAAAATTTTGGGAGTCATCATAATAATTTGGGTGATTTGAATCCATAACTTAAAATGAAGAAGAAATATGAGATTGAGAATTTATAAAGAGAAAATGTGTTAGCTATATCTATTCTATTAATATATGAACACAGTTTTAATGAATTTCGTTCTACGCTTTCCTGCCGGCAAGAAAATGTGGAAATAGAGCCTATGAGGTTTAATTGTTAGCTATATCTCTTCTATTAATATATGAAAATAGAGTTTTAATGATAACTTTTTTCCGGCAAAATTTAAAATAACATAACAAAGATATTATAAATAAAAAGCTTATAAACCAAAATTTAGACATTTATCCTTTGAAAACACATGTTTCACATGTTTTACAAAACCTGGATTAAAAATTATAATGTAAAATAAATAAAAATATTTAAAAAATTTAAAGATAGTTTTAAGTTGTGTAAAAACATATCAATATTAAGCTCTATTTATAGATAATTTTATTTTATGAATTTTAATATAATTTTATTTTTATAATTTTTTATAATTATATAAAATATTTATATTATAAATTTATCTAAATAAAATAAAGTGGCACCCAATGGAAGGGTGTCACGTGGAAAATTATTGATTCACGCCTTGAGGTCGCTGGACCGCCTCAAGTCACCAATTTTGGTGACTTTTTATTTTTTTTTATTTTGTGAAATTTTGTCCTATTTACTCGACCTCATTCACGGGTCACCAGTGGGAGTAGTCTAAATACACATCAGACAGTCAATGAGTTGACCTCGTTAACCCGTAAAATAAAATAAAAAAAGTCAAAACAAGTGATAGTTTTTTAATGATGCAGTTGATACTTTTTGAATTTTGAGTGATACTTTTTATTGTTAGGTTGATACTGATTTTGACGGTTTTTTTTTTCATTTTTTTATGGTCAGTACTTTTTAACGAAATAGGTGATATTTTTGGGCTTTTGAGTGAAATATTTTAGTATTATGATTACTACTGATTTTGACGTGTTTAATTTTTTATGAGTTGACTGGTCAACGTATCTGATAGTGCACCCTAATGCACACAAAATCACCCCAAACAAAAATAACGGATTTAAAAATAGCTTTTCATAAAACTTTGTGGTTGCTAAGAAGATGCAAGTAAAGTGCACTAGTTTCTCCAGCAAAGTAAAGGGATGGATCACTCAAAATATGAGTTTTGGCAATTGGCTTAAATTTTCACATAAAATACTTATACAACCCCCGTAATTCACTTGAGATCCTCTAGTCCCAACTTGTGTGTGTCAACCGTGTGCCACACCTTAAAATTATTACTTTTTCTTTTATTTTTTTCTTCAAGTTTAATTTCTTTTGATTTAGTATAGTTTTACATTATTATTTAGGGTTTATTCCACCCAATTAGGGTTTATAATTATTTTTTAATATTTAATTTTCATTTTTTAGTTAATATAATTGATTTTTGGGGTTGATTATTCCAAACTTAGGGTATATAATTTTTTAAAATTTTAATTTTTTTGCAATAAATATTAATTATGATTAGTTATGATAAAACAAATTTTATTTTTATAAAAAATAATATTAACAATATATAATTTTAATGGTGACACACGGTTGACACACATAAGTGGGACTAGAGGATCTCTACTCCCCGTAACTCCCATAAAATTTTTATTGGCTATATTAATCTTATGGCAAAAACTTTAGCCTCTCCATAAAACGGGTCACTTTGCGGGTGAATCTGCGTCCAAATCTGACTACAATCTGCTTCGGTAAAAAAAAATAAAAAAATTGACCCACGAGTCATGCATTTGCATCGTCAGGCGAGTGCACTGTGCTAATCGCCGAATCAAAAAAAATTAATTTAATTCACTTTAATTTTAGGGTACATTAATTTCATTTAGGGTACATTAAATTTAAAAAATTAATTATCGAGCGTAGTGTATGAGCATACGTATTAGTGAGCAAGTGCACTACGCGAGACGTTAAATAAAAATAATTAAATTAATTTAGTTTGATTTTTCTCAATAATGTAATTTTAGAATTTATCTTTTCTCTCTTGCTACATAGTACAATTTGATTGACCAAACATATTTTTATTAGATGAAATTTTATATTTTTATTATTATGGATAATAATGTATTCAAAAAATATAAAAATTATATCATAATTCGTATTTTTTCATTTCCTATAAAATGAGCCTATTTTTGACATATTTTGAATCACACACAAAAAAAAAAAAAAAACATCAATTCTCACTCACTTTTTCTCTCATTTAAAACTATGGATCTAAATAATCCAAATTATTTTTCAAATTCCCAAAGTTAACCATACTCCCAAAATTATCAAAACTCACATTTTTCTCTGAATCTCAATCAAAATCCAATTTTTAAAGAAGTTTAACCATCACAAAATATCTCCTATAATTTATTCCAAGATGTTCAACAGACAACTACAAATCGAAAAACACCAAAAAAATGTTTGGTCTGCGAAAGAAGATGTAACTCTAATGCAAGCAATGGTGTTTCGTTAGTAAAGATGGGGCTCGTGGAAAAATCAAAAGGGTGCCTCTATATGAAGAATTGTAATCTTCGTATTATTATTGAGTTTATTGTTTAATCTAAGTATATGAAGAATATATTATTATTATTATTATTTAAAATATAAAATAATTTATTAACTTTGAAAAATATAATAAAAAAATTATTATTAATAGATATTAATAAATAATCAAATAAAATATTTTTTTTTGGATTGGAGAGGATTATTGATAAAGTTGAAAGATTGTGGTTTTGAATTGTTGAGTTGATTATGTAAATGGAGGAGAGACAAATGATTATTTTATCGATAGATTGGATTGTAATAGATTGTTGATCAGGATAGTTTAAGAGTCTGTTATTATAGCAAATGTTTTAAGGAAGGAGTTGGACTTCGAATTTTTCAGTTTTGAGTTTAAATTATTCTCCAGCACATTGTATCAGACGGTCAATGTGTTGACCGGGTCAACGCGTGTTGACCCGATCAATACATTGACCAAAAAACCCGTCAAAATTAGTATCATTTGTAATATTAAAAAGTATTACTCAAAAGCCAAAAAATATCACTTGTATCATTAAAAAGTATCAGCTAGAAAAAAAAAATGTCAAAATGAGTGTCAATCGTAACACTAAAAAGTATCACTCAAAATTTAAAAAAAAATATATCACTTGTATTGCTAAAAAGCATCACATGTTATGATGATTTTTGGTCAACACATTGATCGAGTCAATGCGCATTCTTAAATCGTATGATACACGTGCAACAATCATTGTAGTAAACTATATATATAACATGGGAATAATCTTCGACAACAACAATAGTAACAACTCAATAAATTTGGAGAAATACCATGCTACCTCCAGTCATTACCCTAGGGGTAGCATAGTATTTCCCATAAATTTGGGTGTGAATAGGTAGGTATTGGTTTGGCCTTTGAAGCTGAATTTATTTGGTTCCAAGCGGATTCAGTGTATGTGGTCAGATTGTTCATTTTAAGGTTAAAGGTAGCATTTGAGATTTCCTATTACACTCTCTATGTTACACTGCATGTTACGTACACTTTTAAATCATGACTTTTTTTATATTTTTTTCCTTCAATTATGTGTTTTTGTGATTTAGTTTAATTTTTAATTTTAAGATTTTTATAGGGTTCACCCCACTCAATTAGGGTTTATAATTATTTTTTAGTATTTAATTAATTTTTCAACTAATAATTCATTATTATGGTTGATTAATTCAAAATTAAATTCTATAACTTTTTTAATTCATTTTTTGTTGATAAATGTTGACAATGATTATTTATGTTAGAATTGTTTTTTATTTTATAATAATTATTATTAAAATCATAAATTTTATGGTGAAATACAAAATGAAACACATAAAAATGTAACAGGAAATTTGAATCCTAAAGACAACAATGAGATGGTACCTTGGAGAATGAAGACATGCTGGCCAGGAGTTCTTCATTATTTACAGAATATTCAACTTCAGGTTACTCACTCACATGTATCGGAAAGGGAATCAAGTTGCGGACCATTTAGTTAATCCTAGCTAGTTTGATTTCTAGTTGTTGGGATTTTATGCTTCGTCCTTGCATTTATTATTTAGTTGATTTGATTTCGATTTTTGTCGTACATCTTTCAAGATTTAGAGGGTATATTATTTTTACCTCTCAAGATTTTTCCCATCTTTCAAGATTTAGATATGCTAATGGCTTTCTTTAGAGTAAATTAATTAAGAGTTTAAAAATAGCATTTTATTAATTTTTAATAAGTAGCTAGTTAAGATATAATTGATTATAAGAATGGAAATTTTAATATTTGAATATTTATTTAATGATAATAAATAAAGGTGTTGATTCGAATTATTATTATATATATATTTTAAAAAAATACTTATTAAAATAAATAAATAGGAATTTATGATAATATATAGTGGAGTAATAATTAATAATGAGTAGGTAAAAAGAGTATATAGGAGTGCATGCAAATAAGATGGACGCATGTGATGAGTAATACATAAAGAAAATTAAGGGATGGGATTTATTAGAATAAAACATAATGCATGAGTTGCAGAACAGTACTCCTCCTCCAGAGTCCAGCACAAGAAGGATGATGGATGGATGGAGGTTTTATTATGAGAAAATAAAATAAATATAAGAAACAGATGCATTTAGGCGGATGTGGATCTGTGGGATGGGCTGAAGAGAGTAGTTTCATCTCTGCCGAACTTCAAGCTCCTTGCATCGTCCCTAGAAATGCCGAAGGAGTTCATGAGAACTTCATTGGGCATGGCTCGGATGGCGGAGAGGCGGCCGGCAAGGTTACCGTGCATGGCGTTCTCGTTAGTCTTGAAGGTGATCCACTCGAATCCCTCCTGGCTAGCCTTCTTAACAACCACATAGTTCTGTGGGATGATAACCAGCTGCCCCTCTTGAACCTCTTCATCTAAGACTGATCTTCCATGGGTTCCCACCACTTGAATTCTGGCACTTCCTCTGGTTACGTACATGGCTGAATGGGAGTTTGTGCTCCATTGTGGTGCAACTACAGCATTCTTGTAGAGGACTCCTCTTTGAGCACTGAGCTGCAGGTAGCTGAGGATGGGAAGAGTCTGGCTGTTGATGGTGCTGATGCGGCCGCCTCTTGGGTTGTATACATCGGCACTGCTGGGATTATCGATGTTCTGTCTGATTTTGAAGGAGCAGAATGTCTCCTCGAGTCCATTGTATCCTCTTCCTCCTCTTCCTCTTCTGCTCTCTCTCTCCTCCTCTTCTTCTGTCTCTTCTGGGAGCACCATCCTCATCTTTTCCACTCGGACGATCATGCCTCTGTCGTCCTCCTTGCCCTGCATCTTCCTCATCAGCTCTGCATCAGCGTTGAAAGCTTCGGCCATAAGTTCTTCGTCGAACCCACTGAATATGTTGCGTGAATCTTGACGTTCTTCGTCGCCTCTCTTGCTTTGGCCTCTTGATGATTCAAATCTCCTTCCCCCCTGGCTTTGGACTGATTGTGGGTTTCCGGCCAGGAAGAATTTCTGCACACGTACGTACAATTAAAGTTAATTAATCAGAATTATTGATATATATTCAATTTTATTAATTACAAGACAAATTAATATTATATGCATATATATATAAATCTTCTTACTCTGAATTTCAAATCAAGCTGGTTGTTGTCATTGCCAACATCCAAGATCGATACGTAAGTTAATGGGGAGTCGCCGTCGTTGTAAATGAAGGTGGTGACACCCTGTTGCAATGCGAGGACATCACCGCGGCGGAATCGCCGGAGTTTCTGGTGGCGGTCGCCCTTTCTACCTTCCTCTCCTTGGTAGCGGGAGCTCGATCTGGATCCCGATTCGGATTCATAAGTCTCAGCACACCCAGGAATTACAGTCCCCAGAATTCCATTACCTACAAATTAATAAATCAAATATATATGAGATGTATCAGTCAGTAATTAATATTGTATGTAGTCACTAGCTAGCTAGTCACCTTCGACAATGAAGGTTAGTTGAGGCGCATTGGTGTAGTAAGGCAGAACCAGTCCCTTGGGCTGCACGATGTGACGAACGAACTCGATGCCGGCACACTCGAATTCGTTGGTGGAGCTGTCCCAGAACTCGCTGATTCCGGCCTCAGACTGGTATCGGTAGCTGGGCTGACGGGCGGTGAGTTGCTGAATGTGGCAGTCGGTCTTGGCGCGGAGGCGGTGTTGTTGCTGGCTCTGCATGCTCTGCCAGAACTGCTGCTGCGGAAGAAACTGGTCGAGTTGAGCTAGGCACCCATGGAAAAGGAACAGGAAGCTTAGACAGAGGGAGAGGGAGATAGCCTTAGCCATGGTGGAAACTCAAACTCTAGAGTCTAGAGAGAACTGTAGTACGTTTGTTGAGGTGTGAAGTGGATAATGGAAAGTCATGGGTATTTATACAAGTGGGCAATCATGGCTCCATTCGACACGTAAAAGGAGTTGGTGAAACACTTGGCTCATGTCATTGTGCATGTCTCTTTGTTTCTTCTGCATGGCTCATCACCATCATTTACACTGCTTTGCTTCAATTTACACATAAGGTTTCACGGCTTTGGCTATGTGGCATTGTGATACATGCATGTCGTCTCTTAAGTTATTTAGGGTTTTCTTTTATTATTCTTTAATAAAACTTGATAGTACTCTTTAGACATTATGTTTTGTGTAATATTAGTGAAGTTGCAGCTTAATTAATAAATTAGTTTGAGTGCAGATCAAAATTTCACACAGCCTTAATACAAGTTGCTCAACATATATTTTGAGGACAGTCCTTCTCTCGACTGTAGAAGGGTAAATTTGATGCAATCTAGACAAGCTGTGTACACGTTTTTTTAAATATATATAATTCAATATTTTTTAAATCATTTTGAAGTGATATTTCATATATAATTAATATATGTGAGAAATAAAAAAAATATGTGCCCGATAATATTTTTTTTTGCCTGCAAATATTTCTCGATATTATTATTATTATTATTATTATTATTATTATTATTATTATTATAAGATTTTTTGTAAAAACAATATGGCCAAATCCAACATAAATATTGAGACACCTTTTTTTATATAGCCATATAGATTAAATATAAAATATCACTTGAAAATATTCCATTATATCTATTTTGGAAAAACAAGAAATATACCATTGTAAAAGGCAGGATATGGTTCATATGAGAACACCTTGTTAGTGTGAAAAATGAGAACATATCTTACACAATCCAATTTAATGATCCAATGGTTGAGATTTAAGGTGGCAATTTCGTAAATAATAGGGCAAAAAATAAGGAAGGAGGGCTATTTTCGTCCAAATCCATTAAAATTGATGATGTCAGCAATTAAAAAAAAAATCTTAAAAATTTTAATCGACCATAATTTCCTCGTTTTTAATCCAATGCACACAAAAAATATATCAAATTAAAGCTCTCTTCATGCTCTTTCATTTAAGATGTCAAAAGGCTATGTTTGGATGAAAAAATATGAACGTAAAATAAAAAAGAAATTTTTTTACGCGTGCCCAGGTTGTAAATGCTTTCGTTAGCATATAATAATTCTTCGTCAGCATTATGATAACATATGAATGTATGCTAATGAAGCATTTGTCATATGCTAACATAATATATTCGATGTGGTAACAAAGAATTATCATAATGCTAACATAGTATAAATTTATTAGGGTTTATTAAATCTCAATTATGGTTTATTTAATCTCGATTATGGTTTATTCCATCTAATTATCATTATTCTTTTGAAATTTAATTTTTTATTTATAGTTCTTAATTGATTATTATGGTCTATCATATCCAATTATAATTTATAACGTATGTTGATAGAGTATTGCCATATGCTAACATAGTGTATTCGCAATGCTGACGAACCAAAACTATAATGCTAACGTAGTACAAATATATTATTATTATTATTATGATTTCTTTCAACTCATTTAGGGTTTACCACATCCAATCAATGTTTATTTCATCTAATTAGATTTATTTTATCCAATTATGATTTTTCCCATTTAATTAGGGTTTATTAAATCGAATTAGGTTTATAATTAATTTTTAGAATATTTTTTTCGCCAACAATATTTGAAAACTTTAATTAGCATAACTATAATGCTTCATTAGCATTATGATAATACTTCGTTACCATAACGATCTGTTATCAAATCCTCCGCGATTTTTATAAGAATTACAAAATTACAGTTTTACCCCCGCACGAAAAACTTTTCAGATATTACAAAATTGCCACCGCCTTTTTCATCAAATCTGAACCTTTGATTTTTAATGGATGTGTGGTGTGAGATGTGTTCTCATTTCTCACACAAGGGGTTATTTTTATATAACCCCACCCCGTAAAAGGCATATACCTAAACATATTTTAGATTTTTTCAGTGTCAGTAGAATTATTTTTCCTTTTTCTTTTCTTATGGTAATGGATTTGCATCTTTAGGTAAGAACTTAGAAGTTGTGTTTTTTTTGGATGAAATCGTCAGGGAACAACGCTTTAAATTTTGTCTTAGCTAGATTTGTAATTTATTAAATAAATTCTAAATTTTCTAAATAGCACAGACAATATACAAATCACTTTGATTATTGAGTAGTTTACCGGCCATAAAAGAGAAAGTGCATATATATATAAATTTTCAGAAGAATCACTATGTAAGTCGTATTAAATTACCGTGAACTTAGTAATAATTTTCTTTCGAGACCGGAAGAAGAGGAGTTATAGAAGTTTTAGCTATGAACCTTTAAAAGTCTAGTGTTCGTTTGTTTGTTTTTATAGCTTTGATCTGTTTGTTTTGCTTATATGTGTTGCGTGCTTAGATATTCATTGTTATAGTTGTGCAAACTGAAATTGAATGTGTTTAAATCAAACAACTAAAATAAGTCTTCTGCAAAGTCTCTCTCATTAAGGCAATTAGTATTTCACCCGCGCATTGCACGGTGGTTATCGATCGGGATGGCATTATTTGTCCATAACAAGGCCATCTTAAATATTTATGAGCTCCTTGAAATCCTTGTATTAAAAAAATACTGAAGTTTATTTTTAATAATAAATTTTAAATCTATAGCATATTACAATTATATTTGGACAAAAAAAAAAGACCAAATTAAAAAGTCAAACTGCTTTACTTATATTATTAACATTCTAATACAACCTCAAACTAATATTAACCTTCTATCTGAAAAATGATAATTTTTTTGGCACTCTTTGAAGAGAGAGGGAGAGGGAGAGTGAGAGTGGATTAATTTTATCAATTATTAAGAAAATACATAGGCTTAAAAAAAATAGGACCTTTAAATTTAGAGGCATTGTGCAGTAGCTCACTCTGCACATCTAGTTCACTTAGCCATAGTGAAATTTTCTGACAATCCAAATAATGATGTGAACGTTGGAATACTTACATAGATTTTTGCTCTATTTTTTTTAAATGATGTGGATTTTTTTTTAATTCTATTAGACTACACAACATTGTTTAACACATAATTTTTTAAAAATAATAATTTCACACTGCTTAAAATGAAAATTGGGAGAAAATCTCTCATTTCACAAAATTAGAGGTTTATGCACTTCAAAACCAGTATAATTTTCATTTTAATCCGTGTGTTATTCATATTTTTTTTTATTTTATGTGTAAATGATTCCATATAATCTAGTGGGATTAAAATTAATTTTTACATCATTTAAAAAAATAGGGCAAAAGTTCACGTATATTTTCCGATAGTGCAAGTCATTATTTGGACTACCGGGAAATTTTACTGATGTCAAAAGTGTTACTTATGCAAACGTTGAGTACTGATGTGTTATTTTTGAAATTTCAAGATAAAAGTATAAAAAAGTAAAATGTTGGGCATTAATATATAATCAACCCTTATATCTTCAACAGTTTCGGCGCCGCTTTAAAAAATCATAAACAACAACTATCTTATGCTTCTACAATTTTAAGCTAGAATTTCGATTCATAATGATAGTACTCGTTTTTTAATCAGATTTATTTTCATTTATATGCAAATCTCTTTTTGATTTTTTTTTTTTTTTTTTTTTTTTTTTTATCTCTTATGAATCATGATACTAACATTGTGTTCTTTGTCTACGGACCTGACACACCGTCGTTTTGAGTGCAAAATTACACCTGTGAGTTAAGCCCGACAGATGCGTAAATTGCCTTCAGAGGCTAATATAGGCCCCAAAGGCAGATATCGTCCCATAAGGAGTGTCTAACCTTTCTATCTTTTGGTAACTTTTCGGGATTTGTATGGAATTACTGTCACTAATTCTTCCCTACACACAGGGCCGCTCCTTGCATGAGGCAAGTGAGTCGGTCGTCTCAGACCCCGAAAAATACGAAAAAATTATGGACCCCAAAAATTTCAAAAATATCACACACACACACACACACACACACACACATAGTTGTTAATACATAACATTATTCAAGTTGGCTTGGCGGTTAAGCTCTGTGGAAAAGCTTTGAATGGCAGGTGTTCAATTCTTCTTACACGCACACTTGCAATGTATTTTCCCTTTCTTAAAATAGATGCTTCCCTTTTTGTAATAAACAACTGCAATCCTTTTTTTGCTTTTCCTTATAAACAGCCGCCATCAACCCTCTCAAAATTAAATCCCAACTTTTTTTTATTAATATTTAATTATTTATTATTTAAACTCAAAACATATTTTTTTATTAAAAGTTAAAACAACATAAAAATATTAAACCACATAAATACATTAAATAGTACAGTTTGTGAGAGCCGCCCTCTTTTTCTCTTCTTCTGCTTCTTTTTCAATTTGTAATCATAAAGATAAGCCAGCCAACGGCAAAGATTGCAGAACTTTGGAGCCAACAATAGGTAATTTATTTCATTATTTTGTATATTGTTTTTTTTATTGTATTTGTGATGGAGAATTTCAATTTTTTCGTTTGATTTGATTAATAATCTCAAATATTTCATATATATATTTTTTAGAATCATGAATAGCAAGCATAAGTTCGGATACCAGAAAAGAAAATGAAAATTAGAAGTAGAGGAATTGATCAGTTTGGTTTTTTGTTCAGTTTGGAGAGGTTACAACGTGCCGGCGATGAAAGCTTACAGAGGTCTTACATAAACCTCCAAATTAAATTCTTTGACAAACAATGGTTGTTCTGATATTGATGCAGATGATTTGTTTACGGAGTTGGCATTCTTAAAGTATTCTTTGCCAAGAGAAACAAAGTCTACAATTGATGTGGTAGATTATTTAAAGAAAATGGATGGTTGCTCCCCAAATGCTTACATTGCTTACAAATTTTGTTGACGATACCGGTTACAGTAGCAAGTGCAGAAAGAAGTTTCTCAAAGTTGAAGATCATCAAAACTTTTCTCCGATCAACTATGTCACAAGAAAGGTTGAATGGACTAGCTATGTTATCAATTGAGAGAGAAATTAGTGAAGAACTTGATTGTACAGATTTGATTCACAGTTTTGCTTCTAAAACTGTTAGGTGAGTTGCATTGTAACCATAATATAAATATTTTGCATATAGTGTATGTTGTTCAATTTATTTATTAAATTATAAAATGAAAAATAGGGCCCTCATTTTTTATCTCGACTCAGGCCACCAAATCATTAGGATCGGCTCTGCCTGCACAATTCAAACTTAAACAAACAATTAAATAAACAAGATAAGAATAATCAATATAAAAGAAATGTTCAAGTCAAACATGAATTAAGTTTTGGTAGATGCATGCAATCCCGGGCATAACTAAATATGTACCTTGATTTGACCGGTTGGTTATAGAAAGCAGTTACGGGTGACTTATACTCTCCAATCCCTTCTTACTGTTTATGCTAAGAGCGATACGAGCGGCAACTCTTAGTCCCTAACTACCCAAGCATAAAAGAAGAGAGGCGTACAGAGGTATTACAAGGGCAGTAGCATTAAATCGGAGAGATCCAACACTAGAACATGGACACATCCTCGGTGTGCCCATAAGATCTACTCATATGACATTCTCCATGTTTCGGTGCTTGTTTTATCACTTAGTGGCCCATCAGGGTACGGTCAACCTTACTTCCACCCTGACTAATATAAAAAAAAGTTCAATTAAGAGTGGCCAACTACCTAATCTTGCTAATACCATGTCATCGTTCTTCCCATAATGATGTTTGGAATCATTTCAAGGTAAATTAAGAACAATAAGCCTCATGCATATTTTCTACCTTAACCTATTCACATTCAACTTGAACACTGGATACTTAGCCAGAAAACATATTAATAAACATAGCAAAAGTAAATAAATCACACATAGTAAATGAAATTAAACTAGATTAAGAACTGGATCCAACTCCAACTTTGGGTAAAAACGGGTACTTGTATCAGCTGAGGGCAAACTACCAACTACTGTGCAGAATATTCAGAACTAAAGTGCAGAAACTTAAATTGTATCTTGCTAACGAAATAAACATGCGGAAATGTAAGTGCTGTTTACAGAATGAAAATGACAAGTATTTATAGGTATACGACCACAACTCGGCCCAGCCCAGACCACACAAGGGCATGAATTAGTTGAAGGGGGATGACCACTTCACCACCAACGGTCGTGTTAACTGAATTGTAAGGGTCATTCTCCATCCTCTTCTCTCTCATCTATCTCTTCATCCCTCTATCTCTTCTATCTCTTCTCTCCACTTCTGAACTGACCCTCCCAGGCTTCAGAACATGCTGCACATGTGGATCCACGTCATCTGAATAGAGGTGGTTGCTGAACTTCCACGCTTAATTTGCAACAGACTTTCAAAGATATGATCCAGTATTCTCCTTATGCCCTTAACTGAGTAGGCATCTTGGCTATGCTCTCAATGGGTCCTATCGTGCTCCTTCTCTCCCCTATCACACCTTATATACGACTGAAAGTACTAAAAACAGGTAAAAAGATAAGGAAAAATAACACGAAATTGAGTCTGTATCTGGAGCACAAAGTAGAATTAACATTCTCAGTGATGAAAAATTAATAATATTTAAAAAAATAGAAATAACCTATGAGTTTTAAATAAATACTCACTACACTCATGTTTCATGTTGTTAAGTTCCTGATTTTAGGCTTGATGATAATGGATGTTGCTATGTTCTAGTTCAGTATTGCTCTGGTTCCAACTTGACAAAATAATAACGACATTTCATATTAAATGTATGTTGACTATTAAATGCATATAGTATTAAACTTTATTAGGAATTTTTATTGTATGTATATGTTTAATGTCTTGTGTGAGAGTACCAAAAGCTCTTTAATTTACATCAAAACTCAGTATTACCAAATTCTTGAGTTTGTATTTTATAGATTTTTATTATTACCTAAGCTTCTTCTCTTATTTCTAAATGTTGAACCTCTCTTGTTACCATATGCCAAGTCATTCCCGGATAACGACATAAAACACTAGAGGCAAGCGAAAGCATGCTCAAAAATTTTGTGTAACACCAAAATTAAATACAATTGAATTGTATTCACTATTCGAATTTCTAATTCTATAATGTTTGTAAAAATGTAGTGGAGTTTTGTAAAGAGTAGTAAGCAACAGAGAAACAAAATAAAAAATATGAACCACAACCAAAAAAACATTGAATAGTCATATTTATAGCCATCAATTTGGAAAATGGCTCCAAAGAGCTAGATTTGAATTTCAAATTTACTCTCAAAAGTTGTAATCTTGTAGATTGTGTAGGGTTGGGAGATATAATGATTACAATTGTGTATTTATGTATATACTTGTATCCCACGTTTTTAGTAAAGAAATAGAAAAAAAATGCAATTTTCAGTAAAAAAAAAGGGAAAAAATGCAATTATGCACGTGCATGGTGATGTGATGGTTTTAGGCGGGATTTATGAGAGGGAAAAACTTTGGCCACTACTTTGTTATAATATATATATATATATATATATATATATATATAAGGCCTTAACAATTTGATGGGTTCAAACTGGCCTTATCTAAGAAAATTAGACACCTTCAGTTTAACGGAGATAGAGGTGTAAATGAGTTGAGTCGAGCCCGAACACACATATGTTCAAGCTTGTTTGAAATGATATCGAGTTTTAAATTTTATGTTTGAGCTTGTTTGATTATCTATCGAGTCGAGCTTTAATCGAGCCGAACACAAGTCAAGCTCGAGTAGTTTGATATTTTTACACATGTTTGCTCATTTTTTACTTATCGAGCTCGAGTTCGAGCCGAGCTTTAAATTTTATCGAACATAAAATTATGTTCAAGCTTGTTTGATAAGCTTATCGAACCGAGCTCAAACGAGCTTTTAACGAATGAACATGAGCCGAGTATCAAGCTATTTGGTTTGATTTTCAGCCCTAAACTGAGACGAGTTGGGCCCCATTTTCTGAAAATATTTTAAGTTTAAAAATGAATTTATTCAACCCCTCTAAATTCCACCTGACTCGTTTGAGACTAACAATTATGCTCTTCAAACTTGAATCTGATTGGTCCTCTCATCCTGAATTGGAATGTTGTTGATTTGCAGAATCTCGAAGCATTCCAATTGGTCGATTTACTTTTGATCTACCTTGAGGATGCCAATTGTTTTTTTTTTCTCCAAGTTTTGGGTAAAATATCAAACTTGTTCAAATCTTTAAAGCTTTGACTGTTTAGCCATTTTTGTATATAAGTCTGCGTAGACGTCCTTTGGAAAGTTATCACTAAGTTAGAATGGCTCTAATCGACTCAATTGATATTGAGGTTTGCCTTGTTCCTTTCATTCTTCATTCAAACTTCCCCCTGGAGTACAAATGGTTGTTTCCGAACCAGGGTCTTCTGAAGAACTGAGACGATGCCCAGTTCCATCTTTTGGTCTTCTGACTTTTATTGGCTCTCATGTTACTTGTTACATCCTAATCTACTCCCATTCAACTTCTAGAGTGTTCAAGAATACTAAAAAATTCAAAAAACACAACATCAAGCTATCAATTAAAATAAAAACCCAAAACAAACCATAAATCCACAACTATTGGCTAAAAATCGAAATAAAAAGTTGATAAACAAAGGAAAAAATTAGGTTTTGAAAGGTTATAGTTGAATCCATTCTTAGATCTGAAATCAGGAGCTTAATTCACAAAATTTCTAAAAAATAATTAGAGAAAAGGGAAGAGAGGAATAAGAGAAATTAAAAAATGTAATTGTATGTTACATGGGAGGTTGCTAGAAAATTTCTGATTGATTGCAAGTGGCGGCGTTGGCAAAGGAGGGGAGACAAGAGGGGTGACAAAGAGAGAGATGGGGGTTGACCTAGTTGGTGAAGCAAAAAAAATTACCTGAAAATGAATATAATTGGTATTTATACATCAACACTAATTAATCATGTATAATAGGAAATTAAATTATAAAATAAATCATGTTGATACCGATTGGTAGTGTATCATAGATTTAGGGATATTTGTTTAAATCGTGTATTTGGAGTTTTTGTCTTTCTTGCAGGATAAAATCTGTTGAGAGAAAATAGGAGCATGTGGGATTTGACCAAGTCCAACGATCTGCTGAAGCCACGGTTGTTCCGGAAGTTGCGCCGGAAATATAGGAGTGAAGATCATGGAGATCATGGCTTAGTGGATCGGTTGCTTTGAGTGGGGATCAAGCAACGAGCTGTGTATATATAGGGTTCAGATAGTTAGTGTTAGATATGAGTTTTTAATAGAGCTTTTCAGATATTGTAAAGTTTTGAGTTCTCGTATTTATCCGTTTCTACTAGATATAGTTAAGACAACTTTAGTCCCAACCTTCTGTGAAGGAAGAGATAAAGTGTCTTAATATTTAGTGAGAGTTTATCTGGTAGTGTTTTTGTAATTCACATATTTTATATAGTGAAGATTTCACCCTGAGGCACTTCGCGAGATTATAGAAATATAATCTCGTGAAAATTCCAATCCATTATTTCTGTTTTAAATTTCCGCTGCGTATGCAAAGTTGTCTCAACTTTATACACAACTTTGTACACAACTCTTTCAGAACCAAGAGTTCGGTTTCTTCAATTGGCATCGAGAGCAGACACTTAATACACTAAGTGGTGATCCTATTTTCGTAAGCACAATGGATTGCACGAACCCGCTGTTCAACAAACCTCCCGTTCTAGATGGCATGAACTATTCCTTTTGGAAAGTTCGGATGAGATATGCATCAAGTCGATTGATGCAAGAGCATGGAATGCGGTTCAAAAAGGATGGACACACCGTAAGACCGTGGATGCTGAAGGAGATACATGTCGTACACCACAGTCAGAATGGACCAGAGAGCAAAATGAAGAAGCCACCTTTAATGACAAGGCGCTCAACGCGATTCAATCCTCCCTAGACGTTCAGATGTTCAAACTTATAAGAAATTGTGAGACGGCTAAGGAAGCTTGGGATATACTCCAGGAGCATTGCGAAGGTGATGTTGGAATTAAAGAATCAAGGCATCGGATTCTCACCACAAAGTTTGAAAACATGAAGATGGAGGATGATGAGTCCGTAGGAGACTACTGCAACAAACTACTGGAGATTGCCAATGAGTGCAATGATTTGGGTGATCCAATTACTAATAAAAGGTTAGTTTCAAAAACTTTGAGGACTCTAACTTCTCGTTTTTCTAATGAAAGTGGTTGTAATTGATACTGCTACAACTACTGAAGCTCTGGATTTCACCAAACTGATGAATGATCTGAAGACATTCGAGATGGAACTAAATGAAAAGGGTGGACAGAAGAAGACGGGAATCGCCTTGACTGTCAGGACAAATTCAAAGACAACTTCGACTTACATTGAAGAAGAACATGAAGATCTTGAAGAAATCACTGAGAAGGATCCAGATTATGCTCTTCTCACCCGAAGAGTTAATTCTCTCATTCGAGCCAACAAAGGAAAACAACAAGTGGGAAGTAGAGAACAACGAAAGCCTCGAAATGATGCCTCCGGATCTTTGGTTCTCTATGACAGGCTTATCACACCAGGAAAGGAACTAAAAATCATTAGGCGTGCTGCATCTGATCACTTCCGACCTAAGGAAGTGACGGACTTCTCTACAGTTCAATGCTATGAATGCAAGGGCTTCGGACACTTTGCCAACGAGTGTCCCAACACATTTTGCAAACTGGGAAAACATGTCAACTTTCTATCCCTTAGCGATAGTGAGCTTGACACCTCAGGGATTTATGTAGAGGAGATTCCTAATGATCCACCAACTGAGCAGGCAGTCTTAACTGCAGTATGTGTTGAAGAGGACAAGTCAAACTACACCGAAGTTGAGATAACTTCAGATAGGTATGATGAGTCCTACTATAACACTCTTTTTTGTTTCAACACTGTTGTGTCCACTACAGAAAATGAGGAAGAAGTCACGGAAGAAGAAACTCTGGAGTTACTGATAAAGATGCAGGAACTTTACAAGGAACTGTATGTCAAATGGTCCAAACAGTGCAAAGTGGTGGATTCACTAACTGAGGAAGTTTCTGTGCAAAAGGCCTCACTACAAAAGCTGGAAGTCATGCTGACAAAGAAGGATGCTGAGTTGGACAACATGAGAATTAAACTCAATCATGCTGATGAAACTTTTAAAAGACTCAACACGGGAACCTCAAAACTAGATGAAGTTCTGTCTCAAAACTCAGATAACTTCACATGGCCTTGGGTATGATTCGAGTGCAAGACCAGCCTTCACTCAGATTTTGTCTACCCATGGCAAACCATTTGTGAAAGCCAAGGAAGTTCCCACAACTTTGTCAGCAAAGAAAAAACGTAGGAGGTACATTTGTCACTTCTGTTTTCTTCCTGGACACATTAAGCCCTTCTGTCATAAGTTTTTACAGGAACACCATAAGGAGATGCATCTGAAGAACCAAGCATCAAATCCTATCCTCTCAAACAAAGGTGACAAGTCCAAGAAACTGGTATGGAGACCCAAAGTTACGCCAACAGTTACCTGTCAAGTGGTCTTCACTGCATCGACAGATAATGACTCGACCACATGGTACTTTGATAGTGGATGCTCACGTCACATGACAGGCTCCAGATGTTATCTATCAAACAATCAAAGGATCAATGGCAGTGAAGTAACTTTTGGAGGAGGTTCAAATGGCAAGATTGTTGGACGAGGAACCTTGGACAGTCCTGGACTTCCAAAGCTGGCCAATGTATCACATGTTGAAGGGCTGACTGCAAATCTCATTAGCATTAGTCAACTATGTGATGACAACTTCAGTGTCATCTTTGATAAAAAAAAGGTGCACTGTGATGGACAGCAACGGAAATCATGTGATCTCAGGGGTAAGGTCTTCCAATAATATTTATGAGACTAGCAAAAACAGTTGTCTAAGTGCGCAGGTAAATGAAGTGCATCTTTGGCACCAAAAATTGGGACACATCAACTTCTGCAATATGAAGAATCTTCAAAGACTAAATGCTGTTCTAGGAGTTCCCAAGTTGAACATTTCAAGTCCTAGCCTTTGTGGAGATTGTCAAAAAGGAAAACAAGTCAAAGCGTCGCACCCAGTTGTGACAACTTCTGAGAGACCTTTCACAACTCAAAGCTGCTTCGAACTACTTCATATGGATCTTATGGGACCAGCTGAAGTTGAAAGTCTTGGAGGTAAATGGTATTCCTTTGTGATTGTAGATGATCTATCTAGATATACTTGGGTAAAATTTTTGAGAAACAAGGGTGAAACATATAATTCCTTCTTGGAGTTGTATGCCACGATCAAAATTTTTTACCATGCTTGTGTCAAGAGACTAAGATCGGATCATAGGAGGGAGTTTGAGAATATTCAACTCCTCAACTTTTGCACGAAGGAAGGAATTCATCACGAGTACTCATCTCCAAAGACACCCCAGCAAAACGGTGTGGCCGAGCGAAATAATAGAACCCTACAAGAGATGGCCACGGTGATGCTGCATTCAAAGAAGTTGGCTAAACGGTTTTAGGCTGAAGCTTTAAACACTGCATGTCACATAAGCAACCGAGTGAACTTAAGAACCGGAACCGCCATGATGTCATATGAGATTCTTAATGGTAAAAAACCCAACCTTAAATATCTGCATGTCTTTGGTTGTGTTTGTTACATATTGAATTATAGGGACTATCTATACAAGTTTGACCCTAAAAGTGACAAAGGTGTGTTCATTGGTTACTCCCTCAACAGTCATGCTTACCGTGTGTATAACCTTAGGACCAAAACTGTAATGGAGAGTGTGAATGTAAGGTTTGATGATTTGGCTAGTCTGTATACTCTTACTGATGATACTGACATTGTTATTGAGATACAGGGAAGTACTGATGCCGCTGATACAGAACAAGTTGACCCAGAAGTGGAGCCCACTTCAGTGACAAACAAGGATACACCCTCCGATGAGTCTGACTTGGATGCTAATCTTGATGATTCAGCAACCCCAGAAGTTATACAGAACAGTGTTCATCGAGACCCTCCCAAGAGAATTCGCAAAGATCATCCAATCGACCAAGTCATTGGAGATGTTCACGAAGGGGTCCGAACTAGAGGTAACACAGTTGTCAACCACAAGGAAATGGTAAGGATGGTGTGTTTGTCATGTGTCATTAATGAAGTTGGGACAATTGTGTTTTTGTCTTTGATTGAACCCAGGAATGTAACTGAAGCCTTAAAAGACGAGTTTTGGATTAGTGCAATGCAGACCGAATTACTTGAATTTTTGAGAAACAAAGTCTGGACACTAGTGCCCAGACCTTCTGGAGTTAATGTTATCAGGACTAAGTGGATATTCAAAAATAAAACTGATGAGTTTGAAAACATCATTAGAAATAAGGCTCGCTTAGTTGCCCAAGGATACACTCAAGTAGAAGACATAGACTATGACGAAACTTTTGCTCCAGTTGCACGAATAGAGTCAATCAGGCTTTTGTTTGCTATTGCATGTTATCTTAACATCACTCTTCAACAGATGGATGTTAAGGCAGCATTTCTCAATGGAATCTTGGAAGAGGAGACATATGTGGAACAACCCAAAGGATTCGAAGATCCTTCAAAGCCCGATCATGTGTACAAACTACACAAGGCTTTATATGGACTAAAGCAAGATCCTAGAGCTTGGTATAGTCGTTTAACTGAATTTTTGCTTGATTTTGGTTTTTACAGGGGACATGCGGATAGGACACTTTTTCTCAAAAAGGGAAACAACTTTCTAACCATAGCTCAAATTTATGTCGATGACATAGTGTTTGGGTCAACAAGTGAGAAAGCCTTGAAGGAATTTGTGGAAGCCATGTCAATCTCCTTCGAGATGAGCATGGTTGGGGAACTTAGCAACTTCCTCGGCCTTCAAGTCAAGCAAAAAGAAAATGGAGTGTTCGTCTCACAGACGAAATATGCAAAGAACCTTGTGAAGAAGTTTGGTCTAGAAAGTGCAAAACACATGAGAACCCCCATGAGCACAACTGAGAAACTGTCGAAGGATGCAGTTGGGCCTGAAGTTGACCCAATGTTGTACAGATCGATGATCGGAAGTCTTCTGTATCTGACTGCAAGCAGGCCAGATATAATGTACAGTGTTTGTGCATGTGCTCGATTCCAATCCTGTCCAAAGGTAGAACACCTGAAAGCTGTCAAGAGGATTATTCGATATGTTGCTGGCACTTGTGAACTGGGACTTTGGTTCACAAAGGACACAACTTCAGATGTTGTGGGGTACAGTGATGCTGACTGGGCTGGAGAAACTGATGATCGAAGAAGCACAAGTGGAGGATGCTGTTACCTAGGCAATAATCTCATCTCCTGGCACAGCAAAAAGCAAAACTGCATTTCTTTATCCACAGCTGAGTCGGAGTATGTAGCAGCTGGAAGTTGTGCAACACAACTGATTTGGTTGAAGTCCATGTTGGATGACTATGGTTTGGAGAGCAATCCTCTTGTGATGCTTTGCGACAATACAAGCGCAATCAACCTTGCAAAGAACCCCGTCCACCACTCAAAGTCCAAACACATCCACTTAAGGTATCACTTTATTAGAGATTTAGTCGAAAAGAACTTATTAAGGTTAGAGTACATTAGTACAGATTCTCAACTGGCTGACATGTTCACAAAAGCTCTTACCTATGAGAGATTCTCATCTTTGAGAAAATCTCTTGGCTTATGTTCTATATAAGTTCAAAAGTTGAATCAACTGTTGTCACAACTTTTGTTATATCATAATTGACTGTGAAGTTGAGCAGATTCGAGGATGTAAAAACCTGTAAAAGGCGAAATCATGATCGTTCTTAAAAATCATATAACTGGGTCAAAGACCTCAGATAAGTGGTTTTTATAAGATTCTCTTGGTTATACATTTATTCACCATCTGCTCTCTTCTTGAAAAGTCTTCTATGATGTGTCAAAAGTGTTCTGAATATTGATGAGATTTTTCTTTCACAACGATTTAACCAACACAAGCTTTAATTAACCAAATCTCAATTATGCAAGTGAACATACGGAGCATAGGAGACCGGGTCAAACACGGGGAACTAAATGCATAAACGAGTCTACAAGTACCATCACATCGAACATTTTCACTAGTCAAACCATTCGAAATTTTGTTGGAGGATTAACTAGAAAAACAAGATTTGCAATATTAAATAGAAAATAGCAACACAAAAGTAATGAAAGAGAGTAAAAGCTTAATAAAAATCTCAATGAGAAATAATGGCTCTAGGGCATTGCTCATTAGTGAAAATTTGTTCATTAAACAATGGATTCATGCATAATCTCCCCAAACAACAATTGATATCAAATTTAGTCGAAGCCCTCTCTCGAGCAACTAAAACCTTTCAATTAAACTCAATTCCCCTATCTCTAGGGCTAAATTGTAATTTAATCTAATCAAGCACAATCAATCAACAAACATCAATTAAACATTAATCTCTCGATCTAATGCAAAATTGAAACCATAAATCATTTACCCATGCATAATTGATTCTCTCGAACTCAATTATACACCAAATTCTATCCTAAGATGGCCAATCAAAGAATAGAAGCAATCAAACCATGATTTATGAGAAGAAATGGAAGATTAAGCAATAACCCATGTTTAATTTACAAATCCATCACCAAATCACAAAACCCTAGATGCCTAAAATTTAGCTATCCATAATCACAATAGAGAAAAACATCACATAAAAGATAAACATAGTAGAGGAAGAGAAAAAACCCAAAAACTTGAATAAAGATCTTCAAAAACTTCAAGAACTTCTTGAATCTTCCATACACCAAGCTCTCCACTCTTTCTTACTCTAAAATTGGCAAAAATATCAAAAGTCCTCCATTTTTCGAACTAAGGAAGGCTTTTATACTATGATAGCAAAAATGGGACAAAAATCTGGATATTCCCGAAAACAAGACACAGGGGCGCGACACGGGGCCGGTCGCGCCCCTGGCTCGCGCCGCGTAGGGTGAGGCGTGACCCGAGCTGGCCTGGGTCTGGGTCGCACCGCGTTGCAGGTGAGTGAAATCATGCCGCGGACGTCGAGCTGCGGGTCGCGCCGCGTTGCAGGCCCTGCCCTACCTCCCGGTTCTGACTCGGTCTTCGTGCTTTCTCGCCCGTCCGATCCATCTTTCGGGTCCATTTCGATGCGCACTTCGATCCTCGAGTCCTGGGTTGCTCATTTTAAACCTGTTTTCTAAATTAACTGTGTTAGCAACACTTATTCTAATTAACGACTAATATTACCCTGAATGATTACTAAACAAACTAAAACAAGATAAAAACATACGAAATAATGCTCGGATTAGGACTAAAATACGAGCATGCTTAAGTAAAAGACGGATAATCCTTAGCCTCTTCTTTTCCTTTTAACTCATTCACCCTAAGACATTGATTCACACGTTCTTCCACAAGGAACCCAAGTCGGCATTAAATTTATTTTTTCAATTTAATTCAACATCACGACTCTAATGATTCCCATTTTTTTCATTTCAATGGGAAGGCTTTGAACTTCACATTTCTAGGCTTTAAAACATGTTTCACAACAAATTTGTTTTTTTTCTTTTTATCCGAATTTTGCTACCCACGGTTTTTGAAATAACAATTCCTTCATTCCTTAAATTCCCTCTACCCCGGGCTATTCAACAAAAATCAATCACCAAAGGCTCAACGGGGCTAACAAGGATAAATTTCAAAGGAATGAATAAATAAGGCTCAAAATTTTCGACAAAAACCGCCTTAGGTCATCTTCAAGTTCTAAGCACATATAGAATACATGAAAGTTATGAAGCAAGTTCTAGAGATGCAAATACCATTGACAAATCACACATGAAAGAACAAAATAGGCCCAAATCTTGCAAGTGGCTGGAAATTAGGCCAAATTTCCACGATTTTTAACTCAAATGATATTTCGGCTTAACACTCTTCTTATGCATGCATTTTTCAACATTCTTGCACAATCATATAAATGAAGAGAATCATCATAGGCTCGGCATGATTTCTATATCTATCTTTCCCTGTTTCCGTCACCATATTAAGCAAGACAAACACAAGCTCAAGCAGGAAAAAGATTACCACACACGATTAAAGCCTAATCCAAGCATTTACTATTACAGACCCAAATATATAAAATAGAAATGATCCTAGAAATCAAATAAATCCGGACAAACCAACATAATAAATCCAAATATTAGATCCTAATAACAGTCATCCCAAATGTTCAGATAAATGAAATAAAGAAAGATAGAGGGCGATTACCGGTCACCACTTCATACCCCCTCCCCCAAACTTGTTCCATTCCAAAGGAAGGACAAGTTTGAGTGGAAAGATAGTGGGACCGAAATCGAGGGGCAAACTCTATCATTCATCAGCAAGAGGGCGGCGTGGGGTGGAGTCCAATGGCGGCTGATACGGTGGATACGGGTACGGAGGGTAGGGGTACGGAGGGTAGTGCTGATATGGGGGCATCTATGGTGGTCGCTGATGTGATGCTCCCTGTCCAATCCACTGGCCCATCATGCTTTCCATGCTCGACTGGAAGGTAGTGAAGCTTCCCTGCAGGCCTTGAATCTCAGCACTTATACCAGTAAAATGAGTCCCGATCTCCCCCTCCAAACCTATGAAGCGAGCATCAAAACTCTCCTACATCCCTGTCAAACAAGTATCAACCTCGGACCGCCATTCTCTAAATCGGGAATTCATGTCCACCCGCATAGTGCCCATGTTACCCGTCATGTCGTGCATTAGGTTCTCCAGAGTGCCAAAGCGGTCATCTTGAACATCCTCCCTAGTTCTACGGCTTCCTCTCGGCTGAGCATGTGATGTGGACCCGCCAACATCATCCGTCTGCGGTGTCCTCCGTGGTGTGCCTCCAGATGTGGTAATCAATGCAAGATGGGCCGGTGTATCCATCATCCAATTCTCCTTTTCATCAAAAGTGGAGACATTGGTCAAGGCTGGATTTGGAAGTGGGAACTGGCGCTTGTTGGTCAGGAGGAAATCAAATGGGGCGGATGCGGAGTTGACAAACTTAGCATTCCGGAGGTGTTCCATGTTTAGCGCTTGAGATCCTGGGCAAGATTGATAGTTGGACAAGTCGATGTCCAACATGGCTGCAATTGAGGTGATCAAACCCCCCACATAAAGAGTACCCGTCCTGGAGTTTGTTTGCCTTTGACATTGCACGAGGAAATGTGCGGCAAAGTTCACCGGGATGGCATTGAGCATACACCAAAGGATATAGAGCTCTTGTGTCCGAAGACCACTATTCTCTTGGCGGGCAAGCACAGTAGAAGATAGAAGCTTCTGCATATACCGGAAAATAGGATTGGGCAAATGGGAGGCCTTGGTCTTGCTAGAGTCATAATGTACACTATTTGGGTTTGCTTCCACCACACAGTCATGGAAATCATCGAAGCGGAAGGATGGGTGAGGGTGGAAGGTCCCATTAGTTGGGGTTTGGAACATTGTGTTGAGGCGCTCCACAGTGAACCTCCAGTCTTTATTTGCAAGTCGGAAAGTGCAAGAAACAGACCCTCAGGATGGAGTTTGCTTCACTTTCAAGGTGGACAGAAACTCACGGACAAGCACGGGGTACATTTTCCAGTCATTCTCCCCCAAGAAATCCATCCAACCAATTTGTCGTAAGAGCCCGACCACACTCTCATGAATCCCCAATTTCCTTGTTGTGTTAGCATCCAGAAATCGAGTAGCGGCCACTTGAAAACCCCTAGCCAACTTCAACCATCTCTTCCTATGTTCATACTCCTCCAAGTAGACATTCACCATAGCGGGGTCATTGGCCCCCATATTAAGAGGGGGCATGAGGGCACGATTGTTGTTAGGCTCAGCATCCTCTTGCTCCTCGTCTTCTTCGTCCTCAAGTTCTTCATCGTCCTCTTATTCCTCATCTTCGGACAAGTCGAGCACCTCCTCATCTTGGAACTCATCTTCATCCATAAGCCGTCTTCGGGCTCCCCCCATTTGCCGTCCCCTACGAGTTTGCACCATTCTTGCAGGAGGAGCGTTGGGTACCTTCCAAAATAATAGGGACGTGATGTTAAATGGTTTTAACAAAAATATGAGACACACGGGGTGGTTGCAAGGGCGTATCAAAAATTAAAAACTTAACATTTGAACCTCAAGCCTCGTGCAAACAAACCCTTCCAAAATGCCAATCATACAAAATGTTCTCATGCACTACCTCATCCAATCATCCATTGAAACAATATGGTAAAGCAAGTTGACAAAATATTTGCAAATGGGGCATAAGAGCAAAGCACACTCATGTTTAATTCAAAGATAGTCATAAAGTATAGAACAACCCCCAAATATAAGTCCAACTTTGCTAATCCTCATCATAAAAATTCCATCCAAGCAAAACATACTATGTCAAGCATATTGGAACAAGAAATTTTCCTAAGTAAAGAACAAGTCTTCCAAAATAACTACACAAATTCCACAACATACTTATTCTTCCAAATGAGGCACATAAAAATTCCTAAGAAGTATGGAATTGCATAGATCGAAGATGAAATAGCAAGAATTTCTCATCCACATGATTTTTCTCCAAATTTTGACCTTGGAACCCTAGATTTGGGCAAAAATGAAGAACTTCCACTACATTTCCATAAATATGCCAATTGAAAGCATACCCAAGGTTCTTAAACTAGGAATTCCAAAATAGAAGCAAGAAATTTGGAATTTAACCATACAAAACAAAGTTGCCATGAACAACCTCCATTGAAAAGCTTGAAAAACCATGAACTTGCTACCATGAAGAAAAGGAAGAACATGGGGAGAAGATTCATACCTTGAGGAGGTTGTGCATTGGAATGGAGTAGAGGAAGCACTATAAACGTGTATGAGTGTGTGAGTGTGGAGAGGTGGGAGTGAAGTGTGAGAAATGAAGTGAAAGGGGAGAAAGAAAGGTTAAAACCCGTGAGACTGGCGCGACCCGGGCCGCACCGAACGCCGGGTCGCGTCGTGCCTTCCGAGCGCGACTCGGGTGATGTCTCGTGGCTCGGGCCGCGTTGCAGGCGAGCCTTTTTCGGCTGCAGACGTCGAGTCAGCCACTCGCATTTCTGGCTCCGGGTCGCGCCGCGTTGCAGACTCCCTTGGTAAGTTCGCTCGTTCCGGCCTTTTTCGACACTTCATTCCCACTCAAGCTGCTCCTATGCTCAAAACACCAAAACCAAGAAAACAATACTACAAAAGAACACACAAAACCACAACTACAATGTACACCAAGCACAAGATAATCTAAAAACAAAGAAATATGAAAAAGAAAACACACACAAAAAGAACAAGAAAATGCAAATAACTAAAAAGCATTGGGGTGCCTCCCAATAAGCGCTAAGTTTAACGTCGCTAGCTCGACATAGTACCAAGACATCTAGGCGTTGTTAAGGTAGCACACAAACACCACTTCTTTCTCTTCTGGCTTATAAAACTTTTTAACCCGATGCCCATTCACCACGAACAAGCTTCCATCCTTGCCTTTGAGTTCAATTGCCCCACCATCAAAAATTCGGGCTATGGTAAACGGACCACTCCATTTGGTCTTAAGTTTTCTGGGAAATAGCTTGAATCTTGAATTGAACAAAAGAACTTCATCTCCCGATGTGAGGTCTTTTTGTCTCAAGAGCTTGTCATGGTAAACTTTAGCTCTCATCTTGTAAATAGCCGAATTTTCAAAAGCCTCTATCCGGAACTCCTCTAATTCATTCAGTTTGAAGATTCTCTCTCCAACGGATGACACGGGATCAAGGTTCAACTTCTTGGTAGCCCAAAACGCTTTATGTGAAAGCTCAATGGGCAAATGACAAGATTTTCCAAACACAAGCTGATAGGGAGACATTCCTAGCGGGGTCTTGTAAGCCGTGTGATAAGCCCAGAGTGCTTCATCCAAAAGTGAAGACCAATCTTTTCCATTTGTGCGGACTACCTTTTGAAGTATTTGCTTTACTTCCCGATTTGCCAACTCGGCTTGACCGTTGGCTTGAGGATGATAGGGTGTCGTTATCTTGTGCTAAACTCCATGTCTAGCAAGCAAAGCTTCCATCCATTTGTTGCAAAAGTGTGAGCCACCATCGCTCACAATAGCTCTAGGGGCTCCATACCTTGTCAAGACATTCTTTTTGAGAAATTTGAGGACAACTTTTGCGTCATTTGTCTTTGTTGGGGTGGCTTCAATCCATCGTGACACATAATCTACGGCTAGCAAAATGTACAAATTTTCTTCGAATGCTATAAACGGTCCCATGAAGTCTATTCCCCACACATCAAAAAGCTCAACTTCAATGGTATTCTTCATAGGCATTTCATCCTTCTTAGATATAGAACCCATACGTTGGCATTTATCACAACTTCTAACAAACTCTATTGCATCCTTGAAAATGCTTGGCCAATAAAATCCACTTTGGTAAATTTTTCTAGCCGTCCGGTTAGCTCCAAAATGTCCCCCACTCAATCCCGCATGGCATGCTTCTAGTATTTGTCCCCATTCCTCTTCGGGCACACATCTCCTCAAAACTAGATTGGCACATCTTCTAAACAAAAATGGTTCATCCCACACAAAGAATCTCAAATCATGGAAAAATTTCTTTTTTTGATATCCTTCTAACTCTTTTGGTGCAATTCCCACCACCAAATAATTCACTATATCCGCAAACCATGCCACTTTCATCATACCCACAACAAGGATCCTTTCATCTGGGAAACAATCATCAATCTCCATTTTATCATCTTGACTTTCTTTGGTATGCTCCAAACGAGATAGGTGGTCAGCCACCACATTCTCGCACCCCTTTCGATCCTTGATTTCCACATCGAATTCTTGTAGGAGAAGAATCCACCGTATAAGCCGGGGCTTGGCATCCTTCTTGGCAAAGAGATGCCTCAACGCGGCGTGATCTATGTGGACAATTGTTCGGGCCCCAATAAGATAGGGCCGGAACTTGTCAAAAGCATATACGACTGCCAACAACTCTCTTTCAGTGGTTGTGTAATTGATTTGTGCCGGGTCCAAGGTTTTGCTTCCATAGTAGATCACCCGAAACAACTTCTCTCTCCTTTGGCCCAAAGCGGCTCCCACGGCTACCTCGCTCGCATCACACATGAGCTCAAAGGGTTCACTCCAATCTGGGGCAATGAGGACCGGGGCCATCATTAGGGCCTTCTTCAGCGTCTCAAATGCCTGCACACATTCGCCATCAAAAACAAAATCATTAGATTTTTCAAGCAACTTACACAAAGGTTTAGAGATTTTTGAAAAATCCTTAATAAAACGCCGGTAGAACCCGGCATGACCAAGGAAACTCCGGGCACCCTTTTCATTGGTGGGGGTGGAAGCTTCTCAATGGCAGCTATTTTTGCTCGATCCACCTCTAACCCTGCAGCTGACACCTTGTGGCCAAGAACTACTCCGTCTCTTACCATGAAATGGCATTTCTCCCAATTCAACACAAGGTTAGTATCTTCATAACGCTGCAAAACTCGGGTTAGGTTGTTCAAGCAATCATCAAAAGAGTTCCCAAAAACCGAAAAATCATCCATGAAAACCTCCATTATCTTTTCAATCAAATCATGAAAGATTGACATCATGCACCTTTGGAAAGTAGCGGGCGCATTACACAATCCAAAAGACATTTTTCTAAAAGCAAAAATTCCATAAGGGCATGTGAAGGCGGATTTATTTTGGTCCTCGGGTGCAATTAAAATTTGGTTATATCCGAAATACCCATCTAAAAAATAATAAAACTCATACCCGGCCAACCTATCAAGCATTTGGTCAATGAAAGGTAATGGAAAGTGATCCTTTCTAGTGGCCGCATTTAATGCACGGTAATCAATACACATTCGCCACCCGTTCACAAGCCTAGTAGCTATCAATTCATTGCATTCATCCTTCACTACGGTCATTCCTCCCTTTTTGGCTATCACTTGGGTGGGACTCACCCACTCACTATCGGAAATAGCATAAACTATACCCGCATCAAGCCATTTAAGAACTTCCTTCCTAACCACTTCTTGCATTATGAGATTCAATCGACATTGGGGTTGGACACGAGGTTGGTAATTTTCTTCTAGCAAAATTCTATGCATGCAAATTGTGGGACTAATCCCCTTCAAATCCCCAATGGACCACCCTAACGCGGACTTATGCTTTCTCAACACTCGAAGCAACTTATCAAGCTCACATGAAGATAACAAGGAAGACACGATTACAGGGTATGTTTCATTTGGACCCAAGTAAGCATACCTCAAGTGGCTCGGGAGTGGTTTCAATTCTTCCTTCTTGTCTTTCTCTTCACCCCCTTCCTTTTTCAAAGCTTCCTCTTTCTCATCCCTTAATGGCAAAAAATGATTTCCTCGTCTTGGGATTTCCTGTAGAGAATCAAGAGCAAACACACAATCCACAATATCGATGTTATCATCAAAAGTATCAAGAGAGGAGGAGGAGTTAAGAGATGCAAACATAATGGTTTCCATGGGATCTTGAGAGATGTATCGCTCTATCACTTTACAATCCTCCATTCTCCCAAATTCCTCATCATCATCATGAAACTTCATAGCATTATAAATTGAAAATGTACTACTTTCATCATTCAAGCGGAGCGTGAGTTTTCCTTTTGACACATCAATTAGTGTCTTCCCCTTTGCTAAGAATGGTCTTCCCAAAATAAGGGGCACATTCTTATCCTCCTCCATATCTAAAACAACAAAATCCACGAGGAAAATGAAGTCATTCACCTTCACAAGGACATCCTCCACAACTCCTCTCGGATAAGTCAAAGACCTATCTGCCATTTGCAAGCATATCGTTGTCGGCTTGATTTTCCCAACATTAAGCTTCAAGAAAAATGACAACGACATAAGATTTATACTTGCACCCAAATCACAAAGGGCTTTTTTCTCATGGAAATCTCCAATGGTGACGGTGATGTTGAAACTCCCGGGATCCTTCATCTTGGCAGGAAGCTTCTTTTGAATCAAGGCACTACAATTTTCCGTCAAACTCACGGTCTCAAAGTTGCCCAATTTTCTCTTTTTCGTTACCACGTCTTTGAGAAATTTGGCATAGCTTGGCATTTGTTGAAGGGCCTCCACAAGAGGGAGATTGATTTGAATCCTTCGGAATATGTCAAGAAATTTGGAGAATTGCTCTTCATTTTTGGACTTTTGGAGTCTTTGAGGGTAAGGTATGTTTACATGTGATCCATCTACCTTCTTTGGTGACGGCCTTACCGTTCCTTCAATAGATTCATCTTTCTTGACATCCATTCCCTCTCCTACCACTTCTTCTTCTTTCCTTTCGTCAGTGGTCGTCTCATCATCTTGTGTTGGCATTTCAGGGCCCTTATATGTGGTTCCACTCCGTAAGGCAATAGCTTTGCAATCCTTTGGGTTCACCGTTGTATTGGCGAGAAAGTGTCCCGGTTGATGTTGTCCTCCCACGGCGGTAGCTAGTTGCCCCATTTGTTTCTCAAGCATTTTCAATTGGGTATTTACCGCTGCTTGGTTGCTCTCAAGCTTCTCAAATCTTGTTTGTGATTCACCCATGTACTTGTCGGTCTTGTTCAATAGAGTCATGAGAAGTTCTTCCATTTTTTGTTTCTTTTCATCATCGATGACCCCATTTGTAACTGAAAACCCAGGAGGTGGTTGGAGGTGATTGTTCGGATTTGAATAAGAGATATTCGGATGTGGTGGCTTAGGATGGTATTGATTCCCACCTTGCCCTTGTGGTCCTCCAAAGTGTGGCTTAAAACCTTGATTGAAGGGCCTTTGATAACCCCCATAATTGTCTTGACCAACAAAACTTGCTTCCTCCATGTTAGGCATGATCGCAGGCTCCAATCTTGGTGATGCCATAGCCTCTATTTTTGAGTTCATGGTGGTCATCTGAGCGGCTAAAAGGGCTATGACATCATTGTTTGTAGTTTCCACTTTTTTCAAGATTTGCACATTTTCCCGCTCTCCCGGCCATTGATAGGCATTGGAGGCCATCTCCTCAATGATTGTGACTGCTTCTTCAGGTCCTCGGTTCAACAATGATCCTCTAGCTGACGCATCAAGAATACTTCTAACACTGGACTTGCAACCGCCATAAAAGATGCACACTTGGTGGTCCGTGCCAAAACCGTGCCCCGGACATTTGCGGAGCATCTCTCTAAACCGCTCCCAAGCTTCACACAATGACTCTTCATCCCTTTGCTTGAATTGAGTTATCTCTCCCTTTAACTTCAATGTCTTTCCAGGAGGAAAGAATTTATGAAGGAATTTGGAGAGCAAGTCGCTCCATGAGGTGAATGAACCGGGTGGTTGGTTTAACCACCATGTTCGAGCTTTGTCCCGCAATTAGAAATAGAAAAGCTTCAAACAGATTGCATCCTCGGGCACCCCATTGATCTTGACCGTTCGGGCAATCTCCAAAAATTGGTGGACATGTTCGTGTGGATCTTCAAGTGCCGTTCCACCAAACTGGTTCTGGGACACCATAGCCATTGGTGCCGGTTTCAATTCGAAGTTGTTGGCTTGTATAGCCAGCCCATTAACAACCCCCTCATTAAGCATAGGTTGAAACAAATTTCTAATCGGGGCTTCCTCAACTCGAACCCTAGCTTCCTCTTGAGCTCGAAATTGTCCTCTCATCTCCTCAAGCTGTCTTTGCATTTGTAGAATCAATGGATCTTGGATGGGAGGTGGAGGTGGTGGATTATCTGCCATTCTATGTCTTCGTCTTCTTCTAGCGTTGTTATGACGGCTCGTGGCTTCAATCTCGATATCTAACTCGAGCAACGGGTCACCACGTGCCTTTGTATGCATACACTACCTGTGAACAACTTAAAGTAAGTTTGAAGTTCAAAAATTAAACAACACGTTTAATCTAGCAAAATAATTCTTGAAACGATATTGTATATACTCAAAATAAACAAATAGGTCCCCGGCAACGGCGCCAAAAACTTGATGAGATTTTTCTTTCACAACGATTTAACCAACACAAGCTTTAATTAATCAAATCTCAATTATGCAAGTGAACATACGGAGCATAGGAGACCGGGTCGAACACGGGGAACTAAATGCATAAACGAGTCTACAAGTACCATCACATCGAACATTTTCACTAGTCAAACCATTCGAAATTTTGTTGGAGGATTAACTAGAAAAACAAGATTTACAATATTAAATAGAAAATAGCAACACAAAAGGAATGAAAGAGAGTAAAAGCTTAATAAAAATCTCAATGAGAAATAATGGCTCTAGGGCATTGCTCATTAGTGAAAATTTGTTCATTAAACAATGGATTCATGCATAATCTCCCCAAACAACAATTGATATCAAATTTAGTCGAAGCCCTCTCTCGAGCAACTAAAACCTTTCAATTAAACTCAATTCCCCTATCTCTAGGGCTAAATTGTAATTTAATCTAATCAAGCACAATCAATCAACAAACATCAATTAAACATTAATCTCTCGATCTAATGCAAAATTGAAACCATAAATCATTTACCCATGCATAATTGATTCTCTCGAACTCAATTATACACCAAATTCTATCCTAAGATGGCCAATCAAAGAATAGAAGCAATCAAACCATGATTTATGAGAAGAAATGGAAGATTAAGTAATAACCCATGTTTAATTTACAAATCCATCACCAAATCACAAAACCCTAGATGCCTAAAATTTAGCTATCCATAATCACAATAGAGAAAAACATCACATAAAAGATAAACATAGTAGAGGAAGAGAAAAAACCCAAAAACTTGAATAAAGATCTTCAAAAACTTCAAGAACTTCTTGAATCTTCCATACACCAAGCTCTCCACTCTTTCTTACTCTAAAATTCGCAAAAATATCAAAAATCCTCCATTTTTCGAACTAAGGAAGGCTTTTATACTATGATAGAAAAAATGGGACAAAAATCCGGATATTCCCGAAAACAAGACACAGGGGCGCGACACGGGGCCGGTCGCGCCCCTGGCTCACGCCGCGTGGGGTGAGGCGCGACCCGAGCTGGCCTGGGTCTGGGTCGCGCCGCGTTGCAGGTGAGTGAAATCATGCCGCGGACGTCGAGCCGCGGGTCGCGCCCCAGGCCCCGGGTCGCGCCGCGTTGCAGGCCCTGCCCTGCCTCCCGGTTCCGACTCGATCTTCGTGCTTTCTCACTCGTCCGATCCAGCTTTCGGGTCATTTTCGATGCGCACTTCGATCCTCGAGTCCCGGGTTGCTCATTTTAAACCTGTTTTCTAAATTAACTGTGTTAGCAACACTTATTCTAATTAACGACTAATATTACCCTAAATGATTACTAAACAAACTAAAACAAGATAAAAACATACGAAATAATACTCGGATTAGGACTAAAATACGAGCATGTCAAATATTTCATCCTCAATGACAACAGTTGTTCAAAAACAAAACAAAAAAAAATAAAATTTGAAAGTCAGTTGAGTAAATCCGGGAGTGTATCCAACTCTATCTTTAATTTCATCTTTGACTATATCTTTAATTTATTTGATCCCTACTTTTGTGGCGGGACGAATCTGTTTGTTAGTCTACTCATTTAAATTTCCCGTCTCTATTCTTCTCCCCTAAGTCTGATAAAACCAATCCTTGCTCCACTATTCACAAAACCCTTACTTTTTCACCCCTTCATCTTCCAAAAGCTCTCGCTCTCTCTCTCCCAAACTTTCTTCAAAATGACACCGGAAAAAATAAAGCAATTGGAGGAATTCATGGCGGACCCCGAAGCTTTCGCTTACCTCCGCCACCTCTCGACGTTTCCGCCGCAACCATCTCCTCCCCGTTCCTTCGCACCCAACCCCTTCCATCTCCTATCACCGGACACCACCCCTCTTCTTCGACCCAGCATCCTGCTCTCGTCTTCACGAGGGAATGCACCGATGGAGATCTCTCCTGAGGTGGGAAGCTCGGAGATTCAGTCTCAACCACTTTCTCTCCCGGCACCGACTTCAATGCCGCCGTCTGTCCTGCCTCCACCGACCGAGCAGGTGATTATTATTGCTCCGAGCGGCATAGTGATGCCATCATTTAACTTTCTGGAGCTCGACACTCCAATTCTTACCGAAGACCAAGAGGACCCAGTCCATCCATCTGAGGACGCCGCTCAACAAGGCGGTAGCCCTATTCCTATGCCATTCTCCTCTACCGAGCCGAAGTCACAGCCGGAGGACATCCCATCTCCGACCCCTTCTCCTCCGACGAAGAAGCCCTCCAAAACACCTAGGGTTCCACCCGCTCGACGTTCCAAGCGTGTCTCTTTACTAAGCCGTCTCTCTCAGGCTCGTGAGGAACCGATCCACATCGACAGTGATGTCGAGGGTGAGGATTGATTGGGCGCTTCCTCCGACGACTCTGCTGAGAAATCGATCTCTCACCAACTCTTAGAACCCGATGAGGACGAAGAGCTTGAAGAGGAGGTTGTTATCTCTCGGAAAGGGAAGAGGAAAATGCCTTCCTCATCGCCGTTGAAGTCGAAAGGCAAGACAGTTAAGAAGGTCAAACGAGAAGTTTCTCCAACCGAGGCCGATACCGACTCCGACTCCGAGCTTGAGGTAATTAAGGCTTTGAATGAATGCTTTTACAATGAGGCTGCTAAGAAGAATTGGGATAGCTTTAGGAAAAGGAAGTTCATTAATGATAGGGCAGTTGATTTGAAGGATTTTGCACAATATAATTTGCTTGATTTTCTGCGTAAAAGGAAAGTTTTTAGAAGTGTTACTTATGTGAAACCCTATGTTGCTCAGATTGTGAAGCAATTTTATTCCAATCTGCCTGTTGATTTTGCTAACCCCTCCTCCAAGATGTTTGGAAAAGTTTATGTCCATGGGAAGATCTTCTCTTTCACTCCCTCTCGCATTAACAAATTTCTAGCTGCTCCAAATGTTATTGAGTCTGATGTTGAGATCGATGAGGAGCTAGAGGTTGAGATGGAAAATGTGCTTATGGGTGGCCATGCAGATGTGTGGATAGTGAACAAAAGGCCTAACCGCATAGCTTCGGTCCTCACTTCTCTTTTTGCAACTTTGCACAAGATTTTCGTGTCAAATTGGATCCCTACATCTAATACCACAGTTGTGCCGTTTGAGCATGTGTGCCTACTCTACAAAGTGTTCAAGGAAGAGAAGTTCAACTTGGGCACACACATTTTTAATGTTGTTGCTGAGGTTGTTGTGGCCAAGTCCACCAAAAAGTTGATTGTACCTTCTCTCATCTATAGTATGCTTGTTGAGCAAGGGTTAAAGCCGAAGAAGAAAGATGTCCTCATATCCAAGCTCCCTCTCCAAACTGTGCAACCTGCCTTCTTGAGTGAGAAGAGGCACAGAGACCTCCCATGGGTTGATGCCTCAACTGAAGAGGATCCCTCGGCCGAGTTAATGTGTTCTCTACCTGTCTTTGTTTTGCAGGAGCAAATAGCCTTCTTCTCCTCGCAGATTACTATTCTTGAAGGGCAACGAAGGATATTTCAACGACTTCTTTCTTCCCAAAAAGGGGGAGAAGGCCCTAGCCGTCGCCACGGATCAAGTGATGAGGGAGATGAAGATGAGGAGTGAGGGAGAGTAGCATGAAGAAGACTGCAGTGTGTTGCAGTATTTTGATGATGTTGTTGGATGAAACAAACAACTATTTTATTTGTTGCACAACTTTATGAACAACTTTTATTTTCTACCTAACTCTTATATATTTTTTTTATTGCATGCAGATATGTATGCATTTGCTGTGAATATATTATGGTTATGGTTGTTTTATGTGTTGTGATGATATTGTGTAGATTCTATTTTTTTACAGTCTTGGTGACAGGGGGAGCAACTGTTTAGCCAACATTTCTCTAATCTTTTCATGGTTGTTGTGATTTGATTGTGTTGCTTCAGGGGGAGTAATTGTAACTCTTGGTTTTTTGTTTGGTTTTGGGAAGAAAGCCAAAAAAGGAGGAGATTGTTGATACCGATTGGTAGTGTATCATAGATTTAGGGATATTTGTTTAAATCGTGTATTTGGAGTTTTTGTCTTTCTTGCAGGATAAAATATGTTGAGAGAAAATAGGAGCATGTGGGATTTGACCAAGTCCAACGATCTGCTGAAGCCACGGTTGTTCCGGAAGTTGCGTCGGAAATATAGGAGTGAAGATCATGGAGATCATGGCTTAGTGGATCGGTTGCTTTGAGTGGGGATCAAGCAATGAGCTGTGTATATATAGGGTTCAGATAGTTAGTGTTAGATACGAGTTTTTAATAGAGCTTTTCAGATATTGTAAAGTTTTGAGTTCTCGTATTTATCCGTTTCTACTAGATATAGTTAAGACAACTTTAGTCCCAACCTTCTGTGAAGAAAGAGATAAAGTGTCTTAATATTTAGTGAGAGTTTATCTGGTAGTGTTTTTGTAATTCACATATTTTATATAGTGAAGATTTCGCCCTGAGGCACTTCGCGAGATTATAGAAATATAATCTCGTGAAAATTCCAATCCATTGTTTCTGTTTTAAATTTCCGCTGCGTATGCAAAGTTGTCTCAACTTTATACACAACTCTTTCAGAACCGAGAGTCCGGTTTCTTCAAATCATATTTTAGTCGATTGAACTTCAAATTAGGTGAAATCAAGTTTTATGACATACCAACGAGTACTATCATCTACAATATTTCATCATCTCATTCCGACAAATATAAGGGCCGGAAATAACTAAAGTTATAAATAAGCTAGAAAACTCATCATTTGAGTCTTTTACTGAAAAACTTTAAATTCAGACATTGGGCCTTAGGGAAAAATAAATAAAATGGGATTGGGTCAGATGGTCGTTTTGGGAAAACTTTGATGGTGCCCATCAATTCATACTTTTAATTAAAAAAATATTTGTGAAATATATTTGTTGTAAGTAATATTTTGGGAACACTAATAAAGATATTAGTGAATGTTAATTATATTGATTCCAATTTTTTCCTAGCTCCTAACATGTAAATGATATTAGCGTGTTTGTTTAACAATACATGTAAAAAAAATATAACATTATTGTTAACGTATCATGAGACTGAAATAAAATAGGACCAACATAATTAACATCCACTTAAAAACTAACATATGTTCCCAGAAAATTATTTACAAAAGCATTAATTTTTTTAAACTAATATTTGAAAATTGAGGTAAGCTGCCCGTAAGAGCACCATCGAATCTTCCTTGGTCTTGGTATGCTACAAACTATTTTTTATATGATAAAATGATATCCCCATTTTAAAATAACCAAATTATAACTAATATTTTAATAAATTAATAAATTTTAGATTAAATTGTTTTTATAAATTATCTCAATATATTCTAGTGTGTGAGAAAATTGTGTATTTGTTATTACATCGGGAAAAAGGATATATATTTTAATTTAAAAAAAAAGTTTCAATTTAGTTCAAATTACAAAAAATTAAAAATCACATTTAAAATTGAAAGACGGGTAAAACTGATGATTTTAATTAGAGACAATTAACCTTTTATTTTTATTTCTTTTATGTCGAGGGTTACCTGTAGCCACTACCAGGGTGCGCATTGAGTAAACCATGCCCTTGTGTAATAACTTGCAAACCATACAGGGAGTAATAGGTAAACTTCACCCATGTATAATGGCATGCACTGCAAACCACACGGGGAGGTAAACCATACTTGAAAAATCAGATATGGCAGGTCCACACCTAGTGGTGTTGGTGATGAGATTCAAATTTAAAAGTTTTGGTCTTAAGATAACACAACTCCACCATTTGACCATCCCCTTGTTTCCAAAGATGAAGCAAAACAGTTTGTTAACAAAGCTCCAATACGTGAAATAATGCAAAACTAATCAACAAGGAGTTGAGATCCTCTACTTTCAATTTTGTGTGTCAACCGTGTGCCAATATTAAAATAAGGCAATATGTCATTTTAGCCGATTAAAACTTTAAAAAACTTTATTTAGCCACTAATTTTTAAATATATTTATTTTGTCTAAATTTACCAAAATATCCATCACTTTAATATTTTTTGTATTATTTGAATTTGTTTAATTTTAAAACAAAATCTCTCTCTTCACTATTCTCTTTCCACTTCAAGTCGACCCTTATCTCGGAAAATAAAAGCATCACCTGCGAAGGGAGGTGGGGACGCAGGAGAAGAACTCGTCGGCGACTTGGGGGTGGTTGCCGACGGTGAAGTCTTTATTGCACTCAATGATGGTGAGTGGGACCGAGTTCTTTCAAGAAGGGGGTGAGAAACTTTCGACCCTTCAGCAAAGTCGCCGAGGGTGGGCTCAAACAGAACAGAAAAGGGAGTGAGAAACTTTGTTGCAGACTTGCAGACAGAAGAAAGGTAAGGATAATCTGCAGTGCCACCGAAGTGAATCTTAAGTCGCCGGAAAAAATGGTGACGTACAAGCCGCCGCGCGCAACTCATGCGTGCAAGCCTTCGTGCGCAATTATTGGCGCAACTCCAACGTGCATGCTCCCGATGCACAGCCTTGATGAGCAGCTCGCCCGGCATGAAGCCCCTACGCTCGGAGGTGCAGCCACCTGCGCGCAACTGTTTGCGTGCAAAGTGGTGTTGCGCGCAGTCCCCTCCCCTGCCCTGCCCTCTCTCTCCCCTCCCCAGTCCCTCTCCATCGCCGGAAAAGATCCTCCCCCTCCCCTTTCGTCTGCACTGGGTTGGGTTGCTTGTTGCAGCTCACTCGCCATTGTCGAACTCCGACGAGACGATGGTGCTGGAGATGGCGCCGCCGCGCCGGTAAAGATGTTTTTGAAGAGTGGAGACGTGGGGTGGGGGAAGAGGGTGGGGGTGGCGTTGCAGAAGTAATGAAGAAGACGATGAACAGTGATTTAATTTTCTTTTCTTTGTTTTCTTTTTTTTTTAATTTTTATTTTATAGATAGGGGTATTTTGGTTCAAAACGGCTAAAATAATTATATTTAAAAATAAGTGGCTAAAATAAGTTTTTTAAAGTTTTATGTGGCTAAAAAATAATTGACTCATATTAAAATTATATATTTCTAATAATATTTTTTGTAAAAATAAAATTTATTATATTATAACTAATCAAAATTAATATTTGTTGCTAAAAATTAAAAATTTTAAAAATTATATACCTTAAGTTTGGAATAATCAACCCAAAAATCAATTACATTAATTAAAAAATGCATATTAAATATTAAAAAATAATTATAACGGGTGGAATAAATCCTAAATAAAATTGTAAAATTATACTAAATCTAAAGAAATTAAAATTGAAAGAAAAAAAATGAAAGAAAATGTAATAATTTTGAGGTTGGGTATACGATTGGCACACACAGGTTGAGAGTGGAGCATATCCAACCGGACCGGGATACCGGGCTTTACCCGGGGTGCCGACAGCCGCCCCGCCAATAGGATGGTGACGGCGTTGTCATTCGTCTTGAATGAGATACACTCCAACCTCTTATCGTCCTTGGCCTTTATTACCGGCCACGAATTTTTGTGGTACTATTATCAGCTGCCCCTCCCTTACCTTGGCGTCGAACACCGACGAATGCTGTGGCCGACCACCTGTAATCTGCCGCACGGCAGCACCCTCGCTTTATGTAGATCATGGAGTGGGATTTACCGTTCAAGTGTGGCGCCATTGAAGCAAAGCAGTGTAAATGATGGTGATGAGCCATGCAGAAGAAACAAAGAGACATGCACAATGACATGAGCCAAGTGTTTCACCAACTCCTTTTACGTGTCGAATGGAGCCATGATTGCCCACTTGTATAAATACCCATGACTTTCCATTATCCACTTCACACCTCAACAAACGTACTACAGTTCTCTCTAGACTCTAGAGTTTGAGTTTCCACCATGGCTAAGGCTATCTCCCTCTCCCTCTGTCTAAGCTTCCTGTTCCTTTTCCATGGGTGCCTAGCTCAACTCGACCAGTTTCTTCCGCAGCAGCAGTTCTGGCAGAGCATGCAGAGCCAGCAACAACACCGCCTCCGCGCCAAGACCGACTGCCACATTCAGCAACTCACCGCCCGTCAGCCCAGCTACCGATACCAGTCTGAGGCCGGAATCAGCGAGTTCTGGGACAGCTCCACCAACGAATTCGAGTGTGCCGGCATCGAGTTCGTTCGTCACATCGTGCAGCCCAAGGGACTGGTTCTGCCTTACTACACCAATGCGCCTCAACTAACCTTCATTGTCGAAGGTGACTAGCTAGCTAGTGACTACATACAATATTAATTACTGACTGATACATCTCATATATATTTGATTTATTAATTTGTAGGTAATGGAATTCTGGGGACTGTAATTCCTGGGTGTGCTGAGACTTATGAATCCGAATCGGGATCCAGATCGAGCTCCCGCTACCAAGGAGAGGAAGGTAGAAAGGGCGACCGCCACCAGAAACTCCGGCGATTCCGCCGCGGTGATGTCCTCGCATTGCAACAGGGTGTCACCACCTTCATTTACAACGACGGCGACTCCCCATTAACTTACGTATCGATCTTGGATGTTGGCAATGACAACAACCAGCTTGATTTGAAATTCAGAGTAAGAAGATTTATATATATATGCATATAATATTAATTTGTCTTGTAATTAATAAAATTGAATATATATCAATAATTCTGATTAATTAACTTTAATTGTACGTACGTGTGCAGAAATTCTTCCTGGCCGGAAACCCACAATCAGTCCAAAGCCAGGGGGGAAGGAGATTTGAATCATCAAGAGGCCAAAGCAAGAGAGGCGACGAAGAACGTCAAGATTCACGCAACATATTCAGTGGGTTCGACGAAGAACTTATGGCCGAAGCTTTCAACGCTGATGCAGAGCTGATGAGGAAGATGCAGGGCAAGGAGGACGACAGAGGCATGATCGTCCGAGTGGAAAAGATGAGGATGGTGCTCCCAGAAGAGACAGAAGAAGAGGAGGAGAGAGAGAGCAGAAGAGGAAGAGGAGGAAGAGGATACAATGGACTCGAGGAGACATTCTGCTCCTTCAAAATCAGACAGAACATCGATAATCCCAGCAGTGCCGATGTATACAACCCAAGAGGCGGCCGCATCAGCACCATCAACAGCCAGACTCTTCCCATCCTCAGCTACCTGCAGCTCAGTGCTCAAAGAGGAGTCCTCTACAAGAATGCTGTAGTTGCACCACAATGGAGCACAAACTCCCATTCAGCCATGTACGTAACCAGAGGAAGTGCCAGAATTCAAGTGGTGGGAACCCATGGAAGATCAGTCTTAGATGAAGAGGTTCAAGAGGGGCAGCTGGTTATCATCCCACAGAACTATGTGGTTGTTAAGAAGGCTAGCCAGGAGGGATTCGAGTGGATCACCTTCAAGACTAACGAGAACGCCATGCACGGTAACCTTGCCGGCCGCCTCTCCGCCATCCGAGCCATGCCCAATGAAGTTCTCATGAACTCCTTCGGCATTTCTAGGGACGATGCAAGGAGCTTGAAGTTCGGCAGAGATGAAACTACTCTCTTCAGCCCATCCCACAGATCCACATCCGCCTAAATGCATCTGTTTCTTATATTTATTTTATTTTCTCATAATAAAACCTCCATCCATCCATCATCCTTCTTGTGCTGGACTCTGGAGGAGGAGTACTGTTCTGCAACTCATGCATTATGTTTTATTCTAATAAATCCCATCCCTTAATTTTCTTTATGTATTACTCATCACATGCGTCCATCTTATTTGCATGCACTCCTATATACTCTTTTTACCTACTCATTATTAATTATTACTCCACTATATATTATCATAAATTCCTATTTATTTATTTTAATAAGTATTTTTTTAAAATATATATATAATAATAATTCGAATCAACACCTTTATTTATTATCATTAAATAAATATTCAAATATTAAAATTTCCATTCTTATAATCAATTATATCTTAACTAGCTACTTATTAAAAATTAATAAAATGCTATTTTTAAACTCTTAATTAATTTACTCTAAAGAAAGCCATTAGCATATCTAAATCTTGAAAGATGGGAAAAATCTTGAGAGGTAAAAATAATATACCCTCTAAATCTTGAAAGATGTACGACAAAAATCGAAATCAAATCAACTAAATAATAAATGCAAGGACGAAGCATAAAATCCCAACAACTAGAAATCAAACTAGCTAGGATTAACTAAATGGTCCGCAACTTGATTCCCTTTCCGATACATGTGAGTGAGTAACCTGAAGTTGAATATTCTGTAAATAATGAAGAACTCCTGGCCAGCATGTCTTCATTCTCCAAGGTACCATCTCATTGTTGTCTTTAGGATTCAAATTTCCTGTTACATTTTTATGTGTTTCATTTTGTATTTCACCATAAAATTTATGATTTTAATAATAATTATTATAAAATAAAAAACAATTCTAACATAAATAATCATTGTCAACATTTATCAACAAAAAATGAATTAAAAAAGTTATAGAATTTAATTTTGAATTAATCAACCATAATAATGAATTATTAGTTGAAAAATTAATTAAATACTAAAAAATAATTATAAACCCTAATTGAGTGGGGTGAACCCTATAAAAATCTTAAAATTAAAAATTAAACTAAATCACAAAAACACATAATTGAAGGAAAAAAATATAAAAAAAGTCATGATTTAAAAGTGTACGTAACATGCAGTGTAACATAGAGAGTGTAATAGGAAATCTCAAATGCTACCTTTAACCTTAAAATGAACAATCTGACCACATACACTGAATCCGCTTGGAACCAAATAAATTCAGCTTCAAAGGCCAAACCAATACCTACCTATTCACACCCAAATTTATGGGAAATACTATGCTACCCCTAGGGTAATGACTGGAGGTAGCATGGTATTTCTCCAAATTTATTGAGTTGTTACTATTGTTGTTGTCGAAGATTATTCCCATGTTATATATATAGTTTACTACAATGATTGTTGCACGTGTATCATACGATTTAAGAATGCGCATTGACTCGATCAATGTGTTGACCAAAAATCATCATAACATGTGATGCTTTTTAGCAATACAAGTGATATATTTTTTTTTAAATTTTGAGTGATACTTTTTAGTGTTACGATTGACACTCATTTTGACATTTTTTTTTTCTAGCTGATACTTTTTAATGATACAAGTGATATTTTTTGGCTTTTGAGTAATACTTTTTAATATTACAAATGATACTAATTTTGACGGGTTTTTTGGTCAATGTATTGATCGGGTCAACACGCGTTGACCCGGTCAACACATTGACCGTCTGATACAATGTGCTGGAGAATAATTTAAACTCAAAACTGAAAAATTCGAAGTCCAACTCCTTCCTTAAAACATTTGCTATAATAACAGACTCTTAAACTATCCTGATCAACAATCTATTACAATCCAATCTATCGATAAAATAATCATTTGTCTCTCCTCCATTTACATAATCAACTCAACAATTCAAAACCACAATCTTTCAACTTTATCAATAATCCTCTCCAATCCAAAAAAAAATATTTTATTTGATTATTTATTAATATCTATTAATAATAATTTTTTTATTATATTTTTCAAAGTTAATAAATTATTTTATATTTTAAATAATAATAATAATATATTCTTCATATACTTAGATTAAACAATAAACTCAATAATAATACAAAGATTACAATTCTTCATATAGAGGCACCCTTTTGATTTTTTCCACGAGCCCCATCTTTACTAACGAAACACCATTGCTTGCATTAGAGTTACATCTTCTTTCGCAGACCAAACATTTTTTTGGTGTTTTTCGATTTGTAGTTGTCTGTTGAACATCTTGGAATAAATTATAGGAGATATTTTGTGATGGTTAAACTTCTTTAAAAATTGGATTTTGATTGAGATTCAGAGAAAAATGTGAGTTTTGATAATTTTGGGAGTATGGTTAACTTTGGGAATTTGAAAAATAATTTGGATTATTTAGATCCATAGTTTTAAATGAGAGAAAAAGTGAGTGAGAATTGATGTTTTTTTTTTTTTTTTGTGTGTGATTCAAAATATGTCAAAAATAGGCTCATTTTATAGGAAATGAAAAAATACGAATTATGATATAATTTTTATATTTTTTGAATACATTATTATCCATAATAATAAAAATATAAAATTTCATCTAATAAAAATATGTTTGGTCAATCAAATTGTACTATGTAGCAAGAGAGAAAAGATAAATTCTAAAATTACATTATTGAGAAAAATCAAACTAAATTAATTTAATTATTTTTATTTAACGTCTCGCGTAGTGCACTTGCTCACTAATACGTATGCTCATACACTACGCTCGATAATTAATTTTTTAAATTTAATGTACCCTAAATGAAATTAATGTACCCTAAAATTAAAGTGAATTAAATTAATTTTTTTTGATTCAGCGATTAGCACAGTGCACTCGCCTGACGATGCAAATGCATGACTCGTGGGTCAATTTTTTTATTTTTTTTTACCGAAGCAGATTGTAGTCAGATTTGGGCGCAGATTCACCCGCAAAGTGACCCGTTTTATGGAGAGGCTAAAGTTTTTGCCATAAGATTAATATAGCCAATAAAAATTTTATGGGAGTTACGGGGAGTAGAGATCCTCTAGTCCCACTTATGTGTGCCAACTGTATGTCACCATTAAAATTATATATTGTTAATATTATTTTTTATAAAAATAAAATTTGTTTTATCATAACTAATCATAATTAATATTTATTGCAAAAAAATTAAAATTTTAAAAAATTATATACCCTAAGTTTGGAATAATCAACCCCAAAAATCAATTATATTAACTAAAAAATGAAAATTAAATATTCAAAAATAATTATAAACCCTAATTGGGTGGAATAAACCCTAAATAATAATGTAAAACTATACTAAATCAAAAGAAATTAAACTTGAAGAAAAAAATAAAAGAAAAAGTAATAATTTTAAGGTGTGGCACACGGTTGACACACACAAGTTGGGACTAGAGAATCTCAAGTGAATTACGGGGGTTGTATAAGTATTTTATGTGAAAATTTAAGCCAATTGCCAAAACTCATATTTTGAGTGATCCATCCCTTTACTTTGCTGGAGAAACTAGTGCACTTTACTTGCATCTTCTTAGCAACCACAAAGTTTTATGAAAAGCTATTTTTAAATCCGTTATTTCTGTTTGGGGTGATTTTGTGTGCATTAGGGTGCACTATCAGATACGTTGACCAGTCAACTCATAAAAAATTAAACACGTCAAAATCAGTAGTAATCATAATACTAAAATATTTCACTCAAAAGCCCAAAAATATCACCTATTTCGTTAAAAAGTACTGACCATAAAAAAATGAAAAAAAAAACCGTCAAAATCAGTATCAACCTAACAATAAAAAGTATCACTCAAAATTCAAAAAGTATCAACTGCATCATTAAAAAACTATCACTTGTTTTGACTTTTTTTATTTTATTTTACGGGTTAACGAGGTCAACTCATTGACTGTCTGATGTGTATTTAGACTACTCCCACTGGTGACCCGTGAATGAGGTCGAGTAAATAGGACAAAATTTCACAAAATAAAAAAAAATAAAAAGTCACCAAAATTGGTGACTTGAGGCGGTCCAGCGACCTCAAGGCGTGAATCAATAATTTTCCACGTGACACCCTTCCATTGGGTGCCACTTTATTTTATTTAGATAAATTTATAATATAAATATTTTATATAATTATAAAAAATTATAAAAATAAAATTATATTAAAATTCATAAAATAAAATTATCTATAAATAGAGCTTAATATTGATATGTTTTTACACAACTTAAAACTATCTTTAAATTTTTTAAATATTTTTATTTATTTTACATTATAATTTTTAATCCAGGTTTTGTAAAACATGTGAAACATGTGTTTTCAAAGGATAAATGTCTAAATTTTGGTTTATAAGCTTTTTATTTATAATATCTTTGTTATGTTATTTTAAATTTTGCCGGAAAAAAGTTATCATTAAAACTCTATTTTCATATATTAATAGAAGAGATATAGCTAACAATTAAACCTCATAGGCTCTATTTCCACATTTTCTTGCCGGCAGGAAAGCATAGAACGAAATTCATTAAAACTGTGTTCATATATTAATAGAATAGATATAGCTAACACATTTTCTCTTTATAAATTCTCAATCTCATATTTCTTCTTCATTTTAAGTTATGGATTCAAATCACCCAAATTATTATGATGACTCCCAAAATTTTCCAAATTTTGGATCAAATTATTATTAATACTCCCTCCGTCCCACTTTAATAGGCTTGTGTTTCCTTTTTGGGATGTCCCGATATATAGACATGTTTCTATATATATTTAGCTAATTTACTAATATATACCCCTATTTAATATGTTCACATTAGACATTAATTCAACATCAAAGAAATAAATAGGGGTATATTAGGAAGTTTATTTATTAATTGTGTTTCCCAATTTTTTTCTTAATCCTTGTGAAATTTTCAATCAGCCTATTAAATCGGGACGGAGGGAGTATTTTTTTTAAATGCAAGAGAAAAATATTATTTTAATAACATGTTCTTATTAAAAAAATAAAATGATAAATATTTTATGTAGGTTGGAAGAAAATGAAAAATTAATATTTTATTTGAAAGTTGGGTTGGATGAAGGTCATTGATGGGAGTATAAATTATATAAAGTTGGAGGTTGTAGATGTGGAGGAGAGAGAAATTAATATTTTATTTGAAGGTTGGGTTGGATGAGGTCACTGATGTGGGTAGTCTTATTGAACATGAGAATTGGGAGTAAATAGATTAATTTAAAAATAATTAATTATTGTTAGTGTCATCGTTTAGCACTAAGTATTTTAGATTGTCATAATCCTTATGACAAACCAGCAACACAAAGGTTTTGGTTTTTTAAGACTTGAAGACCATGATCCGAACATGATGCAAGAACATTATGCTGTCAATCTGATTGAAGATCGAAGAATGTACTAATCAAGTGTTATGCACATGATCATGTACATGTTTGTCCAGAAGGTTCCAAAGAGACGTATTGAGCTGATTTCAAGGAGATGGAGATTCTATTTGTTAGAAAATATCATAAGTTTTGATGAAATGTCAAAAACCCAAAAAAAAAAAAAGTTCATCAACTGAAGTCATCAGAATGAGTTCATCAAATTGAAGTCATCAACTGAGTTTATCAATTGGAGTCCTCAAACTGAAGTCATCAATTGAAGTCACCAACTGTGAGCATCGAGTCAGTTAAACCTAAAATCCAGTTAATCAATGTAAAAGATGATCAACTGAGGAATGCCAATTGGTGCACATCAAGTTTTCATCAACTGGAAGAACACATCAACTATTCCACCCTCACAACTGATCAAGTGTGGCCCGCACTTAATGCTGAAAGAAATTGACAACTCTAACGGTCATCTTCAACTAAATGACCAAATGGTCACATTTTGGATTCATTCCTCTATAAATAAGAGAAGTCATTTACTCCAAAGTGTGTGTAGGTGTATTCAAGCAAGTGTAAGTGTACGAATATAGTCAGTAACAAACATACACACGCTGAAAGCATTAGAACTTCATAAAGAAATTGATGCTTATCGTCTTCTAATAAGAATAGAAAACTTAGTTTTTGTAAAGCTTTCGCTCAAATTCAAGTCATCAACACCCGCTTAGTCTAGAAGCACAACTAGTTGATAGTTTCAAGATCACCCTCTTGAAGATCGAAAGAGATCTAAAACCTTATAAATATTTTAATAGCACCTAACTCTTTGTCTAAATGTAAGTTGCTGCTAAAGAAACTGCTGCTGCAACAACTATCTGCTGGAGATTGTAAGTATGAGAAGTCGACTCAGCTGAGGTAATTATGCCTAGTAAGTCATTGTTACCAGATTCAACTCCAGTTTTTCTATCTAATTTGTAAAGTGTAACCTCAAGTAATAAAGTGAATTTCCCTTCAAGAAGAATGAAGAGATGACGTAGAAGTTTTAACTTTGAAAATCTATAAAATCCTTGTATGTTGTTTAATATTGCTTGAATCTGCCATATATATATTTGTCTACAACACAACATCACTTTACACAATTGTACCTCACTTCATCAACTGTCAAACACAAATAATTCAAATAACGAGTTAGGGCCCTTACTTTTTCTGCACTATTAATATCTTTTGTAAAAGAGTTTATTCAATCCCCATTTCTAAATTCTATTAGACTCGTCCGAGACCAATACTATTGAAGATAGACGTCTCAGAATAGAAAATGCCTTATTCAGATGAAGATCAAGATGGAAGAAGAAGAGTTCTATTTAAGAAAGATTTCTAACTAGGGTAATCCGAATCAAACTAGGAAAGTTTTCTTGCTAGAGTTTGATTCACATTAGGACAGTCTGATTACCTTGTCTGGGCTATTTTTTGTTCTTATAAATATCCTAGGGAATCAAACTAGTTAGGAGATGAATGCATAAGTTCTGATTAGAGAGTCAAAAGACTTCAAGTTTGAAGTATTAGGCATTTGACATTGTTAGACTAGATTAGATCTTTTGATCGTTATTTTTCTAGTCAGTGTTTGAAATCTTTTCATACACTTTTAAAGGAGTCTCGAGAGAGATTTCTTGTAGGAACTAGAGTGAGTCTAGATTGTGAGGGGATCTCACAATTCAGTCTATTGAAATAAGTTGTAGTGGGTAGAAAATTGATCGAAATAAGTTATCTTCAATCTCGTGCTCTCCAGGCTAAATAAGGCATCTTCTAGATCGATCTTGAATCTCTTCTTGGTTGTCAACTTTGAACAGTTTCAATGATCTTGGAAGAATAATCTGGACAAAGGACTTTCATGCAAACGTTCACGAACGTTGCAATGAACATTGTTGATCTCTGAACCTTCACATTAGGTAGTACAATGGAATGCATTGTATGTTCACAAACTGACTTCTGACTATCACTTAAGCTAGCTGGCAGTACTCAACATATTGAACAATCTCGATTATGGCACGATGCACAACCGTCTTCATTTTTAGCTCAATCCAAGCTCCTTGCTTAAGCTGTCTTCAGGAAGTTCAGATCACATTCACATACATCTTCATGAACTTTGTCCAGAACAACAAACTTGTACTTAAAAAAAATCAAATACTTAGTGATGATTCTATGACATACAAAAAATGACAATCAATCACTATAACAAGTGCAAAGTAGAGCACTTGATAAAAAAATCTTAGTGAATAGCATGACACTGACAAAATCAATTGAATTTTGTACGACGCATGGAATTAAAATCAACAAGCAAAATATCACATGGAATCAAAATCAACATGCGAAAAATGGACATTACAAGAAATATGCCCCAGCTTAGTGAAAAAGAAGACGAAGCTTCCTTTAAACTTCTCAAACCCATGCTTCGTGTGAGTCAACATCATCATGTTGGGGAATTGAAGAGGGATTGATAACACGTGCTTAGCATTTAGCATATCAGCTAGGAATAAATTTATATGATAGTGGATTAAGGTAATGTCTTTAATAGAAAGAATAAAGTTAACTCTTGCTTAAGGTATTACTTTTACTAAAAACTTTTGGTTAAAAACCATTATATTAAAGAGTGTTGGTTTCCTCAAAAAAAAAAAGAAGAAGAAATAAGTAAATGATTATCGAGTCAAATTAATGATTAATGAGTAATCGAAATTTAACTCCAAAATCGAACCAAAACGTATTTTTCATTTACATAAAAAAAAATAAAATTACTTAGTTAACACACAACAAGGCCTCGTATTCAATTTCTTATTCTCTGCATTTAAGAATAAATGATCATTTGATTTTGCTAGATGATAAACATATGGTCCGCTTGTATTTCAGAGGTAAATCGGAAGTTATTTTGTATGAATGTGTAGCCGTTTGTGAATCTTTGTGTTTAATTTCTATATTTCCTAGCACGTCATGAGTTTATTTAGTTTTGATAGAAAAATACATTGAACTCGAGTGATTTGTGATAATGATTGGAGTTGGAAAAAAGTTCTGGAGTCCGGATATGGAAGAGAGAACCAAATGGGACGAGAAAAGGATTAAAAATAAGGATCCAGAGTGTATGGAATAGAACGGACTGTGCTACCCATGGAATAGCTCGTGCTATGAAAAAAGCAATACATCGAGACTTCAACAACATTGCAAGGTCCGCGGTATTTGAAAAATGAAATAGCATGGATCGTATACGTTATGCGTCTGGTTATTTCTAAATTTTTCTTTTTGGGCAGTATTTTCACTTTTTGGGGGCTGGGACCTTCCCCAACTATTTAAGTACTTGGGTTTGCTCTATTTTTGCATCAGTACTTTTATGCTAGAAGAGCTCAGAGAACCTTTGAAGAACACAGAGAAGAGACTACAAAGATTGAAGAAGCTTTGATTATCAACATAAGTTGTATTTTATATTCTTTCTTCATTCGAGATTATCATGCTAGCTATTTATTTGTATTCATTTTTTTGGATTCTAGATACAACATGAGTAGCTAATTAAATTCCTAGAGATTTTAGTCTTTTTAGATTTTAGAGAATTAGGGGTAATAAAAAAATTATAAATTATATATTTTTTTTGGTGGTTCGGTGTGGCCATCAGTTTCCAGCCACATCACCGACCACCACACCGAACAACGATCGGTTTGCCTCCCTACCACCGACCACCACCCAGATACTTAGCCACCACCTACCTGCACTGACCGAAACCTGTCGATTTGGTTGGACGGGTCAGTTTCGATTGCTTATTTTCTCACCCCTAACAATGTGGGACAATAGCGGGATAGTTTCAATGGCTCTTATTAGAATCAAGAATCAAAAGCATTTCGAGATATATCACTCATAAGCTAGAATATTAGTAGTTTAATTTATATGGCCTGATGTAAAAGAATTCTGAAAGTGCACAACTCGTGCAAAGTATCTGTTCTGCAAACGTGCTGAAAGATGTTGTAGAACGTTGTTAGATAATGTTCACTATAATGTTCACGAACATTATAATGAACTTAAAGTAAACAGCAAAAAGTAAAGCACACAAGAGATTGGTAACCCCGTTCGATCAACTAATCTACATCAGGGGGACTCGTCTTGTCAGGCCCGTGAAAAATAATTTACTACTCCGATGCAACATTTACTTGGGATATTACACGCAGCTGACCTCCCGTCACTCGCTACCCTTTCTACCGTACACCATTTTTCGTTGAATTGAATCGTGAGATCTTCTCACAACCTAGACTTTCTCTATCTAGTTCCTATAGGTGTTCTCTCCCGAGAAATTTTTGACAGTGTATGAAAAGAATTTCAAAGCACTCTAACTAGAACGCTAATCTCTAGCAATGACAATCAAAACCTTTGTGGCTCTTAAACAATTTAGAGCTCATGTGCAGATGTATATTTTCAGTGCATTCAATCGTTCAGTGTGTCTTTCTAACAAGTTCTAATTCCTGGCTATTTATAAGACAAGGATATATAGCCTTAACAAGAAAATAAAAAAAAAAGTCGTAATCCTATCAGAAATCTAATAAGAAAATTTCCTTTTATAGTTTCAAAGAAATCGAGGACCTGCCTTGTTAAAATTATTGCATCTTTATACTTCTGTCTTATCTTCAATCTCATGCTCTCTAGGCTGAATAAGACATCTTCTAGATCAATCTTGAATATCTTCTTGGTTGTCAACTTCAAAAAACTTCAATAATCTTGGAAGAATAATCTGGTTAAAGGCTGTTCATACAAACTTTCACGAACATTGCAATGAACATTGTTGATCTCTGAACCTTCACATCAGGTAGCACAGCGAAATGTCTTGTATGTTCACAAACTGACTTCTCTAGTTATAACTCAAGCTAGCTGGTAATACTCAGCATGTTGAGCAATTTCAGTTATGGCACGATACACAACCATCTTCATCTTCAGCTCAATCCAAACTCCTTGCTTGAGTTGTCTTCAAAAAGTTCAGATCACATTCATGTACATCTTCATGAACGTTGTCCGGAACAGCAAACTCGTACTTGGAAAAACCAAATATTTAGTAATGATTCTATGCCATACAGAAAATGATAATCAAATCACTATAGCAAGTGCGAAGTAGAGCACTTGATAAAAAAAAATCTTAGTGTATAGCATGACACTAACAATCTCCTCCTTAGTGGTGTATCTTCTCTTAGTGCCAAGCATTATCACTAACAAATTCAAATCAAAATCAACATACAAGAATAACATATCTCGACGCTAAATTTGTTGGGTGACCACAAATTTTGTATGCATTCGATTTCCTATTGCATTATTTATGTTACACCCCGTATTATACTTTCAAATAATGAATTTTTTTTTTTATTTTCTTCATTTTTTTCGTGATTTAGTTTAGTTTTACAATTATCTTTTTAGAATTTAATTTTCAGTTATTATGATTGACTATTTAAAATTAATTTTTATAATATTTTAAATTCAAATTTTTTATAAATATTGACTATGATTAATTATTTTATAATTAATTTTTATTTTTAATAAATATTATTAAAAAAACAATAAATTTAATAGTGAAATACGAGATAAAATATGAAGAAATGCAATAGAAAATTCGAACCTAACTTTGTACGACACCTGGAATCAAAATCAACAAGCAAAATATCACATGGAATCAAAATCAACATGCGAAAAATGGACATTACAAGAAATATTGCCCTGCTTAGTGAAAAAGAAGACGAAGCTTCCTTTAAAAAGAAATATTCCCATGTTTCGTGTCAGTCAACATCATCATGTTGAAGACTCGAAGAGGGATTGATAACACATTCTTAGCATTTAGCATATAAGCTAGGAATAAATTTATATGATAGTGGATTAAGGTAATGTCTTTAATAGAAAGAATAAAGTTAACTCTTGCTTAAGGTATTATTTTTACTAAAAACTTTTGCTTAAAAACCATTATATTATATTAAAGAGTGTTGGTTTCCTCAAAAAAAAAAAAAAAAAAAGAAAGAAGAAATAAATAAATAAATGATTATCGAGTCAAATTAATGATTAATGAGTAATCGAATTAATTTAACTCCAAAATCGAACCAAAAAGTATTTTTTATTTACTTAAAAAAACGAAATTACTTAGTTAACACACAACAAGGCCTCATATTCAATTTCTTATTGTCTACATTTAAGAATAAATGATCATTTGATTTTGCTAGATGATAAACATATGGTCGACTTGTATTTCAGAGGTAAATCGGAAGTTATTTTGTACGAATGTGTAGCCGTTTGTGAATTTTTGTGTTCAATTTCTATATTTCCTAGCACGTCACGAGTTTATTTAGTTTTGATAGAAAAATACATTGAACTCGAGTGATTTGTGATAATGACTAGAGTTGGAAAAAGTTCTGGAGTCCGGATATGGAAGAGAGAACCAAATGGGACGAGAAAAGGACAAAAAATAAGGATCCAGAGTGTATGGGAATAGCACGGACTGTGCTACCCATGGAATAGCCCGTGCTATGAAAAAAAACAATACATCGAGACTTCAACAACATTGCAAGGTCCACGGTATTTGAAAAATGAAATAGCATGGATCGTGTATGTTATGCGTCTGTTTATTTCTAAACTTTTCTTTTTGGGCAGTATTTTCACTTTTGTGGGGCTTGGACCTTCCCCAGCTATTTAAGTACTTGGGTTTGCTCTATTTTTGCATCAGTACTTTTATGCTAGAAGAGCTCAGAGAACCTTTGAAGAACACAGAGAAGAGACTACAAAGATTGAAGAAGCTTTGATTATCAACATAAGTTGTATTTTATATTCTTTCTTCATTCGAGATTATCATGCTAGCTATTTATTTGTATTCATTTTTTTTGGATTCTAGATATAACATGAGTAGCTAATTAAATTCCTAGAGATTCTAGGATTATTTAAGTTTAGTGAATTTTATAATTCATATTATATAGTTATTTTCCTCTTCTTGTTTATGCATCTTTGAAATATTTTGTCTTGTGTGATTGTTTGGCCAACCATTTCACTTGTGTGATTAATTTATCATCATCCGACAGAAAATTAACATGCGGATTATCTACATTTTACAAGACAATAATCAATTATTTTACAAGAAAAAATAACGGTACATTTTATAATTAGAAACACCTTCATAGAATTAATTACATTTTACAAGAGAATAATCTATTATATTCTACCACTCTAGGCTCAGACAAATGCAATAAAAAAAAAAAGTTGTACTAAAATCATAGTATACTATTCATTAGGCGAGGTGTCAAAATTAATTTACTTCAACAATATTAGCTAAGAAATTTAACTTGACAAAAATTTATATCATGCGGTCTAATATAATGAGTCACAATTCATTAGACGGATCAAACCGGCCTAAAAATCGACCCAAAAAAGGCACACGCCAGACAATATTATTTTTATTTTTAATTTTTTTAAAACCTTGATTTTATATCGAGCGTAGTGCACGAGCTCACGCGTTAGTGTCTGGCGAGTGCACTGTGCAAGACATTAGATAAATTAAATAAATTAATTCATTTTAATTTTAGAGTTCACTAGTTCCATTTTAGGATATATATTTATTTCAAATAAATTAATATTTGTCTGGCGCAATACATAAGCACACACATTAATATCAGATGAATGCACTGTGTGAAATGCCAGGTAAAAAATAAATTAATTCAGAAAATTAGAAGTAAAGCATTCAAAGTCCGATAAATAAATTCTTGATTCAGTTTCACTTTATCAAATATCAAAATCAAAACATCCATCTATGAAAAAAAAAGGTTGGACTAAAATCATAGTATACTATTCATAAGGCAAAGTCTAAAAATTAGTTTACTCCAACAATAATAGCTTAGAAATTCAACTTGACAAAAAATTAATTATATCATATGATCTAATAATATGTGTTACAATTCGTTAGACAGGTCAAACCGGCTTAAAAACCCACCCAAAAAGGCAAACGCCTCTAACAGTATTTATATTTATATATTTTTTAAAACTATTATTTTGCATCGAACATAGTTCACAAGCTCACACGTTAGCATCTGGCGAGTGCATTGCGCAAGACATCAGATAAATTAAATAAATTAATTCATTTTAATTTTAGAATTTATTAGTTCCATTTTATGATATATATTTATGTCAAAAAAAATAATTATCGAGCGCAGTGCACAGACACACGCGTTAACCTCGAACAAGTACACTCTGTGGAACCCCAGATAAAAAAAATTGAATTAGTTTAGAAAATTAAAAGTAGAACTTACAGCGTGCAATAATTAAAACAAAGTCTTGATTCCGTTTCACTATCAAATATCAAAACCAAAACTTCAATCTATGAAAAAATGTGATAGAATAAACTAAACCATAAATTTTGTGCAGCCTTAATTAACTAGTGATCGCAGCAGAATCAAATCGCCACATATGGAACTGAATATCCATTAGGTGTAAGGCGATAGGCAAATTCAGAATGCATGCAGATTCATATATGTACATACATGATAATAAAGCTAGCAAACAAAAACCCATGCACAAGCCAAATGTCAATCTCTCTCCATCTCATCATTTACGTGTCTAACCCTAAGGGCCAACATTTTCCGGTATAAATTCCCCTACTCCTCCATTCTCCGCTTCACACCACCAACCAACAATGGCTTCAACTTTCTCTCTCCCTCTCATAGGCTTCTTCCTTGCAGCTCTCATCTTCGGTGGCTCCTCCGCTCTGCTCTTCGGCGAACATCAACAGGGCTCGCTGTTTGAAAACCTCCAACATCAGCAGCAACACCGCCGCCTGCGGGCAAGGACCGACTGCCGGGTCGAGAGACTCACCGCCCAAGAGCCAACCCTCCGGTTGGACTCCGAGGCCGGGAGGACCGAGTTCTGGGACCGCAACAACCAACAGTTCGAGTGCGCCGGCGTTGCTGCCGTCAGGAATTATATTGAGCCGAGAGGCCTGTTGCTGCCGCATTACAACAATGCACCTCAGCTACTCTACATCGTCCGAGGCTAGACCACTTTTTCTTTTTCTTTAGACACTTTTTTGTTGATGAGATAATCATTGAGATTTTGAAGTTTAATTTGATTGAGCAAATGCAGGAAAGGGGCTGCTCGGAGCAGTGATTCCTGGGTGTGCAGAGACGTTCGAGTCGGAGACTCAGCAAGGAGATGATCGGAGCAGGAGGTTTATGGATCGTCACCAAAAGGTTCGGCAATTCAGGCAAGGCGATGTTCTTGCATTGCCAGCAGGTTTTACTCTCTGGTTTTACAACAACGGAGAGGAGAGACTTGAAACTGTTGCATTGCTCGACACCGGAAACGAAATCAACCAGCTTGATCAGACATTCAGGGTACGTTACAAAATAAAATTCTTCAATAATATGTTTATATATGTGAATATGTGATTGTATGTACGGTTCAATTCAGTGAATTGAATAGATCGATTTTTCTTAAGTAACTTTTTTTCATTTAATTTGCAGAACTTCTTTTTAGCTGGAAAGCCACAAGGCGTATCACAAAGTTACTATTCCCGACAGAGGGAAGAAAAGCAAGGCCAAAAAAACAACATTTTTAATCCATTCGACGAAGAACTTCTGGCAGAAATTTTCAATGTTGATCGGGAAACTGCGAGGAAATTGAGAGGGGAGGAAGACGAGAGAGGGCAAATCGTGCGAGCTGATAGGTTCAATATTGTCTTCCCCGGGCAAGAAGAGGAGGAAGAAAGGCGCGAGAGGAGAGGAAATGGGTTCGAGGAGACCTTCTGCACAGCCAAGTTGAGGCACAATATAGACGAGCCGACGCGGGCTGATGTTTACACACCCCGTGGCGGCCGCATCAGCACCCTCAACAGCCAGAAGCTCCCCATCCTCAGTTGGCTCCAACTTAGCGCTGAGAAAGGTGTCCTTTACAGGGTAATTTTCAGATCATGCATGCATCCCTTGCTATATATGTTAATTAGTATTTTATTTTTATATACATACATATCTAACAATTTACGCAATCAATGCACACCGCAGAGTGCCATAATGGCGCCACACTGGAACGGCAACGCCCACTCCATAATCTACATAACGCGAGGGAGCGGCAGATTCCAGGTGGTCGGCCAGAGAGGGCGGTCTGTCTTCGACGGCGAGGTGAGAGAGGGGCAGCTGATTATAGTACCACAAAACTTCGTGGTCATAAAGAAGGCGAACGATGAAGAGGGCTTGGAGTGGATCTCATTCAAGACCAACGACAATGCCGTTGCCACCCCGTTAGCCGGGCGGCTGTCGGCACTCCGGGCAATGCCGGAGGAGGTGCTCATGAACTCATATGAGATTTCAAGGGAGGACGCCAGGAAATTGAAGTATAGAAGAGAGGAATCGAGGGTGTTGAGTTCTACCACTACCAGCAGGCGTTCATCGAGGTATCCCGGTCCGGTTGAATACGCTTTGGATGTCATCAAGTCTATGATGTAAAGAAAATAAATCAAATATTCCATCATAGGTAGTTGTAGGGTTTTCCAAATAACTAGTGATCCTGAGGCCTATGTTATGCTCTCAAATCCTTAATGTGTAATCTACTACGAGTTTGTAGGATGGAATGTGGTTTTCTTTGAATATATTAATAAAATTGAGATCTTTCATCCCAACTATTTTTGTGTTTGTATTGGTCAGTGCTAGTGTCATTCACACTTGTTAATTTGCTTCACAGTTTATGTTTCATAAAATGTTCGTGTGTCTGTTTCCTATCTTATATAGGCAATCGGTCTTTCATATTCAGTGGGCTAAATATTATTGATCCATTGATCGAGCTTATAATTTGTAAATCATGAGTTTATATTTTTTTATTTTTTTTTTGGTAATAACTCGGAGTTATTCATTAACTAATTTGTTCAATGTGATAGGTGATAGTTTAGATCTAGCACAGTTAGTGATTTCATGAGAGAAGCACTTACGGTTGTTTATTTTTCTTTTGATTCATAATCTTATGAGAAATTGCGAGTCAAGTTGCGGGGTAATTACGGTAAGCTAATTAATACGGTTGGGGGAGATCTCACAGCTTTCGTTTATCAAATAATTTGTTTTGAAGGAAGAGCAAAAATGGCGATATATGGAGGAAGGGATTCATGTATGGGTAAGCATTTAGAATATTCATGTATGGGTAAGCAGCTTTCGTTTATCAAATAATTTGTTTTGAAGGAAGAGCAAAAATGGCGATATATGGAGGAAGGGATTCATGTATGGGTAAGCATTTAGAATATTCATGTATGGGTAAGCATTTAGAATAGATTTTACGGAGGAAGGGATTCATGTATGGGTAAGCATTTAGAATAGATTTCATGGATGAGTAGTAAACGAATCTTCAATTTTGTTAATCAAATTGGGTTAGTTACTAATCATTCAAAGTATGTTGGTTAATTGAATTGGGTTAATTACTAACGTGAGTCATTTAATGCTTTTTTACTTTATTGTTCTTATTTATGTTAGGAACACTTATAGCCGAATATCACAATTGACATGCACACAAATATACAATTTCAGTCATCCATTATTTGTTTTGTGCTTTACCGTTCAATGTTGAAGTTTTGGTGCATGAATGGTATCTTATTGTAATACGCTATATATAACATAATATTTGGATCTTGTTAAGTTTTGGACCATTTTGTTTAGAGAAATAAAATTATTTTTTTAGAGGCCAACTTAATCGAGTGGTTGAGCTAAAAATATTAATTAAAACAAGTCCAAATTCTAAAGAATTCTAGCCATGCGTTTTTTAGTCCAACTCAAAATAAATATAAATACTTTTAATTTAATGTGGAGCTCATTTCTTTACCACTTCAAAGGTGAGCTTCCTTCCTTCTTCGACCCTTTCTTCTTCATGAGATTTCCGGCCACCTGCCGCCGCCGGGCCACCACTCTTTGTTGTCGAAATTTTAAAATCTAGTGAAAAATATTTCAAATTTTATTTTTAGACTTCTCTCAGCTTTTTAAATGTTTTGGAGGAACAAATTTGGTGGGGAGAAAAATACTAGACAGAAAATGGATCATATGGTGTTGTCTGTCTAAGGATTCTATGGATTCGATTAATGGAGGAGTTAAGGGATTTTTCAAAATTAAAGCTCTTTGAGTCCAAGTTCGAACTTGGATCTTCAGGCCTCCATAAATATTAAAATAAACTAGGGCAAAAGATAGAGGAAGAAGAGATGAAAATATTGATGTAATTGCATGTTAGATCCGGCCACCAGAAAAAGCTCACCGAAGAAGGGCCAATGTGCGGCCAAGATGACTTTTTCCTGCCATTTCAGCCTTCATTTTCATATCAAACTTGTTTCATTTTTTCTTAAAATAAAAATAAGAGTCTAAAACATATTTTTGAGAAATTTTTACTGCAAATGAAGATTCCGGCGACAACAAATAGTGGTCTAGCGGCGGCGCTTCCCCTCCAGCCACGTCACCGTAAATTGATTAAGAAGGATGAGAGAGAGAGAGAGAGAGAGAGAGAGAGAGAGAGAGAGAGTGTGCATGACCTCTTATTTGAATGAGAGTTGTATCAAAATATTACATGAGAAATTGATATTTATAATTATTTAAGTTGTGTTGTAAAGCTCGGGACTTGAAAATTATAAGAGATTAGGGTTTATTAAGTAAGTTCAAGTTAAGACCAATAAAGTAAGGTTGGACTCCAAGTTAATAGTTAAAATTCTCTAACAAAAAGGCCTAACTACCTAACACAGTCCAAATGCAAGGTTTTGAGGTATTACATTAAGCATCTGGTTTATGTGCATTCCAGGGTTAATTGTATTGCTATTTTGGTTGATTGCATATTCGTTAGCGACATTTATTGTTTGTTTATAAATATTGGCACGTAACAAGTTTATTATGTTTTGATAGAAAAATCACAAGCTGAGAAGGAGTTTCAGAGTTTAGAGTTGTAGTACCCCAAAACATTAATTATCAATTGGACTATATTAGATTTGGGCCAAATAATGTAGATTTATAGAATTTAAGTACTAAAAGGCCAACTTAGGTTAAATGGGCTGAATTCGAAAATATAAAAAATCAGCCGAGTTCTAAAGAAAACAAGCCTTGGACTTTTAGACCAAGCTTAGATAAATATAAATGCACTTTAATTCACGTTGGAATTCATTTTCTCCTCCATTTTCAAAGGTGAGTGCTGTATATCTTCTTCTTCTTCTTCTTCTTCTTCTTCTTCTTCAAGGTGATTTTGGGCAAGGTGGCCGGAGGTGGAGCGCCCATCGGACCACCGTTCACCGTCACTGGAAAATTTCACTTTCGGTCAAATTTCACCAAAAATCCATTTCAACTCCTTTATGCTTTCTAAATATTTTGGAACAAGTTTGGTGAGGAGATGAAGGTCGTAATGGCCGAAAAAAGGCTGTCATGGCCGCAAGTTGGTGTTTTCAGGTGACTTTTTCTGGTGGCCAGGTCCAATATGCAATCACACCAACGTTCTCATCTCTTTTTCCTCTATCTTCTCTCTAATTTTATTTTAAAGTTTAAGATGTATTGAAGGACAAAATTCGAGTTTAAACTCGATGAGTATCAATATTTGAAAACACTACTTCTCCATTTTTATTTAATTTATGTGTCCTTTTGAGGTTTTCACCTCTTGGAAAAACATTTTATTTATTTAATTATGTACAAGTTTAGATGTTAAGGTGTTGCATGTAAAGAAATATGAAAAATAGAGAGTTGGTGCATGTGTGTGATGTGTTGACCAACCACTGGAGGAGCAAGAAAGAGAGTTTTAGTTATCAATTTATTTCTTTTTGAGGTTGCATATATTCGGTGAAGAGAGAAACTGGTTGTAAATTTTGGTTGAATAAATTCTAAGTGTGCAGAGATAAAAAGAAGATGAGGGAATTTGATTGGTTCTTTTTTAAGAAAATAAATTGATAATTTAAGATGTGCAAGTGTGTGTAGTGAATGAAAAGAGAGTACTGTTAAGAGAGAGACTTTTATTCCCTCTTTACAAAGTACAGTAGAGAGAGAAAGTATTGTTTGATTTTAAAATGTGATATATATATATATATATCTATGTATATATCTGTGTGTGTGTGCGCGCGCGCGCGCGTATATCCCCATGAGGAGAGAAAAGAATAATGTTGAATTTGTTTTAATTGAAAGATTGTACTTGTGTTGGTGTGAGTTCCAACTTCCAAAATAAAAGAAGAAAGAGAGAGATATGAATATAGTAGTGTGTGATAAAGTAATTATTTGGGTTTGTTGTATGTGCGTAGAAAATGAGGTGAAAAAAGAGAGAAAGATTTTGATGTAAAGGTATCACTATTGGTATATGTGTAGAGAGAGATAGTAGATTGACTTGGAAACCAAAAAGGTGTCGTGTGTGTGTGTGTGACGTGATTTTGAAAGAAAAGAAGGAAAAAATTGTTATTCATTATCCGCAAGCATAGAGACTCCAATTTTCGTGTTTCTCATGTTATTTGGAAGGTCTCTGATCATTTGCATTTTTTGGAGACTGCTAAGAAGCTGCTTCCGATTTAATGGTCTGGTTGCTTTTTCCAGGTGCTGTTCATGCCGGTTACTGAACCCATTCAAAAATATCTTAGATCGAAAATGGTGTTGTGGCGGTCGCTGGAAGTGCCCTGGGTGAAGCTTAACACGGATGGCTTGTTTGCTCATGATTAACAGATGGTAGCTGGAGGTGGTGGTTTTGTTCATGATTTTATGGGTTCATTGCTTACAGTCTTTGCTACTCATTTGACGGCTACTTCTAGTTATGATGCGGAGTTTTAGACACTTCTTCAAAGCCTCAGACTTGCACTCCAGTTCTCAGATCTCGTCTGGATTGAATTGAATGTTGCAGTTATTATAACTATTCCTTCTACAGGTGACCATGGTTCTGCGCATGTGCGCCATACTATCAAGGCGATTCATCTCCTTTGTCGGGATAAGCTTATTCGGTTCTCTCACCTTCATCGTGAAGGGAACCGTGCGACTAATTTATTGGCTAGTAGAGGAGCACAGTCCACTGTGCTCACATTCTTTGATACTGTTTGACATGCTCGTATTTTAGTCCTAATTCGAGCATTATTACTTATGTTTCTTTCATATTTTAGTATGTTAAATCGTTGTTTAGGGTAATATTAGTTTCTTTTTATAATAAGTGTTGCTAACACAGTTAATTTAGAAAACAGAGTCGAAAAATGAGCAATCCAAGGCCCGAGAGTTGAAGTGCGTATCGGAAGGGATTGAGAAGCTTATCCGGACATGCGAGAGAGCACGAAGATAAAGTCAGAGCCGGGACGCCGGGCATGGCCTGCAACGCGGCGCGACCGGAGCCACAGGCCGCGACCCGCGGCCCTGCGTTCGCGGCTGAAAAACACTCACCTACGGCGCGGCGTGACCCAGGGCCGTCCGGGTCGCGCCTCTTCTCACACGGTGTGAGCCACGGGGTGCGACCGGCCCCGTGTCGCGCCCCTGTGTCACATTTTCAGGATTTTTGGATTTTGCTTTATTTTTCATCCCAATTTTCCCCACTTTGTATAAATACCAACCTTAGTTCGAAATTGAGGCATTCCACTTGATATTTTTCCAATTTTAGAGAGAGAAATGGTGTTTATGCTTTGGAGCTTTGGATATTGAAGAACAAGAAGTTTCTTGAAGAATTTTAATACAAGTTTTTGGGTTTTTTCTCCTCCTCTCTTATGTTTTTCTTTTTTGTGATTTATTTCTCTATTTTGGTTATGGATAGCTAAATTTCTAGGCATCTAGGGTTTTGAGATTTGGTGTTGGATATGTGAATCTAATAGGGGTTTGTGCTTGATTTTCCAATTTTCTATCATAAATCAATGTTATGCTTGAATCTATGCTTGGATTGGCCATCCTAGGACAGAAATTTATGTATGATTAGGTTTGAGAAAACTAATTATGCATGGGTATTTGGTTTATGATCCCAATTTGGTATGAGATTGAGAAATTAGTGTTAAATTGGTGTTTATCAACTTGATTGAGTTTAATTTAGATTAAGTTGCAATTGAGCCCTAGAGATAGGGGAGTTGTGTTTAATTTAAAATGTCTTGGTTGCTTGAGAAAGGACTTGGGCTATATTTGTGATCAAGTGTTGTTTAATTGGGAAATTTATGCTTGATTCCCCTATTTGATGATTGTATCCTTGCCAAAGATCAATCCCCTAGAGCTACTTTCTTTTAAGTGAATTTTACTTGAGTTTAATTCCCGTCTATTTCTTATGTGTTGTTAATTTTGTTTAATCTTTGCGAAATTCCATTATTCTAGTTAAAAATCCAACCCAAATTCTGAATGGTTTGACTAGTGAAAATGTTCGATGTGATGGTACTTGTAGGCTCATTTATGCAATTAATTCCCCGTGTTTGATCCGGTCTCCTATGCTCCGTATGTTCACTTGCATAATTGAGATTTGGTTAATTAAAGCTTGTGTTGATTAAATCGTTGTGAAAGAAAAATCTCATCAAGTTTTTGGCGCCGTTGCCGGGGAGTTAATTTTTTTATTTGAGTTTTTGCAATATCATTTCAAGAATTACTTTGCTAGATTAAACGTGTAATTTTCTTTTAAGTTCCAAACTTACCTTGTGCTCTTGTTAGGTGTTGTATGCGAACAAGGTCGCGTGGTGAGCCTTTGTTTGAAGTCGACCCCGAAATAGAAGCTACAAGTCGTCATCGTAACGCGGCTAGGCGACGAAGGACGATGGGGGATAACAACAACCAAATTCCCAATCCCCCAATTCAACCTCCGAATCCTCCAATTCAAGACCCTTTAATCCTTGAAATTCAAGCACAAATGGAGGAGTTGATGGCACAATTGAGGGCTCAAGAGGAAGCTCCAATCCGGAATTTATTTCAACCCGTTATCAACGAAGGAGCAAGGAATGGACCGGCTATTCATGCTAACAATTTTGAGCTCAAGCCGGGATTGATAGCAATGGTTTCCCAAAATCAATTTGGGGGTTCCGCAATTGAAGATCCTCATGAGCACGTCAACCAATTCCTTGAGATATGCCGGACAGTGAAAATGAATGGAGTACCGGAGGACGCTGTGAGACTTAGGCTATTCTATTTTTCCCTCCGTGACAGAGCTAGGGCATGGTGGTCGAACCAACCCCCATCGACGTTTGAGTCTTGGAACACCATGATCTCCAAATTTTTACAAAAGTTCTTTCCACCGGGGAAAACACTCAAACTCAAGGGGGAGATCACCAAATTTAGACAAAGGGAAGATGAGTCTATGTATGAGGCTTGGGAACGATTTCGTGAGATGTTAAGGAAGTGTCCGGGCCATGGCTTTGGCACAGACCATCAAGTGTGCCTTTTCTACTCCGGATCAACACCCGAGGTGAGGAGAATTTTAGATGCCGCCGCCAGTGCATCTCTACTAGGAAGAGGACCGGAAGAAGCATTGACTATAATTTATGAGATGGCTTCCAACGCCTACCAATGGCCGAGTGAAAGGGACGGAATTCAAATGTTGAAGACAGTAGACTCTAATGCAACCACGGAGTCAATAGCACTCCTAGCTACCCAAATGTCAACTTTGAATTCCAAGATCGAAGCCATGGCGATGCAAAGGACCGAGGCTTCTACTCTACCTCATCTTGAGGAAGCCAATTATGTGAACTAAAGTGGTTATGGGAACCATCAAAGGCCATACAACTAAGGGTTCAAACCACATTTTCAAGGCCAACCAAGTGGACCGGGGAACCATTATCAACACCGACCACCACACCCAAATTTATCCTATGATAACCCGAACACCGCTCTTCAACCACCACCGGGTTTCTCGGTTACAAATGGGGTCATCGATGATGAAAAGAAACCAAAAATGGAAGAACTCCTCATGACTCTATTGAACAAGACCGACAAGTATATGGGTGAATCCCAAACAAGATTTGAGAAGCTTGAGAGCAACCGAGTGGCAGTAAATACCCAATTGAAAATTCTTGAGAAACAAATGGGGCAACTAGCTACCGCCGTGGGAGGTCAACATCAACCAGGACACTTTTCCTCCAATACAACGGTAAACCCAAAGGATTGCAAAGACATTACCTTAAGGAGTGGAACCGCATACAAGGGTCCCGAAATGCCAAAACAAGATGATGAGGCAACCATTGACGAAGAAAAAGATGAAGAAGTGATAGAAGATGAAGTGAATGCCAAGAAAGATGAACCAATTGGAGATAAGGCAAGACCTCAACCAAAGAAGGTAGATGAATCACATGTGAAGGTGCCTTACCCTCAAAGGCTTCAAAAATCCAAGAATGAGGAGTGATTCTCCAAATTCCTTGATATATTTCGAAGGATTCAAATCAATCTCCCTCTCGTGGAGGCCCTTCAATAAATGCCAAGCTACGTCAAATTTCTCAAAGACGTAGTGACGAGAAAGAGGAAATTGGGCAACTTTGAGACCGTGAGTCTGACGGATAATTGTAGTGCCTTGATTCAAAAGAAAATTCCCGCCAAGATGAAGGATCCCAGGATTTTCAACATTATCGTCACCATTAGAGATTACCATGAGAAGAAAGCCCTTTGCGATTTGGGAGCAAGTATAAATCTTATGCCGTTGTCGTTCTTCTTGAAGCTTAATGTTGGAGAAATCAAGCCGATAACAATATGCTTGCAAATGGCGGATAGGTCCTTGACTTATCCAAAAGGAGTTGTGGAAGATGTTCTTGTGAAGGTGAATGACTTCATTTTTCCCATGGATTTTGTCATCCTAGATATGGAGGAGGATAAGAACGTACCACTCATCTTGGGAAGGCCGTTCTTGGCAATGGGTAAAGCACTCATTGATGTGTCGAAAGGGGAGCTCACACTCCGTTTGAATGATAAAAGTGGTACATTTTCAATTTATAATGCAATGAAGTTTCATGATGATAACGAGGAGTCCATGAGAGTGGAAGATTGTAAAGTGATGAAGATTGTAGAAGAATGTGTTGAAGAGACAATGATGGAGCATTACATCTCTCAAGACCCCTTGGAAACCATCTTTTTTGCATCTCTTTACTCTTCTTCTTTTGATGATTTTGATGATAATACTGATATTGTGGATTGTGTGTTTGCTCTTGATTCCCCACAGGAAATCCCAAGACGAGGAAATCATGTTTTGCCATTAAGGGATGGAAAAGATGAAGCATTGAAGAGAGAAGGAGGTGAGGATGGAGACAAGAAGGAAGAATTGAAGCCCCTTCCGGAACACTTGAGGTATGCATACTTGGGTGCAAATGAAACATGTCCCGTAATTGTGTCGGCCTATTTATCTTCTTGTGAGCTTGATAAGTTACTAAGGGTCTTGAGGAAGTATAAATCTGCGTTAGGTTAGTCCATTGGGGATTTGAAGGGGATTAACCCCACAATTTGCATGCATAGAATCTTGTTAGAAGACGATTACAAACCTCGTGTCCAACCCCAACGTAGATTGAATCCCATAATGCAAGAAGTGGTTAGGAAGGAAGTTCTTAAATAACTTGATGCGGGTATAGTCTATGTTATTTTCGATCGTGAGTGGGTGAGTCCCACCCAAGTGGTAGCCAAAAAGGGAGGAATGACCGTAGTAAATGATGAAAGTAATGAATTGATAGCTACAGTAAAACCTCTCTATAAGAATACTCTATATAAGAATAACCTCCTTATAGTAATAAAAAGTTGTGGTCCCAACTCGGGACCAGTTATAAATAAGAATAACCTCTACATTGTAATATTCCGATATTTTTTTAGGACCATCCTTAAGAAATTTACCTCCATATAGTAATAAAGTGACATTAAATTTCATATATATTTAAATATTTGTATAAAATGTCTTGAACTATTTTAACTAGATATGGTACATTAAACTTAAGATTGTATGAAATACTTATCTAAAGTTAGTTGTGGCAGTGCTTTAATTTTTTTGGTTAATATCACACACTTTAACTTGCACGTTCGAAGTAATTAGTCAACACGATCACTTTCTTGTTGAATCTAAAATATTTTCAGCTTGTCCAACATATTTGAAGCTTGTTGACACAATACTTTTTCTATTTCTACACGATCATTCTTTGGATTATCACCATGCGTATCTTGCATGGTTCCTATATGATGTATTCTTTGGTTAGAGCACATGAATTAATCTTATATACCTTTTAAATTCATGTTTTTAAATATGAAGGGACATTTCCAAGTATTGTATAATATATATTAATTTTTTAAAAAAATAATGATTTTCATATGTAAACTCTATATAAGAATAACCACCCTATAGTAATATTTTTTTCTGGTCCCAACGATATTACTGTATAAAGGTTTTACTGTACTAGGCTTGTGAATGGTTGGCGAGTGTGTATTGATTACCGTGCATTAAATGCGGCCACTAGAAATGATCACTTTCCATTACCTTTCATTGACCAAATGCTTGATAGGTTAGCCGGGTATGAGTTCTATTGTTCTCTAGATGGTTATTTTGGGTATAACGAAATCTTGATTGCACCGGAGGACCAACATAAATCCGCTTTTACTTGCCCTTATGGAATCTTTGCTTTTAGAAGAATGTCCTTTGGTTTGTGTAATGCTCCGGCTACTTTCCAAAGATGTATGATGTCAATTTTTCATGATTTGATTGAAAAGATAATGGAGGTCTTTATGGATGATTTCTCAGTTTTTGGAAACTCTTTTGATAATTGCTTGGACAACCTAACCCGAGTTTTGTAGCGTTGTGAAGAGACTAACCTTGTTTTGAATTGGGAAAAATGCCATTTTATGGTAAGAGATGGAGTAATCCTTGGCCACAAAGTGTCCGCTGCGGGCTTAGAAGTGGATCGAGCCAAGATAGTAGCCATCAAGAAGCTTCCACCCCCCACAAATGAAAAAGAAGTCCGAAGTTTCCTTGGACATTCCGGATTCTATCGGCGTTTCATTAAGGATTTTTCAAAGATTTCTAAACCTTTGTGTAAATTGCTTGAAAAATCTAATGACTTTATTTTTGATAATGACTGTGTGCAGGCGTTTGAGACCCTGAAGAAGGCCCTTATGACGGCCCCGGTCCTCATTGCCCCGAATTGGAGTGAGCCATTTGAACTCATGTGTGATGCAAGTGAGGTAGCTATGGTGGCCGCATTAGGGTAAATGAGAGAAAAGTTGTTCCGGGTGATCTACTATGGAAGCAAAACTCTAGACCTAGCATAAGCAAACTACACAACCACGGAGAGAGAGTTGTTGGCAATCGTATATGTCTTTGACAAGTTCCGGCCCTACCTTATTGGGGCCCGAACGATTGTCCACACGGATCATGCCGCCTTAAGGCATCTTTTTATCAAGAAAGATGCTAAGCCCCGACTCATACGATGGATCCTTCTCCTACAAGAATTTGATGTGGAAATTAGAGACCGAAGAGGGTGTGAGAACACGGTGGCCGACCACCTATCTCATTTGGAGCATACCAAGGAAAATCAAGATGATAAAATGGAGATCGATGATTCCTTTACAGATGAAAGGATCTTAGTTGTGGGAATAAAGAATGTGCCATGGTTCGCGGATATAGTAAACTATTTAGTGGCGGGAGTCGCACCTAAAGAGTTAGAAGGGTATCAAAAGAAGAAATTCTTCCATGACTTGAGATTCTTTGTGTGGGATGAACCGTTTTTGTTTAGAAGATGTGCGGATCTAGTTTTGAGGAGGTGTGTGCCCGAAGAGGAATGGGGACACATTCTAGAAGCATGCCATGCGGGATTGAGTGGAGGACATTTTGGAGCCAATCGGACCGCTAGAAAGATTTACCAAAGTGGATTTTATTGGCCAAGCATTTTCAAGGACGCAAGAGAGTTCGTCAAGAGTTGTGATAAATGTCTACGTATGGGATCTATCTCTAAGAAGGATGAAATGCCCATAAAGAATACCATTGAAGTTGAGCTTTTCGATATGTGGGGAATAGACTTCATGGGACCGTTTGTTGCATTGGAAGGAAACATGTACATCTTGCTAGCCGTAGACTATGTGTCACGATGGATAGAAGCCACTCCAACAAAGACAAATGATGCAAAAGTTGTTCTCAAATTTCTCAAAAAGAATGTTTTGACAAGGTATGGGGCCCCTAGAGCCATTGTGAACGATGGTGGCTCACACTTTTGCAACAAATGGATGGAAGAATTGCTTGCTAGACATGGAGTCAAGCATAAGGTAATGACACCCTATCATCCTCAAGCAAACGGACAAGCCGAGTTGGCAAATCGGGAAGTAAAGCAAATCCTTCAAAAGGTAGTCCGCACAAATGGGAAGGATTGGTCTTCACTTTTGGATGAAGCGCTATGGGCTTATCGCACGGCTTACAAGACCCTGCTAGGAATGTCTCCCTATTAACTCGTGTTTTGGAAAATCTTGTCATTTGCCCGTTGAGCTTTCGCATAAAGCGTTTTGGGCTACTAAAAAGTTGAACCTTGATCCCGTGTCATCCGTTGGAGAGTGAATCTTCAAGTTGAATGAGTTAGAGGAATTCCGGATGGAGGCTTTTGAAAATTAGGCTATTTACAAGATGAGAGCCAAAGTCTACCATGACAAGCTCTTGAGACAAAAAGATCTTACACCGGGAGATGAAGTTCTTTTGTTCAATTCAAGATTTAAGCTATTTCCCGGAAAATTTAAGACCAAATGGAGTGGTCCATTTACCACAGCCCGAATTGTTGATGGAGGGGAAATTGAGCTCAAAGGCAAGGATGGAAGCTTGTTTGTGGTGAATGGGCACCGAGTCAAAAAATTCTACAAGCCTGAGGAAAAAGAAGTGATGTTCGTTTGCTACCTTGACAAGGCCTAAATACAATGGTACCCCGTCGAGCTAGCGACGTTAAACTTAGCGCTTATTGGGAGGCAACCCAATATTTTACTTTCATTTTGTTTTTCTTAGTTAATAGGGATACTTTGCTTGTTTTTCTTTTGTTGAGTTTTTGGTTTCGTGTGTTTTCTTATAGTTTTATCTTCTTGGTCTTGTTGTTATGAAACAGGAAAGTTTTGTCTGTCAATGACTAAGAAGGGAACATAAGAGTGGTACATGAACGGGTGAAGTGTCAACAAAGGCCGAAACGAGCCAATGCACCGAGACAGCCTGCAATGCGGCGTGACCCAGAGCTGGAGGCGCGACCGGGCGGCCCTACATCCGCGGCTGAAAAATAGTCATCTGCGGCGCGGCCTGATCGGCGGCCCACAGCCCGGGTCGCGGTGGCTGAGCGCGGCCCGACCCGGCATTTTTGCGGCCCGGGTCGTGTCAACGTGCTGAATGGGTTTTTAACCCTTCTTCACCCCTTTCACTCCATTTCATACCACTTTCACTCACCACTCTACATTCACTCACTTGTGCACCTTCCATAGTGTTTCTTCACTCCATTTCAAGCTCCAATCACTTCAAGGTATGAATCTGCACTCCATTTTCTTTTTCTTCTCCATAGCACCAAGTTCATAGCTTCTTAAGCTTCCAAATGGGGGTATTCATGGTGAAATCATTTTGTATGGATTCTTTTCATTTTTCTTGCTTCTATCATATACTTCTTACCTTATGAACCTCGGGTGTGCTTTCAATTTGTATATTTATGGAGGTGTTGTTGAGATTTCTCATTTTTGTTTAGATCTAGGGTTCTAAGGTCAAAATTTGAGGAAAATCTTGTAGATGAGAAATTCTTGCTTTATAATCTTCGATCTATGCAATTCCATACCCCTTAAATATTTTTATGTGGTTCATTTGGAAGAATGGTTTGTTATGGGATTTGTGTAATCATTTTGGAGATATATTCTTACTTAGGCAAAAATTTCTTGTTCCATTTTCCTTGATATAGCATATTATGCTTGAATGGGAGTTTTATGACAATAATGAACAAAGTTGAGCTTTGTCATGGGGATTTTGTTATGCTTCTTCTTGTGTTGTGGCATCACTCATGAAGATGCTTGCTTCATTGCCCCATTCACGGATATTTATCTAGTATAAGCCAACATTTGTTTTGCATTAGAGTTCCCATGAGCATTACATGAGATCTTACAAGAAATCTTGTTTACGTTGTTCTCTTAGCCCAATGGTGTGTTTGCTTAGGACATGAAATTCGAGCATTGTGCCTTAATTTGTTTGAAATATCCTAGTAAAAGACTACCGTTTATTTCTTGCTTTTGTTATGAAATTTTGATGCCCTTTTATTTTGCAAGGTACTTAATCCGAAACTCCTCCCACAACAATGGTGCGAACTAGGCAAGGATGACAAGGGGGAGGAGCCCGAAGACGGCTTATTGATGAAGAGGAATTCCAAGAAGAAGAGGTTCTAGATCTATCGGAAGATGAAGAACAAAAGGATGAACAATCAGAAGATGAAGAACAAGAAGAGGAGGAAGAAGAAGACCAAGAAGATGAGGGGCCAAACAACAATCGTGCACTATTGCCTCCTCTCAACATGGGGACCAATGACCCCACAATGGTGAACATTTACTTGGAGGACTATGAGCACAAGAAGAAGTGGTTGAAGTTAGCCAAAAGTTTCCAAATTGTGGCTACTCGGTTCATGGACGTCAATACAACAAGAAAATTGAGCATTCATGAGAGTGTGACGGGACTCCTACGATGCATTGGTTGGACACATGTCCTAGGAGATGATTGGAAGACGTACCCTTTGCTAGTTCGTGAGTTTCTGGCCACTTTGAAAGTGAAATCCACTCCATCAAAGGGGCCTATTTCTTGCACATTCCGGCTTGGAAACCGTGATTGGAGGTTCAATGTGGATCTTCTCAATGCAATATTTCAAACTCCGGATAATGGGACCTACCATTCTCATCCGTCCTTCCGCTTCAATGCCTTTCATGATCATGTCATAGAGACGAATCCAAATATGCTACAGTATAACTCCAGCAAGAGCAAGGCCTCTCATTTGCCTAACCCTGTCTTCCGGTATATGCAAAAGCTCCTCTCCTCCACTGTTCTAGCACGTCATGAAAACAGTGGCCTCAGGACACATGAGCTTTACATGATGTGCTGCATGTTGAATGCTATCCCGGTGAACTTTGTTGCTCACTTCCTTCTTCAATGTCAGAGGCAAACAGTTTCCCGAACGAGCACTATTTGCATTGGGGGCTTGATCACCCCAATTGCCGCAATGTTGGACATCGACTTGTCCAACTATCAATGCGTGCCTGGCCCTCGATCTCTCAATATGGAGCATATCCGGAATGCAAAGTTTGTCAGCTCCGCCTCTGCACCATTCGACTTCATAATGACAAACAAGCGTCAGTTCCCTCTTCCAAATCCGGCTTTGACTAATGTGACTACTTTCGATGAGAATGAAAATTGGTTGATGGATACCCCAGTTCATCTTGCCCTGATAACCACGTCTGAAGGCACACCACGGAGGGCACCTAGAGCAGATGACGCTGGGGGCTCCACATCACAAGCCCAACCGAGGGAAAGTCGACGAAATAGGGAGGATGTCCAGGAAGACCATTTTGGCACTTTGGAGAACTTGATGAATGACATGGCGACTAATATGGAAAGTATGCGGGTGGACATGAATTCCTGATTTGGAGAATGACGGTCTGAGGTTGATACTCATTTGACAGGGATGCAGGAGAGCTTTGATGCTCGCTTCACAGGTTTGGAGGAGGAGATCGGGACCCGTTTTACGGGTATTCACTACAAGAAATTTGTCCATACACCACGCTTGAATAACCACGGTTTTAGCATAACACTGTGATGATTTAATCAATAACCACGGTTTTGATGAAAACCGTGGTGTATGAGCGCATTCTTCAGTAATAAAGCACCGCAGTTCTGAAGTTTCTGTCATGTGTACTCATAAATACACCACTGGTATTCTCTAACGGTGGTGTATGTGCGTATTTTTAATGACCACAGTTTTTTAAATTGGTGGTGTTTGTGCTTACTGTGCCAATCACTACGGTTTGAAAATAAAACTGTGGTAGCATAAAATTAAACTTTTTCATATTTTTAAATATTAAATTAAATTAAAAGTAATAAAATGAAAGCCGATGAAGGGGGAAATCGAAAAAATCAAATCCTAATCGCTGAAATTCTCCCTCCACCGTTTTTCTCTTTTCCTTCACTACAAGAACTCTGAAATTCTCCCTCAACCTAAACTCATCGTCTCCATTGTTATTGTTGTCGCCATGTAGAGTCTTCATCGCTGTCACCGAGGCTGAGAAAGGAAGAAATCCCTTTGGTCATCGAGGACATGAACGATGACGGTTCAGACGTTTCTCCAGAGTGAGGTACCATAGCTGATGGTCGTGATTTCTAGAAATAAATCGACAGCTAGAACATTCAAAGGTAATTACAAATTTTGTTGAAAACAATCGATAATTAGAAAAAATAAAATCAAATTGAACCTGGAAAGTGATTTGGGGTTTTTCTATGTTGCAGAAATTATCCTCTCTTTTTTTTTTCTTATTTTCACCGTTGGGTTCTGGAAAAAATTGGAGGGTGGAAAAATTTTAGGGGAGGAAATGAACCTAAGGCCCCATATGATGGGCAAAGGGGGGGTAAAAGCGCAGTTGTTAATCTCTCTTTTTTTCTTTTGATATCATTCTTCAAAAACTCGTATTTTAGGGGTTTTTGCATTTTGATTAGTCTGAATATGATTTTTTGGTAGTTTTCAATGCAGGCATTGTTTTGGAAGTGTTTTTGATAATTTCCCGACTTATACGTACATTTCTCCTCTACATTGTTGATCAATGAGAGGAGTATCAAACAATGTCAAGGGACTTGTTTTGGCTATCTCTTCAAGCATATTCATTGGCTCTAGTTTCATCATCAAGAAAAAGGGCTTAAAGAAGGTCGGGGCTTCTGGAACTCGAGCAAGTTAGTTGATGATTTTGTTAATTTTATGTTAAATCATTGTATGATCATTAATTATCTTTTACACGTAAGTCTTTAAGAGTCCAGATATACACGATTAATTGTGAATACAGAGGGCTTGTTTTATTTGGTTAATGAGGAAAAAAGTATATGATTGGGAAAATTATAGTTGTTTTAAGACTTTAGATAAAGAAAATACTAGCTCTATGATTGCAAACACTGAAGTTTTTCAGTCATAACAAATACTTCTTTATAGACTCCATATATATATATATATATGATTTCATTCTTTGGATTGTGTTTTTTTTTCCTAGTATTTAGTTAGTTACCATTTATGATTCAGGTGATGGAGGGTTCTCGTAAATGAAGGAACCAATGTGGTGAGTGGGGGTGATAACAAGTAAGAAAAGAAACTCAAAATAGAACCTAGTGACCATATCTATACCAAGTTATTGTCTCAAGAATTCTATCTGATAAATTAATATGTAAGAAATTTTCCTAATTTGTATTCATTACAGTGAGCATGGGTGAAATTGCAAATTTTGCTGCCTAAGCATATGCCCCAGCTATTCTTGTTACTCCCTTGGGAGTTTTGAGTATCATTTTCAGGTTAGGCACTAATCAGTGTACTGCAATCCAAATAAATGGTTTATGCAGCATATATATATATATATAAATTACTCATATATATATATATATGTAATTTACCAATGTAGTGCAGTGTTAGCACTTTATTTCCCAATTGCTTTGAAGTTGTCATTTTCAGGTCAAACCAGTTTGTATACTTCTAGCCTTGGCTTTTTTACTTTCTTGCTTCTTGGCTTCTCTCAAACTGCAGCTGGTCTGTCTCAAGAAGGTCTTTTATTTTTTTTATTATATATTATAGAATTATCTAGTGTTGTCTTGTCCAACTTGGTTTTCATTATTGTGTATCAGATTACATTTAAAAGATTAAAACCATGTTAAGAAATCCTATTTGGCCGCAGGAAACAGCTTCATCATAACATAACTTTATATTTCTGCTGAAGTTGTGCAACATATACCTGCAGAATATTAAACTAGGAGCTGAACCATTTAAGAAGTGATCCTATTTCTCGACTCAAATTTCAAAACTTATCATCCTACCTTACAATGACATAATGGATATGTACAATGTTTTCAAGTTTTTGAAATCAAATTGGAACCTGCAATTATCTGCTAGATTGAATGCAATTTAACGGTTGCTACACTCTGAATTGCCGGGCTGTTTGTCATCATGTATCATGATGGAAGGGCCTCAACACTGTAATATAATTTTCTAATATTTTGCTTATAATACACTACAGGTTATTTTGAAGATAATCAAGCATTGCAAAGATTTCTCACCTGCTCTGGTTACTAGGCAGCTTCTTGGTTTGGATGTTGGCAATGTTCTTGAAGTCACCAATCGCTTCTCGTTCCCGGTGTGCAAATCGCTTCAGCCGTTCATATTTATTCAACTACAACGTACTGTAAGAAATATTTTTATTGTTTTTATGATGCCTCCATACAAGGTTTTAAAAGGCGTTTTCAAGCCTCGAGGCGTTTACCCGTAGCGTCACGAGGCGTAAGCCTCGAGGCGGACCAAGGCGTAAGCCTCAATACAAGAAGGAAAAAATATATATATATGATATTATATATATATATATATCAATTTAACTAATCAATTTTCGTAAGATCATTGGTAATAAATTTGATTTTATTTCTATTACTTTAAGATATTTTTCTATCTATCTTTGTACCATTTAACTAAGCATCTTCCTTCTTTTTCTTTGCGTAGTTTTCCTTCACCCCGAGCTGGTAAAGATTCTAAACCTGAAAGCTTAAGTCCTAGAGAGAGAGCTGTGAGTATTTATGGTTTATGTGGTTTACTGAGCACTCATATATAGTTACCTAGATCTGATGAGAATCTATATTTCACAGGCTAAAAGGGAACGCATGGTCCTAGACATTAAAGTGAAGCTGCAGGTATAATGTTTTTTCTGTTGAGTTATGTTCTCTTCATTCGTTATGCACATTTGGGTTGTTGTGTTGGTATATTTTCATTGACTAGATATTTCTTGGTACTTGGTAGATCTAATTATTTTCCAATATAGTAAGATCTCTCTTTCAGGGTAAGCCTTTGAGATACATTACTTATTTAGTATATATGACTATAGTAAGTCATTAAATTAATAAGAAAAGTTTTGAAATTCCAGAAGAATCCCTTGATGAGCTTTGGGACAGGATTAAATGTAGGATCTTTTGGTTAGAGTTAATAAACAAAATGTGGAGTGGTGCCCTTTGGTTTTATTCTATCTTTCCTTTTGATGTCATTCCTCATCCTTTTGTAACATTTCCAGTTTTCAATTAAAATTTGGTGTTCCATTGTGATATATGAGTTATTTAGTTCAAGTGTTAGGACCTGATTAGGTATTATGATTATATTGCTGAAGCTTGTTTTTGAAAGAGTAACCTGTGTGTATGTGGTCACATCAGAATCCTTAGATTTTATTTGAAACTATATGTTGTTGAAGAGGTTAAAGAGGTATCTAGAAAATACTGCTGTTTGATTCCTTATTTATGTAGCGTGCACATTTTTCTGTTCCTTGTATTTCAGTTTTTTTCCTTCTCTAGGCACAAAACAAACACTTAGAATGTAATGCAAAGATAGAACGTAATGTGAAGAGCCATAAGGTATTTGTGCATGTTCCTTCTCTGAAGAATATTTTTGCTAATGTCATGAAATCTTGTAGAATGCTACTCAGAAAAGCCATAAGGCATTTGTGCATGTTCTTTCTGAAATTGCTGTACATGAAGTTGAAGAAATTGGTATGTTGTTGCATAAGAAATGTTCATCTTCTTTGGTATATGTAATTGTGTATAGTGTTTTAGGTTAATATATCCCGTAACTGTTTTACGATTTTAAGGCCTTGTAATTAATTACTTGTCTTTTGGCATGTTGCAGGGTATTGTGAGCTAATCATCTCTCCTTTATTTCTTCAATATATCAGAGCTAGCTAATGGAACTAGTAAGATCTTTGTAATAGAACTTTGAATTTGTTTAGTAGTTTTTTAACAAGCAATAGGGATATTTTTTTGCAATGAATTTTATATTTTGGATAAGATATTGTATTTTAGATGAGATTTTGTATTTTGAATCAGATTTTTGTATTTTGGATGATTATCATTTCTATAAAATATTTTTTAATTTGGGATTATACATGCTAGACAACAATTTATCAAGGGATTTAAAAATAAAATAATAAAATCATAAAATTAAATAAAAAATAAAAATATACCACGGTTTTAATGGTGAACCGTGGTAAATTTACCACAGTTTTAGCGAAATCGTGGTAATTTTACCACGGTTTAATAAGAAAATCGTGGTAATTTTACCACGGTTTTAATAAATTCGTGGTAAACTTATCACGGTTATACTTAAACCGTGGTGATTTTACCACGGTTTTTTGTAACCGTCATAAATTTACCACGGTTTTTCATAAATTTACCACAGTTTTTTTAAAAACTGTGGTAAAATTACCACGGTGAATAACCATGGTGTATGCGACTGTCGTAAATTAACCACGGTTTTGTTAAAACCGTGGTAAAATTACCATGTTGATTATCCGTGGTGTATAAGCGTATGCATAGACGACGCCCACCTAGACCACGGTTGGAATTTGTCATACACCACGGTTATTACCCGTGGTGTATGAGCTTTTTTCTTGTAGTGATTAGTGTTGAGATTCAGGGCCTGCAGGGAAGTTTCACTACCTTCTAGTCGAGTATGGAGAATATGATGGGCCAGTGGTTCGGACAAGGAGTATCTCATCAAAGACCACCACAGATGCCACAGTATCAGCATTACCCCCCCTACCCGTACCCTCCATACCCATATCCACCGTACCAGTCGCCGTCTGACTCCACCCCACACCGTCCTCCCACTGAAGATTGAAAGAGTCTGCTCCTCGATTTCGGTCCCACTATCTTTCCACTCAAACTTGTCATTCCCTTGGAATGGAACAAGTTTGGGGGAGGGGGTATAAAGTGGTGACCGGTAATCGCCCTCTATCTGCTTTTATTTTAATTTATTTGGATATTTGGGATGACTGTTATTAGGATTTGATATTTGAATTTAGCACTTTATGTTGGTTTGTATGGATTTATTTGATCTCTAGGATCATTTCTATTCTATACATTTGGGTCTGTAATAGTAAATGCTTGGATTAGGCTTAAATCGTGTGTGGTAATTTGTTTCCCTACTTGAGCTTATGTTTGTTTTGAATGATTTGGTGAAAGAAACATGGAATGATAGACATAGGGAATCATGTCAAGCCTATGATGATTTTTTTATGTGAAAATATTGAAAAATGCATGCATGAGAAGAGTGATAAGCCTAAGTATCATTCGAGTCAAGAATTGTGGACATTTGGCTTAATTTCTAGCCACTTGTGAGATTTGGGCCTATTTTGTTCTTTTATGTGTGATTCGTCAATGATATTTGCATCTCTAGAACTTGCTTCATAACTTTCATGTATTCTATATGTGCTTAGAACTTGAAGATGACCTAAGGCGGTTTTTGTCAAAAATTTTGAGCCTTATTTATTCCTTCCTTTGAAATTTATCGTTGTTAACCCCGTTGAGCCTTTGGTGATTGATTTTTATTGAATAGCCTGGGGTAGAGGGAATTTAATGAATGAAGAAATTGTTATTTCAAAAATCGTGGGTAGCAAAATTCAGATAGAAAAAAAAGAGAAAAATTGTAAAACGTGTTTTGAAGCCTAGAAATGTGAAGTTCAAAGTCTTCCTCTTGTAATGAAAAATGGGAATCATTAGAGTCGTGATGTTGAATTGAAAAAAAAAATGAATTTAATGCCGACTTTAGTTCCTTGTGGAAGAATATGTGAACCAATGCCTTAGAGGGAATGAATTAGTAGAAAAAGAAGAGGCTAAGGATCATCCGTCTTTTGCTTAAACTTGCTCATTTTGTTTGACTTGGGTAGAAGAAAACTTTTAGTTTTACTAGGTTTGGAATGCTAGTAGGATGTGGGAAAGGATTTGGAGTCCCTATTACCTAAAAATTTCCCTACCCGTCCAAAGAGCCGAACGCTACAACCCTAAAGACCTATGTGATTCTTGTTTAGAGCACATTGATGAATCATGTTGAGTTATTTTGCAAGCTTATGGTAGTATGCTTTTATCACTTGATGTTGAGTGAAAATATGTCCCTTATCGCCTTGTGTGAGGATCGTTGTGATAAGAATTGCTTTTCAAATATGAGTGGTCATTTTTCTCATGGTTCTTGCTTTTATGATATGAAGCTTTGATCTTGTTCCTTGCATGTGGATTGTTGATTAAAAGCTGAGGCATTAGTGGCTATGTTTTTCTTCCTTTTGTCTTAATCTTCTCTTGTTCTCTCCAAATGCTTGTTTGAGGACAAACAAGAGTTCAAGTTTGGGGGAGTTGACATGCTCGTATTTTAGTCCTAATCCGAGCATTATTACTTATGTTTCTTTCATATTTTAGTATGTTAAATCGTTGTTTAGGGTAATATTAGTTTCTTTTTATAAAAAGTGTTGCTAACACAGTTAATTTAGAAAACATAGTCGAAAAATGAGCAATCCAAGGCCCGAGAGTTGAAGTGCGTATCGGAAGGGACTGAGAAGCCGAGCCGGACATGCGAGAAAGCACGGAGACAGAGTCAGAGCCGGGACGCCGGGCACGGCCTGCAATGCGGCGCGACCGGCGCCACAGACCGCGACCCGGCGGTCCTGCGTCCACGGCTGAAAAACACTCGCCTGCGGCGCGGCGCGACCTAGGGCCGGGGGCCGCTCGGGTCGCGCCTCCTCTCACCCGGCGCGAGCCACGGGGCGCGACCAGCCCCGTGTCGTGCCCCTGTGTCACATTTTCAGAATTTTCGGATTTTGCTTTATTTTTCACCCCAATTTTCCCCACTTTGTATAAATACCAACCTTAGTTCGAAATTGAGGCATTCCACTTGATATTTTTCCAATTTTAGAGAGAGAAATAATGTTTATGCTTTGGAGCTTTGGATATTGAAGAACAAGAAGTTTCTTGAAGAATTTTAATACAAGTTTTTGGATTTTTTCTCCTCCTCTCTTATGTTTTTCTTTTTTGTGATTTATTTCTCTATTTTGGTTATAGATAGCTAAATTTCTAGGCATCTAGGGTTTTGAGATTTGGTGTTGGATATGTGAATCTAATAGGGGTTTGTGCTTGATTTTCTAATTTTCTATCATAAATCAATATTATGGTTGAATCTATGCTTGGATTGGCTATCCTAGGATAGAAATTTGTGTATGATTAGGTTTGAGAAAACTAATTGTGCATGGGTATTTGGTTTATGATCCCAATTTGGCATGAGATTGAGAAATTAGTGTTAAATTGGTGTTTATCAACTTGATTGAGCTTAATTTAGATTAAGTTGCAATTGAGCCCTAGAGATAGGGGAGTTGTGTTTAATTTAAAATGTCTTGGTTGCTTGAGAAAGGACTTGGGCTATATTTGTGATCAAGTGTTGTTTAATTGGCAAATTTATGCATGATTCCCCTATTTGATGATTGTATCCTTGCCAAAGATCAATCCCCTAGAGCCACTTTCTTTTAAGTGAATTTTACTTGAGTTTAATTCCCGTCTATTTCTTGTGTGTTGCTAATTTTGTTTAATCTTTGCGAAATTCCATTATTCTAGTTAAAAATCCAACCTAAATTCCGAATGGTTTGACTAGTGAAAATGTTCGATGTGATGGTACTTGTAGGCTCATTTATGCAATTAATTCCCCGTGTTCGATCCGGTCTCCTATGCTCCGTATGTTTACTTGCATAATTGATATTTGGTTAATTAAAGCTTGTGTTGATTAAATCGTTGTGAAAGAAAAATCTCATCACTGCTATAGCTCCCCGATACCTGCTCTCCTTGGTTCGGATGGATTAGTTAGGTTTTCCCAACTTCAGATTTCATTATAGTTAGATGATTTTGTTCCCCCTTTGTTTGGATTTTGTTCTTTGTTAGTTTGAGAATAGCAGTTGGTTTGTGGTTGCACTCTCATTTTTTGCTTGGTTCTTGTGACAGGTTACAACGTTTATTTTGGGATATGTTCACTTTTGGGACATATCCTGCTCGAAATATTGTATGACTTATTCCATCTATTGACAGGCTGGTCATGATGCCGAATACCCCACCCTTGGGGGTGTTTATTAAAAAAAGAAATTTGTTATTCATTAAATATTGAGTAGCATAGGCAGTGTGCACACATTCTGTTTCGGATGTACATTGTTTTTCCTCTTGTGTTCTTATTTAATTATCTCTTCTTTTTTATTTTAATTTTCTAAAATAATAAGTAAAATGTTATGGAAATAAATTATGAAATTTATTCTAAATCAGCTACGAAAACTATCTATTTATGAAGTAAATTCAATTAATTTTCTAAGGGTCTAATCCTAAAATATTTTATGATTGATTAAAACTACAAATGGACCGATTGGTTAATTTAAGTTCATTTAATACATCAAGTATATTCGTTTAGGCTCAAATTCTTTCATGAGCTCGTTCCCGAAGCCCAAGCTTATCCCATGGGATAAATTAAGTTCTAGTTCTAGTAAAATAGGAAGTACCCTTTTGTAGGCCCAAACCTGAGACCTCAGGCATAAGAGGATCATCAGGATAGACGGTTAAAGCTTTAGTTATATATTAGCTACCAGGTGGGTTTTGCTACCAAAACCTTTACGAACATGTTTTAAATTATTTCGTCTATGCTTAAATGAATTGAGAGTTAGTTCAACATGAATATAACGTTTTCGCTCTTCGTGGATATGATATGACATGTATGATGAATTCAGGTATTGTCAATTCTATTGAAATATAATTATGTGATCACATAGGGTCTCTTTGGGGTGTAAATGAGTCAAGTCGAGCCGACTAGTGCCTTGATCGAACTCGAGCTCGAGCTCGACATAGAAGGCTTGAAGCTCGAGCTCGACTCGAATTTACATTTTTTTCCAAAACCTATCTCAATTCAAATTAAACCAAAATATTTTTTGTTTTGCGCAAGAATCTTGTGTACATTTTCACCAATTTAACCAAAGTTTGAATCATTCACAAATCACAACAACAATTATGCATCAAGAAATTGTAATACTGCTTGGGGCTTTCAGCTGTGAAAATGAGAACGAGAAATATAACTTCTAAATTGGAGGAACTAGGCTATAGGTCAATAGAGAATTGCCACATTCACAGTAGCTGAGCTCATAAATATCGATACAAAGAAGATTACAAACAATAAAGGATAAAAAATTGCTATACAAAGAACACTAATTACAATTTCCTAAAAAAATACAAAAAAAAACATCTTACAGATTTCCTACTTAAAAGCATCAATATGTCCAACTACAATTCTAACCCATACAATGTTTTCACTAGAAGAGAAGATGGAAAGTAGGAGTTTATGAACGAGGGAAGAAATTTCTTTCTTGTTGAAATTGTTGCTGAGAGAGAAGAGGGAGATTTCTAAGAAGAAAATTTCTCTCCGCCACCGCAGAGCAAAAGCGGTAATGGAAAAAGAGAAAAGGATGAGTGTGGGATATAGGGTTTCTCTAATTTATACTTTGATATTGATGTAAATAAATGTAAACTTAAGGGTATATTTGTAAAAAATAGCTTAAGCTCGATTAGGCTCGCGAGCCTACCAAGCCTTGTATAATTAAGCGCGAACTCAAGCTCAACAACTACCTCAGAAGCTCGAGCTCGAGTTTGAGTTTTCTTCGAGTCAATCTAAAGTAGCTCGCGAGTTGGCTCGACTCACTTATACCCTTAGGTTCTGTCTCCACGCATGATTAATTGAGTGCAATGATCTCGAAATGGATATTGATTTGTTTGGCCATACAAGATAAAAATTGTTTACATGTGCTTGGATGAACAGGATAAGCATGCCCATTGAGTTTTTTCTCGCACGCAGCCTAAGTTTCTAAAATTTTTCAGGTACAAAGTGATGGAGGCTGTTGACGTGGACACAGGGTTTTTGTTTATTTTGGACTTTGTCAATAATATGTATTTTGAATGTTGAATATTGACTGATGCGCTGTCGTCACGTGCCCAAAATAAAACTGTTCCTCCAAATGCCCAAATGGGTGTAGTAGGTGGGAAGTACATGTCGAATCCTTAGAGAACGGTGTATTCTTCTTTCAACTATAACTTTTGGGGTTTTGAGAGAATAATTGTTAAACTGATCAAATGAAATAAAACAAAAGTAATCAATATATAAAAGCGGGATTGAGATTATAATTAATAAAGGTATGCCTTATTTCGTTCATTGGTGCAAAAATATCAATTCAAACATCAAACAAACTAGTTATGAAATACCAGAACCCGCTGACGCATTCCTTATTTCTCCTTAAGTGTTATCGAATAAAAGAACCCTTATTATTCAACTTCTTATTAATTAATAACCCGCAAGAACCCTTAATAGATTTAATAAATCAATAGTATTAGGAATTAGAGAAATCCAGTTATATTACAGGCATACGGACCCGTATGCCCATAATATCCCCATATGCCCACTGACAAAGAAAGTCAGCCTTACCACTTATCAAACCGATTAGACAATTATAGATCCATCGAATTTGATTGGTTTTAATCCTTAATCAACTAGTTGTATATTGGTCACTACACAATTAATCAATTCAGAATATAAACTTGCTATCTCGGAGCACAAAAAAGGTATCAGTGTGTGAATTGTGTAAAAGTGATGAAACCTCATGATATGGGCATACCAGAATCATTATAATCTCATCCCAGAAAATAACTTAGCCACTCATATTGAACCGAATACAAGTGATCATTATGAAATATGATGAAGTGGAATTAAAATAAACAACGATAAAACTAATAGAGAATTGTCTACAAACTATATATCAAAACCGGAATACTTCTTCTAAATGACATCTCAACTTTATATAAGCGAACTTCTTCATCAATCATTAAGAGCCATTAAATCTTATTAAGGGCATATCGTGATATTGGCTACATAATCGCCGATTCCTTGCTCCAAATCGATACTTCATCATTCTTCCATATCTTGATGATTTTCCTTCCATATTTACAACATTATTCCATTCATGTGTTTCACACCTTCCATCTCTATATATTTCTGCAATAACCAAAAATATAATGATTTAAGTCTCAAATATATAAAAATACAGATAATAAATATGCAGTATTTGTGACTTATCATTGACTATGGTTAATATTAGATCATGTTATGCTTTCGCTTACTCTTTTGAATTATTTTAAAATATCTTAAAACCTTATCTTATTCTGTCGCTATTTTAGACTTTAAAAATAGTAGACTTTCAACGTTGACTAGTCATGATTTAAACTTGTATGTGATTGATTAGTTTTAACTATAAGGTAGTTTATTGTATAAATATCTTCTCTAAATATGTAATTTTTGTAAAATTAGATAATTTATTTTAATCTTTTATTAGCACCTTGATTTTCCGGAATTGGAGTGTTACAAGAGTTATAAGAAAGAATTGAATGGAACAAGTATAAGATAAAAAAGAAAGATCCGTGGCATAGGGAAACAACATGACATGTGCTAACCCTAGCACAGACCGTGCTACATTAGCAATAGATAGTGGCAAGATAGCATGGGTTGTGCATCGTGCTATGAATTTTGGCATTCCAACATGTTTTCATTCAATTAAGCACATAATGTGCGCTAGTTGTTTGGCGGATTTTTGGCTTTCCTAGGCCCGGTCCTCATCCCATATTGGGCTTGGACTTTCTTCTATTTTTTAAGGGTTTGATTCTCATGAAATTGGTTTCATTTTTTATTTTTTTTTGCTAAGACATAATTTGAACATTCAGGACTTGGCATACGTACGTTGTATTTTATGATTTCTTCAATCAAGATTATCATGTTAGTTTTCATTTTTTTTAATTTATTTTATTTCTTTGGATTTGAAATACAATATGAGTAGCTAATTTCTTAGAGATTTTTAAGGTGGTTGAACTGATATGGATCTTTACGGTTTAAATTAATGTGATTATTAGTTTTATTTCCTTGTTTATGCATCCATGATTTTAATTCTTGTGTGAATGTTTGACCAGAACTTGCACATGTGTAGTTAATACAATTAGTATATTAACGGATTATGAATTAATTAATAATACGAACTTGCTAGATCAAGGTTTATAGGATTCGTGAGGAGAATAAATCTTGAGAGTCATTTGGAGTTAGATAATAATTTGAGATCGAGAGATAATAATTAGAATATATGATTAGAACTTACTCGCGATGGAGGTCTAGATAAATTATCGATTCTCGTACAAGTAAAGAAATTAAATTGTTTTGATACTTTAATTGAATTCATAGACAGACAACACCATATGATCCATTTTCTGTCTAGTATTTTTCTCCCCACCAAATTTGTTCCTCCAAAACATTTAAAAAGCTGAGAGAAGTCTAAAAATAAAATTTGAAATATTTTTCACTAGATTTTAAAATTTCGACAACAAAGAGTGGTGGCCCGGCGGCGGCAGGTGGCCGGAAATCTCATGAAGAAGAAAGGGTCGAAGAAGGAAGGAAGCTCACCTTTGAAGTGGTAAAGAAATGAGCTCCACATTAAATTAAAAGTATTTATATTTATTTTGAGTTGGACTAAAAAACGCATGGCTAGAATTCTTTAGAATTTGGACTTGTTTTAATTAATATTTTTAGCTCAACCACTCGATTAAGTTGGCCTCTAAAAAAATAATTTTATTTCTCTAAACAAAATGGTCCAAAACTTAACAAGATCCAAATATTATGTTATATATAGCGTATTACAATAAGATACCATTCATGCACCAAAACTTCAACATTGAACGGTAAAGCACAAAACAAATAATGGATGACTGAAATTGTATATTTGTGTGCATGTCAATTGTGATATTCGGCTATAAGTGTTCCTAACATAAATAAGAACAATAAAGTAAAAAAGCATTAAATGACTCACGTTAGTAATTAACCCAATTCAATTAACCAACATACTTTGAATGATTAGTAACTAACCCAATTTGATTAACAAAATTGAAGATTCGTTTACTACTCATCCATGAAATCTATTCTAAATGCTTACCCATACATGAATCCCTTCCTCCGTAAAATCTATTCTAAATGCTTACCCATACATGAATATTCTAAATGCTTACCCATACATGAATCCCTTCCTCCATATATCGCCATTTTTGCTCTTCCTTCAAAACAAATTATTTGATAAACGAAAGCTGTGAGATCTCCCCCAACCGTATTAATTAGCTTACCGTAATTACCCCGCAACTTGACTCGCAATTTCTCATAAGATTATGAATCAAAAGAAAAATAAACAACCGTAAGTGCTTCTCTCATGAAATCACTAACTGTGCTAGATCTAAACTATCACCTATCACATTGAACAAATTAGTTAATGAATAACTCCGAGTTATTACCAAAAAAAAAATAAAAAAATATAAACTCATGATTTACAAATTATAAGCTCGATCAATGGATCAATAATATTTAGCCCACTGAATATGAAAGACCGATTGCCTATATAAGATAGGAAACAGACACACGAACATTTTATGAAACATAAACTGTGAAGCAAATTAACAAGTGTGAATGACACTAGCACTGACCAATACAAACACAAAAATAGTTGGGATGAAAGATCTCAATTTTATTAATATATTCAAAGAAAACCACATTCCATCCTACAAACTCGTAGTAGATTACACATTAAGGATTTGAGAGCATAACATAGGCCTCAGGATCACTAGTTATTTGGAAAACCCTACAACTACCTATGATGGAATATTTGATTTATTTTCTTTACATCATAGACTTGATGACATCCAAAGCGTATTCAACCGGACCGGGATACCTCGATGAACGCCTGCTGGTAGTGGTAGAACTCAACACCCTCGATTCCTCTCTTCTATACTTCAATTTCCTGGCGTCCTCCCTTGAAATCTCATATGAGTTCATGAGCACCTCCTCCGGCATTGCCCGGAGTGCCGACAGCCGCCCGGCTAACGGGGTGGCAACGGCATTGTCGTTGGTCTTGAATGAGATCCACTCCAAGCCCTCTTCATCGTTCGCCTTCTTTATGACCACGAAGTTTTGTGGTACTATAATCAGCTGCCCCTCTCTCACCTCGCCGTCGAAGACAGACCGCCCTCTCTGGCCGACCACCTGGAATCTGCCGCTCCCTCGCGTTATGTAGATTATGGAGTGGGCGTTGCCGTTCCAGTGTGGCGCCATTATGGCACTCTGCGGTGTGCATTGATTGCGTAAATTGTTAGATATGTATGTATATAAAAATAAAATACTAATTAACATATATAGCAAGGGATGCATGCATGATCTGAAAATTACCCTGTAAAGGACACCTTTCTCAGCGCTAAGTTGGAGCCAACTGAGGATGGGGAGCTTCTGGCTGTTGAGGGTGCTGATGCGGCCGCCACGGGGTGTGTAAACATCAGCCCGCGTCGGCTCGTCTATATTGTGCCTCAACTTGGCTGTGCAGAAGGTCTCCTCGAACCCATTTCCTCTCCTCTCGCGCCTTTCTTCCTCCTCTTCTTGCCCGGGGAAGACAATATTGAACCTATCAGCTCGCACGATTTGCCCTCTCTCGTCTTCCTCCCCTCTCAATTTCCTCGCAGTTTCCCGATCAACATTGAAAATTTCTGCCAGAAGTTCTTCGTCGAATGGATTAAAAATGTTGTTTTTTTGGCCTTGCTTTTCTTCCCTCTGTCGGGAATAGTAACTTTGTGATACGCCTTGTGGCTTTCCAGCTAAAAAGAAGTTCTGCAAATTAAATGAAAAAAAGTTACTTAAGAAAAATCGATCTATTCAATTCACTGAATTGAACCGTACATACAATCACATATTCACATATATAAACATATTATTGAAGAATTTTATTTTGTAACGTACCCTGAATGTCTGATCAAGCTGGTTGATTTCGTTTCCGGTGTCGAGCAATGCAACAGTTTCAAGTCTCTCCTCTCCGTTGTTGTAAAACCAGAGAGTAAAACCTGCTGGCAATGCAAGAACATCGCCTTGCCTGAATTGCCGAACCTTTTGGTGACGATCCATAAACCTCCTGCTCCGATCATCTCCTTGCTGAGTCTCCGACTCGAACGTCTCTGCACACCCAGGAATCACTGCTCCGAGCAGCCCCTTTCCTGCATTTGCTCAATCAAATTAAACTTCAAAATCTCAATGATTATCTCATCAACAAAAAAGTGTCTAAAGAAAAAGAAAAAGTGGTCTAGCCTCGGACGATGTAGAGTAGCTGAGGTGCATTGTTGTAATGCGGCAGCAACAGGCCTCTCGGCTCAATATAATTCCTGACGGCAGCAACGCCGGCGCACTCGAACTGTTGGTTGTTGCGGTCCCAGAACTCGGTCCTCCCGGCCTCGGAGTCCAACCGGAGGGTTGGCTCTTGGGCGGTGAGTCTCTCGACCCGGCAGTCGGTCCTTGCCCGCAGGCGGCGGTGTTGCTGCTGATGTTGGAGGTTTTCAAACAGCGAGCCCTGTTGATGTTCGCCGAAGAGCAGAGCGGAGGAGCCACCGAAGATGAGAGCTGCAAGGAAGAAGCCTATGAGAGGGAGAGAGAAAGTTGAAGCCATTGTTGGTTGGTGGTGTGAAGCGGAGAATGGAGGAGTAGGGGAATTTATACCGGAAAATGTTGGCCCTTAGGGTTAGACACGTAAATGATGAGATGGAGAGAGATTGACATTTGGCTTGTGCATGGGTTTTTGTTTGCTAGCTTTATTATCATGTATGTACATATATGAATCTGCATGCATTCTGAATTTGCCTATCGCCTTACACCTAATGGATATTCAGTTCCATATGTGGCGATTTGATTCTGCTGCGATCACTAGTTAATTAAGGCTGCACAAAATTTATGGTTTAGTTTATTCTATCACATTTTTTCATAGATTGAAGTTTTGGTTTTGATATTTGATAGTGAAACGGAATCAAGACTTTGTTTTAATTATTGCACGCTGTAAGTTCTACTTTTAATTTTCTAAACTAATTCAATTTTTTTTATCTGGGGTTCCACAGAGTGTACTTGTTCGAGGTTAACGCGTGTGTCTGTGCACTGCGCTCGATAATTATTTTTTTTGACATAAATATATATCATAAAATGGAACTAATAAATTCTAAAATTAAAATGAATTAATTTATTTAATTTATCTGATGTCTTGCGCAATGCACTCGCCAGATGCTAACGTGTGAGCTTGTGAACTATGTTCGATGCAAAATAATAGTTTTAAAAAAAATATAAATATAAATACTGTTAGAGGCGTTTGCCTTTTTGGGTGGGTTTTTAAGCCGGTTTGACCTGTCTAACGAATTGTAACACATATTATTAGATCATATGATATAATTAATTTTTTGTCAAGTTGAATTTCTAAGCTATTATTGTTGGAGTAAACTAATTTTTAGACTTTGCCTTATGAATAGTATACTATGATTTTAGTCCAACCTTTTTTTTTCATAGATGGATGTTTTGATTTTGATATTTGATAAAGTGAAACTGAATCAAGAATTTATTTATCGGACTTTGAATGCTTTACTTCTAATTTTCTGAATTAATTTATTTTTTACCTGGCATTTCACACAGTGCATTCATCTGATATTAATGTGTGTGCTTATGTATTGCGCCAGACAAATATTAATTTATTTGAAATAAATATATATCCTAAAATGGAACTAGTGAACTCTAAAATTAAAATGAATTAATTTATTTAATTTATCTAATGTCTTGCACAGTGCACTCGCCAGACACTAACGCGTGAGCTCGTGCACTACGCTCGATATAAAATCAAGGTTTTAAAAAAATTAAAAATAAAAATAATATTGTCTGGCGTGTGCCTTTTTTGGGTCGATTTTTAGGCCGGTTTGATCCGTCTAATGAATTGTGACTCATTATATTAGACCGCATGATATAAATTTTTGTCAAGTTAAATTTCTTAGCTAATATTGTTGAAGTAAATTAATTTTGACACCTCGCCTAATGAATAGTATACTATGATTTTAGTACAACTTTTTTTTTTTATTGCATTTGTCTGAGCCTAGAGTGGTAGAATATAATAGATTATTCTCTTGTAAAATGTAATTAATTCTATGAAGGTGTTTCTAATTATAAAATGTACCGTTATTTTTTCTTGTAAAATAATTGATTATTGTCTTGTAAAATGTAGATAATCCGCATGTTAATTTTCTGTCGGATGATGATAAATTAATCACACAAGTGAAATGGTTGGCCAAACAATCACACAAGACAAAATATTTCAAAGATGCATAAACAAGAAGAGGAAAATAACTATATAATATGAATTATAAAATTCACTAAACTTAAATAATCCTAGAATCTCTAGGAATTTAATTAGCTACTCATGTTATATCTAGAATCCAAAAAAATGAATACAAATAAATAGCTAGCATGATAATCTCGAATGAAGAAAGAATATAAAATACAACTTATGTTGATAATCAAAGCTTCTTCAATCTTTGTAGTCTCTTCTCTGTGTTCTTCAAAGGTTCTCTGAGCTCTTCTAGCATAAAAGTACTGATGCAAAAATAGAGCAAACCCAAGTACTTAAATAGCTGGGGAAGGTCCAAGCCCCACAAAAGTGAAAATACTGCCCAAAAAGAAAAGTTTAGAAATAAACAGACGCATAACATACACGATCCATGCTATTTCATTTTTCAAATACCGTGGACCTTGCAATGTTGTTGAAGTCTCGATGTATTGTTTTTTTTCATAGCACGGGCTATTCCATGGGTAGCACAGTCCGTGCTATTCCCATACACTCTGGATCCTTATTTTTTGTCCTTTTCTCGTCCCATTTGGTTCTCTCTTCCATATCCGGACTCCAGAACTTTTTCCAACTCTAGTCATTATCACAAATCACTCGAGTTCAATGTATTTTTCTATCAAAACTAAATAAACTCGTGACGTGCTAGGAAATATAGAAATTGAACACAAAAATTCACAAACGGCTACACATTCGTACAAAATAACTTCCGATTTACCTCTGAAATACAAGTCGACCATATGTTTATCATCTAGCAAAATCAAATGATCATTTATTCTTAAATGTAGACAATAAGAAATTGAATATGAGGCCTTGTTGTGTGTTAACTAAGTAATTTCGTTTTTTTAAGTAAATAAAAAATACTTTTTGGTTCGATTTTGGAGTTAAATTAATTCGATTACTCATTAATCATTAATTTGACTCGATAATCATTTATTTATTTATTTCTTCTTTCTTTTTTTTTTTTTTTTTTTTTGAGGAAACCAACACTCTTTAATATAATATAATGGTTTTTAAGCAAAAGTTTTTAGTAAAAATAATACCTTAAGCAAGAGTTAACTTTATTCTTTCTATTAAAGACATTACCTTAATCCACTATCATATAAATTTATTCCTAGCTTATATGCTAAATGCTAAGAACGTGTTATCAATCCCTCTTCGAGTCTTCAACATGATGATGTTGACTGACACGAAACATGGGAATATTTCTTTTTAAAGGAAGCTTCGTCTTCTTTTTCACTAAGCAGGGCAATATTTCTTGTAATGTCCATTTTTCGCATGTTGATTTTGATTCCATGTGATATTTTGCTTGTTGATTTTGATTCCAGGTGTCGTACAAAGTTAGGTTCGAATTTTCTATTGCATTTCTTCATATTTTATCTCGTATTTCACTATTAAATTTATTGTTTTTTTAATAATATTTATTAAAAATAAAAATTAATTATAAAATAATTAATCATAGTCAATATTTATAAAAAATTTGAATTTAAAATATTATAAAAATTAATTTTAAATAGTCAATCATAATAACTGAAAATTAAATTCTAAAAAGATAATTGTAAAACTAAACTAAATCACGAAAAAAATGAAGAAAATAAAAAAAAAATTCATTATTTGAAAGTATAATACAGGGTGTAACATAAATAATGCAATAGGAAATCATTTGCATACAAAATTTGTGGTCACCCAACAAATTTAGCGTCGAGATATGTTATTCTTGTATGTTGATTTTGATTTGAATTTGTTAGTGATAATGCTTGGCACTAAGAGAAGATACACCACTAAGGAGGAGATTGTTAGTGTCATGCTATACACTAAGATTTTTTTTTATCAAGTGCTCTACTTCGCACTTGCTATAGTGATTTGATTATCATTTTCTGTATGGCATAGAATCATTACTAAATATTTGGTTTTTCCAAGTACGAGTTTGCTGTTCCGGACAACGTTCAAATACCGCGGACCTTGCAATGTTGTTGAAGTCTCGATGTATTGTTTTTTTTCATAGCACGGGCTATTCCATGGGTAGCACAGTCCGTGCTATTCCCATACACTCTGGATCCTTATTTTTTGTCCTTTTCTCGTCCCATTTGGTTCTCTCTTCCATATCCGGACTCCAGAACTTTTTCCAACTCCAGTCATTATCACAAATCACTCGAGTTCAATGTATTTTTCTATCAAAACTAAATAAACTCGTGACGTGCTAGGAAATATAGAAATTGAACACAAAAATTCACAAACGGCTACACATTCGTACAAAATAACTTCCGATTTACCTCTGAAATACAAGTAGACCATATGTTTATCATCTAGCAAAATCAAATGATCAGTTATTCTTAAATGTAGACAATAAGAAATTGAATACGAGGCCTTGTTGTGTGTTAACTAAGTAATTTCGTTTTTTTTAAGTATATGAAAAAAACTTTTTGGTTCGATTTTGGAGTTAAATTAATTCGATTACTCATTAATCATTAATTTGACTTGATAATCATTTACTTATTTCTTCTTTCTTTTCTTTTCTTTTCTTTCTTTTTTTTTTTTTTGAGGAAACCAACACTCTTTAATATAATATAATGGTTTTTAAGCAAAAGTTTTTAGTAAAAATAATACCTTAAGCAAGAGTTAACTTTATTCTTTCTATTAAAGACATTACCTTAATCCACTATCATATAAATTTATTCCTAGCTGATATGCTAAATGCTAAGCACGTGTTATCAATCCCTCTTCGATTCTTCAACATGATGATGTTGACTGACATGAAACATGGGAATATTTCTTTTTAAAGGATGCTTCATCTTCTTTTTCACTAAGCAGGGCAATATTTCTTGTAATGTCCATTTTTCGCATGTTGATTTTGATTCTATGTGATGTTTTGCTTGTTGATTTTGATTCCACGTATCGTACAAAATTCGGTTCGAATTTTCTATTGCATTTCTTCATATTTTATCTCGTATTTCACTATTAAATTTATTATTTTTTTAATAATATATATTAAAAATAAAAATTAATTATAAAATAATTAATCATAGTCAATATTTATAAAAAAAATTGAATTTAAAATATTATGAAATTTAATTTTAAATAATCAATCATAATAACTGAAAATTAAATTCTAAAAAAATAATTGTAAAATTAAACTAAATCACGAAAAAAAAATGAAGAAAATAAAAATAAAAAATTCATTATTTGAATGTATAATACGGGGTGTAACATAAATAATGCAATAGGAAATCGAATGCATACAAAATTTGTGGTCACCCAACAAATTCAGCGTCGAGATATGTTATTCTTGTATGTTGATTTTGATTTGAATTTGTTAGTGCTAATGCTTGGCACTAAGAGAAGATACACCACTAAGGAGGAGATTGTTAGTGTCATGCTATGCACTAAGATTTTTTTTATCAAGTGCTCTACTTTGCACTTGCTATAGTGATTTGATTATCATTTTCTGTATGGCATAGAATCATTACTAAATATTTGATTTTTCCAAGTACGAGTTTGTTGTTCCGGACAACGTTCATGAAGATGTACATGAATGTGATTTGAACTTCCTGAAGACAACTCAAGCAAGGAGTTTGGATTGAGCTGAAGATGAAGACGGTTGTGTATCGTGCCATAACTGAAATTGTTCCACATGCTGAGTACTACCAGCTAGCTTGAGTTATAGCTAGAGAAGTCAGTTTGTGAACATACAAGACATTTCGCTGTGCTACCTGATGTGAAGGTTCAGAGATCAACAATGTTCATTGCAATGTTCGTGAAAGTTTGCATGAACAGCCTTTAACCAGATTATTCTTCGAAGATTATTGAAGTTTTTTGAAGTTGACAACCAAGAAGAGATTCAAGATTGATCTAGAAGATGTCTTATTCAGCCTAGAGAGCACAAGATTGAAGATAAGGAAGAAGTATAAAGATAGAATAATTTTAACAAGGCAGGTCCTCGATTTCTTTGAAGCTATATAAGGAAATTTTCTTATTAGATTTCTGATAGGATTACGACTTTTTTTTATTTTCTTGTTAAGGCTATATATCCTTGTCTTATAAATAGCCAGGAATTAGAACTTATTAGAAAGACACACTGAACGATTGAATGCACTGAAAATATACATCTGCACATGAGCTCTAAATTTTTTAAGAGCCACATAGGTTTCGATTGTCATTGCTAGAGATTAGCGTTCTAGTTAGAGTGTTTTGAAATTCTTTTCATACACTGCCAAAAATTTCTCGGGAGAGAACACCTATAGGAACTAGATAGAGAGAGTCTAGGTTGTAAGGAGATCTCACGATTCAATTAAACGAAAAAGGGTGTATGGTAGAAAGGGTAGCGAGTGACGGGAGGTCAGCTACGTGTAATATCCCAAGTAAATATTGCATCGGAGTAGTAAATTATTTTTCACGGACCTGACAAGACAAGTCCCCCTGACGTAGATTAGTTGATCGAATGGGGTTACCAATCTCTTGTGTGCTTTACTTTTTGCTGTTTACTTTAAGTTTATTATAATGTTCGTGAACATTATAGTGAACATTATCTAACAACGTTCTACAACATCTTTTAGTACGTTTGCAAAACAAATACTTTGCACGAGTTGTGCACTTTCAGAATTCTTTTACATCAGGCCATATTACTTAAACTACTAATATTCTAGCTTATGAATGATATATCTCGAAATGCTTTTGATTCTTGATTCTAATAAGAGCCATTGAAACTATCCCGGTATTGTCCCATATTGTTAGGGGGTGAGAAAATAAGGAACTGAAACTGACCTGTCCGACCAAATCGACAGGTTTCGGTCAGTGCAGGTAGGTGGTGGCTAAGTATCTGGGTGGTGGTCGGTGGTAGGGAGGCAAACCGATCATTGTTCGGTGTGGTGTTCGGTGATGTGGCTGGAAACTGATGGTCACACCAAACCGCCAAAAAAAAAATATAATTTATAATTTTTTTATTACCCCTAATTCTCTAAAATCTAAAAAGACTAAAATCCCTAATTCAAAGAAATCCAGAATCGCGACCTCTCACTCACTCTCGTTCTCTATCTTGCATCTCAGTCTCTCACTCACTCTCGCTCACCTCTCACTTACTCTCATTGTCGGCGCTCATCAGTCACCCGTCACCTGCCATCTTCATCGTCTAGACACCCATCGTTGGTTATCCTCATCTCTGTGATTACAAGACATCCGAACACATCGCCACTGTGCAGTCTTCTTTGCCGGCCACAACTCACGAGCATGACACCACAAAGCATTATTATGAATATGAGATTTTGCAATGTTATTTTAAACTGCCGCATTATTAATTTATTATTGTTTTTGGGGATTTTTTGTATGAGTATGTATCCCTTGTGTAACACCTCAGATTTTCAAATAAGGATTAGAGAATTCTTAAGCATGATTAAGAAATTAAGGAAGAGATTTTAATAAGGTTTAAGAGAAGTCAGATATAAGTCACGACTTTAGGGGTCATTTTTCGTGAAATCGTGTTTTCAAAAATTTTGATCGTAACTTTATTATGATCGATTTTGATCTTGTTGGAAGTGTGTCAGTATTTTTAGAATTTTAATCTGAGGTCATTTGAGGCCCCGGTGATGAAAATTGTATTAAGAAAATAAGTGAATAGTAATTTTCGCGTGCGATCGTGTTTTGAGAAATTTACCAAATCCTCCTCGTTGATCTGAGACTCATTCTGTCAAGCCTATCTTATGGGAAATGAGCCAAGGAATCCGTTCGCGTTCACAGATTGCCAATTCGAGGTTAATCGAACGTTTGGGAGCAAAATATGTCAGTCTGAATGAATAGTAAAAGTAATTTTTGAAAAGAGAATCTTTTCTCGTTTCTCTTCAGATGATCTCTTCTTCATCCCAAGTCAAGTTAGTTCAATAGTACTCAAGCCAACGAGTCTTCTGGTATTTTTGGATTTCATGTCTGAGGTCGTTTGGACCTCGACATCGAATAAAGTAACTTTTTACCGAGCCTGGAATTACTTTAACAGTATTTTTTTACTACAATGGCTTCTCCTAGAAGCCATCACTTTTTCCTATAAATAGAAGCCCCTTCTTCACTTCATTTCACACCATTCATCTTCATTTCTCAAAATCAAGAGAGATTGTTGAGAGAGGAGGCTTCGAGTCGAGCGAGGGACATTCTTCGTGAGTGTTCCTCCAAGAAGACGAGCGGGGTGGCAGGGGAAAAATGCGGTGGGGAAAGGTGCTAGGGGCACTGTCGGGATGCAGTAGGTGGCTCTGCTGCAGATGCGACTCGACAAGACGCCAAGCTAGCCACCTTCTTTCGACGTACTCGACTCCGTTCATTCTTTTCATCAACCTCGGATCCTATTTCTTTTTCGTTCTTTTAAATTCCGCATTTCATTTCCGTTCTTCGTTATCGTTATTATTTTGGCGTTGTTATTTCGTTAATTTCATTCAAATCTGTTTAAGTTTTGTATTTCAATTCTTGTCATTATTTTCCGAATTAATAGCATGCATGTCATTTTCGTGTCAATTTTAATCAATCAAGCATGCTCGTTTTAATTTTTAAGTGTTCTTCGTGTTGTTTGAAGTGTTCATCTAGTTTATCGCAAATCGAGAAGAAGAATGCAGAAGTCCAGGTCCGTCGCGGCGGGGTACCCCCTCGGTAAAGGGTCACCTGCGGTCACGGAGTGCCCCGCCGGTGCGGCATGTGTTGTTTTTTGGGTTGCCAGTGCTGGCCCTCTCCGCTGGCGCTGGTGTCCCCTTTTCAAGTTTGTTTTCAGCAATTTTTGAAGTTTAAAAGGGTTCTTCCTATCTTTTATCCTCATATTTTATTAAAATCTAAGTCGTGTAATCTGTATTTAAGTCTTGTTAAGGATAGAGGGTTTAGATGTCGTTCGATTTCTTGTTAGATTTAGAATCCCGAAGAACACTGCTAAGTCGATAATCGTCTTTTGTAGGAAGAGGCAAACCCTGTGGAGACCCGGGAAAGGATTCACAGCTCATTGCTTCATCCTCCGCTCCGTGATCGAGGTGGGTAATACTATACTCCTCTAAACTTTGAGCTAATAAGCTCTAGAAGCATGTTAGGGCAAATGAAATATCCAATAAAATGTTTTGCTCTGCCTACTTGATCTCTGTACAAAGGAAGGAAGTTCTATTTGTTGATTGAGCTCTCGAGTATGTTTAGACTTGTTAGAAATGTTTAAGTATGATATATGCTTAGCATGAGATAATGATAATTGTCTATTTGTTGCAATAAGTGTTTATATACGATCATGATCTTGTGATTGAATGTTGATATTTTGCCAAGGTTTATATAGTCGAGTATTGTCTTCTAGGGTAGTGATAAATCCCTTGTAGGCTTTGAAATCATGCTTGATTGAAGGATTAGTCCTAGATGTTATACTCTAGGCCTGGTTATGCTAGTAAGAGTAAGAAAGGAATGATTATATCCCTTATAAGCTATGAGATCATGACGATGATTGAAGGATCAGTCCTAGATGTTTGCTTTAGGCTTTATTTATGCTGGCAAGGTTAAAGAAGGAATGAAGAATTGTATTGTTTAAGCAGGATTTGAGCTCAAAGGATTTTGATTTTATATCACTAGGATGTGATCCTTGATCACTAAAGGAGTCACTGTTGGGTAACCCCCTCGCATACTCGAGTCACTACTAGGTAATCCCCTCGTATACTCAGTAGGGTATTTGAGGTAACCCCTCTCTTATCCTAAGGCATGCCTAAGGGTGCAGTAGACATCAGGTTTAAGCCAGGAAAGGGCCCAAAGGAAAAAAGAAAAGGTTTTGCGGATATAGAGAGGGCTTTTACGTTTTGCTCTCCATATACCGCCAGTTGTTGATTGGATATTTCTAAAGTTTTATTAAGGAGTTTTCTTTAAAACCCACTGAGTACATTAGTACTCACGCCCTCTTTTTTCAAATTTTTTGAGGTTGAGATGTCAAGGATGTTGGTGGCTGTGGATGTGGGCTGGCTGCTGAGTTCTTTTTGTGATAATATAAGTATTTGAACCAGTATGAATTCTACTACTCTGATACATTTTATCTCTAGACTTGTTATTTTATTTGAGATTCTATGAACCCCTGCAAGACATGATTTTATCTATATATTGATGTTTATTAAGTTATATCCATGCTTCGTGATTTATATTTCCTTTCCGCCTATGAAGAGGCTTAAGTATGTTGGTTCTGTTTAATCGCTTTGACCTATGAATGAGTCTATACTTGTTGGTATCTGATTATTTAGTCTTATCTCGTTCGTTTAATTTTGCAAAGTATAGCTCCCTTTTGATCAAGTGATTCCGACAACTATCGTCTATCTTTCCAAAGCATACCCTTATTTGTAAACCCTTCTTTGTTAATCTTCCGCTCATTGTATTAATACCTTAATTAACACCTTGTCCCCATTAATTAGTCCCTCTCTCGGGACCGGGCTATTACACCTTATATCTCTGGAACCTTGAAGAAACATGAGGTGTGATCCAACTGCTTATGGTATTTTATTAGGTAATTTTATAAACTGCAAATTAGGTTTTTCATACTAAGATGGCGAGCCAACTATTTTGGTGCAAATTTAATGTAGATATTTTGGAAAAAATATTTGAACTTTAGAAGTTAATATAGTATAAAAGATTTCAGCATATTGACTAAATATACAATATCTTACCAGCTCAATGACAGATTTCTGAAGGACATAGCTTTATCAAATAGCTCATTGTAATATTGTATCCTTCTAAAATATTAGATTATTTAATAGTATGACTTGTTTCTTTCTTGAATTCTTGTAGATGTCGGAAGAAGAAAACAATCCGACCTCAGTGGTTAAAAAATTGATAAATAATAATACGTCAACTACCAATCCTACTTCAAACCCCGATGTCGCTGGTAGGAGTAGAAGAGTGCCTAAACCATCAAAGCCAAGGTCAAAAGCGTGGGATCACTTTACTAAATTCACTGATGTAGAAGATAGTGAATTGAATGGCAAGTGCAATTACTATACAAAACCTTATTCATGTGCTTCAAAAAGATATGGCACATCTACCTTAACGAATCACATGCTTAATTACATTCATAATCCTATCAATGTTGATGCTAAACAAACACAATTACATTTAAAAGCTCGTGAGAATTAGGGTAGTCTTACTATTCATAAGTTTGATTAGACTACATGTAGTAAAAAAATTGTTCAAATGTTGAGGGGGAAGGGTTTATTCAATTTCTTGAAGCTTTACAACCTAAGTTCAAGATTCAATCAAGATGGACCATATCTAGAAATATGCATGCATCAAATGTATTTAGATGAAAGAGCTAGATTGCAAGAGTTTTTCAAAACATTTAGGTTGATTGTATGCATTACTACTGATACATAGACTTCTGTGCAAAACATTAACTATATGTGCATCACCGCTCATTACATTGATAAAGAATAGACATTGCATAAGAAGATTATTAATTTTCATGTTGTTAATGGTCATATGGGTGATGAAATGAGTAGACAAATTGATTATTGTTTGCATGAATGGGGGATTGCACGGGTCTTTTTAATTACAGTTGATAATGTAGCTACAAATGATGTGTGTGTGTGAACTTTTTGAAAGAGAGATTAACATCTAAGGGATGTGGTGTGGTAAAATTAAAGGGGAGCACCTTCACATGAGGTGCATTGCTCATGTGGTGAATTTGATTGTGGGTGATGGATTGAAGATGATAAATTAATCAATCAAGAAGGTTCATGAAGCTCTTCGATATGCGAGGCAATCTCCTTCAAGGCTAAAAAGATTTAGAGAGTGTTGTGTAGATGAGGACATATAATGTAAATCTTTATTATGTTTAGATGTGTTAACCAGAAGGAACTCAACGTATCTAATGTTGAGTGTTGCACTTAAATTTGAAAAGACATTTGAGTGATTTGAGGGTGTAGATCCTTTTGTTTAGACTTGATTTGTCTGATGTGGGATTGCCAACACCTGCAGATTGAAAAGTTGTTAAGACAATGATTGAAATTTCGGTTGTCTTCTATGTGCTCACACTTAGGGTTTCCACCCAATTATATGTCACATCTCATTTGTTTTATCATGAGATTGATACAATTGATAATACAATTGATACAATGTTATATCCGATTATCGAATATAACATTTGACAATTTTGATTCATTGATTGCACTCCAATTCTCTCGGCCACATTATAATTTATAAATTTAAGCAATTGGTAATTTTAATAATGTTAGGAGTAAACTTGAATTTATATTTTATTTCAATTCCATATTTGACTTCCAAATTCCAAATAATGAAAATATGGAATAAATAGGGTAAATTAAATAAAAACAAGCTAGGATATAATTTCCGCGATTATAATGTGATTAATGTCTCGTGTCAAACACTACATATATTTTGTGAATATAAGAAAATAAATTAGGAAAAAAAATTGGTCAAATTGGTGGTCGACTGGTGAGTGGCCTGGCGGTCCGTGATGAGAAGTTCGGTCAAGTATTCACCGACCCGCCCGTTTGGGATCATATTAAATTATTATCATATTTTTTATTTGGGATCATATTAAGTTATTATTTTATAAATATAATAATATTTAATAATTTTTTTTAAATCTAGTATGAAGAAAAATCAGTGTTAATGCTGATCTTGATCACACCTATTTTAATTTATTGATAATCTTTACCTTTCCTAGTTTTGTAAATATTTGATATAATTGAATTTAATATATTTTTGATATGCTTGATATACGTGGAATATGTCTTTTGATATCTTTTAATATAAGAGATATATGGAAAATGTTTATTTGATACAATCTAATATTTAATAGGAATATTTTCACGAATTCGCTACCTTATCAAAATTTTAGATCATAAAAGAGAGAAAAAAATCGTGTAGTATATCCACTGGCGGAGCTACGTTATAACAAGGGGGTACACTTGTACCCCCAAATTTTTTTAATTTTTTTAGTACATATATATATATATATATATATATAATTATCTACTTTGTTATTAGAGACTATTAACTACGATCATAAAGATGAAAAAATAAAGTAGTGGTTAAGTATTTTAATTGAGACGTGGTGAATAATGTTATCGCAAAAAAAAAGGTGGTGAATCATCCCCTTAATAACATTAACAATAAAATCGTTAATTCGTGACGATCTATCTTACTTTTGCTTAAATCTTATACATATATAAAATATAAGAACAAGACATGGACAATTATTCAAGTCTTCAAATACAACTCATAACAATTTCAAAAATACATCAAAATTTTAAATTAAGAAGTGCACAAACAACACTCTCGAGTGATTGATGTTATTTTTTGTTTTCATTCTTGATTTTTTGTATGTATATTATTAATTAAATTTCGTAATTCTTATTTATGTTTAATGTTGCTTACATATTTATTTATTTATTTATTGCCTAATTAAATTTCAATTAAACTAGGGATTTGTGTTTTGATTAAAAATTTGAGTGTATGTACATATGGTTTGAGTTTTACAAGTATGAAAGGCATTTGATTTTGAATTGAGGTTTGGACTTATATATTTAAAATTAAGAATAATAATTTGAATTAAAGATTTTAAACTTTGAAGAATATTTACTTATACATTTTTGTATATCGTACCCCCAATTTTAAAATTTTGGATCCCCCACTGAGTATATCTCTAAACAATTGTGCGCTGCTACATACTTCAATATTGTTCTGAGTGTTACGAGTCTTTTAATGAACATATATCCCATATTTTGCATTTTGCATCTAGAATTTTTCAGAGAAGTTTATTGTGTTTGGTATTATGCTTACTACACTCATAACACTTTTGTATTTAGAGAGATTCTCATGCTTGAAGAAGACACCTTAAGGGAAGTTTACTCACTTTGTATTTTTGTAATTCATTCGCTGCATATTACATTTGATGTTATAATTTATGTTATAATACTTAATGCAACATTACTCTATTTATATTTTGCACATGTTTTTTTTTTTTGCAACAAAATTTAAACACCTAAAATCTTTATAATTGGTTACCACATCGTCTTCAATTTTCTCACTTAGAGTAGAAAATAAGTGCAATATAGGACAATTGTATATAAATATTATCTTTCCAATACATATTAAATGTAATTTCTTAATATGTATGAAAAAAGGAAAATATACTTTAATTGTGGAACGCAGAGAGTATATTTGCGGTGTCATAATTCTATTATATTCATGTACTTCTCTCTTATTTATTTTTCTAACTATATTTTTGTAATACTAATTCAATCCATTAGTCTTTTGACCGACAGGTGAACTAATTGTTTTAGGTCTAAAATTTCTGCTGGAATCCTCTCTATTGCACATTTGGTGTTGCCTTTTTCTATTGCATACTTTATTTTTTTAGATTTTTTTAATTTTTTCTTGGATTTCAATTTCTTATACTTTAGTTTAATTTTATATTTTTTTATTTAGGATTCATCCTACCCAATTAGAATGCATTGTAAATTTTTATTATTTAATTTTCATTTTTTAGTTATTAATTGAGTATTTGAAAAATTAAATACTAAAAAAACATATTAAACCCTAATTGAATGGATGAACCCTAAATAACAAGTGTAAAAGTAAATTAGAGCATAATAAATTGAAATCAAAGAAAAAATTGAAAATAATTGAAAAAATCCAATGTGCAATAAAAAAATTTCAAATGCTAAAATTTCTCATGTATAGTCAATTAATAACCATGAATTAATGGAAACATTAATATTGACATTCGCGGGTCATTAAATTAAGAAAAAGAACACATTAAGGTTGCCCGCGCAAGACATGTCGTCCCATAAAGCACTTGAGATCCTCTAATCCCAACTTGTGTGTACCAACTGTGTGACAAACCTCAAAATTATTACTTTTTCTTTCATTTTTTTCTTCAACTTTAATTTCTTTTGATTTAATATAATTTTACATTATTATTTATGGTTTATTCCATCCAATTAGGATTTATAATTATTTTTTAATATTTAATTTTTATTTTTAGTCAATATAATTGATTTTTGGGATTGTTCCAAACTTAGGGTGTCTCACTCTTTGAGGGTATTCCTAAACTTGGTTAAATGCAACCGCTGACATATAAGATTCTTGCTAAGTTTAATCATTGGCGTGGATGCAATTTATATGTGGCATGTCGACTCTGTTTGATTAAATAAGTGATTATGAGTTCTGCAATACACTCAATGATGGTGTATAAATGGCCGATTACTTTGTGACTAAATTAGACACGTCAACAAGGAATTTTCTTTGGAAAGGAGATGTTAACTATCGATCTTACACGGCGGTGAGCTGGGCTAGAACGTGTGTTATTATTGAAGAAGGCGGGCTCGGGTTTCCTTGTTTGAGGAGATTAATAGTGGACTGCTTATGAAGCTAGCATGGAGTTTGATTACCTAGGACTCTCATGTAATGCAGATCGCTCGTATGATATTTTTGCCATCTCTTTGTAAGGTTAAGAGGGTGGCCTATTCTTCGATCTGGTCGGGTGTCCGACAACCTGTTCTTAATCTTTTGAAGGACTTATTTTGTATTGTGGGTAGCGGTTCTTCAGTGGACTTTCATCTCGATAACTGGCTCGGGTATGTTATTGTGGATCGTCTTGCTATACCCACGCATGTTTATGCCAAATTCGTGGATAAGGTTGGTGATTATTTAATGAATGGGGTTTGGCATTTCACCGCTTCCTTTGCTACTTCATATCCTGATATTGTGCTCGATATTTTAAACATTCCTATTATCACGGGGAGGGATAAACGAATTTGGACTAAGTCTCTTCATGGTACGGTTTCGGCTAAACTGGCTAGGCTCCATTCGTGAGTCCATTTCCCTTCAGTTAAATGGGAGAAATTGATTTGGCATTCCAGTATCCTGATTCGTCGTTCGATGGTCTCCTGGCGACTACTTCTAGCTAGACTCCCCATAATAGACATGATGAATGGTTTTATTGGTCCCCATATTTATGTTATGTGTCGTGGTGATATGAAAACAATTGATCATTTGTTTTGGAGCTGTCCATTAGCTACACTGGTCTGGCGATAAGTGTTTGACACATTTCAGATTAATGTGTTGCATGTTGCATCTATTCATGAAGCTTTTGTTCATTTTATGAGTTGTGACTTTAGATCTCAGATTCTTCTTCTCTGGAAGTGATGCGGCCAATCAATACGCGGAAGCAAAGAAACGAACACACGACAACTATATGGTTGATTCAATCCAAACAAAACTGAACAATAAGAAATCAATAACCTCAATATATTGTACTAAATCAATGAATTCAACTTTAACAAGAATTAAACCCAAAAACAACCCCAAATAACCCGAAAACCCCTAAATAAAGATTCGATCAGAAAACTAGGAAAAAAACCTCGGATTGAGCTCAAATTTTAACATAAGGCACAATCTGTAGAGATGCAAAACATATCCAAAAATCAGCTCAAAATCATATTTAGGTTGGAAGATCGAATGGTGGAAATTTCAGGACCTGATTTACAGTTTTTAGACCTAAAAATGGTTAGTTAAGGCTACGAACTGATGTGGGACGACTTTAGGGATGAAGGTGATGATATTGGGATGTTATGGACGTGAGTGGAGGCTGTGGAGGTGGTGATTGACGTGGTGGTGATGGAATCGAAAGATAGAAGATGAATTTTACCCGAAACGAACCGCGAATCGACGAGAATTTGGAACGCGCCTATAGAGCAATCTTCAATGGCTGTCTAACCCGGATAATACGAGATATCATGAACGAGACAAAAGATTTCAAGTCTGGAATCGCCAGAACCAAACTCTACCAGAAGAACTGATGTTGTGTGAGACAAGAGAATAGCGTAAAAGCTATGTTTTTCATTCAATCAAGTCTCATTCATAAAAGGAACAAAAATCCCCTAAATAATAAACCTAGGAACGAAAATCCCATGTGTCTTGGGCCTAGAATTCGAACTGGGCTAATAAAAACACTACTGGGTCCAATATCACCTAAATAAGTTGTGATAGATTGGACTGCTAATTAAATAAATTCAAAATAATGGCCCAAAATAAATAAAATAACTAAAATAAATAGCAAGGAACGTCCACTTCTTCAATTTAATCGAGCTCCTCGATGCTCAATACAATCACCAACTTGGACTGTTTGAAATCAGCTCCAACATCCTCCAACTTCTTCCCAACATAACACTGAAAGTATCCTTGCAGCTTCTTGCCTCCAAGTCAAATTCCAACTCTTTACTTTCCACTAAGAGCACCTCCAATGGTGTGGAATATGTTGAGGTGGCACTCAACATATTCCACACCATGAGGAATTTACCATTGTGAGTGGGGAAATGAATGGTTGGAATATTGGAAGAGGAAACTGCAGGACTTCCTGGAAATTTTAACAAAAGTGGGTTTGATTGTGGGGCCCACCTGCTGCCACTTTACACTTTGTAGTTTTCTTCTCAATTTGTACGTGATGTCCCATTTGTATTTTTCTTTGTAGTCTTGACTTTAATTTAATTATTTTTCAATATGTTTTATCTTTAATTAGTGTGATAGTTTTGTAATATATATAATATAAGTTTTTTTAGGGCTTGATTTTAATTATCTAAATGAATGAATCAGAAAAATGTACAATAAGTGTACAAAGTAAGCTCAACAACAATTAAATTGATTTTGTGAACAGTATTTAATGTGATGTATGCATATATATGTATATAATGTAGTATGCGTCTATATATATACATGCATTGAAAAAAAAACTAATTATCAAGATGTTTTGTGTGTTTTAATTTTTTATTAATTATTGTTCTCTAGTTTTGTGTTTAAATATTTTTTTATCTATTAGCATTGTATGAAATTATTATTTTATGAAATTATATTATAAATTAAATTATCTATCTATATATATATATATTAATTAAAATATTATGAATAATATTTAGTACTATATAAATAAATTCATAAAATAAATGAGTATATATATATATAAAATATGGAATGATTGGATAGTAGGACCCATGAAAAGTTACTTTTGAGATAGTATTGTTGGGGAGGAATATGTTTAGAGAAAGTGGATATTTAATTTTTGAGGTGGCGCTAATGTGACAACAAAATACCTGAAAATGGGGAAGCATCATTGGAGATGCTCTCTCCAATGGTTAGGAATATGTTGACTTGGCACCCAACGCACCATTATAGGGGAAGAAAGTATAAATGAGAAAGCTTGTTCAAGTAATATAAAAAAGTTGCAGGTCTTCCTAGGAATTTTTATGTAAAGTGAGTGTGAAAGTGGGGAAGTGGACCCCACATTGCATAATGCCTACAATTACTTTTATTTTTTTTACTTTTAGAGCAACCCCATTGGTCACACTTTTTAGGTACAAAACTTGATTTTTGTACCAACTTTCGATACATACCACTGTGGCACAAATTTTAAAATTAGTGAAAATAGAAAATGGTACATATATATGTACCGAGAAAAAGGGGAGAGAATGTGCATGTGGGACCAGTTTTTTTCTTTTATAAATGGTTTTCTTATTTTTATTTTTTTTCTACTTTTTTTTCCCAAACTTTTCTTCCCTTTTCTTTTATGTGAAATTTCATTTATATTCTTCTTCATCAAAAAATGCAATTCTTTCTTTTTTTTTATTGTTTTTTTTTTGTCTCTTCATCTATTTTTTTCGTTAGCATTTCCTTCTACATTTTTATATTGTATATCATTTTTTATCTACTAATTTAATTTATGTAGGTTTTAAATTCTTACCAAATGGAAAAAAATCATTAATTTTTTATTTTAATTATAAATAAAATCTAAAATAAATTGAAGATAAATTTGGATTCAATTTAATTTAATAAATTATTACTATAACGTTACTAAATGTACAAAATACACAAATAATAATTGCAAATTATGAATTATCACATATACATTCAATAAAAACCCATACAATAATTTTAATAATAATAATAATAATAATAATAATAATAATAATAATAATAATCACATATAGATTGAATGAGTGGTCTTTTCATATCAATAATCACATATAGATTGAATGAGTGGTCTTTTCATATCAATGAGGTTTGTCCTCACATTATGTTGTCTCATCTCAATAGTAGTGTGGATTTTTTCATTTTAATTTTTGTAGATTTAATAGATTATATCTGCATTTTGACATTAAATTGTCTTGTCTACTGTGATAGTGTATAGTGTGATGCAATTTCAATTATGATTTTTGTACAATTGATCTATAAATAAATCATCTCATATCTTCAAATTATCTCTACAATACCCAACCCAATTGTTTTTTTTTTTTTTTTTGCACTCATGTTATTGAAAATGGATAGAAATTCTTGGATGAATTTGTTTAATTCTTCCAATCCTGATGAAAATTCCAATTATCCTCCACAAAATTCGAATTAAATTATATATATATATATAAATTTTAAAAATATAAATAAAACATAAAATTTATTAAGGATGGTCTAATTATATAAAAATATTTATAAATGAAAATATATAATAAAACATGTATTTAAATTAAAAATGAATTAAGAAAAAATGAGTGATATAATGGTGGGACCCTCAAGATTAATGTATGTACTTAAATGATTGTGAGTGAGTAAGTATTTTAAAAAGTTGGTACATAACTTTTGACGTGGCGATGACGTGGCGGAGTTATGCACCTAATTTTGGGTACACCATTGATGATGCCCTTACTTGTGTTAAATATACATATATGTGTATCTATAAAATATATAATGATTTGAAAGTGGGACCCATGAATAGTAACTTTTGAGAAAGTATTATTGTGAAAGAATATATTTAAAGGAAATAGGTATTTAATTTTTGAGGTGGCGTTGATGTGCCAACAAAATATCTGTAATTGAGAAAGCACCGTTGAAGATGCTCTAAGACATCCAAAGTGGTAGGAACTTTTGGGAGAGTTGGTGAGGTGGACGAAAGAGAGGAGGAAGTTAGGTGTGAAAAGAGGAGAGATAAATAGCACTTTTGCTATCTCCAAAAAGTGAAAAAAGTAGGACCCACACATAGACACGACCACATTATTTTTCTCTTTTTTATTATTTTCTCTCTTCTCTTTCATTTGTAGTGGGACCATGAGAATAATTAACTTTGAAGAAGTATTGTTGAAATTAAAAAATAAAAAAGAAACATGTTGATTTGATAATAATATGGCACATAAATTCTTGAAAATGAAAAAGCACCAATTGTGGATGCTCTAACAGACCACCACCCCCACCAACCAACTAGGTCATTAAAATTCTACCCCATAACAAAACAATGGGAAGGAATGTATTCCACGTAGCTATTCTGTACTTCAATTGTGACTTAATTGTTCGATCCTTTAAATTTAGTTAAAATGAAAAAGGTGCAAAACTCCCAAGCATTTATATATGCTGAGAGGCGGATCGCACATTATTCCCACTTACTCTTTTTTTTTTATAGCAAATACTGTACTAAAATTAACGAAATTTGAAGGAAGGTTTATTTTTTTAATAAAATTTTCATCTCTAAAAATTTATTTATTTTATATATATCTTCTCCATCTCTATAATTATAGAGTTACAATCATATCTACATGCAGAAAATATTATTATTGTATCATGTGTACTTTTATGAATGTAATTTATTAAAAGTTGTTTGAAAAATATACGTAAAATTTTTGATAAATTCAATTCACAGTACAAGTTCAATTGTGATAACATAATATTAAATTTATGTTTGTAGATATGATTTTGGGTCTATAATCAAAGATAATATAAAGGGAGGATAATAATAAAAAATAAAAATATAAAAATTCCGCCAACTTTTCTCAATAAAAAAAGATATTTTTGCGACATTTGGGTACTATTTGTTCCAAAACAACCAAAAAATAAAAAAGGAGAATTCACCACCAAGTAGACGTGAGGGGGTGTTTTGCGCAATTCCCTCATTTATTTAAAAACCAATTTCATCAACAATGCGTTGATGCCCGCATGAGGTTACTTGTTGCATTCTCTGTGTTACATTTCGTATTACACTTTTAAATTATGAGTTTTTTTTTATATTTTTTTGTTCATTTTTTTGCGATTTAATTTAATTTTACGATTGTTTTTTTAGGGCTCACCCATCCAATTAGGGTATATAATTATTTTTCAATATTTAATTTTTAATTTTCAATTTTCAATTAATAAATTATTATTATAGTTGATTATTTCAAATTAATTTTTTTTATAAATCTTGACTATGATTATTTATGTTATAATTCATTTTTATTTTACAATAAATATTATTAAAATTATAAATTTGATGATGAAATGTGGAGTGAAACATGAAAAAATGCAACAACCGATCAATGCCAAACGAACATTTACTACAACATTGTGGTGAGAGGAACAAGGCAACATATAATTTGCATCAGTTACTGCAACAAACTAAATATATATATATATATATATATATATATATAGGGATGGGATCTGGTGAGAACCAGTCATCAGGTGGGAACTGGGAACCAATCCCATCCCTCCATTCCAAAATCTGAACGATCCAGATTAATTCAGATTTTCGGTGGCAATTTTGTAATAAAAATGAATATCTTCAATTCGCGCGTCTCATTAAGAGCAAAATCGGAAAAAATTGCCCAGATTCAATTTTAGCCTCCTACTTCGCTCATTTTAGCCTCATGCATTTCTCATTTTAGCATGTGTTGATAAACAAAAATGGAACGATGATTTCATTGGAATGAAATGCAATACACCCTATTTGGGGACAGTGAACCCTAATAGGAATCTCATAATTACTAGTTGGGATCAGATGAGCCCTAATCGGAATGTAATAAACCCTAATTGGGAACGGTGAACCCTAGTGGAAAATGTCACATCAATTTTAGCCTCCCACTTCGATCATTTTAGCCTCATGAGATTCTCATTTTAGCCTCAGAATAAAAGGGAAGAATTATTAAATTACTATATTACCCCCCCTCCCACAAAGTTGCCGAAAATTACAGGAATGCCACCGCCTATCCACTTAAATCTGATTTAATCTGGTTGTCCAGATTGAGGGCTAGGATTGGTTCCTAGTTCCTACCTGGGGGAAGGGTTCTCATTTGATCATTTCCCTATATATATATATATATATATATATATATATATATGCTGAAGCTAGATCATCTTTCGATAATCAACATAAACAGGAATCAATTCTTTCCGGCGCCACTGAAAATAAGTAAACATCTCAGCCTTGGTGGGAAAAATTTCAGTCTTGATAACCGGATGATGAAGAAAATTGTTCTTCCAGGCGGCCAAATTTGGAAATTTCTCTGGATCGAAAATTTCGACTGCTGCAACTTCTTCCCAAACAGGCAACATGTAAGCGATGAATCCCATCATGATGTCCACGTACCCGATTGTATCGCCTCCGAAGAAACGCCTCCCTCCCATCTTTTCTTCAATCTTTTCCAAATGGCTGATGGAAACTTTCACTGCTCTCTCCTGATTCTCAACCTCTGAGCATAGAGCAACCCATGCTGATTCACGAAACTGTTGATCCAGATAAATTACAATTTACAACCCAATTGAAACAACTCTTTCAAACTCAAATTAATTGATTAATTCCTTAATTAGAAACTTGCATGACATCATTGTATATAGGTTAGCTCTTCTAACAGCTTAAATATAAGTAAATAGGTGAAGATCGATGTTTTATACCCTAATGTTTAAGCAAAAAGTAATATTACTATCTTCTTGACATGTGTGTGTGTGTGTGTTTTTATTGATTTTGGGATTTATTCGAGTTCATGTTTTCATGCAGAGATATGCAATGCATGCCATGCAGAGATGATTGAATGTGCATGGTGGTAACTGGAGTCAGAAGGAAGCTTACATCTCGAGCTTGCCACGTGGAGTCTTGCTATAGAAGGAGAGCTAGGACCACAAGCATGTTAGCTGCCATCCGTTCGATTTATAGTTGATGTATTGTATTGTTTACAACCGTAGATTGTAGTGCGTAGATAGTAAGTTGATACATTGTATAAATAAGTAGAAATGTCTCTTTTGTAAGTTGATCTAATTTTCTCTAAAACTAAGAGATTGAATACAGTTACAGAAATAAGAAACCCTCTTTATCAAGCAAATCAGCTTGTTTTTTATAAATCTTCATGGTATCCAGAGCCTATCATTGATAGATTCTGATATTTTTGATACAATTACCGATTGAATTCTCCAAATTTTTCTCAAATGACAAAGAAGAACCAACAATTTTCATGGCGCATGGCACGCGATGAAGAGATGGGATTTCACGACAATACAGCTCACAATTCTCCTATTGAATCCAGTGCTATGGGGGAAGAACGGCGCAATTCACGAACTGGAGGAGATAATATTCAAACTCCGATAATGCCGCGCATCAATTCTGAGAAATCAGATGGCTCGAATGGTGGATTTTCTCAATCAGAAATAAGCAACAACAGACTGATTGCAAATGATGTATTATATATTCATCAAAGTGAATTGCCAGGTATGGTTCTAACAATCAATCTATTTGATGGTCGAAACTTTCATAACTGGTGTCGGGCAGTCAAAAGAGGGCTATTGTCAAGGAATAAACTTGGATTAATTGATGGTAGTGTGTGTAAACCACCTAAGAACTCTGTTGACTACATGTAATGGGTGCATATAGATTTTCTAGTTTTTAACTGGTTGAGTAATTCAATGGAGAAGGATATCTCAAGAGGATATCAGAATTTAGAAACTTCGAGAGAACTGTGGGATGAATTGCACCGCAGATTTGGGACTAGGAATGGGCCTAGACTGTACAAACTTAGAAGAGATATTGCCATATATGCACAAGGAATACAGTCGATTATGGTATACTTTAATAATCTGCATGGTTTTTGGGATGAACTATCACTATTAAAGAACTCAAAAACCTGCACCTGATATGCTTATGAGGATAATGTAATAGATATGGAAGAAGAGAAGATGATGCAATTTTTTATGGGACTTAATGACTGTTATGAAAATATAAGGCAACAAATCTTGATCATGACTCATCTACCTAATGTAAGCCAGGCATATGCCATGGTCTTACAGGTGGAAGAGCAAATTTATGTGTCCACTCATTTCTCAGATAGAACAGAACATAATGCCCTCTATTCTCATAATAAGACACATCAAAGGGATGGATACATGAGGAAGTTGACAAAGGAGGAAAAATCTAGACTCAAGTGTGAGCATTGTGGTGGGAGTGGACATCTTAAAATTGATTGTTTTGAACTGGTTGGGGTACCAGAATGGTACAAGAAGTTCAAGGCAGAAAAAGAGAAAGGTAGAGCAAATTGTGCATTGGATGAGGGAGACACTTCTGCCACCACACTTCCTGCTATACCTAAGAAGGGAAATAGATCAGATGATGAATATGAAGATATTGAAGGAATGAACAAAGCTTTTCAAGTTCTGGCTTCTTACTTCCAGAAGGGTTTTAAACCAGATAATAACATCAAAACAACTAATTTGGCAGTGGTTGATCCCATTGATATGGAACATCATTATGCTTTTGGAATATCTAACAGTATCAGAAAGGATGAATGGATAATCGATTCTGGAGCTAGCAACCATATGTGTTGCAATTTGAGCTTACTTACTGGTTTGAGAAGATTACAGCAGCCTCTGCAAATATATCTACCTGATGGGAGTCACTTATGGGCTTTTATTACTGGGAGTGCAAGATTGAATGAGTCTATAGTGCTAGAAAATGTACTTTATGCACCTGACTTTACTCATAATCTTCTGTCAGTTGGTCAATTGTCCAAGGATATTGATGGAAAGGTTAAGTTCTTATCCTCACACTGCATTATTGAGAAGAGACAACTTGATCAAGTGTTGGGAATCTGTTGTATGAAAGGTTCTTTATACATTTTCCCACAGAAGAGTTCTAAGTCTTTGTTGGTTGGTTCTGCAACTCAATTATCGACTGTTCAAGATCTACATGTCTTACTGGGACATCCTTCACTACATACTATGCAACATTTGCCCAGTCTTCAGAAACTGCGAAGTTTACCATGAGGCTAAGCAGTAACGGAAACCATTTCCAATTCTACACAGAAGAAGCATGGCTTTGTTTAGCCTGGTTCACCTGGACGTTTGGGGACCATGTAAAGAAGAATGTGTGACTAACACTCCTTATTTCCTCACCATTGTTAATGATTTTTCCAGAGCTACCTGGATCTTCCTCTTCAAAACCAAAACTCATGTGTTTCAGCTTGTAAGGAGGTTTATTTCCTTGGTTAAAACTCAATATAATAGATCTATTCAAACCATTCGAACTGATAATGGTTCTGAATTCATCAATACACAGATGGATCATCTGCTTGCTGAGCATGGCATTTTTCACCAAAGATCGTGCACTTATTCTCCACAACAAAATGGGATTGTGGAAAGGAAACATAAGCACCTCTTACAGGTAGCTTGAGCTCTCATATTTCAAAGTCAATTGCCTACAAGTTTCTGGTGTTTTACTATATTACATGCTACATGGATTATCAATAGATTACCAAGTGCTATTTTAGACAGGGATTCCCCAATTCACATACTTACTGGAGAACATCCTACTTTCTCTTTACTACAACCTTTTGGTTGTCTAGCTTATAGAAGCAATCTTTCTCCTCAACGATCCAAACTTTCACCCAGGAGCATTGCCTCCATTTTCTTGGGTTTTTCTTCTCATCATAAAGGATATCTACTTTTTGATATAACCTCCAAATCAGTGTGTGTCAGCAGGGATGTTGATTTTTGTTCTACCATATTTTCTTTACAAAGAAGCAGTAGTGACACTCATTCTTTACAATTTTCAACATTTGAGAATTCACCTATTGTTCCACCAACTAAGTCTGAACATGATAATATTGAATCACAGAGAGTGAGATCACCTTCTTTATCCACAGACATTGTTAATGACTCAAATTCATCACATGGGTCAGATGCTGAGTGCAGAGATAACTCAGAATCTTCTTATTCGAACTCTGACCCTTCTTATTCGAATATCCAACGGGATGATCACCAGACAAGAATAACTTCTAATGAGGAAGAAAATATGTTGTCAACTGACAAGACAACACAGATTGTAAGAAGCAGCAGCAGAGAGCATAAATTGCCCTCATATCTGAAGGATTATGAATGTCAAACATATGTAAAACATGTTTACACACCTGCTACTTTTCCTTACATAATCTCCGAATCATTGAAACCAACTTACTCAGCTTTTCTCATGAAAGTTCAGTCTTTGAAGGAACCAACAAGCTATAAGGAAGCTTGTCAGTTCAAGGAATGAGAAGAAGCTATGGGAAAGGAGTTAGAATCACTGGAAGAAAATCAAACTTGGGATGTTGTTCCACTACCAGCTGGAAAATATGCTATTGGCTCAAAGTGGGTATATAAAGTGAAGCTTAAGTATGATGGAACAATTGAAAGGTATAAGGCTAGACTAGTGTCAAAGGGATACAATCAAGAATATGGAATTGATTACACAGAGGTGTTTTCACCTGTTGCTAAAGCTGTTACAATTAGAATATTCTTTGCTCTAGCAGCACAAAGATCTTGGTGCCTTCATCAAATAGATATCAACAATGCTTTTTTGCATGGAAATCTAACTGATGAAATCTATATGAAAATTCCACAGGGATATGGCAGAGGAAGACCAGGAGATGTCTGCAAACTCAAGAAGAGTCTCTATGGTCTCAAACAAGCATCAAGAGAGTGGAATGCTGAATTCAGTAAGCATCTATTGTACTTAGGCTTCTTACAATCTGAAAATGATAATTGTCTATTTACTAAAGGGTTTGGAACATCCTTTGTTGGTTTGTTGGTATATGTTGATGGCATACTGCTCTTAGGACCATCTATTGATATCATATCTCAAGTAAAGCAGTCATTACATAGCCAATTCACTATAAAAGACTTAGGAGAGGCACAATACTTCCTTGGAATGGAAATAGCAAGATCAGATTCAGGAATATATCTCTGTCAGAGGAAATACATTCTTGACTTGATCTTAACAGTTGGGTTAATGGGAAGCAAACCAGTTCAGACTCCTTTTCCTTCAGGATTGTCTCTTTCTCATGATAAAGGAAAATTATTGCCTGAACCAGATGCTTACAGAAAAGTGGTTGGGAAGCTTTTGTACTTAAACCTAACAAGGCCAGACATAGATTTTGCTGTACAACAGCTTAGCCAATTTGTAAACTCACCTACGTACCAAGAGCCACTGGCATGCAGCCATACATGTATTGAGATATCTTAAAGGTTCTCCTTCACTAGGATTGTTTTACACTTCCTCTGCTACATTTCTTGTTGAAGGGTACTGTGATGCAGATTAGGGGACTTGTGCAGATACTAGGAGATCTGTTTCAGGGTATTGTATTTCTTTGGGAAAATGTCTTATATCTTGAAAGTGCAAGAAGCAGACTACAGTAGCTTTATCAACAGCTGAGGCTGAGTACAGGTGCCTTAGTTACACTACTAAGGAGCTACTGTGGATCTCCTATATTCTCAAGGATTTGGGAGTTCATGTTCCTATACCAATTCGGGTTTTTGTTGATAATAAAGAGGCCATACAGATAACACAGAATCAAGTGTATCATGAAAGAACCAAATATTTTGACTTGGACTGTCATTTTGCACGTATACACTTTAGAGTTGGTTTTCTTGTTCCAGTTTATATACCCTCACAATTACAGATCGCGGACATTTTTACAAAAGCATTGGCAGGGCCTCAATTCAGATCCTTACTCTCCAAACTCTATCTTGATGATATTCATCGGATTGAGTTTGAGGGGGGATGTTGATTTTGGGATTTATTCGAGTGCATGTTTTCATGCAGAGATATGCAATGCATGCCATGCAGAGATGATTGAACGTGCATGGTAGTAACTGGAGTCAGAAGGAAGCTTACATCTCGAGCTTGCCATGTGGAGTCTTGCTATAGAAGGAGAGCTAGGACCACAAGCATGTTAGCTGCCATCCGTTTGATTTATAGTTGATGTATTGTATTGTTTACAACCGTAGATTGTAGTGTGTAGATAGTAAGCTGATACATTGTATAAATAAGTAGAAATATCTCTTTTGTAAGTTGATCTAATTTTCTCTAAAACTAAGAAATTGAATACAGTTACAGAAATAAGAAACCCTCTTTATCAAGCAAATCAGCTTGTTTTTGATAAATCTTCAGTTTTATATATAAAAAATGATTTGATGAATTAGCTTGGTAGATCAAATTTAAACCATTCTGAATTGCAATGGTGCAAGTTGCGCTGATATATTTAGAAAAGTAGAGATTTAACGAATTTTTCTAACGTACCTTTTCTTCTACAAATATAACCCAGAATCGAGCTTGGGCTCTTTCGTAAGTACCTAGTGGCAACAACGGGGCGTGGAGCCATATCTCGTCTAAATATTGGAGGATGATGGAGGATTCAGGCAGTAGATTTCCATCATGAACAAGAATAGGGACTCTTTGAGTGACTGAGTTGAGTCGAGAGAGAAGAGGGGATTTGTTAAAGATATCTTCTTCTGTGTATTCATACTCCACGCCCTTCAGCTTTAGACCCCATTTCACCCTCTGCACGAATGGGCTAACCCAAAAACCTACAAGTTTCACACCCTTGTTGCTTTTCTCCATTTTGATCAGATAAATGATCAAATTTTCTATGTGCGATGTGCTAAATATATAGCTCTCGTATAAGATATACAGACTTATAATTAATTTTTAGCAATCGTGGAAGATTCACAGATGATTGATTGGTTGACTTATTCCACAAAATTGTTTGGTCCCACATGACATTTCTCAGTTCGCTTTTAGTTCCGAAACTATCTATTTTGGTCCCAAAGGAGTTCAACTATTGCTTTTAGTGATGCCGTGTGACATTTTCCGTTAAAAATACTATCGATTTTGATTCCATTTCACTATCATTTTGGTAAAAAAAAAAAAGAAAAAGAAAAAACAACAACAGCAGCAATTTCCAGAATGTCTGCAATAGTTTGTGGAGGGAAAGTTGAGCAATTTTGTAGTTTGTAGATAGTACTGCAGACCATGGTTGCAAAACTCGCTAGGTGCTAGTCGGGCAGTCGGGGAGCACTTAGGCTGGGCCTAAGCGGGAGCCTAGGCTCCGCATAAGTTGGAAGTCTAGTAGTTAAATGGTTTTCTTAGTATTTCTTATGTCAGGAGATCGATTCTCAATACATTAGTTATTCAGAAAAAAAAATTATATTATTAAAAAATTTAGCATTAAAAAAGCATTCCGGAACCCAATGGTTTATTTTCTTATATATATATATATATATATTATGTTTTATTGATATTTATATTGTAAAAATCACATTTTCACATGAGTAGGATTTCTAATGGTTAAATGCTTTTCTTAGTATTACTTAGGTCATGAGTTCGATTATCAATACATTAGTTATTCATAACTTTTTTTTATAAGATTAAAAAAATTTAGAATTAAAAGAAACATTTTGGAGCCCAATGATTTTGAACATGTGACCTATAAGAAGTAGAAAAGAACAATGCTACACACTACCGACTATGCTAAGGTAGGTTTTAATTTATTTAAAAATACGCAATTAATTTTACTTAACCATATAAAGTGTCGACTAGGCCCTAATCGGCGCAGCTACCCATCACCGAGCGCCTAGACGGGCGCCTAGAGCGAATTTTACAATAATTTGCAGACAATAGATAAGGTATGGCATAAGGGACTTATAAACAAGTGGTGATATATATTTACTGTTGTAGGTGAGAAAGTTTTGTGAAGGAACTTTGGTGAAGGAAGGCCTGACTTCCTAGATATTTTGATTGAGCGCGGCCCCCGGTCTAATCATGCTCCCCACTATGTGTTTCTTTATTATTTCTAGTTCAGTTTTGGCTTCTTTTTTATAGCTGAGATGGGAAAATTAGAAATGGGTGTATTTTAATCATTTTACCTTTAGAATGGGAAGTTGGATGTATTTATTATTTTTTGTCCTTAACAATTAATTAATTTCTTAATTAAATTCAATTTTGAATTATAATTATGTGTTTATGAATTATAATCTGAAAGTCGCATTCCAAAATAAAGTTGTATGAAATTATATATATGTATATATATAATTATGTGTTTATGAATAATATTTAGTCCTATATAAATAAAATCATAAAATAAATGAGTATAAATATAAAATATAGAATGATTTTGTAATTTCTTTGACGGATAAACTATTACACAGGGGCGGGGTTTACCCAGTGCGCACCACGGTAGCGGCTGCCGGTTACCCTCAACATCCAAAAAAAGAAATATTTTCTTGATATTTTTTATTTATAATTTTACCTCTGCAATTTTGCTTTGATATATGTATAAATTTTGTTATTTTTCAAGTGCAATCACTACAAGAATTTTGCATTTTAGCGACGGAATATTTTCTGTCGCCAAAAGTGACAGACTAGCGACGACAGACTAGTGAAGGAAATTATGTCGCTAACTTTTCAGGCGAAAAAAAAATGGCGGGATCGTTTCCCGGCATCGCTTAACGGCGGCTTACGACGGACCTTAAGTTGTTAACTATAACGATAGATATTATCCGTCGTTAACATTTTCCATTTTATTTTAAAAATATTTATATTAGTTAACGACGGAATTATTCTGTCATTAGGTTTTCGGATTTTATTTCAAAAATATTTATATTATTTAACGACGGATAGAGTCTGTCGTTAGTGTTTCGGATTTTATTTTAAAAATATTTATATTACTTAACGACGGAACCATTCCGTCATTACGATTTCTGATTTAATTTAAAAAAAATATTAATATTCGTTAAGGACGGAATATATCCGTCGTTAATATTTTCAGATTTAAATTAAAAAAATAAAATAATTTAACCGTTAGCCGTCATTAAAACCCGATTAATTGGTCTTCTTCCTCCCCTTTTCTCATTTCACTCTAATTTTCAAACCCTAATTTCCCCACCCCCGCCGTTCCCCCCTCTCCTCTCTCTCTCCCCCTCTTTGTCTCTGCCCTAATCTCTCCCTCTCTTCCTCTCTCCCGTTGCAGCATCCGCCGCCTCCGCCACCGTCTCCGCCACCGATGCCACCGCCAACGTAAGTCCCACCCCCTCTCTCCCTCTCTTTGCTCGATCTCTCTCTCTCTCTCTCACTCACTCTGCCTCTCCCTCTCTTTGCGAATTTGCTGTTTCTTAGCATTCGATTGCTCATCTATGCGAGTTTGTTGTTTCTTTAATTGCTGCTCATCTCTGCGAGTTCGTTGTTTCTTAGCATTTGATTGCTCAATCTGCTCCTGTCGAGTATATATTTGTTCTTACAAATTAATAAATTCGGGTTGTGAATAAAATTACCCTATATAGTTGTGATCTGAGCAGATTTGTTCTTACAAATTCGGGTTGTGAATAGAAGATTTGTTCTTACAAATTATGAGTAGATTTGTTCTTACAAATTTGGGCTTTGAAATAATCAAATTATTATTTTTAAGTAAATTGATTATGATGTTGTTGATTGAAGAATAATAAATTGAAGATTTTTATAATGTCTGTTGGAACAATTCTTGTCAATTATCTTTAAAAAGATTATAACTATGAGTTAATTATGTGCCGTAATCAATTTAATTAATTAGTGTTTTTTCTCCGATTTTATTTTATTTTATTATAGTTTAGTTTAATTTTACAATTGTGATATTCGGGATTTGATAGGTTTTGGATGACTTTTTCTCATTAGAGTTTAATTTTACAATTATTAATTCGAGTTTATTCTACTAATGAGTTCTTTAATTTATAGTTTTGCTCGTTCGTGATTTTTACACATTGTGTGACATTGCTGCTGATACGAGATTAGTCAGTAGGCTTACAATAAATTATGTAACATTTATTTGGCTTATGATTATAAATAAGCTAAGTATGCCAATTATGTTAAATTTATTTGTGTAATTTAGGCTAAGTATGTTATTTATGCAATTATCATGCTAAGTATGCCAATTTTGTTAAATTTATTTGAGCAATTTAGGCTAAGTATGTTATTTATGCAATTATCATGCTAAGTATGCCAATTTTGTTAAATTTATTTGAGCAATTTAGGCTAAGTATACTATTTATGTAATTATCATGCTATTTTTGAATGGGATAAGGGTCCTTGGATCCCTCTTTATTACTTGTTTCATTTGAATGGGATGAGGGCCTCTGGATCCCGCTTTATTACTTGATTCATTATATTTGAATGAGATGAGGGCCTCTGGATCCCTCTTTATTGAATTGTTGGTGTTTGTTGCCCAACATCTGCCCAAGGGAGACCATTGTGGTCTTCTTCATTTTTTATTCAATAAATTTCACATGGCAACAATTGATTGGCCACTAAATTTTATTTGATTAATTTTTAATAACTTTTGCATTTTATGAAAAATAAAAATAATTACACTAAAAAATTTCTTTTTTCATGCTTTATAAATAGAGTCCATATTGGCATAATTATATACACAATACAATTATCTCATTTCTACATTTGAGTATCAATTTTCATTTTCAAAACTCTATCTTTCTCCTATTTTTTATGGATCCCAACCAAAATTTTTATTCAAACTACCAAAATTTCTCCCTCTCAAGATTATTATCCAAACCTTGAAAATATTCTAAATTCTGAAGAATTCGTGCAATTCGAAACTCCCGAATATCACCAAAATGTTGAAAAAACCCCCCGAATTGCTCAAAGACTTCAACTGGTTCACAAAATTAAACAGATCAAGAAAACATAACACTAAAGTCTTGTTATTGTAGGCAAGATGGAGACGGAGAAGAAAATGATGATCTAAATTTTAAATTGTCCATCGAACGAAATGCAAGTCTATCTACCTATATGATGAACAGATCACAAATTTGCAATAAAGAAGTTGATGCTGCTCTTCAAAATGACTTGATTGAGCATATATGGAAAAAATTCGGCAATGATTTTTGAGTATTTAGTATTGTTGTTATTTATGTTCTTGATTATGTATTTTTCATTCCGTATTTCGATTGTTGTTATTTATGTTCTTGGTTTGTTGTATTTTGAAATTTTATTAGTTTGTAATTTCATGAGTTTTTTTTATTTGTGCTATTATTTTATTTTCATTTTAACAAGTTAATATAATTCATAAAATTATATTTAAAAATAATTATATATAATATTGTGGTTGGATGGTTGGGTGGTCATTGATAAACCATCAAAATTAAATGTGGTTGGGTTGTGATGAGTAATAATGGTACGGAAATAAGATAAATAAATTAAATATTAAAAAAATTGGATGGTCGGGTGGTTAGAGTGGTTGCTGATAAACATAGTCTAATGAAAACTGAAGCATGGGACCACCAACCATCAACCGTCAAAGAGAAGCAACAGCAACAACAATTACATAGAGTTTCCAACTCTTTTCAATGAAGATAAACATCAGTGAAAGATTGAATTTCGAAACCAGAAAAGATGAAAAATCAAGGTGATATTTCGTTTAATTTTTTTCCCATATTTTATTGCAATTTTTTTATTTTTGTTAAAAAAAAATTATTTAGCATACTCTTATGATGATTTAGAAGTTTATTTTTGTTTTCTTAGCAATTTATGATTTATCTGTACATTTTGTGAATTTTAGCATTATCATTTAGAGGTTTCAGCATTGTCATTTCCCATTTTTTAGCATTATCATAACTCTTGTTAGCATTAGCATGAAAGCTTACCAGGAACACTATAAAACAAACATTAACTATATTGTTACAGTTTTCTTGAATTATCAATATCATGCACCCCCTATTAGCATTGTTTCATGATGATTTAGCAATTTCATTTAATTATGTTGGCGTCGGGAAACTTGTAGGAGCATGAAAAATCTAACACTATTGGCAATACATGATTTATCTATACATTTTGTGAATTTAATTAGCATTATCGTTTATAGTTCAAGCATTGTCATTTCTAATTTTAGCATTAATATAACTCTTGTTAGCATTAGCATGAAAATTTATCAAGAATATTATAAACCAATCATGAACAACGATATTACAATTTTATTGAATTATTAATATCGTTCACCCTCTGTTAGCATTATCTCATGATGATTTAACAATTTCATTTTGTTTATGTTAACATCGAAAAATTTGTAGAAATATGTAAAACCTCCCACTGTTGGCAATGCACAGTTTATCTGTATAATTTGTTGTGTTTAGTATTATCATTTACAGTTTTAGGATTTTCATTTCTCATTTTAGCATTATCATAACCATTTTTTACAATTAGCATAAAGAAATTACCATGGACATTATAAATCAACCATGAACAAACGTTGTTAGAGTTTGTTGAATTAGCATTATCATATCAAATGTTAGCATTATCATTGTCATTAGCATTAGAAAATATATATGTCTAAAAAGTTAATATGAACATTATAAACCCAAGTCATGATATATTTTGTGATACTCACATTATAATTGTTCACTGGAATTAGCACCATCATCTATCACTTTAGCATTATCATTGAACACTTACTACTTTTATCTTTATCATTCAATTATGTTTCTAGCCTTCTTATTTTATTAATTAACAGTATTATATAAAAATTTATAGGTGTTAAAAGAGTTACAACATATTAAAATACAAGGAGAACAAAAATTAAAACTGCCCCTACTCATCAAGATGGTAAAGGAAATGAGATGTTTTATAAATATTCATCATTGCAGATAATTAGCCACATGCCCATCAATCGATTATATAAAATTTAGACAACTGAGGAGAAATCTCCAAAGTGGTGCCAACACAATCTGCAGATTAAATAAGATACAACTAATTACGTTAATGTTAAAACTAATATTTTTTTTATAATGCTAAAACTAGTCACAATAATGCTAAAACTACTACAGCAGTGCGAAAGTTTGTCATAGTAATGCTAAAAGCATTCGGTCCAAATAGTACAAAAATAACCCCAGTTCATTAAAATAACTCTAATATTACAAAAATGTCACCGCATATCTCAAACTCGGGTACATATCTTGAGCGTCCAAAAATTAAAGATCAACGGATCTAATTAGTTCTTAGTTCTCATTGCACTCCCCTCTACTTAGAAAAATCTGGAACACCAAAAAAAGGCTTAAACTTCTAATTCCTCCCAAATTAACGCATGAACCCTAATTTCTGAAAGAACACAAATCGCTCATCCCAAATTCATAGAAGCACGACAGTGAAACATTAGATCTCTTACACAACTGGTAAAATCGAAGCTCGGTGATGATGATGAACATGAGGGAGAAGCGGCATCTTAATCGACCGCCTCCTATGTATAGTAAGTAACTATCTCCCACTCTCTCTATTTCTCTCTTTTATCTTATGTTTTTGGTGTTTAGGGTTTAGGTGTGGTCCCAAATAGTTTTGTTTGTACTGAAAATGTAGTTTACTTTATGTTTGGTGGTGGATTTTTTTTATGCAGTTGAAGTATTGAATATTATAATGAATGAATAAGGGTGGTCCCTTTGCGTTTATTTTAATGAAAAAATTGTCATTTGCTCATTTTTGTGAAATATTGTGGAATGTGGGGTTTGTAGGCCATGAATATGTTTATACTTTGTCTTCTTTTGGTATTTTGGGTGTTTTTTATTTTTTAGGGCTTATTTTTTTATTTTTTTTGTTGGCTGCAGAACCTCCGAATATGTATTTGTCTGTTGTGTTGCATTACAGTGGGAAATTTATCTTATCCCATATTGCTAAGTATGTGGGTGGGTCAAAAATGATAATAGATAGAGTTTTGCTAGACAATTGACCTTAACATCTCTATAAAATAGTTTTGCTGATTGGTTATTAATTGATGGGGTTGTAAGGATTCATGTCTTAGAAGATAACAAGTTTAAGTTGCTTCTTCTGATGATGATGTTAGAGATGTTTGTATAAGTGCACTGGGGTAAGACAAGTTGTCTTTTATGTAGAAGAAGGGGGTATTGAAACAGGGGCTGGAGAGTGTGATGTGGATTATGATGTTGTGATAGATGAAGTTCTTGAGAAATCTGCTCCAAAGCTTCAGAGTCAGAACAAAGATCGTAGTCTGGGGAGTATATTTATACCTGTGCAGAAGGCTGTTTCTGGTGATGGGTCAACTAGTAATGAGAGTGAAGAAGATGATGAGAGTGAGGATGACATTGATTATAATATGGTAGAAGAGACTGAGTCTGATGATGATATGTTATTTGACAAGTTTATGTCAAAAGACATAGATAATAATGAAAAAGAACATAGTGGTGAGGAGATGTGCACAGGCCACCACAGTTGGAGCATTCAAATTCAGGAAGGAATAGATTAAACAATTGAGTGAAGATGCCTGGAAATGGTTGGATTCAAAGCCTCCAGAGCAATGGAGTAGGTCTCACTTTACTGAAAACTCCAAATGTGATATGCTTCTGAACAACGTTTGTGAGGTTTTCAATGCTACAATCCTAGATGCTAGGGAAATGACCATCTTAACCATGTTGAAATGGATCAGAGAATGGTTAATGGTGAGATTCCAAAAGAATAGAGAAATAGCAAGCTTGAAGTGGAAATGAAGAATCTGTCCTAGGATTAAGAAATTACTTGAAATGAATGTTGAGAAGGTCCATGAGTGCATTCCAATCAAAGGAAATAACACTCATTATGAGATTAAATGTGCAAATGGAGATCAGTATTTGGTTGACTTAGATCTTAGAATTTGCAGCTGCAGATCCTAGAGTTTAAGCGGCATACCCTGCACACATGCCATTTGTGCATTAAATCATCAAAAACTAAATAGGGATGACTATGTACATGACTTCCTAACAGTTGAGACCTTCAAGAAATCATATGCAGCAACCATAAGGGGTGTGAATGGTGCAGTCTTGTGGGGTGAGAGCATGTACATTCCACCACTACCTCCACAGATGATCAAAGGAAAAGGTAAGCAAGCAAATGCAAGGAGAAAGGCATCAGATGAGAAAGCAGAAAAGTTGCACAAAAACAAAACCAAACGCAGAAGAAAGCAAAGCACAATTAGGTGCAATGGTTGGGGAGGTGAAGGTCACAATTCTGTGACATGTGGTAGGAACAAGGTAAGATTCTTTCCCTAATCTGATTTCCCTTTTTATGTTATAACAACTTAATTTTTTGTTATTAAATTGTTAGGTGATGTAAAATACTTCAACAAATCCTGAAGATGCAAGTTGTTCATCAAGTGACAGCATACTCACTGAATCTCCTATAATTCTCTCACCTTCCACTGAAATTTCTGATGAACATGAAGGGCCAGAGGAGCCAAATCAAATTCTCACACAAGCTTCACAATCTAAACCTACCTCTGAGCCAGGACCTTCTATGTTACAGCAGCTCCATTAAGGAAAATTCAAGGGACAAGGTCCACTTATTTTGGAGAGCTAGAAGAAATTCATAAGAATGGCTGAAATACAAGCAAGGAAGCAGTAACCTTGTTAGCTTCTTGTGATTGTATTGATTTGGAATCTTACATTTAGGCCAACTTTTTGCTAAGTACTTTGTACCTATTTTGTTAAACATTGATCATTACTTTTGCTGGAATATATTGCACTAGACAATATTGTAATTTGTGCACTTTTTGTTAAACATTATTGGCCATTACTTTTGCTGGAATATATTGCACTAAACAATGTTGTAATTTGTGTGTAATATCTGTTTAATGCAGCCTTGTCTTTATTCAAATTAGCCCACTCATATGCACATGTGATCTACAAAAAAATAATACTATAAAAATTAGCCCCTTTCTTTTCTTTATTATAATTCTTATAATAAAGAAGCAACCACAATAGTAGTTAGAAAATAGTAAGAAGAAGCAAAATTATAGAAAGAATGCAAACTAATCAAACATAAACGCTGAAATAGCTTCATTAATTTGGATTTCAACGATTATCCAAACATTACAGTGCCTAATTCATAATCTTCTTCACAACATAAGCTTCTTCACAACAAAATTATATCCTAATATTTCCAATACACTAATACATCAGCTGCTAAATTCATACGCTTCCAACAGAATTCTTCCCAACATAAACTTCACAAAAATAGATTAACATAAGTTTTTTCACAGCAAAACAATACCCTAATAATCTTTTCAATATACTAATACATTAACTGCCATAATATATTGATACACAGTAGGATGTTAAACAACCATAATTTTTCTTGGTCTTCTTCAACGCTACAACCTCTGCTTCTGCACTATTAGTCCTCCTTAGCAATCCGGGAATAATTACTCTTGCACGGGCACACATCACAAGATCGTGCCAAGTCCAAAAGCCGCAACTATCAATCTAAAAAAAAAATAAGAAACAAGCTTTGAATGTGCGAAACAGTGTCCAAAAACAAGTTTTTTGTCAAAATAATTGCTTCTAATAACAGCCATCTCAACAAAAATAGAAACAAGGGCAGTGATTAAACTAAAAAAAATAAATTAGAGAATTCTTACGCCAGATCTCGGGCAACAAAGAAACCTCCTCCCCGGATTATCAGAAGTCCATGATGTGTGAAGTGCGGCTCTGACTTCACACCTACAAACCACGTTCGGATTTACTTGCCTATTCATGGTCCTAAATGTCGATCTTCTCAGTACTAGGGTTCTACAATTTGGGGAAAATATGATTTCTGTTGTGGCATGCTATTTTTTAAGTAGAGGGAAGTGCGATGTGGCGTCCAAATCAGCGAACGGGCTCCACGTAGGATCTCACGTGCATCTCACGTGAGGTGCAGCCCGTTAGGGCTGAAAATTGGCCTACGGACGCAACACTTAAATGTTAATGTCCTTAAATTTCGGCCCACAATAAATTTGTCCTCTTTTCCAAATCGGCCTAAATTATTATCCATAAAAAAACTCTAACTCTATATATTGGGACATTGAAAAAGGAAAAAAAAAACATGCATGTATGAATGGGGGATGGAAGGAGTATATAATTAGATGTGGGTGATCTTATTTAGTAATTACCAATCAATCAGCATAAATTGATTCTTAATAATGCAGGCTATTGAATAATAATAATAATAATAATAATAATAATAATAATAATAATATGTGGGAAAATTGATGAAATATTAAAATAACATGTGGAAATGTACGTATATCGTCAATGATGTACAAATGAGAGAAAATTTTAATTTAATGACAATTTTTCAAATTTTCAATGACGTACGGTATACTTCATCACTATTAGGAGTAATGATAAAATATCATTTCCGTCAGTATATATTTTTAGCTATTAAGAAAACAATGACGAGATGGAGACGAGCTGAGAAAACACAATCGTTAAAAATCTTTAACGAGAGGATTTTAAACCTTTAATGGTGAAATTTCTAATCATTCAAAAACATTTTAGATCAAGTTCACCTCATTGAGTTATTATTGATATATTTTTATTATTTGACAATTATTGATTAATCGGTTAGAAGTTTAAGTTTCTTCATTAAAGGCTATATTAATTAGTTTTGACTTTTCAGATCACCGTTACAATCAATGAATTCAATAACTTAGTTGCATTTGCATGGTGTGGACTAATGAATTGGAAAACTATAAAAAATATAACTATATAACATAAAAAAAAAACAGAAAATGCATTGGACTTTGGTGAGAACCCCGCTAGTAGTCCAAAGTTTTGCGTGTCAATCGTGTGCCAACAACAAAATTCATGTGTAGTTTTGGCCGTTTAGCTAACTAATTGTGTTGGGCTTAAAATTTTTCCATTTAGCCTCAATATTAAACAATTAACAAGAATTAATTTGCTGAAGAATATTCAAGAAAAGCAATATGTTCGTTTTAATTATTTTGTTTTCCTAGCTACCATGTGGATATGTATGTATGCTACCTTCTCAACAATTGATCAGTTATTCGATCAATCTCACACATGCAGAATGCACTACACACACAAGACAACAATGCCACATTGCACTCCCCTCTACTTAGAAAAATCTGGAACACCAAAAAAAGGCTTAAACTTCTAATTCATCCCAAATTAACGCATAAACCCTAATTTCTGAAAGAACACAAATCGCTCATCCCAAATTCATAGAAGCACGACAGTGAAACATTAGATCTCTTACACAACTGGTAAAATCGAAGCTCGGTGATGATGATGAACATGAGGGAGAAGCGGCATCTTAATCGACCGCCTCCTATGTATAGTAAGTAACTATCTCCCACTCTCTCTATTTCTCTCTTTTATCGTATGTATTTGGTGTTTAGGGTTTAGGTGTGGTCCCAAATAGTTTTTTTTGTACTGAAAATGTAGTTTACTTTATGTTTGGTGGTGGATTTTTTTTATGCAGTTGAAGCATTGAATATTGTAATGAATGAATAAGGGTGGTCCCTTTGCGTTTATTTTAATGAAAAAATTGTCCTTTGCTCATTTTTGTGAAATATTATGGAATGTGGGGTTTGTAGGCCATGAATATGTTTATACTTTGTCTTCTTTTGGTATTTTGGGTGTTTTTTATTTTTTAGGGCTTATTTTTTTATTTTTTTTGTTCGCTGCAGAACCTCCGAATATGTATTTGTCTATTTTGTTGCATTACAGTGGGAAATTTATCTTATCTCCTATTGCTAAGTATGTGGGTGGGTCAAAAATGATAATAGATAGAGTTTTGCTAGACAATTGACCTTAACATCTCTATAAAATAGTTTTGCTGATTGGTTATTAATTGATGGGGTTGTAAGGATTCATGTCTTAGAAGATAACAAGTTTAAGTTGCTTTCTTCTGATGACGATGTTAGAGAGGCTTATGTAAGTGCACTGGGGTAAGGCAAGTTGTCTTTTATGTAGAAGAAGGGGGTATTGAAACAGGGGCTGGAGAGTGTGATGTGGATTATGATGTTGTGATAGATGAAGTTCTTGAGAAATCTGCTCCAAAGCTTCAGAGTCAGAACAAAGATCGTAGTCTAGGGAGTATATTTATACCTGTGCAGAAGGTTGTTTCTGGTGATGGGTCAACTAGTAATGAGAGTGAAGAAGATGATGAGAGTGAGGATGACATTGATTATAATATGGTAGAAGAGACTGAGTCTGATGATGATATGTTATTTGACAAGTTTATGTCAAAAGACATAGATAATAATGAAAAAGAACAATAGTGGTGAGGAGATGTGCACAGGCCACCACAGTTGGAGCATTCAAATTCAGGATGGAATAGATTAAACAATTGAGTGAAGATGCCTGGAAATGGTTGGATTCAAAGCCTCCAGAGCAATGGAGTAGGTCTCACTTTACTGAAAACTCCGAATGTGATATGCTTCTGAACAACGTTTGTGAGGTTTTCAATGCTACAATCCTAGATGCTAGGGAAATGACCATCTTAACCATGTTGGAATGGATCAGAGAATGGTTAATGGTGAGATTCCAAAAGAATAGAGAAATAGCAAGCTTGAAGTGGAAATGAAGAATCTGTCCTAGGATTAAGAAATTACTTGAAATGAATGCTGAGAAGGTCCATGAGTGCATTCCAATCAAAGGAAATAACACTCATTATGAGATTAAATGTGCAAATGGAGATCAGTATTTGGTTGACTTAGATCTTAGAATTTGCAGCTGCAGATCCTAGAGTTTAAGCGGCATACCCTGCACACATGCCATTTGTGCATTAAATCATCAAAAACTAAATAGGGATGACTATATACATGACTTCCTAACAGTTGAGACCTTCAAGGAATCATATGCAGCAACCATAAGGGGTGTGAATGGTGCAGTCTTGTGGGGTGAGAGCATGTACATTCCACCACTACCTCCACAGATGATCAAAGGAAAAGGTAAGCAAGCAAATGCAAGGAGAAAGGCATCAGATGAGAAAGCAGAAAAGTTGCACAAAAACAAAACCAAACTCAGAAGAAAGCAAAGCACAATTAGGTGCAATGGAGTTTCGTTTCAATGAACCAACCGGTCAGTTACAAGTTACAAGCAACAAACAAGAATGAATTATGTGACAGGTGATAGGAACAAGGTAAGATTCTTTCCCTAATCTGATTTCCCTTTTTATTTTACAACAACTTAATTTTTTGTTATTAAATTGTTAGGTGATGTAAAATACTTCAACAAATCATGAAAATGCAAGTTGTTCATCAAGTGGCAGCATACTCACTGAAGCTCCTATAATTCTCTCACCTTCCACTGAAATTTCTGATGAACATGAAGGGCCAGAGGAGCCAAATCAAATTCTCACACAAGCTTCACAATCTAAACCTACCCCTGTGCCAGGACCTTCTATGTTACAGCAGCTCCATTAAGGAAAATTCAAGGGACAAGGTCCACTTATTTTGGAGAGCTAGAAGAAATTCATAAGCATGGCTGAAATACAAGCAAGGAAGCAGTAACCTTGTTAGCTTCTTGTGATTGTATTGATTTGGAATCTTACATTTAGGCCAGCTTTTTGCTAAGTACTTTGTACCTATTTTGTTAAACATTGATCATTACTTTTGCTGGAATATATTGCACTAGACAATATTGTAATTTGTGCACTTTTTGTTGAACATTATTGGCCATTACTTTTGCTGGAATATATTGCACTAAACAATGTTGTAATTTGTGTGTAATATCTGTTTAATGCAGCCTTGTCTTTATTCAAATTAGCCCACTCATATGCACATGTGATCTACAAAAAAATAATACTATAAAAATTAGCCCCTTTCTTTTCTTTATTATAATTCTTATAATAAAGAAGCAACCACAATAGCAGTTAGAAAATAGTAAAAAGAAGCAAAATTATAGAAAGAATGCAAACTAATCAAACATAAACGCTGAAATAGCTTCATTAATTTGGATTTCAACGATTATCCAAACATTACAGTGCCTAATTCATAATCTTCTTCACAACATAAGCTTCTTCACAACAAAATGATATCCTAATATTTCCAATACACTAATACATCAGCTGCTAAATTCATACGCTTCCGACAGAGTTCTTCCCAACATAAACTTCACAAAAATAGATTAACATAAGCTTTTTCACAGCTTATGTTAAACAACCACAATATATTGATACACAGTAGGATGTTAAACAACCACAATTTTTTCTTGGTCTTCTTCAACGCTACAACTTCTGCTTCTGCACTATTAGTCCTCCTTAGCAATCCGGGAATAATTACTCTTGCACGGGCACACATCACAAGATCGTGCCAAGTCCAAAAGCCGCAACTATCAATCTAAAAAAAAAATAAGAAACAAGCTTTGAATGTGCGAAATAGTGTCCAAAAACAAGTTTTTTGTCAAAATAATTGCTTCTAATAACATCTATCTCAACAAAAATGGAAACAAGGGCAGTGATTAAACTAAAAAAAATGAATTGGAGAATTCTTACGCCAGATCTCGGGCAACAAAGAAACCTCCTCCCCGGATTATTAGGAGTCCATGATGTGTGAAGTGCGGCTCTGACTTCACACCTACAAAGCACGTTCGGATTTACTTGCCTATTCATGGTCCTAAATGTCGATCTTCTCAGTACTAGGGTTCTACAATTTGGGGAAAATATGATTTCTGTTGTGGCATGCTATTTTTTAAGTAGAGGGAAGTGCGATGTGGCGTCCAAATCAGCGAACGGGCTCCACGTAGGATCTCACGTGCATCTCACGTGAGGTGCAGCCCGTTAGGGCTGAAAATTGGCGTACGGACGCAACACTTAAATGTTAATGTCCTTAAATTTCGGCCCACAATAAATTTGTCCTCTTTTCCAAATCGGCCTAAATTATTGTCCATAAAAAAACTCTAACTCTATATATTGGGACATTCAAAAAGGAAAAAAAAACATGCATGTATGAATGGGGGATGGAAGGAGTATATAATTAGATGTGGGTGATCTTATTTAGTAATTACCAATCAATCAGCATAAATTGATTCTTAATAATGCAGGCTATTGAATAATAATAATAATAATAATAATAATAATAATAATAATAATAATAATATGTGGGAAAATTGATGAAATATTAAAATAACATGTGGAACTGTATGTATATCGTCATTATGTACAAATGAGAGAAAATTTTAATTTAATGACAATTTTTCAAACTTTCAATGACGTACGGTATACTTCATCACTATTAGGAGTAATGATAAAATATCATTTCCGTCATTATATATTTTTAGCTATTAAGAAAACAATGACGAGATGGAGACGAGCTGAGAAAACACAATCGTTAAAAATCTTTAACGAGAGGATTTTAAACCTTTAATGGTGAAATTTCTAATCATTCAAAAACATTTTAGATCAAGTTCACCTCATTGAGTTATTATTGATATATTTTTATTATTTGACAATTATTGATTAATCGGTTAGAAGTTTAAGTTTCTTCATTAAAGGCTATATTAATTAGTTTTGACTTTTCAGATCACCGTTACAATCAATGAATTCAATAACTTAGTTGCATTTGCATGGTGTGGACTAATGAATTGGAAAACTATAAAAAATATAACTATATAACATAAAAAAAAACAGAAAATGCATTGGACTTTGGTGAGAACCCCGCTAGTAGTCCAAAGTTTTGCGTGTCAATCGTGTGCCAACAACAAAATTCATGTGTAGTTTTGGCCGTTTAGCTAACTAATTGTGTTGGGCTTAAAAATTTTCCATTTACCCTCAATATTAAACAATTAACAAGAATTAATTTGCTGAAGAATATTCAAGAAAAGCAATATGTTCGTTTTAATTATTTTGTTTTCCTAGCTACCATGTGGATATGTATGTATGCTACCTTCTCAACAATTGATCAGTTATTTGATCAATCTCACACATGCACTATTGAAGTTGTGTTCTGTAACAGCATGGTGCTGGGAGTAGTTGAGCAAGTTATGGTGTATCCTAGTTTTAGGGGTTATGATTATTTTGTATCTTTTGTCACCAAGATCCTTAATTTCTGGATCTTGACCATCTTTTTCTGCTTTAGCCTTACTTGTGTATTTTGTATATATATCGCATGTACCAAGATAATAACACATAAGAAAAAAACCAATATTCAGAAAAATGTTTCTGCATTCCATTTTCTTCATGGTATCAGAGCAGTGATCCTCTTGGGACCTGCCTGCTTCTATTTGTTTTTCTTCCCATTTTTTTTTCCATCATGGAAGGAGAAAAAACAGAAACCTTGGATGGAAATACAAGTCAACGTTTATCTTCTGCATTACTTAATGAACTCAACTATCTTCCTTGGTCAAGAGCCACCACCATAGCTCTTGGAGGAAAGGCTAAACTGAGTTTCATTCAAGATGATAACAAAAAGCCTGAAACTACTGACAAGGCATTTGATGCTTGGGTGGCCCAAGATCAACTCGTTATGTCTTGGCTTCTCAATTCTATGGAGCCTAAGATAGCTGAGATTTTCAGCTATTCGGAGTCTTCAAAGGAACTATGGAAATCAGTTAAGGAGATGTATGGCAACCTAAATAATGCTGCAAGAATTTTCCAACTCAAAAAGGAACTAGCAGCAGCACAGCAGGGAAGCAACTCATTTGTTAAGGAAAAATGTTGGATTCTTCATCCTGAACTTAAGCCTAAGTTCAATGAAGATCAGAGAAACAAGAAGGGCTATGTGCAGAGAAATTCTAACTCCTCACATGCCAAAGCCAACATATGTTCAATGTCAGGAGACTTACAGAAGTTCACTGCCAACCCCATCAACTTGATCAATGAATTTGCTGCGTATATTCAACAAAAGCATGGAGGCATGGAAGACAATTCAAGTGATAACCAAATTGCTCTTCTCGGAAAGTTCGCTGGTTTCATAGCAGACTCAGACAGAGTTGATTCCAACGATCTTCCAGGTATGATTTGTGCCTTGTCTACTGCTTTGCATATGAACCAACATCATGATTTTTGGATTGTGGATTCAGGTGCCTCAGATCATATGACAAATGATAACTCATTCTTGAATCACTTCCAGCCATTTATAAAACCAACCCCAGTCACTATTGCTAATGGCAATAATGTTCATGTTGTAGGGAAAGGAAAGTATAAATTGTTCTCTGATTGCAAGGAATCATCTATTTTGTTCATCCCTTCATTTCCTTTTAAATTGTTATCTGTTGGAAGATTAACTAGATTGTTAGATTGTCTAGCCATTTTCTCTCCTCACAATGTTATATTTCAGGATCGTGTGACAAAGAGGAAGATTGGTGAAGGTTTTTTCTTAAATGGCCTCTATTACATTTCAACCTCATCAAGTCTTACAAAGAGTTTTTTTGTGGCCTTAACATCTCAGCAGCAGCTATGGCATAAACGCCTTGCTCATCCTTCTCCTCATGTTCTGTCTATATTATTTCCTGATTTATGTAAGATCTCCAATGTCTGTGAAATTTGTCAGATGTCAAAATCAACCAGACTACCTTTTCCTCTTTCTCAATCGAGATCTTCCCAACCTTTTGAAATTGTCCACTCTGATGTTTGGGGACCTACATCCCTTGAATCTTTTGATGGCTATAGGTTCTATGTAACATTCATTGACGACTTTACTAGAACCACTTTTTTGTATCTATTGAAATGCAAAAGTGAAGTTTTTAAATTCTTTCAAGATTTCCACAATATGGTTAAAAACCAATTCTCATCAAATATAGGGACCTTTAGGTCTGACAATGGCACTGAATTCACATCCAATCTCATGAAAACATATCTAAGTGAACAAGGCATAATTCATCAAACAAATTGTGTGGGAACACCACAACAAAATGGCATTGCAGAGCGCAAAAATAGAGATCTTCTTGAGAAAGCTAGACCCATAATGATGCAGAACTTTGTTCCAAAAAAATTTTGGTCTCAAGCAATACAAACATCAGCTTATCTCATTAATAGATTGCCTAGTAGGGTTTTGAACCTTCAGTCCCCACTTGAGATTTTAAAAGGAAGAAAAATTGATCTGAGTCATCTTAAAGTTTTTGGTTGTGTGTGCTATGTTCATGTTCAAGCTAACAACAGGGACAAATTAGATGCTAGAGCTGTCAAGTGTATGTTTGTTGGCTACTCATCCACTCAAAAGGGCTACAAATGCTACAATCCTACATCCAAGAAAGTTATAGTGTCAAGAGATATTAGATTTGATGAGGATGAGCCATTTTTTCACAGCAGTGATCATGAATCTCAGGGGGAGTTTTTGTGTGATTTTTTTCCCACACCAGTATCACTTGAAGATGCTTCTGCAAATAACTATCAATCTGCTGCGCTTGATGATCATGTTGAAACTGAAGTTGGTGATCGTGCTACCAATGAAGTTGTAGAAAATGATCCAGAACAAGTTCCACCTACCCAGCCTAGAAGAAATCCCACCAGAAATAGACGTCTTCCAGTAACATTACAAGGCTATGAAACGTATACCCCTCGATATCCAGTAAGTCAATTTGTGAGCTCAAAACTGTATACTCCAGCTCATTGTGTGTTCATGAGTCAAATTCTACAAGAATCTGAACCAAGAAATTTTGAAGAAGCAAAGAAAATCTCTGTGTGGAGACAAGCAATGGATGAGGAACTTAAAGCCTTAAATGACAACCACACATGGAGCATTGTCACACTACCTCGAGGCCAAAGAGTTGTAGGTTGTAGGTGGATTTATAAAATCAAGTATAATTCAGATGGCTCGATTGAGAGACATAAAGCGAGATTGGTGGCTAGGGGTTTCACACAAACCTATGGGATTGACTACAAGGAAACATTTGCACCTGTTGCAAAAATGAATACTGTGAGAGTTTTGTTGTCGGTGGCTGTGAACCGTGGCTGGCATCTATGTCAAATGGACGTAAAGAATGCGTTTCTACATGGAGATCTGGAAGATAAGGTTTACATGAGACTTCCTCCTGGACATCCTCAAGAAAAAGAACCTGGTTTGGTCTGTAAACTTCATAATGCTCTTTATGGACTTAAACAGTCCTCAAGAGCTTGGTATTCCAAGCTTAGTTCTGTTCTTTTTTCTTCGGGTTTCAAAAGAAGTAATGCAGACTCCTCAATGTTTGTGAGAAGTGGACGAGTGAGTAAACTAATTGTTCTTGTTTATGTGGATGATTTGATAATCACAGGAGAAGACATGGGTGAAATTCAAGCATTAAAGGAAGCCCTGCATAAAAGATTTGCCATCAAGGATCTGGGAACTCTCAAATACTTCCTTGGCATTGAAATGGATCAAACTCAAAATGGTTTATTTATTAGCCAAAGGAAATATGTTGTGGATCTTCTTAATGAAGTGGGGATGAAAGATAGCAAGCCTGCACCATCACCATTAGATAGCAAGTTGAAGTTGGATGTTGAATCTCCTCCTCTTGAAGATGTTTGCATGTATCAACGTCTTGTAGGTAAACTTATTTATCTCACAATTACTCGGCCTGATATCTCATTTGTTGTCAGTTTGGTTAGTCAGTTTATGCACTCACCCACTGATCATCATCTACAAATTGTCAAGAGATTGCTGCGTTATTTGAAAGGAACTATTAGTCTAGGCATTGCCATGAAAAAGCAAGGACATTTTGCCTTGGAAGGATATTGTGATTCAGATTGGGCTGGAAATCACTTGGATAGGAAGTCTACAACTGGATATTGTACCTTTATTGGTGGAAATTTAGTTACCTGGAAAAGCAAAAAACAGTCTGTTGTGGCTAGATCAAGTGCAGAGGCTGAATATAGAGCTATGGCATCAACTGCTTGTGAGTTGATATGGTTGAAAAATGTGTTACAAGATTTAGGTATTTCCAGCAATGCTCCCATCATCCTTCATTGTGATAATCAAGCTGCAATGCATATTGCCGCTAATCCAGTTTTTCATGAAAGGACGAAACATATTGAGGTGGATTGTCATTTTGTTCGTAATCAAGTCCAATCCAAGGTCATTGAAACTGTCTACACAAGGTCAAGTGATCAACTAGCGGACTTGTTCACTAAACCTCTCGCTTCGGCTCAATTCGAAAGGCTTCTATCCAAGCTTGGCTCAAGGAATCCTCTCGATCCAGCTTGAGGGGGAGTATTGAAGTTGTGTTCTGTAACAGCATGGTGCTGGGAGTAGTTGAGCAAGTTATGGTGTATCCTAGTTTTAGGGGTTATGATTATTTTGTATCTTTTGTCACCAAGATCCTTAATTTCTGGATCTTGACCATCTTTTTCTGCTTTAGCCTTACTTGTGTATTTTGTATATATATCGCATGTACCAAGATAATAACACATAAGAAAAAAACCAATATTCAGAAAAATGTTTCTGCATTCCATTTTCTTCATGCACAATGCACTACACACACAAGACAACAATGCCAAACATTTATTAATTAGAAATTGTGGCAAAAGGAACAAAGGCAACATATAATTTGAAGCAGATACTAAACCTCAAGCAACAGAATCTATATACATTCATTTATCTTACAAAAGCTCGACTAATCGGAATTAATTTGACTGAACCGTTTTGTAACACATATATATAGCTCAAAGCCAGATCCTCTGTCCGTAATCTGCAAAAACTGGAATTAATTCTTTACGGCGCCATTGAAAATAGGTTAGAATCTCAGCCTTGGGGGGCAATGTTTCACTCTTGATCACCGGATGATCAAGAAAATTATTCTTCCAGGCAGCGAGATTCGGAAATTTCTCCTGATCAAAAATCTTGACGGCGGCAGCTTCCTCCCAAACAGGCAATATGTAGGTGATGAATCCCATCATGAGGTCCAAGTATCCAATCGTATCGCCTCCGAAGAAACGCCTTTCTCCGATCTGTTCTTCGATCTTTTCCAGATGGCTGATCGCAACTTTCACTGCTCTCTCCTGGTTTTCACCCTCTAAGCAAAGAGCAAGCCACACTGATTCTATAACCTGACACAAATGACAAAGAACAACTCTTTGGAACCAGAATTTTTGTTTTAACAAATTTTATCCTCAAATCTTATTATATGTCGTTTATCAAATATTTAAATAGGTTTAATTGCCCAAAAAAAAAAACAACATAATTGAACGAATTTACAATTAAAACGCAATATTTAAAAAGTTACAATAATAATACACTCTTTTCATTTGTGGCCAAACAGACACAAAAAAGAAAAAAACGGCGACTAGATAGCTTATGTTGCACAATAAATTAAAACCCACATATTCAACTCCCTAAAATTGAATTAATCTATACACGAAGAGAAAATATTTCCATACATATCATATTCTGATAGTCGGAAAATTTTGGGATGTCAAATTTGGTATAAATCTACAGATTAGATAATTGTTTTAATGTTTTAAAAGTCGTGTCTAAATTACATATTCATTAAATTCTTTGACAATTAACCCATTTAAATATGATATCCTCCGTGAAATACCGACTATTTATTGGCTTCAAAACGATGATAGATTTATTGAAAATTAAATGATATGAAAATCACCAACTTTGAATGTGACCTTCACATTTGTACGTACCGTGATTTTGAACTCTAATATCTCCCTGATTGAATACATATAATCCGCGGAGAATGAATGAATAATATATGGTTAAAGTTTGAGTGAAGTGGAGAGATGTAGCATAACATACCTTTTCATCTGCAAATCTAGCCCAGAACCGAGCTTGGGCTCTTTCGTAAGCACCTAGTGGCAACAATGGGGCGTGGGGCCATGCCTCGTCTAAATATTGGAGGATGATGGAGGATTCGGGTAGTGGGTTTCCATCATGAACAAGAACAGGGACTCTTTGAGTTGCAGGGTTGAGCTGAGAGAGAAGAGGTGTTTTATTGAAGATATCTTCTTCTATGTATTCATACTCTACGCCCTTCAGCTTCAGACCCCATTTCACCCGCTGCACGAATGGGCTAGCCCAAAAACCTACAAGTTTCACACACCCTCTGCTTTTTTCCATTTTCATAGCATAAATCATATATTTTTCTGCGATAGATCCCATATAGACATATAGACTTGTAATCGATATATAAATAAATGAAATAGACTTTTATTTTACTTCCTAACTATTCAGCTAGCATTTCAGCTGCGTGATTAATTTGACAATCGTCGCAGATTCGTGGAAACATTCATGTGATAACTATTTGTTTTTTTTTTATGTTTCATAACTGAAATTGAAGGTAAAAATTTGTATGAGACCATCTAATAGGTTTCTTGCATTAGACAGGTCAAATAGGACTCAAATTCGCTCAAAAGCCCTATCTGAATAGGCCCAAACCTGCAAAAACAGTTCACGCGCCCGCCCACGCGCGTATCACTATGTATGAAGTAAAGTATCACTAATTATATATCGAAATATCACTTAATATAAATTGAAGTATAATCAACTATGAAATATTTTCACTTCCTAAGAAGAAAATAAATGAATTATTTTCTGCATTAATCAAAATGTGGAGTTTTAATTTAATTGATTCATTTATCTTTTTTTATATGTTTGTTGATATGCAGACATCATGTATCACTATTTATGAAGTAATGTATCACTAATTATGTGTCGAAATATCACTTAATATGAAATGAAGTATCAACTATGAAGTGTTTTAACATGCTAACAAAAAAAAATTATTTTCCATATAAATCATAATGTGGACTTTTAATTTAGTTTTTTCATTTTTTTTAAATATGTTTGTTGATGCTCCAAACAACAAGTACCACCATGTATGAAGTAAAGTATCACCAGCAATAAAGCGAAATATCATTACCTATGAACCATCTGATAGCCCCCATTTTCTTTCCCTTTTTTTTCATTTTTTTATATTTTTTAAATCTTCATTTTATATCGAGTCGAGTGCATGAGCCCACGTATTAGCGATAGACAAATGCATTGAGTGAGACACTGGATACAAAAATTAAATTAATTTAATTCAATTTTAGAATTCACTAATTTCATTTTAGGTATATATTTAAATTAATTAAAAATTTTAAATATATATTTATAAAGAAAGTGGAAAAAAGAGAAAGATGATGGAGAGGGAAAGGGAGACCACTAAAAAAAAAAAGAGAGGAAGGAGATAGGACCACCTCATGGGTCAAATAGAGTTATAGAGATTCGTTTAATGTAAGAAATCCATTAAACGGTCTCACACCAGTGTGTCTCCTAATTAAAATAAAATGAAGAAAATTCTTTTGATTTTATGCAAGTATAGTTTTTTTATGAATGATTTTTCAGTTTATTTGGATCGTTTGTTATATATCTAATTGATTCGTGTATTTTTTTGGTATTTATTTCTAGAAAATTACATTTTATAAAGAACTGTTACGCGGAAAATTACATTTTGATAACTACAATTTAGTCGTTTTTACAAAAGTAATCCAATTTTTCTAATTTAACAAAAAAGTACCCACATTCCCAAAAGAATTGCAAATCTAACATTTAATTAATTTTATAATCTGAAAATCATATATAACTAATTGTATTTTATGATTTCTTGATCGGAGTATTTTTTTTTTCTTACGTGGTTAGAACATGATAAATATTAAAATACAATCAATTACATTGTGTTTCAGCCGAAAATTGATAAATAATATATTTTTGTTTTTTTTTTAAAAGTTAGTACAGTTACATTAATTATGAGAAAATAAATTATTTTTTAAAAGAGATCAAAATTTATATATTAAAGTGTAATTTATCACATTTGAATTTGATAGAATAGAAAGTTTAATTAGGGAGAGAGAGAAATTTAACTTTGGGAGAAGAGAATTTACTAGCAGCCAAAAATCTGCCATCATTTAGGATTTTTCTTTTTAATGGGGCTCCGCGAACTGTCAATGTTCTGGCTCATGAATTATCTCTATTTGCTTTTGACTCTGATATCCATTTGAATTATCTACGTATCTCGGAAGCAGATGTTGCGGTGACATATATAATTCTATTCTATGCATCTAGTTTTGTTTGATTTTTGTTTTTTTTAATATTTTGGTATGACTCGTTCAATTTGGATGAGATCCTCTATTTCTACGATTGGTGTTTCAACTTATGTTCTATGATTAAATTTATGATTTTTTATTACATTTTCCCGTCAATTATAATTAATTGCATTTTAACTTAATTTTATGATTATTTTTACGTCTCATCCCACTCAATTAGGATTTATAATTATTTTTTAATATTTAATTTTCAAAGAAATTACTATTATGATTGATTATTTTAAAAATTAATATGATTAATAATTTTTTAAATTAGAGAAAAAAAATATATAATCAAAATAGTAAGGAAAAAAAAAAAACAAGGGTGTGTTTCTACAATCTTTCTTCTACAGATCATAACAAAGTGAAAGAAAAAAACATAGCACCTCTTGATTTCTATATTAATTGTTAGCTGGTGAGTGTCGTACGTGTCTTTGTTGCATCGCTTGAGTGCGTGTATTAATTGAAACTCATGTTATGTTCAGTTAGTTCAATCGGTGGGCAAAAGTTTATTAATTTATTTTGGCAAATCATATATTGTGGATTTATGTTAATTGTGGTTTTTGTAGAGCAGCATCAATACACATTCTTAACTGTTGTGCTGTTTGAGGAACATTTGACTCAGTGACGAAATCAGAAAAAAAATATTAGAGGAGGTTGTACAATTTTTTAGTGTAATTTTTTCTCTATACAGTCATATATTTATATATAATAACAACATAAAATGATATAAAAAATGTGTAAAATATGATAGAAGATTTTTATTTTTTAGAATTGGACTTTTAGCCCTTTTTAGTTTTTTTTTTTTTCAAAAAGAAAGTGCTTCTTTATTTTTAAAAAATGATTGGGCCGAAAGGCCCAAAATAATATTTTTTCTCCACTAAACATTAATATAAATTCTAGTATGATATTTATACAATACAATTTATATATATATATATATATATATATATATATATATATATATATATATATATATATATATATCTTCTTTAACCAACACTCTCCGTCTGCACTTAAATAAATCAAGATATGATCCCTCTTCTCCCCACACGTACTCGCATGCTTTCCCTCTCTTCTCTCTCTCTCTCTTTTCCAGGAACACATCGGCGCGCAACTTTGCTTCTTCCTTCTCACCATCCATCCAACATAAATGGGGGGGCTTATATATATTTTTTTTTTGGCGACCACTACTGTAAATGAAGCTATTTTTCAGTTGCCCCCCCTCAATCCCCCTAGATTCGCCATTATTCGAACCCAAAGTCTCAAATTTGGAGAGAATGTTCAATCACTACAAGAAAAACATGATTTAACGACGGACTTAGCAACGAATTATAAAATACCAACAAATTAACAACGGATTAAAGTTGAGACGTTTAATGATATATTAATGACGGTTTTTTTATCTCCAACTTAGTGACGAAAAATTCGTCGTTAAACGTCGAATTATAATTTTTATATTAACAATAGAATAATAACTGATTTTTTCTGTCGCTAAGTTAGAGAAGAAACATTTTCATCGGTAATTTAAAAAATTAAAATCCCTCTTTTTAATACACCCTCAGTCCCAATGAGACTACCTAATTGAGAGTTTCACAAGGGTTAAGAAAAAAATTGGAAAAGATAATTAATTAAAAACTTTCTAATATGCCCTATTCATTTTTTAACAATGAATCAATGTTTACTGTAAACATGTTAAATAGGGATGAAGGAATAGGTTCAAATGGGTACTAGGTATTTACGTGAGAACTAGGAATCATTTATAACCACTAGATCTTATTAATTCTAGGGATGAGATTAAAAGTTGATTTTTAATTAATTAATCTATCTATTTTTAGACGTTTATTTAGGTTAGAAGGGTAATATAGTATTTTGACATATTAAATCCCATAATACATGGATTTCCACATCAATGCATATCTCTTTCCAAATATTTCTTCCATCACCCACGTTCATCTTTCGATCAAGAATTAAGGGAATTCATCCCATTATCCACATTATCATCACCTTCAATATTTTCATTATTTTCATCATTTTATTTTTCCAATTTCTCTTCTACACTCATTTCATTTACTCACCACTATAAAAAAAAGTAATAATTCTAATCTATAGAGAGGTTGGTGCTTATCGTCAAAAAGTTGAACAAATTCCTCAATTAATTATTCAACTTTTTTTTTCTAGCGGGGATATTGTATCACTGAGATAGTTTCATCAAATATGGATACTTTTATATGGTTTATTTTCATAGCATATATTTTTATTTTTTCCATTTTCATAGGATAAATAATATTTCTTCTGTGTGCGATGTGTTATATATATAGATCCCATATAGACATATAGACTTGTAATCGATATATAAATAAATGAAATAGACTTTTATTTTATTTCCTAACTATTCAGCTAGCATTTCAGCTGCGTGATTAATTTGACAATCGTCGCAGATTCGTGGAAACATTCATGTGATAACTATTTGTTTGTTTTTTATGTTTCATAACTCTAATTAAACACAGAAAATTGTATGAGATTATTTAAAGGGTCTCTTGCGTTAGGCAAATCAAATAGGACTCAAATTCGCCCAAAAGTCCCATCCGATCCGGCCCAAACCCGTAAACACAGTTCAGGGGCCCGCCCACGCGCGTATCACTAGATATATATAAAGTAAAGTATCACTATGTATGAAGTAAGTATAACTAATTATATGTCGAAATATCACTTAATATAAATTGAAGTATCATCAATTATGAAATATTTTCACATGCTAAGAAAAAAAAATAAATTATTTTCTACATTAATCAAAATGTAGAGTTTTAATTTAGTTGATTCATTTATCTTTTTTTTTTGGATATGTTTGTTGATTCTGCAGACATCACGTATCACTATTTATGAAGTAAAGTATCATTAATTATGTGCCGAAGTATCATTTAATATGAATTGAAGTATTATCAACTTTGAAGTATTTTCACATGCTAAGAAAAAAATGAATTATTTTCTACATAAATCATATAATATGGACTTTTAATTTAGTTAGATTCATTTATCTTTTTTTTTTTTAAATATGTTTGTTGATGCTCCAAATAACAAATACCACCATGTATGAAATAAGGTATCACCAGCAATAAGGCGAAATATCATAACCAATGCACCATCTCACAGCCCCCAATTTTTATTTTTTTTTCTTTTTTTAAATCTTCATTTTATATCGAGTCTGATGCATGAGTCCACGCATTAGCGATAGACGAATGCATTGAGGGAGACGCCAGATACAAAAATTAAATTAATTCAATTCAATTCTAGAATTCACTAATTTCATTTTAGGGTATATATTTAAATTAATTAAAAAAATAAAAATATATTTATAAAAAAATTAAAAAGTGAAAAAAAACTAATAAAAAGAAAGAAAGAGGATGGAGAGGGAAAGGGGACCACTAAAAAAAGAAAAAGGGAAAAAAAAAAAGAGAAAGGAGATAATGGCCACCTATGGGTCAAATAGACATCTGTCTAATATAAGAGATACATTAGATGGTCTCACACAAGTGTGTCTCCTAATTAAAATATAATGAAGGAAATTCTTTTGATTTTATGCAAGTATAGTTTTTTTTATGAATGATTTTACAGTTTATTTGGATCGTTAATTGATTTGTGTATTTTTTGGTATTTTGTTTCGGAAAATTACATTTCATAAAGAACTGTTACGGAAAAAAATTAGACTTTGATATCTACATTTTAGTTGTTTTTACAAAAATAATCCGGTTTTTCAAATTTAACAACAAAGTACTCACTTTTCCTAAAGAATTGCAAATCTAACATTTAATCAATTTTATAGTCCGAAAATTGTACGTAATTGATTGTATTTTATGATTTCTTCATCGGAATTTTTTTTTACGTGGTTAGAACATGATGAATATTAAAATACAATCAATCACATTGTGTTTCGGTCGAAAATTGATAAAATATTATATTTATAATTTTTTTGAAAAAGTTAATACAGTTACATTAATTATGAGAAAATAAATTATTTTTTAAAAGATATAAAAATTTAGATGTTAAAATGTAATTTATCAAATTTGAATTTGATATAATAGAAAGTTTAGGGAGATCGAGATAGAAATTTGACTTTGGGAGAGAGAAATTTACTAGCAGCCAAAAATCTGCCATCATTTTGGATTTTTCTTTTTTAATGGGGCTCCACGAACTGTCAATGTTCTATAGCTCATGAATTCCTCTATTTGCTTTTGACTCTGAGATCCATTTGAATTATCTACTTATCGTCCCAAGTCGTTTCACTGAAGCAGATGTTGCGGTGACATATATAATTCTATTCTATGCATCTAGTTTTGTTTGATTTTTTTTTTTTGAATATTTTCGTAAGACTAGTTCAATTGGGATGAGATCTTCTTTTCTACATTTGCTATTTCAACTTGTGTTCTATGATTATTTTAGGGATAAGATTCGATTTGCCCCTTAAACTATTTTCTGAGTATCCTGACGTTTAAACTAAATTCGGTCCCAATTAGTCCCTTAAACTATATATTGAACCCAATTCAGTTAGTCCTTTGAACTATTAAATTTGACCCAATTAACCTTGTCTAATGTAAATAATTTTATTTTTTGCTTTTCTAAATAAAAAAATATTATATATATATATATACACACACACACTCACATAATTTTGACCGTTTAGTGAACTAATTGTTTTGGGCCTAAAATTTCCCACGTATAGTCAATATTAAATCATAAATAAAGGGTCATCCATTAATGTGCTCATTCGCGAGTGGGGTCTGAGGATTAAATCAGAGGGAAAAAATATTATCGATCAACATAGAAAAAAAAAAAAAACCAACAAGGGTGTGTTTCTACAATCTTTCTTCTACATATCATAACAAAGTGAAAGAAAAAACATAGCACCTCTTGATTTCTATATTAATTGTTTGCTGGTGAGTGTCGTACGCGTCTTTGTTGCATCGCTTGAGTGCGTGTATTAATTGAAACTCATGTTATGTTCTGTTAGTTTAATCGGCGGGCTCTAGTTTGGTTGTTATTTATTTTGGTAAATCATATGTTGTGTATTTATGCTAATCGTGATTTTTGTAGAGTATTAATAAACATTCTTATCCGTTGTGCTGCTTGAGGAACGTTCGAACCCAGTCTCAAACTTGGAGAGAATATTCACTACAAGAAAAACATGATTTAACAACAGACTTGGCGACGAATTATAAAATATCAACAAATTAACGACAGATTAAAATTGAGACGTTTAACGATGGATTAACGACGAATTTTTTCGTCTTCAACGTAGTGACGAAAAAATCCGACGTTAAACGTTGAATTTTAATTTTCATTTTTTTTATATATTAACGATAGAATAATGACGGATTTTTTCCGTCACTAAGTTAGAGACAAAAATATTCATCTTTACACATTAATTTTATAAATTTTTAATTTTTTTAATTTTAGCGACGGATTAGCAACGAAACATTTTCACGTTGACAAGTTAGATAATAACTGATAAACATAGTTTTTGTATGTATTTTGATGTTTATTTGTGTGGAATTTAATGATCAATACATACATAAGTTGACAAGTTGCGCATAGTTTTTTATAATTTGTGCAGTGTCATGTTTTTGCTCATTTTGAAAGGATTTAATGTCAATTATTTTATGAGATTAAATTGAACTTGAAAAGTATCTAAGAAGATAGAGGATCGAGTTAGGAGACTGTTGCAACTTGAATCGGGTCAATCGGATGAGAAACGAGCGAGAACAAAGCAAAATGGTGAAGTGTGTCGGGTGGCGAATAAGAGCACGGCCCGTGCTCCTGTCTCGGCCAAGAAAACCAATTTTTATGCAATTAAGAGCATGGCTCGTGCTCATATCGGCGACTCGCGGTGGATTTTCTTTTGGACCGGGCTCTCCTTCCTTCTATAGGTTTCCATTCCCTCTGTTATTTAAGGACTCTTCATGGATGTTTTTTAGGAGATTCTTTTCATTAATTTTTAGTTTTATTTTAGATTTCATAGCGGCAAGACATCAAGATTCAAGATTGAAGTTTTATACACTGAATTTCTCTACGGTTTTTTTTTTACCTTTGTTTTTTAATTATGTTTCTTTATTCTTTCTTTCTTTTAGATTTCATTATGTGTGAGTTGTTCATATAATTAATTCTAGGGTTTGTAGCATGTATAAAATTCTGTATTGATTTAATTCTTCATCAATTGTCCTTCCGATTATCGTGTTCAAACTTTCAAGTTTAGATTTCTCATGCATGATTGGGGCCATATTCATTGTATGCTAGCTAATTAATTTGAGTCCTGGTGGAGATAATGTATTAGTGGGATTAAATTGAATGATTTGATACACATACTTGTGATCTGTAAGATGTTTTAAATATTTTGATCTATTGGGAGTTAACAATTAATCTAGAGATGAAAGTAATAGATAAATTGTTAATATACTTTTACCTTGATTCTTCGTCGTATAAAGTGGGACTATAGACAACACCACTATATACAATGGTAATGAAAAGGAATAGACAACGGATATTCTCCGTTGTGTATGACCTTTTTTTCTTGTAGTGAAGCCAGAATTAACCAGTTTGGAGGATCTAATGGGTCACATGGACACAAATATGATGGTTTTCAATGCTAAATTAGACAAGATAATAGATTCTACAAAGGTGATTGAAAGTTCTTTAATTAGAAGTTCACAACATGCCAGTTTAATTCTTCATAGTTTGAGCCTCCAACACAAACCAAAGCAGTGCAACATTATCCAAATGAGAAGTATTGTATCATTTGAAGATGACTCAGAGATGTTTATGGTTGAAGAAAAAGAAGTGTCTGGGATATCTATTGAAATTGAAGAGCCTCTCAAAGAGATGATGAGACCCCAAGAGGATTAGCTCAAACGTTGTCAAAGAAATCAAAGAAGCTACAAGTTAAAGTTGTGGAATTCAAACATCCACACATTAAAGAAAAAACGTCTCAGCAGCCTGCCAAGAATGAACGAGCAATGGAATGGTGCACAAAGGTAGAAAAATGCATTACTTTATTTTTCATAAATAAAAGTAAATTTTCTGTGGAAGATATCCATAGAGATGGAACCAAGATGAAAGCTTCACAAATTTGGAGTATGCAAAAGGAAGAATAACCATTTGCTAGTAACTACAATGCCTTTGACGATTGAGTGTCACAATTGCATTAGACCTCGTTGACTTTTGAAATATCGTCTAACTATAGACATTAAATAAAGCACTGGATGGGAGGTAGCCCATCATTTTTCTTGCTGTGTTTTTTTTCTCTTGTTTAATGTTTTGTTTTATTTTTCTAACATGTAGAAAGGAGTTTTGGAGCACAAAAATAAATTGAGATGATCCAATACCGTTTTTAAGATCCTTTTTTTCCATATTAGCGCGGTGAGTTTGTTCCAAACACATCTTTTATTTAGTTCCCTTCAAACTTCTTCTCTTTGCAGTTGAATAAGTTTGGGGGAGGGGGATAGATATGATATGTTTGGCATGTTTGTTTTTTTAATTTCTTAGCGTCATTTTTTTTATTTAGTTGTTTATATAGTCGTGTCTTGTGAACTCGTGAGATGCCGATGATGAAAAATGAGCTTATTTGTGAAAACTTGAATGAATTCGACTTCTTATGAGTTATATAAATCAATGTGCACTTTTGATTTAAGTAGATTGAAGCATGAACAATCCTGTGAGATTTTGAGCTTTAAACTATTGTATCATTCCACAGTTCGTTCTTTGAGGAGTGTTTGTCATGCATACATCTGTGTCTCTAGAACTTGTCATGGTTTATGATCGAGTTGTTTGAATACATAAAGGATTTAAATATGATTTAAGGTCATCCGTTCTTAGCCACATGATTTTCCTAAACACTAACCCAGAAAAATCGACCTTTGCTAGCCCATTTTGAGCCATAATTTCCTTTTGTTCATAAACTTGGATGATAGGAGGTTTTGATGGTGAATAAGGATATCCATTTTTATGAGTAGTAATTGATTTGGGTGGAGGAATGGATATGATTTGGTGCTTAAATGTTTTGTCATTCTCATAAGCTTTAAAAGAAAAAAAAAAGAATGAAGAAAAGCCAAACTTAAATAGATTACAATTGAGAATTTTTGTCATTTTTTGGCTTAATTGTTCGAATTTTGTAAAGCTTTAGAGAATGATATAAAGTGTGTACAAGTTTGAATTTACATTTGAGCCACTTAGCCAAAATTTCTTAACCTTAACCAATGTCCCTACATTACATCATATATTAAAGACCTTTTTTATCTTTATTCTTATATATTCGAGTATAAATGAGTTACACGATTGACAAACTTATGATTGAAACTTTTTCATTGCATTTGATTCGATGTGAGTACATCTTACACCCTTGAGAGATGAGTGATACAATTATCTATGAGGTTCATGTTTAGATTTATTGAGATTGGTTGTGTATATGATTCTATGATTTGATACACGTACTTGTAATCTATAGGAGGTTTTAAATCTGTTGATCTATTGGGAGTTAACAATTAATCTAGAGACGAAATTAATAGATAAATTGTTAATCTAATTTTACCTTGTGACCTGGCGGAGATAGGTAATTAGAATTATGATCTTCCACCGATAATTGGATTAAATTGAAAGTTGATGGAATTAGATTAATATACAATGGATTCATGTGTATTCATTCCCTAGGATTAATTATTTTATTTATTTGATAGTTTACGTTTTTTATTTTGTTTGATTTGCATTCAATTTGATAATTGAATTTAGGAGTTTAATTTTAATTATTTTCCTATGATTAATTCAACTAAAAAATAGGTGGCCTGGATAATAGAAACCTGTTAGCTTAGTACTTAGTGTTAATCGAAATTGCAGTCTCTGTGGATACGATATCTGATTTACTACCTATATTGCAGTGACATGTGTTAGTTGCAGTTAACTGCATAATAAATAGTGCATCAATAATCCGAGATCAAAATATAAGAATTAGAGTCTAATCTACTTTCATAACTTACTCGAAAGAGAGGCTACGGTTATATTAGTGATTTTCCTACAAGATTTAGAATTAAATTGATTGAATAAATTATCTAAAAAATCGGGAAATCCATTTAACATCAAGACCCTAGGATCCGTCTCTTTTTCTGTTTATCCAGTTTCTTTGCTTGATTGATTTATTTATTTTGCAATATTTAGTTTCTTAAAAATCAAACTCTTAATCAATTATCTAGATAAAGTAAAACAAGATAATTAGGTACTTAGTTGGATTACTTAGCCAGTCTCAATGGATACGGCCTTACTCACCATTGTTTTGCTGTATATTAACTCATTCTCTTGCAAGTAGTATCTTAGATTAAATAAAATAAGGAACATCTCCTTATCCCTATAAGCATAGCATTCCTTCATCTTGGTCCCCTTGATCATGTTAGTTTATGAACTCTCCTTAAATGTTTATAAAGTAAAATAAAAGAGAACAAAAATAGACTCTTTGGGAATGGCTAAGTAGTGCAGTGGTGTAAGTTTGAAACTAAAGGTCTCAAGTTCGAATCTCACCACCAACATCACTAGGTGTGACAATATAGTTGGTTTTACATGTGTGGTTTACGGTTTGCAAGCTATTAATTACACAAGAGCAGAGTGAACCCCACCACCAACATCACTAAGTGTGATAGTATACTTAATTTTACAAGTGTGGTTTACGGTTTGCAAGCTATTACCATGGCCGGCTAACTAGGTGCTCAAAAGGATCTTTAGCACAGGGCCTCTCAATTGAGAGGGGCCTATTTTTTAATTTTTTTTTAAGCTTGTTTATATAGTTTTAAAATATATATATATATATATATATATATATATATATATATATATATATATATAATCTCTCCATCTTTCTCTTTCAAAAGGCAGTCAATATAACACTCTATCTTTATTTATATTAGTTTGAAGTTGTATTGAGATTTTATCAAGAATATTAATAAAGTATTTTAAATTTTTTTTATGTCAAAATATAATTGCAATATGCTAATATTCAAAAATTTATTACTAAAATTAAAATTAAATGATCCTTTTTCCAATAATAGGGCCTCAATTTTTATAATCAGCACAGGGGCCCGTAAATATTTAAGACGGTCCTGGCTATTACACAGGTGCAAAGTTTATCAGTGCGCGTAGCAACTACAGATTAACCTCGACATAAAAAAAAAAGACTAAAACAATAAATTATAACTCAAAATATTGGACCTATCACCCATTATTTTTACTTCTAGAGGTTCTAATGAGACTCAGCTGGTTAAGCTTCATCTTTATGAATTCCATGAGTTGTTATGTTATGGTACTTCTTTTTTCAATTCTTTTTTATAAGATAGTCACATTGAATAAAAAAACAAGCACTTTCCATAAAATAACAAAAATAATTTAAATCAAGTAAAAGGGGAGGACGGGTGGATTTAGTCCGAACAACTTTTACATTCTTTTTTCAGAGAACAACTTTTAGAGATTAGGCTAAAATAGAGGGATTAAAAATTCAAAAAATAGCACTCCTAAAAAAATAGCAGACTATTTAAATGACCATCAATATTGGAGTTTTCCAATTTATTTGTCGATATATGTGAAAATGGCGAAAGTATTGATTTTACATTGTGGAAAACAAAAATAGGATAAAATTATTTAATCCCCTGTGGACCCCAAAGGAAAAAATAAATAAATAAAGAAGTAGAAGAAAGAATATAAGAAAATAAAAGAAACCTCCAAAATCATGTTCTTCCCTCTCACACCAATATCACCATCCTCACCAGGTCACCCCCACGAAACTATCAAACAGCATCAATGCGAGGATAAGATGTATCTAATTAAAAATAAATTGTTAAGGTTTTGGATAAATATGATCATGGAAATATATAAGATTTTTGGCACCTATATATCGATGTTTTTGTTTTGTAACTCTGGATTTTTTTCAGATAATATTATATTTTATATTATAATTTTTGAATTGTGACCATGTGAAAATTGACAATTCCATATCCCCGTTGAATCTGAAATTTTAAAATTGGGGGCACAATATTTAATTATAAAATATGCTTAAATAAGTATTTTTCAATTTTTAAATTCATACAATTGTAAATGTAATTAACATTAGCAAAGAAAATACACAACATTCAAATAAAAACTACATTTTTAATTGGGTCCGACGAACTTCATTTTTTGAAAGAGGTCTATGATATCATCATTAAAAAATTGTAGAAAAACATCTTTCTTAATGAAAGTAACCAAAAAAACATCATTTTTAATGAAAGTAACCAAACAATCATTTATTAAAATATTCTTGTAGTTTTTTTTAATCTTGCAGTATTTTTATCTTGAAAAAAAATATTGTTAAGTTATTTGTATTTTATAGACTTGAAATTTGAATAGCATGCATGTTCATGTACGAAATTTAAATGAGTAAGAGCGACAAATTAGAGAGTTAATTCATTTTTTAGGAGTGGGACTCATTACCTAATTTTTATTTAATATTTATCTTCACATGTCAACTTAATCAACCATTTTCTTCTATATAATCCTTTTCCACTTCTCCAATAACCAAAAAAAAAACCATTATTTTTTTGTTGAAAAAATTAATATATATATATATATATATATATATATATATATATACATGGGTAAGTCTCCTGTACATAAGATGTACATCAGGCGTTTACATAAGATGTACATCAGACGGTCAACGCGTTGACTGGGTCAACGCGTGTTGATCCGGTCAATGCTTTGACCAAAAAAATCACTATTAAATAAAATTTTCATGTAATATCCTCACTTAATGATTCAAAATAAAATGATTGTTATCAAAGAAAAAGGGTATATATTAAGGAAAATAAAAATTTAATGCACATTTAATAAATAAAATCAACTATAATTTTGATACCGACAAATAGAGATCAGAGGGTGTTATTAAACCTTATGTAACGTGTCAAAAATTTGCAATTAGCTAGGCTAGTCTAGATTGAAATTTAAACTGATCATTTAATTTGGATAAATTCTAGTTTTTCCATGGAGAAACGAAATTATTTCTTTGTTTTAAAGGATATAAAATACTCGGTGGGGAAACAAAAGGTATTTCTTCTACAAAAGCTTTTGTTATTTTGAAGAGCAAAATTATAACTTTAATTGGTGAGATTTGAGTGCTGGAAATTACATATGTATCTAATTGTATATTAAAAGATGTGTGGTGACTGGTGATGATATCATGGGTTTTTTTTTTTTAAATTCAAAATCAAACAAAATCGATCATTCAAAGGAGTATAAATATTATTTTGATGTTGACCCGTTCCTATTTATTAACAATCATCGAAAGGAGTATAAATATTATTTTTGTAGGTTAGCAAAATCGATTGTGATTTGTGGCTAATGTTAATAACACATTGATTCTAATCAATTACAACTGTGCATAGTCAAAATATGAAGTTTTCAAGAGAAACGTGGAGAAAGCTGCTGAGATTGAAGACTCTGTCAACGACGACAGACCTCCTCATGTTGAGGTAAAAATTTTAAACATTAAATTACTAAAATTTATTTTTTGCCTTTCTTATATTTTCTTAGTTGCTCAACCTCAAGTTGGTTTAAAAAAAATATCAGTTGTATCCCTAAAAAGTATCACCCGTTTTCACGATTTTTTTGGTCAACACTTTGATCAAGTCAACGCATATTGACCCGGTCAACACGTTGACCGTCTGATGTACATCTATGTACAGGTGTTTTTACGTGTGTGTGTGTGTGTGTGGGGTAAAAAAATATAAAAAAAGTCGTACCCCTTGCTACCACGTAAGATCTGCCACTGCATCTTATAGAATAATTATGTAACTATAGTGTGCTTTGACGTGACTTATAACTCTTTAATTCCATGAATTACAATGTGAATTCACTATTACCTAAATGTCAATTCATGCATGAAATACTGAACAAATATATCATCCGAATGAATATCAAAATGCATGAAAATTTCATCTCTTAACAAATAAACCGCCTCTCATATTAATTCCAGCCAAATAAAAAAATATATAACTGATATACGACAAAAAAACATTTTAAGAATTGTAATTTAATAGAAAATTTTAATACATTCAACCAAAAATAGATTAAATATATATTGCATATTTTTTAACACATCCATGCAAGTATAATATTGATGTTTTATAAAGTAAAAATAAAGTTAATCAAACATATTACACCTTATTTCATACGACAAAGCAAACGAGGACTAAAGTCTTACACAAGTGACAAGCCTCAAAGTCGTGGATGTTAACTTAACTCAAGAGAGAGCTCCACACCTTTTTCCCGAGATCGGAGTTAGAGCCACAAAGGGGAAGCATTTCCTTCCGGCGACCCACGTAGAAATTGAACATCTCATCTTTGGGAGGCAAATATTCAGCCTTGATCACCGGATGATCGAGAAAATTATCCGTCCATGCCGCTATAGCCGGAAATCTGGACGGATCAATAAATTTCACCGATGCTACTTCCTCCCAAACAGGCAATAGGTACGCAGCGAATCCCATCATCAAGTCCATATATCCAAGTTCTTCCCCACCAAAAAAACTCTTCCCCCTTATCTTTTCCTCGATCTTATCCAGATATTCAACGGCTAGTTTTACTGCTCTCTCCTGATCCTCGCCCCCCGAGCATAGAGCAAGAATTGTTGACGTAATAACCTGACACAAACAATAGTTTTCATGAGCTATTAATGGAATCTAGCCTAAAACATAGTTGTTTTATTTATTAGTACATGCATATACATACCTTTTGGTCTACGAATTTAGCCCAAAATCGGACTTGAGCTCGTTCATGAGCATCTAGTGGCATCAACGGGTGTTGGGTCCATACCTCGTCGATGTATTCGAGGATGATGCCGGATTCAGGCAGTGGATTTCCATCATGAACAAGAACGGGGACTTTTCCGTGGACAGGGTTGAGGTGGGAGAGGAGAGAGGTTCTGTTGAAGAGATCTTCTTCTATGTATTCATAATCAACGCCCTTTAGCTTCAGCGCCCATCTCACTCTATGCACATATAGGCTAACCCAATACCCTACTAATTTCAAACTTTTGTCGCACCTTTCCATTTTGATGCTATAAAGTGATAACTATTCGTTTGTATATATATATATAGAGAGAGAAATTTTGAGTTGACGGATGTATATATATGACTTGCTAGAAGCATCTGGGACATTCATACGCGGACTTCTTTTAGTCAAAGAGGCCAGGTAACTAAATTTGAGTTTTTAATATTTTTAAATTTTGCGATTGAGTTTGCTGATCATGATCGTACCGATAATTTCATTTTAGTGCATTTATTTATTTAAAGAAAGAATTATCGAGCGTAAGGGCCATTATCGTTGGACAAGTACAGAGTGACACTGAATAAAAAAATTAAATTAATTCAATTTAATTTTAGAGTTCACCAATTCCATGTTATAATATATATATTTATTTTAAAAAATTAATTATTGAGCGCAATGCACAAGCCCACACATTAGCATCGGGCAATGACGGGCCCAGTATTTTAGTTGAGGGGGGTCCAATAAATATTATAAAAATTAATATTTAAATTTTTAAAAATAAAATCAATATTAAAAAATATAAAAAAATCAAAAGTAAATTTCAATAACGTGATTAAGAAAGCAATTGAAATAAATATTGAAAATAAAATGAAATAGATTAAGTTTATAATCAAGAACAATTTGGCAAAAACTACATATTTATTTATCATAAAATAAATTAGACCCACAAACAAATAATAATTTAAACCAACAATTATGAAGAATTGTGAAGATTCAATCAAACTATTAACAACTATGTATGTGATAATAATTCACGCCAAGTGATAAATTAAAACAAACATTCCAAATAGTAATATAAATAAAAAAAAATTCAATATGTGTGAATGCAATAAATTTGACTTTATTGGAGACTAAACTTTTTTTTTTTTTTTTTTAATGGAGAAAAATCTTATTAAGTTACTGCTATAATAAATCATAGATTTACACTGTTGAGTTTACAGTTGGTGAAGTCAAGCAAGGAAATGAGCGGGAAGCGAGTCAACTCCCTTAGCTGGCAATGCAAGACGTGGCATGCAGAGAAAGCACAAGCTATTCAGGACCACAACTTGCTTCTATCTTAGCCGTAGAATAGTTAGTTAATTGGATCTTGTTTCCTGACCGTAGATCTTAGATATCTACTTGTATATAAATAAAGAAACACAGTTATCTTTGTAATTGCAGATTGAGAGAAATAAAATCTATTTTTTTTCCTCTACATAATTTGATTCCGTTGTTCATTAGATTCAGATTAGAATCTCTACTGGTATCCAGAGCAAGGTTCGAAGCTCTGTGATTACGTTTTTTTTAGAAGTTTTCTCACACTATTTGATGACTAAGAAGAATCATCACACTGCTTGGCGCACTATGCGTGCTGAAGAATTAGGTTTTGCCGTCAACGCACCCTCTCTTGAAACTGGAGAAAACATTGAATCTGGTGCGAACCAGCAGCAATCGATTGATGCTGGTGAAGAATCTATACCAAGGATGCCTCTGCGTAGAGTTAATGATCAAACAGATGGTGTGCATGGTGGTGTTCATCGCAACGAGGTAACTGCTACACGGATATTAGCTAATGATGAGCTTTACATTGCTCCTAGTGAGCATCCTGGCATGTTTTTGATGGCAGATCTGTTTGATGGTGGTAATTTTCACCATTGGTGTAGAGCTATTAGAAGAGGACTCTTATCTAATAATAAGTTGAGATTTATTGATGGTAGTCTAGTTATGCCTAGAAAGGATTCTCTTGATTACATGCAGTGGTTGAAAGTGGATTATCTAGTGTTAAACTGGATCACTAATTCAATGTTGAAAGAAATTGGTTGGGGATTTCAACACTTGGAGACATCCAAACAGCTTTGGGACGAACTTCATCGGAGATTTGGTAAAAAGAATGGGCCACGTATCGATAAATTGCGCCGTGAAATTGCTATATATACTCAGCAAAATCAGTCGATTATGCTATATTTCAACAACTTGACCGGGTTATGGGATGAGCTCTCCTTAATGAAGAATAGCAGACAATGTCATTGTGAAGCTGCTGAAAATATTAAACAAGACATAGAGGAAGAACAACTTATGCAGTTCCTTATGGGGTTAAACGACTGCTTTGATTCTGTGAGACAACAGATTTTGGTGCTTGATCCTTTACCCACCTTTAGTCAAGCTTATGCTAGAATGTTGCAAGTTGAGGAACAAATGAGAGTTACAACACAATTTTCAGAAAATACAGATCATAGTGCTTTTTACAGCAATCCAAAACCTAAAGGAGACATATATAAGAAACGGCTTAGCAAGGAAGAAAAAGAAAAATTGAGGTGTGATCATTGTGGTGGGAAAGGCCACCTGAAAGTAGATTGTTTTGATATCATTGGTGTTCCAGAATGGTACAAGAGTTTCAAAGCAGGAAAAAGAAAGGAGAAACTCAATTGTGCAGTGGAACAGGAGGTCAATGATTACAAATCACCTGGTGACTCTACTGTTACAGGAAGGAAACCACCTAGACATGAAGAGTTCAATCAAATGAGTCAGTTCTTACAAGCTGAATTTGCTAAACATCTGGCCACCTATTTTAATCAAGGGAATAAACCAACAAATTCAGTCACAGATGGTCGATCAACCCTTGCTGCACACTTAGCAGAAGTGGATTTAGGCACTGATCCTGTTGAGTTACAGGGCACTATGCTTTTGGGGCTACTAGACACATTCATAAAACAGAATGGATCATTGACTCCGGGGCTAGCATACACATGTGTTGCAACATAGGTTTGTTAACAGATATCAAAAGGTTGAAGACTCCTTTGCAGATATTCCTTCCTGATGGTAACAGTTTGTGGACTTTCTTAGCAGGGCAAGCTCATTTAAATAAAGACATTATTCTTCAGAATGTGCTCTTTGCACCGGATTTTACCTACAACTTGTTGTCTGTTGGTCAATTGGCTAAGGACTTGGATGGGAGGATTCAGTTCTTAGCATCACATTGTTTGATTCAGAAGAGCAGCACTACTGACATTTTAGGAATTTGTAAGATAAAAAGGTCACTGTATATATATTCTCCCAAGACCAAACTTCTACGTAGTTCGCTTCTGCTATACATCATGCTGATTCTCTGGATGATCTCCATCAGCTTCTTGGGCATCCTGGCCCTACTACTATGAAACACATAGCCACATGCAAGAAAAGGTTTAGTTCTGCTGAATTTGACAAGCTTGGTTCTTGTAATATCTGTCATAAGGCCAAACAACAACGCCGACCGTTTCCACTACTTCACAGAAGAAGCTTGGTGCTGTTCAGTCTGGTTCACATGGATGTTTGGGGTCCCTATAAGGAAGATAATGTGGCCAACATTCCTTATATTCTTACTGTGGTGGAGGATTCTACCAGAACCACTTGGACATTCCTTCTCAAAAACAAAAGTCAGGTATGGAGTATTGTTCAACAATATATTAACATGGTACATACTTAATTCGAAAAATCTATTCAACATATCCGCACAGACAACGGCAGTGAGTTTGTGAATGAAAAATTCACTCAACTACTTCATTGTCATGGCATTATTCATCAAATTTCTTGCCCCTACTCTCCCCAGCAGAATGGGATTGTAGAACGGAAACACAAATATTTGCTGCAAGGAGCTCGTGCCTTGATGTTTCAAAGTCATTTACCTTCTCAGTTCTGGCCTTATTCCATACTCCATGCTACTTGGTTACTTAATAGGCTTCCTTCTGCCACATTACATTGGCAATCCCCTTTTGAGCTTATTTTTCATACTACACATGATCTCACTTGTTTACACCCTTTTGGTTGTCTTGCTTACTTGTCCAATCTTTCCCCTCATAAAACCAAGTTTGACACCCGAAGTTTTCAATGTATATTTCTGGGCTTTGCTCCTTATTCCAAAGGTTTTCTTTTGTATAATATCCTCAAGCGTACAGTTTGTGTTGGTAGAGATGTTGAGTTTTATCCTCATGTTTTTTCCTTACAACATGATAAAGATCCAGTCCTGCCATTTCAATCTTTTCCAGAAGTTGGTTGTCCTCAGCTTGATAATCATATCACCACAGACTTGGTTACTCAAGATGATACTTGCATATTGCCACAGCAAATCACTAATCAAAACATTTCTCCACCTAATTCTACCATGGAGATCAGAACAAACAATATTATGTCTTTAGATACTAGTGATAGTGATCATGTTATTACTGCAGATGAAGAAATTGACCATTCTGATCATGTCATCACTGCAGATGAAGATATTAACCTTTCTACGGCACTTCGCAGAAGTACCAGAGTTAGGAAACCACCTGGTTTTCTTAATGATTATGTGTGCAATCACACAAGGAATACATTGGAAACTGAAAAATGTTTGACACCACAAACATTTCCATATGTGATGTCTTCCATCCTAACACCTACTTACACAGCTTTCTTGATGAATGTGCAGTCCATTCAAGAGCCCACTAGTTATGGAGAGGCTTATAAATACCCAGAATGGGTGGAAGCAATGCAAAAAGAACTGAATGCACTGGAGGAAAACAAGACTTGGGAGATAATGCCACTACCAGCTGGGAAACATGCCATAGGATCTAAATGGGTATACAAGGTAAAGTTAAAAGTCGATGGTTCTGTGGAAAGGTTTAAGGCTAGGCTAGTGGCAAAAGGGTATAATCAGGAGTTTGGGATTGATTATCACGAAGTATTCTCTCCAGTTGCAAAATCAGTTACAGTCAGATTATTTTTTGCTTTAGCCACGTAATATTATTGGCATGTTCATCAGGTTGATGTAAACAATGCGTTCTTGCATGGAAGTTTATCTGATGAAATATATATGAAACTTCCACAGTGCTATGACAAAGGAAGGAAAGGAGAGGTGTGCAAGCTGGTGAAGAGCCTCTATGGCTTAAAGCTAGCATCTCGGGAATGGAAACATGAATTTAGTAAGCACATCCTTTTTCTTGGTTTTATACAGTCTGGTCATGACAGTTGCTTGTTTCTTCGAGGACATAAAGCTGACTTTGTAGGACTTTTAGTATATGTAGATGATATTCTTCTCCTAGGTCCAGATATAGAAATTATCAATGGGGTTAAGGCTTCTTTGGATCAGAAATTTACAATCAAAGACTAGGAAATATATTGAAATCGCTTGTTCTGAATCAGGAACATTTCTATCCCAAAGGAAATATGTTCTTGATTTACTCACTACTGCTAGATTGCTTGGAAGCAAACCAGCTACTACTCCCCTTTCTCCAGGCATAACATTATCACAAGAGGGTTAGCCACTTGAGCACCCAGATTCTTATAGAAGGATTGTTAGGAAGTTGTTGTATCTGAATTTAACAAGACCAGACCTTGCTTATGCGGTTCAACAATTAAGCCAGTTTATCAATAGTCCCACAAAGCAGCACTGGGATGCCGCCATGTATGTCCTTAAGTACTTAAAAGGGACACCATCACTTGGTCTGTATTACACATCAACTCCTCATTTTGATTTCAAAGTCTACTGTGATGCAGACTGGGGATCTTGTAAAGATACAAGAAAGTCCCTCACAGGATACTGCATCTTTGTTGGAAACAACCTCATATCTTGGAAGTGCAAGAAACAACCCACTGTTGCTTTATCCACAGCCGAAGCTGAGTACATGAGCCTCCGTTATACTACTCAAGAATTATTGTGTCTTTCATACATGTTTGCAGACTTTAGGATTCCAGTCAAGCTTCCCATCACAGTGTTTTGCGATAATACGGCAGCTATACAAATAACCCGCAATCACGTGTTCCACGAGAGGACTAAGCATCTAGAGCTTGATTGTCATTTTGCTAGATCACAATTTAAGCAGGGTTTTATCCTTCCTCTGTTCAAGCCTACACAGCTTGAACTTGCAGATCTCTTCACCAAATCACTCACTGAACCGAGATTTAAATTTCTTCTTTCCAGGCTGCAACTTGGAGACGTTCACCAATTTGCATCTACAGGGGGATGTTGAGTTTGCAGTTGGTGAAGTCAAGCAAGGAAATGAGCGGGAAGCGAGTCAACTCCCTTACATGGCAATGCAAGACGTGGCATGCAGAGAAAGCACAAGCTATTCGGGACCACAGCTTGCTTCTATCCTAGCCGTAGAATAGTTAGTTAATTGCATCTTGTTTCCTGACTGTAGATCTTAGATATCTACTTGTATATAAATAAAGAAACACAGTTATCTTTGTAATTGCAGATTGAGAGAAATAAAATCTATCTTTCTTCATCTACATAATTTGATTCCGCTGTTCATTAGATTCAGATTAGAATCTCTACATATACTCAATTCTAAAGCGGATAAAAGAACAAGATCAACAAAAAAAACTATAGATTTGAGTTTGATATGAAAATTTTATGTGAAATTTTAGAAATGGAAACAAAAATATAAAATAAGTAAAAGATCGAATAAAGGAAATGGGGATGGGAAAATGAGAGAAGAGAGGATTCTGGTATTTAGTAGATTTTTAGCACCTAATTAGTCAAATTGTAAGGAATTAATTTTTTTATATTGTTTTTGTATAAACATGAAATGACGTATATATCACTATTTTTTTTGAAAATTTTCAGGGGCGGGCCTAGTGCCCCCTTGGCACCAACGTACGTCCACTTCTGGCGTCGGGTGAGTGCACTGAGCGAGACGCCAGATAAAAAAAAATAATTTAATTCAATTTAATTTTAAGGTTCACTAATGCCATTTTATGGTACATATTTATTTCAAAAAATGAATTATCGAGCATAGTGCACAAAGTCACGAGTTAATGTAGGGCGAGTGCACTGCGCGAGCCCCTAGATAAAAAATTAAATTAATTCAAAAATAAATAAATATATATTTGTAAATAACAAAAAACAACGAAGAAGTTAAAAAAGGGAAAAAAAACTAAAAAGGAAAGAAGAACAGTGAAGTGGTACATGTTCTACTATTCTTTAAATAAATTTGAAAAATAGAATCTCAAATATTATTTCATAAATCTAAAATTACTAAATAATAACTTTAATATTGTGCAATCTTTATCATTATGATCTATTTAAAAATAGAAAGGGCCACTTTTCCAACCCGAAAATCCCTTGATTAATTTTTAGACACTAGGTATGAATGAAATGAACTTAGGAATGGAATGAGAATCTGAATAAAATGACAATTCTTATGATTGGTATGTCTACGGAATGAAATATCAGTTTTTTTTATCTTATATAATGAATATTTTATGTAGTTTAAAATTTTCTTATAATTGAGTCTGTCCCAGACACAATGATGTGGCAGATGAACTGTCTTGAGCGTGAAGTATTCAATACTTCACAAGATTGCAATAAAGAACTGGCTTCCGAGCTGACATCTTTCTTCTATTGGTGTGTGCCCATGCTGAGTACAAGAGGAATCAGCAGCCCATTGGCTGCTCGACGATGATTTTCAGCATCGTTTCTTCACAACATGATGTTGTGACCTCAGAAGACGTCTCTGAGACCAAGGAGCCCCCGCTCGTGATCAACCATAAGCTGTTTTCTGCCCAGCATGCTCGTGACATTCCTGCTGTAGATCCTGATGCCAGCTCTGCTGAAGATGTGCCGCCGTCTGTGCCTCACAGACCTGCACCCAGATCCTCTATCAATGCCGTGTTCTTTGAACGGCATATTCAGTTCTTGGACAGAGAAGTTTAATTCCTTGAGAAGACTATTAGGACTGTCTGGACTCGAAAGCAAGAGCTTGAGTCTTTGATTATGGACCTAAAGGCTCGTGCCTTTGGTTTTGCCTCTCCATTGGATACACCAAAGGCTGTTCCAGCTGCCGTTGCTGCTGAAGTGCCTCCCGCCTGAAGCTTTGGCTTTTATGGCAGCCACTAAGGGAGAGAAGTGATGATAAGATGGAGAAGTGATGATAGCATGGGGGAGAAGATCATGGAGAAGATAATGGGAGAAACGTGTTTAAGTTTGGTTTTGTTACCACTAACTACAGTCGAGACTGCAAAAACAATGATCGTGGATGTTGGTGAAACCCCCCAGCTCAGATTAAAGGGGAGTTCGTGAAAATTGTGTCTGACAGTTTTTATAAATATAACTTTTTGATATTTTGTTTTGATCTGCGGAGTTTTTTTCAAGTGGTGTGCAGATTAAGAGTTATTGTCTTCCATAAATGCCAAAGGGGGAGATTATTAGTGCCTTTGGTATGCACTAATTGTTTATTTATGTTGTTGGCGAGATATGTTCGATAATATATGTTTGGGTATGTCTCAAGAAGACTTGGTATTCTGCTGTGCAAGAAAAGAAGAACAGTTGGCGAACTGTTCTCTCTGATGTCCCAGACATACCTAAGGACACTTTAATTATGGTAGTTTCCATACCGGAAAGATCTTACGCCCGATCAGTTTGAAAGGTCAAGATATAATAGTTTGACTACCTTGTGGTGTAGATACCGTGCTGAAATTAACCCTACTACACATAGAAAGCATCTATACACGTTTGGGAAGATCACAAACCAATATTCACTTACCTATACCGGCGGAATGAGACCAACGATGTTATTGAAGTGAAGATTATAAGAAGACCGATTTTTACAACAATCGGTGGATGACTTTCTTAGATTCTCTTAACATATTATTTGAGAGTCATTATTGCTTGTGTCACATGTATTAACTAGTAGTTGTACCTTAAACAGTTCAACGTGATAGACTAGTTTTTGAGTGTTTTGAGTGAAACACGTGAAGGGTTGTTTAATCCATATTGTACGCAATCTCGGGAGAGATTGTAAGTTGAAGTTGTTAGTAGCTAGAGGGAGTCTAGTGTCACGGTTGTGAGGGGATCTCACACCTTTCGTTTGGCGAACGAGCTCTTGAAGAAGAACGGGTGACATAAGGAGGGAATCCTGTATGTTTAAGTTCCTCAATACACTTCATGAAGTAGTAGCAAATGAATCTTCAAGTTTGGGCGAAGTCCCCCCAGAGTATGTTGATTAACCGAACTGGGTTACCAATCTCATGCGTTATTTACTGCTTTCTATTTACTGTTCTTACGTCTGTTCCACACATATCGTAGAACACTTATCAAGCAGTTTTCATTAAACACCATTGCACGGATTAGTGTTTTTCATTATAAATGATTCCAAATCTTACGAACTATAACATTAATAGGCAATAAAAATTTACCACAACCCTCCCATCTTCGACCGCGCTCATGTTTTTGATGAAGGTGGCGGTACTACAAATTTTGATAAATCTCGGCTAAATCGTCCTCGACACCCAACTGACCTTGATTCTTCTAGAGATGGAGATTGTAATGGTGTGGAATTGAATAATAATATCATTGATGTGGCTATTTGTAATGTTCCAACCCATGACACCACTTTATCTCCCATGCACACGTCCCCGAGCTTGTATGGTCAACCTAAGGAGATTCCTCTATCTCCTATGAAGCTTTAATTGTGTCCTTATGTCGGTTCAGTTCTTAATTTGGAATGCACGAGGCTTGGGATCAAAGGCTAAGTGTGGTTATTTGCATAATTTGATCAGATTACACCGTTTGCCGATTTTTGTGATTATTGAGCCTAAAGTCCAGTTTGACTCTTATTTTTTTAGTCGTCATTTTGGGTTGACTTTGGTGGCGTCTAATTTATCTAATCATATTTGGATTTTTTGTTCTCATGGTTTTACTATGTCTGTGGATTTGGAGTTTAGTCAGTTGCTTCATGTAAGAGTGGATTCACCTTTGTTGAGCAGGACTGTGTTTTTGTCTCTTGTTTATGATCGGCATTCTCGTGAAGACAGATTTGAGCTTTGGGATCAGTTGAGGGACATTACTCTCAGTATTGATGGGAGGCCGTGGCTTGTTGGATGACTTCAACATTTTTTTAACTGCTGATAAGGTTGAGAATGGCGTGTCTGATCGTTATCGTGAGATGATGGATTTTGGGGACGCTATTTCAGATTGTCAGTTGTTGGATCTGGGTTTTGATGGAGCATGGTTCACATGGGAGCGGCCTTCTTCCGGTTTGAGAGAGAGGTTGGATCGGATTTTGCTTGGAGAGTTTTGGACGTCTGTCTTTGCTGTGACCAGAGTCACCCACCTTTCGAGACACACCTCTGATCATGCTCCTTTTCTGGTTAGGTGTCAGTTCCTTGAGCAGATTCCGAAATCATCCTTCAGATTTCAGAATATGTGGATCCGGCACCACACCTTCAGGGAGACTGTTATGCAGGAGTGGATTGTTCGTACTAGATTCAGCGGTATGATGAACCTGCAGCTGAAATTGAAGCGGGTTAGGAAGAGGCTGAGGCAATGGAACTGGGATGTCTTTGGAGATGTTTTTGCTCAGGTTAGGCAGACTGATGTTGTGGTTACTGTTGCCCAGGCTTCATATGATTCTTCCCCTACTCCGGAGGCTCGTGCTGAGCTCAGTCGCTGTGTGGCTGAGTATGTGCTTCGGACGAGGATGGAAGAAGATTTTTGGAAGCAGAAGGCGGCGGTTTGGTGGGTGACTGAAGGGGAGCAGAATTCCCGGTTTTTCCAGGGCTGGGTGAAGCATAAGCGGTGTAAGTCCAGGATTCACTCGATTGAGTATGATGGGCGTGTGATTGAGGATGATGCTGGGATTCGTGCTTCGGCTGCGGTTTTCTTTTAGAGGCTTCTCACGTCAGATATTGCTCAGTTAGGTGATCCGGATTTCAGTTGTTTGCATGGGATTCCTTCAGATATGGATACAGATGAGCTCTGCCAGGTTCCGGATACAGATGAGATCAGAGCTGCGGTTTTTCGTATCAGTGGGGACAGTGTGTTGGGACCAGATGGTTTCACTTCTCTGTTTTTTCAGCATTGTTGGGACTTTGTTAGCAGTGATGTTGTGGGGGCGGTTGCAGATTTCTTTGCAGGGGCCCACATGCCGCGCAACTTCATGGCTACTACTATTATCCTTCTGCCAAAAAAGGAGAGATCGGTTGCTTGGACCGATTACCGGCCTATCAGTCTGTGCAATGTGACCAACAAGATTATCACGAAGATTCTGACGTCTCGGCTGGCTCCATTTTTGCCTGCTGTGCTCGCTCCGAATCAGAGTGGTTTTGTGAAGGGTCGATTGCTCAGTGATAACGTCTTGCTTGCTTAGGAGATGATTGGGGACCTCCACATCAGCTGTGAGGTTCCCAATATGGCTCTTAAGCTGGATATGGCGAAGGCGTATGATCGGGTTTAGTGGTCATTCTTGCTTGCTGTTTTGAGGCACATAGGATTTCCGGATCAGTGGGTGGACATGATTAGTCGGTGTATCAGGGATTGCTAGTTCTCGGTCCTCGTGAACGGGGCTCCGGATGGTTTCTTTCCTTCTTCTCGAGGATTGAGATAAGGTGACCCTCTTTCGCCCTTCTTATTTGTTCTTGCGGCTGATTACTTGTCTCGGATTCTGGACAGATTGATTTGTGGTGATCCGATCATGTGGTACAAGACAGTGAAGATGGGATTTCCCGTTTCTCACTTGTCTTATGCTGATGACATCATCATTTTTACTAGAGCTGCTCCGGATGGTTTGGGTCGGCTTGTGGACTGCTTGGAGCACTATTCTGCGGTTTCGGGCCAGCTGGTGAACCGGGGAAAGAGCAACTTCTACATTATGGAGAAGTTTGTTCCGACTTGGCATCACCAGATTCAGTCCGTATGTGGTTATCAGCGGGGTTCTCTGCCGTTCACTTATCTTGGTGTTCTGATCTACAGTGGCTTTCTGAAGTGCTCGATTTTCCTCCCTTTGAGACAGCGTTTGAGTGACAGGATTCACAGTTGGTCGCACAGGCACTTGTCTTTTGGAGGTCGTCTGGCGCTCATCATGAGCACCCTTGCTACTATTCCTTTACATATTTTTCAGGTCATGGAGCCGCCTCAGAGGGTCCTTCATCAGCTCAAGCAGATGATTGCTCGTTTCTTTTGGGGTTCTATGGGTGAGCAGAGGAAGATGCACTGGATCAGCTGGGAGACCATCTGTTTGCCGGTTTCTGAGGGAGGTCTGGGTATCCGTCGGTTTGGTGATCTGGTCACTGCTTTCAGTTAGAAGCTCTGGTGGAGGTTTAGAGCTCGTGATTCTTTGTGGGCCCGATACATGTGGGCTAAGTATTGCAATGGTGGATTTTATCCTGAGAGGGTGTTGTTGGGGCCGCATGACAGCCGGGTTTAGAAGAGAGTGGTTAGGGTTGGTGCTCAGGCTTAGGACCATATCCGGTGGTCCCTTGGGGACGGCCATGTTAGTTTTTGGGATGATATTTGGTGTGATGATGTGCCTTTATCTTCTTATTGCCCTGCTTCTCGCTTTGATCATGTTCATGTTGATTGGTATTTATCTGATGAGTCTTGGTCTGTTGAGCGTCTGCATGCGTTACATGATCATTATGCCCTGCCTGTTGATCTGTTTGATTCAGTGAGCCGGACTCCAGTGCTGTGGGGAGAGAGGGATAGGATACGGTGGAATTTGACCTCGACAGGTGAGTTCTCTTTGACCTCTGCTTAGGATCAGGTCAGATACCGACGGCCTGAACGTGCTATCTTTGGGTCCTTTTGGCATGATTGTCTCACCCCTACTATATATGTCTTTCTTTGACGTCTCATGCATGATCACATTCCTGTTGATGTTAGGTTGCAGTCCCGTCGTATTCATCTGGCGTCTCGTTGTTAGTGTTGTGTCGTTCCGCAGGTCGAGTCCATTAAGCATGTTTTTCTTTGGTCTGAGTCTGCGAAATCGGTGTGGGCATATGTTGCGAATTGGTTCCATATTTCAGCTCCACAGACACACACTGTTGCACATGCTTTTGGGTTTTGGAGGGGGTTGTTCCCACGGTCTGCTCCGAAGCACATTAGCTTTTTGATTCCTTGCTTGGCTTTCTGGTTTATTGGACGGAGAGGAACAGCCGCAAGCACCGCGGCGTTCCTTTCCTTGTGTCTCACATTGTTTGGCAGGTACAACATCACTTTGATCTTCTAGTTTCGGCTGGGAAACTCTTTCCGCAGCATTGGTTGGGCTGTTACCCTCAGGTGCCTTTTATGCCCGTTGCTGACCCCGTTCCTAGATCTCTCCGGTCTAGAATGGTGTCGTGGCGGCCTCCGGAGGCACCCTGGGTGAAGCTCAACACGGATGGGGCTTTCTCAACAGATCTTCAGATGGCGGCTGGTGGTGGGGGACTCATTCGGGACCATATAGGATCGTTTTTGGCCAGTTTTTGTGCACCCCTGAGGGCGGCTTCCAGCTTCGATGCTGAGTTCCAGGCTCTTCTTCACGGTCTTCGGCTTGCAGTTCAGTATTCGGATCATGTTTGGATCGAGATGGATGCGGCTTCTGTTGTGTCGGTGTTGCAGTCGGGGCGTCAGGGCTCGGCTGTGACCCGTCATACGCTTACCTCCATCAGATTGTTGTGTAGAGGTCGGCATGTTCGGTTCACGCACATTCATCGTGAGGGGAACCGGACGGCTGATTTCCTTGCTGGTAGAGGGGCCCAGACCTCGGTTTTGACTTTTTATGACGATGTTTCAGCACCTCCATATCTGCTCTCCTTGGTACGGATGGATCAGTTGGGTTACCCCAACTTTCGATTTAGATATCATTGATGAGGCTCGTGGTTCTCATGGTTGGTTTATTTTCTATTTATGGTTTGTTTGTCTGTTTGGAGTCTCAGTTGGTTTGTGGCTGCGCTCCACGTGTTTGTGTTTTCTTTAGTTTTGGAGTTAGCATTCGAGTTGTGGGTGCATCTCCATTGTCTGTTTTGCTTTTCTCAGGTTCTCATATTTGGTTAGGAACATGTTCACTTTTGGGACATATTCCACCCATAACATTGTACGAGACGTTTCAGTATTTATTTATAGGCTGGGCATGGTGCCGAATGTCCCACCCTCAGAGGTGTTTTTGAAAAAAATAAAAATAAAAATTCACCACGATTCCATCTTTATTTATAAAAATATAAACGCACATAACTTAAGAGCATAGCCTTGCAAAGAAGACAAAATTATGAGATGAAAAAAACAAACAAACGAAAATAAAATAAAACAGAATACTATTGTTAAGTTTTATGTTTCAGTAATTATAAGTGAAAAGTAAACTAAAGTCTGGGACGTTGACTTAACTCAAAAGATCGGCCCACATCTTTTTCCCGAGATCAGAGTGAGAGGCCAAAAGGTAAATCGCTTCCTTCTGGCGACCCACGTAGAAATTGAACAACTCATCTTTGGGAGGTAAATATTCAGCCTTGATCACCGGATGATCGAGAAAATTATCCGTCCATGCCGCTATAGCCGGAAATCTGGACGGATCAATAAATTTCACCGATGCTACTTCCTCCCAAACAGGCAATAGGTACGCAGCGAATCCCATCATCAAGTCCATATATCCAAGTTCTTCCCCACCAAAAAAACTCTTCCCCCTTATCTTTTCCTCGATCTTATCCAAATATTCAACGGCTAGTTTCACTGCTCTCTCCTGATCCTCGCCCTCGGAATATACAGCAAGAATTGTTGACGTAATAATCTGACACAAACAATGGAATCTAATTAATTAATTAACCTATAATATTATAATATATCACTTTAATTAATACATACACACATACATACCTTTTGGTCTATAATTTTAGCCCAAAATCGAAGTTGGGCTCTTTCGTGAGCGTCTAGAGGCAACAATGGGTGTTGGGTCCATACCTCGTCGATGTATTCGAGGATGATGGCAGATTCAGGGAGTGGATTTCCATCATGAACGAGAACTGGGACTTTTCCGTGGACGGGGTTGAGTTGAGAGAGGAGAGAGCTTCTGTTGAAAAGATCTTCTTCTATGTATTCGTATTCAACGCCCTTTAGCTTCAACGCCCACCTCACTCTATGCACATATGCGCTAACCCAATACCCTACTACTTTCACACTCTTGTTATTCTTTTCCATTTTGATGCTATAAAATCATAAATATGGTAAGTTCACAAACAATATATATATACTATATACATATATATGTGTGTGTGATTTGCTAGAAGCATCTGGGAACCTTCTTATGCAGGTTTGGGGATATTTGAATAGTAAAATAAGGAGAATTATCAATTAAGGACCTGAAAGATGGGTAATCTATCGATTTAGGACTTGAAAGATGAAAACTTTTAATTCAGGACCTGAAAGATTAAAATTCTTAATCCGGGACCTCAAAAATCACGAATTTTAATTTCTATTTATTTTTTAATTAATTTTATATTAATCAAAATTCATGATTTTTGAGGTCATGAATTGATAATTTTCATTTTTAAAGTCCTGGATTAAGAGTTTTCATCTTTCAGATCCTGAATCGACAATTCTTCTAAAATTAATTAGTTCACGTGGAGTGATAATTTTTTTAGTCCACCGATATAAGGACGACTTTTCAAAAGTTTTGCCTATAATATACGGCCATTTAATTTACTCAAAAATGAAATAAAAAAAATGTCATGTGATTGACTGTTGACCCCTTCATTTGGGTTTTTTCGGATTAATTTTATTGCTAAATTCTATGCTATCCAAGACCATATGCCTGCTCACTAGGAAATGAGAAATACAATATGAATGAAATTGATGGGAGGGGCCACGGCGATTTAACGAAGGGTAATTCTAAACACAACCCCCATTTTACTCTTTGAAGCCCCTTAAATTTATTTATAATAGAGTTATTATTTGAAATTTCTATTTTGACCTTTTCTATATATATGTATATATTATAATTTTTAATCCTTACTGTAGCGGATGAAATGGCAGCAGATTCGTGAACAGGAAAAGCTAATGTACAAAAACTCCGTTCACCAAGCCCCACCCGATTTTTTTTTTTCGGATTTTATAGCCCCTTTTCTTTTTTCTTTCAAATTTTAGAGTCCTTATTGGTTTTGCTTTCCATCATGGTGCCGACGACGATGCCTTTTAATTTATAGGATTTTTATGTTCTTGGACATTAATAATTAAACTTGGAGAAGAGGAATTCATGATCCAAAAAAATTGAATCTTTTTCAGTTTTCGACAACTCCATGATGAACTATTACTTGGAAGTGAACTTTATTTATTGGAACAACTACATTAAGATACTAAACCTAAATAATTTTTCTTCTTCATTGAAACAGTAAAGAGATGAAAAAAAACATAGGCGTAGAAAATAGGTTGAAAATAAAAGAAATGAGATGGTGCTCTGCAAAAATAAAATAAATCCTTGTTTGATCGGGTCGGCTTGATCTTTAACATATTGTTTGTTTTGAATTGGGAAATGACGACCATTGAATTTTATTTTTTTAAATCATGAATAAGGTAGTGGCTATAGTTTGGGGCTTTATTTTATTTAACTAGGATTTTTTAAATGGTGGCTATGAGGGTAAAAAAGTCTAATAAAATTATTTTTATAGTTTAATAATTTTGGGGGCTATGAAGAGAAAAATGGGGGTTGTGTTTAGAATTATCCTTTAATGAATACCTGATATAAATAATCAATTTATATTAAGGCATCTCAATTTGTTCTAACCAATTTCAATGTTATCATTATTACATCACATCATAAAATATCTATTTATTATTTATCTAACATATTTATCTCCAATCATTCTACTTAAAAAGTAATTTTTAATGGGTCCTCTATTATATCCACTCATTTATCTTTTATTATATTTTATTAATTTATTTATTTTATATATAGATCATTATTTTACTTTCATATTTAAATTTAAATATATGGAGTATTTAATTAATAAAATAATTTTAAAAATAATCCCCAAAAAATTGAGCAATATTAAAATTAAAAAAAATTAAATCAATGCATAAAAAAAATATTAAAAAAAATACAACTCAAACCAACATAACTAAAAACATATAAAATTTAAATTAACAAAAAAATGTTATTTTTTGTCTTCTCTCATATATATTTGGTTGTATATGTTCATACTTTATTGTATGTAATATCGAAATTAATTATCTTTTCATCAATATTAAGTGTTGGAGGAAAAAAAAAAAGCATATATATATATATATACATATTTATACATTTACGCATGTTGGATATTTGAAATAAAAAATAAAATAAAATAAAAATCAAGAAAGTCAATGAAAAGTGACCTTGGGTGACGCAGACGCTAGTGGACAATGATAAAATCCATTGTAATTTAATTTAAGTAGACAATGATAAAATCCATGGTTATTTAACAAAATAAGACCGTTTAGTTCATTGCAATTGTCATTTCAGGCATTGTGTATTTGATTACAAAATCATGCATATAATTACTAAGCATTACATAATGTTAATAAAGTATTACCATAATGCTAGCCAAACATTATATCAAATACGAATATGAACATTTTTAGCTGACAATTGGTAAATTTCAATCAACTACAAATTCCTCCATATTATTATTTATCTATTTATTTAAAACTAGATCTGACTAGATTTCCAATAATAAAAGGGTCATCATTTCATTAATTTTTCATGAAATTAAAGTCGTTTTAAATATTAAAAAGAAATGGAAAATAATTGAAAAAATTAATAGTGTAACAGCCACCGTAACATACGATTTGTCAGAGGGGATCTCATGATTGAGAAATTATATGACACGTACGCATATGGTGTACTCTCTCACACAAAATAATATTTTTTAAATAATAATGAACCGATTTATTATTTTATTATGTATGAGAGGGGCACATTACGCGGCATATAATTTCTCATCATCCTCAACGAGAAGAACGTATCTGGGTATGATTAGTTTCATTTTCCTTTTTCCTTTTTCCTATAAGAAAAATAATATTAATATAAAAGTAGCATTAGTTTTTTCATTTCATGCAAGCAAACGATGATGAGATCGACTTGGCCTAAATATTTTCAAAGAGAATCCTCCAGCCTGGATGTTTGACATACTTTTCCTCCTTTGAACAAATTCATGACATTAACGTTATACCAACACCAATATTCATCATTCAAATAATTAAATAATATCCCTTTCTCTTATTTGCTGCAACACTCTTCTTTCCCCTCAAACCAAAGCAATTCTCTCAAAACAGTGAAAAGTGAAATCACAAACATAAAATATGGCCTCATTCGCACCGCAATCTCCACCACTACCGCCACCTCTTCTACCCCAGCTATTCCGCCATATATTTCTTGATATCAGAACCAAAAAAATAAAATAAAGACTGCACAAAATATGGCTGAATCATGTGTTGCTAAATCTGAACCTAAACCAACCACGGCATCTGATGATGCTGCGAAGATTTACGTAGACGGCAAATCGAACATGGGGAGGAAGGGGAAGAAAGCCGAAAATAATGGCGAGAGTGGTAAAAGTTCTGATGTAGCTGATAAATGGAAACTTCCGTCGCTTCCGCGATTTCGAGACGTTGATGAAAGAGCTGATGAATTTATAGCTAAATTCCGTAATGATATGAAGCTTGAAAGAAAGCAGTCGATATTGGAATTTCAGGAGATGCTCAAAAGAAGTGCTTGAACAAAATTCATGTATATAATTGGTTGAATGTATTGAAGATTTCGTTTAGTTAATTAATTAATGTGTATTCTTTCTCTTTAATTTCTTTATTTCTTGTTTGTTTTAGACTGTAATATCCCACATCGGTGAGAGAATGAAAGTTTGATAAGTATATAAGTGGGCTTAATGGACTCTCTAACAACTTGAGTTAATCATTTTGACAATGCGAGAACAGAGATCAAGTAGTTGCTGAGCACGTTATGCCGTCATTTCATTACTGAATCCTACCTCGTGGGCTTTAGGTCTTACCTAGACTTTTAGTTTATTGATTGTTGAATGCCCAAATATTTGAAAGGGGCTTTGGGGTCTTACATAGACTTTTAGACTTTTAGTTTATTGATTGTTGAATGCCCAAATATTTGAAGGGCTTGTATCCAGTAAAGATATATTTGCATTACCGGGTCCCACCTATGGGTCTAGGGCTTTACATACACCAATTCGGGCTCAACCTTTACAGCAGGTTGCTTTCATCACAGACAGCCCAGAGACAGTTGAAATATCTCGTAATAAGAGAGCAATAAAGGGATCAGCTCAAAACAGGAACAAAGCTAGACAATCCAAGAAAGAGAGGCAAAGAAAAGAAGAAACTAGACTCCCATTTCCACCAGAGCTACCCCTCTCGGCATCAAAGTGTTTGAAATGGAGCCGACTCTAGAATCAGTAGTGCCACACAGAGGAGTCCCACCACAAAACTCTGAAGCTGACTACTTCAGAATGACATATCCTCCATTGGATAGGACATCCAGGAATAGAAGAGCTCACTCAGAAGCAATGATGGCAAAGCAAAGAGCCGACAAACAAGTAGCAGAGTTCATAAAGAAAAACCTTTATCGTGGCAGATTCAGAAGAGCTGCAAAGAGTCTTTACAAGGTACTACTACTAGTACTTATAGAGACATTGTCTCAATTCAGAGACCCATTTTCTTCTGACAGCTCTACATGGAATGAGTTTCTAGAGAAGAGAAGAAAAATGGAGCATACAATGGACAGGATAAAGGAGCCCTGAACAAAACCCAATTGGTGTGCTGAGAGGAATGCTGGATCTTCGAAGGTGTCATTCAAAGCCAGGAGAACAAACACTGGCTGAAGTTATGAATGATCTTATAATTTGGTCAAAGATTGAGCTACCTGCACTACAAACTCAAGAATAAAGAGAGCTCTGGGACAATCCCCAAGTACATCAGTGCTGGGTTCTAAATGAAGTCTACAAAATCAGGGTTCAACAATTGCAACAAGTTGCTAGAAGAATTTAAAGGTAAAATCAACAAGCTCATGATCAACCAACAACAGCTGAAGCTTCAACATCAAGATCCACTGCAATATGTCAAAAATCAAAACTATCTGAAGAAACTCCTCAGGAAGAAAGAGACACTATCAATATCATTGCAGACTCTCCAGAGCATAGAGTGTGCTCGCATTGTGGCATGAAGAAACACACGAGAGGATCGTGTTTTCAATTGGTTGGCTACCCAGATTGGTAGGATGAAACTAAGAAAACAAAACTACCAACTCACACTCGAAATCGAGAAGGCAGCATCACCGCCACAGTCACCGCCGACCGGGCTATCAACGTCGGGGCGAGCAACAACGGAGCAGCAAGCTGCGAAGTTAAATCAGGAGTTGCAGAAATGAACTCGAGAGCAGCAGCAAGGGTTTTAATCAACGAAGGTAGTAATAAGGGTGAGATTTTGCACTTTAGTCCTTCAGTTATGACAACTTATAGCTGACGCCCCAGAACTAATGAGACTTGTGGAAATTCCAAAAACAACCCCATACTTTGTACTAACCCATTTCAGGTCCTCGAAGATTCTCCTATCGCGTGTACAGTTCCCGATTTGAGTACTGAAAAAAATAAACAATGGATTTTCAATTGTGGTGCCACAGACACCATGACCTTTGATGTCTCCGATATTGTCAAACATACAGCACCCAGAAAATCTCATGTGCAGACAGCAAACAGAGAACTTGCACCGGTTGAAAGAGCAGGAACCATTAACCTATCTCCCACACTTCAGTTGTCCAATTGTTTAGTTGTTCCGACTCTATCACATAAACTTCTGTCTATAAGCCACGTCACCAGAGAACTGAATTGTACAATGCTAATGCAACCTCATTTCTGTTTGTTACAGGATATCAGGATGGAGGAGATTATTGGACGTGGCACTGAAAGACGTGGACTATATTATGTGGATGAGATAGCTCCAAAAGGTGTTGCGATGCTGACTCACGGACCTGGTAACCGGGAGGCTTGGCTTTGGCATCGTTGGTTAGTGTAGCGCTCCGGTCCCGAAAGACATTGGAAATGAACGCCACGGGGGTTGGAATTAAGAAGCGGGAAAGAAAGGGGTAACCTTAACAGAAAATTCAGAAACCAAACATGCATTATAATTATAAAATCCTAGTTCAACAATAATACGAAGATCAGAGTTATAGAATAATTTAACAACAATAACAACAAAAGTGCGGAAGCAAGACTTTGAACAAAAGAGAAGTCAACGGGAAAAACACATAATTAACAAAAGCCCGTTCCTCAGCATCATCACTTCCACGCGCTACTCTGCTGATCTGAAAATATTTTGAAAGATTTGGGCTGAGTACTAATGCACTCAGTGGGCAAGTTTTCGTAATGAAGTTTATGAAATTCATTTCCTAAAAGTGATATATCTGTATTTATGCATGTAGTGAAGCTTTAGGAGGTTTTAGAATATAAAGTAATCTAAATTCACCAAAATATTTTATCATGAAGCACTAAGTGTATAACCAGTCACTGCCCGCAACTTCTACTACATCATCAACGCATAAGTTTTAAGAGTATCACCAATGAATATAACTGTTCATTTTAGTCTTCACGGCAAGGAATAGGGCATGACAAATAAAGCATACATAATGTAGCTACTCACATTGACACAACGCTGATATATGAGACTCCGACAACATACAGTAGCACGTAAATATTTTTAATACAGATAATCACATATGCAATTTAAGCAAAGCAGAGTTTAATAACTCGAAATATAAAGTTTAAAAAGATAGAATAGCCCACCTGGTTAGCAAATAATAACTGAAGCTTTTACGATTCTTTTAAGAGTCCCCTAAGTCCGATGTTCTGAGTTTTGTCCTACACATAAAGACTAAGATTTAGAAGCGTATCAAGTCAAATCCTAATCATGAGCTAACTAATTAAAATTCTAAAGTACAAGGTTTTATGCCCATGAAATTAGTTGATGAAATTAATGATATAGGAATTTAAGAAATCATAGAATAATCTGAAGTTATAATGTAATTACATAATAAAATTTTGAATTTTAAAATATATATATATATATATAAAATAAAATTAAGATGATTAAATATGTAAAATAAAAATGAAGTTAAGAAGATTTGAAACCTTAACCTCTAATGGGTTAACACAAGCCTTAACCACTAAGCTAGAGATTAATTTCAAAAATTAATGCAGATTAATTATTAATAAAGACAGATCATTTAATGCAGAAAATGTAGAGATAAAGGGTGTAAAAATGAGAGTAAGAGGAATTGAACCTAAGACCTAAGATTATTTGAAGTATATATTAACCACTTGGCTAAACACCATTTTCGAAAATAATACGGTTTTAGAATTAATTAAGCTAATTTGCAGAATATTTGAAATTAAAAGAGAAGAAGGGAAATTAAAATAAAAGGAAAGAACTAACACATACACACGTACACAAGACACAGTTCACGCACACTCCCGCTCTCAAATTAAAGAAAATTCGATTATCATTCATTAAACACACATGTATATTTATTCCCAACTATTTTAATTCAAACAAAAGAAAGAGATTTATACTCTTTTTAATGCTTTTGGAGACAACACATTTCTTTCAAATCACACTATCTTTCCTCACCCATATTTAACATAAATATGTACAGTGACCGCAAACAAACTTTTCAATTCCAAATCAATGGTTTGTCTCTCTATTTTTTTTTACGGCACTCCATTAAAATAATTAAAAAAAATCCTCATTTGTCCTTTCTCAATTCAAAATCCTATGCAAATTCAAACCTAATTAAATCAAAGTCAACTATCTCTCTCTCTCTTGGAAGTTGGAGTCCATGTACACAATTTAAAACACACTTCTTTCTCTCTCTCCAAACCCCTTACACGCACTCACACAATCTGAGAAGCAAAACAGTACTCTATCTCTCTCTACTGTAAATAGGCATTTTACTATCAAATTAAATAGAATTAAATTCATTCTCTCTACTCCCTCTCCAAACTGCAAGAACACAGCACACACATTCACGAGTCATCTTCAAAATTTTATCATTTTATTTTACACATGCATTATTGAACTTATTTATTTTTAGAGAAACCCAACAATATTTCCACCAAAAATGAAAATAAAACAACAATGAAAGATTTGAGAAAAATTCCAAATATTATGTTTTCTTGATATCAAACTTAAAATTAAACCTTCAATACTTCGATAATCACGAAAATAAATATGGGAATGAGATAGAGAATGAAGAGAAGGAGAAGAGGGAACCATTGCATGTCGGATCCGACCACCGGAAAAGGTTACCGACGACGCACCGATGTGCGGCCATAGTGACTTTTTCCGGCAATTTTGACCTTCATTTCCACACCAAAATGGTGTTGTTGAACTAAAAATGAAAAGAAAAACAAAATCTGAAATTTTAAAATATTTTTGGCCGGGATCTGGGCGGCGGACGGTGGTCCGGCGGTGGCGCTCTGCCTCTGGCCACCTTGCCAGAAAATACATAAATGAAGGAGAGAAGAGAGATTTGTAGTGCTGACCTTAAATCTGAAATGGGTGAAATGAATTATTCATTCATTTATCAAAGTTATATATTTATAGGCAATGGGCTAGGATGGGCCATCCACTAGATTGGACTGAAAATCAAAGGATTCAACAATAGATATAGGCTTAACTAATTATGTTTTTTTTTTCTAAAGCCCACTACAAAAACTATTGGATCTAATTAAAAATATGAATTATATTACTTATTATAACTATAAGATTTGCATCTATAATTAAATTTTGGATGATAAAATTTTTGGGATACTACAGTTAGGGCATCCGTCTATTAGTTATCTAAAAATGTTGTTTCCTAGTCTTATTATTTCAAGAGACATGCATTGTGATACTCGTTTTTAGCCAAAAGCCACCGACAGTCATTTAAATTCAATAATACACGGGTTAATTCTATTTTTCCCTAGTTCACTCTGATATTTGGGGTCCTGCACCGGTTATTGTGGGGTCCTGGGTATCAATATTTTTTATTATTTATAGATGACTGCTCTTGAATGACCTGGATTTATTTTTTAAAACATATGTTTGAGGTCTTTGACAAATTCACCCATTTTTATGCCCTAGTGAAAACTCAGTTTCAGAAATCTATTCAGATTATTCGTTCTGACAATGTGGGAGAGTATGTTAATTCTCGAATGTCACAGTTCCTTGCCACACATGGCATATTTCATCAAACCACCTGTCCATACACCCCTGAACAAAATGGTGTCGCAGAACGGAAAAACAGAATTCTTCTTGAAATGGCCCGAGCTATGTTGCTCGAATCCAGAACTCCAAACAACTTTTGGCCGGAAGTACTTGCAACTTTGGTCTATCTTCTAAACCGGCTTTCTACCAAAGCATTAAAACTCCAAACTCCTCTCCAAACCCTATCCACATAAGCTAAGATCCCTGTGGCTCTTACCCTCAAACCGAGAGTCTTCAGTTGCTCGGTATTCATCCATCTCCCTAAGTAGAATCGTCACAAATTCTCTTCATGTGCAGTTAAGTGTGTGTTTATTGGCTATGGTATCAATCAAAAGGGATACCGGTGCTATGATCCTAAGTCTCGTCAAATGTTCACCACCATGAACTGTGATTTTCTGGAAAATGAGCATTTCTTTCACCATCTTAGGAGTCAGGGGGAGAATATGGGAATTAGTGACTCACTAAGCTGGTTGTCGATGCCAAACTCTGTGCCTATATCGGAAACTGGACCAATAGACGAAGTTAACAACACTGCGGAGATATCCTCAGATACGATACGGTCCACAGTCCTTGGAGACCATGCTTCAAAGACATCTTCTCCTCTTCTGATACCCGATGTACAAACTTCTAATGATATTAGTAATAATGCTTCTAATTCTAGTTCTTTCTTGGAAGCTGACACTAATGATGTGGAAGAAGTAATTAGTGATAAAGAGACAGGTAATGAAGCTGATAGTGAAAACATGAAAGTCAGTACGGAGACTGGGAGGTATGTGTTACCACTAAGAAGCAACAGAGGAGTCCCACCCAAGAGATATTCTCCTGAACACACTGGACGGAGATCTCAGTACTCTATTGAAGATTATGCTACAAGTCATCTTACGGAATCAGCCCAAGCATTCGAGGCTGCACTCCTGAGAGAAGAAGATATTCCATCATCTGTCAAAGAAGCTATGGAACATGAACATTGGAAAGAAGCAATGAAAAAGGAGATTGATGCATTGTCTAGAAATAATACTTGGGAGAAATGCAAGCTGCCAAAAGAAAATAAACCTGTTGGATGCAGATGGGTTTTTACCATCAAACGTCGACCGGATGGTACAATTGAAAGATACAAAGCAAGATTGGTAGCAAAAGGCTATACTCAGATGTATGTGATTGATTATTCAGAGACTTTTTCTCTAGTCGCAAAAATGAACAATATAAGGGTGTTGTTATCCGATCCATTGCAGCTAATCGGGATTGGTCTCACGTCAGTTTGATGTAACCAATGTCTTCCTTCTCAAAGAACTGAAGAAAGAAGTGTATATGGAAGCACCTCCAGGTTTTTCAGGAGAATTTAAAAGTGGAGAAGGATGCCAGCTGAGAAAAATATTGTATGGTCAAAACAGTCACCTCGAGCTTGGTTTGGGAGATTTACAGATGCCATGGTAAAATACGAATACAAACAGAGTAATTCTGATCATACCCTGTTTTTGAAGTAAAGAGATAACCGAGTGACGTGTTTAATCATCTATGTGGATGATATGATCATCACAGGAGATGACACTGAAGAAATCACAAGGTTGAAGCAAAACTTGTTTCAAGAATTTGAAATGAAAGATTTGGGAGGTCTGAAATACTTTCTTGGTATCGAGGTGCTGAGATCACGAAAAGGCATATTTTTGTGGCAGAAAAAATACATTCTGGACCTATTAGCTAAGACTGGTTTGCTTAACTGTAAACCAGCTGATACGCCAATCGTGGTTAACCATGGACTACAGATTGTTGAAGGGGCTGCATTAACAGATCGAGGATGATATCAACGTCTAGTTGGAAAACTGATTTATTTATCTTATACTAGACCTAACATTCCCTATGCAGTGGGGGTTGTCAGTTAATTCATGCATAAGCCTCAGTTGGAACATATGGAAGCTGCTCTAAGGATCATCCGCTATCTTAAGGGTACTGTTGGTTATGTTGTACTACTTGAGAAAAAAAACATCTGGAAGTTCATGGATACACTGATGCAGATTGGGCAGGAAATCTTATGGATAGATGATCTACAGGAGGGTATTTTACATTTGTTGGAGGGAATCTAGTCACATGGAGAAGTAAGAAGCAAAAGGTCGTTACTTTATCCAGTGTTGAGGCAGAATTCAGAGGGATCAAAAGCGGGCTCACAGAAATCTTGTGGCTAAGGAAATTACTGACTCAGATTGGTTTTTCTCCATCACAAAAGAGTCAATTGTTCTGTGATAATAAGACTGCAATCAGCATTTTAGAGAATCCGGTCCAACACGACAGAACCAAACATGTTGAAGTGGACCGACATTTCATCAAAGAAAAAATTGAAAGTGGCATTATTAAGTTACCATTTGTGCAGTGTGAGGATCAGTTGGCAGATATCCTGACAAAGGCGGTAAATTCCATAAGCTTTGTTGAAGTTCTTCGCAAGTTAAGTATTGGAGATCTCACTACTTAACTTGAAGGGGAGTATTGGAAGGAAAAACCGAGAAATAAGGAGTCAAAATTAGCACCAAGAAATTAGGGATTTATATTGATCTATTTCCTTTTATTGTACAAATAATCTCTTTAAAGTAGAACTGTAATTCATCTATTGAAATACAATACAATAAAATCCTTTCTTCTGTATCTAAATCTCGTTCAATGGCGTCTGTACCATTTAACAATATACCTCACTTTGTTCAAATGTATATGTACACATTCGTTGATATATATACAATTTAGTTACCTATGCAGGCGCGTTGCTTGGTATGGTGCATAACTGGTGTCTTATTCCGTATCACGTATTATATTTTTTATTTTTATTTTTGAAAAATATTTATAAATAAATTTGTCCATGGTGTATTATAAAAATAAAAAATTAAACATAAAAAGAGATATGGAGTGGGACAACAAAATTGTATGAAAAAAATAAATAAATATAAAAACCAATGTTGCGCCTCGAAAACCACCAAATAATGAGATTTGACCGAAATAACCCAAACCTATCAATAATTACCGCAAAATGTCCATCATTTCATTTTTTTTAACAAATCTACTCTACATAAAAAAAATACGGCGATTGTAGTTAGTATCACTGAACTCGCCAGAATACTATATTGATATTAAAAAAAATGTCAAATCACAAATTAATTACTTATTTCTAATGATGTCATTTTTCGTATTTGGTTATAAAAACAAAAAATCATCCCAAATACAATAAAATTAAAATCTCGTAATTGAAGCAAAACCACCAACCATCATCGGCAAATTAACACATCATGGCTCATTGAGAACCAAGTCATGAGCTAGTTAGTTCATGGAGAATTAATTATTATCCACCAACCACTGCACTTCAAAACTCCATGACTTCAATTGTCTTGAGCCATTTTTTTTTTATTTTTTTAAACCAGATCATAATTTTCCATTAATTAACTTGCTCCCCCATCCAATGGGGAAATGCATTGTTCCAAATAATTAAATCCGTACAACGAGTACGAAAATGTGCCACAGTGTGGGCCAAAGTATTAGCCTTTCGATACAAGGCCTGAAATCACGAATGACTCCGGCCTCAAATAGATTCAAAATAATCTTGAAGTCATCTTCAAGATAAGACTCCTCATCCTACTATCCTTTGAGTAGTCGAATTGCCAATAGGGAGCCCGAATAAATAATGTAGAGACCCAAGCCTTCTTGCATATAAGCATAAACCAAAACCATACATAATAGCATTGATCTCAGCATTCAAAACCGAATTAGGCCTCAATATCAATTTGGCAAGAGCAGCCCGTGGCTTTCCCTCCAATCCCGGATAACTGCTCCAACCTTATGCAGATTTGCATTCTCATTAACTGAAGCATCCACATAAAGTCTGAAAAAACCTTTCTCTGGTGGATATGATGCACTATTTATTATGCACAATTCTGCAACTAACACATGACAATGCAATATAGCAAGCGAATCGAGTATCGTATCCACATGGACTGATTATTTGACAATACTGAGTACTAAGCTGACAACTCTCTATTATCCAGGCTATCTATTTATAAGACTTCTAAAACTAGGCACGAATCTAAATAAAATAAAAGAACAGAAATAGAACCAACTAAACACAAGTAAATAAATTAAGCAAATAATCAAACTCAATCAATTAATGAGATACTAATCCTAGAGAATGTAGTACACATGTATCCACTATGATTCAATTTAATCCTAATCTTTCCCAATTTTAATCCGATTAAAGGTGAGGAATCAGAAATATATCTACCTATCTCCGTCAGGTCTCAAGGTAGAAGCAGATTAACAAACAACCTATTACTTTCGTCTCTAGGTTAATTTACTAACTCCCGATAGAACCACAGATTTAAATTCCCCTACAGATTCCTTAGAACGTGTACCAAATTATTCAATTAATCCCACTAATTAATTATCTCCGTCAGGACTCAAATTAACTAGCTAGCATGCATCAATTGTGATCAGTAATTAAGCATGAAATCAAAAGTTCTTGAACAAATGAACACAATAATCGGAAGGGAAAAATAACAAGATTAAATTAAATACATAGCTTCAATCATGCTTTACAAACCCTAGAATTAATAAAAGACTACTCACACATAATTAAAACCATAGAAATAATAGAAATAACAATAAACATTGACATAAAATAAATGTGCAATAGAATAGAAAAACCGGAATGACGATTCGTTGAATAAAACTTGAATTCTTCTTTCTTGAATGTTCACAGCAAACCTCGAAAGTAAAAAAAGTTTGGAACTCTAAAATAATGAATCATGCGTGTAAAATTCGTCCAAGACAATCCTATATATACTAGGTATCGAAAATCCGGGCCGAAAGATGAGTTCGTGGGCCGAAAACGCGTCCCGGGGGCCAAAAACATCGATCCCGCCGACCCGTAAGTGAAGCCCCGCCGACCGGCGGCCCCCACCCGTAGATCGGCGGCTGGATCGGCGGCCAAAACAGTGAAAACCGCCGATTTTCCCGGCAGCCTCAACCCGCCGGTCGGCGGGTTGACCAGCAGCTCCGCGCGCCTCCACCGTTTCGCTCCGTTCTCCTTCGTTTCTCATTTGATTGACCCGATTCAAGTTGCGTTGCGACCCTCTCTTGATCCTATATCTTTCTAGAAACTTTCATCCTTGAATTGGATCTTGGATAAATCCCAAATTCAGCTCAAACTTGCATAAGAAACACCAAAACATCAAATAGCCCATGGAAACTCGAAACTAATATAAAAACTCAACAAATGTATGTATTAATCTTCGAATATGATCTATATAACTCCTAAAATGCATGTAAAAACCATGTTTATCAGGATACCATCTCTTCTCCCCCACGGCAACACCTGAAGGCTTTGAAACTTGGAGAGAATGCCTCGCCTCCTTATAAACCAGCAGAAATTGTTCCGCCCTCTCATAATTCAACAAGGTCGTCTCTTCATGTTTTTATAGCAAAGATGCAACCACAGATGTCGCCATCATCATCAAACCTTTCTTTTTTCTTTTATTTTTTTTGATGTCGGGGATAACCCGCAGTCGTTATCGAGGTGCGCACTAGGAAATCCGCCCTTGTGTAATAACCTGCAAATCATACAGAAAAAGGTAAACCACACTTGGAAATCCAGGTGTGACAGACGGTAGTGGGAGCCTGCAAACCACACATGATCAAAGAGGTAAACCTAGCAAACCACACAGGATCGAAGAGGTAAACTACACTTGGAAAACCAGGTGTGACAGACTCACATCTTGGTGGTGGGATTCGAACTTGAAACATTTGGCCTCAAGATAATACCACTCCACAACTAGGTCACCCCAAAGGGACATCATTGAATCTTTCCTTTCGATGATGATGATGATGATGATGATGATGATGGTGATTATGAATTCAGTTATAGCAGTTGATAACAAGAGTAATTAACATTAAAACATAAATTAATGTTTTAGAGTCGGATTCATCTTTGATTTCAGGTTCCTTCTCTCTTTTCTTTTAGTTATTAAAAAGGAGGGGGCGGGAATATGATTCATGTTGTTTCCTTTTAGTTATAGAAAAAAGGTAAAGACTATACATATAGAGGGTGTTGTAACTTGAGATTGAGTATTAATTAGGTGTTACATGTTTATTGGACAAATTTTTTTTATCATATTTATATTTGAATTTTATAAAGTAACGAGGCTGTGAAGAGAAAAACTTATGTTGTGTTTAGAATTTTTCTGGAAAATTCTAAACACAGTCCATGATTTTCTCTTCACGGTCACCTAATCAATTAAAATATAAATATTATTTTTTTAGACCTTTGTACCCTTATAGCCTCACTACTTACAAACCCTAACAAAATAAAATAAAATCTCAAATCTATAGCACCCGCCCTCATTCTTTTTGTAACTTATGTTGTGTTTCGAATTTTTCTGAAACACAGTCCCCGTTTTTCTCTTCACAGTCTCCTAATTAATTAAAATATAAATATTAATTTTTTAGATTTTTGTACCCTGATAGCCCCACTATTTACAAACCCTGACAAAATAAAATAAAATCTCAAATCTATAGCGCCCACCCTCATTCATATTTTTACAAAAAGAATTATTTCGGAAGTTCATCTTTGTGGAATTCTAATGTCTATGTTTCTAAAAGTTTAGAAGAAATATAGCAAATCTTCATACCTTTCGCTCTCCTTACAACACATGCTTCAACATCATAGATCAATGGACTGTCTTGAAAATCATGGTATCTTAACAAGATTTGAGCATTTGTGGTGTGATGTTGAATTGAAGCCATCTCGATGAGGCTTCCAATCGAGGCAGACGTGAACAAGTTTTCTCAAAAAGACTAGTTCAATTGATTATTTTTCGGCTACTGAGAATTGGGATAATTTTTTCCGACAAATATATATCTCTCATCATTCTTGAATAATTCATATCATGTCATGAAGAATACAATATAGTATAGTGGTGTTAGACTTAGTGCGAAGAGAATTCGATGAGCATATGAGAAATAGAAAATCAACGAGGCAAATAGACAAATTTTTTTTGAAGATGGTAATTCTTCATATGCTTCACAACGAATTTTTGATGGGGTTATGACTTCAAGTTTCTTTCATATTCTTTTGTGAATTAAGAGGGGGATTGGGGCTATATATTTGTCATATCTTATCTTATTGGGTGTTTTAGTTATAAGACTGTAAGGGCAAAATGTAAAATAAATTATATTTTAATTTTTATTAAATAAGAGGGTTATGCAATGAAATTCGGGGGCTGTATTTAGAATCTCCCTTCTATAATAAAAATAACTATACTTTTTTTTATGAAAATTGATTCATATTAAAATCTCAAACAATGAAATAATATAGGAAGTTTTTTTTTTTTGAGATAAGATTAAACTAGCTAGTAATTTGAAGCTCAACAATGCATAATTTGCTTGAATACTTTGTCCGTCAATTGTAAATTAGTTTAGGGGTATTCAATATTATGATTAAAATAAGAGGACGAACTAAGGCAAAAGTCGTTAATAAGTATATATAATTTTATGCCATAATGATATAAAAATATAAATTAACAGAAGACGTCATACGTCATGATTAAGGGATTAGTTTTATATAAAGGAGGGAGGTTATATATATATATATAGGGTTGGGTTTCAGAAGGAACCACATCCTAGGTGAGAACTGAAAATCAATCTGAGCCATAGATCTCGTCTATTTGGACGGTCAAGATATGTTCTAAAATTCAAAAAAATACGGTGGCAATCTCGTAATAAGGTCCAACTTCGCTGCCCCTGAATCTTAGTGGGGGTAAAATCGGAAATTTTGAAAATATATGAATACTCAGAATTTACGTGTATATTTTTCAATTCGGGGTTTTAGCACTGTCATTTCCTATTTTAGCATTGTGATGACCTTTTTTAGCATTATCATGACTTATTTTAGCATGACTCTTTTTTAGCATTAGCATAAAAAAATGTCATTGACATTGATGTTGAATTATTAATATGGTGCAACCACGAACTTACGCATACCCAGGAGCCAAAAAATTTGAAGAGAAACTGAAAAAAACTCGAATTCAACTGTCAAACTCTCCCGAAAACATCATTAAAATCTTCAGAAAGCATGAAAACTCAAGGTAATATGTCATTCATTTTTATTTTTCAGAAATTTCATTTGATTTTCTAGCAATTATATTATGTTGATTTAATAGTTTCCGTTTGCTATAAACATTCATTTAGCATTATATTATGATGATTTAGCAATTTCTTTCGTTTTTTGTAAGCATAACACATACAAAAATCTAATCTTTAACAAACTGTGTTTATTTTATTGCATGATAATTTATCAATTTCATTTTCGTTCTACTCATGATGAAAAACCTGTATGAAAATGTTAACCCTATTAGTGTTGGCAAAATATTTGTGATTTATGTGTATATTTTTCAATTTCGTATTTTAGCATTATCATTTTCTATTTTAGCATTGTCGTGACTTATTTTAGCACTCTCATGACTTATTTTAGCATGACATTTGTGTTATCATTAGCATGAAAAATGTCGTCGGCATTTCAAAAAATCCATGAACAAACACTATTACAAGTTGAAAAACTGTGATTTTTTATTTTAGTACTGTCATGATATATTTTAGCATGAGTCTTGTCTCAGCATTACCATAAAAAAATGTCATCGACATTGTAAAAAATCTATAAACAAACACTGTTACACGTTGTTCAATTGTCATTTCTTATTTTAGCATTGTAATGATTTGTTTTAGTTTTGTCATAACTTATTTTAGAACTAACACGACCGCTGTTTAGCGTAACATTTGTTTTAGCATTAACATGAAAAATGTCATCGGCATTTCAAAAAACCCATGAACAAACACTGTTACATGTTGAATTTGTGATTTTTTATTTTAGCATTCTTATGGCTTATTTTAGCATTGTCATGACTTATTTTAGCACTAACATGGATACTCTTTAGCATAACTACTGTTTTAGCATTAGCATAAAAAATGTCATTTTCTCCCTAACCCTACTCCCACTTATTTTTAAGGACTATTATTTTACAATTTTAGCACAGTTATCTCTCATTTTAGATTTATCTTTCACACAGAAAAGGGAATATATATAAGCGGTATGTATATTAGCATTATATAAAAATCAATATTTTGTAGTAATTAAAATATATTATCATTAAAGTAAACATATAACCTCATAATATTGTTAATAACTAAATGTAATGCATTCTCATTAAAAGTAAACGTCTTATTAGCAGTATAACGAACTATATTAGCACCACAGACAATAAAATTAGCATTATCAAAACATTTATTAGCAATGCAAAAAAAAAAATCGGCTATGCCTATTAGCATTACAAGAAAGAATATTACTATCATTAATAAAAAATCTGTATGAAAAAGTACAAAAAAAAATGTATCTACTTCTTCCCACAATTCCTAGAATTATGATAGCATTTCTTCCCACACTTCTTGTAGGTTCTTAAAGGTTTCTTGCATGTCCTTAAAGAAATATCAGCTATGCCTATTAGCATCATCGTAGCCTTGCGAAGAACCCATAAATAACATTCAACATCTTCACCCAATATTAAAGCAGCTCCAAAGGTCACAAGCTTCCCATAATTAATGTTCTTTTCTGTGAAGAGTGCATAAATCATTGAATATCTGCAACCATGTAAAAATTCACAAATCTATGTTATTATAATGTCTTTCTCATCATAAATAAAAGACTACAAATACTAACACTATTACCTACCAAAATATTCAAACATTAACTAACAATGCTAAAAAAGGCAATAAAAGTGCTAAAATTACAACTACCGGTGCTAAAACAGTGAAATGCAAATGCTAAAATAAACAAACGAGAAGAATGATGAAACGTTCATCCTCGTCATATTTCTGTACGTTTAAAGCATTCATTACCAAATACCAATTTATCAACAGCAATCACAAATAAATAATCTATGTATCCGGAAATGCTAAAAAAATGTAACACCCCGTCCCAAAATAAATCTATTAATTACTTCAACCGTATAAGAATCATGTGTTGATTATATGATTTTTTGAAATGATTTTAGAAAATCCCAAATATAGAGAAAATGACTCCCAAAGTTGTCCTCTAAATCTTTCTCGATCACATATCTTGTTCCTCGTGACGAGATATTTCCATGAGTATTTTTCATTCGTAATCTTGCGTGTCCAAATTATTGATAGACCGTATTTTCATTACCAAAATAAAATTCTACCACTTTATGTCTAATTCTGAAAATTTTGGTCTCGTCTTTGACTAGGAGTTACAAATCTTTTCATAATCGTGTGGTCGTTAATTTCATTAAAAATGGAGTTCGTTTAACCTTCGAACCCAATTATATTCATTCTCTATTTCAACCCAATACCACATATTAAAATACATCACAAATTGATTGCCACCACTCAACCCTACCATGCTCCAAGTGTCAATCTTACCTTTCTCCAAGTGTCACCATACATTGCTACATGTGTCACCATGCATGACAAGTGTACTCCAAGTGTAATCATCTACTCCACCTAGTTTGATGCATGTCCTACACATGTTCATCATAGATATTGGCTGAATCAAATAGAGGGAATGAGCAAGAGCCCAACTTTCTCCCACATTCTACTCACCTTTGGCTTCTCTCTTCCCCTCCCAACAACCGCAACCTTTCTTTCTCTTCTATTTTTGACCCTTTTAAACTTAACCAACAATTATGAAATTTTACAGAGAGATTTTCACTTTGATGTAGATGATGTTAGCCCAAGGAATCATCCAATTTGATTCTCATATGGTCGAGAACGAAGGCAAACATTGCAGTGGTTGCTGTTTTCCGCCAAGCTGCAGCAACGATTGTATTTTATACATTTCGACCATCAAATCTCCACCAACATAGCTCAAATTTTGATATGTTGTTCCTCTCTTCACGTAGTTGATGTTAGCCACTGGAATTACTCGATTCGGTGTCCAGAAAGTCAGAAACGAAGACATGCAAAATTGGGGTTTCTAGCTGTAAGTTTTATCATTAGTGTAGCAGTCGTATTTTTACAATTTTTATCCTTTAAATGTCATCCATAAATTCTGAAATTTTATTATATTTTTCTTCTAATTATGTAGTTGATTTTAGGATCAAGAATTTCTCAATTCGGATCTCTGAAACTCCTAAACGAAGCTCGACTATTTTCTTGGTAATTAATTTTCATAACTCATTAAAGTCATTTCCAACATTTTTTCTCATGGATCCAGCCATTATATTTCTATGAGATCTACATCATTATAAACTTCACTCTTCAAGGTTTCCAGAATAGGTCTCGGATCGTTGATGTGATATCATTTGGTCTATCAAAAATACGTCGCAAATTGACATGTCAAATCTGCCGCAGAAATCGTCATGTTGCGAGTGCAACTTCGGAGGCTATTTCTCGTCAATTCCTCCATCCTCTTGACTTGAGTTTTGGACTGCACAATCTTTTCATGTCAATCTTTCTAGACATATTTTCCAATCCATGATCTGATATCATTTGTTCTTCCGAAATCGAGTCGTAAGTTTCCCAAAAACCAACTTGTTTCCCATTTGATCTGATATCAAATGTTCTTTCCAAAGTTTCCCATTTGATCTGATATCATTTGTTCTTTCTAGACATATGTTAATAATGCTGAATTTCATGCTCATTTACAGTCGTTATAGATTATAAAATCAAAATTTGTTTGCTGCAATGAAATCTTTGTTTCCTCTAGCAGCAAAATTTATATTTTCGAGCGAAAATCCGTTGAGTATCGAGCTCGTTTGAGCCTCGAACTTTTTGATGAAAAATATGTTCCGGGAATAGTAAATAGTATCTTTTCTGGTCAATTTCAAGCCAGGATAATAGGTCTCGTCGTGACGGACGCGTGGCCGCTGAGACCGTGTCTCAATCCGATTTGAATTGAATTTTCTATGATTTTTTGAAGTTTATGTCCTGTTTTAAGTTGTTCCATTTTAAGTTGAATTTGTTCCAAGTTGATTGAAGAGTATCGTAAGAACCTATTATCGATTCGTGTTGGATTTAAAACCTGAGTAATGCGCATTCCTAGTTGAAGTAAAATTAATAAGGCTCCAACTAAATTAAAGCGAATATTAGATTATTTCCGGAAGTGGTTATTGATCCTAAAGCAAGATTGATCCTTGTAGGACTTGCTTGACTTACGAGGAAGGTGAAGGGTTGAATCTTGAGATGGTTAGAGCAGCTTAGCCCTAGGAGAACTCGGGAAGGAACTCCGGACCGTTGCTCCGTCTTCAGTACCGTGTTCGAGTGTTGAATCCTTGTTAAGACTTCTGTATGTGTCAGGTGGGCTACTATACTATCTTTGCAAAATGTATCTTTCGAGTTATTAAGCTCTGCTTTATTAAAATTGCATATGTGACTATCTGTGTTAAATATTTTACGTGCTACTGTATGTTGTCGGAGTCTCATAAACCAGCGTTGTGTCAATGTGAGTAGCTACAGTACGCATGCATTATTTGTCCTGCCCTACTCCTTGTCGGTGAGACTAAAATGAAACACTTATTGGTTACACTCTTTGGTTACACTCATTGGTTACACTTATTGGTTATACTCATTGGATATTCTATGGCCATACTCAACTTTACGCGTTGATGATGTAGTTCGGGTTGCGAGCAGCGACGGGTTATACTCTTAAGCGCTTCACGATAAAATGTTTTGGTGAACTTAGGTTGCTTTCAACTTTTAAACCTCCTAAGCTTCACTACCTGCATGAACACAGATAGATTACTTTAACAAAATGATTTGCATAACTTGGATTGTGAAAACTTGCCCACTGAGTGCATTAGTACTCAGTCCAAATCTTTTCAAATATTTTCAGGTCAGTGGGCTGCAGCGTGGAGGTGACAAGGCTGAGATATGGGCTGTTATTAATTACTTATTTCCCATTATCTCTTTTTGTTACTATTCTATTGGGAATTAAGCTTCCGCACTTATGCTACTCTTTTGTTAAACGTTAATGACCCTGATCTTGGTGTTTTGAATAAATATATGTATTAAAAAGCATGTTTGGTTATTGTGAGTCTTCTTTTGAGATTTGGTTAATTAAAGTATTCCCCTTTCTTTCCCGCTTCTTAATTCCAACCCCCGTGGCGTCCATTTACACGGTCTTTCGGGACCGGGGCGCTACAAAAAAAGAGGGGCTAATTAAATTTGATTGTTCGTATGATGAGGAAGTAGTAAAACAAGCATCCTCCTCCTTCACAGCCAAATCAGATTTCTTATCAACCAATCTGCATTCCAAACTAAAACAAAATCGAAGAGAATTGCATGAAAAAATCGCTGAAAAGGTACAACAAAAATATTTTTACCCAGGCATCATCATCCAAGAACAACGGACAATCAAAACTCGGGAACTCGCGTGAACAATGATTAAGATGAATAGATTTCGAAGAGAATTGATTGGAATCAGGATTACATAAACACAACGAAATCGATGAGAATCGAGGAGAATCACGTGAAAAAGGAAACATATTTAGAATAAAAGTATAGATTACGAAGGAAATAGGTTTCAGTCCAAAAATAATAGATTTCATAATTACGAAAATACCCTCAGTTCATTAAAAAGTCACTATAATTATAGTACTGCCACCGCATTTTTTCAATCTTGGAGTGTATCTTGGACGTCCAAATAGGCGAGATCTGTGGCTGAAATTGGTTCTCAGTTCTCACAGGGGGGTGTGGTTCTCACATGATCCCATCTCTCTCTCTCTCTCTCTCTCTCTCTCTATATATATATATATATATATATATATATATATATGGAGTGGTTCTAGTGAGAACTAGACCCCATGTGAGAACTAAGAACCAATCATCACCATCTAATTCAATCAAGATCTACGGCCCAGATTAAAATCACCATGCGGTGGCATTTTCATAATAACGTGAAAGTCTACTGCCTGCGAATCTTAGTAAGGGCAAAATCAGAAAATTTTGAAAAAATTCAAGCAGTCAGACGTTTGTAGTATTAGCATTATTGTTCACAAGTTTTAGCACTGTCATAGCTTATTTTAGTATTGTCATAGTTTATTTTAGCATTATCATAACTCTTGTTAACATTATCATGAAAACTTACCATGAACATTATAAATCAATAATCAATAATGCTGTAAGAATTTTTTTGAATTAGCAACATCATTCACTCATGTTAGGATTGTTTCATGATGATTTAGTATTTTGATTTTATTTTGTTAGCATCAGAAAACTTGTAGGAACATGTAAAATCTAACACTGCTGACACTGTATGATTTAGTTGTACATTTTGGTGTTTTAACATTATCATTCATAAGTTTTAGCATTGCCATTGCTCATTTTAGCATTATCATAACTTTTATTAGCATTAACATGAAAAAATTACTATAAACATTATAAATCAACCATGAACAACATTGTCATAAATTTGTTGAATTATAATCATCGTTCACTCATGTTAGCATTTTTTTTTACTTTGGTATGTATGTCACAATTAGCAGTACAAAAAACTATATTTTGATTAGTCTAAAATCTACTTCTTCCCACAATTCCTCGAATCGTGACTACATTTCTAGTTGCACTTTCTGCAGGTCCTTAAAGAATTCTTCTTACGTTGAGCGATCGTCTCTCGTTTTTATTTTAGACGACTTCCACTACCTTTAGTGTTCACAACATCAGATGGAAGCACCTCAACTTCACATAATTTTCATTTCCAATAAAAGGTGCAAAAATAATTAAATACCTATCAATATAAGAAAAGTACACATCTTTGTTATTCAAATATTTTTTTATCATAACTGAGCAAGATATTAATCATAATAAAACACAACTACAATGCTAAATATGAATGCATAAGCAATGCTAAAAATAATACACAACTAATCATTCAAAAATCAAATACAGAATGGCACACCTAAATAATAAATAGACTAACATGTTAGTTCTATAAGTTGCATCAAATGACACAACATCCCCAAATAGCAAATTTTTTTTCTTGATATAGGATCAACTTAAATCAGACATTTCAACTGATCATTCTTGTTAATTTCGTAATCAAAGATCAAAGATTAAATAATACACAACTAATCACGTTAATGCTAAAACTAATATATTCTTCGATCATGCTAAAACTAGTCATAGTAATGCTAAAACTAATTACAGAAATGATAAAACTAATTATAGAAATGCTAAAACCTACAATAGTAGTACTAATATTGTGTCCATCATGCCAATACTTTGTTAACAAGATATTTTTATAATACTCATTTATTTTTACAATACTAATAACTAATTTCGTAGTGCTAATAATAATGTCTGTAGTGCTAATAAGGCATGTTGTAATGCTAATAATTCTGACAAAATAAATATACGTACATTATAATAAAAAAAAACACAATTTGCAGAGATTAATAGACTAATACGCCATCAAACAAATAGAAAAAAGCTGGAAACATTTGTTGATCATGAAAATTGAAAAGTTCAACTTAATCAACTTCCAAAAATATATTAAATTACATGAACGAACACATCTAATCATTTTAATCTGGAAAAAATATATCAAATCATCAACAATATCGAACGAATCTAAAACACATCGAAGATAAAATCTCAGAAAAATATATATATAACAATCAGATTTTTACTCGATGTCTTCATCCAATAACAATGAACAGAAAAAACCCCAGAAAAATTTATAACAATCGCGTGAACAACGATGGGCAGAATTGAAATCCAATTACATGAAAAAATACATAGATATCAGAATTCAAAGAAGTGAATTTGTCTACTGCACGTTGAAATCAAAGAAGCCGCTGAAGAAGTGAAAAGAGTTTGATAGAGAATGAGAGAAAGAAAAAAACTAGTATTTTAATCACATTTACCAAATTACAAAACTACCATAACCTCATTAAAATAATCCTTAAATTACAAAAATGCCACCTTGTGTTGCTTTTGATCTAGACCACACATTGTTTATGGATGAATGGTGGAGATTAGTTCATTGTTCTCACATGAGGCTTTGGTTCTTATATGATAATCAAATTGATCCATCTTGATGACATGGGGGATAAAAATGTGACATAATTGTAAATTTGAAAAATTTTAAAAATAAGGGTATTTCCAAATATTTTTTAAAAATAGTGATGTCATCATATTTATAAAAATTCTTAAAAACTTTAAAGAATCATAGCTCATTCGTTTTAAATCTAAATGATGCATAGAATAATATATCAAATAAAAGATTTTTTCATGCCATTCCATTTAAGATGCATATTGCATATGTTTGTTCGAATGAAAACTGATAAAAAAAAATACAAAAACTCATTTTTAGGCATATATAAGTAATAAAAGTCAAACATTACTAACATTACACCACATCATTGCTAACATCGTGTATTTATGTTGCTAATATGAAACATGTTAATTTATACACGATACTCAACTTTGAATATATAACGGCTATCATATGAAAATAAGTAAAACATGAACTATATATATAGTGGAAAGTTAGTTTAGTCTAATTTTTAACAAAAAAATTGAAAAATATATTAACCGTTGAAAAAGTTATGATCGTTTGATTGAAGGATGTTATTTCATCATGAAAACTGTAAAAAACTAACAACACTTAAAAATTATATTAGCAAATCGTTATTTACATATTAGCAAATTATTGTTTACACATTAGCAAATCATTGTTCACATATTAGCAATATATGTTAGTAACATATTAGCAATATGATGTATGTATAATGTTACAACATATTACACAATATTATTTTAACTATGATCCAATGTCATATGAACATTGTTTAACACATTAATTTATCAATATGATCCCGTCATGTTATTAATATGAGTTTCGCATGTTAGCAACATAATTCATTAATATTAGCAACATATATATGTCATGTTAGCTTATCAATACATATGTCTAGAAAGGCAATAGTTTTAAAGCGTTGTTTATTTAACTCGGAAAATTGAACCCAAAATCTGAAAAATATAACAGAATTTCTAAATTACGAGAATAACCCTCCTCCGTTAAGATTCTCTAATATTAAAGTTTTCCAACATACTTTGATTAAAACATTGACTTAATTATGACCCTTGGATCTAATAAAATCTAGGGCTTGGATTGGTTCCTAGGTTCTCATGTGGGGATTTGGTTCCTATTTGAACCATTCTCTATATATAAATATATATGGAAGGGTTCAAATGAGAACTCTTCCCTCATGTGAGAACTAGGAACCCATATCATTCACTCAATAACTCAATCTGAACGGTGGAGATTTAAGACATGAGGTGGTGGCATTTTTTTTACAAGTTTAAGTGAGTGGAGGGTAATATAGTAATTTAAAAATTCAAGTTTCATTCTTTAGATTTTTTTCCCGTATTTATTATTCCTCTTCTCTCTCTCTAATTTACTTCTTATCCATCACCTCTTTTTTTTTATTTCTCATCATCTTTCAGTTTCTGCTTTCATCCTATTGTGAAGATTTGACCTTGCTATTTGTAAAGTTCATCGGCGTTGTCTTTATATGGAGACTCCATGTATGAGACAATGCTCGACCTCGATCATATGTAAACAAAGAACGGACTCTAAAATAAAAACAGAAAATGACACGTCAAGCATTGACTGCTTTAAACTGAAAACACTCAAAGTTAGGATTACAACACAACCATCCACAATCCACTAACCCTTCTCTTGTTTCATGAAACAGTACACATGCTCTTTATTCAAGTCAAAAATATGCAAACCAATCCTGCCTCACCAAGGTTCGCTCAATTTCTCTCAAAAGAAGGTAAGGACAAATTTGTTTAATTCACATAAGTCGTGATTTGATGCCTTCAAACATAGATTTACCCATATGTCAAAATCACTACCAAGCAAGTAGAACTATACGCAAATCAAAAGGTCTTTGAAACAGGTTGTAATGGGGCTAGGGTGCTTAGGTAGGATAATTTGGATAAGTGGCTCAAATAAGTGAAAACATGTAAGCACATTATAACACAATCACAGAGTTCTTCAGCTACTTCTTCAGTTATTGCAATATTTCCTAAGTTGTGTGCTAATCTTCAATAGTACAGGGCACCAAAAGAAAAATTGACTAAGTACAACCCTTTATTTCCTCCATGTCCTTCCTACTCCAATATGGGTATACGGACCATTTTTTTCCTTTTTTTTCTTTTCTGAAGCTTTGCTTCTTTCTCTTTTTTTTTTTCTCTAAGAGTAGGACATGAGTTTTTTCACAAGTTTTCTTCAATTTTCAGCACCAACTATTCTTTCAAGTAAATTTTGAACTCATCTCAACACAATCCAATATAACTCACATGCTTTCAAGGGACAAGAGCAGGCTAAAAAGGGCTAAGGCTTAATTATTTAGTGGCTATTAATCAAGAAAGAAAGGATTCAGGCACAAATAAGCTCACTAAGGGATAGTGACAGGTATGGATAATTTATTCAGGCCAAAGTAGTGGTTAATCATATATGCATTTATCATTTTCATGCAAAAGGAAACTCACAAGCAGTATGATCATGGCAACAAGGCAAATCAGAAATTCAACATTCAAATCCGACACACTCTTCAAAAGAATGAAATTGAGCTTCATACATAATGTTCATGCTCAACAGGCTCAAGTCTCACATTTAAGAAGGCTCACCAAATGTTGATCAAGTTGTACCTTTCATCTTCCAAGAACAAATACGAGCATTAGCACAATTCAATCACAAGAGAATCAATCAAACAAACCTAGACAATCCATGTTATAACTCTTTCTCTTTGTATATTTCAATCTCAGGCAGCCAATACTCAACAAAAACAAGCAAAACACAAAAGGTTTTTTTTCGATATACAAAAGAACCAGACACAAAAACAGCAACTTCCTCCCCCCTACACTTAGACAACACAGTGTCCTCACTGTGCAGGGAAGAGAGCCAACAAAACGGACACAACATGAATGAAAGAAAATAAAAACAAAGGGATAGAGAGGGCAAACTGGTAATCAAGGGGAGAGACGGTCAGTAAGGGCATATAGACGAGGCTCAAGTGCAGTAGCCCAGCTTGGTATGTAATGGTCAAACAACTCCATGAGCTCGGCAAGGTTAGGGGCAGCGCTAGAAGAGGTACCTGCACGAAAAAGCTAGACTAGATTTGTTGTTTTTTTTTTGCAAAACAATTAAGCAACTAACTGAAATAAGAAAAATGAAATAAAGCAAGAAAAGCTCGGGTTACCTCCCGAGAAGCGCCCTTATTTAATGTCCTAGGCTCGACACAAGTATAACTCGATCACGGGGCAATTTCAGGGGTAGCAGATCTGCCCTTGTCGAAAGGAATAATTTTCATCCCCGTATCTTTATGTTTCTTTAAAAGCTCGACCAACCTTGCTTCTTACCCCTTCAGCTCCAGTACGGGGGCCTTCACATGAGATGGTAAAAATGGCTCCGAGTTGGTCAGTACGGGATATGGCCCGTCAGATTCCGAGTTGGAAATTCATTGGTGGTGTATAGCTGCATGATGACATCTCGAATCTCCTCATCTTCATCTGTTATTGCAGTGGTTTCAGTCAGCCCACCAAAGAGTACCTTCTTGAACAGCTCGATGATCTCTTTCTCATCATCCTCTTTCTTGTTTCAAACCAACCCGGAAGGAAAAGGTGCTGCAACCAGAGAGTTAGAAATTTTGGATTCAGATTTCACCTCAGTAGGGGCAGACTCGGCAGCTGGTTGTTCTTTTTGTGCACTGGATTTGTTTTCAGTCTGTGCAGTATGCCCATACTGCGGGTTCTTTTCCTTCTTAGACTCCAACTCGGCTAACTCCTTCGCACTTCTCAAAGTGACAGCGCAAACATGCGCTCTTGGATTCATTTCAGTTTGGGATGGGAGTTTGCCTTGATTCGTCTGCATCTTGTTCATTTGAGTGGCAAGCTAAGTGATATGTGTGCCCATACTGCCTAGGGCGGCTTGCGTCTCCTGCTGGAAAGCTTTATGACCCTGTGCCAAGCTGTTCACCAGAGCACTGCTTTGCTCCAGACACTTCATAATCTCACTCATGCTTGGCGCAGGCTTGTCAGTATGCCTATACGGTCCTGTGGCGGCCTCTGAGGGAAAACTCCAGGTGCCTTTTGATCGGGTTGTCTCCAGCTGAAATTTGGATGGTCCCTCCAGCCTGGGTTGTATATGTTCGAGTATGGATCATAATTCCTCCGTCTTTGGGCATCATATTGTGCATCACTGTACCTATAGTAGGTTTGCTCGGTTGGAGACTCTTGCAAGGTAGGACAAGCATCAGTGAAATGGTCGTTCTCCAAGCAAACTCCACAGTGGATGTTCTGTGTCTGTGCCACAGCTAAACCTCGAACCAGAGAAGTCAGAGCATCAATCTTCTCATTGACACCGGAGCTCTCAACTCGCTCAATCCCCTTCACAGGTCTATACCAGGCATCGTCCTCCTCTTCATATTGTTGACCTCCAGAGACCATGTCGATGATGAGTTGTTTTGCATCGACCAGTGTCTTGTTGGTCAGAGATCCTCCACTCGCAACATCAACAATTTTCCTGTCAAAAGTAGGCATGCCACGGTAAAACTAATTTGTTAGCAATTGATAATCTGTGAACCCGTGGTCTGGATACTTGCGGCACAGCTGCTGGAACCTTTCCCAGTACTCGGCTAAACTCTCATTTTGCTTATGTTTGATGCTGCTAATCACCATCCTCAAGTTTGCAGCTCTTGATTCAGGAAAGAACTTGTGTAGGAATTGTTCCTCCAACTCATTCCAAGTGGAAATAGAGCTCGATGGGAGATCAAATAGCCACTCTCTAGCCTTGCCTTGTAGAGTGTGCGAAAAATTTAGTAGCCTCAGATTATTAGCAGAAAATCCTTAAGGCCGCAAGGTGGAGCAGACTAGGTCGAACTCAGATAAGTGCTTGTGCACACTTTCGCCAGGCAAGTCACTGAACTGGGGCAGAACCTGTATGAAACCGGGTCGTATCTCTGAATTGTTTGCAATGGTAGGCAACACGATGCAGATGGGTCTGTTACTTCTATGGCGGCCGAGCTCCCTGATAAGAGGCTCACGGTTAACAACTAACTCCCCCACGTTGGCTATGTCTTCCTCAAAAAGCTGATCAATATCAAGTGTTCCTGGATCAGATATAAAAGTCTCCTTAGACTTCCTGGCAGCTCTCCTCAGCTTATTCAAAGTTCTTTCTGGCTCTGGATCAAACTCTAGCTTTTCTTCGTGTGAGGACTGAGTCATGCACTGGAAAAATAAAAACAAAACAAAGAAAAATAGCAAACTAAAAATATAAGAATAATTACTGCTTAAAAACCGGTCCCCGGTAACGGCGCCAAAATTTGGTGCGTCGTTTTTCACCAAAAATAATCCGATCGACAGTCAGTATGCCCATACTGCATAGTACAGCGATGAGCGAGATCGTCTCCCAAAGGACCGAGGAAAATTACTCTATACTTCCAATCTGTAGGACCAAACTTTTAAAGGGGTTTTGTGATAATAAAATAAACGAAATTAAATAAATAACTAGAAAACAAATGCACAAGTAAATATAGCGAACGGTTTTAAAATATGAAAAGAAATATTTCGGATTCCAATTAAATCCACCCTAGCTTACCTAAATCGATCCTCGACGCAAAAATTAACTCAATTAACACATACAAATCAGTTATAGCCACCAAAGACACTTACTGACGCAACTTAATTTCTCCGTAGTTTCTCGATAATCAGAAAGACACTTCACCAACTATTTCCCTAATCGACTGACAACCATAAGAGACACTCTATAGGTTTAATAAGTTGACAGCCTAAGTTCTAGAGAAACCCGATTCATAATTAACAGACTCTGACACAGGACTGTTGAATTAAGATTGTTATTTCCCCTAGTTCTGAAGAACCGTTTCGCCACTAATTAAACTTAAACCACAATTACGGATGGCCGGTTTAATTGGCTAATAATTAATTCCGATCTACTAAATATGTGCACCTATCTAGTAATATCGAAACAATTAACGACTCGAAATACAAGGAATAACAAATGCATGCGAATTAATTGAACGAGAAAAGAACAATTAGATCTCACAGTTTAGCTAGGCTAGGGCTCCGTTAGTTGTCACCGGAATAAGAAGAACTTAACTTGATTGCATATTAGAATTGAATCGCAAAAAGATGGAATAGTTGAACACCATGAAATAATGAAGAAGATGAAATAAAGTTTGGAACACGTTCTCTGCTACTGTTCACGTCGATATCTGAATGGATTCATCCTAGTCTATCTATATTATCCTTAAATACAATAGTTTAATTAAGGAAATAGAATCCTAAATCTAATCAAACTAGGAAAGAGATAAATATAGAGTCCAAAAGCTGTAAAATAGCATCCAATTCGCGTCCAGGCCCAAAGGCTCAATAATTCCGCGCACTCCAGCCCAAAATCCGCTCGCACAGGCCCAGAATCTGTCATCTCAGTACCTGGTCCCGACAGTATGCCCATACGACCTGGCTTTTAGACTCGCCAGATTTCTTCCAATCATCTTGACTGTATAAATCTCCATAAAACTCGGCCAATTCTTTCATATTTGTGTTAATTACCTGCAAAACTCTCAAGGCACAACATTCTTCCACAAATGCATAATTACAAGGCAATTAACATTGATCAATTCATATCAAAATGGCCCAAAAGAAGATGGTAAAAATACCCCAATCAGTATGTTATTTATTTTATATGTTTTGATTAATTTTTGCACTTTGGTACATTGATTTATTTATTTTTCTTCTCGTGATTAATTATTTCTCATCTTATTTAGTTCCCGATTTCATCTTTTTGTTACGAAAATTTGACGTTGCAATCAGTATAATTTATCAATGTTGTCTTTTTATGGAGACTTCATGTATGTTACTTATTTTATATTGTTCAATTAATTTTTATAGTTTGGTGTGTTGTTTAGTTTTTACAGTTGGTTGTGTATCTATTGAATTTTGGCGGCCATCAAAATTCATTGTTCTTGAGTATTTATTTACTTTTTTGTATGATTGATTTAATTTGTTTGTTTGTTTATCATATCATAGAAGTTGTTTTTCATTGTTAGATCCATATATCATCATATTAAGAATTGCAGGGATAATGTCATTTTTAGCATCTATAATTATTAATTTTAGCATGTTCAGATATTAATTTTAGCATGATAACATACAAATTATATGGTTTTGTATTCTATATTAATTAGCGCTTATAAATATCATGATAACATCTTTTAGTGTGATTATATGACTTTATTAGCATGTTATATATATATACATACATATATATATATATATGTCTCTGTTATATACCTTATTTTGTTTGATATGACAACTTTTTTCTTTGTTGAGTGATTGTAGTGATATGACTGAGTACTACCAAATATTGAATTGAAGCCGATTGTTGAATATAGTTTTAAAAACTTTGGACGATGATATAAAAGTTTGTAAGATCTATGCATAATTATATGGTTTTGATATTCATCTTACAGGAGAGAAGAAGTGTAAAGATGGAACCATTTTATGGAAGTATGTCTATTTCAACCGGGAGGGTGAGAAGAACGCAGTCGTTGAGATTGGTAATGTGAGAAACGTAGTTAAAATAAAGAAGTGTAAAGTCTTTAGGAGTTTGGTTTAGAGAAGATGAATGCACTTTTAGATGGTCTGTGTAATTTGAAAATGTTGTTTCAGTCTGGTGATGATCAAGCTTCAACCTTGCATAGTAAGAGAATGATGTTTGAGAAATTCTACGGGTCACATTCCCTTTTTGGAAGTTGTACGCATCTCTTCCGGTTAAAACAAAAGGAAATGAAAGTCGCTTGAAATCTAGAAAAGAGACAACTACAAGAAGGAATAAGAAACTACTCAAAATGTGCAACAAGTGCAAAAAGATGATATGCCATGATGATGATGTTAGGAGTTGTATGCATTGACTTTTTATTTTTATTTTAGCATAATGTTGTATTCATTCAATCATCATATATTATACACTTTTCGCATAATGATACACTGGTTTTAGCACATCGTTTTTTGTAAAATTATTAACATTGTGTGTTTATGACTGCATGTTCTCTGAATTATATTTTATTACAATTAATTAGAGTTTATTAATCTCTATTATGATTTATCATAGCCCAATTAGAGTTTATTACATTATGTTATCGAATAATTTTGAAAAAGTAATAATTGTGAAGATTGGTACACAGTTCATACACACAAGTTGGGACTCGATAATTTCAAGTGTTGCTTGTGTGCTGATCACCTGCCGATTTTCCTTTATCTCATCAATCTTGGATCCTACCAAAATCTTAGAAACTCATCAATTTTCTAAAATGAAAGTATTTTCATTATCTCTTCTTCCTCAGCATCTCCGGAATGATTTTCTAGTGATAAAAAACAGCCCAGCGAGAGATAGAATCTCTCACATTCCCTTTGTACATATATTCTTCTCTGAAATTCCTTCAGTTATCTAATAAAAACCTTTCTCCAAAATGTATTCATTGATTGACAGCACAATAAATAAATCATTTTTCATTATCATCGCAGTTCTTTGAATTAAACTCAGTTCAGATTATCACTTGGTTTTTGTTTTTTGCTAATCTATACCGTTTCTTGTATATATCGGTTCACAGATAGATATAGAAAAAAAAATAGCATTGCATTTTTAATTATACAGTCTGGCCATTCGAAAAAGTTAACTCATTTTTATCTCTTCTCGATGAGAGGGTTGTTGGCGGAGGATTATAGGGCAGCCGCTCCGCTCCTCGTTGCCTGCTCCCTTTGGCTCTTATTGTTTGCTGTCAACTCCATTCTTGTGTCTTTGCATGCAATATACCAACGATGAGAATATTGTTTTTTTGCACCACCATCATATATATATTCATTTCTTTCTCAAACAAAATGGACTCCTCGGTCGTGTTGTTTCTCCCTCCTCTCTCATCATTCTTGAACACGCTGCAGCCATTTATAGGTACAACTTGATGATAATGATAATTTTCAGTGCTTTAGATAAAATGATTTTGAGCCATTGAGAGAGATGAAATGTGTTGATTTATTCATCAAGTATTTTAGAGTTGGAAGTGACTGAAACGTCTGTAAATTCTGGCAGACTGTTTGCAGAAGTCGAGACCTATTCCGCCTTGCTGCAATGGACATGGACAAAACCACTGCAGCCCTGGAGGCCATTAATAATGAAACTATTGATTTGGTAGCATTTTATTTATGTACTCGTTTGTGAATCTCTGTATCCAGCAATAATGTATTTTCTTACGTTTTTCTCTCCTTTCTCAGGAGAATATCCCCATCGAAGAGGTTTTTGATAAGCTTAAATGTAATGAAGAGGGTCTGAGCTCTGATGAGGTGCAGAGACGGCTGGAAGTGTTTGGTTACAATAAACTTGAAGAGAAAAAGGTATCTGGTCGTGCATTTGGTTTTCTTTTCCTTTACTTAGCTATTTGTCGTTACAAAATTATATATTATCCATATGATGCACGAGAATATGTGAAGTATCGAGTAGATTTGATTACTAGCCTAGATAATCGATTCGTTTTTACTATTCTATAGGAGAGTAAAATTCTCAAGTTTCTCGGATTCATGTGGAACCCTCTTTCATGGGTTATGGAAGCTGCAGCTATTATGGCTATCGCTATTCCTCATGGAAAGGTAAATGCATGTTAAAACTGAATTTGCAAGAGAATGAATGTAAGTAAAAATGATGGAAACCTATTTGCCTAATGATGATATTTGATTTTTTTTTTTTCCGGTTGCAGAAACATAGTGTTGATTATAGTGATTTCGTTGGCATTATTGCTCTTCTTGTGGTGAATTCAACTATTAGTTTTATAGAGGAGAACAATGCTGGAAATGCAGCTGCAGCTCTCATGGCGCGGTTGGCCCCCAAAGCTAAGGTTAGCTAGCTTTGTTCAAAACTTACCTTTTCTGTTATTTTTAAGCCTTTTGCAATACTTTGTTTTATTTTCCTCTTCGGATTCTTTAACATATATGCATATGATCAGGTTTTACACGATGGGAAATGGAACGAGGAAGATGCATCAGTTTTGGTGCCCGGAGATATTATTAGCATCAAACTTGGAGACATAATTCCTGCTGATGCAAGATTACTGCATGGAGATCCCTTGAAGATTGATCAGGTCTCTTCCACAGAACTTGAGCAAGTTCTCTAGTTTAATTTGTGATGAATTTACATTGTCAAACTTTCTTTCTCGTATTTATCCCTTTTGCTGATCTAGTACTAAACCAATAAATGCACATATAAGTAAATGAATGAGGGATAGGCTAGCTAGCTAAAGATTTTATGCTTGAGTGAAACAAGAATTCTTCAGTTTGTAATCTTTCTACTTTCAGTCTGCTCTAACCGGAGAGTCTCTCCCGGTGACCAAGAATCCAGGTGATGGAGTGTATTCGGGGTCGACATGTAAGCAAGGTGAGATTGAAGCAGTTGTCATTGCTACAGGAGTGCATACTTTCTTTGGGAAGGCAGCTCATCTTGTTGAAAACACCACCCATGTTGGACATTTTCAGAAGGTATCCTCTCTCTCTCTCTCTCTCTCTCTCTCTCTCTCTCTCTCTCTCTCTCTCTGGCCTTGGATACACTTCAAATGCTAATGTTAAATGATACAGGTCTTGACTTCAATTGGAAACTTCTGCATTTGCTCAATTGCTACTGGCATGGTGATTGAAGTAATTGTACTAGCATGCCAAAAGAGGCATTTCCGCGATGCTATTGAGAACCTTCTTGTACTATTGATTGGCGGCATCCCTATTGCAATGCCGACTGTTCTTTCTGTCACCATGGCTATTGGCTCCCACCGCCTCTCTCAACAGGTACATAAACACTTCAACCACCGCAAAGATTATGCAAATATCACTATTTTTTGTCTCTTCATAGGAGTGTAGAGTTATTTGATGATGGCTGATGAAGAGTTGCAAAACCTCTGTTCTTGCAGGGTGCCATCACGAAGAGAATGACAGCAATCGAGGAAATGGCAGGGATGGATGTCCTATGCAGTGATAAAACAGGCACTCTCACTCTCAACAAACTAACAGTCGACAAAAATATTATTGAGGTAATACTTTCTGTTTCTTCTGGTTCAGCTCTTCACTTAAATTCCTCATTGAGCTGAAGCAAGTCCATGAAAAAGAAAGACTTCCATCAACTTTGCCAATAGTCCATCTTCACTACTCTAAAGAAGCTAAAGACAGCATCACTAACATTGCTTCAGGTTTTTGTGAAAGACGTTGACAAAGATATGGTTGTGTTGATGGCTGCAAGAGCATCAAGGTTGGAGAATCAAGATGCTATTGACTGTGCAATAGTTTCTATGTTGGATGATCCTAAAGAGGTAATCTATTTCATATTTCTCATATCAAATTTCACAAATATATGAGAATTCTCTAATGCCATACAGTTGAATGTCCACTTGAAACTGATTAGTCTAATTTATTTCATGTTTCTTGAATGGAAGGCAAGGGTTGGGATAAAAGAAGTTCACTTCCTCCCATTCAACCCGACTGACAAGAGGACTGCACTCACCTACTTAGATAGTGATGGTAAAATGCACAGAGTCAGTAAAGGTGCTCCAGAGCAGGTTGGATTGCTTAATCCCACATATAAACCATCACAAACTGCAACATCACAATGTAGTCTTCTAGTTTTAGAGAAAAAGTGATGATTTATAAATCTTATTTATAACTTTGCAGATTCTCAACCTGGCATATAACAGATCAGAGATTGCAAAGAGGGTGCACTCTATCATAGATAAATTTGCTGAGAGAGGTCTTAGGTCTCTTGCTGTTGCTAGACAGGTAGCAAATTACCTTCCGTTTACTTCTGATGAATTCATTTTATCAGAAAATTTCTTCTTGATACGACAAAATTTATACTCGTTTCAGGAAGTCCCTGAAGGAACTAAAGAAAGTCCTGGTGGTCCTTGGGAGTTTGTTGGTCTACTCCCTCTCTTTGATCCGCCCCGTCATGACAGTGCGGAGACTATCAGGAAAGCTCTTGATCTTGGAGTTAGTGTTAAGATGATCACAGGTTTGAATCAATGTTGTTCTTCAATATGCAAAAACTCTACTCATCAAATTAAGCAACATTTTTAATTCTGGTACAACAATTAAGGAAAGCCAACTTATATATATACAGCACCTAATGCATGTAAAGATGTATGTTACATTACATATATAACACTTGTACTGATCCATGATACTGAACCTTGGCCTAAAAAAATTGTTCAGGCGATCAACTAGCAATTGCTAAGGAGACAGGGCGACGCCTTGGAATGGGGACAAACATGTATCCATCATCATCATTGCTAGGAGAGCACAAAGATTCATCAGTTGCTGCTTTACCTGTTGAAGAACTCATTGAGAAAGCTGATGGTTTCGCGGGGGTTTTTCCAGGTAATCATCGAACATACTACAACAACATGACTTAATAGTATCTACTTCAACACGTCTGATGAAGAATTCACCATCCATTGCAGAGCACAAATACGAGATTGTCAAGATATTGCAGACTAGAAAGCACATTTGTGGGATGACAGGTGATGGAGTGAATGATGCACCAGCACTGAAGATTGCAGACATAGGAATTGCGGTTGCAGATTCAACTGATGCTGCTCGTAGCGCTTCTGATATAGTCTTAACTGAGCCAGGGCTGAGTGTTATCATCAGTGCTGTGTTGACCAGCCGCGCCATCTTCCAGAGGATGAAGAACTACACTGTACGACAGAAAAATATATCCTCAATTCTTAAATGTTAAGTATTCATGTTTAATTGCTGAAGCATATCATGGTGAATTTTTTAATTTTTGTTTTCTCTATTTTGGGCAGATATATGCAGTTTCCATTACAATACGTATTGTGGTAAGCTTACAACTAACACTTCTCCTTAACAATGTGGATATGTATAAATCACAAGAAGTTATGATAATGGCCTCTTTTAATACACAGATGGGATTCATGTTGCTCACAGCATTTTGGAGGTTCGATTTCCCTCCGTTCATGGTTCTTGTCATTGCAATTCTTAATGATGGTAAATTTAATTTCAATATATCCATTTGGAGTTACTGTTAATGATGCTTCTTAATTGCATCATATGCTATACATATCTAATTCATGTATGTTTTCTGTAATTAGGTACTATAATGACTATATCAAAAGATAGAGTGAGGCCGTCTCCAATGCCGGATTGTTGGAAGCTAAGCGAAATATTTGCGACTGGAATCGTTCTAGGAGCTTACCTTGCTCTAATGACAGTCATATTCTTCTACTTGGCCTATGAAACCAGTTTTTTCGCTGTAAAAATGCCTCTTGATCATCTTTCAAACTTGCATAAAATAAAATAATAATTGGTTTCATTAGACATGATCAAGATATTATGAACTAGTACTTACAGGTGTTGCATCACTTGATCTAACTCTGTGCTGTTTTTCATCAGAAACATTTCCATGTCGAAGATTTCAGCATACACGAGGGTAGGCTAAACGAGGACAGTTCAAAAGAATTGAAAGGCAAGCTAGCATCTGCTATTTATCTTCAAGTGAGCATCATCAGCCAAGCCTTGATATTCGTCACGCGATCCAGAGGGTGGTCCTTCACAGAAAGGCCCGGTTTGCTTCTAGTTGCAGCCTTTATCATAGCACAACTGGTCAGCAAACTTGATAAATTAATTTGTTATAATCACTGCAAAAAAACTCAATTGCATGCACTCACTATGTTAACTATATATATAAATAGAGTGCTAATGTGGTGTAACATTGGATGATAATTAATGCTGCTGCTACAGGTTGCAACTTTGCTGTCTGCGGAGGTGACAAACGACACATTCGGGATTAGAAAAATCGGGTGGGGATGGACTGCAGTGATCTGGCTGTTTAACATTTTGACATACATGCTGCTTGATCCTATTAAATTTGGAGTGAGATATGCTCTGAGTGGCAGAGCTTGGAATCTGCTGCTTAACCAAAGGGTTAGTCCATATAAGTTCTATTTCAATTCAAAATATTTGATCTCCTATATATTCTATTGGCTCTAGCTAAACAAACTGCATGCATATCTATATGTTTAAATTTCAGACTGCCTTCAACTCCCAAAAGGACTTTGGCAAGGAAGCTCGGGAAGCAGCATGGGCAGCGGAGCAGCGGACAATCCATGGCCTTCAGTCAGCAGAGACCAAAATGTACAGTGAGAAACATTCTAAGGAGATGAACATCATGGCCGAGGAAGCTAAAAGGCGTGCAGAGATTGCAAGGTGAGTTAGCTAGATTCAGCATCCCTTGGTTAATGTTTACTTGTTTTAGGCTCCTTAATTGTTCTTTTCTTGATAGATTTTTCAACTTAATTTGTTCCTCGATCGATGTAGGTTGAGAGAGATCCACACGCTGAAAGGAAAGGTGGAATCCTTTGCAAAGTTGAGGGGGTTAGACATTGATGTCAACCCACACTACACCGTCTGATCATCACCTATATATATACATCAAGATTCTGTTTTCCATTCCATTTGTTACACTTTCGAATGCAGCCATTAATAAGACCATATGCATGCGTCTGTACTTGCATGTATACTTCTATTCTATGTTTTCATCCAATTATAGACTAGTATCTTTTCGTTTTCCATGCTATTTTTTTCAGACGGTATGTAATTTGGAGCAACATATGCATGAGGCAAAAGGAGAACAAGTGTGTGCTGGTATTAGTTGATGTAAACTAAACCAACACTAGAAATGTGTTAGCTACTTCGGTTACATCGTTGTTGCACTTTTGCTTTTCTTTCGTTGGTGCAAATATGCAGAAGATATTTATGCAATTTCTCACATTATTTGATTCCAATGCTTATATATATATATATATATGTATGTATGTATGGGTTCCAATGAGTTAAATATTAACTCTATTATAATTAGTTTAATATAACATGAAATATTATGAAAATAGGAACCCAATATACTTTGAGCTTTCAATTATGGGTTTAGTGACACATTGTAAGACCAAGAAAGTAAAGAAGTACTTTAATTTAGCGTCCAAATTAAAATTTGAGCCCATATTGTGAAAGTAGACATCAAAATAAGATCATTTTGACATTAAAATAATTTATTGGCAAAATATTCATTTTGCTCCCTTTCTTATTTGTTCGGGATCACTTTAGTCCCTATTTAATCATTTTGATCCATTTTTCGCTCATCGTGGGAGACAAATGTCCACTAATTTGACTAACGTGTTTATGTTAAAATGTTTTCACTTGAAATCCCCAAATCAAATAAATAATCAAATTTTATTGTAAATGAGGACTTCTTGAAAAGATTTAAATAAGTCCATTGATGTAGATTTATCATAAAGTTATATGAAGTTCTTGAAAAACCCACTAAACTCAGAAAATCAATCCAAAGCTTGATAAATGTATGGGAAATACTTTCTCATTAGATGTAGTCCGAATTCACTAACCAAACCTTTTACAAATTCCTTCATGATACTTAAGCGATGGAGACATCTATGTAAAAAGGGATACATCTAAGACACACCACTTCCCCTTTACCCAATTCAATTATAATTTCATTCAATGTCCTCTCATAGACACCCAAGCGTGGAGGCTTTGTTGTAAATAGAGAGACATCTTGGCTTCAAAACCCACCGTTATCCTTTTCTCCAACTCAAAAAAATATATACATGTAATTTCATTTCATAATGATATAAATATATATTCATAAATTATGTCTTAATTAAGGGAATAGTTTTATATAAAGGAGTGAGGTTAAAAAATAATATTTGTTGTAGAAAATCCATTGGAAAATAGTATTACAAATTGTAGTCAATTATTCGCCTACCAACATGACATTGTCATATCATCAACTGTACATTAACTAGTGCATAGGGGCGGAACTGGGGGAGCCAGTGAGCCTCGTACCCAAAAAAAGAAAATGTATATTTTTCAAAACTAAAAAATATCATATATAGGATTATTAGTGAAGAACAATTTCCAAACGAAAAATTTGTTGGTTCCGCGCATGCTATGGATAGACAGTCAATTTCTTTTTTCAAATGTGGCTTATCATTTTCCATATCTCTATTACCCTATTCAAATTGTCAAATTTTAACATAGAAATACTATTCAATGGCTAGTTTCCAATTTTACAGAAGAAACGAAATCGATTAATTAATTGGTCAATAATCATATACTACTTCTATTAACACTTAATTTCCATCAACGCGCGTTTTATGTTTATATCATGTTTTGGGGAGTTTAACATGAATAATTGAAAATAAATAAATAAAAATCGAGAGGATTAACATGAGTGGGGAAAAAGAGAATAATGGCGAGCCACTCTTGAAAACAACCTTTCATCATCCGTTGAGGCATTTGGACAAAAAAAGAAATGAGATATATACATTTGTATGCTTACGACCGAAACCACGCTTCAGAAGATTTTTCTCTCTTGGTACGTATCACACCTTTTTGTGGTGTATATTTCAGCCCACAATTCATTTTTATTTTAGTTTTAGTATAGTCAGAATCAGGCGGCCGGCTTAAGATTCTAAATTATTTGAACCCCCAATATTTCAAGAAATTGCTTAAAAACCCCAATTACCATTCACTTAACTTCGACCGAAAAAATTTATGATTTTAGCAATAAGTACTAAAATGGAGATAACATGTATTGTTATGGTTCCATTTAGACTAACACAAAACATAAAGTATCAAAATTGATAAGAGTTCAAACATAGGATATTAAAAAGATAATTTAATTTCATCACAGTAAATAGTTTATTATAATATTTTTATGGGTTATTTGCATGAAAAATCATAATCTTTTGACCATTTTGCAAGTATAACACGACCTTTTAATTGTTACACACAAAACCAATCTTTAGTGATTTTTCCAATTACGACACACTCAACTTTTTATAAAACTAATTATGTTCAATGTATCCTACCAAATCTATACTTGTGATGTGTGCACTCCACTTGTACAACCATGTTAAGAAAGACCCGAATACACCCCATATCGAATTAGTAAGGAAAAAAATAGGGGTGTATTGTAATTGCAAAAGTCATTAAAAATTGTGTTATTTACAACAACTATAATGTTAAATTATAATTTCAAAATAGTCTAAAAGGTGTGATTTTTAATGCTAATAGTCTTATACTACCTCCGTTTCATAATGTTTGTTGTTTTATTTTTTTTTATCTGGAATTAAGAATTAATTTTGTGGACAAATATACTCATCCCTTATATATGCCATAAAATCTAATTCATTTATATTTTCCTAAAAAATAACAATATTTTCTCTCTCCATATATTTTTCTCTCTTCATATATTATAGGTAAGTTAGAATCAAAAAATCTTATAGGATTTGAAAGGGTTAAAATTGGAAGAGAGGATGTCAAATTATATAAAACAACAAACATTTTGAAACTAAAAAAAAAACCTTAAACAACAAACATTATGAAACAGAGGTAGTATATTATTAAAACTAAACAGTTTATGTACATATATATATATATATATTAATTTACCCTTAAAACATTAGCTTTTGATTTTCTTCTGAGCTCTTGGTTCGTTAGTGTACTTTTTTAATTTTCATTACAGATTTTCCATTTTATTAAAGAAAAAGTTGTAAACTAAGAAATTTCATAAAAATACAAGAACTAGAGATATGGTCATGGATGGTACACTTCAATAACTAATATATAATTGTATAAATTTGTGAATGCTCCCAAACCCTCACCATCTCCATCGGGAAAAATAATATCACCACGCGTTGCAAGCTATAGAGATGAGCTAGGCACTCGGATTTATGAAGAAAATGATTCAATTCCTCGAAATATTTCTTATGCCAAATTCAAGTATTAAAATCATGCATGAAAAAAATAATTAATTTTTGACGACGCTATTAGAGAAGCTGCTTTCATAAAGTGATTAAAGAATTAATTAAATTTTCAATAATCCACTTTCCTACATTCTTCACGCCAACAAATTACGATATGCGTCGTAAAAAAAAATTACAAAAATCTTATTAAGTTGACATTCCAGTTTGTATCAGTTTTTAGGAATTAAAAATACTTGGTTACTTAATATTTATTTAACTACCACATTGTTTTTTTATATATAAAATTAAGTTCTTACTAGGTCCCTTATACACTTCAAATATAATTCTTGTTTAGGCTTTTTTTACAAAGACCTAATACTTAGAAATAAAGTACAAAAAGGACTTCAATGTATTACAAATTAAAATTACGAGAACTAAATATTCATATAATTAAATTACAATAACCTGCTACTTCTGAATATAAGTGTAGAAATCTAATAGAATTAAAAAATAATTACTACAAACACCTAAATTATATTTTCTGACATAAGTCTACGTCACAAATCACAACTCACGAGTCGCTCGGGGTACCCTGGGAACGACGTCGCATTGACTTCTCCGCTTGGCTTTGTCAAAAATCTCTACTGCATAAATAACCTCACCTCACTCTCTTCACTTTTCATCTCTCCTCACTACTCTCTCGAAACACTCAAAAAGCTATCTTCGTTTCTTTCCATTATTCAGATCGTAGATCTAATGGCGAAAGATCCAGTTCGCGTTCTCGTCACCGGAGCTGCCGGTAAGAATTCTTTCGATGTTTATCTTTTGATCTGCTTCTCTGTTTTTTTTTTTGGTGTGTTTTGTATAATTTGATGTGTTTATAGTTGGATCTCCGTTTTCTGTCGACTTATTGGTCGCATCGTGAAATTATTGTTTTGATTTGGTATTTTAAGTTGATTCTCTGGAGATCTGTGTTTTCATGTATGTATGTATGTATGTATGTATGTATATTGCTTCATATTAAGATTTCCTGGTAAAGTGAATGGTCGTTGAGATGAAATTTTGTTTGATTGATTTTGAAGGAGGACGATCTTACATAGCCTTTCTTGATCTGTTTTTAAATGTGTATGCATACGTGTCTGTGTTGACCATACCTGTTCTTTCTTGGGGTTCAATTCGAGGCAATGATTTTGTCATAGGAAGTGATCCTGAACAGACGTTGTTGTGGTTCTTTTATGATGCTATAATCTTCCTTAATTGTAATATCCACTTTGAGATTTGAACATAAAAGAAAATGAAACTTAGAAGCTGGTCGATAAAACTTCTATTCATTGTGTGCCTGCTGTAACTGGAATTTTTATTTTATTGAATCTTGGTTTGGATGCCATCATAATAGATGCTGTCTGATTCTGTGTTAGAATTGAGTGCTGTTTTTTTGTGGGGGGGAGGGGGGGGGGGGTGTATACACTAAGTTCACATTATGTGCACTGAAATTATTTGGATATCCTATTGGAATATGGAACCTGTAATGATGATTATTTTTTTCCTTCTTGAATTTCTAGGGCAAATCGGGTATGCTCTCGTTCCTATGATTGCTAGGGGAATCATGTTGGGTGCTGACCAGCCTGTGATCCTCCACATGTTGGATATTGCACCTGCTGCAGAGGCACTTAATGGAGTTAAAATGGAATTGGTTGATGCCGCATTTCCCCTACTTAAAGGTTGACTCTCCAGATCTCCTTTTCTTTTGTTCATTGTTTGTTTAACATGACTACTTGCATGCTGCGTGACCTATTAGCTGAAGCCTGAAAGTACGGCCATTCTTAATTTTGTATCCTTTGTGTTCAGGTGTTGTTGCTACAACTGATGTTGTTGAAGCTTGCACTGGTGTCAATATTGCTGTGATGGTTGGTGGATTCCCAAGAAAAGAGGGTATGGAGCGAAAGGATGTGATGTCCAAGAATGTCTCCATCTACAAATCCCAAGCTTCTGCTCTTGAGAAGCATGCTGCTGCTAACTGCAAGGTGATCACTCATCAGTGTCTTTTTCATATTAAATCTGGCACATTACATGAAATATATGTATGTATATTCTGACTGTATAGAAATGTATCACAGTATGTTTGTGTCACTGAAATGCGAAAATAAATGTTGTATTGCAATAACTGAAATAGACCTGAAGGGCAATGCCACTGCAGGAAACAACATTTCAGAACTGTGTTTTTGGATTTGTTTAGAGGTTTCCAGTTTTCATTCTTGTTTTTACCCCAGGTTTTGGTTGTTGCTAATCCTGCCAATACCAATGCGTTGATCCTGAAAGAGTTTGCGCCGTCTATTCCTGAGAAGAACATTACCTGTTTGACTAGATTGGACCATAACAGGGCCCTTGGACAGATTTCAGAGAGATTGAATGTTCAAGTATCTGATGTTAAAAATGTCATTATTTGGGGAAATCACTCCTCAACACAGTATCCTGATGTCAATCATGCTACTGTCAAAACACCTGCTGGAGAGAAGCCTGTTCGTGAGCTCGTTTCAGATGACCAATGGTATTGAAGTTTTTTTATTACTTTTTTTTATCTTTATTTAGTTCTACTAAATTGACAGCTTATATTTATTCCTTAATTTTCTTAGGTTGAATTCAGAATTCATTACTGTTGTCCAGCAGCGCGGTGCTGCTATTATCAAAGCTAGAAAGTTCTCCAGTGCACTTTCTGCTGCTAGTTCTGCATGTGACCATATTCGTGACTGGGTCCTTGGAACTCCAGAGGTAGGCATTGCTTTGTATTGATGATTGTTGATCGGCCTAACAGAATTTATTATACTAATTCTGATCCTGTGATTTTGCACCTTCCAGGGGACTTGGGTGTCAATGGGTGTTTACTCTGATGGTTCATACAATGTTCCATCTGGACTTATTTATTCCTTCCCGGTTACTTGCAAGAATGGAGAATGGTGTATTGTTCAGGGTGAGTATTTGCATTTCAGTCTAATTAATTTCTTAGAAGATTTCACTTGCAAAACCACTTGTTTATGTACACTTTCTCCGAAGAATAAATTCTTACGAGTTCATAAATCATTTCATAAAATATACTGATAGGAGTCTTGATTAATTTTCTACATTCTAGGGCTTTCCATCGACGAATATTCAAGGAACAAGTTGGATTTGACTGCTAAAGAGCTCAGTGAGGAGAAAGATCTCGCATATTCTTGCCTGTCTTAGATTCCCCTTTTGCTTGACGGAAGGAAGATTTTCCCTTCGTGGGAATTGAAGTCGCAGAAGTTTTGAATAATGCCATTGTCATCTCTCATCTAGTTAGCAATGGTGAAACAACTTACATGCAGTAATTGATGTACTTCTTTATGTTTGAGAATATTTTTTTTCTTATTAATAGACTATGTCTACGGACAAGCATGTATGCGTGACATTTTGATGAAAAGAGTCCATTTAAGAAGTTTTCAGTGTTGGAAAAAATGTTCAAAAACAAATATTATTTACACAGACTAATTCAATTTAAAGTAACCTCCAGCAAATTTTTGAGTTCTGGAATTTGACGTGCGTCGATGTTCTGGCAATCTGGCCTGACAAAACAAATTACGTAGAAATAATGATATTCCGCGTTGCACCAAAATAATGTATTTTTAGGGAAGCACCAAAATAATGTTGATGTAGTTCTGATCCCCCCCCCCCCACACACCAAGAAAAAGGTATTAAAAAGCACGCACCCTCATCAAGCTGACGGCAGAACCAGATTACCGTCCCTTCCTCTTTTCATTTTCTGGCAGTTATGCTCTTTTTCTTTACCCTCCCATCCTACAGGCTCCAGCTTCAGCTCAGTTGTACCTTCTTTTTTAAAAAAATAATAATAATAATGTAGCTAAAAAATTGCTTATGTGCGTGTGGATTTTTTTTTTACTCACACGCCTGACCTGTGGTATTGAGGAGATTCGAATTTGTAACCTTTGATCTCCAACCAACCTCACTCTACCACTAGACCATCCCCACCGGGACTATGTGCGTGTGGATTTTTTATAATGCAAATGTTAGCAAGTGCCTTTGTCGATAACAAAAATGTGTTATATATCGAGTAAATTATCATTTATATCCCAAATGATTTTCATTTTCTCAAATCTTCACACATTTATCAATTAAATACATAAATTATTAAAAAAAAAACAAATATATTCTTAAATACATTTTCAGCTAAAAATTACCCTATATTTCGGCTTAATAATTAGACCTTGTTTATGTGTTGTAGCCAAATAGATCATATACAAAACATATATACTTTTATTATGATTTGTAACACCTTTTTTAGACTCCATTTTGGCCCCGAGAAATCATTTGAGGTTAGTTTTGATTAGTTATGAGTTAATTGCCTTCAAATACACAAATTTTGGACCATTGTTTTATTTTTCATATGGATTAAAAAAAGGTAATTCTAATAACATATATTTGACACCTTTTTATTTATAATATGATGTGCAATTTTCTAATTGGAATACCACCAACACCGCTAGATATGAGTATGTCATGCATAATTTGTCAAGTATTGCTTACTTCTAATGTGTTGTTTTGCAGGTTGACGATCGCACAAAAAGCGAAGCGGGGTTTACCCAGTGCATCCATTGCGCACAAACTGTGTGGTTTGTAGGTTGACGTGCACAAAAGCAAAACATGTTTTACCTAGAGCGCATCATCCCTGATCCCACAAAAGTAATACGAGATTTGTCTAATGCACACCACATGTTTACCTAGTGTGTACTATCGGGTAGCAGACTATGTGGTAAGGAGGCTGTCTATTGCACAAAAGCAAAAGCCGTAGCGTTTATCTAGTGTGCACCATCCCACAAAAGTGAGACGAGATTTACCTAGTGTGCACTATCCTACAAAAACAAAGTGAGATTTGCCTAGTGCACAACATTCGGTAGCAGTTGCGGGTTTCCTTTAAAAAAAATTGTCCAAAATTGGTAAAAATGAAACCACATACCGTTATTTTCAAATTTTTATCGTCGCCGTCGTCATCATCATCATATTCATTTATGTCCATCGACTTGAACAATTTTCAACACAACATTCAAACTTGACTAACAAAATATTTGGTTAGGATTTGCCAAGAATGGCCCTTGGTATCTCTCACTAACCCATTTCTTAGTCCTGCAATTTAAATATACAAAACCAAATTTCTAAGTCAAACCCTAATTGTCATATCGCTCACACTCAACTTTTTCTTTTTCAATTTTTTTTTTTATTTTTTGCACCTTTATGAACTACAATTTTTTCTCATTATCAACCCACAAGGTCAAAGATGCCCATCTAAAGAAAATTAAAAAGAAAAAAAAATCCCCCTCAAAAATCTGGCAAATCAGGCATGTCCCCAGCTCTAATGAAAAGATTGTACCAAAAGTCCATGCTGCTATCCTTAACTTTTGAATCCTCCACACTTTCCAGCAATGGCAACTGAGCATTATGATCAACATCTTCATTTATTTCCCTAGCATCTTCCTTAGGTAAATGTAATTCCTCCGACCAAAAACTTTCGTCGATCGCCGGAAAATATTCCGACGAGTAATCGATTTCTTCCTTCTTCACCTCTATTTTCTCCATCGAGGAATCTGTCACGGACGACATTTCACTAGAACATCGTTGTGGACTACTAACATTATTGTTGTCATCATATTGTGAAATTGAAATCATTGATTGTCTCTTGGAATCTTGAGAAGACACATAATTTTTCAGCTTTTTCTTCAAATGAGTGTGCCATACATTTTTTATCTCATTGTCCGTTCGTCCCGGTAATCTTGCTGCAATTGCAGACCATCTGTAAAACCACACCAAAATCAAATAAATAAGATATTTGCACGAGTTGGGCAGTTATATTTCGTTTTTTTTTTTGTTTGTGATAAATTAATGACAATTAGTATAACGATGCATAGTTTAATGATAACGGACAAACATTAAATCTTGTGCCTTAATTTTAACTATTGAGGCACAGAATCCTAAGGAGATACATACTGCTGCGGCTTGCATATATAGTTGTCTGTAACCAAATATTAAAGATTCTGCAGATCTAAAAAAATACATTTAATTAGTGTTTTAATTAATGTGATTAATCAATTATAGGGAATCACTTCAGCAATTCTTGATTATTCGGTCACTAAATTCCAACATGCACGTATATAGAGAAGGGATCTAGAGTAATTTTTTTTTCCCCTTAAGACGTATAGTTTGTCGTGTTATGAATAAAGTCTGATTTTTAATCTGTTTTACAATTTCTTAAAAAATTAAAAGATGAGTTCATTTTTGTTTGCAAGTGTTGTGGTATGCAACTTGCAGATATATATAAACATATATATGATGACATCGTTATCAACCAAATAGATCTCTCGTACGACCAATGACTTACTATATATCATAATTAATAACGCTATTAATTTATCCTATTAAATTTTGGCAACAGTAGTCAAAGCATTTGATTTCAATATTGTAAGCCGTCTTCATGTGCGCAAGTATTCATCATATAAAACACTAATTACAACGACTAATGGCTTCACTATGTAGATTCTCTAATGCAAAATGTGTTTTGCCTTTTACTCTTCTATCAAGAATTGAAGATTTATTTCAGCGTCCATTATTTAATGTGGAGTGGAAAAGAATTACAAAAATTGTTAGTTTGTTAGTTTGATAGAATTTTCCTTATTTTAGAAGAGATAATTGCAAAAATATCATTACATTTTCCTGAAGTTGTAAATTTGAGGCAATGTTTAATTATTTATAATTTTCTCAAATTTTCTAGTAATTAATGTAAATCTGAAATACGAACGGCCAACTTGATCGTCTCTTCAAACACAACATATATAGTCCAACCATCAATTTTTGAAAAAAAGCACGATAGAAAGACCGAATGTCAGATTTGAATCACTAAAAAAAATTAGTATATTTAATAACAGTCAAATTAAAATTTAATTTCTTAATTATATATATCCGCGTTTAAAGATCATATAAAATTTACAATTTGGTTACAATATATATAAAGATTATTTTACCATTAATTAACCCTTTTTAGAACAAAGGACTCCCATGGGCTCGAACAAAAACAAAGGTGAGGAAATTCATGATTAAATTTTCATGAAAGTGGAAGGGGTGAATAAATTGCCTCGGAAAATGTCATAACTCATCTGCATGTGACTGCTCTTAAATTTCGGTGATGAATTAAGCCAAAAAATATGACACTGCGTTTTCAGTGCACACTTAATTTCGTAAACTTAACTATATTTTACCCTCACAAAATCTAAATTAGATGATTATATAAAAAAAATCATAAAAATGAATGTTGATGAATATAAACACACCTGTTTCCAAGCATTTCATGTAAGTTGATGATGGTATCTTCCTCTTGTTTAGTGAAATCTCCCCTCTTTATATCCGGCCTCAAATAGTTTATCCATCGCAATCTGCAACTCTTCCCACATCTCAACAGCCCTGCAAATTCACAACAAAATTAAACTAATTAATTACTTATTTTATAAGACAGCAGAAGACTAGCTAGGAGTGATGAACTAGCTGCATACACATTCTTCAAAAAAGAATAGTATATGAAAAAAGGGGCACATAAACAAATTTCTTTGATAAATCTGTATATGATGAGCTCATTGATGAATCCTTTTCATAGAAACTGATGAGAAATAGCAAAAAAAAAAAAGAGAAAAAAAAAACTAAATTTACCAGCTTGTTTGGGGAGTGCTCTCCAATTTCCATGGCCATGTTTATTAATATAAGAGACTAAAATCTGATCTTCTTCAGGGCTCCATGGGCCTTTCTTCAGTCCCATCTTCTCACAGCAAGGAGCTCTCACCATTCTTCAAAATAATGACGGCCCTTTTCTTTTCCTTCTTTTTCTTCCTTTAATTTCTTTTCTTTTTTTTAATTTTTTTGGCAATAAATGCTTGGTAATTTATTGCTTCAAATTTTAATTTGGTTGTAGAAGCAGACAGCCTCTCTGTGAGAGCAAGGAATATAAGAGTGTTGTAAATGCCAAGGGTGGGTATTTATCCTCACTTAATTTGACATAGGGGAGCATCTTTCTTGTTTAAGTATTCAACAAGTCTTGGAGGCAGTTTCCAGGTAATTGGATCTCTCTCTCTCTCTCTCTCTCTCTCTCTCTCTATTTGGAGGCTAATTAATTAATGCACACTTCAAATATTTAACAGTGGCTAGGAGACTAAGTTAGTTTTAGTGATTAATTAGCAGTATGAAATTGTGATAGAGTGTAGTGATGATTTGAAAAAATCACACAAAGAAAGGTCCATGCACTAGCATATTCTATTCTACATCAACCCCACATGCACCAAAAATTATTGATTGAATCTTTCGCGCATATCCATTTGTATTTTCAAATTAGGAATTAGTAATATATATTTTTCAGTTTTCAGGGCCATGAAAGCGTGTAGCCGACTGGTAAGTGCACCCGGCTATTGAGCGGATCAGATTCTCTGTTGTAATTTCTATTTCATTTGGTGTTGCATAACTAGAATTTTTTTAATTTTTTTTTTAAAAAAATATTAATATACCCTAATTGGGGATGGATGAACCCTAAAAGGAAAATTTTAATTAAATAAAATCATAATAAATTAAAAATTAAAATAATAAATTTTTTTTAAATGAAGACTTGAAACAAGAAATATAATAGGAAATGCAACAGGTGATCTAGCGTGGCTATTGGGCACACCCCTAAACCAATCATACTATAGCCGTGCTGGTGCTACATATAATATGTATTAAATGATATTTTGCTTTTAGAGATGTCATATATTAACTAACATTAATGAAAACGAAATCTAAATCTATCCTCCTCACTACACGATATCTTCTCTAATAATTACAAACGACTTTTTTTCATTCGCATGATATCATATATATATATACATATGATGGGATCTGGTGAGAACCAGTCACCATGTGAGAACTAGGAACTAATCCCATTCATTCATTCCATAATCTAGACGGTCCAGATTAAACAAATAAAGTGGAGGGGGCGGTGGCAATCTCGTAATTAAAACGAAAATTTTAAATTCACGCGTTTGATTAAGGGTAAAATTGGAACAAAAAAGTGACATCATCATGTTATGAAAAAATTCTTAAAAACTTTAAATGATCATAATTTATTCGTTTTTAATTGGATTTACGCAAATCTTATATCAAATTAAAGCTCTTTTCATACTCTTTTATTTAAGATCCATATTGCATATGTTTATTTGAAAAAAATAGATGAAAAATACAAAAAATCATTTTTAGGCTTAATTTTCGCATAGAGCAACCCCAAATTTACATTAACATGCTGTATACAACATTTTAGCATGACCTATATAAGATTTTAGCATATTGTGTAATACATTTTAGCGGGTGATATTATGAATATATTTCTAACAGCTTTATATAAACACCTACACCTATATAGATACTACAAGATGAAAAATACGAGTTGATGATAAAAAAAAAAGAATGAGAAAGTGAAGCAACGAAGGAGATGACTGACAACTAAGAAAGAAAATGTGTAAATATTTTCTGAAACAAATATCAAATTTAGCCTCCAACTTCACTCATTTTAGCCTCATTCATTTCTCATTTTAGCATGTTCTGATAAACAAAATATGGAACGGTGATTTCATTAGAATGAAATGCAATACACATATTTGGGGATAGTGAACCCTAATGGGAATCTGATAATTACTAATTGGGATCAAATGAACCCTAATTGGAATGTAATAAACTTTAATTAGGAACGGTGAACCCTAGTGGAAAATGTCACATCAAATTTAGCCTCCTACTTCACCTATTTTAGCCTCATTCATTTCTCATTTTAGCATGCATGTTCTGATAAACAAATATGGAACCGTGATTTCATTGGAATGAAACGCAATACACCCTATTTGAGGATAATGAACCCTAATGAGAATCTGATAATTACTAATTGGGATCAGATGAGCCCTAATTAGAACGCAATAAACCTTAATTGGGAACGGTGAACCCTAGTGAAAAATGTCACATCAAATTTAGCCTCCTACTTTACTCATTTTAGCCTAATTCATTTCTCATTTTAGCATGTTCTGATAAACAAAATATGAAACGGTGATTTCATTGGAATGAAACACAATACACCCTATTTGGGGACAGTAAACCATAATGGAATTTGATAATTACTAATTGGGATCAGATAAGTCCTAATTGGAATGTAATAAACCTTAATTGGGAACGGTGAACCCTAGTGGAAAATGTCACATTAAATTTAGCCTCCCACTTCGCTCATTTTAGCTTCATTCATTTCTCATTTTAGCATGTTCTGATAAACAAAATATGCAATGAGAATCTGACAACGTATTTAACCTAATGCTTTCATTATTTTAGCATTATATTCTAAACGGTAATTATAGTTAATAAAACTTAATAGTAATATAATTACCACAAACAAAATGTCATAAACACTTTTATTAAAAATCATATATATTCTTAAAAATGAATGTGTTGAAAACAATTCACAAGCATGGTAAAACATAATATTAAACTATGCCCAATCACTATAGTAACATTAAGCTGGACAGTTCCTAGCATCATGATCTGACAACTTGTGGCAATTGTTGCACATTCTGAGTGGTTTGTTCTCCTTTCTCTTCCTTGCCTCCTTCTTAGTTATCAAATGAGTGTCGCTACCTTTTGTTTTAACTGGAATAGGTGGATAAATAACAATACGTAAACCGTAAAATTGCTCAAAGATCATCGTCTTGCTATGTGAAGTAGAACCCTCCATATCACCACACTGAAATAATACTTTCAACACTGCGTTTATGAATTTTTAGCATTAAATTACTCTCATATTAGCATAGTGTATAAGATATTTTAGCATGACGTTACATATCAGTATTACCTTTATATGTGGATGAAGTTATTATTGTTTAATTGAAGACTTTCAGTTTATTGTGAAATTTACCCCACATGTAACTCACATCAGCAGCATTTATCACATATCAAAAATAAATTTGAATGATATTATCAATATCAGTATAAGTCATATCATTTTAGCATGGACTATGAACCATTCCAGCATGGTGTATATGTCATTTTAGTACGAACTATAATAATAATAGAATCATTGACAAAAAAAAAATACCTAAATCAGAATTGAACGAGATAATTAAAAAAACATGAATACGTGAATCAACAACATTATATGAAAAAGATGAAATAAGGTAAAATTTTAATTGAGATAATTTAGAAAAAAAACATTTAATCCAAAAAGAATAATAACGTTTACAAACAAATCAAGAAATCTAAAAATTTAAAATATGCATGTGAATGTCAAAAAAATAAAATCATCAAGAATTCAAAATCGTATCTGAACCGGCAACATCAATTTCGAGTTTTTGCATAAAAAATCCTTTTAACCACATATATATATATATATATATATTAATATATAGGTATAATATTTTATTATTTTAATAAATTATTAAATTATCATAATTTTTCAATTTGTATTTAGTAAATGGTTTACGAAAACAAACTGAGATATGGGAGATGAAATAGGTGAAAAATAGAAAGAGAAAGAGTAGAGAGAGAGAGAGAAGTGCACATAGAAAAAAAAATTGTGAATGTTGGAGAGTGGAGAAAATCATGTTTCAAAACATAAGAATTATTGAATTACCATAATACTCTCTTTTACTTAAAGTTGTAAATAATCACAAGTATGCCACCTTGAATTTGACCAAACTTTGACTGAATTGTGGCCATTAAGATCTAAGTAATGGAGGGACTAGATGGGTTCCTAGTTCCCACATGGGGGAAAGGTCCTCATTTGAACCCTTCCATATATACCTATATATATATATATACATGACGAAGAGCGCGAAGGCCGTACGAACAGGTAATTATCTCATCATTAATTCAATTTTTTCTGATATAATTTGAGTTGATGCATTTAGCAAATTATTTGTATATTATTAGCAATATTTAAGGTTTTGGTATATTAGTAAACTATTTATATATTATTAGCAAATTATTCACAAGAAATCTGGTGCTAATAATTTACAAATAATTTGCTAAATTGTGTTATGTGGTTTGCAAATTATTGGAATTTTTCTCAAGAAATCTGGTGCTATTTTTTCATCCCGTGCTCTGTGTATAACTATATATAGTTTAATATTGTATATAATTGGATAAATTATTCATTGGGTTTGTTTAGCATATTAACTTGATAGGTTGTGGTTTTATGAATATTTGTTATTTATGTCAAATTGGGGTTGTTTATAGCATATTTATTTTTAGTTAATAGCAAATTTTGAATATATGATTAGCAAAGTGAGAGTCTGGATGGTTGCAGAGGTGAAAAATTCAGGCTTGTGTTCTAGCAACTTAGTACGATATTATTAGCAAATGTTGCAACTGTGAAATTTTGCTACTGAGATTCGTGTTTTATCAAATTGATCTTTTGTTTGTAGCAGATTAATAATTAAAGATTAGCAAATTATTAAAGCATGATTAGCAGATTATTAAGACATGCTTGTTGTTATGCGTATTGGCTATTAATAGGAAATTGTGTTCTTTATCAAATTTTCATTATATTTGTAACAGATTGGTGTTGGTTTATAGAAACTTAGTAAAATAGGATTAAATTATCCTATTTTTTTATGTAATTTGAGTTGATGCATTTAGCAAATAATTTGTATATTATTAGCAATATTTTAAGGTTTTGGTATATTAGTAAATTATTTGTATATTATTAGCAAATTATTCACAAGAAATCTGGTGCTAATAATTTACAAATAATTCGCTAAATTGGGTTATGTGGTCTGAATTATTGATACGTGTTCACTGTTGGGATTTTTCTCAAGAAATCTGGTGCTATTTTCTTCATCTCGTGCTCTGTGTATAACTATATATAGTTTAGTGATGTATGTAATTGGATAAATGATTCCTTGGGGTTGTTTAGCAAATTAACTTGGTAGGTTGTGGTTTTATGAATATTTGTTATTTATGTTAAATTGGGGTTATTTATAGCATATTTATTTTTAGTTAATAGCAAATTTTGAATATATGATTAGCAAAGTGAGAGTCTGGATGGTTGTGCTCGTGTTTATTTTTGTTTGTATCAAATTAACATCAGTATTTAGCAAAATGATTTATATGTGATTATAAAAGCCTATGCGTATTAGTTTTTGATTAATATTTCAAATGTGGTATTTTTTATGTTTTTAAAAATGTTAGCATCTAACGTGATCCTTTTGTTTTTTGTTTTAGCAGGTGACGACGAATGCGCTCGCGAGGTTAGGTCAAAGCGACGATATGATGTGAATGTAGCTGAATGCGCTACTGCAGGTCCACATGTGGAAAAAAAATCGAATGCGGTCGAGAAGCGTCCAAGAGAAGATTACTCAAATCTTAAAAATCGAACTAATCCTATGGCTTTGCGGAATGCAATAGAGAAGTTTAATGAAACTCAAAAGTAAAGTGTTCGAGATTTAGGATTTGGTGCCTTACTGCACCTTGATATAAAAGACGTGCCTCCAAAGATCGCTTACTGGGTGCTAACAATTCGCTGCTATGCATGTGAGTATTGGTTTTTGATTAAGCATTCTAACAATCAATTTTTTTTAATGAAATGTAAATAATGTGTTTGTGTTGTGGGTTTGTTTGATTTTCTTGTAGCCTGGCCAGTAATTAAATAAATTAATGATTATCACATTGTATATGTATGGGTTATTAGCAAATTAATCAGTTATGATTAGCACATTGTATATGTATTAGTTATAGCTCAAACGTTCTACATTTTGGTTTCGATTCGATTTACTTTGATGTATGTAGCAATTTATTAGAAATGATTAGCAAATTATTAAGAAATGCTTAGCAGATTATTAGATAATGTTTTGACTTTGCGCGTATTAGTTGACATTGGTTTGTATTTCTAGAAAATTAGTACTATTTGATTAGCAAATTTTGCAACTGTGATATTTTGATACTCAGATTCGAGTTTTAGCAAAATGGTCTCCTGTTTATAGCAAATTATAACCATACGATTAGCAAATTATTAAGAAATGGGTATCAGATCTGAAAGAAATATATTGTGTATTAATGAGCCATATTTTGCAACATATTTTACAACCAAACGAGTCATACAATCCACTCTTCTTGAAACTCTACGTCTCTTCGTCTTCTTCTTCTTCTCATCATCATTGTTCACTTCATTTGGAAGTGAATTTTTTTGCCCTTCACGATTACATACCACATACTTCCAAAGAACAACACCATCAATCTTTTTTTCCGAGCCAAGACGAATGTCGAAACTACCTGCTTCACCATAAACCCGATAAAAGGTAATTGCTTCTTGGAGATTTTTAAATTGCTGACCAACAAATGACTTCAAAGATTGATTACATTCTAGTATGTAGCTACCACAAGGACCCAAAACTGCATCAGCATTAATTCCTGCTATATAAAATAATGCTATAAGCACACACAATATATGCTATACACGTGTATATGCTATAAATAATTTCATACTTTAAAAGTAATCATGCATGCACTATTTTGTTTTCTTAATAACTTGAAAAATTCCATAACCAAATACGAAAATCATCTATCGTCTATAATAAATATGAAATGCCCATTCTCTGCGAACATCTTAATATCATGCAAAGCACATTAAAACCATTAAAAAAAAGACCATCCTATCATAAAAAAAAAAAAAACCAATCATATGTTCACATAAAAGTATTCCCGATTTGCTATTAACATATCTATAATTTGCTAATTATGCATAATAACTTTGCTAAACGTCGGACATACGCGTCTGTAACAGATTCTGTCCATATCCCTACACCTACAAAGATACATTAATTGATAATATAATACATGTATCTTCCATAATCAGACGATGACGAGAGTGATGATAATATATGATGGACTAAGAACTTGTGGAAAAAAATACATTCTTATTTCGCACACAACAATTCATGTCATTTTAACTATTTTTTTTAATAACTTCAAAAATTCCAAAACCAAATGCGAAAAACATCTATCGTCTATAATAAATATGAAATGCCCATTGTCTGCGAACATCTCAGTAACATGTAAAGCATATTGAAACCATTAAAAAAAAATAAAAGACCATCCTATCATTAAAAAAAAATCATATTTTCATATAAAAGTATTCCCGATTTGCTATTAACATATCTATCATTTACTAATTATGCATACAAAATTTGCTAAACGGTGGACATACGCGTCCGTAACAGATTCTGTCAATATCCCTACACCTACAAAGATACGTTATTCGATAACATAATAACTGTATCTTCCATAATCAGACGATGACAAGAGTGATGATAATATATGATGGACTAAGAACTTGTGGAAAAAAATACATTCTTATTTTGCACACAACAATTCATGCCATTTTAACTTTTTTTTAAAAAACTTCAAAATTTCCACAACCAAATACGAAAAGTATCTATCATCTATAATAAATATGAAATGCCTATTGTCTGCGAACATCTCAATATCATGTAAAGCATATTGAAACCAAGTTAAAAAAAATCGTATTTTCACATAAAAGTATTTCCGATTTGCTATTAACATATATATAATTTGCTAATTATGCATAATAAATTTGCTAAACGTCAGAAATACGCGTCCGTACCAGATTCCACCCATATCTCTACACCTATAAAGATACATTAATGGAGAACATAATACCTGTATCTTCCATAATCAGACGATGACTAGAGTGGTGATAATATACGATGGAATAAGAACTTGCGGAAGCCGATAAAAAAATTATCCGGAATGACTTCTTCAACCGTAAGAGACGCAAGCAATATATGAAACACCGATAGATACAACTCTGTAAAAAAATGAGTTATGAAAACCGTCCAAAAAAAAAAAAATATCGTTCCCATATAAATCCCATTATATATGGAACAGATATTTACTGCAGATTTTTAATATGCATTACAATGACATATATACCCTCAACTTAATATAATTCTTAAGATATTGCATTTTTGACCCTATTTTTTTGAGATTGATCTGAGCCTTAGAAAATCATTGATCCAACGTTCCATATTAGTTCCTAGTTCCTACATAGGACATTGGTTCTCATTTGATCTCTATACTATATATATATATATATATATATATATAACGTGTATATTAATTATATAATGTGTGCAATGTGTTATTATTATATTACACTTCAAACAATCGCACAAATTGGATCCAATTGTAACATACTCTATAGTTAAGGACCCTATTGAACCTAACAAAAGTTTGAGAACTCATTTACAAAGTTTAAGGATCAATCAAAGTAAACGAAAATTTTAGGACCAATTAACAAAAATTGTAAAAGTTCATTATAAATCTATATATATATATATGGGAAATGATTAAATAGGAACCAAATCCCCCCGTGAGAACCTAGGAACCAAACATATTAGTGAATGATTAGTCACATATTAGCAGTGTGTATAATCGCTAACATATTAGCAATATGTTGCTAATATTATGATCTCGTCAAATTAGCAAAATGAGTTTACCTCATGTTAGCAACATAATCTCTTGATGTCAGCAATATAAATTTCTCATGTTAGATTGGTTCCTAGATTCTCACGGGGGGATTGGTTCCTATTTGAACTCACCCCTATATATATATATATATATATATATATATATATAGTCAGTTTATGACTCGAAATCTCTATATATTTTGTCTTATTTAATTAACTGCTTTATATATACAGTTGTTTATTGTGTGTGCTCAAGTTGTTTAAGTGCTTATCCATTTTAATTGATGTATTCTTAATTGAGCAAAACCTGCTGAGTCATCATATCAGTTGAGAGGTTAATACGTGGAAAACCAAACTGAAACTTTAACTTCAGCCAAGAACTCGTTTATGCAAGTCAGTTGACTTGACATTTCTGCATACTTTGATTTTTTTTAAGTGCTTTATCCGTGATTATTCACATCCTTTTAATCACTTCTTTGAGTTTTGGGAGACCAACAAGTTGGAAAGATTATGAAGAGTAATTCATCACGGATTTTTTTAGTTAAGGGCCTCATCAAGATTTGCTCCATAAATTCCATTAATCTCTATTTTTAGAATATTTCTCAAGCAAGGAAAAAAAAAACTTAATTTGCATTAAAATACACACCATAGTAAAAGTGTGCAACTTTAGCAAACTAACACCTTTTATTTTTAAAATCTATAAGAGAATTAAACTTATTTATGTTTCTTAATTAAAATCTATTAAGAAATTTTATAAGAAAGGTGACATGTGTAAAATGGAGACGTTTCGAGTCTGAGAGCTAGTCACCGCTCCTTCTTTTCCCAACTCAAAAACAAAATGTAAAAAAATAGTAATTAAATAAAATGAGTAAAAAATAATAATAAATGCAATGAAGACACACGTGCATTCAAAGAGTAAAAATAATTTAAAAGATTGTATTCTATTTATTTAACTTAAGAATTAACAATGTAATCAAACACATTCAACGATAATAAACTGTTTCTCAAAAAAAAAAAAAAGATAAGTAACTGTTGGAATTTTATTATTTTAATAAATCAAGAACCAGGTCAACAATTATTCGTATGGTCTACACTGTATAGTTGCCAAAACGATATCGACACAATATTATAACTTCAATATTTGTTTCAATATAAATATAATTCTATATAATATTATACAGATATTAAATAGTTAACGCATTTAATTTAATATTTTAATTGAAACAAAAGACACATATATGAAATATTATATAACCATTTTCCCCTTCGGCTTGATTTGATATTTTCATACTTTGTAAATTTTCAATGTAAAAAGAAAAAAGAAAAGAAATTATACCAGGCCGTTCGCTTATTTTTATTCTCTTTTAATTTGCTACTATAGTGCTTCATATATAAAATATATCGACTATGATTTTTACACGTGAAATTTATAGTATTTATTATTGCTAGTTGATATGCCTTTTCTTGGGTCAAATTTTGCTCTGCAACTTATACAATTGTACCCTCTCTGCATACTTTTTTTTTTTTTTTTTTGTCGAAGGTAACCCGCAGCCGCTATCAAGGTGCGCACTGGGTAAATCCCGTCCCTGTGTAATAGCCTGCAAACCACACAGGAGAGGTAAACCACACTTGGCAAGCAAGCCAGGTGTGACAGGCTCACACCTAGTGGTGTTGGTGGGATTCAAACTTGAGACCTTTGACCTCAAGATATCACTACTCCACCACTAGATCATCCCCAAGGGGACACCCTCTCTGCATGCTTTTCATGGCTTTCACTTGCTTCTCAACCACAATTCAAAATTAGTCATCGATCATCCCTTTACTAACTAGTCCAACTTTAATTCCGTCACTTTATTTAACATCCTTTTTCGTTCACAAACAGAAATTAGTTCAGAGTGTTTTTTCTTGAAATGACATCATTATAATAACATTTTCTGCCCATTCTATATTTATCATCTATATTTTATATTTTTAATTTAGACTTAAATTATTACTTTTTATGGTGATTGTAGAAATAATATGACGATGGAATGTGTAAATCATCTTAGGGTTCGTTTGGTTGGCATGAAAGTAAAGTTGTTTAGGAATATATGATTTCTAACGATGTGATTCATGTGTTTGGAACATGATAAGGAAATTATCAGAATTCTCATTTTAGTATTTTTTTTAATCAAAGTAATCAAGTAGATTTATTAAGATAATTTAATAATATTTTGTAGACTATATGAGTTCAATCATAATTCTCTTCCCCCAATTCAAAAAAAAAAATTAACAATTAAAAAAATAAATAAAGTTAAATTAATTATATATATATATATATTGTATAAATAAAAACATACGCAAACCATTGACTATAAAAAAAATATTTGCATTAATTTACAAAAGTAATTATTATTATTATTATTATTATTATTATTATTATTATATTTGGTCTACATCATTCAAAAATAAATTGTTACTAATGTCGAATTTTGTTGTTGATTCTGAAGTCCAATTGCTCATTGTTTTGAGTTTGTCAATTCTCTACCACCAATTACAAAACAAAATGATAATGGATTTTAGTAGGATTTTTGTTTTTTCAATTTTTCAATCAACAAAAACTTCATAATAATCCACAAAAAATTAAGATTAAAATATATTTTCAAAATTTTCAATTTTTAATTAAAAAATTATAAATATAATTTTAATAATAATTTATATAAATAATAAAAATAATGGATGAAAAACCGAATAATAAAAATGGTCTGACACAAGATTCCCAGAGGCAAGTAATCAGAATACCTACTCCAAATATGTATTCAGAATCCAAGAAAGTTGTATTAGTTTTCTTGTTTTGAGGATTCTGATTATTTTCCAAAATTCTCAAAAATTGAACCAAATACAGAAATGTAAAAATAAGAAATCAGATTATTATTCTTTGTCAACCAAATGAGACCTTAATGGTAGAATGATGCAAATATGGAAAGAAAATAATCAAGATATTGATGATGGAAGGAAGGAAAGAACGATTTTGGAGGAAGAAATCTGTGATTACCAAGCTAAACTTAGGAGAGACAATTAATGAGATTTAATTGCTATCACACGATTGATGAGAAGTTGACTTATGTAAACTTGTATTCTCATTTGCAAGAGACATTCCGGTTTTTCTACAGATTTCTTATTTAAGTTTTATAATTCATAGTTAATTTATTCCAATTCAAGTTTATTGTGAGGTTTACAATTTTTGTAAGTAATTAATTTCAATTCATAACGCAAATTTACATTAGGAATTTATGATCATTGCTCTTGTGTTGCTTTCAATATCATTGGCTAAGTTATTTTCTGGAATTAGACTGTAATGAATTTGATATGCCAAACTCGTGAGGTTTAATTGTTTTTACATAATTTATGTGTTGATATATTTTTATGCTTCGAGATAGCAAGTTCATATTTTTAATTGATTGACTGTGTAGTGGCAAATATACAATTAGCTGGTCAATTAAGCTAAACCAATCAAATTTGATGGATCTATAACTATCTAATTGGTTTGATAAGTGATAAGACTGACTTTCTATGTGAGTAGGCATAAGGGGATATTGTGGGTATATGGATCCGTATGCTTGTAATATAATTGGGTTTTTGTAATTTTTAAACTTTTGAATAATTAAATATGTTAAAAGTTCTCGTTGGTTGTTAATCTATGAGAGTGTGAATAATAAGGGTTCTTTTGTTCAACAATACTTCAAAATATTTTATAACTAGTTTGTTTGATGTTTGAATTGATAATTTTTTATCGATGAGTGAAATGAGGCGTACAACTGTTAATTGTAATCTCAATTTGGCTTTTATTTTTATCAATTATTCTAATTTTGTTTCAATTGATTAATTAAATAATCTATCTATCAAACCTTCCCAAAGTTACACAAGAAACGAAGAATTACATCGTTATCCGATTAAACATGTACTTTCACTCTACTACGCCATTTTGGGGATTTTGAAGAATAATTTTATTTGATCGCATGACAACGACGCATTCTATCTCTTAATGCATAATTTGATTATTTGACTACATCTTCAATCAACGATATCTTATTAAATTTCCAAATTTAAAACACAATGTTTTAAAATTTGTAAATTCAATTATGAACTTTCGATTCTTTTATTTTATTATTTTACCATTTATATAATTGTGAAAATTCTAGATACCAGATGCCCTAGAAGCAACATCGTTACATCACAAAGTCTCTCATCAGGTCTCGGTGTGGATGACCTAGTGGTGGAATGAGGTTGTTCGGAGGCCAAAGGTCACGGGTTCGAACCTCCTCAATACCACGGTCGGGTGTGTGAGTTAAAAAAAAAAGTCTCTCATCAAACTTCAGTCCGATCGGCAGACCGTTAGGTTGGTGGGTTCCGTCCTCGTGCCGCCCCGTGAAAAAATACCCATAAAAATATCACTTATAACACTGAAAAGTATCACTAGTAGCTTGAAAATTATCAGTGTTCTACTTGACTTATATTGGATTATTATATCTCAATTATGGTTTATTACATCTCAATTAAGATTTATTAATTTCAATTATGGTTTATTAATTGTAATTACGATTTATTACATCACAATTATGGTTAACTAATTTTAATTAGGACTTATTACATCCTAATTAGAGTTTATTGTGTTTCAATTAGAGTTTATAATTATTTTTTAGAATTTAATATCATTGTAAGTTTATATATGCATGAAAATAAATATTTTGTATTTTTCATCCACATTTCTTCATAATTATATATCTGGTATAATTCTCTATCTCTTATTTAATCAGAGATTTCTCCTTGTCAAAATATGAAAAAAAGGTCAAAATTATCGCAGTTATCATCGAAGAGAACACAAGCCGACTTAACTAAATTTCCCGACAATTTTAGAGGTGTAACGCAACACAAAGATTCGTGTTGCCGCAAAAAAGCGTCGGCAATAAAGCAGTACTCTGTTGGATACGGAAAAATAAGTTATAATACGGCGAACTAACTAAAATATTGGCCAAGAAATTTAAATATAATAATAAAGTAAAAGGCAAAAAGGAGTTCACATTTCTTGACAATTTGGGTGTATACTTAAAGATGTATTAAAATAAATAAGGCCTAAAGGGTAGCCGAAATCCCTCGACCAAAATAAATAATTGGATGGCACATGTATTTTTTTTTTTTTTTTTTTTGTCATTGGCTCATGCCTTGTGCTGATTGCCCTCACTTAGTGGGCTAATTAATTTTTTCGAAATATATATCCTAAAATTGAATTAATAAACTCTAAAATTAAAATAAAATAATTTATATATTTTTAAACAAAAAAAAATTAAAATAATATATATATCCAGGCCTATTAGGACACTTAGCTATTAGGATGCTTCTAAGTTTCCAAATAGGGGACGGTCTAATATATATGACCGTCTCATATGAGAATTTGTCTTCAAGAAAATATGTGTTTTCCTTATTTTTGAGGTTTGGTTCAAAGGATCATGGCACCCAGAAGAGATCTTCTATTCTAAATTTGGTGTCCAACTCATTTCACGGTTAAATTTATAAATTTTTCTTTCATTTTTTTCATCCATATTTTTAATTTGTTAAGTTTTAGTTTAATTTTATGATTTTTTTAGGGTTCACCCAACCAATTAAGGTTTATAATTATTTTTTAATATTTAATTTTCAAAAAAATGATTATTATGGTTGATTATTTTAAAAATATGATTTATAAATTTTTAAATTTCAATCTTTTGTTGATAAATGTGACTAGGTTGATTATGTTATAATTAATCTTTATTTTTGTAATATCTATTATCAAACTTGTAAATTCAATCGTGGAATACGGATTGCAACACCAAATTTGGAAGGGAGGATCCCAACCCCGTGGCGCTTTCGTTATTGTTAAATTTCTGATTTTTAGTCACTCTTATTATTTATCTTAGGGATATTTGTCTTAAAATATATAAATTTTTCACCAATTTTAATTTATTTGATGATTTAAAAATGTACTTTTAATAACATAAATTTAACAATTTTTGCTATTATAATATTATTCACATTATTAGTTAATTGAAACCGATCTGATTAATTATGTTGTTTCATGATTTTCTATTGATCAGAAACAACGTGGTTTCAATCATGTGAAAACAACTTACATGGTTTCAATTGATTAAAATTACAAATGATATTGCAATTATATTGCAAAAAACTGCTAAATTTATGTTATAAAAGTATATATACTGCTAAAACCAAAATCGAAAAGTTCACATATTTTATAACAATCATATATTCCAATGGCTTGCAAATTTTTAAACCTTCACATTTTGAATTTCGAATAGCACTGTAATTAAGGCTGTAAATGAATAGAGCCGCTCGTGAGCTATATTCGGAGTTCGATTCGAAAAAAGTTCATTCTAAGTTCGTTTATTTTCTAAACGAGCCAAGCTCGAGCCTCGAATCAAGCTCGATAAAATTATTGAGCCGACCTTGATCATAGCTGTATTCGGTTCAGCCAGCTTGCGAACATGTTCGAGCTCGAACTTAATCGAGAATGTTATCAAACATGTCCATGAATATTATAAATATTTCAAACAGGTAAATTAAATAAAGTATTTTTTTTTCGAACTCGAGTTCGAATATGTACATTAAACAAGCTTTTTTTCGAGCATTCGAGCTTATGTTGGTTTAGTAAATTATCGAACATTTCACGAGTCGAGGTCGAATCGAATTCGAACATGACGAATATTTATCGAGTCGAGTTTGAACAAGAAGAAAAAAACTCAAATCGAGCTCGAGCTCAAATAGTTACATGCTCAAATAGATTTTGTTCTGGACAATTCAGTTTGAACACAAACTAAGGGGGGTGTATTCAATTAGGATTTCGTTGGATTTCGTTGGACTTTAAAATGTCCATGGATTTCTATGGATTTTTAAATCCATAGACTCCACATGGAGTCTCCCAACTCCACGCAGAGTCTGGCGGATTTCGTGTATGGATTTCGGACGATTTTGAACGATTTCAATGGATTTCAAATCCATCTCGCCAGCGCTCGTTGGAACACAACGATCGGTGGACCCGGAAAAAAATTGAACCCAGCGACCGCTTGAATTGAGCGGCCGCTGGGAAGTCGAGTCGAGAGAACCCAGCGACCGCTGGAAGCCATGCATTTGGCACCCAGCGGCCGCTGGGGAGTCATCCTCAGCGAAGCCAGCGGCCGCTGGCTTCGGGTGACCGCTGGGGGGTCCCAATTTCGTGTACCCACCGGCCGCTGGGTCACAACGCTCCCCGGGTTTTCCAAATCCATCGAAATCTCGTGTCTAGAGGTCGGATTTCATCCTTCATAATTTTCATGTGAAATCCATCCGAAATCCAACGAAATCAATGACTTTTTAAAGTCCGTGGATTGTTGAATACCTCAAAATTTTGATGGACTTTTAAAAGTCGTGATTGAATACACCAGGATTTCATTGGACTTTTAAAAGTCTGGATTGAATACACCAAGATTTCGTTGGATTTTTAAAAGTCTGGATTGAATACACCAGAATTTCGTTGGACTTTTAAAAGTCTGGATTGAATACACCCGGATTTTAAAAGTCCAACGAAATCCAACGAAATCCTAATTGAATACACCCCCCTAAACTAAACTTAGCATGAAAAATTAGTTACATGCTCAAATAGATTTTTTAATAAATGTTGATATGTCTTAGTTACATGCCCAACGGTATGCAGTTTTGGGCTTTAAGCCCAAAATTGATGTTTTATCTCAGTGCTATATATATGGTCTTTGAGATCTGTAATCTGTAATCTAGCCGCATAATAAAATATGTTCTCCTTTCTACCCGTGGACGTAGCCAAATTGGTGAACCACGTAAATCTGTGTCTACTTTACGTTTTCTGTTTGTTTTATGCTCAATAATCCTATTCTGTCACAACAATAAAAAAGAAAAAAAAACTGACAAATCCTAAAAATCTCGGATATCACATAAATTTATGGCTCTCGAGACCGGAGCCTCATCAAAACCTGTATGAAAAAACGATTAGGAGAAACCAGGAAAAAAGAGTACCCCTTTTAAGAGAAACGAAAATAACCAGTACAAGAAAGAGAATTTCTAACAACAAGTATCTATACTAGCTAGAAATAAAGTGAAACCAAACACATGAAGACGTATCTGGAGCTAGAAGCAAATAGATCTGCCACTTGAATGCCCTCTCGATATATATGTAAAACCCGAAATTGTATAGTGTCTAGAAAAGATAAAACCTGTCTCCATCCCATAGTCCACGGCGTAAGAAGACTGTGAGAGTTGAGAAGAGTTACAACATATGCAGAGTCCACCTGCAGTAGTTGAAACTTTGGTTCAAACTAAATTTAAATGGGAGAAGGCAAGATTCAACACAGATAACAACACCACCACAAAATAAGATAATTAACGCAGTAAATAAAGATCTAATGAGTAAAGACAGAGAAACAGTTGTGCATCATCTTTTCTTCTGACTGGAAGGATGTTTACTATATATGTTCACGACAATTCAATACAACTTACAAAGTAATCCTTTTGAAACCTAAGTTATCAGGAAACAGCACCACTTAATTAAACTATACTGATTAGGTTGATCACGGAAGGCTGTCTCTTCGACTTTCAATTACGTCTCTTGAGTAGGCATATTGTAGGTTTTAAATCGATCTATCCAAAGAATTTAATATTAGATGATTGATTCAACACTTGTTTCAACTCAAGGTAGCTTAATTTAGACTATCTCTCATATTAAATCTGGATCTCGGAAATTAAATGACATCCTTAGAAGATTCGTGCTGTCAAATTGGTCAAGGTTCTGTTATATATCAAGTATGTTAATTTTCAATGTGAATGAGAGATTGTATTTATAGACGTCTCAAGGGAACTTCCCGTTAATATGATGAGACGACAAATATTGTTAACCAATCACAACTATTTCATCCAATCAGCTTTGAGAGATAACGTTGATGAGCAACTTCAAAGTATAGTCTTGTCTCATGACTTGGTTGTTTTTTAATTTTGATAACAAGTATGTTAGATAAGATGAGGATTATACATTGCTTGTGGTCAGTTGATGGAGGAAGCTACTCTGTTTTTCTTCGAGATGTTAATGTTATACTACATTCTATTCCTTGTATTCACTCTCTTCTTGCTTCAGATTTATTTTGTAATCGTTATTTTTGTGCAATCCTTTTCTATTAATTATCTCAAGCCGAAGAGTGTTCATGGTTTTCGCTGCATTCCAACAAGCTACGGAATAATAAGTCAAAGCCAAAGGTTGATGAAGTCATGTTTTGGATAATTACAATGATGAGAAAGGGTGAAAAAACAGCATTTTGGATTGGATCAATTACAATTTTATAAACCTGAGAGAAAAGAAAATTAGTGAAGTAGTCAAATTAAGCAAGGACAATTAATAAAGGGAAATCATTAACTTAATTTTTTAGATACATAAATTCAATTCACAATTGCTGGTATGAATTGGATGCACTATATGCAGACGTCGGCAGCCCTAGTCCACTGTGGAAAGTATAGGATATAAATGGCATATATTATACATATGTGCATATTGTTATGTATAAAGTCATTATTGTAAACACGAAATGATGAAATATCAAAGTCAAAAAATTGAATAGTTGCATACTGCCACAAATTATAGTGCAGTCTGGGCGGGGCCCACGTTGGTCAAATTCAACATTTATGGGCTCCTTTGCTCCATATTTATTCTCATGTGTAAAGGCTCTACTCTTTTAAATCTTTTAAAGACTCTATTTTCCTTAAAAACAATTAAATTATTCATATTATATCTCTAGCCGGAATTTTGTGCATGCATGTTATCCTTCAAAAAATCAAACTCTTCGACCGATACATACTGTATGATCAACTTAAAGAATTAAACAAAGAAAATTATGTCATTGTTTGAGGGAATTCAAATCCTAAATTCAAGTCAATGTGGTACCAAGACACCCCCATATAGTAAAACAAGTTTACTTTTTTTAACAAAAAGAAAAATATGATTTCTATTCCAACTAGAGAAATAAATAAATGTATTCAGCTAGTTTCGGTGGGGATGGCCTAGTTGTGGAGTCAGATTGTTTGGAGAACAAAGATCACGAGTTCGAATCTCCTCAATACCATCAGATGGAGTGTGTGAGTAAATAAATAAATAAAATAAAATAAAATAAAATAAAATAAATGTATTCAGCTAAAGAAAGGACAATTCGGGCGTACAATACTTTTGGTCAATGTTTGGAAGCTGAAATATTGCCTTTAATTTGGATCCACACGAGTGTTTTGAGGTGAAATTTTAATGAAGTGACAAAAGAAAAGAGTATATTGATATAATTCAAAGAATACAGCTAAAAACTTCCTTTAATTTTCCTACAAACAAAACACAAGAGTCTTTGTCGTACAAATCACTATCCTTGACATATGTTAGTTTAGTCTCACCCGTTTCTCTTTAATCCTAATTTCTAAACACAAACACACACACACACACACGCACGTGTGTACATTCAATTTAATAAACAATATTGTTTTGGTCTTAATCAATGATTGTTTGTGATTTCCCATTCACTTAATTAATTGGTTTAGTTTATGGAAATTCTTATTTTTAATTTATCAAATTACTTTTCTTTTCTTTTGGAGGCATCCATTTATTAGCGACTAAGTAAGCGCAAACTTTTGTAAAGGTATATACTTTTTGCAAGCGATAATGGTTATATATACTTGCAACAAAAAAACAAAGAAACTTAGTAAGTTGAGGACAAATGTCATGATACAATATCATAGACTATTGTTTTGGCCACCCAAGTAGGAAATTAATTTTACAGATAATATCTTTTATCAAAGTATTAAAGAATTACAAGGAAACAAAAATTAAAATTCAGAGAGAACTCGATCGTGCCTGTCATGTTTACATATGATAATCTTACTTTTGGCTGATTGTTGATTCGTTCATAATTGGAAAAAAAAAAAGTTGGTCTTCTATATATCAAATGTATATAAAACGTTATATCAAATAAAAAAATATCACTTCATATGCTAAAAAGTATAATATTTTTTACTGAAAATTACTGCTAAAAGTAAAAAAGATGTTGACATTTTTGTAACTATTACTATATTTTTTGAATTAAAAAATGTATCACTTCTAATAATGAAAAGTATCATAAATTTTCGTCTGATTGATTTTTTTTTTGGTAGAATTTCCTTTCGAATGATAATTGCGCTCGATAATCGAAGTGCATAGAGATTTATTAAAAATTCTCACAAACAAGATCTTCAAAAACCTCTAGATCGACATTTACTTATTGTTTTTAAGTACTATGTTATATGTAATTCTTACTGTCATATTATGACAATAATTAATTATGTGTGCTGCGATATTATTTTTATCTCATGATATGTTTAACGATGATATGTTTAACAAAAAAGCGCGCGCACACACACACACATATATATATATATATATATATCATGAACATACCAAAAGGTAAAAAATAATATATCTGTAGAATTTCACATAAAATTATGCATGAATCATAGAAAATGCTGAAAAATTATAAAGAGAAAATTGTAACTTTATTTCTTCAAAAATTCAAGTACAGATTATTGTGCTTCTTCCTTTTATACAAGAAAGCTAGTAACTGATCCTATAGAATCTACGCTGATGGAGCCTCAATCCAATTCGGCAATAGATCGACGGCTGCTGTGTAGTTTGTATGTGGTCCTTCATGCAAGTCTCTCGAGATGTTGCCACGTGGATTAGTAAGAGCTGATCCCATGCAGACATCTTCACAGCCGCTGCATGGAGAGAACTTCTTCAGCCCGTCTCAGCCTCAACCTGGTAAAGATCGTCGAGGTTGAGGTTGGATATTAGAAACCTAAAACGAGGACCAGCAAGTGATTTAGTGAGAATGTCCGCCAACTGATCATGTGAACGCTCATAAACACTACCAAAAAACACGTTCATAGATAACGGATAAAATCCATTATCTATGTTATTATATGAGTGTTACGTATACTGGTGCTATGTATGATTGTGCTCATACATAACGGAATAATATCCGTTATCTATGTTATTATACATAACAGCTATAGCAACAAATATGACATCGGATATTACGTTATCTATAACTCTCATATATAATGTTTTCTTCCGTTATAAAAAATTAACTTCCTCCGTTATTTATGAACTTTTACATAACGCTTTTTTTTTCATACATAACACTCTTCATTGCGTGATCTATTACTGTTATATATAACGGTTTGTACCATTATGAAAGTTCATTTTTCTCCGTTATCTATTACTGTCATATATAACGGTTTATACCGTTATGAAAATTCATTTTTCTCCGTTATCTATTACTGTTATATATAACGGTTTATACCGTTATGAAAATTCATTTTTCTCCGTTATGAAATATACCACATGGATTAATACATAACGTTGTTTGTAGTTTAGATAATGTTTTTTTACGTTATGTATGTTTTGATACATAACAGATTTTTACCGTTATTAAATATTTTTAGTTTTCGTTATCTTTAGGTCTTATACATAACGGTCTTTTAGTTTCACTATCGTTATGTATGTTTCCAATGAGTACCGTTATGTATACATGCTACAATTTTTTTTATAGATTTTCAGCAATTAAAATAATTCTAAAACAATAAAAATAACTAAAATTCCCATAAATCATCGTATATCTAATTCAAAAAATATTCATACATTCATCCGAATATAGTCAACATTCTAAACATGTTTATATCATACTAATGTCCAAAAAAAAGATAACATATATATTGCTAGCCATTTTGATCCGAACAACTTTTTTGGTGATTGAGAAGCGTCCATTCAACTCAACTCCTCAACTATAAATCTGTCACGATTGGAGAAATAAATGGTAACAATTAATTATCACAATACTCAACAACAACCCCATTTCAACAAAATGACATAAAACATATTCCATGAGTAACAAATAAAAAGGATAACCATGCATTTGTCTCAAGCAAAAATAATTGAACTGGAAGCAATACCTATCAATCAAAGAAATGGTGTATCACACATTTTTCCCATTCTTCACGAACCTCATTGAGTTGAGCTTAAGAATAAGTACGAACACCCTTGAACTACGAATAAAAACAGATCATATTTGATTAATAACTACACATACTAGTTAGACGATATTCGAGCACATATTTAAATACCAGTGATGACAGCTGAAAAGTAGACGATGTAGCATTTTCAAACCCTGTGATGATAATAGCCACATTGCTTGTCATCAGGTTGCAAAGGACCCTATATAGTATAAATAAGACATGATAAGTGTGTAATAATAATTAATAAACTGACCTATTGGTGCGTCGTTTTACACCAAAAATAAATATCCCGACAGCAGTCGGTATGCCCTTACTGCACAGTACAGCGATGAGCGAGATCGTCTCCCAAGGGACCGGCGAGAATCACCATAAACTTCCAATCTACAGAAAACCAACTTTCCAAGGAGTTTTGTGATTTTAAAATAAACTGAACGAAAATAATAAATAAATAGAGAAAACGGGTTTAACAGATTATAAAAAAAGCATTCTGGTGTCCAATTAACTCCACCCTAGCTTAACTATACCGATCCTTGATGCAAAGATAATTTCAACCAACACATGCAAATCAGTTATATCTACCGAAGACACTTACTGACGCAGCCTAATTTTTTCATAGTTTCTCGATAATCAGGAAGACACTTCACCAATTATTTCCCTAATCGACTGACAACCGTAAGAGACACTCTATAGATTTAATGAGCCGACAACATTGAGCACTAGAGAAACACGATTCAAAACCAACAGACTCTGACACAGGACCGTTGAATTAAGACTGTTATTCCCCTGGTTCTGAAGAACTGTTTTACCACTAATTAAACTTAAACCACAATTACGGATGGCCAGTTTAATTAGCTACTAATTAATTTCGATTTACTAAATATTCACGACTACCTAGCAATATCGAAATAATTAACGACTTGAAATACCGAAAATAACAGATGCATGCAGATAATTAAAATAGAAAAACAATTAGATCTCACAGTATAATTATGCCAGAGCTTCGTTAATCTTCACCGGAATAAAAAGAGTTTAGCTCGAATTCATGATTGAATTTGAACTACAAAATAATAACGAGCAGAACATGACGAAAGTAACGAGAAAGATGAAATAAAATTTGCTCCAAAACGTCTCTCTGGTGCCGCGTTGCGGCGTTCGTGTTGAATGAATAAATATAGAGATAAGTCCTAATCTATATATAATATCCTTAATAAAATAGTATTTAACATGGAAATAAAATCCTAGTCTATCTCAACTAGGTAATTGCCAAGATGAGGACTCTTGAGGCGGTGGAGAAGGTGATTTCCGCTCCCAGGCCGTGGGCTTAAGTAAATTCCGCACTCCAGCCCAAATCCGTGCGCTCAGGCCCATAATCTGTCATCTCGGTACCTAACCCAGGCAGTATGCCCATACGGTCTGGTTTCCAGGCAGTATGCCCATACGGCGTGCTTTCCAGACTCTCCACAATCTTGGCTAATTCCTTCATATATGTGTTAATCACCTGAAATCATTCCCAAAACACATTTTCTTCCACAAAACACGATCGTGAGGCAATTAACATATCAAAACAATACCAAAAATGACCCAAAATATGTATGTAAATATAGGCCAATCAAATCCCCCACACTTAGACAATGCTCGTCCTCGAGCATATCTAAACAGAAAACAGACTCAAAATAAAACTCAGAAAATGACAAGTCAAGCATTGGCTTCTTAAACTGAAAATACTCAAAGTTGAGATTACAACACAACCAACCACAATCCACTAACCCTTCTTTTGTTTCATGAAATAAACACATGATTTTCATTCAGGTCAAAAACGTGCAACTCAATCCTGCCTTACCAAGGTTCACTCAATTTCTCTCAAAAGTAGATAAGGGCAGATTTGTTTAATTCACACAAGTCGTGATTTGATGCCTTCAAACATAGATTTACCCATATGTCAAAACCACTACCAAGCAAGTAAGAACTATGCACAAATCAAAAGGTCTTTGAAACAGGTTGTAATGGGGCTAGGGTTGTCACGCCCCAATTTTTGTAAAATAAAATAATAACAATAATAAATAAGGGACGCCACTTTTATTAAACTATAAAATATTTAACTTTAATACAACGGAAACTAAATAATAAAAACTCTTTGGAAATCCATCATCACACGTCACCACGCACATCGCCCGAGTAAATCATCAACCTGAAATAAATAATAGCTTTGAGGTGAGTGCTATTGACTCAGTGGTGACCGCATTTATCCAAATTATACAATTATAACAATTTAAAATGTAGGTAGCCCCAGGCTACATTCGGGACATATGCAGCTCGTCAGCCAATAATAATTGTTTAACCCGTAGGTTAATAACTATGAACCTGCATAAAAGCATAATAAGGATAAATACAAAAATGTGCGTCACATCGGATCCCCCCACCTTGACTTGAATATTGACTTGGAAAATAGTACGGATTGATTAAGTCCACGCGCTGCCTAATAATATTAAAATGTATCCATTAATATAAACAATAAAATATAAATAAATAAATAATGCATGTCAAGCCCAACCCTTAATTTTACTCTCAACCCATTAGAACTACCAACCTAGCCCAACTAAAATAACCCAAGCCCCAAAAAAATAATTGATATTAGCCCAATTTTAAAAGAAATCCCACTTTGATACACCAATTATCCCTTTTATTTCCTAACTCTCGGCCACCTAATAACATAAATAAAAGAACATTTATCTCTCTCCCCAACCTTCTCTCACACCTTCTCACGCCCAGGATTTCAACAAAATTTAAATAGTTAACATATCACTTCTCCTTTTTTTCCCGACAACAACCTCAGCAAACTAGAGAACAACTGTGGCTAACCCATCTTCCCATTCTCCATCTATCTCCCTCTCTCACCCCGCACCGCCGTCGACACCACTGAGGAACAGCCACCGCCGTTGCTGTCGGTTGTACCACCTCCCGCCTCCCTCGAATCTCTCAATGGAATGCAAAAGTAATAATACAAATATATATATACATATATATATATACCTCAGAAGCAAGAACACCACTTTAGAAATGCTTAGAAGAATGATTTTTTTGTTGTTGGTGTTTAGAATGAGGCATCTAGGCCTCTTTTTATAGCAAGAAAATCTGGAAATGAAGAGGTTGAGTTTTAAATTCTCAGATTTATTCATACGATCATGGAGATAGTGGAGAGGCAGAAATTTATATCTGTGAAATAAATTCTATGTTAATGGCAGAAAGTGGAGAGGCTCCACGATTTCAAAGGACAACCGTTTCAGAATTTTGAGCAAAGAATGATGTCTGCAGAATTGTTATCTCCCTTAGGAAGAAGACAATCAATATGGGCCAAAATCTTAGGCTAAGATATTATATATTTTCAGGCTCAAAGTTTAAATATTGGGCTAGAATAAATGTTTGGGCTTGAAAATGGATCACTTAAGAAAGAAAAAAAAATGTTATAATTATAAAAGATATGAATGTCCAAATAACATAATAATAATAATAATAATAATAATAATAATAATAATAATAATAATAATAATAATAATAATAATAATAATATAGGCGCGACTTATAGGAACGTAACCAAAAATAATATAACATGCATTATAAAATAAAATAAAATTTTGAAAATAAAATGTAGCAAATTTTTAAAAAGTTTCGGGTCGCTACAAGGGTGCTTAGGTAGGATAATTTGGATAAGTGGCTTAATTTAGTGAAAACATGTAAGCATATCAGAACACATTAATCAAGTTCGGCTGCAATCTTCTCAAATATCCCACGAATTCTAAGTTAAGTGTTGGTCTTCAAAGCTATACAGGGCAACAAAATTTAACTTCAATCGGGTACAGCCCTATTTCCTCCACGTCCAGTATGGGCATACGAACCATTTTTTTTCTTTTTCTTTACTTTTTTTTTCTGAAGCTTTGCTTCTTTCTCTCTCTTTTTTTCTAAGAGTAGGACATGAGTTTTTTTTTCACAAGTTTTCTTCAATTTCCCGCACCAACTATTCTTTCAAGTAAATTTTGAACTCATCTCAACACAATCCAATATAACTCACATGCTTTCAAAGGACAAGAGCAGGCCAAAAAGGGCTAAGGCTTAATTATTTAGTGGCTATTAATCAAGAAAGAAAGGATTCAGGCACAAATGAGCTCACTAGGGGATAGTGTCGGGTATGGATAATTTATTCAGGCCAAAGCAGTGGTTAATCCTATATGCCTTTATCATTTTCATGCAAAAGAAAACTCACAAGCAGTATGATCATGGCAACGAGGAAAATCAGAAATTCAGCATTCAAGTCCGACACACTCATCAAAAGAATGAAATTGAGCTTTCTATATATATATGACAGGCTCAACAGGCTCAAATCTCACATTTACGAAGCTCATCAAAATTTGATCAAGTTGCATATTTTGTCTTCCAAGAACACATACGAGCATTAGCATAATTCAATCACAAGAGAATCAATCAAACAGACCAAATCAAACCATGTCATAATCCTTCCTCCTTGTATTGTTCAATCTCAAGTAGCCAATACTAAAAAAAAATAAGTAAAACATAATTTTTTTTATTATTATTTTTTTTTTCGAAAAGAACCAGACACAAAAATAGCAACTTCCTCCCCCCCACACTTAGACAACACAGTGTCCTCACTGTGCAGGAAAGAGAGACAACAAAATGAACACAATAGAAATGAAAGAAAATAAAAACAAAGGGATAGAGAGGGCAAACTGGCAATCAAGGGGAGAGACGGTCAGTAAGGGCATACAGACAGCGCTCAAGTGCAGTAGCCCAGCTTGATGTGTAATGGTCAAACAACTCCATAAGCTCGGCAAGGGTAGGGGCAGCGCTAGAAGAGGTACCTGCACGAAAAAGCTGGACTAGAGGTTTTTTTTTAACGAAAACTAATAAGCAACTAAATGAAATAAGCAGGAAAAGCTCGGGTTGTCTCCCGAGAAGCGCCTTTATTTAACGTCTGAGGCTTGACACAAGTAGAACTCGATCATGAGATAATTTCAGGGGTAGCAGATCTACCCCTATCGAAAGAAATCATTTCCATCCCCGCACCTTTATGTTTCTTCAAAAGTTCGACCATCCTTGCTTCTTGCCCTTTCAGCTCCAACACTGGGGTCTTCACATGAGCTGGTAAAATTGGTTCCGAGTTGGTCGGTAAGGACATACGGCCCGTCAGATTCCGAGTTGGAAATTCACTGGTGGTGTATAACTGCATGATGACATCTTGAATCTCCTCATCTTCTTTTGTTATTGCAACGGTTTTAGTTAACCCACCAAAGAGTACCTTCTTGAATAGCTCGAGGATCTCTTTTTCATCATCTTCCTTCTTATTTTGAACCAATCTGGCAGGAAAAGGAGCTGCAATCAGAGGGTTAAAAAAAATAGATTCAACACTGACCTTAGGTGGAGTGAGTTCGGCAGTTGGTTCGTCCTCTGCTCTGGGGGGGTTTTCCGGCTCTGCAGTATGCCCATACTGCTCCTTTGCTTTCTTCTTAGCCTCCAACTCGGCTAACTCCTCCGCACTTTTCAAAGTGACAGCGCAAACATGCGCTCTTGGATTCATTTCAGTTTGGGATGGGAGTTTGCCTTGATTCGCCTGCATCTTGTTCATTTGAGTAGCGAGCTGAGTGATCTGTGTGCCCATACTCCCTAGGGCATCTTGCGTCTTCTGCTGGAATGCTTTATGGCTTTGTGCCAAACTGTTGACAAGGGCACTGCTCTGCTCTAGACACTTCATAATTTCACTCATACTGGGCGCAGGCTTGTCAGTATGCCCATACGGGCCACCCTGCGGCTGCATCCAACTAGAATTAGGATGGTCTCTCCAGCCTGGGTTGTACGTATTTGAGTACGGGTCATAATTCCTCCATCTCATGGCATCTTGTTGCGCATCACCGGACCCATAGCATGCTTGCTCGGTTGGAGAATTTTGCAAGGTAGGACAAGCATCAGTGAAATGGCCATTCTCTGAGCAGACTCCACAGCGGATATTTTGAGCTTGCGCCACAGCTAGACTTCGAACCAGAGAAGTCAGAGCATCGATCTTTTCATTGACACCGGAGCTCTCAACTCGCTCAATCCCCTTTATAGGTCTATAGCGATCATCATCCTCATCTTCGTACTATTGACCTCCAGAAACCATGTCAATTATCAGCTGCTTGGCATCGACTAGTGTCTTGTTGGTGAGATATCCTCCACTGGCAGCATCAACGATCTTCCTGTCAAAAGTAGACATGCAACAGTAAAAATAATTGGTTAGTAGTTGATAATCCGTGAACCCGTGGTCTGGGCACTTGCGACATAGCTGCTGAAACCGCTCCCAATACTCGGCTAAGCTCTCGTTCTGCTTCTGTTTGATGCCACTGATTGCCATCCTCAGGTTTGCAGCTCGGGACTCCGGGAAGAACTTACGTAGGAATTGTCCCTCTAGCTCATTCCAAGTAGTGATCGACCTAGATGGAAGATCAAATTATCAATCCCTAGCTCTGCCCTGCAAGGTATGAGAGAAAGTTAGTAACCTCAGATTATCAGCTGTAAAACCTTGCGGACGCAGGGTGGAGCAGACGAGGTCAAATTCGGACAAGTGCTTATGCGCACTCTCTCCTGGCAGATCACTGAACTTTGGCAACACTTGTATAAATCCGGGTCTGATCTCCGAGTTGTTTGCAATGGGGGGTAGTACGATGAAAATGGGCCTATTGTTTCTGTGGCGACCAAGCTCTTTTATGAGAGGTTCAGGTTCGGGAGCATTTACGAGAGCTTGATTCCCATTGTTAGCCATGTTTTCCTCGAACAAAATAAAATAAAGAAAAAAAAAATACAAACTGAAAATTAAAGAATAATTACTGCTTAAAAACCGATCCCCGGCAACGGCACCAAAATTTGGTGCGTCGTTTTACACCAAAAATAAATATCCCGACAGCAGTCGGTATGCCCTTACTGCACAGTACAGCGATGAGCGAGATCATCTCCCAAGGGACCGGCGAGAATCATCCTAAACTTCCAATCTGCAGAAAACCAACTTTCCAAGGAGTTTTGTGATTTTAAAATAAATTGAACGAAAATAATAAATAAATAGAGAAAACGGGTTTAACATATTATGAAAAAGTATTCCGGTTTTCAATTAACTCCACCCTAGCTTAACTATACCGATCCTTGATGCAAAGATAATTTCAACCAACACATGCAAATCAGTTATAGCTACCGAAGACACTTACTGACGCAGCCTAATTTCTCCATAGTTTCTCGATAATCAGGAAGACACTTCACCAATTATTTCCCTAATTGACTGACAACCGTAAGAGACACTCTATAGATTTAATGAGCCGACAGCATTGAGCACTAGAGAAACCCGATTCAAAACCAACAGACTCTGACACAAGACCGTTGAATTAAGACTGTTATTCCCCTGGTTCTGAAGAACCGTTTTACCACTAATTAAACTTAAACCACAATTACGGATGGCCGGTTTAATTGGCTACTAATTAATTTCGATTTACTAAATATTCACGACTACCTAGCAATATCGAAATAATTAACGACTTGAAATACCGAAAATAACAAATGCATGCAGATAATTAAAATAGAAAAGCAATTAGATCTCACAGTATAATTATGCCAGAGCTTCGTTAATCTTCACCGGAATAAAAAGAGTTTAGCTCGAATTCATGATTGAATTCGAATTACAAAATAATAACGAGCAGAACATTATGAAAGTAACGAGAAAGATGAAATAAAATCTGCTCCAAAACGTCTCTCTGGTGTCGCGTTGCGGCGTTCGTGTTGAATGAATAAATATAGAGATAAGTCCTAATCTATATATAATATCCTTAATAAAATAGTATTTAACATGGAAATAAAATCCTAGTCTATCTCAACTAGGTAATTGCCAAGATGAGGACTCTTGAGACGGTGGAGAAGGTGATTTCCGCTCCCAGACCGTGGGCTTAAGTAAATTCCGCACTCCAGCCCAAATCCGTGCGCTCAGGCCCATAATCTATCATCTCGGTACCTCACACAGGCAGTATGCCCATACGGTCTGGCTTCTAGGCAGTATGCCCATACGGCGTGCTTTCCAGACTCTCCACAATCTTGGCTAATTCCTTCATATATGTGTTAATCACCTGAAATCATTCCCAAAACACATTTTCTTCCACAAAACACGATCGTGAGATAATTAACATATCAAAACAATACAAAAATGGCCCAAAATATGTATGTAAATATAGCCCAATCACCTATAAATGAGAATATGTACCTTTATAACTTTCCAATTTGTTTTTTTTTGGGAATATGTACCTTTAATAAACTGACCTATAAATTGAGAATATGTACCTTTATAACTGTACCTATAAATGGGCAAAATTATACCTTTCTTGAATTATAATTGAGCAAAATGGCTATCTATGTCGAGGTGCTTTGTCCTCTCATGGTAAACTTGATGTTGTGTAATTTGAATGGCCGCTTTGCTATCACAATGTATAGGAATCGGTAGAGGAAGAGAAATACCAAAATCTGTAAACATATAGGTGATCCATAAAACCTCACGTGTGGTGAAGCTAAGGCTTCGATATTCCACTTCTGCAGTTGAAAGAGATACAATATCTTGTTTCTTAGTGTGCCAAGATATCAAGCATGAACCAATAGACACACAATAACCTGTAAGGGATCGTCTAGTGTCTTTGCATGACCCCCAATCTGCATCACAATGCACATTCAAAAGAAAAGATTGGGAAACCTTGTAATGCAGCCCTAGAGAGGGACTTCCTTTGAGGTATCTTAGAATATGCAAAACAGAATTCCAGTGAGCCTTGGTAGGTCTGTGCACAAACTGACTGAGTTGTTGAACAACATAAGTCAGATCAGGCCGTATGAGACCTAAATAAAGCAATTTCCCTATAACTCTTTTATAGGTGTCAGGATTCGGTAGTAAGTCACATTTCTGTTGTAAAATAACTCCGGGTTCTAAGGGAGTTTGAACAGATTTCCCTTCTAGAAGACCAACAAAATCTATAAGGTCCAAAGTATACTTTCTTTGGCAAAGAAATGTCCCAGAAGAGGATCTAGCTATTTCCATGCCTAGGAAATACCTAGCCTCCCCTAGATCCTTGATGGTAAACTCTTGATAAAGAGAGTGTTTAATCTCAGTGATAAGATCTAGACAGGGACTGAGCAATAGTATATCATCTACATAGACAAGTAAAGCAAGAAAACATGTCCCAATCCCTTTCAAGAATAAGCAACGATCATGTTCAGATTGGTGAAAACCAGTATCCAATAAGAACTTACTTAATTCGTGGTTCCACTCCCTGGAAGCTTGTTTTAAGCCATATAGACTTCTGACTAGCCTGCAGACTGAGCCAGAATTCCCTTTCTTGTACCCCTGAGGTAGAGACATGTAAGTTTCATCAGAAAGATGCCCATGTAAAAAGGCATTGTTGATATCTATTTGATGTATATGTCAAGTGTACTGAGTAGCCAAGGCAAACATGAGTCTTACAGTCACCATTTTGGCAACTGGAGAGAAAACCTCTTGGTAATCTAGACCATATTCTTGATTATATCCTTTAGTCACCAATCTGGCCTTATATCTATCAATGGTCCCATCAGACTTAAGCTTAATCTTGTAGAACCATTTAAATCCAATAACATGCTTACTAGGTGGTAAAGATACTAATTCCCAAGTATGATTAGCATCTAAAGCATCCAGTTCTTGTTGCATAGCCTTAACTCATTCCTCAGATTTGTAAGCTTCTGTGTATGAAGCAGATTCTTTGAGTGTCTGCACATTCATAAGAAATGTTGTGTAATCAGAAGAGAACACATGTGAGACAATGTAAGGGAAGGTATGAGGTGTAAGGCTATGAGTAAGAGGTTGTGGAAGGACAGAATAAGCAAAAGTGCAATTGGTGTGTCGTTTCCACCAAAATTAAAAGTTCCGACAACAGTCGGCTTGCCCAAACTGCACAGTACAGTGGTAAGCAAGATCGTTTCCCTAGAGACTGATGAGAATTACCCTAACCTTTCAACCTGTAAAACCAAACCCTTCAACAGAGAATTTATAAAAATAAAATAAAAGGTGCGAAACTAACGTAGATATCCAAACATTCACACAAAAGAGTTATTTATATAAGTGATTAAAAGTTTTCCGGAATTCAATCACACCACCTTGGCTATTCAACTGATCCTAGATTCAAGAATTAAATTAATTATTCCATGTAAATCGGTTATGGTTATCGAAGACACTTTCCGGCATAACCTAATTCCTAAATCTATCGACAATCAAGAAGACACTTTATGAATTGCTTCCCTAATCAACCGACAATCTTGAGAGACACTCTACCGATTTAATGGGTTGATTGCATTAAATTCCCTAGGAACCCGATACAAAATCAATTGACTCTGACACAGGACAATTTAATTAAGCCTACTATTCCCTTGATTATGAAAAATAGTTTTGCTCCGAATTAACTCCTATCACAATTTCGTATGATGGATTTAATTAGCTAGTAACAAATTCAAACCACTAAGTATTTGCAACTACTTCGTAAATTCGAATCAATCACAACTTGCAAAGCGGAGAATAGTAAATACACGAAATTAATTAATTAGAAGAAAGCGTTTAGATCTCACAGTTGAATCGAGCCAAAGATTCGTGGATTGATTTCCGGATGAACGACGTCTAGCTTGCTTGCATATTAGTCATCAAAATATCGAAACTATATGAATTGTAGTAAAAATATGGATCTGGAAGAATAATTGTGAATTCTGAACGGTGTTCTCCTCTCTCTCCCGTCTGTCTATATCTGATATTAAAAACTTAATAATATAAATATACATCCATATCTCCCAAGATAATTTCCTAATTAAAGAGAGTTTTATATGGAATTAAAATCCCATCCTATCTCTACTAGGTAATAATCAAAATAGAGGTGATCAAAAGCTGTAGTAAAGCTGCAATCTGCGTCCAGGTCTTGGGCTGGATCAATACAGATTGCAAAACGGGCTGAATTTACTCGCGCAGGCCAAGATCCTAGCTTCTCGGTCCATCCTCCAGGCGGCTTGCCCAAACGGTCTGCTTTAGAACTTCCTTTCAAACGAACCCTGCTGCATTCCCAAAACTAGTAGCCTATCTGCCCAATTATAACTATCCACCTGCACAACTTCAAAGCACAACAAAACGTTTCCAAAATAGATGCAAGGTAGATAATTATGCAAAGATTATATAACGAAATTATCCTCAAAAGATAGGTAAAAAGCACCCAATCAAAACCCCCCACATTTGAGCAATGCTCGCCCTCGAGCATACAAAACAAACTGAAAACGAAGATAGAGAGGGAACAACAAAGCACACGACCTGCCTCAAGATGGAAAGTATTCAGAGGAACGGTTACGACTCAACCATCCACAAACCACCAACCCATCTCATTTATGAAATCTATCACTGCTCTCAACCAAGTCCGAATTATGCTCTTGGATCCAACCTCTCCAGGATTCTCTCATATTCGCTCAACAAAAACGAGGAACTGTCTTGAAATATTATGCACACACGCCGTGATTTGGAATTCTCAGCATAAGTTTGCTCTTTTGTCATTCCAATTATCATCAAACTAAGTTAATCCAAGGATCAAAAGGTCTTGTAAAAAGGGTGTAATGGGGCTTGGGTGACGGGTTGGATAAGTCTGGGTACTTGGCTTAAAAGAGGGAACATGTAAGCTCATAAACAACTTTCACACCCAAACCTCATATTGTTATTCTTCAAGGAATTCAATCCCAGCAGTTATACTCTTGCCAACTCTTTTTTTTTTGTTTGGTATTATTTTTTTTTCTTTTATAATAATTAGCAGCCCTGTACTCTGCTTTTTCTTCTTCTTTTTTTTTCCTTTTTTGTTTTGGTGTATATAAAATTGGCTAGCAATCTTCCCAAATTCCAAAGTTCAGCAAGTCAGAATGGCTTTCATGTTCCCAGGGACAAGATACAGGCTAAAATCAAAGCTATGGCTAATTTTTTGTGAAGTTCAGTTGAACAAGGAATTGGGGAAATTACAGGCTCAAAATTGGTTCACTAGGTGGAAACTGTAATGGTAGGGCATTATTTTCTGTTGGAGGCCAAAAATGGGGTGTGTTCCTAATTGCCTTAATCATTTCCAAAGTTTCAACTGTGGTGACAAAAATAATTAGGCAAAAGAGCAAACCAAGCATCAAATATCCAAATCCGACACACTCTCAATAAACAAAGAGCTTTCAATGAATTGACATGCTCATGGGCTCAAAACTCACTTTCTGAGGTTACAAAAACATGATCTAGAGCACAATTTGTCATCCAAGGTATCATACGAGCAGTTAAAGACATCAAAAATGAGACAACACCAAAACTACCAGTCAAATCAGGTCGTAACCATTCCTCCTCATACTTATCCAACCTTCACAGCCTTATGCTCTTTTTTTTTCTTGTATTTTTTTTTTAATAATAAACAAATACTTACAGACCCCCCCACAGTTAAGAACACACAGTGTCCTCACTGTGTAGGGGTGAAACACAAAGATAAGAAAGCAAAATAAAACACAGAAACGAAAAGAACAAGTAAAACAACAAGAAAGAGAGGGAAGAGAGGGCAAACACTAATCAGCCATGTTGCGAAGAACATGCTCCATAGCTGTGAGGCGGGTGTCGATATCATCGAGGCGGCGGTTGAGGCGATCTTCAAGTCCTTGGGTCACTGTGGTGAGCAAAACCTCAAAAGCGGGCAGAATAGAGGCTGGAATGGCAGAGGGACCTGCACTTGAAAAAGAACTCGGGTCTTCGACACCCGGTTGAGAAAGTTGATATTGCCCATCGGCGTTAACACACAAGAGCTTCATAGTAGCAAAGTCAACGAGAGAAAATAAAGTAGCAGGCAGAAAGACATGTTCATCATGTGGAACATGCAGACGCTGGGCCAAGAGTGTAATCATATGCCCAAGAGTAATCTTATACAACGGGTGCCTAGCAGTAAACTACCACTGTCGAGCTAGCCATGCACCAAAATTTACTTTGTCACCTAAGATCATGCAATTTAACAGAAAGAGCTCTTGTTGGGAAACCACATTCATCAAGTCGACTCTACCAAAGAAAGTACAAGACAAAAAATGATGGCACAGACGGAGGGCCCCATCACGAAGATGATTACTCCTAGCAGATTTAGACACATACTCAGCATCTATAGATAATGCGCACCAACGCTCAGCAGCAAGCATACCAAAGGAAGTAGGTAAATCATGAGAAGCATCGGTATAAACATCAGAGAGAAGGGACTCATCAGATTCAAAACCAAGAAGCACATTCAAATCATTGATAGACAAATGGAAACGACGACCCCTAACGTGAAAACCACGGCATGAGAATCATTAAGAGGACGAGAGGCATCATACGCAAAAGTAGACAAGAATTCCAAGCTCAACAACTTATGCACAGGTAAAGAAATGTCCAAGAAAGCACCCCAACCAATTCTATCGAAATGAGCACGAATATTTTCATTTTATCCTAAAATAGCTATGTTAGCCCAATTAAAAAGTCTAGCGCCGACAAAGGAACGATTGGAGTTCCTTCGCGTGCGCAGAGTTACCACATCATCGGCAAGGTATGGAGGTGGCGGTGCAGGCCGGCGACGACGGCTGGAAGAAGCGGACGTGGAGTCTGGAGAAGGCGCAGAGGGTCGCGGCGAGGGAGTGGCAGAGAGGTCACCGGAAATCTGTGGGGAAGACTGTTGAGGCGGCGGGGTGGAAAGCTTGCGCTTACTGGGACCGGCTCTAGTGGGCGAAGGTGGGGGACGGCGCTTGAGTCGCCGAAGAGGTTGTGCAGTCGGGGAAGTGGTACTGGATACCGGAGATGGTTGGGGTGGCGTAGCAGCGGGTGGCGGAGATGGTGTGTGTTCTGGTGAAGCAGGGGAGCGGTCCGGCGGTGCAGATGAAGGGATGGCCGCGGTAGCCATTTTCGAACGCTTCTTGGATGCCTTTCGTCGGCCCATCGGAGGAGATGGTGATCGGAAATCGTCGACAGGGGTTGAGGAAGGCGGGAAGTCGCGGCGGTGAAAACTGCAAGGAGACAGTGAAAATATCGCTACAAAAAAAATTACTAAGGCAAAAGAAGGGGTTAAATTAAAAGGGGAATTAGGGCTTGTAAAAGGAAAATCCCCAAATCAGAGTGAGGGAAATTGCAAAGAGGGCCCTGCAATTATAGAGAACAAACATTGCCCCCCCCCACATTTAAAATTAACCCTTCCTTTGTAAAATAACCAACCAAGTGGGTGAGATAGCACTACGGCAGCGTAACAATCACTACTCCACGTTCACCGCACCATGTTGTTTTTTTTTCTTTTTTTTTTTATTTAATTAAACTAAATTAAAGTAAAACAAAACAAAAAAACGACATGAAATAAAATGCGCACACAAATAAATAAAACAAAAGCAGATAAAAAGAAAGGAAAAAAGAAAGTCGGGTTGCCTCCCGATTAGCGCCTCTGTTTAAACGTCGGTGGCTCGACGAAACGGTCCAGGTCAAGTGGAAATGGGACGGGCTAAAGTAACCCCATCAAAATGTGACAACTCCATCTCGGCACAGTATGGTTTAAGCAGCTGCCCATTGACCTTCAAAAATTTCTGAGTGGCAAAACTGCGGATCTCCACAGCTCCATGTGGACTGACACTAACAACTTCATAGGGTCCCATCCAACGGGACTTCAATTTTCCGGGCATAAGTCGGAGGCGGGCATTGAAAAGTAGAACTTTTTGACCGACCTCGAAAGTCTTTCTCCGAATGTATTTATCATGGAGAAACTTAGTGCGCTCTTTGTAGCGGCTAGCACTGTCATAAGCTTCCAACCGGATTTCCTCGAGCTCTTGTAACTGAAATCTCCTCTCATGTGCGGCTAAGTGTGGGTCCAGATTGCACTGCTTGACAGCCCAAAAAGCACGATGTTCCAATTCAACGGGCAAGTGGCACTGCTTCCCAAAAATCAACCTGTACGGGGACATACCGATTGGCGTTTTAAATGCCGTGCGGTATGCCCAAATGGCATCATCCAGGCGCAGACTCCAGTCCTTACGGCTTGGGCAAATAGTTTTCTCCAGAATATTTTTTATCTCGCGATTCGAGACTTCGGCCTGGCCATTGGATTGTGGATGGTAGGCTGTAGCAACCCGGTGTGTAACTCTATACTTCTTGAACAATGCTTCCAAGGTCCGGTTGCAGAAATGTGTGCCTTGGTCACTTATGATAGCCCGAGGAACTCCAAAGCGTTGGAAAATCTGTGCTTTGAGGAATTTTGCCACCACTTTGGAGTCATTTGATTTAGTAGCTTTGACTTCGACCCATTTGGAAACATAGTCGACCGCCAACAAAATGTAAGAATTTCCATAGGAGCTGGGGAAATGCCCCATGAAATCCATGCCCCATACGTCGAATATTTCACAAACCAAGATAGGAACCTGTGGCATCTCGTTCTTTGATGAAATGTTGCCAAGTCGTTGGCAACAATCACACTGCTTGCAGAAGTGGTAAGCATCTTTGAATAAAGTTTCCCAATAAAAACCACAGTCTAGAACATTGCGAGCTGTCCTCCTTGGCCCAAAATGGCCCCCATAGGCGTGAGCATGACAAAAGGTGAGAATAGAGTGAATCTCATCATCTGGAATGCACCTTCGAATAACTTGATCGGCACAGGTTTTCCACAGATAAGGATCGTCCCAAATGAAATACTTGGCTTGACTTCTCAACTTATTCTTCTTAGCAGATTCAGTACCCTTGGGGAACATCCCAGTGGTGAGAAAGTTCACCAAATCTGCGTACCAAGGGATGGTTTCTGCAGCGGCAAGCAACTGCTCATCTGGGAAGTCGTCCCGTATGGGCAAACCGTCGGCATCTGTCAGCAACCTGCTCAAATGATCCGCAACACCATTGTCAGCCCCCTTCTTGTCCTTGATCTCCAGATCAAATTCTTGCAGCAGAAGGACCCAGCGAATTAATCTAGGCTTGGACTCCTTTTTAGATAACAAATACTTAAGAGCTCCATGATCAGTGTACACAACAACTTTTGATCCAACTATGTAAGATCGAAATTTTTCACACGCAAAGACAACAGCAAGGAGCTCCTTCTCAGTTGTGGTGTAGTTGCATTGAGCGGGATTGAGCATTTTAGAAGCATAATATATGACATGGCTGACCTTCCCTGTCCTTTGCCCAAGCACCGCACCAACAGCATAGTCGCTTGCATCGCACATAAGTTCAAACGGGAGTCCCCATTGGGGTGGCTGAATGATTGGTGCACAGGTCAGTTTCTCCTTCAACAAATCAAAGGCCTCCTTACACTTATCATCAAAGATGAAAGGGACGTCTTTCTGCAGAAGCTTAGTCATGGGTTGGGCAATTTTCGAAAAGTCCTGGATGAAGCGACGGTAGAAGCCCGCATGGCCTAAAAAGGCTCGAATTGCTTTCTCATTGGATGGGTATGGCAGCTTGGTGATCAAATCGATTTTTGCTCTATCCACTTCAATGCCTTTCACAGAGATGACATGCCCGAGCACAATTCCTTGCTGCACCATAAAGTGGCACTTCTCGAAGTTCAAAACCAAATCAGTTTCTACACACCGTTGAAGAACCTTGTCTAAATGCTCCAAACACTGCTCAAAGGAGTCGCCATGCACTGTGAAGTCATCCATAAAAATCTCGATGCAGCTCTCTATCAAATCGGAAAAAATGCTCATCATGCAGCGCTGGAAAGTGCCTGGGGCGTTGCACAAACCAAATGGCATCTTTCTGCAAGCAAATGTCCCAAAAGGACAAGTGAAGGTCGTCTTTTCCTGGTCTTCTTGAGCCACAAAAATTTGGAAATAACCGGAGTAGCCATCTAGGAAGCAAAAATAAGATTTCCCTGCCAATCTTTCGAGCATCTCATCAATAAAAGATAACGGAAAGTGATCTTTGTGTGTCGCGTCATTCAACTTCCTGAAATCGATGCACATCCGCCAACCTGTTTGCAATCTCATTGGTATTAATTCATTGCTCTCATTCTTCACGAGCTGGAATCCAGATTTCTTTGGAACAACATGCACCGGACTGACCCAAACACTGTCTGAGATGGGGTAAATGATTCCCAATTGGAGCAACTTCAGAATCTCTTTCAATACCACTTCCTTCATCACCGGGTTTAACTTCCTCTGGGGGTCTCGGGATGGTTTGTGATCAGCTTCCAGAAAAATCCGATGCATACAGATGTCAGGACTGATTCCTTTAATGTCAGCAAGAGTCCACCCAATAGCTCCCTTGTGTTTGCGCAAAACAGCAACCAGGCACTCCTCTTGGGCAAACGACAGGTCCTTGCTGATGATGACTGGCAGTGTTTCTCCTTCCCCCAGATATGCATACTTCAGATGCTTGGGAAGGACCTTCAATTCCAGAACAGGAGCCTTCACATGAGACGGCAAAAGTGGCTCCGTGTTGGTCGGTATGGGCAAACGGCCTGTCAGATTCCTTGCGGGAAATTCTTCAGTGGCATAAAGCTGCTGGATTATCTCTTGGATTTCTTTTTCTTCCTCTGAATCTCCAGTAGGTGCATGCATTCCTCCAAAGAGTACCTGTTCAAGCTTATCATCCCTGAAATTATTCTCAACAAACTCATCAATAATGGAATCAACAGTGTCAATCATAAAAATAGCCTTTGGATCTTCCACATGTTTCATAGCTTCGAATATATTAAATGTGACAACATCCCCATCAAATTTGAAGCTCATCATACCCTTATCTACATCAATTTTTGTTCTTGCTGTTTTCATGAATGGACGACCTAACAAAATCAATGATCTATGTGCAGAAAAAGAATCATCCATGTCCATAATATAAAAATCAACGGGGAAAATCAAGTCATTAACTTTAACTAGTACATCCTCTACAACACCTTGTGGGTATGCATTAGATCGATCCGCCAACTGGATAATGACTCTAGTATCTTTCATAGGACCCAACTTCAAATCGTTGTACATGGATAAAGGCATGACATTAATAGAGGCACCCAAGTCAAGCATGACTTTTTCTACCTTCTTACTCCCAATGATGCAAGGGATAGTAAACATACCTGGATCTCGGCACTTTTGTGGTAATTTGCGTTGAATAACAGCAGAAACGTTTTCACCAACCTTGATCTTTGCATCCTTCCCGTATCTCATTTTTTTGGAACACAGCTCCTTCAAAAATTTGGCATAACGGGGAACTTGCTTGATGGCATCGATCAATGGCAAATTGATTTCCACCTTTTTGAACAACTCGAGGATCTCTTTTTCATCATCCTCTTTCTTGTGTCTTGCTAACCTGGAAGGAAAAGGGGCTGAGTCAAGTTTATTAGGAATATTCGACTGAATAGATACCTTAGCAGGGGTAGAGTGCGTAGGAATTGCTTCGGAGTCAGCTTCAGGTTTGTCATCAGTTCCTGCAGTTTGCCCAAACTCCTGGGTTTTCCCTTTCTTTGCTTCGACTTCAGCTAGTTCCTTCCCACTGCGAAGTGTGATAGCTCTGACATTCCCCCTCGGATTTTGCTCAGTCTGGGATGGAAGCTTTCCTTGATTTCCTTGCATTTTGTTCATTTGTGTTGCAAGTTGCGTGATCTGCGTGCCCATACTGCCAAGTGCAGCCTGAGTCTCCTGCTGGAACGCCTTCTGATTCTGTGCCAAATTATTCACCAAAGTATTGCTCTATTCCAGGCACTTCATAATCTCACTCATACTGGGAGCAGACTTGTCAGTTTGGGCAAACTGCCCATCTCTTGCAGGTTTCGGTGGGAAATCTCCTTGAGCATGTAGGTCGCCAGGTTGCTTCCATTGGAAATTGGGGTGATTTCTCCAGCCTGGGTTGTAGGTATTGGAGTAGGGATCATTGTTTCGTTTTCTCCTAAAATCATCTCCTCGTCCCGAACCATCATAGTAAATCCCCCTAAGTGCATCTTGTTGAGCATCACCCGAACCATAGCAAGCTTGTTCGGAGGAAGATTCTTGCAAGGTTGGGCATGCATCAGTAAAGTGCCCAGTCTCAGTACAAACACCACATCGAGGCCCTTTTGTTTGTGCTACGGCCAATCCACGGACTAAAGATGTTAAAGCCTCAATTTTCTCATTCACATCAGATGTCTCAGCTCTCTCTATGCTCTTCACAGGTCGGTGGCGACCCTCATCTTCATCATCATATTGTTGCCCACCAGACACCATGTCCATGATCAACTACTTTGCCTCTGCCAAAGTCTTGTTGGTAAGTGATCCTCCACTGGCAGCATCAACAATCTTTCTATCGAAGTTTGACATGCCTCGATAGAAATAATTGGTGAACAACTGGTAGTCGGTGAATCCATGGTCTGGGCACTTTCGGCATAGTTGCTGAAATCTTGCCCAATAATCGGCTAGGCTTTCATTTAGTTTCTGCTTGATGCTAGAGATGGCCATTCGAAGATTTGCTGCTCTAGTCTCTGGAAAAAATTTGCGCAGAAACTGTTCTTCCAGCTCATCCCAGGTGGTGATTGAAGCTGGTGGAAGATCAAAAAGCCATTCTCGTGCTCGGCCTTGCAATGTATGTGAAAAAGTTAACAAGCGCAGGTTGTCATTTGTAAAGCCTTGAGGATGCAGAGTAGAGCAAACCCAATCGAACTCTGCTAAGTGTGTGTGCGCACTTTCTCCAGGTGCATCACTGAATTTGGGTAGCACTTGGATGAACCCCGGCTGAATCTCCGCGTTGTGGGCAATGGGAGGCAATACAATGGATATAGGCCTGTTATTTCGATGACGACCCAGCTCTCGAATCAAAGGAGCAAGTTCCTCCGCCTCAGCATGGATTAAAGCTCGATTATTCTGATTGTTCTGATTATCACGTGGATTTGGGTTATCCGCCATGTTGACTAGCTGTTGCAAACCAGGTGTTCTTTCCTTAGGTTGAGACGTCTCCTTAGACTCCCGGGCAGCCCTCTTTAATTGGTGTAATGTTCTCTCCGGTTCCGGGTTGAACAATAATTCTCCTTTGTGTGAGGAACGGGTCATGCACTGTAAAACAAACGAAAAAGCCACAGTAAGAAAAATAACAAATTGAAAAGTTTTGAGTAATTACTGCTTTGGAACCAGTCCCCGGCAACGGCGCCAAAATTTGGTGTGTCGTTTCCACCAAAATTAAAAGTTCCGACAACAGTCGGCTTGCCCAAACTGCACAGTACAGTGGTAAGCAAGATCGTTTCCCTAGAGACTGGCGAGAATTACCCTAACCTTTCAACCTGTAAAACCAAACCCTTCAACAGAGAATTTATAAAAATAAAATAAAAGGTGCGAAACTAACGTAGATATCCAAACATTCACACAAAAGAGTTATTTATATAAGTGATTAAAAGTTATCCGGAATTCAATCACACCACCTTGGCTATTCAACTGATCCTAGATTCAAGAATTAAATTAATTATTCCATGTAAATCGGTTATGGTTATCGAAGACACTTTCCAGCATAACCTAATTCCTAAATCTATCGACAATCAAGAAGACACTTCATGAATTGTTTCCCTAATCAACCGACAATCTTGAGAGACACTCTACCGATTTAATGGGTTGATTGCATTAAATTCCCTAGGAACCCGATACAAAATCAATTGACTCTGACACAGGACAATTTAATTAAGCCTACTATTTCCTTGATTATGAAAAATAGTTTTGCTCCGAATTAACTCCTATCACAATTTCGTATGATGGATTTAATTAGCTAGTAACAAATTCAAACCACTAAGTATTTGCAACTACTTCGTAAATTCGAATCAATCACAACTTGCAAAGCGGAGAATAGTAAATACACGAAATTAATTAATTAGAAGAAAGCGTTTAGATCTCACAGTTGAATCAAGCCAAAGATTCGTGGATTGATTTCCGGATGAACGACGTCTAGCTTGCTTGCATATTAGTCATCAAAATATCGAAACTATATGAATTGTAGTAAAAATATGGATCTGGAAGAATAATTGTGAATTCTGAACGGTGTTCTCCTCTCTCTCCCGTCTGTCTATATCTGATATTAAAAACTTAATAATATAAATATACATCCATATCTCCCAAGATAATTTCCTAATTAAAGAGAGTTTTATATGGAATTAAAATCCCATCCTATCTCTACTAGGTAATAATCAAAATAGAGGTGATCAAAAGTTGTAGTAAAGCTGGAATCCGCGTCCAGGTCTTGGGCTGGATCAATACAGATTGCAAAACGGGCTGAATTTACTCGCACAGGCCCAGATCCTAGCTTCTCGGTCCATCCTCCAGGTGGCTTGCCCAAACGGCCTGCTTCAGAACTTCCTTTCAAACGAACCCTGCTGCATTCCCAAAACTAGTAGCCTATCTGCCCAATTATAACTATCCACCTGCACAACTTCAAAGTACAACAAAACGTTTCCAAAATAGATGCAAGGTAGATAATTATGCAAAGATTATATAACGAAATTATCCTCAAAAGATAGGTAAAAAGCACCCAATCAGCAATCATAGTCCTCCAAATAAGAAGGAGGATTTCTGATCTTAGAAATTCTTCTAAGAGGTGTAGATGGATCTTGTGGAATGACTGGAGAATCAATATAAGAGTTTGGTGAAGGATGATGATCTGCAGAATCATGTAGAGGTGTTGTGGATCGATATAAATCCTCAAAATGATCCACCAAGGGTGTGGAAGACTCTGAACAAGGGTAGTCAATGTTGGAAGTAGACTATGATGGTAAAGAGACATCAATAATAGGAGATCATGGTACAGGAACCTCAATAGGAGATGGGCTAGTCAAATCATCTGAAAACTGGAAAAAGGTAACTGAGGAGATTGGGTTCTCTGTAAAGGAAACATGTGTGGGAAGAAGGTAACATCTCTAGCAACACAAATCTCCAATTTTATGAGATCATACAGAAAAAAACCTTTGTTCATGGGAGCATGCCCCATAAACAAACACTGAAAACTTCTGCTATCAAATTTAGATTTGGAAGGTAAGGTATTTGCTCTAAATACCAGACAACCAAAAGGGTGAAGATCATCCAGTGTAGGAGTTATCTCAGTTAGAACTTCAACAGGAGTCAGCAAACCTAGAACAACACTAGGCAATCTGTTAATTAACCAGGTAGCATGCAAAATGGAATAGGGCCAGAAAGAAGAGGGCAACTTACTTTCAAGCATTAGAGCTCTGGCAACTTCCAATAAGTGCCTATGCTTCCTCTCAACTATCCCATTTTGTTGAGGGGAATAAGGGCAAGATTTCTGGTGTATAATCCCAAGATTCTGGAACATTGATGTCACAGAATGGTTAATAAACTCACTTCCATTGTCTGTTCTAACTTGTTGTATGTTGGCATGGTATTGTGTGTGTACCATGCTAATGAAACTTTGAATAATGTGATAAACTTGGCTTTTAGCCTTGAACGGATAAGTCCAAGTGGCTCTACTGTGATCCTCTACCACAGTGAGGAAATAAGGTGTATCAGTGAGATTTTCTTCCTTGCGGGGTCCCCACACATCCAAATGCACCAAACTAAATAAAACCATGTTCCTTCTGTGCAGAGAAGGGAATGGTGTGCGTTGGTGTTTAGCTTTGTGACAAATGTCACAAGAAGTAATTGCATTGATGTCATCTTCTCTGATCCTTTTCTTAAAATGAGACATGTGTTTCATAGTAGTAATTAAGGTGTGCCCCAGAAGTTTGTGATTTGTGTAGACATCTGAATCAGAAGCACCTGTATTTGCAGACCCTGCATACAAAAGTTCTTGTGGAAACACATATAATGTACCTTTCATCTTGCAGATTCCCAGAATGCTATCATTGTTCCTTTTCTGAATCAAGCAGTGTGAGGCTAAAAACTAAACTCTTCCATTCAAATTTTTAGTAAGCTGTTCTACAGATAAGAGATTATGTGTAAAGTGTGGAGCAAAAAAGACATTCTGCAGCTCTATATCTTTGTTCAATTGAGCAGTCCCTGCCAAGAACACCCAAATACTTGTTCCATCAGGTAAGAATATCTGTAATGATGATTTAAGCCTCTTCAGATCCTTGAGCAGACCAACATGGCAACACATGTGGTTGCTAGCCCCTGAATCTATAATCCACTCATCTTTGGTGATATTGATCCCTGCACTAAAGGCATAATGCCCCTTAAAATCAATAGGTAAATCACCTAGATCAAGCTCTACTAAAGTAGCTGCATTTACATGTCATTCTCCTTTATTCTCCTTCCTAAAGTACATGGATAAATGCTTTGCTAATTCAGTTTGAATAATCCTGCTTACATCATTTTGTGATTCTTCAAGCTGTCCCTTCTTGGATATTTTCTGTGAACTTTCACAACCTTCCTTAGACTCACCCATGACATTCAGCATGGTCTTCCCCTTTTCTTTGTCAGTTTTAAATTTCTTGTACCAATCTGGAATCCAAACAAGCTTAAAACAGTCAGTCTTTAAGTGTCCCTTCCCTCCACAATGATCACACCTCAGTTTAGCCTTTTCTTCCTTGCTTAACCTCTTCTTAAACCCATCCCCTTTTATACATATTCCTTTGATTACTAAGTAGAGTACTATGATCAATATTGTCTGAGAACTGTGTTGAAACATTTATTTGATCTTCTACTTGAAGAATCATCCCATAAGATTGACTAACCGTAGGTAAGGGGTTTTGGATTAAGATTTGATGTCTGATTGTCTCATAACAATCATTCAACGCCATTAAGAATTACATGAGATGTTCCTCCTAGGTCAGCTTTAGCATCTTCTAAAGCCTCACAGGTACACGGTCTAGATGTTTTCAATAAAGCTAAATCGTCCCACAATGCATTGAGATTATTAAAGTAAACCATGACTGTTTGAGTGTGCTATGTAAATGTGGCAATATCTCTCCTCAATTTATACACTCTCGGCCCGTTTTTCTTCTCAAATCTTCTCTGCAACTCTTCCCAAAGTTGCCTAGAAGTATCTAAATTCTGAAAACCTCTCCATACTTCTTTCACCATAGAATTTGTAATCCAACTAAAAACAATGTAATCGACTTTCAACCATTGCATATAGTTGATTAAATCTCTCCTAGGGGCTAGAACACTACCATCTATCAATCCTAGTTTGTTGCAAGACATGAGACCTCTACGGATCGCTCTATACCAGTTATGATAATTCTTACCATCAAATAAGTCAGAGGTAAGATTCATACCAGGATGGTCAGTAGGTGCAAGGTACAACTCGTCATTCACGAGAATTCGATGATTCGCAGTCACCTCTGGTCTGGTATTCCCAATTTGCAAATCATCAGATCGACTAGGATGATTTCCCACGGGCAATCGATTTATCGATTCCGAACTTGAACCAGCTGCATGCATGCGAGCTTCTCCAACTTCACTATTCTCTCCTTGTTCAATCGGCAAAGGATTCCCCATAAACCCTAGCTCTTCATCTTGAGCTCGTCGCCAGGAAAATGTGTGATTTTTCTTAGTGATAGTTGAAGTAATCAATCGAGTTAATCGATATCTACGAACCGTGCTCTTGATACCATGTAGAATTTCACATAAAATTATGCATGAATCATAGAAAATGTAGAAAAATTATAGAGAGAAAATTGCAACTTTATTTCTTCAAAAATTCATGTACAGATTATTGTGCTTCTTTCTTTTATACAAGAAAGCTAGTAACTGATCCTATAGAATCTACGCTGATGGAGCCTCGATCCAATTCGGCCATAGATCGACGGCTGCTGTGTAGTTTGTATGTGGTCCTTCATGCAAGTCTCTCGAGAGGTTGCCACGTGGATTAGTAAGAGCTGATCCTATGCAGACATCTTCACAACTGCTGCATGGAGCTGCATGGAGAGAACTTCTTCAACGTCGACCCGTATAAATTAATATCGTCATAATATGGCAATAGAGATTACATATAAAGTATTATTTGAAAACATTGCATAGATATGTATTTTGGATATATTTTAAAAATAATGAACCGTTAAAGGTAGCATCGAAGAAGTATAATGGGATGGTAAATTCGATGGTGCCCATGCGGGCACCGTACTTACTCAGATTTTCGTTTTTAATTTAAAAAAAATATTTTTAAAATGTTTTGACAAAAAATATTTTAGGGACATAAATGACACCATTAGTATATATTAATTATATTGGTCTCAATTTTTTTTTGTCTCCTACTATGTTAACGACATTGGTGTACGTTTTAATGATATCGTGAGAGAAGAAAAAAACACAACATTGTGAACATAGCATGAGGTAGAAAAAAAAATTGAGACCAACATAATTAACATCTATTTAAATAGTAAGATACGTTTCAGAAATATTTTTAAAATGTTTTTTTGAATTAAAAAACGGAAATCTGGGTATGGTTCCCATCCGGGCACCATAGAATATAGTGATTAGTACTAATTAAAGCCCAGTAATTGATAATGGGCCGGACCAATCAAGTTAGCTTGTTACCATTTATGCTCAAATGAACCCAACAGTTAATTGATAATGGGCCGGTCCAATCAAGTTAGCTTGTTAACATTTTGTGCTCAAATGAACCCAACAGTTAGGGCTGTCGATTTTCCTTTTTTATTTTTTTTATAGTTTTAAAAACCTTTTATTTAATTTGACAAAATTTATTATCGAGCGTAGTGAATGAACCCACGCGCTAGGTTTGGGGTGAGTACAATGTGCGAGAAATGAATAAAAAATTAAATTAATTAACTTTAATTTTAAAGTTCACTAATTTCATTTTAATATATATATATATATATATATATACTTATATATAGGAAAAACAGAAAAAAGAATAAAATAAAAAATAACTGAAAAAGAAAAGGGAACCACCGCCATATATTATATATGCAATAATGTAAACATTAATATGTTATACATTAGTACTTTTAAATTGTAATTAAATTAAATAAGGCAAATACACTTTAATATCACAACATTTTCAACTTTTTTGATCTTTCACATAACGTTTCAATTTTTGTAAAAATACCAAAACTTTATCTTTTTATTGGAATTAAGCCATAAAAATAAAATTAATCTGACGTGGCCTAAATTTTTACATATGTGCACTCTTAATCTGATGTAGCATAAATTAAATTAGAGTATATCTCTCGTACGATGTACGAATGTGATATGTATAATTTTATTTATTATAAATTATAATTATGAAAAATTTAATAAAACTATTACAACAAAATAAATTATTTTATAACTTCCTGAATTATAAAATTTTCGTATTATTCAATTTTTTTAATCATAACAAATATTTGTGTCCACTGTTAATTTGATATGACATAAATTAAACTAGAATATCTCATGTGCGATGCAGAAATGTGATATGTATAATTTTTTATTGTTAGAAATTATGATTATGAAAAAAATAAAAAATTATTACAATAAAATAAAATTATGTCATATCAAATTAAGAGTGTGCATTGTAAAAAATTAAGCAACCTCATATTAATTTTCATCTAATGGCTTAATTGCAACAAAAATGTAAGGTTTTGGAGTTATTACAAAAATTGAAACATTTTGTGTGAAAAACCCAAAAAAGTGTAAAAGTTGTGATATTAGAGCCTATTAATCGAATTAAAATACTAAATTGTATACTAATATCCCTTATCTTCCTTTAAAAAAAAAGTGATAATATATAAAAGTAGGCAAAAGCAAATATGTAAAGGGAAAAAGGGCAAAATATAAGAGTAAGTAGTTTCCTAGGCAATTTGAAGAAAAATTACTATTATGACCTTGACCTATGAATTTAATGGGGCACTTGTAAAAATGTCCTATTTGCCTATGTTTGGAATTTCTTTGTTTTATCCTAAGTTGCCGCAAAGTGAGAAATGGTATCAGAGCCTAGGTTATTTTATTTGGGAATAATATTATATTTATCACTAAAAGTAATATCCTAACGGAGGAGACACCAAGAAAATATGGATCCGAACAATTATTTGAGATGTTTTTATTTTAGAAGGTATCTTCAAATTTTGAAGGAACTGGAAGAAGGGCACAAGGAAAGGCTATCCTACTGGGGAGCCCAATACGAAAAGCGATTCCTATCGGAATCAAGCTTTGAGGCATTAGAGCAATGTATTTCCTAAAGAAAAGCTCAAATGAACTTGTTAATGGTGAATAATCTGCTACAATGCGACGTAATGAATCATCTACAAATGGCACACCAAAACCACGGTTGATGGAACAAAGAAACTACGAGATAACTCACAGGTTCAGCGAGATCGTGCCAGACACATCAAAAATCTCGGAGGATTTAAGGGAGATCCAGAAGACGGTACAAAATTACGGCAATCGCATATATGGAGTACCACAATAAGTAATACGAATTTCCATAAAACAAGATGAAATTATAACCATCTTGTCGGAAATTCAAAAGAAGATCCAGACACTAGAACTAAATCAAACAAGTTCTAGTAGAAGGAAACCTATCAACTTTGGCAAAGTGAATTTCACAAAAAAGGCCAAAGAAGAACCCAAGAAATCGAAGGACGAAAGGATTTGCCAATTGTTGAGACAAATCAAAGAATGACGTCCCTTGAGAGGATAAGACTAGAAGATCTACAAGAATTAGCAGAGTCGTTTGCCAGTATGAAAGTGGTATATCTGAAGATGAATACAAGTGACGGTTCTTTAGTCCCTCGAGGATACCAACAGGTACCCCCGATACAACAAGTGTCTCAGGCGCCACCAGCCCAACAGCAACAGGAGGGAGGCCCAACACAAGAAGACATTCTCATGAGAGTCCGCGAGGACTTTCATGTTGGAGAACAACACCTGAGAGAGAGGCCCAATATGAACAATCTTACAGGAACTAGAGTAAGGAAACAGATCCCTAAGTTTCGAGATACACCTCTTGGGAGAACAAGCCTTGACCTCATACATCCGTATGGGCTCATGCTCAATATCGATGATATTGACTTCAAGGACATCGATATAACTATAGATGACTGGTCATCGTCGATGAGAATAGCGGCAGGAACGTTGGATCTGGAAAAGGAGGGATTCATCAAACTGCTAGAAATGAGTTTGTTGGGTGTAGCCAAAACGTTATGGACAAGAGTTGCATCGGCAGTCAAAGAAGAAATCTTGGAGCCAGCCTCATATACGGAAATCGTAGATAGAATGGCTTTCTGGTTCAAGCTCACTTTCTTGGGAGCAGACCATTTCGGAAGTGCAAATTCTGAAAAAATGAAGAATTATTCTCAGGCTATTCTAAACCTGAGATTGAATAACATGAATAAAGAGTCAATTGACCAATTCTTCAAGCTATATCACATCTACCAATGGAATCCAGATGTGGATAAAAAAGTCTGTGTGGAAATTTTCTTCACAAAGTTCCCAAGTCCCTGGAAGGAAATATTCATTAAAGAATACGTTCCAAGAGATCCCGACAATTTTGGGAGAAGGATCTCTTTTGTCAAACAAAAGTTAGTCGAATGGTGCAGACATGTCATTCTAGAGAAGAATTACAAGATGTTAAAGAGGATGAATAAATATTCTCTTCTTGACTGTACAGCTAATGATCTTCCAACCATCATTGGAGGAGAATCACAAAGGATACGGAAGAACAAGAAACACAAAGTTCATCCTTATTCCAAAGAAGGATTCTCAAGAAAAAGGACCTGGAAACCAAGGACCAGATGGACAAGGCAAAAGGCCAGATTTTACAAATCTGGACAAAGAATGGGTCCTTCTAGAGACAGAACACCATAGAGTTCATCAAAATTAACTCCCACCAGAACGACTTTCAGAAGAGCCCATACAAGGGCAAATGAAAGTTTCAAAGATTGCAATTGCTGGACCTGCGGTGCAAGAGGACATATCTCGATAGATTGCCCTGAAAAGAGAGGAGTCAGAAGCTTCGAAGGTGTACCAGACATCGAGGAAGCATCTTACTACCAAGAGTTGGTACAAGTCTACCAATTCGAGGATATACCCTCAGATGAGAGTATATATGAAGAAGAAGAAGTCTTTAGTGACGAAAGTATTGACAGAAGATCAAACTCAGAATCTGACTAGAGCTGAGGTTTTCCATCAAGAGCAAGTGGACGAAACTGGATATTTCAGTTGAACCACTATCTCACAGAGCATGATTGACAAAATCATGAACAAGAGCCTTAATATCCAAAGATATCAAGGTTTTTCATCTGGACAGATTGATCAATTGCTCCGCAATTTCAGTCTGAAAAGCAGGAAGCACAATGTAATCTATAAGATTACCAGAAGAGAAATGTCGCTTCCCATAGAGCTTATAGGGAATCAAGTTGAGCTACAACTGATTCCATATAGTGAAGTTCAAGAAGAGCTGGGAAGGATGAAACCGGAGGTAAAAAATACCATATCATGGATCCATATCGGGGTTGTCCAGATAGTGCTCAAATCTGCACTATCCGTAGGTGTTGATACGCCCATTGATATTGCAATATGCGATAAGCATATCAGAAATCACAGAGATTCCTTGTTGTAAACTATTTCAGGAGATTATAGGGGTAATTTATCCAAAAATATCCTATAATCTGAAAGATAGAGATTTCAGTCGAGCTCTGACGCTATACCAAGACTTCAAAAGAAAGGATATCAGCTACGAGGAAAATCGGCCATTTTCTTTAAGATATCAGGTGTTGTATGCGCTTTCCAATTCACACCACACATATTTATTTCTGGGAAAGCAGTTCATTGATATACTGAATGTGTTCTCAAAGGTGGCACGAGCAATCTATCCAGATAGATCGGAAATGCCACTACCAAGAGAGATAAACATTCGAGTGGGAGACAAACCATTGTTGAAATACAATGAGAGTCTCAAGTTGGAAGGCAAAAGACTATCATTCCAAGGAGATAGGATTGTGACAGAGCCATGGACTCAGTCCTCAAGAGGAAGCTACATCTAAGGAGATCTCAGGCGACTAAGACAAGTTAAAATAAAAATCTAATGCCTAGAAGGTTGGAGAGAGATTGACACAAGATTTGACAGTACAAGATGTTTCCCTTGCGACGTTCTGTACTGCTTACAGCAACCAGAAGTCAGCCACTATAAGGGAACTCTCGATATAGAGGCTATGACGATGGAGGTACGAGGAAGAGCTGGAAGAGAGTCAGAAGTCCTAATCTTAGGACTTGACTTTTTAGAAAGGTTTAAGCCGTGGGAGCTGAAGGAAGATGGGATGATGATCACTTTCAGCGGGAAACAACTGGTGATTGTATGACCAGCTCATTCTCTATATACATCTTAGTAGGGATGTTATACGAAAAATATAAGGCTGAATACTTTGTAGCCTATATCGACCCAGGCGCAGGAATTTGTACTGCAAAAAGAGGAATCTTTCTAGAAGAATTGGAAGAAGATTTAAATCCAATTGCTAGAAGAGATTTCTCGAAAAGAGTTTTGCTCCTATCTAAAAGAGTGAATCAGTCGGAAATCTTGATTGGAGGAGCAGGGAAAACACCATGGTATAAGGTAAAAACTCCACCAATCTATTTCCATGATACAGGGGCGGACATCTTGTTAGGAAACAATTTCCTACAAATGTTCAAGAAATACACGCAGGACAACACCAACTGGATACTGATCTTTATGACGGTCTGTGATTACAAGATCATTGTCCAGCGGCTGAAAGGGACATTCAATCAACAAATGCCACTACAATTTCACAGCAAGCGTGGTGGTGAAGGACATCTTCGACACCCAAAAATGCAGGACAAAAGAAAATTTGGAGAAGTAGTCCTGAGTTTTCGTAGGGAAAAGGATCTTGAAGAATTAGAGATCCAAATCCTCAAGGCTTCTTTAATATCACATCAAGATATTAAGGAAGAAGTAAAGACATCCCTCGAAGACATCAAGCGAATGATAGCGGGAAGCTATAATGAAAATCCGCTGGCTTAGTGGGATAAGAACCAACTCAAAGCAACCTTGAAGGTTAAGGCCGGAAAGGAATTTGAGTTCGTTAGATACAAGCCTATCCTGATGAACATCAAAGATCAAAAGGATATAAGAGCAATCATCAAAGAACACCTTGATCTCAAGCTAATTGAACCAGAGAATTCGCCATATGGCAGTCCCGAATTCTTAGTAAGAAATCATGGTGAGATTAAAAGAGGGAAACCAAGGTTAGTCATTAATTACAAAGGGATTAATCACATTCTTGAGTTTGATGGATATTTTATCCCAAGTAGAGAACATCTTATAAATTGCATACGAAATGCTAAGATATTCTCTAAGTTTGACTGCAAGTCAGGATTCTACCAGATTTACATGGACAAGGAAAGCAAAAGGTTTATAGCATTTTCAACACCACAAGGGCATTACGTTTGGAATGGGATGCCGATGGGGTTAGCAAACGCACCTCAAATATTTTAGAGGAAGATGGATAATCTTTTTAAAGATTATTTTTCTTTGATGTTTGTCTATATTGATGATATTTTAATTGCATCAAAAAATATAGATGCACATCTCAAACATCTGGAGATCTTTGCAGATGTTTGTTATAAAGAAGGCCTAGTGCTGTCAGAAAAGAAGGCAGTGATAGCCACAAGGAAGATGGAGTTTCTGGGAATCGAGGTAGATGAATCAGGAATTATTCTACAAAACCATATTGTGGAAAAGGTACAGAAGTTCCCTGATGTCCTCAAAGAGGAGAAGCAACTACAGAGTTTTTTGGGAGTTGTTAATTTTGCAGGAATCTTTATTAAAAATCTTGCAAAATACAGGAAGGTATTCAGTAACCTTCTAAAGAAGGATAAAGGATACCCCGTTTGTATGGACAAACGGACATCAACAAGAAATCAGACAGCTAAAGAAGATATGCAGAAATCTCCCAAAATTGGTGATACCACAAGATGAAGATGAATTGATCCTCTACACAGACACAAGTGATCATTGGTGGGCAGCAGTGCTAACAAAGATCACGCTCAATGGAGAAGAGCCTTGTAGATATTGTAGTGGTCTCTTTTCAGATAGCGAGTCCATTCGATGGTATATCAACGAAAAGGAGTTCTTTGCAGTTCGGAAGGTATTTAAAAAAAGGTCTTTGTTTCTCTTGGCAAAGAAGTTTACCTTAAAAGTTGACAATACACAAGTTAAAGCTTTCTTGAAAAATAAAATTGAATCTAAACCTGAGAAAGCTAGATTGATAAGATGGCAAGCTGAATGTCAATATTACTTATTTGACATTATTGTGATAAAATCTCATGAAAATATTCTTGCAGATTTTTTAACAAGAGATGGAAGCGATTGAGGTTGATGCCATCATGACTGCGCAAAGGCACTTCACAGAAAATATGGAGTTGCTTCAGCGTGAGTGAGACGATCTTATTCTTCATGCTGAACAATCAGGGAGAATACAACGAGCAGACCAAAATAAGGTCGACGAGAGAATTCGAGCATGTATAAAGACCAAAGGTCAACTCTGGTCAGCTATGCATGAACCACTCCTCCGGGCCATCAATTCGCCATTGATGAAAGGAGAGTTAGCAGTACCGGCCTGTAAAACGGAAGTAAGGGATTCAAATACCCCTAGCACGAGCTCTAAGCCGGTGCTTTCTATGGAAACACAGGCCTAAGAGAAAGTTGAGGGTCAGGGATCATACTCTGAACCGTCAAGTCAACCTAGCACCTCTGGTGTAAAAGATGGAGAGATTAACCTTAGACCAATGACGGGTACCTCTAAGGTTAATACTAACAAGTCAGAGGTTTTTTCTTGGCAGGTCTATCAGGCTAATTGAGAGAAGCTTTAAACCAGACAGAGAATCAATCCATCCAAAACTAAGATTGATTTCTCAGGAAAATATCCTAGAATGTGGATGTTACAAGGAACCAATCCACACGAGGTCAAGCAATGGTATGATTTCGGGGCTTTAGCCTCAATTCAGACCATGTCACCAGGTTTTCCAAAAATCAAGTGTCTACCGAAGTGGATACAAGAAGCTGTACATGAATCCTGGGCTAACAATGATATGCTTAGCCGAGGAGACGTTCTGGAACTATAATTTATCAGTGCAGTGCCAGAACCAGCAGGAAAAGAGAATCATGAAGCCTTCCACTACATCAGACTTCAAAGGCTAGATTCCAGAGCATGGGGAAATATTAAAGCCTCATCAGAAGACATTGCATTGATTACCGCAGTGACAGAGGATCAAATTATCACTAAGCGAGCATGGGGATTATGGGTATGTCTTACACAGATGGACAAAGTTAAGTTCCCGTTCAAGTTTTTTCATAATTCAGCGAACGGGTCATTCCTGTTAAACACCATGACAGGGAGAACTACAAGATTTGCAGAAGAACTGTTTGAGAAAAAGAGATCCTTAGTATGGGAGATCAAGCTTGCCATGAGTAAAGAAACTCATCGCAAGTATTGTAACATGGCTCATTTCGGACAGTGGGATAATCGAGTATGTTCTGACTGTCAGAACCAAAAAGAGCTAGAGTTCGGCAAAAGGTTCCATCCCAGGATGGAACGAAAGTGAGCCGAAAAAGACTCGGATGCCCAAGGTAAGGATGCCAAGAGCCCCACCAAAAAAGTAGATTCCCGACAAGGGAAAAGAAAGACATGTGATAGCAAAAAGCAACTATGTGACTCAAAGAAAAGGTGGCCACTAGCATTAAAAAAAACAAAAGGTAAGTGGTTCATTTGGTCTTGAGAAGGCACACGGTGTCACTTATTGTGCGGACCTCCACCCACAACAACTTTCACGTGAAGAAACAGAAACCGGGACCGTCCACATTGGATAATAGTGTCGGCAAATGGACCCACCCACGTGAAATTATTTGAAGAATAATGGAGTTGATAATAATAGAGGGATTCCACCTCTATAAAAGAGGCAGAGAAAGAAGCAAAGATCATCGAGCATTTTCTTAGTTTCTTTCAAGAAAATCGTAATAGTAGAAGATATTTTGAGTGTTTTGTAAGAGTGCGGCGAGGAGCTTAGCTACTATGAGTAGCTAAACAAGTTCGTCTCTTTCCTAAAGGAGACTTACTTATTGTAATAAATATTTTATTATTCCTAAATAAAATCCAGGCTTTCGCTCATTCCTTTTGTTTACCTTATACATTTTCTATAAATCTAAAGAATACCCTACACCCCGTGTAGGAAACGAACGTGGGTTGTGCTGTGTGTTGTTGAAGGAGTTCGTGTCTGGAGACCATAGATTGCGATATGTGGTTAGGCGAGGCCTGTAAAATCCAGCGAGTAACCTGGCGTCATTCCGGTCAAAATGTATAATATTTGGTTTTTAGTTCAATGTATTCAGTTTACAGAAGCATGATGGGTCTGATATGGCCGTTATGGACTATTTCCATTTGATTATAAAAGTGACATATTAGGATAAATAGTAAAGAAATTCATTTAAGGGCATACTAGCCGTCTACTATTCAAAGTGCCTAAGAAACTTATACCTTTTATATGTTGCCTAAAAAATTTCATTATTGTCCAGAATTGCCTATTTAAATTTCTGACCCAAAAAAATCCCCCTATCCAAAAACAGTAAAAGAAAGAATAATTCTAATTGTAAATTGAAACCTAATTCCCAAGAGAGAGAGGAGAGCCTGTCGCCTATTTCGTCGACGCCGGATTCCAGGCCCTCGTCACCTCTATCGCTGCCTGTCGTCGTTGAAGACAGATTGGTAAATTAATGTAGATTCACAGATTGTCGCGTGAGGAAATAATTAATAATCTAATACACTGACATTTACCAAACAATCTGAATTCTGAAATACCAAATAAGCTACTTGTATTTGTTGAAATCATTTTTTTTTTGAATAGCTTGTTTGTTGAAATCATTAATATACTAGATTTTCAGATTGTCATGATAATATATATATATATGTGTGTGTGTGTGTGTGTGTGGGGTTGCTAAATGCACTACACTCTTTATTTTTTGTACTTCACTTACTCTCAGCACTTCACTTTTTACTCTTTGCACTTTAAGAGATTACTTATTTACCCTTAATTAAAAAAAAATTAATTTTATCTTTTACAAAAAATAAATGGGAACAAAAGTTAAAATAAAAGAAAAGGAAAAAAAAATATCTGAAAGAGAACGTACTTGCGCCACCACTTCACCTTCTCCGGTTGTCACCACCTTCCTTGGCGCCGCCCGCCACCGCGACAACTTGTGCCCAACTCGGAAATGTCTATTGTTGCAACTGCTGCCAACCTCCCCTCTCCTACCTCAAAATCACCATCCCTATTTGTGCGATACTCATCAAAATTTAAAATTAGTTCGAAAAATACAGTTCAAATATGGTACTGAGGTTCGAAAATTATTTCTCGAACATATAAGACATGTCTGAAAACATATTTTCAAAAAAATTTGTTGGCGGCGACAACCGGCGAGTACTGGGCATCTCATCGGAGAAGAAGGGGTAGATGGTGGAGAGATGTTGTTTTTTTTTTGGTATCTTTTATTTAATTTATATATTCATTCCTTATTTATTTAATTTTTTATTTTATGTAAATTGATGGTGGTTGGGCCGCAAAAGTGACAGATGGTGAAGATGACATAAGGAATGACAGGCTGCAGTTGAGTTTTGGGAGAAAGAAAGAAAAAAAGGCAGGCGACGAGAGAAATTGAGGAAGAAAGCTGTTCTTTTTTCTTTCTTTTTTCTTATTTGCTTTTTGAATTTTTATTTAATAAAGGTAGTTAAATAATTTCACAATTAATTATTTTTTAATTTATTTATTTTATGGTAAAAAGAGTAATTATTATAGTGCAAACCTGCAAATAGCAATATCCTATACATATACTATAGTATCTGCATTTAGCGATTTCAAATAGTCGCGGGTTCATTTAACAATTTATGCAAATCTGGTATTGACATGTTTTATAGATAAAAAAATAGAGAGAATCGAATCTGCTAGTTTCGGTCCGATTGTATCCTCACATTCGGTCTGATCCGGTCCCAAAAAATTAGAACTCGGTCCATTCGGTCTGTTAATTTCGGACCGGACCGGACCGGACCGACCGTCAGTTTGAAATTGTGTATTGCAGCTCAAGAAAGCACATTTTTTCTTATATATTTCTCACGTCTGGTTAATCCTCATAAAACTATCTAAAATTAATTATCAGCATTGGCGATTCTTTTGTTCTTCCAGAAATCAGGTAAATCAATGACTGAGACTTTCGATTTTGCTTCTGTGAATTAATATTTTATCTTAAATCAAACCCTGATTACGATTAGGGTTTTAGCTCATATGGGGTTGGATCTAATATCTGTGAAATTTTATTTCGTTTTTGTCGATGTATATTTTTTCCTTAGTCACACGCTGATTATGATTAGGTTGAAGCTTGGTGGAGTTGGATTTTTATTTCGTAGGTTTTATTCTTGGGATTGTGTTTATTTTAATCGACCCCATTGCAGAACTATTATGCGGTTAGCTGTTGAATTTTGAAATGTTTTGCCTTTTCGGAGTGTAGTTTTGTGGCTTAGAAAATTATTGAGTGATTATTTGGGTTATAGTTCGTTTCCATTGTATTGCATCTTTAGAAATCTGGGCGTAAAGTGGTGGTTTCGGAGGCCTATGGATTCTTTTCCTTTTGATTATAATATAATAGTGCAAATAAAATATTTTCTGTGTATAAGTTGCCGTTTGTTGATTATTTTCTCCTTGTAAAGGGAACAATGATGAAGATCGATTTTAGTGGGCTTGAACCCTCTGTGCCGTTTAAGGCAAATGCAGATGATTTGGATGATGAGATTTTGGCTGCACCATCCTTTGCACTTCCCGTCACTGCTGATGTGAGCTTGATTTTGTTATGTTCCTTATTTGTTTGGTTTTTCTTTAGTATTAGACCACCTACCACTCTAAATTTGCAGCAACTCAATTTCCTTCTTTCTGTTTGTTTTTCCTTAGTTTGATGGATTTCAGAAAGCAGCAGTACAGATGGTGAAGCCTGCCAAGGGAACGACAACTCTGGCTTTTATATTCAAAGAAGGTGTCATGGTGGCTGCTGATTCCCGTGCGAGCATGGGAGGATATATATGTAAGGCCATGCTTATTCTAAATTTAGCATTAGGAGTTTCTTCTCTGATGCTATTATATCTACTAGGGATAGCATCCGCATGAATGACTGTTCACAAGATTCATCTTTGTAGGCTGAGATGTGAATTAGATGGGGTAGAAAATAGTGAAAAGCCCAGCTTCATGCTAACTATTTCTTTAGTGTGTGAACTGTTGGAGCTGAAAGGTTTCATAGTACTTTGTTTCTTCAATCAATGGTATATTAGTTACATATATAATATTCATATAAACTTTGCAGCATCACAATCGGTCAAGAAAATCATAGAAATCAATCCCTACATGCTCGGTACAATGGCTGGAGGAGCTGCTGACTGCCAGTTCTGGCACAGAAATCTGGGAATTAAGGTACTTCAATTGGAATGTTGCATTTTTCCACTATAATCTTTCAATGAAAAGGTGCACGAACTGTGCTGTTTTACCGTGAGTAATAATTTATATACATATATCTTTAATGTTTCAAGGTCTCTTGTTTTTTTTAGTGGATGAGATTTGGGGTAGCATTGGCTCATGTTATCTAGAATCTAGATTTATTAATGCAGGAAACATTACTTGTTTGCGTAATTAAAATATAAGCTATAATGTCCCATTGTCCCCCACCCTGAGGCCTGAACCACACACATTTAATGAGATAAAAGAACAGAATTTGATGTTTCTGCTGATCTTTCATAAGCTGCTTAATATCTAGTTTACTGATCCTTAAAGGTGCACCCTTACATGTGTGTGTGTGTGTGTGTGTGTATCCCACTTTACCTCCCTTTTATGGATGAACGGCCCTTGTTTTTCTGACAGTAGATAATTCCCTTTATGTTTCAGTGTCGCTTACATGAATTGGCAAATAAGAGAAGAATTTCTGTTGCTGGAGCTTCGAAATTGTTGGCCAACATCCTGTATTCCTATCGAGGAATGGGTTTGTCTGTTGGAACTATGATAGCTGGTTGGGATGAAAAGGTAATTGTGAAGTTTCGCATGTTATTTTCCTTTTTAGTAATCAACTAATGCTTCTGCTATTTGCTTGCTGTAGGGCCCTGGTCTTTATTATGTTGACAGTGAAGGGGGACGGCTTAAAGGCACTAGATTCTCGGTTGGGTCTGGTTCTCCATACGCTTATGGTGTTTTGGACAGTGGGTGAGTTCATGTGCACACACATATATATATATATATATTAATAAGTTTTTGTTCAGAGATTTGGGAGTTGAAAATCACATCTGTACTTGATGAAATCCTTAGTGTTCGATAGATAACTTCCTGGCGCCTGTTGCAGTTGTTGGGATGTCTTTAGATAGTTATTATAGGAAACCTGATTTTTTGGTTTTCTCTAATTTGTGAATTTTACCCCCTTTTTAGATACCGCTTTGATTTGTCCGTTGAGGAAGCTGCGGAGCTGGCTAGAAGATCAATCTATCATGCTACCTTCCGTGATGGAGCCAGCGGTGGTGTTGCCAGCGGTAATGACCTTCATTCCCCCCCATCTCCCTGTGTTCTTACTCGGTTGCCCGTTTTAGCTTCCGTTTTAACTTGGGTTTTGTTACAGTATATCATGTTGGGCCCAATGGATGGACAAAGCTTTCTGGAGATGATGTTGGAGAGCTCCACTACAAGTACTACCCTGTTGAACCAACAACGGTGGAGCAGGAGATGGCTGAGGTACCTATGGCTTGAGGGAGGGACATAAATTAAGATCTTAGCTGTCATTCCCCATTTTCTGATATTGGTGTTGCTGTAGTATAAATCTATAGACTGCTGATGAAACCTAATTTTTTTTTTATGTTATCTGAATTGTCATGTTTTGCTTCATTTGCTTATGCTGTCATAGCTCGTTCTTCATTTCACAAACGGGTTTTTTATTGGTGACTGTTGATGTTAAAATGCTCACGGGAAGTGACACCCTTCTACTTGTATGGGAGAAGACCTGAAAAATAGTTGCAAATGTTGTGCGTTTTATTTTTTCTTTCAAATGTCCACATAGATTTCTGGCGAGTCCAACCATATCAGATTTTGGAACCTAAGGTAGATGGGTTAAATAAACCGAGGGTTATTTTGAGGTATTTACCAATTACCCTTTTTAAGCCAACAGTCAGATTATTTGACAGTTTGGGACGGACAGTCCGATGATCTGACCGTTGGGGTCAATAGTATTTTTAATTTTTTTTCACTTCTATAAATATTAGCATATAATACTTGGTAGACACAATTTTAGATGGACCTGCATCAATTGCTAATAATCTTGTCAACGAAGATTGACGCAATTTTAATTGCTCTGTCCTGTATATCCTAATCCGCATTACGCTACACAAATCACAAAACAAGATGTTTATACACAAGATGTGACAAAAAGAAACAGATCGGAGAAAGAAAAAAAGAAGAAGAAAAAAGATCAATAATAACACATTTGTACAACTTGTAGTCCCTTATCTTGTATTACCTGCTATTTCCCAAGGCTCTCATACACGTCTCAAATCCTTTCATTGAAATAAATTATTCAAGAGACAGACTGTATTAATGAATACAAAACAAACAAGAAAACCTCAATTATGGAAATAACGAAAGCATTTTGACATCGTTATAAATGTGGAGAAGCTAGGAACACTTTGCACAAAACAAGCCATTTTTCTATTCTTCTACAACTCTTCTCTCTCTCTCTCTCTCTCTCTCTCTCTCTCTCTCTCTCTCTTGATGATTGAAAAAAAAAAGCCTTCTCTCTTTTGCTTAATCCAAGTCATTTACTAAGATGAACTAACACGAAGATTTTACAACTAATAGCAATATTGCAGCAAGTTAGGTACAACACAATCCTCTTCATGGAATAGTACAAACAATGATGCTTCAGGAGCCACATATTCTTCTTATTTTCCCTGTTTTGATACTTCTCTTCAAGTGCTTGCAGATCCAATGTACAGGACTCTCTCTCTCTCTCTCTCTCTCTCTCTCTCTCTAGAGCAGAGGAAAAGGATATATGAATTCAACAAAAACTGAACTAACTAAGTTAAAGAATATGAGTTCCAAGATCAAGCAAATTTGAACCGAGCTATCTCAAATCAAGATCATCATCCTCATCAGGATCTAAGTCGTTCGAGATCCTGATTTTCTTTACTTCCCTCTGGCCTGTTCTACCCTTCTTTGGCTTTCCCCTGAAGATGACACTTAATTATTCTTCATGCTTGCATTATAAATAATAGTAGTATCGAAAGCAACAGGAAGATGGACTGGAAATAACTATTCAATACCCATCAATATTCAAATGAATTGTTGGGATAAAATCTTTTTTGTTAGTTTGTTCAGAGATGAAGAGATAAAAGTAAACTTACGGTCCAGCAGTTGCTAAGCCTCCAACTCTCGGTCTACCTTGAACCATGTCTGATTTTCCATCTATGAACAGATACAGAAAGCATATAAACGGAACTCAATAAAATTAGAAAATGTGCAACAAAATGAAAACAGTAGTTTAAGGGAAGGGGCATTATGCAGACTAAGTATAGTGTCCACCAATGCTATGCAAGACCACAATGTTGCCAGAAAATTGAAATTGTCATAAAAGAGAAGAAAGAAAGACTAACCCTCTTTCCCAACTCTAAGCTCCTCCGCCTGCACATAATATACGGAGTATAAACAATGTTGAACATCAAAACTCATTCTAATTACAAGCAACAATTCTTGTTTTTGCAGTATTTATTTTCCAGTCTTCCTCTCCCATGATTTTTGCTTTCTTATTTCTCTTGAGATAAAGATATTTTTATCCTCAATTAATTTGTGCTATTTTAAAAAGAAAATTCATAGAAGCTTAAAACAAGTAAAAACCCACAAATGAGACCATAAACACACTCCAAAATCTTTGAAACTTGAACCTAGATCCTATCTTTGGGTCCCAGAGTTAGATCCCCTGGTCACTAGACACAAGCCTTGCGAGGAAATCATTGAGTGCATTTCATTTCCACTTAACGATAAAGATTAATTACATATTCTGAAAATAAGATCGGTAAATTACAAGAGATAACTCCAAAATGAACAGCAAACTGAATATAGGAAAAATCAGGACAGTCTTCCTCATTTAATTTCTTGGCACACTAATAATTAGTTCCTTATGATTTCTTGGTCCTTGTTCTTTCTGTGAGCTCACTACTTTCCTCACTCATTCAGCCCGCTTTGGTATGTAGAACGAAGCTAATTTTAATGCAACTTGACAGTAGGGAACAATTACTAGATACATCATAAGACAAGTTTGGTGACAGATGATTTCCAACATGAAGGTTGGTTACACAATATATGGATGCAACTAAATAATAAGATACAAATGTAGCATCATGTTAGAGGAAGGCGCAATGAAAAGTATGAATTAGCACCTCAGTACTTTCTATGCTCTGTGCATGAGAGTTTTAAGTAGCTCCTAAAGTATTGCTCTTGTAAGACATCCTCAACAAATAGAATAAACATTATCTTGAAGAAGCGTTATGCTAGAAAGTAACTGCCAATCACAAGATTTTTAACTTTCTGAGATGGTACATACCGCTGGTGAGGTGACTGAGGACAATGAGAATACTCTATCTTCAAGCTGAAACTTTCGGGATCTCTTTAAGCTAGAACAATGCAAAATGTATTATAAGTTTCTAAGTTTTCAAACTAACAAGAGTTAACAGCTAACCATAGTTGATTTTTTTAAAATACAAGATAAAGATCATCAGAGATTTATGAAGTCAACATTTTATGTTAGCATTCGTCATGCAAGAGCAAAGTACGGTTTCTGTCATTTCTCTCTGTACTGAAAAACAAAAGGGCAGTTGTAGTTTGAACATAACAGAAGCAAACGACACTGGTTTGATCTTTAAGATAACATAAGTTCTACCTTTTGGCTATTATTGGCTGTCATTAAATGACGAATGCCTACCAATCATACTGTGTAACTTCCGTGAGCCCAATTACGTTGAAATAATATCCACAGCTCAGGTGGAAATGTAGATGTGCACAAGAGCATCAAAGATACTTTTAGTTATACATTCAAATTTGTTACCCCCATCCACACGTAACTCACACTTAGAACCAACCATCACATCACAAACTGAACCAACCTTTTCTATATGTTCCATTTGTCACCCTAACTTGAACATTTAATTTACCTTTTTTTTTTTTGCTTCTCATGCAGATGAATTTCCTGCCAGTGGAAGTGAATGCTATACAAAAGAACTAGATTAATATTGGATAAAGAGTAATTAATTCTGATAGATTTACCACCAAGGACATCTGAAGCTTTAAGTCCGCACACGACTATACATCCAAATTAAGCTTAAATCCATTGGTTCACTAGGTGTCAGAGTTTTTAGAGCACAAAATTATAGAGTCAAAAACCAAACCTTCGAACAACTCCCAACTTAAATTGTCTATATCCAGTCCTCCTAACCAATGGACAAGGTGAATGAGAAGAAACCAATTCCTTACTGTTGGAGTTGGCCCAATTGCCATTTTCGGCCCAGTCCCTAATTCTATCTTCAACCCAGCCCAAGACCCTAAACCCCTAACCCTACCCGACGGTCCATCTCCCTATTAACTAAGCATCTTTACTGTTGCTACTTTTCGATGCTCTAGAATCCTCTATAACCTAGAGATGGATCCGCTTCTCCAGTATGTCTCATCTCACAGATCTATCTAGCATCCTTTCTCTCTCTTTCTGGATCTTCTCAGCTTGCTCCCACGGTTTCTCTGGCCGGAGTTCTGTCCATTGGCTCCTGTTTGGCCGCTGAGTGTTGGGAGAAGTTGCTGTTGAGGGAGAAAAGATCGATCATCGCCGCCCCCTCCAAACCCTAGCCGCCGCTTCCTCTTCCCCTTCCCCTCTGGTCTGGGCATCTCCTGTCGCCGGAGTTGCTAGCGCCGCCGCTTGTGGGAAATCTGAGCCAGCCGTGCCTTGGGCACCTTTCCCATTCTCAATTGCTTTCTGTCCTTTACTGTTCCTCAATATATTATCTCTGCTCTTTTATCTAACTTGTTCTCCCGTTTGCTCTACAGATCCGTTGACACTTGTGCCTGTGAGGAACCTTGAAAGCCCCCCTGGCCTTCATCTCTGAGGCTGTAGCTTCTGCTGCCTGAAATTGTGCCGAAACCCTAGTTCAAGTGTTCTCTGTTGTAATAATTTGTAATAGTCTGTATTCTGGCTCTAGCTACTTGAGTAGCTTGTGTATAGGAACCGCAAGGGGTAAGAAACCAAGCGGTGCAACCCCAGCTAGGCGATACCACTACAGTGGTATCAGAGCCTGGTTTAGGCCTAGCCGGGGGCACCCTCCTGCCTCCATTCCTATCACCCCGCCGCCGGTAAGCGCCGCGTACTTCTCGCCCCCCTCGGGCTCCGATTAAAGGATAAGTCCGGCTTTTCCCTTCCTGGGAAAGTCGGCTCTGGTATTGACTCTTAAAACCCTAAACTCTTTGGTGGTATTGTGTCGATCCTGTGCCTTGCTTGCTTCCGCTTGGTGTCTTTTTTTTGCCCTTGGTATTCAAAGCTATACCTTAACTGCTTGCTTACGGTCGGGACCGTCTGGATTCCCCTGTGGGTCTCCTCAAAGCGGGTTGCCCCGATAGCAAGGTTAAGGAAGGGATTCTCAGACTGTCTGTGCTATAATCTTGTTTTCTTGGTATAATTCTGTTGAAAATTGTGCTATCTTGTTGGTGTTTTGGTTTTGGATCTGTGAAAATCCGGAGTTTGGTTTTCTGTTGACTTAGAAATAAGTCTGGTGTTGAAATTTCGGCTGAAAAGATGTTAGGGATTGACCTAAGTAACCCCCTGCGCCACAGATAAATCTGTGTTGCGAAATGGGATAGCACTTAGCTCTAGATTCCCCAGGTGTTCCCTTTTCTTGGCCTGATTGGCTTCAAATTCAGTGTTGAGCTTTTCTGTGATTATTCTGTGAATTCTGAGTAATTCTGTGAAATTTCTGTGATTTAAGTGAAATTTCTGCCAAAATGAATAATCTAAATGCTGTTCCTTTCAATGGAACTGGTGATTTTGGTGACTGGCAAACTAGGGTTGAATGTATACTTACAAAAGAAAATCTGTGGGATGCTGTTGAAGAAAGAATTGATGTTAATGAGGTTGATAAAAATATTGCAAAATTAAATGCTGGTGCAAGAGCCACCATTCTATTAAACCTAAGCAGTGATATTGTGAGACAAGTGTCTCACCATAGATGTGCAAGAGATCTGTGAGATGCCTTGACTAATATGTTTGTTTCCAAATCTGAAGAACATATGTACTTTCTACAAAATCAAATTATGTCTTTTCAAATGGATCCCTCTAAAGGAATAGATACTAATGTGCATGAGTTTAATAAACTACTTAAAGATGTAAAACTTGCTGGAGATGATAAAATTGAGGCCTATGCTCCCCAAATCTTGCTTGGTTCTATCCCTGAAATGTATGCTGAAGTAAAATCTGCTCTAAAGTATGGAGGGTGCAAACTCACATGTGATATGATTGTGTCTGGGTTAAAAGCTAAAGAGAGTGAAATTAAAAATTTAAGTTCTAAGCCTATGCAAAATGAAATCATGTATGTGAATAAAAATTTCAAGGGCAGACCCTACATTGATTTCAACCCAGAAAATCCCAGTGTATTGCATGCTGAAAAACATAAGAGAGAGTCTGAACTTGAAAAAAGATATAGGAGGGAATGTTTGATTGATAAATCTAATGGTTATTTTCAACCTTCCTGTGACAACAGATATAATCCTCAAAGCTCTCAAAGGCATAATCATTTTCAACCCAGAAATCATCCTTTCAGACCCCCTTCCCAAAATTTCCAATCTAATGATCAGAAGCCTAAGAAAACTTGTTGGAACTGTGGGAAAACTGGACATTTTTCAAATAGGTGTAAGCAGCCTAAAAAGGGGAGAAACTTTGGAAATAATCATGCTAATCTCACTATGCAGTATAACCATGAAAACTGTGGGTTTGAAAACTCTGAATATACTGAATATGAAAAAGGTGATATGTTCATGGTACACACAGCATCTGATTTTCAATTCATTAACTGCTCTAATGGTGTGTCTGACTCTATGCATGATTCTGAATGGTTGATTGACTCTAGTTGCACTTTCCATGTCACACCATACAAGCACATCTTTTCTAACCTGAGCCTATCTAAGTGTGGTTCTGTTGCTCTGGCTGATGGCCAGCAATGTGATATTGAAGGGAAAGGTGATATTTGCCTAAAATTTGAGAATAAAAACATGATTTGCCTGCAAAATGTGAGATTTGTACCTAAGTTAAAGTTCAATTTATTGTCTGTCTCAAAATTGGCTGATCAAATGCTTTATGGTTCTGTAAATCAAAAGAGTTTCAGTTTTTCTATGAACTCTGATCATTACTTTGATGCTCCCAGAAAAGGAGACTTATACTCTGTGATTGCCAAACCCGTGCCTATCTTAACTGCTAATGTGGTAAAATCTGATAAAACTCATCTATGGCATGCAAGATTAGGTCACATGAGTAACAAGGGATTAGAAATATTAAACAAAGCTGGAGCTTTCAAAAATGACAAAATCTCCTCTGTGCCATTTTGTGAACCTTGCTTATTGGGAAAACAGCACAAATCCCCCTTCCCTTTGCCTGCTGCATATCCTAAAATGAAATTGAGTTCTCATATCCTAGAATACTTGCATGCAGATGTATGGGGACCCTCTAAGGTTCCAACCCATGGGGGTAACATGTTCTTCTTATCTGTTATAGATGATTTTTCCAGAAAAACATGGGTGTTCCTTATGAAAAACAAGTCTGATGTCTTCATGAAATTCTCTAAGTGGGTTACTGAAATACAAAACCAAACTAATATGAAAATAAAATGCCTAAGAACTGATAACGGTTTGGAATTTTGTAACTTTGCTATGGATAACTTTTGCTGTGATATGGGAATTAAGAGGCACAAATCTGTTCCCTACAACCCCCAGCAGAATGGGGTTGCAGAAAGGATGAACAGGACTCTCCTGGAGAGAGTCAGGAGCCTGCTTGCAGGCTCTGGACTTGATAAGCCTTTTTGGGGGGAAACTCTTATGACCTCTTGCTATCTGATTAATAAATCTCCCTCTGTGCCTTTACTTGGAAAACAACCTGATTCTGTATTTTTAAATAGACCAATTTGTCTTGATAACTTGAGAGTCTTTGGCTGCAGTGCATATGTTCACCAAAAGTTAAGTAAGATTGAGCCAAGGGCTAGAAAATGTATATTCTTGGGTTATCCAGAAGGTGTAAAAGGTTATAGGCTATGGGATAGATCTCTGCCTGGGTTCAAAACCTGTATTAGCAGAGATGTAACTTTCAATGAAAATGATTTTCCATGCCTATTGAAATCCTCACCCTCTGCTGCTCCTTGTGAGGTGGAGAAACCTGTTGACTTTGCTTTTATCCCTGATCAAACTAAGGTGGACCCTCCCCCTTTCATTGAGCATGACTTGCATGAAAATATGAATGAGCAAGAAGAAATAAACCATGATGATTCTGCCTCTAATGCTTCTGATAATGTGAATGTATCTGTTTCCTCTAAGTCTCTGCATGAGCATGTGTCTGATCACACTTCTGATTCTGAACATAATTCTGAGCAAATCAATTTGGATAATTATGTGCTGTCAAGAGATAGAGTAAGAAGGGAAATTAAAGCCCCTTCCAGGTATAATGGCTGCAATTTATCATTTTATGCCTTTAATGTGTTTAATAACCTTGATTCTGCTGAACCTAAAACCTACAAAGCTGCTGTTTCATGTCCAGAATCTGAAAAATGGGTTGAAGCCATGAACTGTGAAATAAAATCATTGCATGATAATAACACTTGGATCCTTGTTAAGAAACCTGATACATGTTCTGTTGTTGAGTGTAAATGGCTATTCAAGATAAAACAAGAAGTAAATAGTGTCAGGTATAAAGCTAGGCTTGCTGTTAAGGGGTTTACACAGAAAGAAGGCATAGACTATAATGAAATTTTTGCTCCTGTTGTTAAGTTTACAACTGTGAGGATAATGCTGGCCTTAACTGCTCATTTTAATTGGGAACTTAAACAAATGGATGTCACTACAGTCTTCTTGCATGGAGAACTTGAAAACAATATCTATATGCAACAGCCTGAGGGCTTCATTAATGAAAAACATCATGATCATGTCTGCTTGTTAAAAAAATCATTGTATGGTTTAAAGCAATCTCCAAGACAATGGAACATTAAGTTTGATAACTGCATGAAAAACTTAGGCTTCTGTAGAAGCAAATTCGACCACTGCCTGTATTATGTGATATCTCCTGTGACTGTTTTCTTACTTCTATATGTGGATGATATGTTACTAATAAGCCCATGCCTGAAGACTTTGAAGCATGTACAATCTGAACTCTGTGCCAACTTCAATATGAAAGACTTGGGAGATGCAAGGAAAATACTAGGTATGAATATAGATAGGGATAGGAGTAAGCACACTTTGTTTCTGCACCAATCTCCCTATGTTGAACAAGTCCTGAAAAAATTTGAAATGCTTACATGCAAACCTGTTTCTATTCCTCTTGCATCCCATTTTCAGTTAAGTAAAGATCAATGCCCTAAAAGTGATTTTGAATTAAAAGAAATGGCAGATATCCCATATGCTAATGCTATTGGGTCTGTCATGTATCTGATGATAAGTACTAGGCCATATATAGCCTATACTGTATCCTGCCTAAGCAGATACATGGCCAATCCAGGCATGCCCCATTGGGAAGCATTGAAATGGTTATTAAGATACTTAAAATCCACTGCCTCTTGTGGTTTAACTTTCTCAAAAGCTCTAGATGGTATTAAATGTGTTGGATATGTGGATTCCAATTATGCAAATGATAGGGACCATAGAAACTCCACTACATCCTATGTGTTTACCTTATGTGGGTCTAGCATTAGTTGGAAATCTCAGCTGCAAAGCATTGTTGCATTATCATCCACTGAGTCTGAGTATATTGCTGCTACTGAAGCTGTTAAAGAAGTCATTTGGCTAAATGGTGTTCTGTCTGAAATTGGTTTTATTGATGATAAACCTATGTTATTTTCTGACAGTCAGTCTACAATTCAACTATGTAAAAACCCTGTTTTTCATGATCGCACTAAACATATTGATGTAAGGTACCACTTCATAAGAGATATAGTTGAGAAAGGAGAAGTAATATTAAATAAAATTCCCTCTGAGTTTAGCCCTGCAGATATGGGCACAAAGTGTCTACCAGTTGCAAAGCTGGAATCCTGCATGAAGTCCCTTAACATGGACTTTGGTTAAATCTTATGGAACTTGAGATGGGACCTCACAATTAACTCTGTGACCCTAACACCCATCTCCATGTGCTGAGGTTTCTTGACCTCAAGTTGGTGATTCTTTCCTTTTGGTACTTTAAGCTAGGTCTGAACAAGTTCTTTAAAGGTCAATGATCTTTTTGAGACCAAAAGACTTGTTTTTTTTGGGTTGGTCTCACGTGTAAGAGACTGGTTTAAACACGCATAGTGTTTATTTCCCCCCTCTCTTAATGTGACTTTGTGTTACATTCTAGAGTAAAAATGAAATGGCAATGATGATATTCCTTTGTTTTGTTTTGGCAGGTAACTCCTTGGTGACAGGAAATGCCAATAGGGCCAAAGGTGGAAATGTTGGAGTTGACCCAATTGCCATTTTCGGCCCAGTCCCTAATTCTATCTTCAACCCAGCCCAAGACCCTAAACCCCTAACCCTACCCGACGGTCCATCTCCCTATTAACTAAGCATCTTTACTGTTGCTACTTTTCGATGCTCTAGAATCCTCTATAACCTAGAGATGGATCCGCTTCTCTAGTATGTCTCACCTCACAGATCTATCTAGCATCCTTTCTCTCTCTTTCTGGATCTTCTCAGCTTGCTCCCACGGTTTCTCTGGCCGGAGTTCTGTCCATTGGCTCCTGTTTGGCCGCTGAGTGTTGGGAGAAGTTGCTGTTGAGGGAGAAAAGATCAATCATCGCCGCCCCCTCCAAACCCTAGCCGCCGCTTCCTTTTCCCCTTCCCCTCTGGTCTGGGCATCTCCTGTCGCCGGAGTTGCTAGCGCCGCCGCCTGTGGGAAATCTGAGCCAGCCGTGCCTTGGGCACCTTTCCCACTCTCAATTGCTTTCTGTCCTTTACTGTTCCTCAATATATTATCTCCGCTCTTTTATCTAACTTGTTCTCTTGTTTGCTCTACAGATCCGTTGACACTTGTGCCTGTGAGGAACCTTGAAAGCCCCCCTGGCCTTCATCTCTGAGGCTGTAGCTTCTGCTGCCTGAAATTGTGCCGAAACCCTAGTTCAAATGTTCTCTGTTGTAATAATTTGTAATAGTCTGTATTCTGGCTCTAGCTACTTGAGTAGCTTGTGTATAGGAACCGCAAGGGGTAGGAAACCAAGCGGTGCAATCCCAGCTAGGCGATACCACCACACTTACAGAACAAGAGTACTAAAAATTCCATTAAACTGACTAGTTATGAAAGTCAATCATTGCCAGCTAGTTTTTTGGTCAACTTAGTTACCATGATATCTTCAGGAGGTGGGTAAAATAAGTAATCAGTAGTCATCAAGGGTCAATAAGCCATCTAATTACAATCACTTAAGAAGTTTAGACATGAGCGCGACACACATATTCCTTGATGCCATACGTTGCAAAGCAGAGTGTTTAGCTCCAACAGTCCGTCAATAAAGAAATAGGTGCATAGTTTATGGGAATCACTACAGAAAACTAGTGCATAGCTTAATGAATATCATAGGTAAAAGCTATTTACTTGGAGGCACTCTTGGATGAAGAAAGAAATCCATCAAAGCCCTTCAATGCATTGCCAAACGTCATCGTTTCTTGTAAGTAGCTCGTCTCCAGCTCATACACCTACCCGAGAACACCCAAAACTAAACTGAGACAAAAATCAAGAAAACAAAGAAATCTCACATAACAAACACCTACAAGAATTACTTAGGGGCAACCACTTGGAATTCAATAAACGGCATCTACTAGCAGGAAATAACATGTTTATAGAATATTTGAGTTATCAACTACTCTCAACTACAAATAGAGCACGAATTCAAAATATAGAGCAAATCCAAATCTTATAATTAGAATGGAGGGAGGGGGGGAACCTGCTTTTCAACGCTACGGAGCTCGTCTTGAAGCTTTTCTCTCTTGTTCAGCAGAGAAGAAAGCATAGCTTTGGGATTATTGAAGCCTCTGAGCCCTACATGATGTTTATATGCATCAAATTCAACAGAAAAAATGAAGGAACAAAAAACATGAAAAATGAGAAAGGGAAAATTAGCGTCCACAGCTCGACTGTGGAAAAAAAAATGAAAATAAAAAATCAACTAACTCTCATACCTTGTAACTCCATGTTCGCGCCAATTGCTTCCTTTTTCTGTTTTCCGAATTTGGGGTAACGGTATTTTGAATTGGACTGCTGTTTGCTTTAATTGTTTTGGAGGAAATTTTGACAAAAGTGGGGCGTTATTATTGTGAAGTTGCTAAAATATGAGTGGATAAGGGTACTACACTACGCCAAGCAGCAATCGCCCATTTTGTATTCAACTTGTTCTCTTCAATGTCCACCACCGCTACAACGACGACTAGTACTACTACTACTAATAATAATAATAATATCTAAGTACAAAAAAATTTATTCAAACTACAATTACTCTTCACATTTCACACCTTATTTTTTTTACTTACACACTACATACACCATTTTGCATTGTTCTCCTTCAATTTAAAAAAAAATAAAAAAAAATCATGCAGATACTTAAAACATAAATACCTTGTTACTATCTAGACAACCATTTTACTTTGATTTTAATTAAAACTTAAATTATACTATTCATGCAAAGATTAATAAATAAACTGAAAACAAATAAAATACTTAAAAAAGTTGATTGAAAAGAAATAGATCCTATGGCATGCTCTACGCCATGTTTGTTAATTATTCAATTTTGATTCAATTACTATAGAAGATCATTATTGTGTTATTAAACCCCCTATCGAGCAAGTCGTAACATAGATATAATAAAATGCTCATCTTCTGTCGGTCTCAATTCTCAAAGAAAACTATTCCTCCCCATTAGCTCTCCCTACATATATTTATTTTTTTCTGTCGATCTTCTAATTATTTTTAATTATAATATAAATTCATGTTTTTTCCCACTAATTAACCATCTCTCGTCGGTCTCAAGTTAATTAGCTAAAATACAATATGTTGATCATGCATATATGTATGAGAAATCAAAATTAGGAAACATATACCGGTAGTTGAAAGGAAAAAATCAGAATACTTCAACAAATTAATTATAGAATTCAATGTATTTACATCTCTATAATTTAATTAACATCTAGCTAGACATAATTAAAAAATACTAAACAAGAATATGAATAATTCATTGTCAACAAAAATCGAATAAGCAATAAAAATCAAGAATCTTCAGTCTTCACAGAAGTCCAAAGCTCCAAAGTTCTCTTGCTCAGTTGCTCTACTATTTTCTCGTCTCCAAATCATCCAACCTCTATCTCCAAGAGTGGGTAGGGCTGAAAATCAAACCAAATAGCTCAATACTTGACTCGTGTTCGTTCGTTAAGAGCCCGTTTGAGCTCAATTTCGATATGCATATCCAACAAGTTTGAACATAATTTTTGTGTTTGATAAGATTTAAGCATATTAGATCACAGTTTTCCACTTATGTTCATTCGGTGACTCCGACTGACTTTTTCTCAGCTTTGGGTTTTAAAAGGTTTTATGACCACTCTTTTATTAGCAAAAATACAGCAGTATATGATGCAATAATTATAATAAGTGAATGATCAAGATTATTGTTTCCCACACAAGGACTGAATTAGTGAATGAATTGCATATATCATCAGAAGGTTGATCGATATCTTATTAATATTGAGATGCTTTTGTGCCACGTAAATTTTCCGATCATCTGAAAAAATTGAGTGTATTTTGCTGCAAATTATAAAATTCTATCATATTGCAATATCTCTTTCAAAATTCGAATTCAAATTGTAAATTTTGTCAGAATTGGTGAATGTTTGGTATTTGACCCATAATTAGCATTATATGGAACCATGCCTACAATCGAATATTTTCCAAACTGATTGATATGGATAAGGTTGGTGGGGTGGAGTGTTAACCCCAGAAAATGATAGTATGTTCTAGAGTCCATTGAACATATATGATTGCTACAAAATTGGCGATAATGAATTGATTCTCGTGTACCTTTCCTATAGTAAAAATATTTGGTGGGCCAAAGTTAATTTTTAATGGAGTCTACAATTTACACAAAATTCTATGATCAGGATTTGGTATCCTTTGCCTCATAAGATTTTGATAGATTCATACAATTGTTATCATAAATTTCCAAACATGAATATTAAACCATAACCGATCGAAAAACATTGCATGCCCAGAAAAGTGAAGTGCCGACTGCCGACCATTTCAATGTAACAAGATATTTTTCTAAGGATTCTAGGTAAATAATCATTCGAAAAGTAAAATATCACAATCACGTAATATTAAGTTTTAATTTAAATTCTCATAAGTTTTATATTATGACGTACTTTTCAAAAGAGTTTTGCATTGCAAGAGATAATCAAACATTTTGTTTAGTAATGAAACTTTTCTCTGATCCATCGAGTATACTCGAGACATGATTTAATCAGGCCGGCCTGAAATTTGGAGTGCCCTGTTCGAACATTAAAAATAGTGCCCTATTCGTTGAATGAAAAATTAAATGATTGCTTAAAAGTAGCACAATCATATTTGAAGGTCCATTCCCAACAATATTGGATAAATTTCTAATAATAAAAAAAATAAAAAATTGTATCTCAAAACTGTATTTAATATTCAAAATTATGAATTGATATACTCAAATTCTTGAAGATTTCAAAATCACCCAACTGATCATGAGTTTACTCTCATTTTTAAAAAACCTTAAAACAAAATAAACAAATTTAGTTTAAACAATATAATATAATTTAAAAATACTTCTTCTATCATTTTTTTAAGCAAACTTGCTTATAAATTTTTCGTAATCAATATTTTCTAGTAAATCATGTTCAGCAGATATCAAAGCAAGTCCAATCATTCTTGTGACATGGTCGACCACAAATAAGATTAATTAAATATCTTCAAATCTGAAAATTTTATTTTCTGTACATGCAATATAACATGTATGATTAATAAAATTTTATAAGCAACATATGCATTATGACAATTATTTAACCTGCTCAAATAAGTTAATATATATCTAGAGTTGTATTTTCTTTTGTTAGGTTAATATATTAATGCGTTTAGCTATTGAAACAACTATTGGCCAATATAGGATCATTAAACTCTTCATGATTTTCACAGCATACTTTTCAAGTAGCTAGCATCATCCAGTGAATTCAATTTATCAAAAGAAAATAAAAATCCAAAGTACTTTTCATATGAAGTGAATTGCTCAAATATTTTTTTAGTGATTCAATTGCTTAAATACTTTTTTAAAGGAAAATCAATTGCTTAAATAATTGATTATGAAAGAGGTTGAATTCAATTGGAGAGTCGAAAAAATAGGCATCTTAATCTAACTAGAAGTATTAAAATAGATATACTCTTAATTAATACCCTACAATTTTATTAGGATAATCACCAGATTAGTCAAAAAGGAAAAAGATAACAATAAATATAATACATTTTATAATGTGAATATATGAGTCTTAGATATTAATATATATATATATATATATTTAAACTTTAATATTTTCAATAATTACTATTAGAAAGAACACATAAAGTGTTTATATATATACTATTTTATATAACTGTAAATGTATAAATGTTAATATGTCAACTACATGAACTAATTAAAATTTATGATTACAAGTAACTTTAAGATAGTATGGTATATATACGTAATATGTAAATTAAGAATATATATATTCCTTCAGTATCTCTTACGCTATAATGACAATAGTGACAATCAATATATACTAATCAATGAATTAATGATGAAAATATTAATATATCTAAGTATTAATATATTTATTGATATCAATCACATATATTAGAATCTACACTCGCCCCTTATATATAGTTTTAAATTTAAATCAATTTAAATATTATTCTTTTGTTGTGCACACTTTTATTATATTTCACATATATGCTTAATTTGTACTTTAGAAGATATACATATAATATTCAATATAGAATTTAACACAATGATAAATTACTTATTTTTTTTATTTTTAGATAAAAGAATTCATTTTAATGTTATTAATATATATATATTCGTACACATAATTATTTATTAGTTATTTATTAATATTTTTTAATTATAATATAGCTTATAACTTTTAATTTTACATATTTTAGTAAAAAATCATACAATTTACGCGCGACGCACGTGATCTCCGTTAGTTACTTATAAAAGAGTTGAAATAGAATAATCGAATATTTTTCTCTTAGATTGAACTACTAATTATTTAACATAATTCTCAAACTATTTAGTTAAACATAATACATATAGAACAATAATATAATTCGTAGTTATATGTAGAAGTGTTGTACATTAGGATTCTTTTTTATAGAATGATATATATATTAGGTATTTTGGTTGAATGAGAATAATTAAATTCCTCGGGTGGAAGGAATTTATATCGCACATATTTTTTGGAATATAGATTTCACGAAAATGGTGATTACCAATTTTAAAACGTATCAATCATAAGAATGAGAATGGACATTCTCTGTTACTCTGTTAATTGAGGAAATAATTTAAATTGAGAAATTGAATAATTTTTCGTTAGATTTGTACTACTAATTAAATTAGTTAACCATTGAATCAAGAATTACAATTGAAAATCAAATTATATTTTTCATAAAAAAATTATAAACAATGTATACTATTTTAAAAATATATTGAAAATGAAACCTTGAATGCATTTTACCACAACAAACTATTAACCAAACTTTGAGATTTTAACATTTTTTTATCATTGAGCAACACATGTTGCTATAATAATGAAGGTTTTTTTTATCTTTAAACACATGATAATTATACATTCAACACCATTTTAATTTAGTTAAGTTATTTTTTATTTTATTTTTTCAATGTAGTAATTTATATTACAATAAAAAAATATAGTATTAAATGTATGTTTGGATAAAATACACACAAAAATAGTTAATATTTTGTGACATGTGTAATAATTAAAATAGTTTAATCAATTCAGTGTATCGTGATATACATAATTTAATTGATAACATAGAGTGGTTAAAAATATAATTTACTTATGAGATTAATTATGTTAATTGATGTGCGATAAGATGTTTTGTCATGATAGTAAAAAAATCATATAATTAATACTATTTTCAACTCATTAACTTTTTAGTAAGTTTAATTAACTTTACATTGAATTTTTCTGAAATGGATGATGCAAGATTTTGTGAACTTATATTAATTAAAATTTTGTATTTTTATTACACGTTTAAGTCAACATAAAAATTGTTGAATAGAAGATTTAAATTGTGTTAATACATATATATGTCAACATTCTAAGAATGTTGAGAATTTTTGTAAAAAAAAATATAAGAAATCTTGAGAAAGGATCCATGCATCTCTCTCTCTCTCATCTTACTGAATTTTACTGTTTAATTGCTATTATTTTATTATTTAAAATACTTTATCACATAATTGATATAATATCATTGCAGAAGTGGTACAAAGTAATTATGCAATAAAATATTAACAATTAAATAATAAATTCATATATAAGATATATAACCAACAAATACATTAAGTAATAAATTTATATACATTAATAAATAATGAACAAATTAATTAAATCAACCTGTCGCTTCTTTCACAGTTTCATCAACTCTCACGGCTGTCCATTAATTAATTAACTTTTTTTTTTGTGATCGTCCATTATTTAGTAATTTTTTAAATACAAATATTATAAATATGATTGAGTTTATCAAACTCCTCGGACCGTTTTTAATCTTTGGAAAATCTAAGATATAACGTATCCATATTTCATGTAGCTAATAATTTCTTTTCATAGCAATTTCATAATATATAACACACCTATATGAATTAATCTACATTCATCACGCCTAATTGCACATAATTAAATACCAACCATTGATAAAGAAAAATAAATGGATCAGATTTATTCTCATTTCTCACCCGAGGATTCTTTCTCACCAGAACCTAACCCTATGTATATATACATATACATATCTATGTGTGTGTGTGTATATTTATTAAAACAACAAAAATATAAACAAATTAAAAGGATATAAATTCTGAGTTCGTGTTTGAATAGTTACAATTTAATTATATTTTATGTTTATATTATTTTTCTGATTATTGATTAATCTAGAATTTTCTGATATTATTAAATTTATAAATTGATATATATATATATATATATATATATATATAATGAAATATATTTTTTAAATTGACTACTCGAATATAGTATAGTAAAATTATGCAAACTTCAATAATTAATTTAAGCAAATTAGTTAAATTGCGTGCAATGCACGTTTTTTCTGCTAGAACCCTAAAAGTCCAAAATAATGTCGGACATATCAATTTATAAGTAGCTAAAACTATATATATATATATATATATATTTATATAAATGTAATAGGTTAAAGTTAATTGAATTAATACATTTTTTTTAGTAATAGATTAAGCTTTTAAAATTATACTAGACTTAATATACATTTTTTTTATTAAAAATTGAAACTAAATTAATATTACTACGTATATATGTAATTTTTGGTGCTCCTATAATTCGAAGGCCTGTGCAACGCACCTCAAGCACGCCCTTAAGACCGCCTCTGAATTTAATACTAACTACTATATATTGAATCCTTATCTAAATATTTTAGGCTATATATGTGTGGGTGCTAAAACTCAATCTTCAATACGCATACTCTATTACGTACTCTATTCTTATATTTAACTAATTAATCTAACTCAGTTTAAGTATGAGCGAAAATATGTAATATTATCCAACATGGACTTAATTAAACTAGACCCTATCACTTAATTTTAATAAGACCATTTTAACATCTTAGACTTGAGTAAATATGTTAGACTTGAATTCTTAGAAGAGCCTTTCAAACCTAATAGAAATATATATAATTTAAATAGTCTAAATGTATAAAAGTAGGGAAATAGAAAAGGACCAAAAGAAATAAAGGTAACATTACAAGAGTAAAAGTTTTGTGGCTATTTGAAGTGTAAAATTTTAAACACCCTTACGACACAAGTAGTACGTGTACATTCTCAACTTTTGAGTATTTATTACCGTACTCATGAAATTTATATACACAAATATATACAAACTAGAAACGTCAAACGTCTATAACCCAAGCCAAATAAGCGTTACATTTTGGTTGGCCAAAATATTAATCAGCATTAGTTAATTAAATGTTAGTTTTTTGGTTGCCCAAAATATAATAAGTGTTTTTTTTTTTTGACAAAAACATATTTTTGGTTGGCCAAAAAATTGAATGTAATTTAATGTGTTATTTTTTGTGTAAAAATTTAGGTAAAATGTACAAAAATATATCTAGTATGACGTATCACTACAGTAAAACAGTAAAACACATGTTGGAGCTCAAAGATATTCGAAATGAAAGGCGAATATTAGTCCAAAAAATTGTCGAAAAATTACATCGAAAATTCAAATATTTTGGAAGGTATATTTCTGATTTTTTGTTGTTGTTTTATGCTGTTAAATTTTAAGTCAAAAAATTGAAAATCAGATTTATGTTAATTCTTGCTTTGTATCGGTATACTTTCTACTATTTTTGAATTATTAACGTTTAATATTGCATCATATGGTAAAAAAAAACATATGGTAACAATTTAAATTAGAAATTGCCCAAACACATACGTTGACCTATAGTGGCTCACAACAATCAAGAATCTTGCCTTTTATTAATTTAATCAAGATTTATTATACATGATTTTTTGTAGCCAAAGTAAACTTGCGTAAGCATTTGGGTAGAAACCACCCGTTAATTCAGTGTGGTTATGGATTATGACATTAATTATTTATACTTATTGTTTATTAATTAAGAAGTGTTGTTTTGTTATAATAAAATATCACATTCAACTAAATTTTATAAGACTTCAAACCATACTCTATCATGAAAAGACTTTATTTTTGAGCTGCTATCACGAAAGGCCTATTAAAAACTCATAATATCTAATATATGTCATGCATAGACATTACTTTAACAGACATTATATACAGTACCTTGTCCCACCTAAAATAAATGAGAAATAATATGCCCATAGAGACGGAGGGAGAGGGGGGCCCAGGCCTTGAATTTTTAGAAAATCATGTAATTAACCATTTGCATATATATATATATATATATATATATATATATATATATATATATAGGGATGGGATCTGGTGAGAACCGATCGCTAGGTGAGAACCGGGAACCGATCCCATCCGTCCATCCTGCAAAATCGACGCCCCAGATCCATCCAGATTTTAGGTGGCATTTTTGTAATTATCGCGAAAATCTTCAATTCGCGCATCTCATTAAGGGTAAAATCGGAACTGAACTCAGAAATTGCCCAGATTCAATTTTAGCATCCGACTTCGCACATTTTAGCCTCATGGATTTCTCATTTTAGCATGTGTTAATAAACAAAAATGGAACGATGATTTCATTGGCATGAAATGCAATACACCCTCTTTGGGGACAGTGAACCCTAATGAAAATCTCATAATTACTAGTTGGGATCAGGAACTTAATAAACCCTAATTGGGAACGGTGAACCCTAGTAGAAAATGTCACATCAATTTTAGCCTCCTACTTCGATAATTTTAGCATTATGCGATTCTCATTTTAGCCTCATGCGATTCTCATTTTAGCCTCAGAGCAAAATGGAAGAATTATTAAATTATTATATTACCCCTCCGTCCAGAAAGTTGCCGAAAATTACAGGAATACCACCGCCCATCCACTTAAATCTGATTTAATCTGGACCGTCCAGATTGAGTCAAACAAAAGCTAGGATTGATTCCTAGTTCTCACCTGGGGGAAGGGTTCTCATTTGATCATTTCCCTATATATATATATATATATATATATATATATATATTTGCACTTTAGAATTACTCTCGCTTAATTAACACAATGTATTCTGAATGATTTTTTTTTTTTTGGCATTTCACACCCTTTAATTAATATTATCATCACAAGTTAATTTTTAATTATTTTTTCACAATTTTTCCAACTTTCTCAAATGACCATATCACTAAGGAGTAAATTACACTTTTGGTCCCATAAGAATAGGGTCCAAACACTTTTAGTCCCAAAATGTACAATTTTGGTCTCAAGTTTAATTTTTCAACACTATTGGTCCCACAGTTTATATTTCAACACTTTTGATCTCAAGAATTAACGGACTATGTGGCTCCAAAATATGAATTTAACGGATGTTAAATATAGTGCGTTAGATTTTTAGACAAAAAGTGTTGAAATATAAACTGTGGGATCAAAATTGTCGAAAAAATTAACTTTGGATCAAAATTATACATTTTGAGACTAAAAGTATTTGGACCCTATTCTTACGGGATCAAAAGTATAATTTACTTTATCCTACACACAACTCAACAACTCCAATGCATAACACTAATTTGATGCAGAATTTGCACCAAATATATGCAATTTCATCACCAATTTTTTTTTTTTTATCAACTCCAACTCTTCCCATCAAATAAGAATATTCTTGAAAATATTTATCTTATAATTTAAATATTAATGTGTTGTTTGAAATAGTTCATTGTTAAGTTATTTGTATTGTTTTGTTAGGTTAATTTATAGTCATTTGTGATGTGACTTTTATACATTATGTTTATTTAACTGTATTTTATTGAAATAATTAAATTATTTAATTGTTGAGATAATTTATAAATCAAATTAAATTAAATGATCCTATAATTTATTAATTAAATAAACGAATTAGATAACTCATTCAATAATGGTTTTAAATAATAAAACAATTTATTAAATGATGTAAGACTTATAAACACCAATTTGACGCAACACAAAATTTGCCGAAATTTAGAGCATTTTGATACAACGCCAATTTGGGTTTGAAATAATCTGTTACACTAGTTCGTCTTTCATTCCGTGTTTCATTATTAAATTTGTGATTTTAATAATATTTATTATAAAATAAAAATTAATTACAACATAAATAATTATAGTCAACATTTATAACAAAAAGGGTAAATTGGCTTAAAATACACGAACTTTGGGGTCATTTTGGTTTTTCACACGATTTTAAAAACATACTTTCAATAACACGAACTTAACCTCTTTTTGGTTTTTCACATGATTTTTAAATTTCGGCAAGTTGAATCTGACGTGGCAGTCGGAACTGCCACGTGGCAGTCGGAGATGCCATGTGTACATCTACGTGGATATCAAATTGCCTTAAAATACACAAACTTTCGACTGCTTTTGATTTTTCACACAAATTAAAAAAATATCAATTTTAGTTTTTTTTTTGTGTAATACATAAAATTCATCGATTATTACTATAGAGTTGTTGAAGTAGACATTGTGAAATATTTTGAATTTTCTTAGTTGATGCAATATATAAAATTTAGGTTCGAAAAAATTAAATAAAATAACTATCGGACCTTTTTAGTTTTCTATTTGAAGAAAAATTTAAAAAATATAACTTAAGCTAGTGTAATGGTATATATAATTGAATTCTGAATACAACAACCATCAAATCATAAAAAGTGGTCAATGACATATCGTATATATTGATGAATAATATTACACAATTAATTAATTAAGTTTACAAATAAATTAATTAATTGTGTAATATTATTCATCAACATATACGATACGTCATTGACCACTTTTTATGACTTGATGATTGTTGTATTCAGAATTCAATTATGTATACCATTACACTAGCTTAAGTCATATTATTTAAATTTTTCTTCAAATTGAAAACGAAAAAGGTCCGATAGTTATTTTATTTATTTTTTCGAACCTAAATTTTATATATTGCATCAACTAAGAAAATTCAAAATATTTCACAATGTCTACTACAACAACTCTATAGTAATAATCGATGAATTTTCTGTATTACACAAAAAAAGCAAAAAAAAAAAAAACTAAAATTGATATTTTTTAATTTGTGTGAAAAACCAAAATCAGTCGAAAGTTTGTGTATTTTAAAGCAATTTGATATCCACATGGATATACACGTGGCAGTTCCGGCTGCCACGTCAGATTCCACTTGCCGGAATTTGAAAATCATCTGAAAAATCAAACAGAGGTTAAGTTCGTGTTATTGAAACTACATTTTTAAAATCGTGTGAAAAATCAAAATGACCCCAAAGTTCGTGTATTTTAAGTCAATTTACCCTAAAAAAATATGAATTAAAAAGATTAAAAAATGTAATTTTGAAAAAATCAATCATAATAATGAATTATTAATTGAAAATTGAAAATTAAATATTAAAAAATAATTATAAACCCTAATTGGGTGGGGTGAGCCCTAAAAATAATCATAAAATTAAACTAAATCACATAAAAATAAAATTGAAGGAAAAAAGGTACAAGAAAAACTCGTAATTTGAAAATATAATACGGAGTGTAACAGGAAATTCCATGTGCAATTTGGGGAGGATTTGGAATAACTTTGGAGTGAAAACTTGCACAAAATTGGTGCTTTGGTCTTCCCAACTTTTTGGTGATTTCTCGTCTGCTCTTTTGTATCCTCAAATTTATTTTTTTTCATTTTTTTTATGTGGGGTGGGTTATCTCCTTCACCTATACTCTATCAACTTCTTCAAAGATTTTGAATTTAAAATATCAATTATTATTGAATAATCAGAAACCAACAATGTGCGACGCAACGACAGTTAATTACCCGAAAAAATGTGAAGACTTGTTGTCATAGTTGTAGATGCAAAATTCTACAATTGATTTGTTTGAAGATGATCCTCCCTCAGCTTCACATTTTCCATGTACTGAATCCCGAATAAATCAATTGTAGAATTTTGCGTCTACCCTCATGATGTTGAGTTCGGATTTAGGGTTAATTGTAGATTTATTCGGTACATAAAAATCAATATTTGATTTTTCAGAGGCAATCGTTACATTGACACTTGTAATTTATTTACTTTTTATGTCGATATATTTTAGTTTTTGTGGTTATTATAAATTGTTTGTATAATTTATTCTCACGTGTACTTATCATTTATCATTTTTCTTTATTTTATCATACAAATTATTATAATATTATTGTAAATAATTAGATTAAATAATTATAGATCTTATTAATTGTTAGCTTAAAGCTTCAAAACTTTTAATGAATTAAATTTACTTTATTTTTGTGCTATACATGTTTTAATTTATTGGCAGTTGTATTCGATTATTTAAAGAGATTTTAGTTGAGCTTTCAGTTCTTTGGAATTTGAACATTTGTGTTGCTTACATTTTTAGCTACGAAAATTATAAGTTGATTGCAAAATATTTATAGCTTAAGATAGATCCTTGTTCGTTAATTTTAATTTTGTATCAGTTTTTTGTTAGATAAATTGGGTGCTTCGATAAGAAAAAATCCCATGTTGTGGGTTTCATTTTCATCACTTAATGAGCCCATACAATATTATGATTATTATGTTACAAATATTATTAATTATTAATTTTATTTTTCAAATTCCACGTATTAGTTTTTAAAATTGTTATTAATGGCTACTAAAAAATTATGACGCCGTCACTGTGAATATATGTATATACGAAATATTACGTTCAATGTATGTATTATTAATCACGCAGCATCTCACATACCTATCCTCTTTGTATTCACGTGTACCGATCTTTTCGTATTCAAGTGCTTCACTTTGAACACGATACCGTTAATGGATTTATCTGACTCACTTACGCCCAAAGATATTCATTTCTTTTTATCCGAAAATTTTAGTCATTTTAGTTTATTTTTCTTCACTAGTTTTTCTTATGTTTTATATTACATATGGCTTACTGTTTTAAATTTATAGCAAGGCTGAGGCTTCACCCCGCACACACACACATGTCTGTTTGTATAAATGTGTGTATATTGTTGTATAGATTTGTGTGTATGCCAGAACAGTTATAGGCCTTGATTTCCATTGATATTTTATGTGTAAGTAGAATTGTTTAGTACTTTTTGCATTATTTCTTTCCTTTTTGTGGTCCTGTGGATAGCATTATTTAATATTGATTTCCTTTTATAGTTGTGGATAGTTTGTCGTGTAAACACACAACTTGGTCACATGAAGTCTAATCTTCAATCCCACAAAATCCCCTCAATTCCTCTTTAACAATTGGCTGAATCAAATCGTGCCGGCAATTATAGTGCTCTGCTCACTTTCTATTTCCATTTTCTTGATTTTCGGTTGTGGGTTTGCTGCAAAAATGATTTTTTGATGGATTATAACTCAGGTATGTGCTCTAGCTCTCTGTTTTTTAATTGAATTTAAGAATTGTTTCTGGTTAGTAGTTCTTGATCTAGAAGATAGTGAATTTTGCTCTAGGTATATGTAACTGTGAGTTGATTTCTGAATTGAATTGATTTCTGGCATGATCAGTAAAGTTTACTTTTTTCAATAATTTTGTAGAAGAGATGTTGTGATTGAATAAATTTTTATGGAAATATCAACTCTTGTTCACAGCTGAAAAGATGGGTTTTTGAGTTGGTGTGAGAGAGATTTAGTTTGTAGAATCTGAGAGAAACTGAATTTCTGGAGATGGAAAAGAAGTGCAAGAGCATAGTGTGGTTTAGGAGGGATTTGAGAATAGAAGACAATCCAGCTCTAGCAGCTGCTGCAAGGGATGGGAGTGTGTTACCTGTTTTTATATGGTGCCCTAAGGAAGAAGGCCCATATCATCCCGGTCGAGTTTCGCGGTGGTGGCTGAAGCAGTCCCTAAAGCATTTGCAGCACTCACTCAAATCTCTTGGGGCAGAATTGGTTGTCATCAAAGCTGAGAGCACTCTCTCTGCACTGTTAGACTGCATTAGCGCTGTGGGGGCGACTAAAGTAGTGTATAACCATCTTTATGGTACGTTTTTTTCCCTTTCTAATTGACCTTTTCTGCCTTATTGCAGTAACTAATGTGGAATTGATTTGTTAAATGTGGATAAATTTAGCTCTGCCAAAGATAAGCTACATTGTCACAACTAATTCTATGCTTTTTTTTTGTTTTGTGGCTGAAAGCAAGATTAAGTGATCAGCAAATAAGAACTCTGTTATTGGGAATTTAATCATGTTTTCTTGAAACAAGATCAAAATTAGATTGGTGTTTCTAATATTTCATACATGAATTGCTCTTTGGTGTTCTGAACTGATTCTTAGCTCAAATTTGTGCCAGTGTATAAGTTTGTAGTACGGAAACGCCCGTTAGTTAAAATGGTGAAAACCCGACCTCGTTGAAGTGCCAACAGATACATTTCATAGACCTAAGATACAATGAACACTTTGGATGATGAATGGTAATAAATTTGTAAAGAAATCATCCACACAAAAATGAGCGCCAGTAAAAAAATCCCTTGTTTGGCTCATCGCATAATCAGTAACGAGTTTCATGCTCTCGTAGACAATCGTCATGCTCATTGTAAAGTGTTTACTTAGGATCTAAATTAAACTCTATATTCTCCAAGTATCCATTGTTGTTTTATTTTATTTCTATTTGTTTATTTGTATTTGTTTTATATAATTTACCAGGTTACTTTAAGATGCTCAGATCATCATTCATTGATTTTTTTACCAGATCCAATTTCACTTGTTCGTGATCACAATATTAAACAAAAGTTGGTGGAGTTTGGCATTGATGTGCAAAGCTACAATGGTGAGCTATTGTTTGAGCCGTGGGAAGTGTATGGTGATGATGAACAAGCGTTTACAACCTTTGATGCATACTGGGAGAAATGCTTGAACATGCAAAAAGAGCCGGTTTCACATCTTCCGCCATGGCGTTTGGCTTCTGCTGCAGGTAAGCTTGAATATTTGTTCAGCCATTTGTAATTTAGTTGTGGTTATGCGGTTTTTTCACCTCTACAACTGCTCAATCTTTTCGCCTGTTCCGTAAAATATGAGAAACTAGTTTTACACTGCTACTTCTAGCAAGTTCTGCTGAGAGCTTTTAGCTGCAAGCACAATAAAATAATAGAAGTTCTTTTGCAACTTTGAAGTAGCTATATAAAATAATGTAGAAACTGATCAAACTAAAATTAACTAAGTTTTTCTATCCTTATACAGGAATGGTTGAGAATACCTCAATTGAGGCATTGAGGCTTGAAAATGAATCAGAAAAATCGAGTAATGCTTTACTGGGAAGAGGGTGGTCCCCCGGTTGGAGCAGTGCCGATAAGACTTTCAATGAATTTATAGAACACCATTTGCATAACTACTCAAATGATAGGCTAAGGGTTGGGGGAAATTCAACGTCCCTTCTGTCGCCCTATCTGCATTTCGGGGAGCTTAGCATTCGAAAGGTGTTTCAAAATGTGCGCATGAAGCAAATAGTTTGGAAAAACGAGCAGAACACCGTAGGAGAAGAGAGTGCAACTCTTTTCCTCAAGGCCATCGGGCTCAGAGAATATTCTCGTTACATCTGTTTCAATTTTCCATTTACACATGAAAGGTCGCTGCTCAGCAGCCTTAGATTTTTCCCATGGGACACAAACCAAGCTCATTTTAAGGCTTGGCGACAAGGTCGAACTGGTTACCCTCTAGTTGATGCAGGAATGAGAGAGCTCTGGGCAACTGGATGGATTCACAACCGGATCAGAATAATTGTTTCGAGTTTCTTTGTTAAGTTTCTTCTTCTGCCATGGCAGTGGGGAATGAAGTACTTCTGGGATACACTTCTTGATGCAGATTTGGAAAGTGATATTCTTGGTTGGCAATATATTTCGGGAAGTTTACCCGATGGGCACGAACTTGAGCGTATGGATAGTCCACAGGTAAAGCTCGTTACCAAATTCACACAACGGCTTGTTTATTTCAAAATCAACTAGTACTATTGTGTTGTTCGTCTCTTACCTAAACTTATTAAAGGTAGGTTTATTTCGCGTTGATTGAATCTTTAAAAGCCTTCTCATCATCTTTCATTGTGATCCAGGTTCAGGGATTCAAATTTGATCCGGAGGGTGAATACGTGAGACAATGGCTGCCCGAATTAGCACGAATGCCAACTGAATGGATCCATCATCCATGGGATGCTCCTCTTTCTGTGCTTAAATATGCAGGCGTGGATCTTGGAGTAAACTATCCGAAACCTGTAATAGATGTCGACTTGGCCAGGGATCGCCTAACTGAAGCCATAGCTGTCATGCGCGGGAAGGAAGCAACTGGAAAGGCAGCAAGTACCATTGGAGCAGATGAAGTTGTATTTGATAACTCTGAATCTCACGAAAAGTTGGATGTCTCGAAAGCAGTTGCCCAAGAAAAGAATCTGTGTCCAGCCAGTTCGTCTCATGATCAAAGGGTACCATCATTGAGAAACTCCAACTACGGTATTGAAAATAGAAAAAGACAGAAGCCGGGTGAAGATGGTAGGCTGTTGAATGATAACTTGCGCAGCTGCAATGTTGGTGATCAGGTCTCAAAAAGGGACGATGACTTGTGTTCTACAGCTGAATCTTCATCATCTAAGAAACAGATGACGAACAGTAGAAATTCTTTCTCTGTTCCCCGAAACTGCTCTTCCATGTCAACTGGTACACCATATCCGGTTCATGACTCTGACGAGCTCAATTACAGTTGGCAAGAAGAGGTTGGCACAGAAGAGATGTCGAGCAAAAATGGTAAGATATGCAAAGCCTAAAAAGCTTATTTCTGATCATCTGATATGATCTGATTATGTTAAACTAACATATATGGTTAGGAAAGTAGGTAAAATTTTGTTCGTATTGGACTCCTATTTGCAGGAACGAACAATTTGCAGATTTCTGGGAAGCAGATTATTCATGAAGAGAAAAGCTCATCATTCAATCTCTGAATACTACGGCTGCAAGGAGATGAGAGTTACGGTCGTGGCATTCATTACTTATCTTGTAGATTAATTAGTAACTTCATATCTGAACACATTTTCATTCATTTTTCTCAGTGTTGTTGAAGAGGTAGTTAATTTTCCTTGAGAAAAACATAATAGATCCTAAAACCGTGTCTAGATAGAAGTTTGCTATTGTTTTCTTTCTCATATATACATAAAACAGCAGAAATTTTATTCCCTTTTCTGTTTGCCAACTTGTATGCTCTATTTCATGCATTATTTTTTCTGTTTAACATATGCTGGAGTTTTTATGTTGTTTATTAACCAATAAAATTAAGAGAATGTCTCCTGTGCATTTGATGTATATAAGAGCTTAAGTACATCACATTAGTGGCATTCATTAGCTGCACATCACCCTAGTGTCATCAAAATTACAAAAAATGAAATAATAATAAAAAAAATGACCATGACTTTTCATTTTTATCCATTTTATGCAAATAATATGTCAAATTATAGTTTTTTTTTTCCATGTCCTTTTATTTAAGATTTAAGAATGTCTAGTGTTTAGATGAAGAAATATGAACGAAAAATACAAAAACATTTATTTACATATTTCTTTGTATAAACATGACCATAATATATCAAATTAAATTTATTTTCATATTATTTCATTTAAGATTTTGGAAAGACATGTTTAGATGATGAAATATTGACGAAAAATGCATAACATTTTATTTTAATTTTCGTGCTTATATATAAGCTCTATATGAAATTAAATTCTAAAAAAATAACTGGAATGTAATAAATTCTAATTGAGATTAATAAATCTGAATTGAGATATAATAAATTCTTATTGGAATATAATAAGCTCTAATTATGATTAATAAATTATAATTATGATAAAAAAAAATATTTGACATGAAATAAACTCTAAAATAAATATTTTATATTTTTCTTCCATTTTTTATTTGTTCATACATGACCATGCAAGATCTTAAATTAAAGCGGACGAAATCATCTGCTACACTTTGTGCAACATTTGGTGTTACACAATTAAATTTATTAATTTCTCTTCAATTTTTTAATTCAATTTCAATTTATTATGCTTTATTTTAATTTTACACTTATTATTTAGGATTCATCCTACCCAATTAGGGTATATAATTAATTTTTCAATAATAAATTTTATTTTTTAATCAATAATTGATTATTTCGTAAAAAATAATTATATGTCCTAATTGAGTATTATGAATCCTAATTAATAAGTGTAAAATTAAACTAAAGTATAAGAAATTGAAATTGAATTAAAAAATAAAATAAAAAATTAATAAATTTAATTATATATCACTAGATGTACAAAATGTAGCAGATGATTTCATTCGAAATTAAGGAGCATCAAAATAGATTTTTCATCTGCTAACTACTGAAACGTACGACTAATCCCCACCAGTTATAATTCATTTGACTTATTTAATGCATATTCTAAGCTTGAGCTAAAAAGCATTTAAATATTTCAGATATTTTTTTGGTAATTAATGTGGAAAATTATTTTGGTAACAAAATCAATTAGTCAGCTATAACTGCCGAAAACGGTGCATATTCACAAGGATTTACAGGTCAAAAGTCCAATACATATAAGTTGAAATTCAGGTATGAACATAATCAATATATCAAACAAGGCATGAAATCAACAACTCCCATAGAATATCAAGATATTGGCAAACTATATCGAGCAGCGAAGACGACAAAATCTATATTTAATAATTAATTTTTTAAACTAATATACCCTTCCTTCTATATCAAATAAAATCTTATTCACTTATATTTTCTTAAAAAATTAGCGAAGTTTTCTCTATCCATATATTTGTAAGGTTAAGCTTGGGAGAAAATGGTAAAATATCTAAAACAACAAATTTTTTAACACAAAAATAAAACTCTAAACCAACAAACATTATGAAATGGAGGGAGTATATATATATATATATATATATATAGGGATGGGATCTGGTGAGAACCAGTCACCAGATGGGAACTAGGAACCAATCCCATCCCTCCATTCCACAATCTGGACGGTCCAGATCAATCCAGATTTTTCGGTGGCAATTGTGTAATTAAAATGAAAGTCTTCAATTCGCACGTCTCATTAAGGGCAAAATCGGAACTGAACTCAGAAATTGCCCAGATTCAATTTTAGCCTCCGACTTCGCTCATTTTAGCCTCATGCATTTCTCAATTTAGCATGTGTTGATAAACAAAAATGGAACGATGATTTCATTGGAATGAAATGCAATACACCATATTTGGGGACAGTGAACCCTAATGAGAATCTCATAATTACTAGTTGGGATCAGAGTTCTAATCAGAACGTAATAAACCCTAATTGGGAACGGTGAACCCTAGTGGAAAATGTCACATCAATTTTAGCATTCTACTTCGATCATTTTAGCATCATACGATTCTCATTTTAGCCTCATGCGATTCTCATTTTAGCCTCAGAACAAAAGGGAAGAATTATTAAATTACTATATTACCCCTCCGTCCACAAAGTTGCTGAAAATTACAGGAATGCCACCGTCCATCCACTTAAATCTGATTTAATCTGGACCGTCCAGATTGAGTCAAACAAGAGCTAGGATTGGTTCCTAGTTCCCACCTGGGGGAAGGTGTCACGAACCTGAATTGTGACAAGAAAAGAGATGGGCTGCTATCGTCGGCGGAGTGTAGAAGTGGAGAAGATGACCGGCGTGAAGGGATTTCAGGCGGAGCCAAGATGGGATTTTTAAGTATTTTATCTAATGCTCTGGGAACTGGAATTTATACAAAGAAATCGGGGGCTGAGTGAGAATTGGAGTCGATTCGGGTCAGATGGAAACAACCCATGTTTGGGCCTTTTTTTATTATATTTTGTATGTGTTTTATTTTCCATAGAAGCGGCCCAATATTGATTAGTGAGGCCCAACTGCTGTATTAGTTTTATTTGTGGGATTCTTGTATAAATACCCACCTAGGTTTGCGATCATATTATGAAAAAGCTTAACCTAAAGTTTCCTTCTACCTTATTCTATTCCTCTCTACTTTCTTTCTCCGCTCGCTGCACCATTTCTTATCAAGGTTCTAACTTTATTTTAAAAAAATTAATCAGACCTGCTATATCTCATCCACTATTACAAAATCGGTAAAGGAAAACAAAAGAAGCTAAGAACTACAGTCGAGTCCATCATAGTTGGTAGTCAGAGCCTTCCTTCCTTGGCAATGGATGATGGAACAAGATTGAAAGAGCTCCACGATGGTCACATCAAGTTGAACCAGTTGCTGCAGTCAAAATCCACCAAACGAGAGACTATAGAAGTAAAACTGCAAGAGCAAATAAAAGAGATGAGCACAGGTATACATGGAAAACTTGAACACCTCACTAATCTTCTAGCTTCATTTTCAGTTCAGATGTTAAATGGGGGAAATAAAGGGAAAGGGGTAAGTGATGATACTTCCATCTTAGGAGAACCATCTCCTGTGTCTATGGGGGAAGGTTCCAACACTAAAACTTATTCTACCCAAAGAGAGAGAGGGTTAGCTGATTATCAAGGACCTCAAGTAATCTCCCCACGGCCAAAAATTGAATTTCCAAAATTTGATGGAACACAACCCCGAGTTTGGCTTTTGAAATGCAAGGGGTACTTCAATCTGGTTCCTCACCTACCAGATGATCAAAAGATTTCACTAGCAACCATGAACTTCGAGGATAAAGCTGCTTCCTGGTTTCAGAACTACAGTATGAAAGCTAATTTGGTCACTTGGTATCATTTTGTGGAAATGGTTTCTACCAGATTTGAGGAGCTTAAAGAGTCTCATATAGTGGTAGAATTTAACAAACTAAAACATACATGGAGCTACCAAGATTATGTGGACAGGTTCGAGGAGTTAAAAAATTGTATGCAAATGTATGGGAATGGGGCTTATACTGAAAGCTATTTTATGGCAAGCTTTATCAGTGGACTGAGTGAAGAGCTAAGGGCGGCCATAAACATGTTCAATCCTAGTTCATTGGAGCAGGCTATTGAGCTCGGAAGGAACTAATTGATTACAATGGATGCCTTAGCTAAAAAGATTAAGGGTGTTGCTAGGCCCTATACTAGTCCTGCCAACAACTCCTCACCAAAACCTACCCACCACTACATATCAGTTCCTGCACAAAACCACAACTCAGTTATGCAGCCTCAAAGAACACCAATCAAGATGCTGACCTCAGCTCAAATGTTAGAAAGAAGAGCCCAGGGCCTATGTTACAATTGTGATGAGAAGTATACTCAAGGTCACAGGTGTAAACATAGAATAAATTATATGATTATGACTGAGGAAGAGGATGAATTTAGTTTATTAGGAGTTCTTGGGAAAGAAGAGGTGGAAGAAGGTTGCAATGAGAGACTTGGGGAGGATGAGGTACTAATCTCTCTCAACACCCTCAAGGGAGAAGAGAGTATCACCACATTGCGATTCACCGGTTCATGTCAGGGACACAATTTGCAGATATTGATAGACACATGGAGTACTCTTAGCTTCATCAAAGAGTCCACAACACATACCTTGGGCTGTAATGTGGAGGCTGCTGCACCATTGCTTATCAAGGTAGCAAATGGACAAAGATTAACTAGCTCTTTTCAGGCTGGAAATTTTTGCTGGAAAATGCAAGGCCATAACCTACACCACTCCCTAAGGTTACTGCAACATGAGGGGTATGATGTTATCCTAGGGGGTGACTGGCTAAAAGCCTGCACACCAGTGGAGTTGGACTATGAAAAGATGATGGTCACTATCAACTGGCTAGGAAAGAGGGTCAAGCTATTTGCTAACAAGTCCCAGGCAGAATGTCAGTTTATGTCTCACCACACACTCTACAAACTGCTACATTCTAAGGCTCGGAAAGAGGTTGAAGAAGTGTTTGTTATATCTACAGTCAAGTCTGACCAACCCGAGAATCATGACTTACAGCAACTCTTATCTGAATTTAGGGTGATATTCCAAGAACCTGGAGGATTACCCCCACCTAGAGGGGTAGAACACCAGATTAACCTAAAGTCTGGTAGTGAGCCTAGACACCAATACCCTTATAGATCTTCTTACAAGCATAAAGATGAAATTGAACGGATAGTCAAGGAATTGCTAGAGGCAGGGGTGATACAACATAGTAAGAGCCCTTTTGCTTCTCCTGTTCTTTTCGTTAAGAAGAAGGATGAGACCTGGAGATTATGTGTTGACTATAGATACCTGAACTCTCTAACCATTAAACATGACTATCCCATCCCTATTATTGATGAGATATTAGATGAGCTTCATGGTTCAAAGTTCTTTTCCAAGATTGACCTCCGGTCTGGCTATTTTCAAATACTAATGCAACCTGAACATAGGTATCTCACTGTCTTCAGCACGCATTAGGGGCACTATGAATTCATGGTTATCTCCTTTGGGCTATACAATGCTCTTGCCACCTTCCAGTCCTTAATGAACCAGGTTTTTAGCAATTGCTTGAGGAAATTTATTTTGGTTTTTTTTTATGATATACTCATTTACAGCAAGAATTGGGATGATCACTTACTGCATCTGAGTGAAGTATTCTCTTTGCTTAAGAGTCACTCCCTCTTTGCTAAGAGGTCCAAGTGTGTGTTTGGCCAGACTAGCTTGGAGTATCTGGGCCATATCATCAGTCAAGGGGGAGTCTCTACTGATCCTAGCAAGATTGAGAGTATGCAGACTTGGCCTACTCCCAAGAATGTGAAGCAACGCAGGGGCTTCTTGGGTCTTACGGGGTATTATAGAAAATTTATTAAGGGCTATGGTTTGATCAGCAAACCTCTCACAACACTATTAAGGAAGAATAGCTTCAAATGGAATCAAGAGGCAGAGCAAGCATTTAGAGAACTCAAGGAAGCCATGACTAAGGCACCTGCACTAGCTATTCCTGATTTCACTCAACCTTTTGTCCTTGAAACTGATGCTAGTGGCCAAGGAGTAGGAGTAGTGTTGATGCAAAATGGTAGACCTATAGCTTTTCTGAGCAAGTCCTTGTCCCTCAAGAACCAGGCCTTGTCCATTTATGAGAAAGAATTCCTTGATGTTCTATTGGCCATCCAGAAGTGGCGACACTATTTAGAAGGTCACAAATTTATTATCAGAACTGATCAACAAGCACTTAAGTACCTGTTGGATCAACGAATGGTCAATCTAGTTCAACAGAAATGGATTACCAAGTTGTTGGGATATGATTATGAAATCTCCTATAAAAAGGGATCAGAGAATAGGGCTGCTGATGCCCTATCAAGAAGGCAGGGAGAATATAGAGACTGCATGGCTATTAGCACAATAGCCTCTACTTGGGTTCAAGAGATACTTGACAGCTACAAAGGGGATGAATTCATCACCAAAATTAAAGACTCTCTGCAGACTGATTCTCATTGTTATCCTGGGTTCTCCTTAAGTAGGAAATTAGTCAGGTATAAAGGCAGAATTGTCGTAGGCCATAATCTTGAGACGAGGCAAAAGATCCTAGGGGTGATGCATGATTCCCCTTATGGAGGACATTCAGGAATATCTGCTACTTACATGAGGATAAAAAGGGTGTTTTTCTGGCCACATCTGAAACAGGATGTGATTAAGATGGTGAAGGAGTGTGATGTTTGTTCCCTTAACAAACCACAACATGGTGCTGCCCCAGGGTTATTGCAACCTCTTCCAGTTCCTGATCAACCTTGGAGCCACATCACAATGGATTTTATAGAAGGGTTGCCTAAGTCCAATGGAAAGAATGTTATAATGGTGGTGGTAGACCGACTAACTAAGTTTAGTCACTTCATAGCCTTATCTCACCCCTTTACATCCCAATTGGTGGCTAAATTGTTCCTAGACCATGTGTACAAGCTCCATGGTCTTCCTGTCAGCATCATCACCGACAGAGATAAGGTTTTTACAAGTCACTTTTGGAGGGAGTTGTTCAGGGTGTTGGGAGTCACCCTGAATTTTTCATCTGCATACCACCCCTAGTCGGATGGTCAAACCGAAAGGGTAAATCAATGTCTAGAGACGTACTTGAGATGTATGACATCTGCTTCACCTAAACATTGGAGTAAGTGGTTAGCTCTGGCAGAGTATTGGTATAATACCAATCATCACTCTACCCTCAAGTTAACACCTTTCCAAGCCCTCTATGGATATGCCCCTTCCTACCTCTCTCTAGGCCCTTATCTGGACACTAATCATGCAGAGATAAAGGAGACAATTATGGAAATGAGGGCTATGCTGTAGCATTTAAAAGAGAACCTAAAGAGTGCTCAGAGTCGCATGAAATTTTACGCTGATAAGTCTAGAACTGAGAAATCTTTCACAGTGGGAGATCGAGTCTATCTCAAGCTATAACCCTACAGACAGAATACGGTCTCCTTGCGGAAAAATGTTAAGTCTCATCCCGTTTCTATGGCCCCTACACAATACTCGAGCGGATTGGCCCCGTGGCTTATAAACTCGCTCTTCCAGAGGGGTCTAGAGTCCATCCAATTTTTCACGCTTCGCTCTTAAAAAAAAAAATTAGGGGAGGGCACTGTTGTAGCAAATGACTTACCGAGCATCACCGAAGATGGAGTTTTTTGCATCTACCATTGTGCTTCCTTGGGAACCCGATTGGTTGAGCATAATGGCAGCTCCAACACTCAGATTCTGGTACGCTGGGAGCCTAATGAGAATTCTACCTTAGTCACTTGGGAGGATTTAAATTTTTTACAGAAGAAATTTCCCAACTTCGATCCTTGCGGACAAGGATCAGAAATTGGGGGGGTAATGTCACGAACCTGAATTGTGACAAGAAAAGAGATGGGCTGCTATCGTCGGCGGAGTGTAGAAGTGGAGAAGATGACCGGCGTGAAGGGATTTCAGGCGGAGCCAAGATGGGATTTTTAAGTATTGTATCTAATGCTCTGGGAACTGGAATTTATACAAAGAAATCGGGGGCTGAGTGAGAATTGGAGTCGATTCGGGTCAGATGGAAACAACCCATGTTTGGGCCATTTTTTATTATATTTTGTATGTGTTTTATTTTCCATAGAAGCGGCCCAATATTGATTAGTGAGGCCCAACTGCTGTATTAGTTTTATTTGTGGGATTCTTGTATAAATACCCACCTAGGTTTGCGATCATATTATGAAAAAGCTTAACCTAAAGTTTCCTTCTACCTTCTTCTATTCCTCTCTACTTTCTTTCTCCGCTCACTCCCCCATTTCTTATCAAGGTTCTAACTTTATTTTAAAAAAAATAATCAGACCTGCTATATCTTATCCACTATTACAAAATCGGTAAAGGAAAACAAAAGAAGCTAAGAACTACAGCCGAGTCCATCATAGAAGGGTTCTCATTTGATCCTTTCCCTATATATATGTGTGTGTGTGTGTGTGTGTGTGTGTTTTGGTTCAGGTGATAAATATTTGAGATAATTTCACTTTTAGTATCACTAAAATAGGATCAAAACACTTTTGGTCCCATATCTTTCATTTTTTGTCCCATAGTTTATTAGCTTGTCATTTTTGGTCTCATATCTTACGTTTTTTGTCTCATAGTTTATTAGCTCGACATTTTTGGTCTCAAGTGCTTTTTTTCGACATTTTTAGTCCTAAAACTAACATCATATTTTTTCTTATATTATTTTTCAATGTTTTTTTCCGTATATTTTGTCAGGAATTTTGCTGAACAAAAACTGCATATTGACAAGAAGTTGAAATGGTTTTGTTAGGCATTTTGCTGAATATTTGTTGGGCATTTTGATTGATATTTTGTTGAATATTTTGCTGAAAATTTTCAAGATATTATATTATTTGATTGGGTATTATGCTGAATTTTTTGCTAGATATTTTTCTCTCTCTTTTTTTAATGATTTGCTGAAAAAATGAGGTTAAAATGTCCTTTGAATATATATATATACTACACTTGGGACTAAAAATATCGAAAAAAAACACTTGGGACCAAAAGTGTCGAGCTAATAAACTATAAGACAAAAACGAAAGATATGATACCAGAAATGTCTAGCTAATAAACTATTGGACAAAAAATGAAAAATATGGGACCAAAAGTGTTTTGACCATATTCTAGTGGGACTAAAAGTGAAATTATCTCTAAATATTTATTGGAATAAGAAATGAGAATTGAACATTCTTTATCTTATTGTACTCTAAGGATGAATTGTTATGATTTCATTGCTTAATTCCGCAATTAAACAATGAAATTAAGCAGCAAAGTAATTAAGTAGTAAAGTAATTAAACAATAAAATTATACTAGTAAGTAATAAAGTACAATAAGATAAGCATGGTTAAAATTTCTCAATTTTTTCTCAAGTAAACCCAACCATAGATGACTCCTAATTTGTCACATCATAAAAATCCATCTATTAATTAGTTAACCTGTAATCAAAGTTAAGAAGTTTGCATTCTGATACATTTGCTGCATTTATATTAATAAGCTTTTCATAGCTCATTACACGTCCAAACTCTATAATACGAAAGAAACAGATCGACAAGCCTAAATTGCTAAGAAGATGATGGATCTTAACAATCCAAATGTTGGAATAGTTATGGAGTTTTGAGAAATACATATGGCAGAAATTCAAGCATTTGAAATAGGTATAAGATTAAAGAGTAGTTAAACAGGAACTGTCCTATTCTCAGCGTGTGTCCTCATTTCTACTGTTTGATTATCTTCTTCCTCATTCTCCTTGGACATTTCCTCCAACGATCGCCCATTGGACTCCGGCACCAACAGCGTAAACAGCATTCCCAAGGCGTTTACGCAGCCTAGCACGATTAATGAGTTCTTCACACCAATCCCCGCCGGATACCCAGCGTCCGTCTTTGTCGGGTCCTTCGACTGTGCAGCGTACAAAAACCCAAACGCCCCGACTATTGCTCCGGCCTTGCCTGCTGCTGCTGATATACCATGACATGTCGACCGCAATCTGGCCGGAAATATCTCAGCTGGAACAACAAATGTGGTCGCGTTCGGACCAAAATTGGCGAAGAAAAAGGTCAATGAGTACATGATCACAAACCCAATTCTGTTGTCTTTGTGAGTCCAGTGATTGTAAGGAATGGCTAACGCAAACATGAACACTGTCATGAAGAAGAACCCCATTAATTGGATAGCGAATCGCCCGATTTTATCGATGAAGAAGACGGTGAACCAGTAGCCTGGAACTGTGCTGCAGAGAGCTATGAGTGTTTGAGCTCTGGCAATTCTGTAAACTTCTTCGAGTGCATTCATGGTCTTAGCCGGAGGAATCCATCCAATCGCGCTAAATATGTCTTTCTGGAATAGATTCTGACTGTAAAACGCGATGTCAAGCAAGAACCACGTGCTAGTCGTGCCTAGCAAATGAAGCCCATGGCGATGAAGAAATTCTTTGGAAAACAACCCGAAATCGTTCCCTTTCGCCACAGAAATCCTCTCAATCTTCTCCTGCTCCGCCTCGATCTCAACCTGCAGCACCTTTGACATATCCGAAGCCGCCTGCTTCGCGTTCTTCGCCACGAGGGCGGTGTACCGCGCCGTCTCCGGCATCTTCATGCGCCAGTAGTAGGTGAGGGCAGCCGGGAGGGCGCCGAACATAACAATCAAACGCCACACGTAGTCGGCCTGCGGCACGGTGGAGGCGACGGCGCCGTCCTCGTACGCGGGGGCCGGGAAAGCGTTCTTGAACGCGGCGGAGATGATGATCGCCACCATACCTCCCGCCAGAATCCCGAACCCCTGCATCGCGAAGACGGCGGCAATGAAAGCGCCTCGCGTCTTCTTATTGGCGTATTCCGACATGATGGTGGCGGAGAGCGGGTAGTCGCCGCCGATGCCGAAGCCGAGCCAGAAGCGGAAGAAGCAGAGGGTGGCCATGACTGCCTTGGGCTTGTCGCTGAATGACAGTCCGGAGGCGACGGAACATATAACCATTACCATGAGCGTCATTCCGTAGACCTTTTTCCGGCCTAATTTGTCGCCGAGCCACCCGAAGAAGAGCTGCCCCGCCAGGGTACCGCAGAAGGCGACGCCGTTGACTGCGGCGGAGACGTTTGGCGGCAGTGTGCCCGGCTTCGCCGCGCCGTCGTGGTGGTAGTATATGCGGCCGAGTAGCTTGGTAACAAGAGAGACGCAGAAAAGGTCGTAGGCGTCGGTGAAGAAGCCCATTCCGGCTATCACAATTGCGGTGAAATGGTACCATTGTGTTTTTGCTGCATCCAGTGCACTAAGCACTTGCAATTGCTCTCTACCCATTTCTTAATTTTCTTTATCACAATTTGTTTACACCCTGAAAAATATTAACGGATGCACTACTTAATTAAATATGCATTTGCGAATTTTATTTTATACTCTTATAAAACAAGCATCATAAAAACGAAAATAAACAAGAAATGGAGAAAGATACACACTCCCGTACACTTGTCTGACATCAGCATGCCCGTGTTTTTCATTTTTTTTTCACAAAAAATAAATATATACTAATGCTAACACGTGGACATGTCCACTGCGCTCAACAATTAATTTTTCAAAGTAAATATAAATCTAAAAGTGAGTTGCATGGATGACACTTTTCACATTATATGTGATACATTTTAGTGTTCTGAGTGATAGTTTTTCGGGTGGGTAGGGCGGACCCGATCTGCGGCCCGCCGTCTAATGGTAAGAACACGATATATGTGGTTTGGCACGCACAAACCTCTATGAAAAAAATCTCCTTTTGGGTTGAGCTAAATTTAGGTCCTCCTTCAAATTCAAGATAATTATCATAGTATATTTTGTCATGTTAGGTACTCAACAAGAAAATTCATTGCAAAGTACATCTGTTGATAAAAAAAAAAAAAAAAAAAAAAAAGAACAAAAAGAAAGTGATTGTTAATAAGATGCAATGGGTATCAAATAACCAAAAGTGAAATACGTCAAGCAACATATTAGAAGTGATGGCCGATGGGTATCAAACAAGTAAAAACAATTGGTAAGAAAAGATTAATTAGGATAATTGGAAAAGGCCACAGAATTTAGATGACGACAGAAAAGCAGGTAGAAAATTAAAGCTTAGAAGCTACAAAAAAATTGCAAGTTGTTGATCAAAATAATGAACATTTACGACAAACGGTCTACTACTCAACAATATGGTGTGAACGCAGTGATTAATTTAAGTTGGAAAGTCAACAAAATAATAATGATTTTTGTCTATAGTCTAAAAATCAGTGTCTATTTTCATTCTGCGCTGATACGTTTTCATATATTTTCTAGAACATGGGCCAGACCGCGAGTTAGCGGTCATACAAAATTATCGATTTTATAATAATATTGCATCTCTTACTTTATTGTGAAATAGTACTCATGTGTATTTAAAATTTATTTAATTTATGTACGTGTGCTAATCATTTTCAATAAATATATTTTTATTTTTATTTTTTAAATACACACATGGAATTTCAATTGGAATGAAGGGTGAAATATCATATAAAAAATAAAGGCTAAACCATCCATTATATCCCTGATCGAATTGTTTTCATTTTCTCAAATTTCTCACAAACTACCACTTTTATTAATTAAATATCTAAATTATTGAAAAAAGTAAATTTATTCCCAGATATATTTTTGGCCAAAATAAAATTACCTAATGTTTTGGCAAATACTAGGTTTTTTTTGTATTGTAGCTAAATCGATCATATTTATGACATAATACTTTTATTCTAATTTGTTTAACTTCTTTTTAGATCCGATTTTGGCTGAAAATGTATGTGGGGATACATTTGATTAGTTTTTTTTTTAAAAATAATTTAGGTATTTAATTGATAAAACTATTAGTTTTGGTTAGACTTGAAGAAAATGGAAATAGTTTGGGATATAATTAAATTATGGTTTAGCCAAAAATAAATCATTCACAAACACTTCCATGCACCAGATGTAAATAGTACTGTTTGAGACGGGTCGGGTCAACCCGCAAAAATAAAACCCAGCAAAATTAGTATCAACTGCAACATTAAAAAATATCACTCAAAATTCAAAAAGTATCACCTGCATCATTAAAACGTAAGACGTCTGATAGTTATCATGTACTAGTTTATTTAGTTCAAAGTGTGATATTTTCATTCCAATTAATGTTTAGAGTTTAGGAGTTCAGGGTTTTAAGGGTTCATGATTTTTTTAGGAGTTTATTTTTTGTTTTTTTAGGATTTTTTAAGGGTTTATTTTGTGTTTTTTAGAGGTTTAATTTATTTTGTGTTTTTAGGGTCTTTTTAGGGATTTATTTTGTGTTTTTAGGGTATTTTAGGAGTTTGTTTTGTGTTTTTTTAGGGTTTATAAATTTCATTTAAGGGTATAAATTTATATTTATTTCAAATAAACTAAATCAATTTATTTTAATTTTAAGGTTCATTAATTTTATTTTAGAGTATAAAATTTTTGAGAAAAAAACCAAAAGAAAAAATAGAAAATAAAAAAAATAAAAAAGACTAGAAAAAAAATTTAAGATCGCATGTATAAGGCTTCAAATAGGGGTTGTGCACGGAAGTCCTCCTATAAATCATTTGTTGTGTTTTTGTAAGATTATCCTAAAGAAATTAAACATATATATTTAAATTAAACCGGGTATATTTGTGAATATATATATATATATATATATATATATATATATATATATATATCCCGTGAGACAGGACAAGTGAAGACTTTTCAACACCATTTGAACACTAGAGATGTACGTGATAGTGTAGTGACTTAATTACTGTAGTATGAAACGTCAATTTTTAGTGTCGGGGACATTTAGACACAAGCTAATTAGTATGTGTGCGTGTGGGATCGGAACTAATAAATGCTCTAATAATAATAATAATAATAATAATAATAATAATAATATGGCCTAAACCGAGATAAATAATCATCTTACACGTACATAAAGAAATATAGATTTATTCCTTCGCATGTTAGCATATAATTACGTTATTCTACGTTCGTAACATAAATAAAAGAGAAAAAGCATAATCTATGAACTTGGTCATATATCTTATGACACATTTTTAAAACTTGTTAAAACTTAATAATAGAGTTCTCAAAATCACATTATTTAAAACAAATTATATTTCTAGTTACCAAGCTTCAAAGATGAATTTAACACGCTTCAAAACTCCAATCAACAAAAATAATATGAAAAGAAATGCCTGAATAACCACATGTGCTCTATCATTTATCAGTTAGAATTTTTAGCTTTCACGCCATGTGGTATGAGCTTACGTAGTACTTCTTGCATAATATAAAACAATATATAATTATATATATATACATGTATATATATTTTGAGAGGACTCGTAATCTCACCTTAGGCCGTGCTCTTTCAGAACATTACTTGAGCAATTTCCACACAGAGAGAGGGGGGGGGGGGGGGTTGTGTAAGTGTTTGCGTGTGGGAAATGGAGGGATAAGGTGTAGTGTATTAAATAGCTACTGCGAGGGAATCTCGGGGAGCATTTTCCAATAATTGCCCCACTGTTAGGCGCACTCTTGATGTGGGCACGTGTCGATGAATGTGGGCCCATCTGAGATGGCAAGATCGCAGAAGGGGTGGGTCGAATAAGTTCTTGTTTTATTACCGAAGTAAACGTATTGCTCTTCGAGTCTTCGTCAACGCTTTACTTTGTGGAAATGAGTTCAGAGCGGGTCCTTTTCAGATCCATTCCAATACTGAACACCTATTTAATAAATATTTTATATTAAATAGGTGCAATTTTAATACTATTTTTTTTTGCAACTTCAACATTCTGCACTAAATTTTACACCAAGTAAAAATATTTTTTTTAAAAATTTTATTTTATTTTATAATTAAAATATGAATATGCTTAATGATTTAGTATTTTTTAAGTGATAATTATTCAAAATTAATAACTAGTAATTTTATACTTTCAAAAAATATAATAGTTAAACATTATGTACTATTAAAAATTTATAATATATAACGTGCTTGAAATAATAAAAGTACATTAAATGATCATCAAACGCTTACAATTAATGAAAAATGTTACAAGACTACAACGCATATGAAAATACATATATTTTGGTTTCAATATTCATAATCGGTATATTTTTGCCACATATGTTTCACTAATGCATTTCGAAGTGAAATGTGAGCATTTTTATTCTTGATTTCTCTATATCAAGCAAGAAATCCATTGAAATACTATCATTTACTGGCTCCTCATTTGTTGCGAACTTGAGGGATGAAAATATGATTTTATTCAAAAATTTGGATTCTATTTGTGATCCCACTTCACGTGAATACATTCGTGAAGAATAAATTAGAATTATATAAAAAAGAAAATAAGCTTGTGAATCTCAATCATCTCCTTATCAAGGAGAATTTTCTCAATTCAATTAATCCGAAGGTGAAGGACATGAGTTTGAGGATTCTTCATCAAATGATTTCAGTAAATATTATAATTATCTTAGAGAATCTAGAAATGATTTGTAATCATTGTGTTTTTTCAAGTAATTTTAGTTATTTGTAGTGTCTTTTTAAGTTAATTTATAATATATATGTTTAATTAATTGTACTTTTATTAAAATTATTTATTTATTTAGATGATTTATAATTTAAATTAAGTGAATATATAAATTATAAATTAAATTAAATTTATTAGATAATTCCTTTAATAATGATTTTAGATAATAAAATAGTACATTAAATGTTGTGGGGCCCATTAGCACCGAATTCTGTCCCAAATTTGGGGCATGATTCAGAATAGCACGGAGTGGATTCCTAGCTACATCAAATTAGTGTTTTAGTCCAGCATTGGAGTTGCTCTTAACACGTTTCGATTCAGATGTTCGCATAATACCATGGATGAACAAATGTTCTTTTTGTAGGGGTTTTTTTTTTAATTCAAATAAAATATTATATTATCATAATAAAGGCAATTAAGTTGATCAGTTTAGAAATAATAGTGTAAGGGGAGCAAAATGACATAAGCTAGCTAGTATGGCGGAGAAAATGGATACAAAATAAGAGTGCAAAGGCCAAACGGATACAACGGAGTAAAATGATACCTAACTAACACTTTCTAGAAATATGTCTCATGATCCGAATTGCAAGAAAGTTGAAAAACTTCTCTCTTTATTTGCTCAAATATAAAATTCATGTTAATTTTTAAGAAAAGTATTAAAATTCATGATTTTATCTGTAACTTGGCCAGACAAAAAAAAAGACTGAATATAGCCGGAATACTCTTTTTTTAAAAAATAAATAAATAAATAAATAATTTTTTAGGCAACACAACGTCCTGCAGGTTCACTACTGCATATATACAAGTACATATGAATCAATTAAGATGTCACTACTTAGCGGGGTGTATTGGATTGAGATTTCATTGGATTTCGTTGGACTTTTAAAATTCGGGTGTATTCAATCCAGACTTTTAAAAGTCCAACGAAATTCTGGTGTATTCAATCCAGACTTTTAAAAGTCCAACGAAATCTTGGTGTATTCAATCCAGACTTTTAAAAGTCCTTTAAAATTCCGTGGTATTCAACAATCCACGGACTTTAAAAAGTCATTGATTTCGTTGGATTTCAGCTGGATTTCACGTGAAAATTACAAAGGATGAAATCCGACCTCTGGACACGAGATTTCGATGGATTTGGAAAACCCGGCGAGCGCTGTGTCCCAGCGGCCGGTGAGGAGTTGAAATCGGGCACCCCAGCCATCACCCGACCCCAGCGGCCGCTGGTCTTGTCGATGATGGCACTCCAGCCAGCGGCCGCTGGGATCAAGGTCGCTTGATTCTAGCGGCCGCTGGGTTTAATTTTTTTCGGATACACCAATCATTGTGTTCCAACGAGCATTGGCGAGATGGATTTAAAATCCATTGAAATCATTCAAAATCGTCCGAAATCCATACACGAAATCCGCCAGACTCTGCGTGGAGTTGGGAGACTCTATGTGGAGTCTTGGAGACTCCATGTGGAGTCTATGGATTTATAAAATCCATAAAAATCCATGGACATTTTAAAGTCCAACAAAATCTATCAAAATCATAATTGAATACACCCCCCTTAATTCATCATCATCAAAACAAGAGAATCAAATACTAGTATTTGTTGAGTTGGCGCCATGCATGCAGAGAAAGAAAGAGAGACATGCAGACGTGGCAACCATCTGGAAGTGGTCATGCAGGACCACAAACTAAGCAAGCACAACCGTTGATGAGCTAAGACGCGGATTCACTTCTCAACTGTAGATCTATAGCATGCTTAGATTCCAAGCCATGTATCTGTGTGTATATATAGAAAATAGCACAATAGCAGTTGTGATTTTTTTTTTTTTGGAGATTTACTTTGCAGACATAACTTTGAATAATAAGAAACTCCATATTCTAAAATTGAATGGTTTTATATCTTTTCCATCATGGTATCTAGAGCGAGGTTGAATCTCTGAGAAATTACATCGATTTCACCGATTATTGTTCATTTTGGAGTAAAATGACGAAGAAACAACAACATTTTTCGTGGAGAAATATGCGTGCAGATGAGCTAGGGTTTGTGGTGAATTCATCATCAACTGAACGTGGTGAAAATTGTGCAGCTGCAGAAAGCAAGAAGCAATCCTTGCCAGAGGAAGAGGATTACTCGCCAAGGATGAATCTATGAAAATACGGCGATCGAACTGGCGATTTCAACGGAGGATCTCATCGCAATGAGGTAACAACTACTCGACTTCAAGCTAATGATGAATTCTATATAGCTCCTAGCGAGCATCCAGGGATGTTTTTGACGGCAGATTTATTTGACGGGGGTAATTTTCATAATTGGTGCCGGGGAATTAAGCGAGGGTTATTATCTAGAAATAAATTGCGATTCATAGATAGAAGCTTACCTGAACCTAGAAAGGACTCTATTGATTATATGCCTTGGTTGAAAGCTGATTACCTGGTGTTTAACTGGATCACCAATTCAATGGTCAAGGAAATTGCAAGAGGATTCTAGAATTTGGAATCATCTAGGCAACTATGGGATGAGTTGCAGAGGAGGTTCGGGAAGAAAAACGGACCTCGAATTTATAAAATACGCAGAGAAATTGCGACATACACACAGCATAATCAGTCCGTGATACTTTATTTCAACAATTTGACAGGCTTGTGGGACGAATTGTCCTTACTTAAGAATGCTAGGAACTGCAGTTGTGAGGCAGTAGCTGATATTAAATCGGATGTAGAAGATGAGCAGATGATGCAGTTTCTAATGGGCCTAGATGACTGTTATGAGACTATACGGCAACAAATTTTAATTCTAACACCCTTACCTACATTAAGTCAATCCTATTCTATGGTTCTCCAAGTGGAAGAACAGATGCGTGTGACAGCACAATTTTCAGAAGGGGTGGAACAAAGCGCATTGTATAGTGCACAGAAATCTGGATACAAAGGAGAAAAATGCTAGGTTGTGGTGTGATCACTGTGGGGGCAAGGGACATCTCAAATCCGACTGTTTTGATCTAATAGGGGTTCCAGAATGGTATAAAACATTCAAGGCAGGAAAGGATAAAGGAAGGGCCAATTATGCTGTAGATCATGAGGAAGCTGCTGCTGCAACTAATGATAAGCAACAAAAGGTTAAGTATGCAGACGCAGGTGATGACAGCTTCAGTACTATGAGTAAATTTATCCAAGCTGAACTAGCTAAGCACTTGGGTGCTTATTTGCATCAAGGAAATAAACATGCTCCTACAGACACTGAGAATATAAACACTGCCAACATGGCAGACTTGGATATGGGTGATACCTCAGTTGATTTCTCTGGGCATTATGCTTTTGGTGTGTCCACTGATATCCCTAAAACAGAATGGATTGTTGACTCTGGAGCTAGCACACACATGTGCTGTAATATTGAGCTGTTAACAAATTTGCAGAAGCTCAAACAACCTCTACAAATATTCCTTCCTGATGGCAGTAGCTTGTGGTCTTTTCTTGCAGGAAAGGCACATTTGAACAAGGACATTACACTGCATAATGTGTTATTTGCTCCAGATTTCACTCATAACTTGTTATCTGTTGGACAATTAGCAAAGGAGTTGGATGGCAAACTGCAGTTTATGGCTTCTCACTGCCTTATACAAAGTAGGAAATCAGCTAAAATCTTGGGAATCTGCAAAATGAAGGGATCTCTATATATTTCCCCAAGAACAACCTAACTTAGTCACTGCTTATTCTGTGCATAATCAGTCTACCTTGCAAGATATGCACATGCTGCTAGGACATCCTGGGATTACTACTATGAAGCACATAGAAGGATGCAAGAAAAGGTTTAGAGCAGATGATTTTGATCTACTCAGTTCATGTGATATATGTCATAAAGCCAAGCAACAGAGAAGCCCCTTTCCTATATTATCTAAGAGGAGTCTGGTTTTGTTTAGCCTGGTACATATAGATGTGTGGGGGCCATGCCAGGAGGAAAACATAGCTGATACTCCTTATATCCTAACTCTGGTGGAAGACTCATCTAGATCCACATTGACTTTTCTCTTCAAATCTAAAAGTCAGGTATGGTGCATAGTACAGAGTTTCATACAGTTGGTGAAGACACAATTCCAGAAAAACATTCATATGATTCGTACTGATAATGGTAGTGAGTTTGTAAATGCAAAATTCCATACTCTCTTACAGCAACATGGGATCATTCATCAAAGATCTTGTCCTTATACACCCCAACAAAATGGGGTCGTTGAAAGGAAACATAAACACCTATTACAGGTGGCTCGAGCCCTAATGTTTCAAAGTCGATTACCTTCTACTTTCTGGTCTTATTCTATCCTTCATGCAACCTGGCTTATCAATAGGTTGCCCTCTGCTCTTCTCAATTGGATTTCACCTTTTGAGCACTTGTTTGGGAGGTCCCCTAATCTCACTCTCCTGCAACCATTTGGTTGTTTGGTTTATATGTCTAATCTGATGCCCTCTCGGTCTAAATTTGATGCCCGCAGTCTCCATTGCATATTTCTTGGTTTTGTTGCTCATCATAAGGGATATTTACTGTTTGATATCAATAAGAACAGGGTTTGTGTAGGTAGGGATGTTGAGTTCCATTCAACTATTTTTCCTCTTCAACATGATCATATACATACCTTGCCTTTTCATACTTTTTCTGACTCTTATCTACCTGAAGAGCCTATCACAATCCCTGCAACAACATTGCCTCATACTACTACTTTACTTGATTCAGTCACAAATACTAACTTAGAACCTATTGATACTACTTCTTCTTCATCACATTTTGATCCTCCTATTTCAGCCACAGAAAGTAGACCAGAACTTGCTGATATCCATTCCTCATCCAAAACTGATCCTAATGTAGATCAGAGAGTACTCAGAAGGAGCACTAGAGAATCTAAGAAACCCACATATCTTGATGATTATGTCTGTAATCATACACAGAACTCACAAGTTGGTCATGGAACCACACCTCCTACTTTCCCATATATAATATCACCTACCATTAAACCTACTTATACTGCTTTCTTGATGAATGTGCAGTCCCTGCAAGAGCCCACAAGTTATGCAGAGGCCTGCAGGTATATAGAGTGGACAGAAGCTATGCAGAGGGAGCTTACTGCACTTGAAGAGAACAATACATGGGAGGTTATGCCACTGCCTGCTGGGAAACATGCAATAGGATCCAAGTGGGTTTTCAAGGTAAAATTGAGGTCTGATGGAACAGTTGAAAGGTTTAAAGCTAGGTTAGTAGCAAAGGGCTACAACCAAGAGTTTGGAATAAACTACCATGAAGTATTTTCACCTGTTGCTAAACTAGTAATAGTCAGATTGTTTTTTGCACTTGCTACTCAATTTTCTTGGCATGTGCATTAGGTAGACATCAACAATGCGTTCCTTCATGGTAATCTATCTGATGAGATTTATATGAAATTGCCACAGGGATATGACAAAGGAAAGAAAGGGGATGTCTGCAAACTGGTTAAAAGCCTTTATGGATTGAAGCAGGCCTCTAGAGAATGGAATCATGAATTCTGCAAGCATATCTTTTCTCTTGGGTTTCTTCAATCAGAAAATGATAATTACCTGTTCCTTCGAGGGCAAGGAAATGGTTTTGTTGCACTTCTAGTGTATGTTGATGATATCCTAATCTTAGGACCTTCCCTTGACATTATTACTGGTATTAAAAATTCTCTGCATGAGACATTCACCATCAAAGACCTAGGAGACGCTAAGTATTTTCTAGGCATGGAGATAGCTCGTTCTCCATCAGGAACATACCTATGTCAGAGAAAGTATGTATTAGATTTGCTAAGTACAGTTGGTCTGACTGGGAGCAAGTCTGTGTGCACACCATTGCCACCAGGAGTGATTTTATCCCAAGAAGGAGAGCCACTTTCTCAACCAGACACTTATAGGAAGATAGTGGGAAAATTGTTATACTTGAATCTAACTAGACCTGATCTAGCTTATGCTGTGTAGCAGTTATCCCAATTTGTGAATAGTCCCACTCAGTCACATTGGCAAGCAGCTATGCATGTTTTGCGTTATCTCAAGGGTACACCATCACTTGGTCTACATTATACTCCATCTGCTAGTTTGGATTTCAAAGTTTATTGCGATGCAGATTGGGGTTCATGCCGGGAAACAAGGAAATCACTTACAGGGTATTGTATCACAGTAGGTGGGAGTCTCATCTCTTGGCGTTGCAAGAAACAGCCAACTGTCTCATTGTCCACCACTGAGGCAGAATACAGGAGCCTCAGTTTTACTACTCGAGAGCTCTTGTGGATCTCATTTCTCTTTGATGACTTCAAGATTGGAATAAATTTACCTATCTAAGTGCTATGCGATAATAAAGCTGCGATACAGATAACACAAAATTCTGTGTTTCATGAGCGCACAAAACATCTAGATCTAGATTGCCATTTTGCACGCACACAATTCAAAAAGGGATTTCTACTTCCTGTGTATATTCCAACGCAGCAACAAGTGGCTGATGTTTTCACTAAAGCACTCACTGGAGCACGATTTCATTTCTTGTTGTCCAGGCTGCAACTTGGCGATCTTCACCAAGTTACTTCTGAGGGGGATGTTGAGTTGGCGCCATGCATGCAGAGAAAGAAAGAGAGACATGTAGATGTGGCAACCATCTGGAAGTGGTCATGCAGGACCACAAACTAAGTAAGCACAACCGTTGATGAGCTAAGACGCGGATTCAGTTCTCAATCGTAGATCTATAGCATGCTTAGATTCCAAGCCATGTATCTGTGTGTATATATAGAAAATAGCACAATAGCAGTTGTGATTTTTTTTTTTGGAGATTTACTTTGCAGACATAACTTTGAATAATAAGAAACTTTATGAGCACAATATCATATAGGCCCATTAAATATACGCATGCAAATTAGTCCTAAGTCAACTGCTTCGAAATATTTAATACATGAAAAAGTAAAGGAAGAAATATTGGCTGCCAATGTGGTATAGCAACTTAATTGTCACGCGGTTTAAGTATGCTCATCAGTATGAAAGTCGGTTCAAATAATTTCCTTTTCGATTTCTCCGTGTTTTACAAAGCATCACAATAAAACACGGAGAAATCGAAATTTATTATAATTTATAATTTTAATAATATTTATTTCACTATCAAATTTATAATTTTAATAATATTTATTATAAAATAAATAATCACAATTCTATTTATAAAAAAGATTAAAAATTACAAATTTTAACTATGAAATAATTAATTAAAATAATGAATTATTAATAGAAAATTAAATATTAAATGCTAAAAAATAGTTATAAATTCTAATTGGCATGGATAGAACGAATTCTAATAAATAATTGTAAAACTAAATGAAAATACATAAAATTAAAATAAAAAAAATACAAGAAAAAAATCCGAGTGAATACATGATGCGCCAGCAAATTTCACATGCATCAAAATAGTCAACTTACAAGATTATTGTTGTGGGTATTAATAATAAAATAATTAAATGTTCTGAGATAGTTTTGTACATGCATATCATTAATTAGTCTCGTACAGCCGCAAGGTATGACTAAAAAAAAAGTTGATGCGTTACGTATTCAATTCATCATCAAAGATGATTGAGAATATGCCAATTCCAAGAAGATCAAATTAACTTTATTAAGACTTCGCTATATTCTAATGTTTTTTATTCGCATGTGACATTAATTCTCTCAAAGGAGCTCACATGTACTTGATGAACTTTATGGACAGAACGAATTGTGCACATCACCAAAAGTATCAAGTCTCCCATTATTGCTGTCATTTCTAAACAAAATCTCAAATACAAATTCGACAGATTACATGAGTGTGTATGCCTATATATATATATATATAGTACTTACTGGTACATATGTGTGTGTGTATATATATATGTACTAATAAGTACCGTTGGAAATTATTTGGATCCCGATGATTTTGTGTCAAATAAGATCGAGTTATTTCAATTTAATCAAAAACGGAAGCGACATCATGTGATTTCAATAATCAATTTTACGATACAATAAAAGAAGGAAAAGAAGAAAATTCCTAAGGCCGTTGTACCTTTTTTTTTCACCCACTATTGTTTAACATTTGATGGCAAACACTCTAATCAGGCTTTAGAACTCAAAAACTTTAAAATCAGACCTTCAAACAGGCGGGTCGTGAGCAGGTTGAGTTGACCTGCTCCACTCCGAAAAAAAAAAAAAGATCCAAAAAGCATCACTAATGACACTAAAATATTGTATCACCGTAACTTCAAAAGTATCATCCATGCTACTTTGCTCATATGAGTTTATTACATTCTAATTATAGTTTAATACATCTAAATTGCGATTTATTATTCACAATTAGGGTTTATTAATCTCAATTATGATTTATATTTAATTCAAAAAAAATAATTATCAAGTGTAATGCACAAGTCCACTCGTTAGCGTTGAGCGAATGCACTGCATGAGTCACCGGATCAAAGAATTAAATTAATTAACTTTAATTTTAGTATTCACTTATTTCAATTTAGGGTATATATTATTTTGAAAAAAAAAACTAAAAAAAAGTCAGAAAATAAAAATAATAAAAAATAATAATAAAATATATATATAGAATGGGCACGTTTGCGGCCACATGTCCCATTGGATCAGTTTTTTTTTTTCTTTTCTTTTAATTTATGGGTTTGGGCCTAGGCCCGTAAGACGGTTATACCCAAGTCCAAGGACTCACCTTTGAATCGTTAAATTCTCAATGCTCATAATCATAAATACCACGATAATCTCGGTATTATTAAAAACTTAAAAGAGAGCAAAAATAATTACTGGTGCAACTTTAAATGTAAAATCAAATTTCTATGAAAACTAAAGGAAAACCCACATATTTTAATATTGATAGTTTATATCGTCTCTAAAAACAAGCGAGATGGTTGGTAATCAAGGTGTCATGAAACATAGATTAATATTTTTCTTTTGATCTTAACAATTAATTCCATTCCCCAAAAGTTTTCTCGAATAATTAAGATAAAATTATTCCAATGTCTTCTACATAAAAGGTTAAGAACAAAAACATTGAACCTTGACGTACTATATATATTTTGGTTCATATATGATATTTATCTTTTATTCCCCAAGAACAAAAAACTAATGGGATTTTGGGATGACGTTTTAAGCTATCTCCTCAATAACACAAGGTCGGGTGTGTGAGTAAAAAAAAAAAAAAAAAAGCAAAGAGGCCTTTTTTCTTTTTTAATTTCTTTTTTTGTTAAGCAAAGAGGTCTGGGTTCAATTTCTCATTGTTCTACCCATTTTCTTTTTCCAATTAACACGAATAATTTACTAATTTATTCGAAGATGAATTCAAGAGAAAGTAGAGAATAAGACGGCTATATATTAACTCCATAAATATATATAATAAATTATCAATAGGAGAAAAAGACGATGATCAAACCAGTGTGAATCGCCCAAGTCATATATATTAATTCCATGGATATATGTTAGAAAAAACAGAAAGCCTGTCATATGTATGGGACAAATGAGGAATGATAAATTATAATAATTGAGCAGTTTTATGGAGTATTTACATAGTCCAAGTCAACTTAAGTAACTAATGCTCAAATTTATGTGAAATGAATGAGAAATTGGATACCACAGTGTTATATACATTTTCACTATATTCCAAAATAGTCACGCCTGATTTAATCGTCACTTACTCCGGAAAAGTTGAACAAAATATACAGGAAAAAAATGTTCAAAACACCTCATATTTCTTCCTAATTAAGATTAATTAATTAAATCCCTCAAGTACTTTTAGATGTTAAATAATATCATAATGTTGGTATTGCTAACATTCATGCACGCCCCTTCTTACTTTCGTCACTCTAAAACAGCTTTGTACCGAATAAATAGAAAAAAATTGTATAAACTATTTTGAAGTGACAATAAAAAGAAACATATGTTAGCAAATTATCAACATTATGGGCTTATTTGTACATAAAAATATTTGAGGAGTTTACTTGATTTTAGGTGGAAATTGACATTAGGCACATATGAACGTATAGGTTAGGCACAGCCGTAAAATAGTATGAATACGAATTCAACCAAATCATGCATGCCTTCCGACTATACTAGTCGTAAATTATGATTAAAAATATGTCAAAGAAAAGTAACTTCAAATAAATAATTGTTTATTAATTGAATGAGGATAGCTATACACTTTTTTCTTTTATCAATCATCTTTATTTGAAAAAAGAGAACATGTTCCCCTCGTTAGAGATATGCTATGAAAGGAGAAATATTGGGTAAATTATGTGAGTTTATCATGGATAATTATCAGACATGCCCCAAAAAAATTGAATATATTAATTAGGTGAAAATAATATTTGTGTAAAATTTATGCAAACACAGCAAGTGGTGTACAATTGAATGTCGAATGAACTCTACTCATTAAGGTAGAGTCGATTTTCTAGCTGCCACTACAAGAAAAACACCTTTTAGCGACGATAAAATGTCGTTACAAAATTATTTTTAGTAACGACATGTAATTTTAAGTATGTTGTTGCTTAAAGCTTGTCCCAAATAATTTATTTGCGATGACAATTGTCGTTGTCGTCGCTTTTGCTTTTGTAATGACTTGTCGTCCCAAAAAAGTTTTGATATAAATAACTATTGAACAAACAACTTGTCGTCACAAAAAGGTTGTTTTCCTGTGACAAGAGATTAGTTTTTGAGACAAAATGTCGTCACAAAAAACCACCATGGATATTTTAAAAAAAAAAGCATACAATGACCTGTTCGCATTTAGATTTGGACACAAAATTTTGGAGAAACACCTGATTAAGAAAATCATATATCATTAATTAGAGCTCAATAGACATTCAAATGTTAACTATCATATCATATGCAAATATCCTATAAGTTGATGTAAAATATCAAATAACTAATCTCCAAATTGAACCGACTCATCATCAAGATCATCATTCACAGTCGATGGAGGAGCAGCATAACGTGGAGGTAGACGCTCAGGGGGGGGCTAACTGTCATAGCACATCTACTAAATCTAAAACTGTCTCTTCTAACCTACGAATTCGTGCACGATCCTCCATGGTTGATGTAGTGGATGTCTCGGTTGACGAACTAGTTTCCTCTCCAAAGGCAAGCCAAAACGATGGTAGTGTGGGACCAACTCCAACATGATGACCTCTATGTGATGGGTGTGATTGCCTTAGAATGGACCTCTCATCAGCTGAACCAGATTCGGAAATCTGTATTGTTCGTTGTACATTCATCATGTCCTGAATGTTATAAAAACACCAACATAAGCCATTTGAATATGTAGTAATTATTTATCATCAAGATCAACTACCAAATGTACCATAAGCAATATTAACACAAAGATGTAGATAGTGCTTACATATCTTTGTTCTGCTTCTCGACTGGTCCATTTACCCTCATGCATTCGCATATCTTTCCAATTTTCAATCACCGAGTATGGCTCTTTTGTTACAGGGTCTGCCTGTTCAAACAACAAAAACTGCATCAGATTCATGCATTCGCATATCTTTGCAGTTTTCAATCACCTGTTCTAGCTCTAGTAAAACATATGTAAGCAGATTTTTAACATATGTGAACTGATAAAGTTCAAGGATCACACATTCAATCAATTACTACTAAGTCCCATGTCGTTCACATACACAAAAACTGGACACAAGTACATACGAAATCCTTGTTAAATGACATTCCAACATTCACAATTCCATCCTGAAGAAACTTATTGGCCAGCTCCATGGTTATGTAACACATTTTGTGGTAACCTCACTTCCATGAGGCTAGCAATAATGTTGGTGCTCACTAGTTTTGTGCTTAACAAGATAATTGACAGTGCTGGAAAGGCAAAAAAGGACAAAAAAAGAAAAAAAAAAGAAAAGAGAGGTGTTTGAAAATGTTACTGGAAGAGTTTTCCTGAACAGTTGGTGATTGCTAGATTATCCATCAACTAGCAGTTCTAATCTTCCAGATTTGTCATGCTATTTTTTTGTTTGTATGTTTAATGCTACAAGATCAAGTTTGATTATTTACTATTATTTATTTGTTTATATACTTATTTTGCCCTCCCTATCTCTAGTACCCTGATTGTTTGCCGTTTGTATCGATGCAATTAGGCAACAAACAGTCCAAATTAATGAAAGCGGGTGGGGGATATTTTTCACAGCTTTAACCATTCATAGGAGAGGATTTTCTTTAAATTCTGCAATTCAAAGATATTAAAACCTGTTCTAGCTCTAGTAAAACCAATCATGATATAACATACAACCGAATTTTAAATGAACATTACCAAAACTTTGCAAACTGAACTAACAACAGAGGACATTATTTACCAAAGCTTCTAGAACAAAATTTGCATCATCCTTCTATCTTTTCCAGTAACAGAAATAACAAAAGTACCTTTTCCGCAAGGTACTGTGCATATGATTTTATCCCATGGTGGCTAGATATTGTATTCTGTCCTCGATTATCCTTGTTTATTTTTTATTTTTCCTTTTTATAAATAAAACAAATGTTAGCTAAAAAAATGAGAACAATAATCAAAGTTGAAATATTATTGACATAACATACCTTAAACTCATTTAAATCAAATCTGGCACAACATTTCTGCCATTGCTCAGGATCTCGTATACTTTCAGGAACTTTAGCAAGAGCTTCGTCAAGACTCGCATACTCTCTAAAGTGGGTAGCCAACTCTGCTTTCCACCCCCTATAGCATTTTTCAGCATCTCGATACAATACTCCACGTAGGATGCCACTAAAGTCAATATCAAACCAAGACTGTAACACATCAAACAAGTCAATTCAGGACACCTAATCAAGTGATATTAAATCAAATATTAGAATTATCATCTCCAATATTATAGTAATATACTAAACAGAGTAATTCTTTACTTGAAATTAATAAATGCTAACTCCAAAAATTATTGTAGTTCTTACCAACATTCCTTCTCGTACTTTAGCCTTTTGCTCGCCCGGGACATCGTTCCACTTATCATAAAAAGGGTCACAACAAAAATGAGTGTGTATCCCAACTGCTGAGTCATACCAAGCTGCATGTGGTCCAATCACTTTGTATGTATTCCCAACTCGATCAAAAGTGATTTTGATTATACCTTTGATTGCTACAAAGTGTGCAATATCTTCTCCTTTTGCTGGTCCTCTTCCCCTTTTTCTTTTCTCCTATGATGCTGTAAAATAAATGATATGTTTTAGATTAATCAGTAAATCATAAATAAAATAATTTCATTGTTCACTACCTTCACACTGTGAATACAGTGGTTTGCGGGGATTTGGTGGAGGTTGTGCTCCACCTGATGACCCAGCACAAGTACTCGTTGATCCTACCATCAGACACTCCTGTTTTAAAGGAAAATAGAGCATTAATATATTAAACAGAGAAACACTATAAACTACTGTAAACTTTATAACTAACCAACAACACAAATGTCGATAAAATAATGATAAAATAGAATCTTCATTCAAGAAAAATAAAAAACAACCTGACATTTTGGAAAGCAATATAAAGAATAGGCCTAAAGGTCATCATCATCACCACCACCACCACCACCACCACCACCAGTGTGATAAGCTACATTCTGTTCATTGTACTCCTCTAATTCATCTTCTTCATCATTAATAAAGTCATCTTGCATAGGGGGCTTATCTTTCAAAATTTCCTCGACACTAGATGTGACAATATTCGATGGTACATTTGATTGAGCCAAAGTCATCAAATCAATGTCTGGTGCTTCAACTAATAGCTCAATTCTTGATGACTTGCCATCTTGAACTACCTCTACATCAACCAAATCTGCATGTGGAAAATCCCAAATGTGTCTGTGCCCAAAATGCTCAACAACTTTCCAGTTTGGACCATTAAATAAGTCATCTATATACAAGACTTGTTCTACTTGAGATGCAAGAACAAATGGTTCATTTTCATACCAGGAGTCCTTGATATATATGCTTAATTTATTTTTATGTTGTAAGACTCTTTTTTTTTTTACTGGTATCGAACCACTTACACTTGAAAAGAACTACAGAAGCATTCTCTCTATATGTCAATTCATAAATATCCTCCAAGATTCCATAATAGACTTGATTATCAGCCCCTCTAACAGATACTCCACTATTTTGGGTTGATCGACTAACATCTCGACTTTGGGTAAAAAACTTGACGCCATTTACAATACATCCTGGATAACTTTTCAAAGAAAAGCTTGAGCCAAAAGAAAGTGAAACCATATCCGTTGTAGCCTCTGGTGCTTTTAGTTCATGTAGACAAAACATCTGTAGAAGTTAAAAAAAAGGTTAGATAACAAGTGTTTGAAAATATAATTTTGTAATATAACATAATTAAAATAATATACCTTTCTTTGAAACCATTTTGGAAATTCTCTCATTTGTCTTTCTTCCAAAGAACCTTCCAAGCTATGTTTCTCGATATCTTTTCTATGATCACTATTTATTTGAATGTGTATAAATGAGAACAAAGAAGACTGAAAAATAACTTTAATTATTTTGAGTTATAAGATACTTACTTTATGTAATGCTGAATTTCTGGACAATTTTGCAAAATGTACCACTCAGCCTTTTCCCGTAAATCCTTATCCAATGTTATTTGAGTCATTTTTCCAAAGGGACGAGTACAAGTACGAAACACAGAAATCTTATTAGCTGATGCATCTTCATATACCCAATTTCTCTCAGGCCTATTGAATCTTGTCTCAATGGATGTGAGATACATTGAGCAAAATGTTAATGCTTCAGTGACAATATATGCCTCTGCAATGGAACCTTCTGGGCGTGCACGATTCTTGACATATTTCTTCAATGATCCAAGAAATTGTTCTATCAGGTACATCCATCTCAAGTGAACAGGCCCTCCCTGAATAGCTTCTTCTGGTAAGTGCATCACTAAATGTACCATTATATCAAAGAACACCGGTGGAAATATTGTTTCCAACTTGCATAAGATAACAACTATCTCTTCTTGAGCCTTTTCTAAATCACTGATTCTTAATGTTCTTGAACATATCAATTGGAAGAAATTGCTCAACTCAGTTATAGCATCACTTACCTCTTTTTTCATAAATGGATGAATCCCAATTGGCAATAGTCGTTGCATTATGATATGGCAATCATGTGATTTTAGACCTGTGATCTTATTATTTCCTTCTATCATATTATTTCTCAAGTTTGAAGCAAAGCTATCAAGAAATCGAACTTCTTTCAAGAAATTACATAACTTCTTGCAATCTCCAGGGGTCAATGTATATGATGCATGTGGTTTCATCCAATTATCACCTTCTTTGTATAAATGTAACTCCTTACGCACACCCATATTTTGCAAGTCAATTATTGCCTTGTCTGTGTCTTTATTTTTTCCTTCAATCTTTAATATTGTTCCCAACAAGCTTTCACATATATTCTTCTCAATATGCATAACATCTAAGTTGTGGCGCACTGATAAAGAAGACCAATAAGGCAACTCCCAGAAGATACTTTTTCTATTCCAATTTAGCTCTAATGGATATCGCTTCCGTTTCTTGCCTCATATATTTCATGTTTGCCGGGCATCTTGATTCCAACATTTTTCAACTGATTCAATATGTGCTCACCAGTCTTTCTAAGTGGAGGTGGTCGTGCATCAATCTTTCCATTAAATCATTTTTTTTTCTTAAAGGATGGTTAAGAGGAAGCCATTGCTGATGCCCAACATAAGAAATCTTATTTGTGATCCGCATAGATGGAGTTGCATCATTGCATGATGGGCAAGCATAATACCCCTGACCACTCCATCCAGATAGAGTACTACGGGCTGGAAAGTCACTAATTGTCATGAGAAGCGCAACCCGCATCCGAAAAGTGGTTTTAGAGGCAGCATCATGTACAAAAACCCCTTCCGACCATAGTTCTTGTAATTCATCAACTAATGGTTTTAAGAATACATCCAAATCTTTTCCAGGGGCACTTGGCCCAGAAATTAACAAAGTTAATAACTTATAAGGGTCCTTTGTGCATAACCATGGTGGTAAGTTATATACAGTCACAACTACTGGCCACATGCTATATGATAGACTCATGTTACCAAATGGATTAAAACCATCAGTAGACAACCCCAACCGAACATTTCTGGGTTCACAAACAAAATCTGGATACTTGCTATCAAACTCTTTCCATTCTTTACCATCAACTGGATGGCGCATTATATTTGAATCCTTTGATCGACCTCTTTCATGCCAAGTCATTTCTTTAGCAGTGTGATGTGAAGCAAATAACTATATCAGTCGATCCTTTAGGGGAAAGTAATGAAGCACTTTCCAGGGAACTTTTTTACCATTTTTATTTTTCCATCGACTCGTCTTACAAATTGGGCATTCTTGCATATCAGCCTTATCTTTCCAAAATATTGCGCAGTCATACCTACATGCATGGATTTTCTCATAGCCCAGTCCTAATCTGCTTAACAGCTTCTTTGCCTCGTAATGGGAAGTAGGCAACCTATTTCTATCTGGGAGTGCATTTCTCAATAACTTCAAAACAACATTCATGCATTTATTAGGCCACTTATAAAGAACCTTCAAGTGCATTAGTTTCACTAAAAAATTTAGTGATGAATATTTGACGCAGCCAGGATATAATTCTTGTTGATGCTCAGATAAAAGATCCTCAAACTCATTTTCCAATAGACCATCTTCATCGGCTGAGGTCTCAATCTCTATATCATTAACATCAGCTTCATCTACAATATCATTTAACATTGCAGCCATCTCATCGACTGATTCACTTGCAAAGTGATCAGTATATGACGACGAGCTAGGAGGTTCACCATGATGTATCCAATTTTGGTATATTAAGTCAAATCTAAATCTAAAGATGTGTTTGTTAACCTCGTTAACAAGCAACATATTCCTATTTAAGCACTTACGACAAGGACAACTTATTTGTCCTAAAGAATTCTTGTAATTCTCTGCGTGCTCGATAAAATCTTGCAAACCATTCCAAAATTCATTTGACAGCCTATTGTTTATAAATATCCAACTCTTGTCTATTGGCATTTTCACTATAACAAGAACTAATTATGATATGAATGTAAATAATTTAAATATAAAAAAAATTAAATAAGAAATAGTTCATTTATAAATTACCTGAAGAAGAAAATTCTCTTGCAAGGACGGTTAAAATATTGGATTAGAACCTGTAAAATTTCAGGAAAATAAAGTATATGATCACTGCTACAATATTTTTTTTTTGCAACTCTATGGAATCATTTAGGGTGAGAAGAGAAAAATGCAAGCCAAATAAACAAGTACAAACAAGCTAAATAAACAAGTACAAATGTTACAGATATGCACATACCATATACTTTGTTATTGAGTTTCTCCAGTTATAAATTTACTGGTAGTTTGCACCATCCAAGTGTCATAAAATATACAAGAAAATGATTATTAATATTATATCAACATTATGGTTGCTAACAAGCATTTTCAGTTTTTTCTACTCTAAATAGATAATTAAAGTAACATTTTTCAGTCTCTGCACACATTTCAACTATTTAATTCATCTAGGAAGCACAAAACCAGTATCTTGCAACTTTATCTATAATACTTAATATAGAGGCCTATAGCTATAGCATCATGCAGACAATCTAATAGTTAACTTCTGAAGATGCCTGAGCTCTATAACTTTAAGAGCCTAACTTCTTACTTGACACGTCAACTAGAAATGCTATAATTTCACATATGTTATCTTACACTGGAAATGTTCACAAAAGATCTATCATCAACCACATTCTCAACATTGGGGGTGGCAGTAGATGATGGCTCCTGGGGAGTATCCTTTTCAACCTCACTGAAAAAAGTTGACAAAAAAGGACAAATCATATCATCCCTTACAAAAAAAAAATTAAAAAAATAACAGAATCAAACTCCTCTGTTTTCATATAAAAGTTGGATGGAAAGAAAGCAGAGCATGCAGAGAGAACTGATAGAAGACCAATCCATGCATCTAAACTAATATTATTAAGAACAAACCAGTCCCTAGCAGTCTAAGTCCATTTATGTTCAATTGCTAGGGATAGCCAGAAAAATAGTATAAGGAATATTTTGTGTACACAATATTTTCCATAAAATATATAGCCAAAAATATTATATATGAAATGGCTAATTCCTTGAAATGTACTCCAAAAATTAAATTAGCTAATTAGCCAAATGTATTCTTCGACTGAGAGGTCCCCTGCTAGCCTATTAGAAATCAACTTTTAGTTTTAAAAGCACAACACAAGAAGCAATAGAATTCCTAGTTTTTCTCCCCTCACATTTCAAATTTATCAGTTTATAATTATAGTGATAGTAATAATTCTTTTTGCAAACAAAATTATTCCTCTCATTCCCCCTACATTCTGCTCTTCCCCACTTACCCCACTCTCTCTCTTTCTCTCAATTATTTTTATTTATATGCACAACTCTCTTCATTATTTCTCTTAAAACTGCAGATAGCCCTACTGTTTCTACTTAGTCTCTTTGCCTTCCTTCTATTTTAGCATCATCAATATATACTAATGTCACTAACTACCTAATCAAATTTTATGTGTAGTAAAGGAATTTAATTAAGATTTCTAGATTTGCATGCGAGTCCACCCTAAGCTCCCATCCCCCATGCTACTCTTCTACCTTAACATAAATTGCATGCCAACTACCTATTTGAATTTGAATTCCTGCACAGCTAGACATATATATCATTCAATAGGTAAAAACAAACACATGTCAGGTGCCCAGCAAACATACAAGTTTTAATTGGACATACTTAAATATTTTGATGGAGGTTGCCAATATTGACAAAATCAAAGGAAAATTTAACACGTGATTTCGAGACAATAACTAATCAGAATTCTGATAATTGAAATAAACATATGCTCCATAATTCCATATTACAACATATAATAATTTCGAAATTGAAAATTTGTTCAACAATTCAATTCGATTGATGAGAAATTAAATAAAAAATTGAAATTAATTTTTTACTAATTTGAGTAATTTTAGAGGTCGAGAAAGAGAAACTTTCATTTACCTTGCGGAGAAGACAGAGAGAATCGTCGCTCACATCTTGCGCCGCTCACATCTTGCGCCGACGGTAACAAATGTTTAAGATTTCCAAACTGTGAAAATTGTAGGGGGAGAGATCTCGCTGTGAGTTGAGAGAGGTAGAGAGATGAGTCGATGGAGAGGGAAGATACAGAGAATCGTCGGGAAAGGGATCTGCTTACCTCCGGCGCCGACGGTGAAATATATAGAGAGAGAGTGAGCGGGGGAGGGAGGATTCCCGTTTGTGGAGGGAAATAAAAATAAAAAGTAAATAAGAGATGAAAAATTTAGAAAAGGGGTATTAGTGACAACATGTAGTCTCAATTACTCTGTATGTAATTTTAAATTTTTAATATTTTTTTTAATATTAATAAATGTAACGACAATGTCATCTTAAATAATAAAAAAATAAATAAGATAACATGTCGTTACAAAAAATAATGTTATTAGTCACGACATGTTGTTGCATTTAGTTATTGTAACAATATTGTTGGTTAAAAAAATGTCAAACTTAATTGGGACAACATGTCGTTACTTAAAATTGAATATTTGCAACGACATTTGTCGTCTAAAAAACTATTGTCCCTAAATGCAATATTTGTTGTAGTGTGCAATAAGGCACTACCCCAGTATTCACTACAATAATAAATGGCCTATTATCAGTTTAATGGGATGCCTTCCTGAAATGTGTCCTATAATCTCTTTAACGTATAGCAGATCATATAAATTATAATAATTTTTTTGGAAAATAAAAAAAATCCGTATCACACTTGAAAACTCGTTTTCAAAACCCTATTATGGTTAAGTATATTAAGGGATAGTTTCACTTTTGGTTCTGTTAGAATAGGATTAAAAGACTTTTAATTCCATATTTGACTTTTTCCCAAAGCTTATGTACTCGATATTTTTAGTCTCAAATTTTATTTTATTTTTTAGACTTAATTTTTTGTCCCATAAACTAACAACTTACTTCACAACTATTTGGGAATATTAATTTTGGAACAAAAAAAAATCAAAAAAGAAAATTTAGCACCACAAAAGTCAAGAAAATAAAACTTAGGGCAAAAACTGTAAAGATTGAAATCGAAAAAATGGGTAGAGAATGAAAGTATGATATATTGGATGTTTGTTGGAAAAATGTAATGCAATCGGCATGTCATATCTATAATATATATAAGACGATTACAAAACACATAATACAATGTTATTGACTTTTTTTGTTCAAAAATTAACATCCTCAAATAGTTGTGAAGTAAATTGTTAGTTTTGGAACCAAAAAAGTCGAAAAAATAAAATGTGGAACAAAAAATATGAGTACATATAAATTTTGAGACCAAAAAAGTCAAATATGGGACGAAAAATGAAATTATTCCTATTCCATATATTAATTAAAAATCAAAATCGAAAAATTATAAAATAATCAAAATTGTCAGTTTTCAATCCTCAAAAAAAAAAAGGTTAAGGTTCAAACTATCAAACATACGCCCTGGATGGCTATAGCCTAATGTTAGGCAAAACAGTCAAGAAGAATTCTGATGAAGTTTTGATGAAATGTCAAAACACTCTAGATGAAATGTCAAAACGCACAAGGCAAAACTAAGTTCAAGTATACTTTGAAACTGAACCAAAGATGATGAGAAAACAAGAAGATTCAAGCTGAATTGAGCGCCAAGCCTATCCTGAAAGTAAAACTAACGTCAAGGTCTCTATCGAGATAACGAAACTAAGCTCAGTTTAGAGCTTAATATCATAGAGAGACATCAACCAAATTCAGTTTGAAGTTCAACTAAAGACAAAACTGAAGATACAGTCAAAAGAGCATGCAAACTGAAGAAGCAATCAATGAAGTTTGCAAACTGAAGAGAATCGCTAAACTGAAGATTGAGATAACCAAACTGAATTATCTCAAACTGAAGACCGAACTAGCTTCCAAACTAAATGACGCAAAGAAGCCAAATGAAATGTCAAAGTGACAAAACGGCTCTAAGATCAACGGTCTTCTACTGCAGCAGAATTAAAGATTACTGATCTCAAGAGCAAACTAAACTGATGCAATTTCAAAAGTCAACCAAGGTGTCAATTGCCAAACGGTTCCAAATTCAAAATGACCTTGTGCATCAACAAAAATTGTTGAACTTTAATGGCCAATGGTCATTTTACACCGCTCTATATAAGATGAGTGAAACAGAATTTAAAATAAGACTTTTGCCAATATTCTGAGAGCACTATCAAACTTCTATCCTCCAGTAAGAAAGAATATCTTCTTTGCAAACTCTCAAGATATCACCAACTGATCAAGCTTCTTCAGTTTGAACATCAGCAAGAAGATCAAGTTCTGAATCAGCTTATCAAAGCATTATAATCATATGAAAAAGTATACTTGAGGAGAAAAGAGCTACGTAATCACAAGCACATCTAGTCTTCAACTAAAGCCAAGCTGAAGCTTTTCTCAACTAAGATCCAAAAAAGTATCAACATCCGCTCAGTTCAAGGAGCTCAATCAGTTGATAACCCCAGTTCAAGACCAACCATCTTGAAGATCAAAAGAGATCTAAAACCTTGTAAAGATGACAATAGCACCTAACTCTGCGACTAAGTGTGAGCCACCGCTAAAGAAAATGTTGCCGTAATAGCTACCTATCGGAGACTGCAAGTGTGAGCAATCGATCCAGCTGAGGTAACTCTATTAAAAAACTCATTGTTACCAGGTTCAGCTAACCCTTCATTCATTGTATAATTTGTAAAGTGAACTAAAGCTATATAGTGGATTCATCCCTTCTATGGAAGGAAGAGAGGACGTAGAAGTTTTAAGGTTTCGAACCTCTATAAAACTGATTGTGTGATGTCTTGCTTTCGCTTTCTTATTGTGCATATCTTTAAAGTTTGCATACAAGCTTACACACAACTTATGTCATTTTGAATCAAACTGAAAATAAACAAGCTAACCAATTCAAACGAGTCAAGAGCACTTAAAGTTTTCCGCATTTATTTTCAAGTTTTGAATTCAGTTTATTCACTCCCCTCTAAACTGAATACGACTCGTCTGGGACCAACATCTAATACTACTGTTCTCAACCAACTTCACTAGCATGTTCCGATAGGGATAGTCTAGTGGTGGAGTGAGATTGCTCGGAGATCAAAGGTCACGAGTCTGAATTTCCTCAATATCACAGGTCGGGTGTATAATAAAAATAAAAAAACTAACTTTACTAGCATAACTTATTACATCACATCACATTCGTATTAAAATTGAAGACTACTATGTATACCTACCAATCCTAACTTTTAGTATAAACCTCAACAACAAGAATGAAACTGTTGTCATAATTCATAGACGAAATTAAGCTCAGAACCTCATTAGGTAAACCTGCCTAATTAACATCCTTCTAGTTTTAAAGTAAATACTTTCTCAATCCGCATAACTCATAAAGAACAACAGGCTCTAGCAACCCAAATCTTTTAAAAAATTAGTTGCTATTTTTTCCTATATGATATATTCCTTTCATGCTATTGTTTATATATTTATATTGTTAGTCCTATAAGTCAGGTGCACCTTTTTTATTTTTATTTTACTCACACACCCGACCTGTGGTATTGAGGAGATTCGATAAGTCAGGTGCACCTTAGCGATTATATATTTAGGTAAAATAAGTGCATTAAATTTCATGGTATTATGAATATTATTAGTCAAAAAATAAAAGTTTGTTTTATTATTTCTTTTAGCCCAATTGTTTTAACTCGCTAGTGAGGCCCAAAGAAGTTTTAATATTTTTTTTTGAACTGAGTCAAAATTTAATTTAATTTAATTTCCTCTTACACTTGAAATATTCGAACCAAGACTTAATTTAATTTAATTTCCTTTGACACTTGAAATATTGAATGATTCGAACCAAGACCTCTAAAAATTAGATAACATTGTACAATATACTTTCAACCAACTAGGCTAACATAATCATTTGTTATTATTTGAATATATATATATATATAAATTGAGTCTAATAACTATAAGAACGAGGTGTCCTGACGGCCTAGGTTTTGGCAATTGGCGCTTGCGTGTTTGCCCATAGGGAGTTGAAGGTTATAAGTCCTGTGATAGGCTATAAATCCTATGTTGCCCATTGGGATTGGCTACCAGTTCCTAGGAGTTTATTCAACCGGCTTACAGTTATGGAATCTGTTTTCTCTAGATATACTTCTTCTGTCTTCGCTGCTAGCACATCTATGGATAATAGGAAGATTGTCAACACTGAAGAATTAAGTCATGGGAAATTAGGAAAGATAAGTGATAAAAGAAAAGTGTCAGAAACTGAATGGGATGAAATGACTAGAAATTTAAGGAAATTAGATAGAAAAGATAATGGTATATGGCACACCGTCGTTTTAGTGTGCAAAAATACACTTGCGGGCAAATGGTCCACAAATGCTTAATCTGCCCTCAACGGCTAGTATAGCTAGTGAAGACGGATGTCGATCGCACGAGGAGTGTTTTAACCTTCTGTCTTTTCTTAGTTTCATTTTGGGTCTTCAGTGTCACTCTAAAAACCTTGCTAATAAACTTAAACTAACTAAATGCTGAAAAGGAAATCACAAGAGAAAATATTAGTAATAAAAGTGTTCAAATCAAAGCATCAAGTCATTCGGTAGGTATGCGCAATTCCGGGCAAAACATATGTAATTACCACTACTACCCGTTGTGCCCACACTAGCAGAAAGATCAAAAATCGAATCCCTATGGCCAAATTTGGGTAATTGTCACTTTGAGGGTTAATCGGTTATAGGAAATGGATACGATCGGCCACTCCCCAATCACTTCTTACATTATATCGTCTAGATGATACGATCGGCACCTAGGGACCTAACTATACAGGAACCTAAGGAGAGAATCACACAAAGGTTTTGCAGGTATAGCAGCTTTGAGGGCAAAAGCGACCCGATTCTAGTAGGTTTGACACGGTCTTGTGCCTGCATATACTACTCAATCTCAACTACCAAGGCTGTCACCCCCGGACTTGTTACTATGCGGGTATCGAGGCATGGGTCACCTATACACTCCCACGTAACTAACACTAGTACCAGTTAATCAGAAATGCGCGCTTTCATCTCCAACCACCCTTTACCTATGTCTAAGTGAAAAACAAGTTAAGATTGTGAACCCTTAAGGCTTTAAAGTCCGATTACCTCATGCACATATTCTACCTTTAGACCATTACTTTGACTTGAACAGTGGATACTTAGCCACTAAACATAGAAACGGAAGTAAAAGAAATGATAAAAGACATCTTACTTGGAAAGAAAATAACTCGATTAACTTCTGGGCCCAACCCCAGTTTTGCCAACAAAATAACTGAACTACCTCTCCGCGGGCAAATCGCCAGCTTCAGGCAGACAAAATATCCAGCAACTATACTAAGTACGAAAACAGTAAATTGTATCTTGAGATGCGAGAGAAAAAAAGAAGGTGTCTGATATGAAAACAGATAAAAGTATTTATAGCAAATGAATTAAGGCTTCACGCAGCCCAGATCTCACCCACGCAGGGGTTCTTGCACTCCTCCACTTTATCACTTCATGCTCAACGTTCTTCCTTGAATTTAGGAGGGATAGCAACAAAGCCTAGCATCTCCAACAGCTTTCTGATGTCCCCACCTCCTTCCCAACGTGCTTAGACCTCCCCAAGACTCGGAACTGACCGCCACATCACCTCCACGTGCATATAGGAACTGTCCCGCGATCTTGTTGCGCAATTCTCGCAACAACTTTGACTGGGTCCTCGATAGGCAAATCAGTCCTTTGTGCCCTCAGCATAAATAGCACCTGTCTGTGCCTATTGTGGTGGTTTTGTGCCCTCAGCCTCCTGCAATCAGTTTTACCCCCAAAACTAGACTAGACTCTACACTAAACACTTAAAAAGGGTGTAAAAAGATAAATGAAAAAGCACGAATTTGAGTCTTCATCAGTATAAAACCGAAAGAAAAACGTGATAAAGTGATAGAGTTGTTAGAAAAAATGAAAAAAAGATTAGATGAAGAAATTAGGATAAAAAATTCTTTAAAAACTTCTTCTAAACCAGATAAAACCAAGCCACCCAATAAAGTCAAAAAATCTCCTCAAAACAAATCTCTTAAAAATGATGAACACATTCCAAAAAATTCATTAATTCCAAATACAAAATTCCCTGAAGATAACTTTTATTCAAAGAAAAATACAGAAAAAAGAAAATGGTTTTTTTGCAACAACTTTTCATGATACTGAAGAACAAATTCTAGAAAAATATAATAAATTCATTTGTAATGAAAGAAAAAATATCTTTTTCCTTGATTGGTTTGAATTATATGCTTCTAGAAATTCTTTTGATTATCCTTTCAAAAATATTTCTCAAAAGGATGAAAATCCAAAAGATGAAATAATTTTGGATGAAATCAAAGAAGAAATTGTTCCAAAATCAACCATCCAAAAATGTATTTCAAAACAAAATGATAATATTCTTGAAAAAGAAATTTTATCAAATAATGTGTTACAAAATTCTCATGTCCAAAATGATAATAATCTTGAAAAAAAGATTTTATCAAATAATCCATTACAAAGTTTTCATGTCCAAAATGATCAAACTTTAGAAATAAAGTTTTTTCAAAAATCAAATCATGATTCTCAATTGGATAAAAATCATCTAGTCATGGTTCCATCACTACAAAAAATTCGCGTTTTAGCGACGAATTTTTCCGTCGTTAAATCAATTTAACGACGGATTAACTACGGATCCAATCTGTGGTTAAGCTTCTCGTCGTAAAATCATTTTAACGATAAATTTAACGACGGAAAAATGTTAATGACGGAATTAACGACGAAATTTATCCGTCGCTAACTTATTGTCGAATTCGGTCGTGAAAAATAAAAAAATAATAAATTTAACAACGGATTAACGACGGACGTCGTTAAAAAAAAACAAAAAAAAATAGCCGAGCTAGGAGCATTAACGACGGATCCAATCCGTCGTTAAGCCTCTCGTCATAAAATCATTTTAACGACAAATTTAACGACGGAAAAATGTTAACGACGGAATTAACGATGAAATTTATCCATCGCTAACTTATTGTCGAATTCGGTCTTGAAAAATAAAAAAAATAATAAATTTAACACCGAGCCGAGCCTGTGGAGCCTGAATTAATTCAGGCGAAATCTGCACTCACGGAAATTCGAACACGGGCCAATGTCCTTATGCCCTAAAGCTCTAACCAAGTAGGCTAGAAGGTATTTACATTAAAATATACAACTAGTATATATATATATATACATACACACGAAACCTATTTTCATTGATTTTTTATTTCCAAATTAAATAATTATATAATATAAAGTCCTAAAAATTATTAAAATAAAAAATTATAAAAAAGTCATAAATTAGTAATTTAAATATAACAAAAGATATAATATATTAAAAATAATAAAAAAATAAAGATAATAAAATAAAATAAATAAAAATATTAAAAAAATTCAGATTCATAATTGAAAAATAAAAAAATATTAAAAAATAATATAAAATATTAAAAAAATTAAAAAATAAAATAAATCTGAAAAATAAAATAAATAAAAAATCAAAATTTTAAAAAAATTAAAATCAAATTCGTAAATTAAGTATTAATTGGGAAATTAAAAATTAAAAAAATTAAAAAAAATGGAAAAAAAATATTAATGACGGAATTGTTCCGTCGTTAGTCCGTCGTTAATTTTAAAAAATGTGAAAAAAAAATTAAAAATTAAAAAAATTAATTTTTAACAAGGAATTTTTCCATCTTTAACGTAGCGACGGAAAAATCCGTCGTTAGTCCGTCGGTATATTAAAAAAATAAAATTAAAAATATTAAATTCAATGTTTAACGACGGATTTTTTCCGTCGCTACGTTAAAGACGGAAAAATCCGTCGTTAAATGTCTCAATCGCAATCCGTCATTAATTTGTCGTTAATCTAGCGACGGATTTTTTTCCGTCGCTAAATCCGTCGTAAAATAGCGTTTTTTTGTAGTGCATGTTGGGGAAAATTCACTCAAAATTTATTTGTCTCCGAAATTGAAGACAAAATAAGATGTGTCATCTCATTATCTAAAGAGTGGTTTCAAATCATTCTTTTCATAAAAAACACAAATTCATGTTTCAAAATTAATTGTGGTCCTAACATTAAAAAGGATTTTAGCTTAAGTCATTTTCACAAACTTTATGAAGATAATAAATTTGTCTTTAATAATGTTTGTCTTAAGCAAAATACTTCTTTAATGAACACTCAAAAAATTGGAAATAAAATTGCCAAAGAAAATCATCATTTCAGGAAAGAAAAAATTGATACTCAAATTCAATTCCAAAATAATAGTCCAAACATCATGATAAAATGTTCCATGAATTATGAGAAAAGGTTCGATCAAATTTTCAAAGAAAAATCAATACAAAATTTTGTTGATATTCCCATTTCTAAAAATAACAACTCAGGTCCTCATGAAAGAAATATTTTCAAAAACAAGTCCTCATACTTTGTTAAAATTCATGATCATCCAAAACTTAGTAATGAAGACAACAAAACCATTCATCAAAAGAAACTAGGATTCCAAAAATGGAAACAGAAAATGTTAGAAAAAATTTCCACAAATTCTTTCCTTCAAAAATGGTTTGATAACCAACATAAATATTTAGGGGTCACAAAAAACATATCAAAGAATTACCAGAGTTTTTGTTCTGATCAAATAGAGTGTCTTGATAGCACACACAAAACCCATCAGGATTTGCTCGAAATTAATCTTAAGATAAATAGCATAAAAACAACTTTTAAAAAACATTTAAACAAAGAGTGTTTGACAGGTTATACAAAATGTGTTGAGGTTACTATCAAAAATATAAAAAAGAAGGATTGTGAAATAATTCATGTTTGGAAAAATGATAAAAAATTCTCAGAAGATTTCATCTCTAGGAAATTCTTGATAACAATTGAATTTTTAAAATCCAAAAATTAGTACCAGTGTCTTTTCTAATTCAAGAGAAATATTAAAAGATGTTAAGATCTGTACTAATAAAGAACCTATCTCAAAATTCAAAAATAATCCCAAAGCTAGAGCCTCAATCTTCAAAGAAAACATTCCTCTAAAAAATTCACGCGCTTTTAACAATCATGTTCTTAATAAATCATTATTTGAAAATGTCAAAACAAAGATTCTTGAAGTTTCAGTTCTCAAAAATCCTAGTCTTATAAGAGCTTGTCCTATTCATCAAAACAAGTTAAATAAATTTAAAAAAAAATGTTACCTGTTTCTGAAAAAGAAATCCAAATTTCATCAAAATGGAAACTAAAAAGCAAAGCTATGATACACTTCAAATTGATAATTCTTCAACTTGTTAGTATCTTTGAGCTAATATTCAAACAGGTCAGCAGTTTAGAACATCTTTGGAAAAACTTCCAAATATTCAGAAGTAAAAGTCACATGTCCAAATCTGTTCATAATTATCCAAAGTTCACAGAAGGTAAGTCTTTTAAGATTTCCTTGGGTTGCAAATGGGTCAAAGATCAAGATAAAATATTTTTCCTCAAAAAATCTTTTCATTTTCTCCAAATAGCAAAATTAGATATCAAATCTAATTTATGTCAAAACCAAAACCCGAAGGAGGGTGGGAGGATTAATACCTTAGGTACCTCTTCTGATAAAAATGTGTGGAGTAGAATACATTTCTATTCAAAAGATCCTTCAAAATTAAGAACCAGTCTTTCAAAATTTCAAATCATAAAAAGAGAACAAATTGAGTTTACTAAATTTCTTCAAGGTGAAGAAAATAAACTGCCTCCCAAAAATTCTCATCTTAAACACATTACCCCAGATATATCATGTCCAGAAAATCTTAAGAGTAAATCTGAAAGTTACCCTTTAGGATACTCAAATGATCCCATCATTAACAAAAAAGAATTGTTTCTTAATTCTCAAACTTTGGTCCAAATAATCTCAAAACCAAAACAAAGTCATTATCAAACCAAAAATAAAACAAATAGTTTTGAATCAAAATTTGAAAATTTCAGATTAATCATGGAAATGTTATATTATGCTTCTCCAGATAATTTCCAGCAAAGAAAATACTTTGTGATAAGAGATTTAAGTTCTGTCAAAAATATTCAAAGAAAAAATCACTTTTTCAAAATTGTTCATGGTTCTACATTCAAATAAAATTGTCCATTCCAAAATAACAGATCTCCACATTTTTAAAAAAGAAATCAACATGTTCATCACTCCACTAGAGAAAAGGAAAGTGTGCCCAACCATTTTCAAAATGTTAAAAAAGAAAACATAATTTCCTTAGGGAAACACATGGTTCAGTGGAATTGTGATTTGCAAGAAAATAATTTTACATCATCATGTATATACATATTTAATAATTATACATTTTTCATATTTAATAATTTTTCATGCATATATGCATTTTCCATATCTAATGATTTCACATCATCATATGTATATGTATATCCATTTTTAATATTTAATAATTTTGCTTTATGCATACATAAAATTTTCATATTTAATAATTTTCCATATATGTATATATTTTCTATTGCATCATCATGCATACATACATTTTTTATATTTTTAAGTATCATTTTCATATTTCTGATATTTTTTATTATTCTTTTATATTGTTCCAATAGGAACATGGGTGATGAAAAAAGAAAGATACAAGTCCAGACTATCCCCAGAAAAATCTTCTTCTCAGATTCCTCAAAAGATAAAGCATCCTTATACCAAAATTCATTAAAACCCGAAAGTTCCTCCTCCAGGACAAGTCACAAAAAGACTTATCACCAAAACTCTGTCTCATTATCAAAAAACACTCATCCAGGAAAAGAAGTAGCCAAAAGATGCAATACTCTTGTAACGAGAGAAAAATATTTTCAAAACAAAGAAGGAGTACTTCCTTTAAGTATCCTTCACAAACAAATGGTTTCATCAGAAAACATTTCGAATGATCAAAGTTACCTATTAGGTAACATCATTGAAGCTTTTTATTCCCAAAAAGAAGAAAGTTTTTCAAAAAATCTTCATGGAATTGTCCAAATACTTTCCAAAATAAATCAAAAGAATGAGCATTTTGAAATCTTTTCTGAAGAAAACAAAGAGCATTCTAAATTGCCTCATGAAGAAAACAAGGTTTTTGAAAATAAAATCATAAAATTTTATGTCAAAATTGCACCTTTCATCAACAGGTTACAAAGACAAATTGCTCTCAAAGTAAATGAGTTGCCAGAAGATCTTATTCAGGCAATCAATAAGCTACCAAAATTTATTGATGGCTTAAGGCAAAAGGTGTTACAATATCTGAACAATGAAAAACATTACACTGTGATATTGGGAGATCATAAACTTCATATTCAACTCATCATCGGAGAAACAATTGAAGATTGGGTTAACCTTGAATGGGGATTAGTGGCAGGTTTCAAAGTTAATAGAAAGACTGATCTTAGCACTCTTCCCAAACCGCTGAAAGAAGTATGCACAGAATTGCTTCGCATGGTCAAAGAGGTACAGGTTCGCATTCAGTCAATACCACCCGAGTGGATCAACTTAGAATACGGCATTCTTGAAGAATACCAGTATGCGATACACTTAGTCAAGTGTACGACACAGGGAATGGCTTATGGGCCAATTGTTTTTGAAGATGATAAAAGAATCACGACTGATTAAATTATCAAAATTGAAGCAAGGACTTATCTCCAACATACTCGGGCCAAAGCAATCATCAAAACAAAAGATCATTTTGACCAGTTAAAAAAGAATTTGTATTCTAACTGGTATTTCTACAGAAATATTAACAATTGCATAATCTTTATAAGTGATTATCCAGGTCTGGAAGATGGAATGCTCTACCAAAAAGTTCTTAACCCAGAAATCTACCTTCCAATGAGTAGAGAAACTAGAAACAAAACCGTAACTACTTCAAGAGAAGATGAAATCCTACTAGATGGTATGACTACTCTAACTACAAGACTCGAAAATGGTAGATTAATCAGTGTGAAATTTGATTGATAGTAGTATATATATTTGTTTGTAAAATAGAAGTATTTACTAGTAAGGATAGTTTACTAGTAAGGATAGTTTACTAGTAATCTGTAATATGTAGTTTGTACATATTTATTTTTACTCAATTTGTAATAGTTTCCTAGCAAGGATAGTTTGCTAGTAATCTGTAATATGTAGTCCTGTACATATTTGTAAAAAAAAATAAAAAAAATAAAAAATAAAAACAGGTACCCGGGAATCAAGGAAGCCCACTCCAAAACAAAAGGAAAGAAAGCAGACGTGACACCACTCTCCAACTTTGAAGAATTAAAAGGAAGTCCCTGAAAGTTCAGAAATTACAAACAAGACCCTCCAGACGTCTATAAAAGGGACATCCAACACATAGAACGGACATCTCTCAGAACACACACAATCCCTTACATCCCTTAGAATCCTTTAGACAACCTTTAGAACACACTTCACCTCTCAAACCTCTCTTCATTTCTCTCCAAACACTTGTAGAACACACACATTCACATTGAAGTTCTTAGTTCTTCAAAGGCTTCGACCTTCACATACCTTGAGTGTTGAGCGTATGTAGTGAGGTAGATCTTCGTAGAAAGATTGCAAAAATCCCACATAGACATCATCTCACCTTGGTTCAAACCCTTCAAACCCATATGAGCTTGTAGATCAAGCTTGTATCATCATCATCACTTCAAATCGTATAATTTGAAGATTTGTATATTAAGGTACTATTTTCAAAACTTTCTTATGAAATATATGTAAATATTATTTCATTTGAATTTATTATCATCATCATCATCAAACTGCATTCGGTCGGCTCTACCGCCCAAATCATTCATTATCATCATATGCATATGGCGTGCTCTGCCGCCTACAACAATCATATTTAAATTCTTGTAATTTACTTATGATTTGTGGACTCCAATTGAGGTCTCACAATCTTGTTCTTTACCTTTCAGTATTTTAATTTATGATTTGTGGACTCCATTTGAGTCTCACAATCTTGTCATTTAATTCATGTTCTTTACTTTCCAGTTATTTAATTTATGATTTGTGGACTCCATTTGAGATCTCACAATCTTGTACTCTAATTTTATGTTCTTTACATTTCTGTAAACTAACTTATGATTTGTGGACTCTCTTTGAGGTCACACAATCAGCTGACTCTTTTTATTTATGTACTTTTCGTTTCTGTTATTTAATTTTTGTAACTAACTTTCATGATCTGTGGATCCACTCTGTGGTCTCGATCAACTAACTCTTTTATTTCTTTTCTTTAAGTTTTATTTCATGTTCTTGTTTATTTAATTTCTTTGTATTTTTATTTGTTTCTTTCATTTTGTTCTTGATACTTTCCTGCTGTCACCTTCTCCTTCCCATCTCTCCCTTTGTCTTATCTTCTTCCGGTGTCCTCCAGCCCCCCTGGGATATAATTAAAATCAATGTTTATCATATAATTAAAATCAATATTTAACAATATCTAATTTATCATTTTTTAAATTAAAGTAAATGGAGAGAAGAACTAAAATCTAAAATAACTGCTTGTGAAATAGTTATTAGCAATATTTTTAATTGTGACTATGTAGTATTCTTTCTAATTAAAATTAATATTTAATTATTTGACATTTAATTATATATTTTCTCAAAATCTAGCATTTGATGTTCAATATTTATTTTTATATATATTATACTTTCAACTACTTAGCATATGGAATAATTATCGATAAATTAAATAATTTCTTTCTTTGCATTGATATAAATTTGGTGTACTTTGTAAACTTATTTAATATATTTATCATTATACTAGTTTGTATAATTTTATTATATTTTACTATTTATATATACATATAACATATATATATATATATCATATAAAAGGTTATCCAATTTTTCAAAATGGTTCAATTGGTTGAATAAGTAACCTAGTGATTCAGTAAATTAACCGGTTCAATATCCGATCCGATTTTTAAAATATTGGTTTGGAGTGCAGATCAGATCATCCATGTCATTCCGATTTCCGAGCATCCTTTGTACCACAACTAATTGTTTTTTTAAATTTTTTCAATTTTTTTTAATATATACTAATTCGGAAAGTATGAACCTGTAATGATCTCGGATAGTTCTCTTGTAAATTGTTGCTTTCTCTTTTTGGGCATAAGATGAAATAGCAGATTGGAACTATTTTTGGTATTTTTCTTATTGAAGAAGGTAGAGTTGGGAGAGAGTAATAGATTGAGAATAGGTAGGAGAGGAAGATGAATTAAAAGATAGAAACTTTGATTACTTTTTTCATATCATTTACATTCCTAACTGCCGTATTAAATAGGGCAGAGAAAAAGTCTTAGGGTTATAATTATAATAAATCATACCCTAAGTTTTGGGCCTAATTACAAAATTAATAAAGACAAGAGCAATTCGGCCGAAGCCCAATTATTACACAATAGATAATAAGTAGTAAACCCAAGAGTTGACCCGCCAACCTAAACTCTAATTCTTAGTCCCAAATTGGCATCCCCAATTCCCCTAGTCGAGAACCCTAAAGGTGACACCTTTGATCCACTGCTAATATGCCATTCTCATTTGAAAGCCAACCCCTCATCTCCGGCAAACCCCTAAGCGTTAGACTCTTTCTCTATCTTCATTGCACACACATCATTACTCTCCCCAATTTGTGGTTCTTGTCCACAAGAATCAAAATCTGGGAACTTAGCTCGTATGAACTTCTCATCCTCCCAGGAGTGAAGATTTGAATCAGCATCACCCCAGTCAATAAGAAGTCGGGGTACAGTGATATGATCTCGGGTGATGGTGCGGCAATCGAGTACGGTGACTGGTGACAAGGTGAAGAGGCCATCTGCAGAAGAAGGTGGGAGTTGAGATAAGACGACAATACCTTCTCCAATTTTTTTCTTTAGAAGAGAAACGTGAAAAACTGGATGCACCCTAGAGTCGGCAGGAAGATCTAACTTGTAGGCTACGGGCCCGATCATTTCTAAAATTTTGTAGGGACTGTAGAAGCATGAAGACAACTTCAAGCTCTTGCGAAAGGAGACGGAGTTCTGCCGATATGGTTGAAGCTTCAGGTATACGTCCTCTCCCACCTCAAAACACTTGTCAACTCTAGATTTATCAACATAAAATTTCATTCTATTCTGGGCTTGGAGTAAGTTGTTTCTGAGGGTCTGTAACATAAGCTGCCTATCTCGGATAATATCCTTTACCAAGTCGCTAGGAGTGTCTAGATAGGGACCCATAGACAAATATGGTGGATCATACCCGTAGAGGGCCTTAAAGGGGGTGGCTTTCAGGACAGTGTAGTGATTGGTATTGTACCAATGTTCTGCCAATGGGAGCCACTTGAGCCAATGTTTGGAAGCGCTTGAGGTCATGCATCTGAGGTAGTTCTCCAAACATTAGTTCAACCTCTCAGTTTGGCCATCCGTTTGAGGGTGGTATGTTGAGGAAGAATTCAGATTTACCCCTAAAGCCTTGAAAAGACCCCACCAGAAATTACTGGTTAAGATCTTATCTCTATCAGTCATCAGATTGACTGGTAGACCATGGAGCTTGTAGATGTTGTCTAGGAATAATTTAGCAACTCACTGAGCTGTAAAAGAGTGTGACAAGGCTAGGAAGTAGCCAAACTTGGTGAGTCAATCAATGACTACCAAGATTACATATTTGCCTCCAGATTTAGGTAGCCCCTCTATAACATCCATGGAGATGTGACTCCATGGTTGATCTGGCACTGGGAGGGGTTGTAGAAGGCCTTGAACGGGCCTTGGGTTAGGTTTGTTTAGACTGCAGATCCCACAATCCTTGATCATTAACTCTACATCATGCTTCATTCTTGGCCAGTAAAAAACCCTCTTTAATCTCATATAGGTGCCATTGACCCCTGAGTATCCTCCACAGGAAGAATTGTGCATAGCTTGTAAGAGTTTACTCCTTAAATCAGTTGAACTTCCTACTGCTACCATGCCCTTGTATCTGAGTAATCCTACAGTTTTTGTAAACTCAGGGTAAGAAGCAGGATCAGTGGTTTTAGCAATCATGATTCCCTTCAGATGTATATCACCTACATAGCTCTCTAATACTTGAGTGACCCAAGCAGGAATAGCAGTACTTAAGGCCATGAGCTCCCCATTAGAAACTTGCACCCTAGATAAGGAGTCAACAACTCTATTGTCACTACCCTTTTTGTAGCATATCTTATAGTCAAGGCCTAGTAATTTAGTTATCCACTTATGTTGAGGTGGACTGATAAGCTTCTAATCCATAAGGTGCTTTAGAGCTTGCTGATCAATTTTTATGACAAATTTTTTGCCTATCAGATAATGTCTCCACTTCTGTACAACCATAAGAACAACCATAAATTCTTTCTCATAGATAGATCTAGCCTGATTCCTAGGGGAGAGAGATCTGCTCATGTAAGCTAGTGGCCTCCCTTGTTGCATCAGCACTGTTCATGCCCCTACTCCACAAGTATCAGTTTCTACTGTGAAGGGAAATGAGAAATATGGTAATGCCAGGACTAGAGCAGTTGAATGGTTGTCTTGAGAGCTACGAAAGCTTGCTCAGCCTCATTGTTCTAATGGAACCCATTCTTCTTGAGTAGAGTCGTTAGGGGCTTGCTAATTACACCATAGCCTTAGATAAACTTCCTGCAATAACTTGTTAACCCTATGAACCCTCTCAGTTGTTTGAGCATTTTAGGGATAGACCATTTCATCATATAGTCAACCTTCTAAGGGTCTGTGGATACCCCATCTTGTTTGATGATGTGTCCCAAGTATTCAATACTTGTCTGGTTCATGAGAGATTGGAAGGTAGTAGAGGCATTGCACAAACCAAATGACATGACCAGGAACTCAAAGTGTCCATGATGGGGGCTGAATACTGTCAAAAATCTATGCTCAGGTTTCATGAATATTTGGAAGTACCCTGACCTCAAATCTATCTTTGAGAAATACTTAGCACCATGTAACTCATCCAACAGCTCATCAATAATAGGAATAGGAAACTCATGTTTGATGTTATGTTAGTTGACATATCTGTAGTCAACACACATCCTCTAAGTGCCATCCTTCTTTTTTACTAAGATAACTGAGGAAGCAAAATGGCTTTTGCTAGGTTGCATAATCTCTGTATCTAGCAATTCTTTTACTATCTTCTCAATCTCATCCTTGTGTATATGTGAGGACCTATATGGAAATTGGTGTCTAGGAACACTCCCTGGCTTGAGAAGAATTTGGTGATCAACACTTCTGGGAGGGGGCAGTCCTTCTGGCTTATTAAAGATGTCTGAAAATTCTTCCAAAAGTTTAGTTATCTCAGGTGGCTTAGTCAGTGTAGAATCCACTGAATACAATATATACACCTGATCTATGTCTATCCTTGCTTCAGTGTGGAGTAGCTTGTACATGGAGTGGTGAGTCATGAACCTGCATTCTTGCTGTGGCCAATTAGCTTGGAGCTTAATATTCTTCCCATTATATTTGAAAGCTACTGTCATCTTCTCATAATTTAGTTCCAAAGGACTGCAGGCCTTTCCCCAATTCCATCCTAAGATGATATCACACCCTTCATATTGTAATAGCCTGAGTGGATAAATAAGTTTATGATCTTGTATCTCCCATTGAAAATCAGTAACTTGTTTGGAACTAATCAGCTTATAACCAGTAGCTGCCTTAATAAGAAGAGGATTAACATCTTCAGTCACACACCCAAGTAGCTGAGCAGTGGCTTCCTTAATGAAACTGAGAGAACTACCAGTGTCTAAGAGGATATGTAGAGTGTTTCCTTCATAGGTTCCAGTGAACCTAATAGTGGAAATGGAGCCCTCTCTATTCAAGGAATAGATAGATAATAGTACCCCTTCCAATGGCTCAGGAATTGGAGTTTGATCTTGTAGGTGATCCGTCATAGCTAACTCCTCCTCCTCCTCTGTCATAAACATATATAGGCTCCTGTTCTTGCATCTGTGGCCATTTTTCCATTTATCATCACAGTTATAATAGAGTCCTTTTGTCAGCTGTAGAGTTCCGAGGTAAAGTTGTAGTAGGGGATGTTCCTGAAGTTAGGTTGGAAAACCTAGAGGATCCCTGTTGAAAACCTCTGAAAGAACCCCTGAGCTTCTTGGTGAATACCTCTTGAGAGATGAGTTGGTTTTTTCCCAAATCAATAGCCTGAGCTAAGGATGTAGGTTCAAACATTGAGATAACAGCCCTCATTTCCTCACTAAGACCACTGAGAAAACTGCCTAGGAAATAAGTCTCAGTATAAGATTTGTTCTCAAACAACAATAAGCATTCCTTAAGTTCCTTAAACTTGTCCACATAATCAGAATATTCTCCTGTGTGCCTCAGCTTGTTAAATTGCATAACAACCTGCAGCTCTTTAATATCTTCAAATTTATCTAACACTTTTTGCAAAAATTGTTTCCAGGTCAGATCAACCTTGGAAAAGTTGAAGGATTGGAACCAAAGGGCTGTCAGCCATTCAAAACTCATGGCAACAAGAGCTATTTTCTGCTCATCCAATAAGTTGGGCATCATGTGAAAATAGGCAGTAAGTATATTTAAGTATCTAAACCCTATCTTGAGTGCCATCAAATTTTGGGAAGTCAATTTTGGGTATTGGGGTAAGTATTTGTGAGTTTTGGGAAGTGTAAGATCCCTGTGAGAAATCAGATACACCCCGAGGTCTAGAAGTGAATGAAGTTCTAGGTGGATAAGGTTCAGACGTGGCTAATTTGTAGGGTGTATAATTTTTAGCTTTGAGTAGGTAGGTGTCTGGGAAAATGGGTTTATGGGGTGGTTCACCCAGTATAGAGCCCTCTTCATCATGTTTTGTCTTCTCAATTTTTTGTATGAATGGGTGAACAGAAGTTAACATAGCAGTGATTTTCGTAATTTTTTCTGTGTTACATGTTTGAACAGAGGATATGCCATCCATTTTGGAGCCCAGACTTTCCACTCGATGACTGATCAGCTGACCAGCTTCATCTCGTTGCACATTCTCTAGCTTGATAGCATCTAAAGCTTCCTGCATCACTCTCATCCATGTGTTATCAACCATAGTCACAGAATCGTGGCTATTGATACCAATTGTAATGATGTCGGATATTTCTCTTGTAAATTGTTACTTTCTCTTTTTGGGCATATGATGAAATAGCAGATTGGAACTATTTTTGGTATTTTTCTTGTTGAAGAAGGTAGAGTTGGGAGGGAGTAATAGATTGAGAATTGGTAGGAGAGGAAGATGAATTAAGTGAGAGAAACTTTGATTGCTTTTTTTATATCCCTTACATTCCTAGCTATCGTATTAAATAGGGCAGAGAAAAAGACTTAGGGTTACAATTATAATAAATCCTACCCTAAGTTCTGGGCCCAATTATAAAATTAATAAAGACAAGAGCAATTGGGCCGAAGCCTAATTATTACACAATAGATAATAAGCAGTAAACCCAAGAGTTTACCCGCCAACCTTAACCCCAATTCTTAATCACGATTTGGGGTTCCCAAATTGACATCCCCAATTCTTCTAGTCAAAAACCTTAACGGTGACACCTTTGATCCACTGCTAATATGTCCTTCTTCTCCGAAAGCCAACCCCTCTTCTCCGGCAAATCCCCCAGCCTTAAACTCTTTCTCTATCTTCATTGCACACACAATAGAACCCTAAATAAAAATAAAAAATTAAATTAAATCATAATAAATTGAAAAAAATAGTACATAAATGTAATAGAAAATGACACATGATCTGAAATCGTTGGATTGTAATTAAAATCACTTCTTCCACCTCGTCTTGTAGAGTAGGGGCATTCATCAGTGAAATGAAGCACACTCTTGCATCAAAGCCTCAATTGTGCCTCCATAATTGTATACACATATTTAAATCTTCTTTCACTAGTACTGAACTAAACTGAACTATGTTGAATTATGTTGTACTATGTTGTCCGCCTATTATTGGAGGGAACCATATGACTAAAAATGAACCTTAATTGAGAAAGACCTCGAAAATCTATCTCAGGTAGGATTTGACTGGGCCAACTGGGAGAATTTCCACATGGGTTTGACCTTGTGTAAAATAAGCTTACTAGGTCAAGTGACAGGGTCGACCCTGTGCGCGCGGGCTTCACTAAAATGGCTCGTTCTCACTTGTTTCTCGTCCGATTGAACCGATTCAACTTGCACAGTGCTCTTAACTAGATTCTCCATCTTCCTAAGCTCTTCAAACACACATTTGGATTATTTTGAATAATCTCCATCAATTCTCATGATCTTTTCTCTTTAAATTCAATCCAAGAACCTAATTGGTGCATCATTTAGCTCTCCAAGCACATATTTGATCATTTTGCATCAAATAATCATCAAATTCACCACTATTACTGCAAAACTCACAAATACATCAAAAACTCCAAATGATAATATAATGAGCATAATAACTATGAAAATCACACAACTTATCAATTTTAATATCATCTATCCATATCCAAAAATTGTGTAAAATACACAACTGTTACCAAATAATCTCTCAATTCGCATGAATTATAAAGAATAGACATATCTCAAAACTCCCAAGTAAAATATATATAAATGAACATGCTAATCAGATACCAACAGACATGAGCATTCCCACCAACACACTTTGCTATTCTTAGACCACACAAATAATGTGTAGTTGATGAAATTGCTGATTAGCTCGTGGTTGTGTTTTTAAATGGTGTTCTTTGCCAAATTTCAAGTTAATGTACGGAATAATAAATGAAGAACATATAAATAAAACAATAAAAACATAAAGAGTGATTACCTAGTTTGATTAATCAACCTAATCTGGAGTGCTTGCCCAGTGAAAAAAAATCTCAACTACTCCAGTACAATCATACTAAGGTACTTACACACAATATTTTTAAACACGGACCGTATATCAAACCGATCAATTTACTGGGTCATTTGGTTACTAGTTCGACTAGTTGAATCGTTTTAAGAAAATTGGATGATCCGTAATAAGATATTTATTTATAATATATGTATGTGAACATTAAAATATAAAATTAAATAAACAAAATAGTATCATGATTAATATATTAAATTAAGTTTAAAAAAGTACTTAGTTTTTATCAATGCTAAGTAAATAAAGTGTTTATCGACATTTCTTCCATAAGTTAAACAGTTAAAAATATAGTATTTATTAAATTAAAATAAACATAGAACATCAAAATATTAGATTATGAGACGATACATAATTAAATGGCAAACAATTAAACATTGATTTTAATTACAAAGAATATTGTATAATTAATAACAATTAAAACATTGTTAATCTTTATTTCATAAGCCACTATTTTAGATTGTATTTCTTCTCTCCATTCATTTTAACTAAAATGATAAATTAGATGTATTTTTAAATATTTATTTTAATTCTATGCTAAACATTGATTTTAATTAAAATGAGGTTACATTATTTTCAATTTGTGCATTATGATTATTATTATTATTATTATTATTATTATTATTATTATTATTATTATTATTATTATTATTATTATTATCCAAACAATAATAAAAACATGCCTTATCACACTTGGTTAAGTGCACAATACACAATTATGTATTTTTTGGAGGTTGCGAATTCGAATCCTCCTCACGCATGAAAGAATTAAATATGGACCGGTTCGACCGATTTTCATCGGGTTTAAAAGATTTGACCGGTTCGCTGCGTGTCATTTCAACCCGGAATTTAAATATAATCTGAAGTTACATAAACTATGCGCTCATGTTCATTATCATGTACGTGTACATTGTTGTGAACATGCAAGGTCAGAATATAGAAACTAAAAACAAGTAAAGAACACGAAGTTGGTAACCATGTTCGATCAACTGATCTACGTCAGGGGGCCTTATCAGGTCCGTGAGAAATAGTTTACTGCTCCGTTGAATGGTTACAAAGGCTATTACACAAAGACTCCCGTCATTCGACCAATTTCCTACCCGATTCAACCTCTTTCACTAAACTGAATTGTGAGCTCCCCTCACAACCTAGAATCCCTCTAGTTCCCACAAGAAATCTCTCCCGAGACTCCTCTAAGTGTGTATGAAAGTGAGTTTCAAACACAGACTAGAAACACAATGATTTAACCGATCAAACATAGTCTACCTGAATACTATATGCTTCGAATGTGAAGTCTTTTAACTCTCAGCCCTTTTGTGTATTCGTAAAATTCGTGTTCTCTAAACTAGTCTGAATCTCAGGCTATTTATAAGAAACAGTTATAGCCTAAATAAGGTATTCAGAATTCCTATTTTGACTAGGATTTAACAAGGAAATAATTTCCTTATATAAATCGGACTTTCCGAGTTTAGATGTCTTCCTTGAATAGAACTCCTTCTTTCCTTCTTGATCTTCATCACGAACAAGGCAGCTTCTATTTTGAAACGTCCATCTTGAATCTGCAGCTTCAACTCCTTGAATCTAGCATGGCACGTCTCTTGTAATCTTTCTAGACAACCATGTACATGATCATGTCTCTGAACATGATTAAGTACATGTCTTGATCTTTAATCAGATTGACAGCGGAATGTTCATAGAAATGTCCAGAACATGTTATTCGAACATGAATAACCAAAACCTTTTGTGTACTTTTGAAATTGCCATAATATCTAATCAGATAATGACAATCTAGAACACTTTAGTGCAGATGGCACTAACAATCTCCTTATTTGTCTTTATCTGGTTGCAAATCAGCTTTATGTTTTACAAGAACACAACCCCTTGAACTGTAAAATTATGTACTTAAAAAATACTTGGATGTTGTGAAGAACATCATATGATTCAGCTGTGTTTCACTTTCTTATCAGCTTGTACCTGCTTTGCTATATTGATTTTTTTCTTTTATATTTTTATCTTTTGATAGCAGTTTCAATTTTTTAGCAGATATGAATCATATAGGGAAGAAAAACAATCTGTTGCATAACAAAATAGCTATTACAAACTATTAAAGCAAAAAACAAAATACCTTGCAAAACATGATATAAGATAAGTAGAACAGAAAACAAACATAAAAAAACTTATATTGCATTACTCCCCCTATTTGCCACCGAGAAAGGCAAATGAGTAATAACCAGCAACTACTCAGATTTGTCAGGGTCTTGATCAGCATCATCTTGTTTAGATCCTTCTTCTGCTTCAAAACCTTCTTCTTCATCTTCAGTTTTTGTCTCTTCATCAGCCTCTTCTTCGGTCTCAGCTTCCTCTTCCTCATCAACTTCTTCTTCAGCAGCCTCCTGTTCTTCTTTATGAACCTCTTCTGTAGTCTCTTCTTGGATAGCTTTAGCTTCCTTCTCTTGTGCTGCAGTCTGTGCTTTTCCTTACTTTGATGCTGGAGTATATTTTTTCTGAGTAGCAGCTTCGGCAGTACTTGTAAGCTTGTGCAAGTTATGAACATTCTCAGGAACATCTACTGCTGGGGAGGCAAAATCTTCTCCTGATGAGAGATCAGCAATCATTGCTTGAATTTTCATCTTCTAAAAAGTATGCTCAGAAATCAGACGAGTATGAAACTCCAAGCTTCTCTCTAGAAACTTCAGCACATGACTCTTAGGTGAGGATTCATCAACAGTATCATCCATTTCTTTCTTAGATGACAGGTACTACTTGAACTGAAGGTGAATGTGAGGATCTCCTATCTCAGGAGCAACCTTGATCACAAGAGGCTTGTTGAGTAGAACAACTTGGTCTTTCTTTGAAGAGACATTCTTCTTTTGTTGCTTGATTAGGCTGTAGATTAACGAAGGATAGCATAGTAGCCCATTGACCACTGTAGATTCAACACTGCTGATGATCTTGCCAAACACAAACTCACCAAAATTGAACTTCTTTCTAGTTCCGAGGTGATAAAAAAAAATTTCCTTGAGCTTGAGTCACTGATGCTTTGTACTTCGTGGGTAGCCAATTATGGATCAAAATTCTGAACAGAGCCCCATACTTGTGAGTCAGCTTGGAAGTTGGGATAGTCTGCAGATGTGATGGCCATTTGCTGTAGATGCCCTGGGTCAGTTCCTCAGCAACCATCTCCCAATCATCGATCTTCTTGTACTCCCCCTCAGATGCACATCCCAGAAATTCATTAATGAGATCTGGAGAAAACTGCAGCATCTCTCCTCTAACAAATACTTTATGAAAATCTTCAGACTCTGGATCATCAATCTCTTTGGTTAGATTACAGTAGAACTCAGACACAACCTTAGGCACAAACTTTTGCACCTTCTTCACAGTGCCTAAAAGACCAGCTTTCTCCAACAAGGTATACACACCAGTGGCCAATAGTGTATCCTTGTTAACCTTCTTCTCAGAGATCATTGACCTCTGCTTCACCTGGTCCCACAAATCAGCATACTTTGTAGAACGATAGATAGATTGGCTTGAAGTACCTGGAACACGAACAATCTGTTTGAGAGCTTCAGGCTCATGTTCACTTGACTGTGAGTGAACATCTTCAGGTACATCTTCCAGCTGGACAGCTTTTTTAGCTTTCTTGAAAGGACCAGTCATTTCAGCAGCTTTTCTCTTCTTTATAGACACAGTAGTGGATGGTGGGGTGATAGAAGCTCAGCTTTGAGTCACAGGAGTTCTTGGCACTAACTGCACCACAGTAGTAGAGGCCTTCTTTCTGGGGGTTTTCTTCTTGACAGGTGATCTGGAAAATGGATCATATTGAGCAGATGCAAGCAACTTCTCCTGTTGTGGAATAGGAGTCTTCTCAGCAGATTCAGAGGATGAACTCTAAACAACTGCTTTCTCTGTTGGATCAGCAACTAAAGGTCTATGAATGACCTTCTTCTTTCCTTTTGCAAGAGCAACTGTTATGGCTTGCATCTTAAGGCTTAATGGAATATCATCTTCTTTGTCTTCATCATCTCCTTCTGCAGTAGAAGGTTGAATAGGTGACTTCAGCACAACACTCGCTGGAGTAGATGTTTCCGCAGTGCTCTTCTCTGTAACATGTGCATCAACATGTTCAGGCACATCTTAAGGCTTAACATGATCATCCGCAGCAGATCCCTTCTCTTTCTGAAGGACTTGGACAGCAGATGCTGTGACGATCTTGTTTGATGAAGGTATTGTAGTCTTCTTGGTTTTCTTGACTGCAGTTCCCTTTGTTCTTGTCTTTTTTTTTGTTGACATCGTAAGACTTCATGGCTTCCTTTAAAAGATCTTGGATTGAAAGACTTTGGGTCTTTATTTTCTTCGCAGAAGAAGCAATTTCTTGCTCTTCCGTCTCCATATCTTCTTCCTCTTCGTCTTCATAGAATGTTTCAATCAATTCTTCTGTATCTTTGCTCGAAGACTCATCGCGAAGTGTCCTCTAAACAGGCTTCTTATATGTTGATTCGCCTCGAACTTGCCTATCAAACTCATCCTCCTCCTAGAACTGGTCTTGAGGTTTGGAATATGTAACATTTCCATACCTCATTCTGGGTTTCATGAATTTCTTGGGACGGACAAGTTTTCTTTTTGGAGCCATTGATAATATATGGGTGATTGAAATGAATGATCAGCAAGAAAAACAATGGCAAATAAGGGAGGAAACTCAGAAAACTCAGAGGATTTATCGAGAGAGAAGGGTGTTTTGATTTCAGAATTTTGAAAAGTGAACATTCTCTCTAAATGGCTAAACATATATATAAGAGAGTATTCCATTCATAAAAGAAACATAGGTTTCCATTAAACTAAGAAATCAGAGGGAAATCCTGGAAAATCAGAGATGACGATAGCACGTCAGAACTAGCCGTTGACAAGGATGTACTCAGAGTTTGAATCATGATCATGTACATCTGTGGGAACATTTATGGGAATGTTCAGTCCCTTTGTGCAGGAATGGCTCTTTCCTGCTGAGTGTAAAATAAACACACTCGTACCCCTCTTCTTGGTTTTACTGAACCAAGCACACCCCAAGGGATGCTCTGAGTTTCTCAAATCGAGTTGTATCCAATCCCTTGGTAAACAAATCAGCTAGTTGATCTTCTGTCTTTATGTGTTCAATCTTTTAACACTTCTACTTCAACCAGCTCTTTGATGAAGTGATGTCTGATATCTATATGTTTGGTCCTCGAATGCTGCACTAGATTCTTTGAGATGTTGATAGCATCTACATCATCCAGATGATCTGAGTAGAGCTGCTCCCTACTGCAATGTATTCTGCTTCTGCTGTAGATAGGGATATGCAGCTCTGCTTCTTACTGAACCAGGAAACAACATTGTTTCCTAAAAAGAAACAAGCACCTGAAGTGCTTTTTCTGTCATCTGGAGATCCAGCCCAATCAACATCATAGTATGCAGTAATACTTGCATTTGTATCTGAAGTATACCACAAACCATAATCGGCAGTTCCATTGATGTACTTGATGATGTTCTTAACAACCTTCATGTGACTCTCCTTGGGACAAGACTGATATCTGGCACATACTCTCACACTGTATGCTATATCTGGTCTGCTTGCAGTGAGATATAGAAGACTTCCAATCATGCTTCTGTATAGAGTTTGATCAACTTTAGTTCCTGCATCATCTTTTCCAATCTTGACTGTAGTGCTGATAGGAGTTCATTTGTGCTTGGAATTTTCAAGTTTGAACTTCTTCACCAAGTTTCTGGCATACTTGGATTGAGAGATGAATATCCCTTCTTCTGACTGCTTTATCTGAAGTCCTAAGAAGTATTTTAGATCTCCAACAAGGCTCATCTCAAATTCAGTTTCCATGTCTCTGATGAAGTTCTTGACCATCTTATCAGACACTGATCCAAACACTATATCATCCACATATACTTAAACCACACTTACTTGTGATTTTTCCTTTCTGATGAACAGTGTTTTGTCTTCTCCTCCTCTATTATATCCTTTGCTTACTAGGTATGTAGCCAGTCTTTCATACCATGCACGAGGAGCTTCCTTCAAGCCATATAAAGCCTTCTTTAGTTTGAACACAAACTCTGGATGTTGTGGATCTTCAAATCCTTTAGGCTATGAAAACAAACACATCCTTCTTCAGGAATCCATTCAGAAAAGCACTCTTGCATCCATCTGGTATAGTTTGAACTTCATGATGCATGCCATGGCCAGAAGAAGTCTGACTGATTCAATCATTGTAACTGAAGCAAAGGTTTCATTAAAATCAATGCCTTCAATCTGAGAGTAACCTTGAGTAACCAGTCTAGCTTTATTCCTTGTAATGTTTCCAGCTTCATCAGTCTTGTTCTTGAATATCCACTTAGTTCCAACAATGTTGACTCCTTCAGGTTTCTGAACCAAATCCTAAACATCATTCTTTTTGAACTGTAGAAGTTCTTCTTGCATGGCCTCAATCCAGTAATCATCTTTAAGAGCTTCTTGGATGTTTTTGGGTTCAATTTTGGAGGTGAAACAGACATAGGATATCTCATCATGCATCCTCTTTCTTAGTCTGCTTCTTCTCATCCTTCCTTCATAAATATCTCCAAGTACTTCTGAAGTAGGATGATTCTTGATGATCTGCTTCGAAGGCTTTCTGTGCCTTACTGTCTGTTCTTCAGTTTCTTTGTCTGTATCATCATGAACTTTAGGATGTTCAAAGATATCTGTGTGAACATTATCTTTAGAGGTATTGACAGTATTGTCCTGATCATCAAATCTAACATTGATTGGCTCAATCACAACCTTTGTCTCTTTGTTGTAAATCCTGTATGATTTACTATTCCTGAAGTATCTAACAAAAATCCCTTCTACACCTCTGTGGTTCATCTTGCTGAGATACTCTCTGTCATTGAGTATATAACATATGGTTCCAAACACATGAAAGTACTTCACTGTTGGTTTCTTCTCATTCCAAATCTCATATGGAGTAGTGAAAGTACCTGGTCTGAGATGAACTCTGTTGCTGATGTGGCATGTAGTGTTGATGGCTTCTGCCCAGAACATAGCAGCAACTCCTTTAGCAGCAATCATGGTTCTTGCCATCTCTTGAAGAGTTATGTTCTTCCTTTCCACAACTCCATTCTGCTGAGGAGTTTTGGGGGCTGAGTACTCATGACTGATACCATTCTCACCGAAGAATGTATCAAAGTACTGGTTATCAAATTTCTTATCATGATCACTTCTAATTTTGATAATTTGATCATTCTTCTCAACTGTGATCTTGCAGGCTAATCTCTTGAATGTTGTGAAAGCTTCACTCTTGTCTCTGAGAAAGTCAATCCAAGTAAACCTTGAGTAATCATCAATGCAGACAAGCACATACTTCTTTCCTCTGTAGCTTTCCATAGCCATAGGCCCCATTAGATCTATATGAATGAGATCTAGAATTCTCTTGAAAGTTCTGTCTTGCACTTCTTTGTGTTGGGATCTGGATTGTTTCCCAATCTGACATGGACCACAGACTTTGTCTCTATCACTACTGAGCTGAGGTAGCCCTCTGACAATCTCCTTACTAATGATCTTCTGGAGATTTCTGAAGTTGATGTGTCCAAGTTTCTGATGCCAGATCTCAGACTCTTCTACAGATGTTCTTTGAAATGTTAAAGAACATTGTGCAGGAACATGTAGCTGATAACAATTGTCAGCTGATCTCTTTCCTTCCATGAATAAGTCATTATTCTTATTCATAACTCTGCAACTTTCCTTGGTGAAGACTACAGTCATGTCATCATCACATAGTTGACTGATACTTATCAGATTAGCTTTAAGTCCATCAACTAGCATAGCCTTCTTAAGATTTGGCATTCCTTCAACAATCAACTCTCTTTTTCCTATTACTTTGCCCCTTTTTCTATCTCCAAAGGTAACAAAGTCTGACGAGCAAGCTTTCAGATTATGCATCACAGAACAATCTCCAGTCATGTGTCTTGAACAACCACTGTCAAAATATCAACTTCTTTTATCTTCAACTCTCAAGGAAGTATGAGCAATTAGGCTGGTCTGCTTGACAACACATTGTTTCTTCTATGCAGGCTTCTTCCTTTTCTCAGTAGTTGATTTCTTCTGGGGGTTGCTGGAATGCTGAGCCACAAATCTTCTTCTCATTTTCCTCAGATCAAAGAGATATTTTTCACAATGAGGACGAATGTGGCCTTTTTCTTCACAATAATGGCAGATGATTCCTTTTTTGTTGCCATTATTTGCAGTCATCTTCTTGTTAATGTTCTTCGGGATGTTCTGAATATTATTTTGTACATGCACTGGCTGGCTTGTACTTGCTTTGACAAACACTATCTTGGATTTTCTGCTATTGTATCCAAGACCTGGATGACTCTTCCCAGAATGTCCTGGGGTAGTAAGAATCTTATCAAGATTCTCAGATCTATTATTCAGCATGTTGACATTCCTTTTGATGGACTTCAGTTTTGCAGACAGCTCTTCAATCTCTTTCTTTTACTATTGAATAATGACCTTCTGTTCTGTCAGATTTGATTAATTCCCCATTTTCTTTGAGCAGATCTTTGTTGTGAGATTGCAGAGTCATGTTGATCTCAGCTACTTCAAGCCATTTTTCATACATCTCTTTGTAGGTCTGAACAAACTCCTCATGGCTGAAATCTTCATTGTCTGAGTCTTCATCTTCTGCAAGTTTGAAAGGATCCTCGAACTCAGAGACTTTTGCTGTAAAAGCATAGGTCTCTTCTTCTGATTCACTGCTACTTTCTTCAGAATCATTATCACTAAGAGAGGCATTGTAGTTCTTTTTATTCTTCTTCAGAGTGTTGGCACATTCAGCTTGAATGTGTCCAAAACCATCACACTCTCTACACTGAATTCCTCTCTTTGTATTTGAAGGTTGAAACTCTTTCTGCTCACTGTTAGAGTTTCTATCTTGCTGGGGATTGCTAGAAGATTGTCTTCTGTTGTTGGACCTCCTGGAAGACTGCTTGTTTACTCTTTTAAGCATTCGACTGAAGTTCTTGGTGATAAGGACCATATTGTTCATTGTATCTGAATCAAGTACAAGTTTTTATTTCTGTACATGTTCAGGTACATCTTCAGAGACTTCAGTTTTAAGAGCAATACCTCTCTTCCTTGAGCTACTGTCTTCATCATCCAGATTCATCTCGAACGTCCAAAATGACCCCATCAGTTCATCAAGCCTCATACTCTTGATGTTCTTGGCTTCTTCAATAGCAGCAACTTTGTAGGCAAACTTTCTTAGAAGAGATCTGAGAACCTTCCTCACAAGCTTCTCATTACTGATAGGCTCTCCAAGGGCAAAACTCTCATTTGATATGCTTCTCAGTCTGGTATTAAACTCTCCAATGGATTCAGATTTTTCCATTCTGAGACTTTCAAATTTTGAAGTCAGATTTTGAAGTCTTGACAGTCTCACAGAACTTGTCCCTTTAAAGGTAGTCTCCAGAATATCCCATATAGCTTTTGCAGTCTCACTAGTTGAAATTAGATTGAATGTCTCAAGATCCACTGCAGAGAATATTGCATTGAGATTTTTGGAGTTGACATTGTACCAGTTCTTCTGCGGCACAATCCACTCTCCTTGTTCAATCTCCACATGCTTTTCTTCTTTGGCAATAGTTGGATTTTCCCATCCATCAATGACACTCTTCCATGTGAGTTCATCAATCGATCTTAGGAACGCCCTCATCCTTGTTTTCCAGTAGGGATAGTTGTTTCCTTCTAGCAATGGTGGTCTGACCGTAGGTCCTCCTTTGATTGCACTCATGACTGGACTGCAACCAAAACCTTCACGCATATATGTAGCTTTCAGGACTCTTTTCGCACTAAAAACCAAAGGCGACCCGCTCTGGTATCAATTGAAGTTACATAAACTGTGCGCTCATGTTCATTATCATGTACGTGTACATTGTTGTGAACATGCAAGGTCAGAATATAGAAACTGAAAGCAAGTAAAGAACACGAGGTTGGTAACCCTGTTTGATCAACTAATCTATGTTAGGGGGACTTATCAAGTCCGTGAGAAACAGTTTACTACTCCGTTGAATGATTACAAAGGTTATTACATGAAGACTCCCATCACTCGACCCCTTTCCTACCCGATTCAACCTCTTTCACTAAACTGAATTGCATGCTCCCCTTATAACCTAGAATCCCTCTAGTTCTCACAGGAAATCTCTCCCGAGAGTCCTCTAAGTTTGTATGAAAGTGAGTTTCAAACACAAACTAGAAACACAATGATCTAACCGATCAAACCTAGTCTACCCGAATACTATATGCTTCGAATGTGAAGTCTTTTAACTCTCAGCCCTTTTGTGTATTCGTCAAATTCATGTTCTCTAAACTAGTCTGAATCCTAGGCTATTTATAAGAAACAGTTATAGCCTAAACAAGGTATTCAGAAGTCCTATTTTGACTAGGATTTAACAAGGAAACAATTTCCTTATATAAATCGGACTTTCCTAGTTTAGATGTCTTCTTTGAATAGAACTCCTTCTTTTCTGCTTGATCTTCATCACAAACAAGGAAGCTTCTATTCTGAAACATCCATCTTGAATCTGCAGCTTCAACTTCTTGAATCTAGCATGGCACGTCTCTTGTAATCTTTCTGGACAACCATGTACATGATCATGTCTCTGAACATGATTAAGTACATATCTTGATCTTTAATCAGATTGGCAGTGGAATGTTCACAGAAATATCCAGAACATGTTATTCGAACATGAATAACCAAAACCTTTTGTGTTCTTTTGAAATTACCATAATATCTAATCAGATAATGACAATCCTGAACACTTTAGTGCAAATGGCACTAACATAATCGAACCGGACACATGGTTGGTTACGTTCAAACAACCAATCCAGTCCAATTTTCTAAACACTACTTATACGTTGAATTTTCTTCACACGTCGCCCATTCTCTCCTTTACACCTCCTTTTTTAAAACCTAATTTTTCTTGCATCTCATTTTCTCAGATCTGGGAAGAAAATTCTTACTTACTATCGAACAACTTTGAACAATGATCATTATTTAAGAGAGAGGGTATTTTCAAAATATACACAATAAATTATGTAAAAATAAGTATTTGTGGGTATTTTGGTAAAGGATGGTTAAAATAAATATATTTTTAACTTAGTGGCTAAAATAATTTTTTTACAATCTTAAGTGACTAGTTTTTCCTATTGACACAATTTAATTGGAGTGAAATTTTATTTTAGCCACTTTACATAGTTTATTTTGGCCACAAACATAATATATAGAGCCAACTTCTTTTTAGCCAATTAAGATTTTAAAAAATTTATTTTAGCCACTAAATTTTAAAACTATTTATTTTAACCACTTTGAACTACAATGCCCATAGTAAAAAAAATTGAAAAAATAAAAATAAAAAAATTAGAAAACAAAAAATAAACTATTAACCAACACCCTCTCTCTATTGCTCGTCGTCTTCTTCGAGACCTCTGCCCCACTTCTTCTCCTTTTCCATGTCTCTGACACATCTTCTCATCAGAGTTCGATGATGGCGAACATGTTGCATGAGCAACCAAGTTCAGACGAAAATAGAACTCCGATGGTGATCAGACTGCATGAGCATATCCTAGTGCAACCGAAAAAGAAGAGAAATGATCGTTTCTAGCCATTTCACGGGGCTGGGAGGGGAAAGTGATGGCAGAGGAGAGTCTTACGGCACTGAGGCAGTCGCACGTAGGAGCTGCGCATCGGGACATACGAGTCGATGTTGTGCGCAGGGGCATGTGTGGCGAGGGCCTGCGGGTTGCGCGCTGAGCTAGCGCGTTCATTGAGGGTTGCATGCTTAACCTGTATGCAACCAACACCATCTTCGTGCACGTATGAATCACCTTTTTTTAGAAACTTATCCTTTTCCCAACAACACGAGTCACTTGAGAAGAAAATAGTGTTGGAAAATATCTAGTTAAATAAAAATGTGATGGAAATTGTAAGATTTGCATTAGTTGCAACCTTTCATTTTTATAGAGTTACAACATTTGATTTAATGGTGATCAAGTGAAAAGCCTCACTTTGGAGGCTATAAAAGGGTGCCTCACACTACTTCTCCAACCACACCAAATCATTATGTCTTTTTCCTCTTCTCTAGTTCTTTAGTTTCTCTTTTAGCTCATGCTCGAGTTCTAGTTTGTGTTTGATGACTGTGTTCCAAATTTTATCAAGTTCGAGCATAGTGTTCAGTTCGTCAGAGAAAATTTCGATTTATCCGTTGTATCTTGGGAATCAAATGCTCATATGGGACGAATTTGGTTTAAGGAGACTGTCATCTTCACAGGCTTCAGGTTTTTTTTATTCTTGTTAAAATTGTTCGATTCTTAGTTTATCTCAAAATATTGTTATTTTGATCTTCAATTGTTAGTGTTGTTACGTTGTTACTGTTGTTTAAGGTATTACACTCCACTGGAATTGGATTACAACTGAAGTACACCAAGAAAGGTAGAAGAGAGAATCGAACAATTACAATATTCAACTGAATTTAACAAATTAAGAAGAAAGGAACCGATGTGCAGATTCAAGCCGAGTCGAGGGGACCTCTCTCCGCAAGACAAATACGCCCCGGCTAGTGCTCACGGTTTGGCGGTTGTCTTTCAAAGATGAAACGGCTTCGTCCTTCCGGCAGTAGCACCACAAATCCGGCAAGGTTCCGGCGAACTAGACAATGTCGAGAACTGGGAGCTTTGACTCGAAATGATTCGTATGCAGCAATATGATGTGTGATTGTTTATGCAGAATGTTGCATTTGGATCCATGCAGGATGTCCTATTTATAGGCACATCTCTACTGCAGGGGACAGCTAGGGTTTGAGGGCATTCAAACCAGGTGTTGTAACCCCCTGGAGTTACAGCTCTACCATTAAGCCCTCCAGGAGTTACCTTCTGCAGATCCCGACAGGTGTCCCATGTCGGCTCGGATCCCAACACGTGTCCAGGGCAGCTGCAGACTTTGACTCCCGACAGGAGTTACTTTCGGTTACTGTCCAGCCCACTAACTCCACCAGCTCCAGATGGCAGTTACCTGAAGGCTCCACTTGAAGGCTCTTAACTCATGGGAGTTACACCCTTCAAGCTGGACATGCACCATGTGCACCCACGACCCGGTCCACAGCCGTTATAGACCCGGAACCCGGATAGTCGATCCGCCGACCCGCTCCACGACCCGATCGCTTCTGTACTGTAAAAATGATACGGCTAAGCCCCGGAAGCCCATGTACGCCCAAAGTCCACCCAAAGTCCAATTGCCAAGATCCAAGTCCGAGGACGAGACGAGACGAGCCGGGCAAGGGCAATGGCACGGGCTCGGGCACGGGCACGGGCGGACGCGCGCGTGTGTGCGCGTGTGGGCTCATGGCCCACATCCTTGTGCACTTGAGTACTCCACTTAAGTGTTAATACACTTAAATACACTTCTTAATTTGATTAAGAAATCAATGTGGGATTATTTAATGTGTCTTAAGCACATTATCCCACACACCATAAATGCCCAATCGTGTGACCAACTTTAACCATTTATTTCTCACTCACCGAAAATCGGATTTGAGAAAATAAAAATACTACGATTATCTACTCACGACATAGAGCAATCGTACGGTATTTAATTCCTCCAAAATTAAATATCCCGGTCATGAAAAATCGGATAAAATGAGTCACACTCACTTTATTAAATCCTATTTTCCAACAATCCCCCACATGAGTGGAAATAATGCATGCATGTATGCAGACAAGCAGCCCAGTTCTCTTAGAAACACAACTGCACCAGGATAGGTAGCTTGTGACTTTGAACCTTCCATCTTCCAACACTATCGAGTATACCGGCTGTTTAGTGGACATGATGCCTTGAACTATACATCCTTAGTGTATACCGAGACAATAGTATTGAAAACAGCTGTATATCAAACATTATCTGTTCTCACGTTTGTGTCCTTTTCAGGCCATGGACAACCTCTTTGAGTTCATAAGTATCTCTTTAGAAGCGGCCCCACTTCTCACTTATATAGGTGATCTCCTCTTCCGAGTATCCTGCCATACTCAACCTCATTAGGTTTAGGAATCATTAAAAGTCATAGGACTTATCCTCACCATATTGACAGGTGTGCACTTGGTTTGCCCACAGGGAAATGTACACTTATAATTTTCCAAGTGCTACCAAACCGAATGTTTGTAGCTTGGTTTTCCCATTGAACCAAGTTCTTGGGATCTCCAGTCATCATGGTTGGGTTACCACTACAAGCACTCTTAGAGTGTGGATTTCAAACCCATTCCCTCTAGCAACTTAGCCATTTGATCTCAGTTTAGCCCTTTGGTTAGCGAATCCGTTAGATTATCTATTGACTTCACATAGTCAACTGAGATAATCCCACTTGAGATCATATGCCTCACAGTATTATGCCTCCGACGTATGTGTCGAGACTTACCATTGTACATAGCATTGTGTGCCCTTCCGATAGCCGCTTGACTATCACAGTGAATCATCACTGACGACACTGGTTTTTTCCAGCATGGAATGTCTTCTAGAAAGTTGCGAAGCCATTCTGCTTCTTCACATGCTTTATCCAAAGCGATAAACTTAGATTCCATGGTAGAACGGGCTATACAAGTCTGTTTCGTGGATTTCCACGACACTGCTCCACCTCCGATAGTGAAAACAAATCCACTAGTCGAAAATGAGTCTTTTGTGTCTGATATCCAATTCGCATCACTGTACCCTTCAAGTACAGGAGGAAACCTTGTATACTGTAGCCCGAAGTTCAAAGTATACTTCAAGTATCTTAGAACTCGTACTAGAGCTTTCCAATGTTCTTTGCTTGGATTGCTCGTATACCGACTCAACTTGTTCACAGAACATGCAAGATCAGGTCTAGTGCAGTTAGTGATGTACATCAAACTCCCAATGACCCTTGCATATTCTTCTTGAGCTACCGGTTCTCCTCAGTTTTTGCTCAAGTGTACATTGAGTTCCAATGGGGTCTTAGCCGGCGGACTATCAAAAGCGTTGAATTTCTTAAGCACTTTCTCTATGTAATGAGATTGTGTTAAGACAATTCCACCACTTGTCCGTACTATCTTGATTCCTAAAATCACATCGGCTAAGCCCATATCTTTCATGTCAAAATTTCGTTTCAACATTTGTTTTGTTTCAACAATCACTTGGTGTTCACTGCCTATGATTAACATGTCATCTACATAAAGACAGACTATGACATAGCCATTAGAACTGCTCTTTATATACACACATTTATCACACTCATTGATTTTGAAACCATTTGATAACATCACGTTATCAAACTTCAGGTGCCACTGAATAGGTGCTTGTTTCAGACCGTACAACGATCTAACAAGCTTACACACCTTTCGTTCTTGCCCTGGAGCAACAAAGCCTTCAGGTTGTTCCATGTATATTTCATCCTCCAACTCACCATTCAGAAACGCAGTCTTTACATCCATCTGATGAATTTCGAGATTGTGCAAAGCAGCAATCGCTAAAAGCACCCGAATAGATGTAATCCTTGTTACTGGTGAGTAGGTATCGAAGAAATCATACCCCTCTTTTTGTTTAAAGCCTTTAGCAACCAAACGAGCTTTATACTTGTCAACAGAACCATCTGCCTTATATTTTCGTTTTAGGATCCATTTGCATCCTAACGGCTTACACCCACTTGGGAGATCTGTCAACTCCCAAGTGTGATTTTGCATGATGGAATCAATTTCACTGTTGATGGCTTCTTTCCAGAACGCAGCATCTGGACTAGATAGAGCTTCTTTCAAAGACTTTGGCTCATCATCTAGCATATAGGTGATGAAATCCGGACCAAAGGTTTTAGCCGTCCTAGCTCGCTTGCTACATCTCGGTTCTTCATCCCCAGGATCAGAACTAGTAGCAGCTTCAGAAGTTCGTTTCTCATAACTACCTTCTGTCCTATCCTTATTTTTACAAGGATAGACATTCTCGAAGAATATAGCATTCCTCGATTCCATCATCGTTCCTTCAGTCAACTCGGGAATCTCCGATTTATGAATAAGAAAACGATATGCACTACTGTTAAGTGCATACCCAACAAAGATACAATCAACCGTTTTAGGGCCGATTCTAACTTGTTTAGGAAGTGGCACTTCAACCTTAGCCAAACACCCCCACACTTTGAGGTATTTATAAGACGGCGTGCGTCCTTTCCACAGCTCGTAAGGCGTCACATCCTTACCCTTAAGTGGAATTTTGTTCAGGATATAGTTAGCTGTCAACACAGCTTCCCCCCACAAGTTTTGTGGTAATCCCGAACTTATCAACAAAGCATTCATCATCTCCTTAAGAGTTCGGTTTTTGCGTTCAGCAACACCATTAGACTGTGGTGAATATGGTGCCGTAGTTTGATGAATTATACCCGCCTCTGCGCATAACTCTTCAAACGGGGAAACATACTCTCACTCACCGAAAATTGGATTTGAGCAAATAAAAATACTACGATTATCTACTCACGACATAGAGCAATCGTACGGTATTTAATTTCTCCAAAATTAAATATCCCGGTCACGAAAAATCGGATAAAATGAGTCACACTCACTTTATTAAATCCTATTTTCCAACAGTTACCTCATTTTGTTCAGCTAGATTCTACAAGTAAGAGGAAGCAACTTTTATTTTCCCCTACCCTCTTTCCTTTCTCCCACATCCAACCATCACCATCTTTTTGGGCATGGTGGAGTTCTTGTCAATCGAAGTAGTTCGACGACGACGACAGTGGGCTGCAGTGAGCAACCAAGTGTAGACGAACTGGGAGGGGGATGGCCATTTCTGGCGACGGTGAACTCCCCACCCTGATGACGTATGATGTCCAATCGATCTACGGTCAGAGTTATATACTAGATATGAAGTAATATAGATGGGAATGATTTTTTGCAGAAAATTTGCAGCACCCGTTCTTCATCGGCCGGAAGAAAAAGAAGTAGAAGGAGAGAGAGAAGAAAAGATAGAGAAGAGAAGAGATATGCTGAACATTTCAAATTAATAAAAAATGAAAATAATTAAAAATATTATTAATCCAAGGATATCTTCGAAAACGTTGCTGAAATAAATACTTTAAAAATCTTGTGACTAAAATAATATTTTTAAAATTTGAAATGGCTACTTTTAAATGTATGACTCTAATATATAGTATATACTTATTTAAGCCACCCGGGGCTTTAAATGCCAACAATAACCTTAGTGAAATAAAAATTAAAAATAAAAGGCTGGATCATTTCAAACACATAAATTAAAAACACTAATTTGATAATGAAATGAGGAACAAATTACATGAATTTCCAACACCCACAATACAAAAAGAATACAAATCCAACGTATCAAATTACAAACCCAGCACTACGTACGTATGGGTGCCTTGGAATTAGAAAAATCCGTAGCAAATATGAACATGATTATTGACGACAGCAATTAAGCAGACGCGCAAGTATGTATGTATAGCAAAATTAAAAAGCAAAAAAAATCCATGAACAGCAATATATATGTGGATCGTGACACTTGAAATTAAGCTCCTTCTGCCTCATTATCTCCCTCCATAGTTTCTTGAGACGCTTCTTCAAGCGATTTACCCTTCGACTCAGGCACTGCAAAAGTGCAAATCATCCCAAGTAAATTTATGCATCCAAGAACAATGAGAGAATTCTTGATGCCGATTCCGGCCGGGTAGCCGGCGTCGGCCTTCGCTTTGTCTGTGTTCTGAGCCGCGTAAAGAAAACCATAAGCTCCAACAATGGCGCCGGCCTTTCCAGCTGCAGCTGATATTCCGTGGCAGGTTGATCTTAATCTTGCCGGGAAGATCTCAGCCGGCACCACGAATGTGGTGGCGTTGGGCCCAAAATTTGCGAAGAAAAATGTGAAGCCGTACATCACCACGAAACCGATATGGTTCTTTTCTTTCCAGTGATCGTACGGTATGGCTATGGCGAACATAAACGCCGTCATGAAGAAGAATCCCATCAGCTGGATTGCGAACCTCCCCATTATGTCGATGAACGCAACCGTGAACCAGTAGCCGGGAACAGTGCTGCAGAGCGCGATTAGGGTTTGCGCCTTCGAAATCTTGAACACTTCGTGGATCGCGTTCATCGTTTTGGCAGGCGGGATCCATCCGATGGCGGAGAAGACATCTTTCTGGAAGAGGTTCTGGCTGTAGAAGGCGATGTCGAGGAGGAACCAGGTGGAGCAGGTTCCGAAGAGATGGAGCCCGTGGCGGCGGAGGAATTCCTTCGAGAACAACCCGAAGCTGTTTGCTTTCTGGCCTGCCATTTTCTCCACTTTCTCTTCTTCGGCTTCGATATCCACGTTCAGAACTCTTCCCATGTCCTGCGCCGCCTGCTTCGCGTTCTTCGCCACCAGGGCGGTGTAACGGGCCGTCTCCGGCATCTTCATCCGCCAGTAGAAGGTCAGGGCGGCGGGGAGAGCGCCGAACATCAAGATTATGCGCCACACGTAGTCGGCCTCCGCCGGCGTGGAAGCGGCGGCGTTCTGCTCGTACGTCGGGCTGCTGTAATGGTGGTCGAACGCAGCTGATACAATCAGAGATATAATGCCGCTGAAAAGGATTCCGAAACCCTGCATGGCGAAGACGGCCGCGATAAACGCGCCACGCGTCTTCTTATTGGCGTATTCGGACATGATGGTGGCGGAGAGAGGGTAGTCGCCGCCGATGCCGAAGCCCAGCCAGAATCGGAAGAAGCAGAGAGTCGTCATGACTCCCTTGGGGGAGTGGCTGAAGGAAAGGCCGGAGGCGACCGAGCATATGACCATGATAAGAAGGGTCATCCCGTACACTCTTTTCCGGCCCATTTTGTCACCGAGCCACCCGAAGAAGAGTTGTCCGGCTAGGGTTCCGACGAGGGCGACGCCGGTAACGGAGGAGGAAACTGTCGGCGGCAGTGTGCCGGGCTTGGGTGCACCGATATGGGTGTAGTAGATGCGGCCTAGTAGCTTGGTGACAAGTGAAATGCTGAAGAGATCGTAGGCATCGGTGAAGAAACCCATCCCAGCAATCACAATTGCTGTGAAATGGTAGAGTTGTGTTTTCGCGACATCAAGTGCGTTCAGCACTTGTAATTGATCTCCAGCCATTCTTGATCTTATTTTGCCCTCGAATTAGCTATATTCCTACATTAATGTTTAATTCATGAATATATATCGAAATGATGAGTCATAAGTTAAAGATGAAGTATTATCACACATTTAAGATTCAACATATATAATTGTTTTAAACAACTTGCTTGTACTGTATATATGATATATCGGTATAGTTGTTACATGATTATAAATTGAACTACTAAAGGATAAAACACATGTTTGAAGGGTTCAAATTTCCTGTTATATTTTTATGTTTTTTTTTTTTCGTTTTTCACCATAAAATTTATGATTTTAATACTAATTATTATAAAATAAAAATCAATTATAACATAAACAATTATAGTCAATATTTATTAACAAAAAATGAATTAAAAAAGTTATAAAAATTAATTTTGAATTAATCAATCATAATAATGAATTACTAATTGAAAATGAAAAATTAAATACTAAAAAATAATTATAAACCCTAATTGGGTGGGGTGAACCCTAAAAAAAAATCTTAAAACTAAACTAAATCATAAAAAAATATAATTGAAGAAAAAATATATAAAAAAATACATAATTTAAAATTGTAACACGGAGTGTAACATGAAATATCAAGTGCAATTTGAATACCAGTTTAAATTTCATGTTGTACTCCTTCGTGTTTCACTCTGTATTTCACTATTAAATTTATTATTTTAATAATATTTATCATAAAATAAAAATTAATTATAACACAAATAATCATTGTGAATATTTTTTTAAATTTGTTGATGCATGATCTTGTTTTGCCGTTATAATAATGAATAACAAGAGTGGATGTGATAATTGATTACCTAACAAGAATATGAATAATAAGAAAATATTAAAATAAGCAATACCTAACAGCTGAGAAAGGTCAGCACATTCATTAATGTTAAAGGGTTTTGTTTTTAAAGATATATATAGCAAACAAAAGCTTGAGGGGTTAAAGGAAGAGAAGGGGAAATTACTTAAGACTTAAAAAAAAAATTGTTTGGAATTAGGTATATGAAATTAATTACTAAAATACACTGCACGGTCTTTATAATTTGAGGGGTGGGGCCAATGCCCCTTCCAGTTCCGTCTATAAATATATGGTTATATGCAGTTCTGATAATGTATAATAATCATAATAATAATAATAATAATAATAATAATAATGAATGAATGAATGAATGAAAAAGACGTTGTTAACGTGAATCAAAGTCAAATCTTATCCAGTGACAGAGCTAAAATGCATATACAGTATAGTATTTAAGTTTGAGTGAGAATCAAACTTCAATTTACTCACAGTGATTAATATTTCTACTTCACTTTATTACGTAATTATCAATTATGAGCCAAATACGTATACACCTTTGCAGTTAAAAAGAAAATTGAAAGAAAGAAAAGAAAAAGAAACTAGTGATCGTGATAGATAGTTTATATATGCCAATCATATCTGGCCAAAAAAGTTGTATATTTCCAAGAGAAAAGTACAAAAGAGGATCTAAAAGCAACATCTAATTATTAATTAAGTTACAAAAAATATAGCATCACATATAATCCCACATTAACAAAACTATATTTTAGCAATTAACTGACCAAATTAATTAACTATGATAAATGAAATTAGAAATGGAGAAAAAAGATGGAGACGTTTGGAAGAGGAGACTCAAAGCAACTCTAAATTAAGAAGAAACTAGAGATGGAGAGGTGGGGATTCATACCTGGAATGCAACGATGGAGGGAGGAGTGAATGAGTTGACCAATCGAGGAGCAATATAAATAGGGGTTATCTCACTCACTAAGTTGAACAAGTAGCAGAATAATCTCCGGCATCTAATGGCATATACCCTAATTAGAAGGTCAACTCTTTCTTGCCTATATAAATCTTTGCTTATCAAATTTGATCCAACATATATAATATTAATTTAACTATTTAAATCATGTCTGCATTCTTTGAAGCAATCCAATGTGATCTGGCCATTTAGCCAAACGTGTCTCCCGCAGCTATATTACTTAATCCAGCAAATTCATTACTATTACTTTGATGGCTACGGTGTCATGCATGAGATCAAAATAGATAATTTATGGCAAGTTAATATTTTCTTTACCTATATATATATATATATATATATATATATATTTCTTGATCTTAAATTATATTGTAGTTTCAATTAACCAAGGGGCGGGGAGAACTGACAAGCATTTGCTACAAACATTATATAGAAGTGAGTTAGTAAGATAGACGAGCGACGCTGCACGTGATTTATATAATTTTTGAAACAAACACATCATATGAAATATTATAAATAAAATAAATGGGTTGGTCTTATGTACACAAATTGTATGTAAGTTTTATATCTTACTGAAAAAAGTACCACTTCTTATATTAAAAAATATCACGTTTATTTTACTGAAAAATACTGCTATAAAAAACGGTGGGGACATTTTTTTAACTATCACTAAGTTTTTTTTTTACTTGGAAAAAATATCACTTCTAATACTGAAAATATCCGTCAGATCTAAGATTTATATACAACCGTTGTACATAAGAATTTGCCAAAAAAATAAATAAATTGAAGTTGATTGCATATATTATTAACTGAACATATCTTATGCGGGTATCTAATTTATGTTGACAAAAAAAGAAAAAGCATTATCAGATACCTAGCACTAATTTTCCACAACTAAAATAAAATAAAATATAGATATAGTAAAGTGTCAATATGGAAAGGTATACCCACATAAAATTTTTAAAAACTTTTTTCACTCACAAACTTTGAACATTATTTATTTCACAAACAAGAATACCTTTAAATTACTATTTTTATATTATTTTTAATTTAATTAATCTTGAAATAAAATCAATCTCTCTCTCTCTCATCTGTCCTCCTTCCGCCCACTTCTCTTTGCCGTCTCCCTTCTTCTATGCAAAAAAAGAAAAAAAAAAAAAAAAGCGCACAAAAAATGACTCCAAATTCATCCCCTTCTCTGCCAAAAAACACACACCCAAATTCACTTCCTAAAAATTGAGTCCGGATGACGCCAATATTGTTTGCAGGGGTGGGAAGGGAGAGGGGGAGAGAAAGGGTTGAAGTTTTTTGTTTTTTATTTTTGTAACTAGGGGCACTTTGGTTCAAAATGGTGGAATAAATAGTGTTTTAAACTTAATAGTCGGTAAAATAAGTTTTTTGAAAGTTGAGGTTCGCTCTACTATACAATTAAAATATACTATTATATAGAATCTATATATATTTATATATATATATATATATATATTAAAACATACTCTAAAATATATATTTTTCCCGCTCATTTATGAAAGGGTAGTTGAGTCATTATATAATTCTAATAATTTATGCATACACCAACTATTCAATATATCCGATGTACGCAATTACAAGTACAACATGTCAAAATTTGGTCAAATTCGCGGGTTGACCGGTCCCATTCCAAAAAGAAAAAAAAAAACTCGTCAAAACGAGTATCACCAGTAACACTAAAAATTATCACTTGGCGTTCCAAAAGTATCACCCGTGTTCTTAAAAGTATCGGGTCTGCTAGTTGTTTTTAATGAGTTTATTTAATTCAAATTAGAGTTTATTCCATCACAATTAATTTTATAGTTTTGGATTTTAGGGTTATGATTATTTCCCGGGTTTAGTGTTTTCTCAGGATTTTTGGATTTTTTTTATTGTGTTTTAGGGTTTAATTTTTTTAGAATATATTAATCTCAATTAGGACTTATTTTTAATTTGAAAATATTAATTATCGAACATAATACATGAGCCCAAACGTTAGCATCGGGTGAGTGCACTGCGTGAGATGTCGAATAAAAAAATTTAAATTAATTCAAAAAATGAAATTAATTCACTTTAATTTTAGAGTTCACTAATTCCATTTTAGGATATATATTTATTTTAAAAAAAATTAATTATTGAGCGCAGTACATGAACCCACGTGTTAGCATCGGACAAGTGCACTAAAAGAGTCATCGAATAAAAATAAGGAAATCACATTCATTTTTGAATATATAATTTTTTTAAAAATAAAAAAATAAAAAAATATCATAAAAAAATGGATCGGCACGCCGCACGTGTCCCTCATGTGCCGCGTGTGGGATGCGCATGACACGCATCGTGTATGTATGTTGAACGGGTCTCCGCGGCACCGAATACCACCCCTTATACATAAACTAGCATATCTCTCGTGAGATACACGGGAACATTTTATCGATATTAAGTATTAATAATTATTGTGATAATATAATTTGTATCTTCGTATAGAATTCATGTCAAGATAATTTAAATGGTTAGTTTTTTCTCAATCAATTTGTATATTTGTATACAAAAATAATTTTGTGGAAATAACGATAAATAATATATAAGAATATTTGTTAAATATTAGGTTGATTAAAATATTTTTATGTCGTGAAAATATGTAATATTTGTCATATAAATAATTTCAATGTTTATTCTAGAAGCAATAATTAAACCTAACATAGTTGATGCATACTTTTTTTAATATATTTTAAATCTTAATTTTCTTGCATAACTATCAGAAAAAGGGTTAATTCTTTTGAGATGATAAAAAATAATTTTCTACCTCATAATTTCAAGAATTTTCTTTTATATCTAGAATATATTATTTTAATTTTGTAATATTAAGTAATTCAATATAGAATATTGATGGTGCACTATAGTCTATATATTACAACATCAATTCAATATTAAAAAAAGTACATCTTATACTTCATCCATATATTTACAGTCTCTTTACAAATATAGTGCTTTGAACACAAAAAATCAAATATATATTTTTTAATTTAATAAATTGAAAAAATAACGTTCAAAACCATAATTACTACAAATGCATTCACTGTTCCAATAATTGAAATAATGTTGAAGATCTTGTACACACACTCGTGAATACAAACTCAAAATTATGTACATAGTTGAAGAATTATATTATTATTGTGTAGAAATAAATAATAAACTTTGATTGAATTGAGCTTCTAAATTCACATACAATTCATATCAATACATCTAGCGCAAAGCTGCAAAATGAAACGATAAATTAATTAATTAATTATCTCCACTACAGAATAATAAAAGGAAAAACAGAATAAAAGACAAATTAACACAATCTTTGCGGTTTATTCAAAATAAGAATAGAATGGATAAATAATTGCAATCCTTACATGCCAGCCATTCGAAGATTTCAATTGAGTTCTTGCAAACATATTGTATTTAATTATAAGCAATATAATTTGATATTTATTTTTGGAAGCAATAAGATTAGCTGAGTTTCTGGATGCAGTCATGATAAATTGCTTGCTAGATTGATGAAAATGAATTTACCTTAAATAAAATATAAAGATCCTTTGATATCTATATTGTAAAGTAACTGAAAATTTAATTAGCCAATATAAAATATATAATATGATTGTGAATTATATATGTTATATATGCATACATGAATTGCACATATACCTTATGGCTATAATATTATATAAGTGAAGTACTGAAGGTTAATTTTGATGGAATAGTATCCCATATATATAATGTGAAGAACTGAATGTATTATACCTTAACATAATTGTAAGATTTAGTTATATAATATAATATATTGATTGAAATTATGATATGACTAATTATTATGTTAATTATAGAATGATTTAATTTTCTTTGTGATATAAACATTACTTGCAGAAATATTATTATAGAAATGATCATGCCATTAAATTATTTAATATTTTACTATTAAATACACAATTGACTAAAATATCCTTAGGAGTGAGCAGGAAAAATGATGCTGCAGAAGTGTGTTATTATATATATATATATATATATAGATAGATAGATAGATAGATAGATAGATAGATTAATGATCTCATTATATTATCCACATTCCCATTCTCTTAAATGATTATAACGACTCTCTTGTAGGTAAATTTTATTAAAAAAAAAAAGACTTATTGATAATTCCGAAAAGTCTAAGGGGTTCTTTGTTTTCTAATAGTTGTGGGTAGGGGAGCGGCATGAGCCACGAACTCTCGAAATCTCATTTCTTTTGTTAGAGGATCGTCAATGTTGAATGTTTAGATATTCTTGAGAAGATATTATTTGAAGTTGTTAAGAATGAATTAATTTGGAATAATTATTATTTATGACTTTTTAAAATGGAGTTGACTTGTATATAAATATTTTCAAATCCACAATTTTTTTTTTTAATTAAAAACTTTTAAAATGAGCTAAATGGAAGGCAGCTTATACTGTATATGGCACGGCTGAGAACTGCTATACAGTATATTTATTATAAAAGTAAAAGTTACATCATAGTGCTCTCTCTCTCTCTCTCTCTCATTTTATTTTTATTTTTATTTTTATTTTTTGAAGTGTGGGGATGTTGGAATTGGGATCCAAATATGTACCTCTCTATTTTTTAGTACGGAATCCCATACAACACACTTCAATTTTGTCTTCTCATTGCGGCTATATATATAATGTTCCCTTTAAGTTGTGTCATTTTCAAGGAAAAATATAAAATATGAGCATACAATTATTGGGTATAAAAAACCATTGATAATCAAATCAGTTATGAAGTCAGTCTTGGATCGTTAAGTTGTTCGATTAACTCCATCACTGACAAAAATTAATTAAATTTTCAATTTTATTGCATAAGAAAATAATAATATAATAAAGGTTATAGGGATATTATAGTACTCATATTCAATATAAGAAAAAGTAAATAAATAAATAAAATTTTAAATAACACAAATTGTTCTAGCACAAAAAAATATAATTAAATGACTAATTTATCCTTAATTATTACATTATTGATTTAAAAAAAAATATCAAAATTTAAAAATTCTCTATCTCCATTAATTTATGTTGTTATATCTCTCCATTTAATCATTTATGAATCATTCAATGAATTCCAAAAGTTTAATCAAACGTTAATTTTAGAAGATAATTGATTCATTTCAATTTCTGGCGACTAATCATTCGATCAACTCCAAAACTTTAATAAAACATTTTTTTAGAAAATAATAATCAATTAATTTCAATTTCTGGCAGTTCAAATTAAATTCTTCAATTAATTTGGCCTAATAACATCCTGCCTAATCAAAATATTTTTTTAAAAAAATTTGTTCAACTTAATTATCAAATGTCTAGATTTAAAAAAAATTATTTGACAATAAACATCTATTAAATCAAATATTATAGATAATATAATATTTGTTTTGAGTTGTTGGTCATCCACCTTTTCAAATTGGCTTGTTAATAACATAGTGATGAGATATTTATATCTAATGTGTGTCAAACTACAAGTTTTTAAAATCCAATCTCACCATGCAACTGTACAATCATGTAGCAAGTGAAACATGATCGAACACGAGGAACTAATGGTAATCAGAGCAAGCAAGCATCATACTCAAGTTGTTTCACAAGTTAAACCATACGAACATTTTTTTGGATTCTTAGACTAAGCATAAACGAATATAACCAACAAGATCACCAAAAACAAGAAAATACAATTTGATCAACTAAAAGATTTAATTAATAAGGAGAATGGAATTCTAGGACAATGCTTATTAATAAGGGTGTAATCATTTTGATATAGACAACATGCTATTCACCACTCTCAAAATTGATCCAAAATTAGTCTTAGAGCTTTCTCAAGCCTTAAATACATTTTAGCCAAATAAAAATTCCCCTATCTCTAGGGTTGACTTCATATCTAACCAAATTGATATCAATCAATCACCAACAAATCAATTACATATCAAACTCTAGTTAAAATATAAAATTTAATCCACAAATCAACTACCCATGCAAAATTGCTTTTCTCAAAGTCAATTAAACACTAAATCCTACCCTTAGGTGGCCAATCCAAGGGAAGGGACAATCAAAATTTTGATTTATGAAAAAGAAAGGGGAGAAATAACATTAATCCATATCGAAATTCAAATACCCAACATTAATTTACATTACCCTAGAACAAAAATACTTAGCTACTCATACTCATAATCAAAACGCAACAAACATCAATAAAAATAAAACTCATAAATAAAGTTTAGATTAAACCCGAAATATGTAGACAATCTCTCAAACTTCAATTCTTTTACACTTGAACTCTTCCAAGCCAAAATTCTCCACAATATGCTAAAAAGAGTAAGGTGAAATGGGGTTTGCCCTAGTTTTCAAATTTGGATCCCTATATATACTAGGGTATTTTCCGAGTGCAAAATTTAATTCGAAAATGTAAAGAAAATACAAAAATTTGGAACAGGGGAAAGAGGCGCGAGATGGGGTCAGTCGCGCCTCCATAATCTCGCGTTGGTCGCGCCTCTCCTTTCTGGCTCGGGTCGCGTCTCTCCTGTGTGCGGGTTGCGCCTCACCTTTAGTTATGAGTTTTAGGCCTCAGTGTAGACGCCCGGTCGCGCCGCTCCTGTGCGCGGGTCACGCCTCACCTTTAGTTCCTCGGGTCACGCCTCTTGGCGCGAGTGAGTTGCTCATGCCACTCTGTTCTGGCGCGGGCTGCGCCTCACTACGTGCTTTCAGGGTATCTGTGTTCAAGCCCACTCGCGCCGTCTCTGAACTCGAGTCGTGCCTCTTGTTGTTCCTTGAAGGTTCGATCCGCTCGTTTCATCCTTGAAGTGCGAATAATTGTGTCAAAAGCACTTATTTATTATATATAGCTAATTCATCAAGAAAATAATAAAACAATGACAAATATGCAAAAGAAAGCATGGTACGACGCTCGAAATTAGGATGAAAATCCCGTTTGTCACCTAGTCAATTTGGATTCTTGATTATTAATGTATGTTTAATTAATTCCTAAAAAAAACACAATTAAATAAACTTGATTTAGAACCCGAAAAATATGCTATCAATTTAGAGTTCGAAAGATATATTATCAATCATATATATACTTGAAAGATAATACTATCAATTTAAAACTTGAATATTGAATTTGACAAAAACAATCAAATAAAAATTCAATCAAAATTTCTTCACAAATTAATTTCAATCAAAGTATATTGAAGTTTTAATATCTTTAGAGCCCGAAAGTTAGATTATGATTGATACAATTTTAATTCCGTCGGTAAAATGCAAAATTCTTCTAGTGTTAATTGAAAAACTGTCTGCTAAATTTGAAAATAAATAAAATTAAAAGACATTATTGCGATATTTTTTTTGGGTTTCAACTTTGGAAAGTACCAAATTTTCGAATTAATAAATGAAAAAATTTCCATGTCCAAATTTCGTTTTGTGCATTCAAAGTAAATATTGAGAATTTGTGTTGAAAATGGGAGATGAATTTCATTCATATTCATCTTATTAATTTGAAGCCAAAATTGTATAAAGGGTAATATATAGTGTTATTTTATAATGAAATTCTATTAAATTTTATTTTTGTACTGGAATAATTTATGTCATTTAGCATCATGCATAAATAAATGAGTAGAGATCCTCTAGTCCCACTTATGTATGCCAACCGTGTGCCACCATTAAAATTATATATTGTTAATATTGTTTTTTATAAAAATAAAATTTGTTTTATCATAACTAATCATAATTAATATTTATTGCAAAAAAATGAAAATTTTAAAAAATTATATACCCTAAGTTTGGAATAATCAACCCCAAAAATCAATTATATTAACTAAAAAATGAAAATTAAATATTAAAAAATAATTATAAACCCTAATTGGGTGGAATAAACTCTAAATAATAATGTAAAATTATACTAAATCAAAAGAAATTAAAATTGAAGAAAAAAATAAAAGAAAAGGTAATAATTTTAAGGTGTGGCACACAATTGGCACACACAAGTTGGGACTAGAGGATCTCAAGTGTAAATAAATGCATGTATCAAAGAATTAGCCTATTGCCTTGAGACAATCAAACGGTGTCGATCACGTGTAAATGTCACGCGCGAGTTCGTTACTAATCACTTTCCCTTTCTAATTTAAAAAAAAAAAATCAAATCTAAAGTCAATTTACGTACGTACATTTAAGTACTATATTGAAATTAATTTCAGATATTCAGAGAGATAATATAGTCCTATAGTTAATTAATAAAGAGTAAAATTCATAATGCAACTATTAAACGAATAATGACAGCTGAGTAATTTAATATCAAGAAGGCATGGGTCAAAATAGACAAGTTGAACAAAAATATTCGTGCAACATGTAATCAATTATGGTAGTCAATTTGTAATAATTTATTAAAAGTCAAATTATTTGTGTAATCTGAGTATGGTGGATAATAATTCTGTTCCGACAAGACTAAACGAATATTCAACAATCACTACAACAAAATTGAGATATGCCAGAAAATTTCGTCATTAATCATCCAAAAGCTATCTTTAATGACTTTTACAAACGAAAATTTGGAGTCATTCATTATTATTTTCCTAGATATGATCAATAATGAAAATAAAGAGTCATGCATCCTCATTAATCTAGAATTAAAAGTAATAATATTAGAACGATGATTCCAATTTTCTTCATTCATTATATTACCATTTGTCATTCATTAACTATTAATCTATATATATATATATATATATATATATTATAATACACTTTTATTTTCCCGCTCATTTGCAAAAGGGTATTGTAGACATTTTATTTAACATTATATGGGCATTATAGTAATATATACAATTATGCATCATCACATTTAATTTCATTTAATTTTGATACTTTCCATATACACATATAATGTATGTATATAAATAAATGATTGTACTAATCTACCTATTATCCCAATTTTTGAAGGAATAAACATATTTTTTTGAAGCAACGTCTCATCTCTTAAATCATTTTTATTTGGTCTAATTACGTTTCCTTTTTCTTTTTTATATTGTTTCTTGAATATTTATTTACCTATTATCCCAATTTTTGAAGGAATAAACATATTTTTTTGAAGCAACGTCTCATCTCTTAAATCATTTTTATTTGGTCTAATTACGTTTCCTTTTTCTTTTTTATATTGTTTCTTGAATATTTATTTACTCTCATCACATTATTAGTTATTTTAGATTTCTTCAAAAAGTTTAAATTTATATTTTTTGGTCATATTTCTATATAATTTTGATGTATGTATATTTTTTTATTTAATCAAACATGAATCATTTTTTCTTTTAATAAATAATAATGTCACAAATTGCAAATTAAACTATCTATCCATTCATTGCATTGAAGATATTTTCTTATTAATATAAAAATAATTACAACAGTGTACCCATTCATTGCGTTGAAGAAAAATATAAATTTAAGATATTTAAATTTACATAAAATTTTAAAACTAAAAAATTTAAAATCAACATGACAGAATATCTTATATTTTTTATAAAACTATAATGAAAAACTAAACATACAATAAAACCAATAATTTTCTTTTTATTTTCGAATTGGGGTAACGGGGAACCGGTAGATTTTAATTCGAGATGTCTTACTTTTACACATAATTTCTACTATTTGGGTCTTCGTGAAGAGTCGGGACGACCAAAGCTCGCTTATCTTTGAGAAATATGTTGTATAATATTAATTTCATATTTATAATTTCTAATAAAATAATAATAACTGTAAATATATTACTCGTGCATCGCACGAAGGGTCATTCTAATTTCTTTAATAATACACCATCTTCTCCTCCTATCGTCATTTGGCAATCACTAATAATATTTTATTCTTTACATTAAATCTAAGGCTAATGGTATTTGCCCTAGGGTGTGGGTGGCTATAATACATTATTAAGATAAGTTTGTAATATTTTGGTGAGTAATTCACTAATACTTTCAATAATGTTTGTTTTTTAGGAGTTTTGTTTTAATTTAAGTCAAATATGTTTGTTGTTTTAGATTTTTTTTTTCACTTTCTCCCAATTTTAATATTGTCCAAAATCCTACAATTATATGAAATGAGAAAATTTTATCATTTTCTAGAAAAATATAAGTGAATGAGATTCATACGATATAAAAAAGTGGAGCACATTAGTCCAAAAAATTAATTATTAATTATACATTAAAATGCTAAAACAACAAACATTATGAAATAGAGTCAGTATGTTTTTACTAAATGAGTTGTGTAATACTATAAGAATAAACATCAACAAAATTAAAAAGAAAAAATTAAAATATATTTACTCTTAAAACCTTGTAGCCTATTTTAGGAAGAAGTTGACTTTTATTATTAAAAAAAAATCAAAATTTACATATAAAATCTCTTCAAATATATTTATGCATTATGGCTTCAAATGAAAAGTTGTTCCCTAATCAAAATTAAACGAATCTACAAAAAATAAACATGGATTTTAGTTTGATCACTAGCTAGGTACTATTTTTTTGGCATATGATACAACGTGCGCAAAAAAAAAAAAAAAAAAAAGTTCTCATGATCATCCAACATTTATTAAATTATAATTGCACTGGTCATATGAATTACACAATAATCTAATTGATCATCAACAAAATATAATATGAATCACATATTCGCTTTACCATAAATAAGAAGTACAAAAGATTGCTCAATAATAGAACAAAGGTCCACATTAGTTCACATCCTCCACCTACAATGCGTCATCAATTATCAGAAAATATTTGAAAATATTTAGAGTGAGTGCCAGAAAACACTCAGTGGACATACTCATATATTTGTCCAACCGTTTGCAATAAGAATATCCATAAACACACATTTGACATATCATAATTCATACGCTCAATAAGCATAGTGGAGACTGATCTTTATAATGTGATCACATATAAACTATATCATAATCATAACATATTAAGAAATCCTCACATGAGTCCCCTTGGAGATGGCTTAGTGGTGGAGTGGTGTTTCTTGAGGCCAAAGGTCTTAAGTTCGACCCACCACCAATACCACTAGGTGTGAGCCTGTCACACCTGGCTTACCAAATGTGGTTTACCTCCCCTATGTAGGTTCGCAGGCTATTACACATGGGCGGGGTTTACCCAGTGCGCACCACGGAAGCGGCTGCGGGTTACCGTCGACATAAAAAAAAAAAAAGAAATCCTCACATGAGTCATATCAAATTCACATTAGACAACATAAGCATAATTCATTTTCATATTAATGGACGAAAGCTTGTACATATTTTCAAAAGATTCTGGTAAGTAAGCCTACTGTTTAGTTAAATTTAGTTGTCGCTTTTAACCTTAAACTCGCGCATGCTCAGCTTGTTGCCCCGGGTTAGGACCTACACAAAAATATTACATCTTAATAACTTATTAATGTCATTAACCTACTCTATAACATATATAAGGGCATATGGATCAAGTTTCTAAAACGAGAGCGTGGAAGGACGTCGTTTGAAGGTCAAATCAATGAGTAATCATTGCTTAAAACTACACCCAAGCCCTTGATCGAGTAAATAATTATTTTAATCACATAAATTAAAATCACAATACTTAATGTACGGTTTAAAAGATTATATAATAATAATACAATATTAACTTAGCATATCTTAGGGTTTTGAACCAAGACCTCTAGTAACAATATGAATTAATCTAACTATTAGACAACCTCATTTGGAAAATTAAACATGTTATTAATTATATAAGGTTCAAAATCTATAGTAACAATATGAAATCTAACCATTAGGCTCAACCTCATTTTGGAAAATTAAACTTGTTATTGATCATATAAGATTTAGAATGATCTTGGATTAAAAATGAATAAAAAGCACGAATTTCAAACCCTTAAGTAGTAAATTTGGAGCATATCTACTAACCTAGCTTAAAATGCATATAGGGAGATTAAAACTTGGACCCTTTAGATATTAAACTGAACCATTTGGCCAAATCACCTTATGAAAATATTAAGCTATACTTTTTATAAATAATGTGAGAAGGTCATTAATAATAAAAATAAATGAAGAATTGAATACACACAAACATCGAACAACGCTGCGCGCACACTATGATTCATTCTTTTTAATTTCTTCATCCACCTATTTAACTTCTAAAGTACTGTTCAAGAACACTATAAACCTAATTAAAAAACACCACATCAAACCAATAATTAAAATATATAATCAAAATAACCGTTAAATCTACACACACACACATGCTAAAATCAAAATATAAAGTTGAAAAATAAAGAAAGAAATGAAGTCTTGAAGGGCTAGGTTTTAACTCATTCTTTGATCTGAAAATAGGAAGCCTAAACCTCAAAAATTCTCAAAAAGAATTGGAGAAATGAAAAGAGGAGAAACAGGGGAATCCACAAATGAAATTGCATGTTAATTGGGGATCGTTGGAAAAATTCCAATCGGTGGTCCGGTGATGATGATGGTGGCGCTGGCGCCGGCGACAAAAGAAGGGCAAAAGGGGGAGATAGGGGAGAAGGGGAGGGGCTGACCTAAATGAGTTCCTCCAAAAATGACCTAAAATGAAATAAGGTGGTACTGTATTTATAATCTCGTCTAACCTCACCCTAAAATTACATTTAATTTAGAAATTAAATCATAATTTGGTCATTTGAACTTCATCTTGGATGGAATCAAGTTCTATTGTTTTGTATCGTCTAGTGATATTTTTTGTAATACGTACTCGGTCATCTTGCTCCGATAACTAACTATAGGAGTTGAAAATAATTAAAAATGTGGATGGGCTAAAAAGTCCAATCAATTGGGCCTTACCATTAAAATGCTTAAATTTTGTAATTGGGCTTAGGAAATAGGTAAATAAAATAAAGTTGGGCCTACTATTGATTTTAGGGTCAATGTCATTGGTGAATAATTAGTTATTGAGGACCATTGAAGAATTATAATAGCTAGTAATGTAATTCATACCGAAGATGTAATTGATGAATAATTAATTGGTGTTGATGAATGAAGAATTATAATTGTACAATTTTATTGAAATAAGTATTTAAACTATAGAATATAATATAGCGGGATTGATTTTTTTTTTTAATCTTTTTTCTCTCATTTCCACTCGTTCATATGATGGAGAATTAATTATTGGAAAAATTATTTATGTGGATGAAAAATCGCAATAATACAAAACTATTGAAATAATATATTATGTGAAGAATTAATTATATAAAATATATTTTTTTTACTCTTAAATTAAGTAAAGACCATGGATATAAAAGTCGAATTAAATTTGGTAAGATTTATGATACTTTTTATTTCGGTATATATAGACATAGATTATATTTTGATTACGATTCCATAATCAAGTCTTGTACTGCGTACACAGCTCTAATTAATGATCACGACATAAATTATAAAATAACTGAAAATTTGACGAAGTTGATTAAATTCGTATTATTAAGTACAAATTTTAAAGAACTTGCCAATTATTTTCATGTTAGGTGTATACACGCTTACACACATAAAATAAACCTTAATTTAATTCATTATTTTGTCTGTACCATTTGTCGGACGATTATTGTAATAGGGCCTGTAGCAAACTACAAATTCATCATGTATCGAGTATTGTAATTACCCTGAAATTTCAAGTAAACAACGTCATTATATTAATCAACATTGGGAGAAAGTTGTTTAGATCGATATTCTTGAGATATATCGGTCACAGGAAAGACTCCAAAATCATTGACTTAGAACCGTAGTATATACCAAAAATATTCGAGATTCCGATAGTGATACATTCGGCTGAAATTCCCCTTAAATTTCAGGTAGAATCCATTTTCAAGCCTCTGCATGTAGTATTTAATTAAGAATCTCTCTCTTCTCTCCCTCACTTGTGTTAGTAAGTTTGATGTTGTTTTCTTGACAGAGGTACGTGATTTTCCCTAGACTAGATTCTTAATACGAGAAAGTATATATATATGCACAATAAAAAGGAAAAAGCCTACCAATAAACATATATAATTCCTTAATAGATATGAATTAATTGAGAAACTTTAGCATCATATCAGTCACAATTTGTCCAGTCGTTTTTCTTCTTTCTTTTCAATATCATTTTAGGTGAAAAGTAGTTTTCGTTTGTTTGGTGTTTTCTTGCATGCATGTCTCATGTAGTATGTATCGGTTCAATTTCTTCGCGATTACATTTCTGAGCTACATCTAACAACATAAATAGTATAATTTCACAATCAACACTAAATTAAGAACTATAAAGTCATACTATATATTCTTTCATATACATATGTTACAATTTGTCACTCAAATAATACATACATTTCCAGAGATAGAAGAGAAATAATCAAGGTAGACATCATGGCTAGAGAAAATCTCCAAGTCTTGGATGCACTTGATTCAGCCAAGACACAACTGTACCATTTCACAGCTATAGTGATCGCCGGAATGGGCTTCTTCACCGACGCATACGATCTCTTCAGCATCTCCCTCGTCACCAAATTACTGGGGCGTATATACTACACCACCAATTTGAAAGCGCCAAAGCCCGGGACCTTGCCGCCAAACATCTCCTCCTCCGTCACCGGCGTTGCCCTCGTAGGCACCCTAATGGGGCAGCTCTTCTTCGGGTGGCTCGGCGATAAATTAGGCCGGAAAAAGGTCTACGGCTTGACCTTGATTCTCATGATCGGCTGCTCCCTCGCCTCGGGGCTCTCCTTCGGGAAGAGCCCCAAGGGTGTGATGGCCACGCTCTGCTTCTTCCGCTTCTGGCTTGGCTTCGGCATCGGCGGCGATTACCCTCTCTCCGCCACCATCATGTCGGAATACGCCAATAAGAAGACGCGCGGCGCGTTCATCGCCGCTGTGTTTGCGATGCAGGGATTCGGAATACTCACGAGTGGGATAGTGGCCTTAATCGTGTCTGCAGGGTTCGATCACGCGTATAAAGCCCCGTCTTACGAGGAGAACGCCGGAGCTTCAACTGTAGACCAGGCGGACTACATCTGGCGCATCATTCTCATGTTCGGAGCCGTACCGGCGGCGCTGACCTTCTACTGGCGGATGAAGATGCCGGAGACGGCCCGCTACACCGCCCTGGTAGCGAAGAACGCGAAGCAGGCGGCGCAGGACATGGCGAGGGTGCTGAACGTGGACCTGGAGGCGGAGGAGCAAAAAGTAGAAAGGCTGGCTGAAAATCCGTCCAACAGTTACGGTCTGTTTTCTCGGGAGTTCCTTAGACGCCATGGAATGCACTTGTTAGGCACGACGACGACATGGTTCTTGCTGGACATAGCTTTCTACAGCAACAATCTCTTCCAGAAAGATATACTAACAGCGGTGGGATGGATTCCGAAACCACAAACAATGAACGCAGTGCACGAGGTTTTCCGTGTTGCCAGAGCTCAGACGCTGATCGCCCTCTTCGCCACCGTGCCTGGCTACTGGTTCACGGTGGCCCTGATCGATATAATCGGAAGGTTCGTAATCCAACTCATGGGGTTTTTCTTCATGACCGTGTTCATGTTTGCTCTAGCAATCCCCTACGATCACTGGACTCACGAGGATAACAGAATCGGGTTCGTAGTTATGTACTCGTTGACATTTTTCTTCGCAAACTTCGGGCCGAACGCGACTACATTCGTGGTTCCAGCTGAGATCTTCCCTGCTAGGCTGAGGTCTACCTGCCATGGGATATCGGCTGCAGCGGGGAAGGCGGGGGCGATTGTGGGGGCGTTCGGTTTCTTGTATGCATCGCAGCCGAAAGATCCGACGAAGAGGGATGCCGGATATCCGGCAGGAATAGGCGTGAAAAACACGCTGATTGTGCTTGGATGTGTGAATGCATTAGGCATGCTTTTCACTTTCTTGGTGCCGGAGCCAAAGGGGAAATCGCTCGAGGAGATGTCGGGAGAGAATGAGGCAGCCGCCGATGATTATGAAGGCGCTGGGTCTAACAGAACTGTGCCTGCGTAGTAGTCTACTCAAATCTTATATGGAAAAATTTCATTTATGTACACTGTTATCTATTTTTAATGTTGTTATAAGAAATTTGATGTTGTATGTTGAGTAAGAGATATATAGTATTATGTTGGCTAAAGCTACACCATCATTTATATCCCACATTATTTCAATTATTTCAAATTTATTCCAAACAAACACTTTTATTAATTAATTAATGCCTAAACTATTAAAAAAAGTAATTATATCCATGAATACATTTTTGGCCAAAATCTGATAAAAAAAATGAGTAAAAAAATTAGAATAAAATGTATATTATGTCATAGTCTCGTAGATATGATCAATTTGGCTACAACACAAAAAGAAGACCCAAGTATTTGGCGGGAACATTAGGGATTTTTTTTTTACCGAAAAATGTATCTAGGGATAGATTTGATTATTTTTTAATAGTTTAAATATATAATTGATAAAATTGTTAATTTTGGATAGATTTGAGAAAATGAAAATAATTTGGGATATAAATGATGACCCTATTATAATCTTACCTCAACGTTTTGCATAGAGTCAAAATTTATTTTAGCCACTTAAGATTACATAAAACTTATTTTGGCCACAAATTTTATAAAACCTTATTTTAGCCACTTAGAGTTTTAAATGCCAACAATGCTCTTAATGAAATTAAAAAAAAATTAAATAAAAAAATAAAAATGTCCAACAGATAGGCTCCTGTCAGTCTTCTTCTCCGATCGTCTTCTCCGGCTGGACCTCACCCTCTTCTCTTTCACTTTGTCGACGGAAAGAAGTCAGAACCCAACATCGGCGACATCTTTGAACGACATTAAATACCGAGGCATTAATATTAATACTCTCAAACCTGCAGTCGGCGACATCGTGTTCTCTATCGCGTCTGTAGCATCATCTTTGCTACGAACTTTCGTCACCATGGCAAAAAAAATGGAGGTTCTTGAATGCTCGAGTGCACGACTAGTTCGAGCACTCGAGTATTAATGATGCAGACAACGAGCGCACACAAGCACTCGAATACTAAAGTGCTCAACTAGTTCGAGCATCGAGCACTCAAGTATTAATGGGGTTGACAATGAGCCCCGAAAATTTTAAAATGTTTTATTTCATTTTCCTAGAATATTATATTTCATAAAGTTATATATATATTGTGTTACGTTCCTATAAGTCGTGATGAGCCTATTAGTACTAAATAATTTCATGCACATTAATATTTATTTATTTCCTTTACAATTTCGGGTTGGTATTTATTTTAATTAATTGTGTTGATGAGCCCAGTTTAATAAGCCCATAATATATCTATTCTTTTGACCCACTTTATGAGCCCATGGCTTTTATTTCCATCCATACCCTGAGAATGAGGGAAGAAAGGAAAGAGTTTGACTTGCAAGGATCTTCATCAAACTGTCGCTGATTATCAGTGATATGATTTCTCACAAAAAATATTGGTGACTGAAAGCAATCAAACTGTTCTCCAATAAATCTGAAACCTCTCATATTCAAACCTCCAAAAATTCAGTATAAAAGGAGGGTCTTTCATTCACAACAGTCATCAACTCAAACAATACTTTTCTCTCTCTCTAGCATCTTCAGTGGTTCTCTACCTTCTCATCTGGAGTCGTAGAGGTATTTTTTTCCTCTTTGTGTTTTCGTTCTTACTATTTTGAGTTTTTTTTTTATTGAGGATTGGTCATTATCTGGTTTTGGCGAGACGGGAGACGGGAAATGAGGAATTTAGCTTGTTTGTTTTATTAAATGAGTGGCGTACATATTTCTTGTTCCTCCCACCAATCACTTGTAAAGGAAAATAAACTTTTGATTCAATAATAGTGGTGGAACCCACTTGGTTAGCTTTTAGAATTGAAATGTTGGGCTACAGGGTTTTTTAGAGCATGAAGATTATTATTTAAAATTTATTCTATTCCTACCTCTCTTGTCCCATCTTAGATAAGTTTTGGTAATACTCATATACTTTTATATATATTTATATATACATAAACGCACGCATACACTTACACACACACACACACACACACATATATATATATATATATTGTATAACACATATACATATATTGTCGCTTATCTCGGAGAATATATATGGACTATTATCCTTATTATATTTATATATGCGGTGTGCAGATGGACCAACAGGTCATATGGACCTTCGGGCATATGTTATGGGCCTACGGATCAGATGTTTATGATGATCGTACGGGATATATGTTATGTTGACCTACGGACTTTATGTTGAAATATGTTATGACTTGTACTTACTGTTATATTTGTATAACCCGGATAATCGAGTTATCCCATTGAATTAATAGCACTCACCCCAAAGCTATTTATCTTTTCAGGCTGAGGAAGTTCGGGCGATGACATGGAGACGGAGTGATGGTGAAGATTAATTAAATATTGTTTCATTTTAAATATTGTTTCCGTTGTATTGAATAAATGAGATATTTATTATTTATGAAATTTTGGGACGTCATTGTACGTGACATACTAATGGTGGCATGAGTCGTGCTAAGCACCTTGAACTTTCTATTTTCTCCTTGTGTTTTGGCATAGGTCGTGTAATTGGTCTTTCCAATAATATAGGACATGCATCACTTTTGCCCTAGCGCACTTCAGTGTGTCGGTCTGCTCTTGTTTGTTTCTCATTTGCTTAATACGATTATATTAGCACAAAACTCCAAACTTGATTATATATCTTCTTATGATCTTTCTAAGCTCATTTTCACCTCAAACCCACATTCGCCAATAAAAATTGTTTACAATGAGAAAAAATATGACATTGCACAAAATATTGAACACTATGCTTAAATTTAATCTAATGAATGCATTGATTATCAACTACATACAATCTAAATAAAACACTAAATGCATGAAACTCGTGTTTATTAACCACCCAAACTTAATCGATTGTTTGTCTTCAAACAAAGGAATATAGAAACATAAACTCAAGTGAGAAGGGGTGGTTTGACGAATTAATGATGCTTTAGGCAAAATCATTTTTTTAAAGACAAACATATAGCAAGCAAAATACTCTCATGCACTGTAATTACTAACTTGACAAACACTTTGAATCAATGAAACTCACAAGTGTATCTCTCAATTCTTAATTGTAGAGAACATAAGTGTTAACTCTCAAAGTTGAATTAACTTTCGAATTTACCATAAGCTTGCCCATTGTCTAGACACTCTTTTTGATGCAATATATATGAATTAAGAATCATAAAAGACTTTTAATTTGGTTAAGTGACTAAACTTGGACTAATTGAGTTTCTAACTCTCAAATACTCCTCATAAGTACCACCAACAAAACAATTCACAATAAATATATATTTGGCCAATATAATATATATTTTATAACATAATATTTTATCAATCATTATATGTAAAACGTAAATATTCACTTTTGAGAAAGATTGAAAGATGATATTATGAATTTTTACTTTATCATGTTGTTAGCATGCTCTTCTTAAAGTTGTGACAATAGATGTGTGAAGATTATCATCAAAATATGCCGGTTTAAACCAGTTCCACATTTTTTTTATTTGACAAAAACATATTAAAATTGTTAATCAAAATCTTGCAATAAAAAAAATTAGCTCTAGGTGATTGATATTCTAGGACAAGAGATACTCTATTTTTTTCAAGCACTTACAATTTTATTTTGTGTTTTTCATGATACAGAATCAACTATTTATTTCAATTTATCAATAAAATAATAATAATAATAACAACAATCAATACAATAAAATATCAGGAAAAATATAAATATGTCATCGAATATGAGCATTAATCCAGACATGAACTGTTTGGAAAATTTTGACCACTAGACGGTCCAACACAATTTTTTTTGTATTATTATAACAAAAGGGCTTTTAATCCAGCATAAATAAATATCTTACATCAGGTCATCTATCAAATTACGAATGAATTAATATACTCAATTAGGGCATTCAGGCTCGATATGATGAACCATATTTTGTAACACCCTAATTTTATAAATATAGAATGCTATTTATTTTATAAAATCTAACATGTAAAATAATGACTGAAAGAAAATTTAAAACATTTTCTCAAATATGTAATAAAACTAATACTAGAAAATCATAATGATTCATATAACATAGTGCGGAAGCGATTTTAAATAGTTTAAACTCCTAAGTATTTTTAAAATCATAAACAGATAATTTAACATAAATACCAACTAAAAGTTTAGTAGTGAAATACGTTTAATAACTTCTATTTTAATAAAAACTTAAACCACATCCATCTCCACATCACCATCACCGAGCTCCTCAACCTGAAATGTTGTAATAAGGGAATGAGTATAACGAATACACTCAGTGAAGAATACGCATTATCCAAAACATATTAAACGAGTAACTCATATTCAGACATTCATGCCATGTCACATAATAATAATTGTTTGAACAGTGGGGAGTCAGCCCAAAGGCAACTTATCACGGCCTCAGACCTATTAACGGTCTCTGAACAAGTATATGCATATACACATGCACGGTGGGCGACCCAAGGACAACTTTTACGGTCCAGGACCTATGAACGGTCCCTGGCATACTTTAACTTTCACTTTCACATAAACACTCAGTCGAACAATAAATCACAAGCATAATATATAATGGATAATAAATAACCACGTGCGTATAAAATTCCCCACCTTTACTTTGAAGACCTTTGACTCGACTTTTCAATGCAAACTGTTAAAAACTTGAAGGAACTAACTCACCTTCGCCTAGCAGAGATAACATTATAATATTTTAGTTAATTAAACCGAAATTTAAAAGTAATAAAAATTAGAAGAATTTAATTATAAACGTTTTTTGTATTTTACTCAACTTTGTTGGAGATTTTTAGCATTTTCGATCTAATTAGCTAAACAAGTATTAATAACCATCCTTAGCGAAAATATTATATGAATCTTATGGAAATGATTAAAGCATTAAACTTTATTAATATAAAAGGACTTGGCAGGACACTACAAGTTATTATCCCACATTAACATGTTAAAATAATTATCCTAAACAAATTCTCATTTGTACACAATTTCCAAATGTTACCCTAAGTGAGACACCTATTTCATTACCACACCACTTATTACTTAATAAAAATGAAAGAAACGAAAAGAGAAAAATAGTTATCACAACAAAAAAAATTCATTTAATTTCTTTGACTTTCAGTTGTGAATTTTGACTCTCAGACTCAGATAGGAAATAATTTGATTATAAATTAAAAGAAAAGGAATTGTAACATCCCACTTCTACGTGATTTAAAACCATGGAAATTATTTGATTCTAAAAAAAATTTGAGTTTTTATTTATTTATTTATTTAATAATGCTCAATAGAATTAGTTGGACTTGAGGGAGTCCGAAGTTACGCCCCTACTATCAAGAATATTTGTAATTATTATTTGGGTTTTAAAATTTTAGTTTTAGCCTTATAATATTTTTAGTCTTGTTTATTTAGATAAAAGTTATATAAGTTAAGATTATACTTTTATTTTGATTACATAAATCACTTATGATTAATTATATATGTTAAGTCGTGTATATATATATATCTACACATTAGATTAATTCATTGCAAAATAATAATAATAATAATAATAATAATAATAATAATAATAATAATATCAAAGACATTAAGATAAGAAGGAGAATAAATGATAAGAATTTCAACTATATTAGGTGTGAGATTTAATAATATAAAATAAAAAATACTTAGGAAAGATAATTACAATAGTGATAAATAGTGATAATGAATACATGTGTCCTACTTCTTGAGATGAGTTGTACATAATTGATGTACACACACCTAGTAATTGAGATAAAGGTACAAGTTAATATATTTGAAAATGCTATTAATCATAATGCAAACAACTTGTCATGCCTCCACATAGGACACTTGGCTTTAGGTAATATTGTCAGTAAAAAGAAAAGTGATGAGGTGTAATAAATTTATTATTACTATATGTGTGAGTGTACATTAGATTTTAAAACAATTTTGGATATGCAAGAGCTATAGTAGTTGGTCATTAATTAGATAACTATATATATATATATGTATATATATATATATTGACTAGATAGTTCGAAAATGCATCAACTTGTAAAAGAAAACTAACCGACTTATTCAATATTTTATTCTTTAAAATTCAATGTAGTATAGTTGATGATAGGATTAGAAAGAAATGAGGCGGTGGTAGTGGATCTATATATATACACATCTATTAATCCATCTTTACGTATCAATCAATATATTCACTACAAATTTTGTAAGATGGCTAAGAAATAAAAGCTATACACGTTGGTGAGCCGGAGATACAACACAAAAAGGGTTAGTTTCCAAATCTAGTTTAATTTTTTTCTTATATATTTTATGGTGGTAATTTGATCTTTAATGTAAATAATAATAATATAGTTTGTGTATTTGAATCACAAATTCTAAATTATTTCAGAACTTATATAGCAAATCATAAATCTTAATACCTTAGTTATTATTTATGCTTCTTTTCTTTTATAATAAAATTAATTAGGATATACTTTCTGACTCATGTTATCATTAGTTGTTAAGATAATTTCATTAGTGTGCTCCATCATGATTTATTTAATCTACTAAGTAAAGCTTCAAAAATATTTGAGGATTAAAATATATAGATGAAAACTTATGGTTATATTATGTAATTTCTAAACTTAATTAATAATCAAGTTGACTTTACAGTTAGCTAAACAAACTTATAAACAAGGAAAATTGTTTTATTCAATTTTTATTCTTTCGGATTGATTTAGTAATTTATGTATTGAATGATGGTGTATTGGAATTAGATACACTTGATCAAGCACATAATTTAGAATTTATTTAGTCCTAAAATCTATAAATTTCATATTTAATAGATAATAATTTGACACAAATGATTTAATTGATATTATTTTAATACTAGGTGCGGCGCAATTAGGATCCTTGTCCACTGTGTGATTCTCTGCTCGATTTTACGTGGTCTCTGTTATCAGATGGGTGAAATTATTATCTTCAAAATAAAAGTATATGTTATATGCTCTTTGAGTCAGAAATATTTTTAATCCAACTTGAATTGTCGTAGATGGAATGTGGATAGCGTTTTATACGCATCAGATCAAAATAGCGTTTTATACGCACAGAAGCGTTTTATACGCACCAGAATATGTCCTATGCATAGTTCAAGATGTATTCTAGAATCAGAAGAAGAGTACCCTAAATCCATTATTTTTGCGATTCAAATTCATTTGGATAAATAGAAAGAAACGCTCATGATCCCCCACCACTGAGTACGTTTTAAGAGTGTTCACCCCACACTGTTAAATATTGTCAGGTCAGTGAGCTTGGAGCCGCGTGAAGGAAATAGGATGGACATGCTCAAGACATTTTGATTACTTGACCTGAAATTCTTGAGCTTTTTGTTTAGAGTTTACTATTTTGAACTTGATATTATGCGTGTTGTTAGTGTTTTTGAACTAACCTAAGCTAGTGGTTTGCTAATATGGTTTTATTAATATTAGGAGTGTGAATTTTATATTTTTGAACTTGTGAGTTCCTTTTTGAAATAAACTTGGTGTTTATGAAATGCAGATATTTTGATCTAAATACATATATTTCTGAAATATATGGTTCTATTTTCTTCTTAGAATTTCTAGCAAGTTTAATTATAAAAAAAATTATTCGAACTGCTATTTTCGTTAATAACTTTCCGCTTTAAAGAATAGAAAGAGTAACATTTTAAATTATAGAAATTAGGGTGTTACAGGAATTGAAGGAACAAAGTTCATCGAAAACTTCAAAGAACAAAGAGATTCAACAAGGTGCTAGAAGAATTCAATTATACGGTTTTATACTCATGTATTATTCTCTTTTCTAGTTAACTTTAATTTACAGTACTTATTTTCCTTTTAATCTATGTTTTATGTAAATTGTCATAATGAACTAAGAAATTCACCATTTAATTCGATAATTGCTATATATTTATGAATTAATAATATTTTGAATGAACTCTAGCATTTCGATATCTCACCTTAATCTGATTTTTGACAGAAGATTGACAAGGGGATTGATGGAGATTTCTAATGCTAAACTAGGAAAAATACTTAAAATTTGGCTCGATATCGGTGAAGCATCTGTGCAAAGATATCATGAAGATTAGTCCATGATTATCACAAATGGAAAGTTGAGTTTGAATTGGTTTACATTAGTCAAGTAGTCGACAATTCTCCATAGTTCCAAGTGGAAAGAAAAACTTTGGAGCCGGCTGATAGAATTATTAGAAATCAAATATTTCTTGCGGAAGTATTTCTTTGAATGAATTGATTGAAATGATTTGCAGTTGGTTTATGAATATAAATCTGAGGGAAGAGAAAACGTTCAATATTTGAATGAATGGTGAGATTCTAAGAAATGATGAAGAAGAATGAAAACTACAACCGTTCAGCAGTTGTTGTTCGTGACATTTAGAGGAAGTATAACTGTTATTTGGATAATGATTTATTATTATTATTATTATTATTATTATTATTATTATTATTATTATTATTATTATTATTATTATTATTATCTGAACTTTTTAATTAATTATGGAATTTGGGAACATAAAATATTGTATTTTTTATACTTTTATTAATACTATTTTTCTTCATATTACTTTTTAATTTTCTCTGCAGGCGGGACGAAAAAATATAAATTATTTAGTTGATATTATAATAATGACAATACTGAAAATACTATATTTATAAATAATAATTTTGAGAAATGGGTCGTTACATATTTAAAAAAATGTTAGAAAATATTGATTTTGAGAAAAATATTATTTAGTTTCTTAAAAAAATGCTAGAAGAAATATCTTTAAGTGATACTAGTATTACATTCCGTGCGATGCACGACGATAGATTTATAAATGATTTATAATAAATTGTTTATACAAATACAATAATTAAATTACAGTTAAGTAATTAATAGAAGCAATCATAAAATGTATAATAATGTTATATATATTCAAGTTTATTCACTATTATCGGCATACAATTCATATTCATGAATAAACTTATTCTTTCCATTCATTTTTTCTAATAAGTTAAAAAATATAACTGATTCACCTAAATTCCATTACAAACATAAGTGATATTTTGTATTTTGAGCCTCTACATGGATAAAAAGATTCAAATTTGTTCAAAGACTAATAAACTGACAAGTTACATGATTTAGAAGCTTTTAACAATGTAAATTTTTCGTGAATTTGAATATATGGAATAAATTTTATAATTGTATCCCTTGAGGATAGCATCCATTCTTCGTCAACGATTTTTTTTTAATGGGATACACAAAATGAAGTTGATATATAAGAGAAACAATTAAGACATATAAAATCATTTGAGACATATTATAATTATTTATTTAATTTATTCGTGTGCTGCATTTGACTTAGTTAATGAATTCGGATATATATGTAAGTAAATTTAATTAAAGAAAAAGATCGCATCAAATTTGGACCCTTTCTTTCGGCATAAATGTGCATGGGGCCGATCGGTTGAATTTAATTGTACACTGGACCACTCCTTCTATGAGGCAAGTGTCAGTGGTCTTGTTGTGGTACAGGCCTAACTAGGGGTTCACTACTTGGTTCCGCCCCTTGCGGTCTATATCACTTGCTACTCAAGTAGCTAGACCCAAGGAGAAACTATTATAGTCAATTACAACAACAATAATAAGGAAGCAAACTTCAGTTCTTCACAACAGGATGATCTTCTTCACAGGAAGCCTCAGAGGGAAAGGTCAGAGGGACCTTCAAGGTTCTTCACAGGCTTTAAGGCACCCAATCGTCACATCTGTAAAATAGCACACAAGCCCAGTGAGTACAGAGAGAGAGATAACCAAGATCAAAGTAACAAGAAAAGACAGAGAGGAGTCAGTGGTGGGAAAAGTGTGCTCGGGGCACGGTGGCTCAGATTTTCCCACTGGAGACGGCGACAGCAACTTCGGCGACCGAAAAAGACCCAGACCAGGGAAGGGATGGTGAAATGATGGTTGGTTTGAGGGTCAGAAAAACGGGCACACACACACTCTCTCTTTCACCAAAGCTCCTCCACTACACTCATAGGCCAAACAGGAATCAGAGCACAGGATTTCGGCCAGAGAAACCGAGGGAGGCAGCTGAGAAGATCCAGAAAGAGAGAGAGTTTAGATTAGGGTTTTGAATATGGTGTGGCTTGAGAGAGAGAGGATCTCTCTCGAATATTGTAGAAGGTGAGAAGGCTTTGGAAAAGAGAAACAAATTAAGTGAGTGTTAATGAGGGAGAGGGAAGGACACTTTAGGGTTGAGGGTTAAGGGTTGGGCCGGGTAAAATTAGGGAAAGCAATTGGGCCAGGGAAAGAAAGAGCAATTGGGCCAACATTAACATTTCCAACTTTGGCCCTATTGGTCTTTTCCATCACCAAGAAGTTACCTGCCCAAAAGAAACACATGAGATTATCATCATTGCCAATTATTTTTACTCTAATTTATCACAAAGACAAACTTAGAGAGGGAGGAATAAATACTATGCGTATCTAATCCAGCCACACCATATTCGAAACCCTAATCTAAACTCTCTCTCTTTCTGGATCTTCTCAGCTGCCTCCCTCGGTTTCTCTGGCCGGAATCCTGTGCTCTGATTCCTGTTTGGCCTATGAGTGTAGTGGAGGAGCTTTGGTGAAAGAGAGAGTGTGTGTGTGCCCGTTTTTCTGACCCTCAAACCAACCATCATTTCACCATCCCCTCCCTGGTCTAGATTTTTTCCGGTCGCCGGAGTTGCTGTCACCGTCTCAAGTGGGAAAATCTAAGCCACCGTGCCCCGAGCACACTTTTCCCACCACTGACTCCTCTCTGTCTTTTCTTGTCACTTTGATCTTGGTTATCTCTCTCTCTGTACTCACTAGGCTTGTGTGCTATTTTACAGATGTGACGATTGTGTGCCTTAAAGCCTGTGAAGAACCTTAAAGGTCCCTCTGACCTTCCCCTCTGAGGCTTCCTGTGAAGAAGATCATCCTGCTGTGAAGAATTGAAGCTTGCTTCCTTATTATTGTTGTTGTAATTGACTGTAATAGTTCCTCCTTGGGTCTAGCTACTTGAGTAGCAAGTGAGATAGACCGCAAGGGGCGGGGAACCAAGTAGTGAACCCCTAGTTAGGCCTGTACCACAACAGGTCTTAGGCTCAAAAATTATGTAAAGATTAAGAATCCTAAATTTTTCATAATATTATGTATACACATATAGTTGTAAATTTATATCAATCGTATGATGGTTTAAGAGTTCGAATTCCTTCTGCTGGTTTGCTTTTTCATTTTTAAACCGTTTCTTCATCGAAAATCCTAAATAAATGAGGGCCTTGATTTTTCTTTCCATGACATCTTTCTTCTTTCTCTCTCTATGCAAGTTTCACCAAATTCACTTTAAAAAAAAATAAAAAATCTTAAATCACAATGCTTACCAGTTTTTTTCTTTCCAAATCCTAAATCTATTTTTTTTTTTTTTGCCAATACACATTCTATGTGCACTGATGATGTTATCAAATATATAAATATAATATGTAATAATGATAGTGAAATATGAAATATAAAATTGAAAGGTTATATGAAAATTTGCATATGCAGCCTGGGCATTTTAAGGCCATTCTGCGTAGAGTGGGGTTGTGCATGGTTTCTCCGGCCAAATGAAAACATCTTTTTCCAGGAAAGAAAAATATCACCACCTTCCAATTAAATGCATGCACTAGCGACAAATTATGTAGTCTTGGTCAATGAAACATTGAAACCTCATCACCTATTTTATAAAGGTTTTGCATCTCATATTTTCACCTATTTTATTAATATTTTACATTTTGTGTGGGTGTATTTTAGAAAATCTTTAATTTTCCCTAGCTTTTTTTAGTGGATAAGTTTTTGAATTTATAAATTCTACACACATAACAATATTGATTCTTAAAATTAAAATAACTGAAATCTATATATATATATATATATATATATATATAGGATATGGTTCATATGAGAATACCTTGTTGGTGTGAGAAATGAGAACACATCTTACACCATCCAATTTAATGATCCAATGGTTGAGATTTAAGGTGACAATTTCGTAAATAATAGGGCAAAAAATAAGGAAGGAGGGCTATTTTCGTCCAAATCCATTAAAATTGATGATGTCAGCAATTAAAAAAAAAATCTTAAAAACTTTAATCGACAATAACTTCCTCGTTTTTAATCCAATGCATACAAAAAATATATCAAATTAAAGCTCTCTTCATGCTCTTTCATTTAAGATGTCGAAAGGCTATGTTTGGATGAAAAAATATGAACGAAAAATAAAAAAGAAATTTTTTTACGCGTGCCCAGGTTGTAAATGCTTTCGTTAGCATCTAATAATTCTTCATCAGCATTATGATAACATATGAACGTATGCTAATGAAGCATTTGTCATATGCTAACATAATATATTCGATGTGCTAACAAAGAATTATCATAATACTAACATAGTATAAATTTATTAGGGTTTATTAAATCTCAATTATGTTTTATTTAATCTCGATTATGGTTTATTCCATCTAATTATCATTATTCTTTTGAAATTTAATTTTTTGTTTATAGTTCTTAATTGATTATTATGGTTTATCCTATACAATTATAATTTATAACGTATGTTTATAGAGTATTGCCATATGTTAATATAGTGTATTCGCAATGCTGACGAACCAAAACTATAATGCTAACGTAGTACAAATATATTATTATTATTATTATTATTATGATTTCTTTCAACTCATTTAGGGTTTACCACATCCAATCAATGTTTATTTCATCTAATTTGATTTATTTCATCCAATTATGATTTTTTCCATTTAATTAGAGTTTATTAAATCGAATTAGGTTTATAATTAATTTTTAGAATATTTTTTTCGCCAACAATATTTGAAAACTTTAATTAGTATAACTATAATGCTTCGTTAGCATTATGATAATACTTCGTTAGTATAATGATCCGTTATCAAATCCTCTGCGATTTTTATAAGAATTACCAAATTACAGTAATACCCCCGCGCGAAAAACTTTTCAGATATTACAAAATTGCCACCGCCTTTTTCATCAAATCTGGACCTTTGATTTTTGATGGATGTGTGGTGTGAGATGTGTTCTCATTTCTCACACAAGGGGTTATTTTTATATAACCCCACCCCATATATATATATATATATATATATTTAGGAACAAAATTATTGTTGCCATATGTTTCACACCATGTTTTATTGCCAAATTTATAATTTCAATAATATTTATTATAAAATAAAGATCAATTACAACATAAATAATCATAGTCAATATTTATCAATAAAAAAATTTATAAATTCTAATTATGAAATAATCAACCATAATGATGAATTATTAATTAAAAATTAAAATTGAATAAAAATAATTATATATTATAGTTGAGTGGGATAAACCCTAATTAATAATTATAAATTAAGTTAAAGCACAAAAATTTGAAATTGAAAAAAGAATATATAAAAAAAAATCATAATACAGAGAGTGCAGTATGAAATCTAATGGGGCTTTCTTGGTATATAAAAATCTGTCTGGTATCAATAGGCATCAACACATATCAATTTCATCACATCTCCAAATATTAGTGTCTTTAAAAAAAAATCGCATGTTGTTAGGACAAGTAATTAAGTGAAACTTAAATTAATTTGTTCCCCATTGCCCTTCACCGGTGAACACTCAATGCAATGTGCTTTAAAACTCTTGCCCCAAGGGATGCTGAATTATTTATTGAGGAAGTCTTATGTGATAATGTTTAACACGTTCAAATTTATAAGACGAATTAAGATTCGGATTCAAATATAATTTAACATCAAATAATTAGAAATCTGTCATTAATTATGTATGCATTTTGAGACTGTCTCACACAAAAAATAAATAAAAGAAAATTATGTTATTTATGAGGTACCGCACTTGTTTCGCTACCAAAGCTTGATTAGAAGTTGACAAAAATCTGAACCTCAAATTAACATTCCGAGTGATCGATTAAAGCGATGCTTAGATTAATTAGTATCACGCCACTAGAAACTCCAACACATTCTCTATCATCTTGGAAAAATAAAAGGCTATCATGAGCAAAAAGATATGAGAAACAGACGACCCTTGTGTCTGAAAACTAATAGCTTTGAGTTGGTCTCGTGTGAGACGGTCGCATGGTGCATTGCGATCATTTTTTTTTTAAATTTTCTAATTTTTTTTACTACTAAATTATATATTCTAATATGAAATTAATAAACTTTAAAATTGAATTTCCGCTACTGCGCCCGCTGCCCTCGCTAATGCGAAGGTTATAATTAAATTTCTACAGTGAAGAAAAAACTTGCATATTTCTACCATGCCTTAGAACAGCCTTTTTTCATGTGTGGACATATACTCCTCAAACATGCCTGCATGTGATCGTTTATAGCCACATATATATTTACTTTTTTCGGTAAGAATATGACCGATTTCATTGTCAATTTATTAAGAGATATATGACTTAACTGCATAGTTTGATTTAAATAGGAGTAAAATTATTAGTGCTCTATAATTATGGGATTAGTACTGGAATTTCCTGGGATAGGCACCCCATGCTTTTGCTGTACAAATTGATTATCTAGCCATTTTCAATACAATATACCACAAATAAATATGGCCTTAAATTGTATGTGCAGGTACAGTGTAAGTATTCAATATTTTAGAGAAAAAAAATCTCGAGAGTAACAGAAAATCACATGCGATCATTTGCGCCCACTTTTAATTACCATCTTTCATTTCACGTCAAAATTATCAAGTCCTCGAGTAATAAGCAAACGGACCACTAGCTTGCTCTTACTAAATTAGGAGCAATAATTTAGGGGGAAAGTGCACATTTTTACTAGGATAAATCAGAAAATGTGAGAGAACTGTCACATCAAATTCGATAATCAACAATATACACATCGTTTTCCTTCCACGTGTTGATCCTTCATTGGTCGAAACTCATTATAAAAGGAGGGCTTACCCTAGGGTTTCCAAACACACTCAACACACAAAACGATCCAATTCTAAAGATGTCTTCAAAGTTTCTCTCTCGTATTCTACTCTTCGCCATTGTGGTCCTCATGACCACCTCTCTCTCTCTAGGAGAGAAAGAAGCGCTGCGTGCAGGAAGCGAGCCAATCCCCTCTGTCTCTCTAGGAGAGATAGAAGCTCAGCGTGTAGGAAGCAGTGAGCCAATCCCCTCCGTCTCTCTAGGAGAGAGAGAAGCGCTGCGTGCAGGAAGCGAGCCAACCCCCTCTGTCTCTCTAGGAGAGATTGAAGCTCAGCGTGTAGGAAGCAGCGAGCCAATCCCCTCTGTCTCTCTAGCAGAGAAACAAGCTCGGCTTTCAGGAAGCGAGCCAATCCCCTCTCTCCCTCTAGGAGAGATAGAAGCGCAGCGTGTAGGAAGCAGCGAGCCGATCCCCTCTGTCTCTGTAGGAGAGGAAGAAGCTCAGCGTGTAGGAAGCAGCGAGCGGATCCGGTCGAGAAAAATGGTCTTCCCACAATCAACGCCGCCAACATACATAGCTCCAGATTTAGCCCGGGTCGAACCAAGCGAGCTAGAATTGAGAACGCCACTGTCCCCGGACCTGGTCGGCTCACCACTGTCACAATTGGACGAGGCCGATGTCGGCTATGACGGCCCACCCCCTTACTGCGATGTGGCAGGAGCATGCGGCCCGAGCCCATTGTAGAAATTAAAAACGCCACTTTAATATTTAAATAAACCTCACGTTGTGGACTGAGTTATAAGAAATGCTAGTAGCACCACATATGTACTTCTCGCATGCATCAAAATAATGGAGTACTAATTTAAATATTTTATTTGTGTTCTCGTAAGTAGATACACCTTGGAAATTCTTAATGAGGTTTACATGCTGATTTTGATTGATGTGAGTTTGTTTATGTGGTGTAATTGAATTTCTTCACAGTATAATGTTGATGAATGGATCGTCAAAATCAACTAGCTCTTGATTGAAATTAGAGATGCAGTAAAAATTATAGTTAGATTGGTTAAATATTCGAAAAATCAAGGAAGTTAATCAATGAACTATACATCATGCATGCCGTGTACGTATATCGTATCTCAATTAATTAATAAAATAGTAGGAAATATGCAAGGGGTTAATCTTTTTAAGTTTTAATCCTGTTGTCTGCCTGTTGAATGGTAATGGATATTTACACGTACATATATATATATAGATAGATAGATAGATACATACATATATATATATATGTGTGTGTGTGTGTCTAATTTTTTTTTTTTATTTAAAGTTAGCAAAATTACGGTGGATCATGAGTTCATGACTACTATTCGCATTTCTATTCAGTTGGACCAACAAGAGTAAATTAAAAAAAAATAATACTACCCCCGTTTCGAAATGTTTGTTGTTTTGTTTTTTTATTTGGAATTAAGAATTAATTGTGTGGACAAATATACTCATCCCTCATATATGCCATAAAATTTAATTCATCTATATCTATACCTATATAAAAAGTGTGGATGTTTCTTACAAAATATGATTTGCCTATTATATCCATGATCTACACTTAATTTAAGGGTAAAAAAGTAATATAATATATCTAACTATTTATAAATAATTATTTATAAATATAATATATTATATTTACTTCAATAGCTTTGGTATAATTGAACTCTATTATATGAAATTATCCCAAAATAATAATAAAATTATTTCTTTAGTATATTATATTTATTTCAATAATTTTGTTATAATTGAACTTTATTATATAAAATTATCCTACAATAATAACAAACTTATTTCTTTAATAAGGTATATAGATATAAGATTAATGTCCAGTCGCCCTAGAGGCGTTGTCAAAGCTTCCCTATATTAATATTTTTTTATTACATTTTTTTGTAATATAATAGATTATATTTAATTAATTTCTTACAAAATATGATTTGTCTATTATATTCATAATATTCACTTAATTTAAGGGTAAAATAATAATATACTATATTATATAATTAATTATTCAATATAATATATATTTATTTCAATAATATTGTACTATTTCAATTCTTCATCCACACCATATTAATTTTCCACCAATTATTTATCTATCATATCAACCATAACAAATAAGAAAACAAATAAAAATATAATCCCACAACAATATAATGTATTAGATAATTAATTTGGCACGCATAATATATTATATTTAATTTTATAATTTAAATAAAAAATTAAAAAAATTGTGCTATTATAATATTTCATTCACCCACATGAATTAATTCTCCATCAATTACATCCTCTATATAAATTACATTCGAATGAAGAGATTGAAAAATAAAAGCTTGAATTTATAGAAAGATTATAAACTAATCTGATGATACTAAAGAAGTTTTCTATCAAAAATAAAAAATTTATTCTCCATCAATCATTATATAATTAATTATTCACCCATAATACATTCTATTTGTTTTAATAGTATTGTATAATTACAATTCTTCATTCACATCAATTAATTCTCTATGAATTATTTCTCCATCATATTAACCATAGCAAACAAGAAAAATAAAAATAAAAAACATAATCCCACAGTAATATAATATATTATATAATTAATTCTCTACATATAATATATTGTACTTTATAATTTAAATATTATTTCAATAGAATTATACTATTACATAGTTTATATAGATTACAACCCAATGAATGGATTGAAAGATAAAAACTTGAATTTATGAAAAGATTATAAACTAACATATTGTTCTTAGTTATCTGTCAATAATCAAGAATCACATCTTCACCAAATATTAATGAGGGGGGAAAAAGATAAGAGAAATGACATTCAATAACTGATTTGATTCATTTAATATAATTTATTTAAGTAGTTCTTAATAGAAAACATGTAATTTTAGTTGTGGCAATTACAATGTGTGTGTGTGTGTGTGTGTGTGTGTATTCTGAATCATGTTATATGGTATGAAAGAAAAAATGAAAAAAAATACAAGCTGATTCCATAATATATACAATCAAAATGCTAAGTTTTAATTTATCCCTTGAAATTTATATGTTCATTCTAATTCATATCATTAAGAGTAGTTCCAATTAAATTTATTGAAACTAAATTTCAACTTCTTTATTTATGTTCGGGCTCGGATAATGTTGACTGTACCAAGAAGATGTGTTAGATAATATATGCTGAACTATTAGAATATACTCATTCCATTTCGTTTAGATTGTTGTTTTAGTTTTTTTTTTTTTTAAATCTAGAATTAACAATTAATTTTATGGAGCAATATAACTATCTCTTATGTATAGCATAAAATCTTATTCATTTATGTTTTCTTAAAAATAAGACAACATTTTCTCATATATATTTTTAGGATTTAGGATATGGTTAAAATTAGAGGTGAGAGTGTGAAAATATATTAAACAACAAACATTTTGACACAAAATAAAAAAAAATTAAAACAACAATCAAAACGAAACGGAAGGAGTATATATCTATGAAAGTGAAGAACACCTAAAAAATTTCAATGATGAAGATAAATATAAGAATTAATTAATGTAGAAAATTTTGGGAGACTCTATTTTAAAAGTTGCTAGAATTTTTTTTTAAAAATATGGTTAATTGTAAAAAAATTCACCAACTTTATACGAATTTACAATTTATACATTACTTTTAAAATATTACTTTAATAGATTGTTGATTGGAAAAATAAATTTAAAATTATGGTTTAAATGTTATGTTTTTCTAGCTTATTAATTTATAATTTGAGAAATTTAGAATATTGGTTGCTTTGATAATTATATTTATACTAGATTATTCAGTTAATTAAGAATAGTTAATTAAATTCATGTGGGGGGAAGGAATGAATATTGCACAATATTTTGGAATATTGATTATGTTGGTTACCCATAATCATATGACTGAAAATGAACATAATCCAATTACTTATAAAAGAGTTGAAATAGAAGAATTGAATATTTTCTCTTAGATTGAACTACTAATTATTAAAAATAATTCTCAAGCTATTTAGCTAAACATAATACAGAATACTAATATAATATGTAGTTATGGAGTTAGAGTTTTTTTAAGGACAAGACGGACGCAATACTTAAATGTTAATGTCCTTAAATTTCGGCCCGCAATAAATTTGTCCTCTTTTCCAAATCGACCTAAGTTGTTGTCCTTAAAAAAACTCTAACTCTGTAGTTATATGTAGAAGTGTTATACATTATGATTTTTTTATAAAATGATATATATTAGGTGTTTTTGTTCAATGAGAATGATTGAACTTCTCGGGTAGAAGGAATGTATATTCCACAATTTTTCGAATATAGATTTCCACGAAAATGGTGATTACAAATTTTATTTGTTAGTTAAGGAAATAATTGAAATTGAGGAATTGAATAATTTTCCCTTAAGATTTCGTACTACTAATTAAATTAATTAGTCATTGAATCAAGAATTACAACTGTCAATCAAATTATATTTTTTTTAAAAAAAAATTGTAAAGGTATATAAAATTTTGAAAAATATATTGAACATGAAACCTTGAACGCAATTTACCACAACGAACTATTAACGAAACTTTGAGATTTTATCATTTCTTTATCGTTGAGCAACACATATTTCTATAATATATATATATATACACATATATTATCTTTAAACACATGATATTTATACATTCAACACCATTTTAATTTAGTTAAGTTATTTTTAGTTTTATTTGTTCAATATAGTCATTTATATTACAATAAAAAAATATTTTATTAAATGTATGTTCAGATAAAATACACACAAAAAAATGTTAATATTTTCGACATATGTAATAATTAAAATAGTTCAATCAATTCAATGCATGATATCATACGTAAATTAATTGATAATATAGAGTGGTTAAAAATATAATTTACTTACGAGATAAACTATATCAATTGATATGATATAATGTGTTTTGTCATGATAGTAAAAAAAATATATAATTATTAATATTTTGAACTCATTCACTATTTAAATTATTTTAGTAATTTTAATTAATTTTATACTGAATTTTTCCAAAATGGATGACGCAAGATTTTCTGAATTTACATTAATTAAAATTTTGTATTTTTATTAGACAGTAAATTCAAAATAAAAATTATCGAATAGAAGATTTTAATTGTATTAATACATATATATGTCAACAATCAAAGGTTGAGAATTATTGTAAAAAAAGAAAGTTGAGAAAGGATGCATCTCTATCTCTCTCTATGTGTGTATGTAAATATTAAAAGAACAAAAATATAAACAAGTGAAAAGACTATAAATTCTGAGTTCGTGTTCGAATAGTTACAATTTATATTTATATCATTTTTCTAATTATTGATTAATCTATAATTTTCCGATATTATTATATATATTTATAAAGTGACATATATATAATAAAAATATATATTTTTTAATTGACTACTCAAATATAGTATAGTAAAATCATTCAAACTTTAATAATTAATTTAAGCATATTAGTTGAATTGTTTGCAATGCACGCTTTCTCAGCTAGTTTTCCTAAAAAATAACAATATTTTCTCTCTCCATATATTTTTCTCTCTTCATATATTATAGGTAAGTTAGAATCAAGAAATCTGGTAGGATTTGAGAGGGTTAAAATTGGGAGAGAGGATGTCAAATTATATAAAACAACAAACATTTTGAAAAAAAAAAAAACCTAAAACAACAAACATTTCGAAATGGAGGTAGTATATAGCAAAGTGTCGAAATTATCTATAAATTATTAGAAATTAAATTATGTAAAGTGGTATATTATCATTTAGAATATTAATTGATACAGATGCTATTGACTATATTTTACTCATACATCGATTATTAAAAGCAAGTTTGTGGCCAAGTTTTTTGAAATATTTGTATGTGGTTTAGTGGTTATCTGCTAAACTACTATACCCCATGTTGCTCGGAAAATTCTATGCTACCCAATGGGTAATATCCAATGTGTCTTAATAGATTTATTGTGACGCTCTCAAGTGTCCTAATAAATGTATTGTGACACTTGAGAATATCACAATAGATCTATTGTACCACATTGGGTATTACTCATTGGGTGGCATAGAACTTTCCATGTTGCTCTAGTGGCTTGGCCTTTCAAAGGCTTTTCATTTTATTTTATTTTTTAATTATCAGCTTTATTTCTTTTTCATTGGGTGGTTTTTTTTTTCCGGCCCCCAAACACAACTCAACACATTTTTAATATCTGTTCAAGAGGCTTTTCATTTTTAGCGTCTAGTTAATTTATTTTTATTGCATCATTAATACTCACGAACCCCTTCAATTTCCTACAACATTTTAAATATTCCGCATTTTTAAATTTCCCAAAACCAAATCTTCCTAACTAATTTATAGTACAAATTGATCGCATAAATTATCTTACCCACATGTACATCATCATCATTCATCACTACTAGCTTGCTGTAAACGAATGAAGATGATTTTTCACTCAATTTCTATCAGATTTAGCTTTAATTTAATCGAACGAAATTAATCCACAATTCCATGCCTCAATCTAATTTTAGATTGATCAATAACTTTTATTCAAATGAAATCCTGAATTTCCCAAGACGGCCGGGAACAAAACGGTTGATTATATCAAAAGTAAGTTCTTAAGGTTGATTACAGTTTTGAATGACTCCGTTGCTTGTGAAATCATAGAAATTAATTAGTTTGAAGCCATATATAAACAAGGGATATCATGAGTCTAATGGAGTTTGTTATTAATCTTTAGTGCGTTTCCTTATTTTTTTAGATGTATATTTTATAGATATTTGATTTAATTATCGATCGATCTCTTTATTTCAATCCACGTACATACATGCCTTCTCCTTCCCCACTACTTCCCCACTAGTAGGTTAGTTTCGTATGTAATGGAACTGATGAATAGTCATTTTAAAATATTTATTTAAAAAAAATAAATAATTGCCGTCATTGAAAACTCCCGTTAATTATACCATATGTCTATTTGATTACACTATAAGTAATATATTATCCATAAATGAGTTTGTGAAACTTTCAAATTTTATATAAATAATATAATAAATACACAATGAAAATAGATAAGATACAATTTTTATTCCATACATAAACATAATATATAAACCCTAAAAATGCAATAATATAAATTGTGCTCAAAATATCACTACTAGAAAAATGATCTTTGACTACACTAAATTTATGACACTTTTTAAAGTGAGTGTCATGATATAAATTATGTTACTACATTGAGGCGTAAAACATATCTTACTACATTTTTCTTAAACACTAATACTACAAGACGAAATAAATGTGTAACTCCCCAATTGCTGAAATCTGAGGCGTTACACAAAATTGAATAAAAAATCATATTTTCATAATCAATTCACTTTAAAAAATTTTTTTTTTTTTACAATAATTTCTTTAGAAATAAAATCCACCATCACCGTTTTAGAAGACTTTTCAAACAACAAATCACAAATATATTTCACAAATGACTCGTCAATAAATTTCACAATTGACTAGCCAATATTAAAAGTCTAACATTTGAATGAGTCCGAAATAACGGTGGGACGCGTAAGTTTTAATATTCTGAAATATTTAAATTATTCAGCGGAAGCATAATACGATAAAATATTGACCGAAGTCAACATACATAATTCAATTTTAGTCAAAAATTGATAGAACCCATATGTCCACGTCAGCTGCCTGCATCACCTTATACCTGAAAAATATTTTAGAAAACGTGGGCTGAGTGCCAGAAAACACTCAGTGGGTTTATCGTGTTCGTCCAAACACATGTAAGGATTTTTAACATAAAAATCCAACAATCCAATATTTAAAAATCATGTTCCTGCGCTTAAGAATATTTATTCAAAAGTCGATAATCAATATTCATTCAGATGCCCATGCGCTTAAGAATAGTTATTCAGAAGCGAACAATTCAATAACATTCTCATAACAATGCGCTTAAGAATATTTATTCAAAAGTGAACAATTCAATATTCATTCATATATCAATGCGCTTAAGAATATATTTATTCAAAAGCCGATGCGTTCAATTAACCATGCGTGGATACAGACCCTATGTGATCACATAACTATATGTCAATATAATTGACCATGCCAGAATTCATCATGCAGGTCAAATGATATCCACGAAGAGCGAAAACAGTCATAAATCATACATAGACGAAAGCATTGTAAAAACAAAGGTTTTAGTTTAGCAAAACCCACCTTAATGATCTCGATGCTTACGGATGTTTCTCTATGTTGAAAATCTTAAATTGAAGCTTGAACTGCTCTAAGTTATGCTCCACGACCTACAAATTAACGAGATTCTAACTTAAGAACCTGCCTTAATTGTTACCTAATAGCTAAAAGCTATGTATATAGAATAATAACCATATTTCTGAACGTCGAGATCCAATAATTTTTCGGGACACTATATATTTTAAAAATTGAGAGATTTAAATCTTATTTTTATCACATGGTCCAATGCTTACCTATCATCTCCTTAAAATATTAAAAGAGTTTTCAAATTCTTTGACAACACATTACAACAACTCTCAATTGAAGAACAATTCAAATTTACTTGATAAAACTCACGGCCATTTCCCCATAAACAAAATTAATTCCTACCTTCGTCAAAATTCTTCCCAAATTCATACTCTTGCCCTCAAAAATACCTTTAAAACGTCTATACAATAGAACAAGCATCCCAGAAGCTTTATCGATGGAACCCAAACAAAGAATGGATAAAAATTTGGATTTTAACATGATTTTCGAACAACTTTTTTTAAAAACCATCGACCAAACAACATTGAATTTAGAATTTGATACTATGAGCGTAAAGCTTGGAGAGACAGATTTCTAATTACCGTGTAAAGAACGATAGCTTTTGGTCGCCCGAAAGTTGAAAATCTGCAGCCGAAGTAGCAGCTGGTCGAGTGCTGTAGTGATTTTCCGTCAACTTACGACATGAATTTGATATACCAAATGATGTCTGAATGATGATCCAAAACCAGATACCTGTAGCTTGTTGTGAAAGGTTTTCCGGTCGCATAAAGTTTGCTCAAAACAAGGGTCGGATCGATCAGAATTTGCACCGGAATTTGGCTACAACACAAGGTGGCGGAGAAGCAACTCTTAATTGTTGCTGACTTCGGTTCTAAACTTCTTGGGCATAAAACAAACGATTCTTTGGGTAATTTTTATCCATTTGATGAGAGGAAATATCTTGATATTATCTCATAAATTTAGGCCATGGTTTAGAGGTAGAAAAATGAAGTAGGAGACAACATTCGGCGGAAGATAAGAGGTGAAGAGAAGATAAGTGTTATTGTTCAATTTCTCAATTCCAACCATTTCACAACCCAACCGTGACTTCATATGGTGACACATATGTGGACACTTGTAAAAATAGAAGGTAGCATGGTGAATGTTATGGGCCTATCTAGATCAAGTTTGGTCCAAAAATGGTCAATTAGCCTTTAAATAATTAGTTTGCACCAAGTCCATTAGAAAAAATGGACTCTAGGTTCATGACTCTAATCATCTATCCAATAGGTCCAATTTACTTGAATGATTCAATTATATTAGGGAACCGCTCCATGATTTCATCTTCTATTTCCCATATAGCTTCTTCTTTGCCATGTTGGCTCCACTGAACCTTGACTAATAGTAGTTCCTTATTTCATAATTGGTGGATTTTGCGATCAAAGATCACCTCGAATATCTCTTGATAAGTAAGGTCTGGATTTACTTCAATAATTTTTATATGCATAGTATCACCTGGGTCAAACAAACCCACATTTTTGAATGATCGTCATGTGAAATATGTCATGTATACCATCAAGCTTTGGTGATAATGCAAGCATGTAAGCAATTTCTCAATTTGATCGGGAATTTGCTATGGTCCAGAGAACCATGGTCTCTATTTTACTCTCTTGTTGGAATGGACTTCTTCTCTTAGCGGAGATAATTTATGAAATATTTTATCCTTAATTTCAAAATTTTGATCACTCTGGAATTTCCCTGTATAAGATCCATGTCCATATTTTGCTTCCTTGATCATTGTTTCCTTTTGTTAGAAATTTCCTCAGTTACTTGCACCATCTTATTTTTTTTATCCGAGAGTAGAGATGATCTACACTACTAACGATATAAGGCCTCACAAAGTGTTATTCGATAAACGGCACCATTTTTTTTCTATTTTTCTACCTTTTGTTTCTCATTATGCCGAGATACATCTTTGTGTTTTCAGGGTGAGGCGTGTAAGATGTATTCTAAATTCTGATCATAATTTGTACTACAGATCTTTATTTTGCGACACACTATTATCGAGTAATATTGTGTCGTCCGCTTCAATGAACTTTTGCAATTATCTGTCTCTATTTTCTGATGATCTCCTCAATGAATTGCTCATTGGCATGGATTGTAACAATTCATACTCGCAGGTTCAACTTAACCACTATAATAGCGATCCATTTTTTTTTCCTTAGGCTCTTAATCTATCGAAACCTCTATGTTCATTTGAATAAACTCCTTGACAAAATTCTCTTGTTGAGTCAGTGTATATTCAAGCACTATTCTAACCCTTCAACTCTATACGTGCATCACTACCTGGCCTTTCTTGGTAGTAATGAGTAATGCAACATACTAATTGTATTCACCATACATGTCATGCTCTGAAGCTCTCAAGTTGCTTGTTGATGTCTCTGCTTGCCTTTTTTATTTCTTTTGCACCTGGGGCAGTTGATTACGGAGTCACTTATTTGGTTATATCGATAGTGAGCATTCTTTATTTATTTTTCATTACCCCTCTTGCCGTAAAATTTCTCATAATGATTTCTTCGGTTGACTTCTCGTGTTGATGTGTTCTCTATTCTTATCAGGCTCATAAGATCTAGATTTATTTTTATTCCAATTACTCATTTGTCTCTTGATTTTATGATTATTTCCTTGGTTGTTCACTTGTTCACACATGTTTGGTCAATTTTGGATATAACAATATGACTTCTTACACCTAGCATATGCTTTCTTTCTTTCCAGGCATTCTCCCTTTCAGTCATTTCCACATGCATGCCATAACAACTTCTTTCTTTTCGCCACTTGACTATAATCTCTTTTGCTTTATTTGGTTAGTGTAAACTATTCTTTCTAACTCATTTCCCCATGCTTTTATTTTCTTCATCGATTCGCACGAACCTTCAAAGTTTAGATTGGATTGAAGATTCATTATCTTGAGTTTTCTTTGAAATTTTTCCCGCTTCAAATAACTCGTTAACAACTTGTACAACCAATGAATGTAGGCGTGTTAATGAAATGCCCTAATTCATCAAAAAAAAAATGAAAATATTAATTGATAAGTCAGAGTAGACAATCTTGAGCGCGTCTAGGTCCTTGGATTTACTTTCACTTGTTTCTTATATTTTTCTCGTCTAGTGTACACATTCGTCTCACCAAGTAATGATCTGAGAGTTTGTAGTTTCGTAGTTGTTTATGTCTTCTAGTATTTCTCTTACTTCTAACCACTTGCTCATCACTCGTAAAATATGCATTTCTAAGTGGTGCTCATTATTTCGTCTGCAAGGCCTGGGACTCACTATCTGCCGAGATGTTCTATTGACAAAACTATAGTTCACAAAAATTATCATAGAATTTCCGTGAAGTTCTCGTTCTCCATTGTAAAACACTTAACTAAAGTTCTAAAATCATCTTAAAGTTCATACTAATAGGTAAGAACTTAAAGCATATTATCTAGTTATTGGTTCATCTATGTCAATGTTCCTGTGGAGATGCATACATGCTCATTATATCTTTCAAAATAAACTTATTTCATAAGCATTTCTTTCTCTTTAAATATATACATAGAAAAAATATGTATATTTATACTCGTCAAGTTTCTCATTTTGAACTTTTTCCTAAATTAATAAATACACATAATATTGTACCTGTGATGTCGAGGCATGACGTGGACGTCAAATAATGGGTCAAATAGAATATTACACGTATTCGAGAACATTTTAACAATATTTCGAAAATGACCCCGTAGGCCTACAGATTCGTAGACCTACTCTGATACCACTCTGTAACGCCCCAATTCCTAAAAGCTGAGGCGCTACACAAAATTGAATAAAAATTCATATTTTCATAAATTCACTTTTAAAAAAGAAAACATTTTTTTTACAATAATTTCTTTAGAAATAAAATCCACCAATCACTGTTTTAGAAGACTTTTCAAACAAAAAATCACAAATATATTTCACAAACGACTCGTTAATAAATTTCACAATTGACTAGTCAATATTAAAAGTCTAACATTTGAACGGGTTTGAAATAATGGTGAGACAAGTAAGTTTTAATATTCTGAAATATTTAAATCATTCAGCGGAAGCATAATACGACAAAATATTGACCGAAGTCAACATTCATAATTCAATTTTAGTCAAAAATTGATAGAACCCATATGTCCATGTCAGCTGCCTGCATCACCTTATACCTGAAAAATATTTTAGAAAACTTGGGCTGCATGCCAGAAAACACTCAGTGGCTTTATTGTGTTCATCCAATCACATGAAAGGATTTTTAATATAAAAATCCAACAATCCAATATTTAAAAATCATGTTCCTGCGCTTAAGAATATCTATTCAAAAGTCGATAATCAATATTCATTCATATGCCCATGCGCTTAAGAATAGTTATTCAGAAGTGAACAATTCAATAGCATTCTCATAACAATGCACTTAAGAATATTTATTCAAAAGTGAACAATTCAATATTCATTCATATTTCAATGCACTTAAGAATATATTTATTCAAAATCCGATGCACTCAATTAATCATGCGTGGATACAGACCCTATGTGATCACATAACTATATGTTAATATAATTGACAATGCCAAAATTCATCATGCAGGTCAAATTATATCCACGAAGAGCGAAAATAGTCGTAAATCATACATGGACAAAAGCATTGTAAAAACAAAGGTTTTTGTTTAGGAAAACCCACTTTAATGATCTCGATGCTTACGGATGTTGCTCTATGTTGAAAATCTTAAATTGAATCTTGAACTACTCCAAGTTATGCTCCACGACCTACAAATTAACGATATTCTAACTTAAGAACCTACCTTAATTGTTACCTAATAGCTAAAAGCTGTGTATATAGAATAATAACCATATTTCTGAACGTCGAGATCCAATAATTTTTCGGGACACTATATATTTTAAAAATTGAGAGATTTAAATCTTATTTTTATCACACGGTCCAATGCTTACCTTTCATCTCCTTAAAATATTAAAAGAGTTTCCAAATTCTTTGACAACACATTACAACAACTCTCAATTGAAGAACAATTCAAATTTACTTGATAAAACTCACGGCCATTTCCCCATAAACAAAATTAATTCCTACCTTCTTCAAAATTCCTCCCAAATTTATGCTCTTGCCCTCAAAAATATCTTCAAAACGTCTATACAATAGAACAAGCACCCCAGAAGCTTTATCGATGGAACTCAAAGAAAGAACGGATAAAAATTTAACATGATTTTCGAACAACTTTTTTTAAAAACCATCGACCAAACAACATAGAATTTAGAATTTGATACTATGAGCGTAAAGCTTGGAGAGACAGATTTCTAATTACCGTGTAAAGAACGATAGCTTTTGGTCGCCCGAAAGTTAAAAATCTGCAGCCGAAGTAGCAGTTGGTCGAGTGCTGTAGTGATTTTTTGTCAACTTACGACATGAATTCGATATATCAAATGATGTTTGAATGATGATCCAAAACCAGATAGTTCTAGCTTGTTGTGAAAGGTTTTCCGGCGGCATAAAGTTTACTCAAAACCAAGGATCGGATCGATCAGAATTTGCACAGCAATTTGGCTACAGCACAAGGTGGCGGAGCAACAACTCTCAATTGTTGCTGACTTCGATTCTAAAATTCTTGGGCATAAAACAAACGATTCTTTGGGTAATTGTTATCCATTTGATGAGAGGAAATATCTTGATATTTCCTGAAGAGAAGATAAGTTGTAATATCCTGAAATTTTTAGTATTTGTTGGTCCCGGGTGAGTCGATATCAGTTTAGAGGGGGGGGTGAATAAACTGATTAAAACTTTTACTTCAAATGCGGAATGACAGGGCCCTTTGACTCGCTTAATGAAACTTATGTATGCACAAACTTATTGAACAGTTAAGACAGTTTGAGTGCAGCTTGTGTGATATTGTGTGCAGTTCAAAGATATGCAATAATCAAAATGGTACAGCACACAAGCAATTTATAGAGGTTCGAAGTCTCAAACTTCTACGTCCTCTCTTCCTTCCGCAGAAGGGCAACTTTACTGTATAACTTGAGTTTCTTTACAAATTATACAATGAAGGATAGTTGGCTAAACCTGATAACTGCTCGCTACCTCAGCGGGTCAACGACTCACACTTGAAGTCCCTAACTGTTCGCTATGAAGGTAGGTGCTATTGTCGTCTTTACAAGGTTTTAGATCTCTTTCGATCTTCAAGAGGTTAGTCTTGAACAGGGGTTATCAACTGATGTGCTCCTTCAATTGAGCTGTGTAGTTGATCGTTGTGTAGCTTAAACTGAGAAGAATGCCCTGGCTAGATTGTCAACAGCTGGCTGATTATCTTGACTCTGTGAATTTCTTCTTCTTAGTTGAACTCTCGCAGTTTCTATCAATCTCTGAAACTAAGCTTGAGTGGGAGGGAGAAAGAAAAGCTCTTGCTTATATATGTGAAAGTTGTGTAGGTGAAGGATTCTTCTTGTTTCTGCTCAAAGTTATTTTTTAAACTCTGATTCACTCGTCTTTTATAGAGGAGTCATTTTATGACCGTTGAGTTCCATTGTCCATTGATCTGTGGCTCAATTGGCTCATCAATGGAGGATGATCGCTTGGAGCTTTTGGTTTGAAGTAGCCGTTACTCTGTCAATCGATCTTCATTAGATATTTAATTCCAGGATCTTTGTTGAAGCACTTATTCTAAGATTTCGGCTGATTTGAGCAGTAAACTCCAGCGTTCTCTGGCTTCAGTTTTCCTGGCAGCTTTAAGTTCCAGTGGACAGTTCTGGACTTGTCAGCTGAGTTTGACTATTCCTCCAGTTGGTAGTTTTGAGCTCTTTAGCTGAGTTTGGCTATTGCTCCAGTTGATAACTTTGAGCTCGTCAGCTGAGTTTGGCTATTGCTCCAGTTGGCTGATTTCTCTTGAGCTTTCATGTTAGCTTGACTAATCGCAAGCTGCCTAACTACAGTTTTGGCCTTAAGCTGATCTGTTTTGTTTACTTGAGTTTGGTCATCAGTTGGATACTTCCAGTTTTCAGTTTAAACTGATATCTTATCAGTTTCCTGAGTTGACTCTTTCCTCTCTCAGCTTAGCTGACTTAGTTGTCAGTTTGTTTCGACTGATTCAACTTCTTGACTTCTCAGTTCAGTTGACTTCTGACTGAATGACGTATCCTTTAGCTTGCAGATCATACTCTTGATTGGTTGACTTTGACTTTGCTTGATTTCCTTTTTGATGATGCCCTGGATTAATCAACTCCGATCTGCAACTTGAATTTTAGTCAGTTTTTCACAAATAATTTTGACATCTCATCAAAACCTAATCTAGGGGTTCCTTGATAGTTTTTCTTAACAATTTCCCCTTTTTGATGATGTCAAAACTTTGTTGATGATGATGGAAAAAAAAACTGCAAGTGTAGTAAGTTTGCTTAAGCAGTTTCAGAGCAAATTCTGAGCAAGTTTGAGAGAAAATTTGGTTCATGATTTTCATTCAAGTATCAGAGCATTTGTCATTAGCCTTTGTTATTCATGCTGTTATTCAGGTATTAAAGCATTTAAGATATGCATGAAATTCAAGTATTAGAGGTTGGGAGCTAATGGTCTAGAACTGCTTCAAACTCAACCTCAATGGAGTCACGTTGGACTAATTGTAGAGGTTGGGAGCTGGCTGATATTGTAGGCCGATCACTCAGCCTTGAAAGATGTTCACCCCCAATCATCAGCTCTCTTTCGTTAGAGGAGCTGATGGGTGCCTCCAAAGGTGCCTTTCCACGACCTGAGTTGGAAGGCCCTTGTCGACGTGAACGCTTTGGGATCGGATGGCAGTAGATTGTGGGGAGCATGTCCCTTCTTTTGAGTTGTTCACCAGTTGGGATGACCTCATCAAACTGGCTTTGAATGATATGGCTTATGCGACTCATAAACCTGACCTTTTCACGAAATAAGCCAGTTGATGGGTCATATGCCACTCGTTCTACATTAGCTCATAGTTAAGTAGGGATGAAGGAGGCCCAATCGGCTTTATAGCCGTAATATAGAGTGGCTGTGAGATGGGCTTTGACGTCCGAGAATTGGACTATCTCAAAGTTGCCATGTAGAATATGGCCAGTGATGTCTAAGAATTGGAGGATATCATTTGGCATACTCTCCTTCAGCCTGTGGGGACAGTCGTGGTGGCAGACATGAAGAAGCTTCCAAGCATCCCATAGTGCGTATTTGCAGGGCAATTTTAGAGTCATGACATCTGGACCGTCGCCTAGAAGATGAAGGGTAGACATCTGGACCGTCAACAATTTTAGATTGTTGCATTGTAGTAGAATTCCGCAACATAGGAAGGTAAGTGCTTGAGCGGTACGATCGTCAAAAATGGCAGCAGACCAGTTTCCTCCAATGGCCTATAAATGCTTTGAAATGTGTCTGCACCGAGACGTGCGTTAAGATATTCTAGACTTAGAGTCTTATCTTTCTTCAGCTTCTTAATAACTAGATTTGCATCGACCGTCTGAAATGGGGGCTTCATATATGCAAAAAGATGCTGTTTTAGTTTAGAAAGCAAGTGTTTTTGAGGAGAGAGAGAAGACTTAGCAGATGATCAAAGCAAGAGAGAGAGAGAGAAATGATTTGCAGATGATCGGAGCCTTCATCTCTATGCACATATTTATTTAGCTTTGCATGCAGGAATCGAGGGCATTCGATTGCTTTTCTTAGCTGATCAGCCATCCGATTTGATGGAGGATTAGCTGAATTAATGATGCTTACATCTCAGCCATTTAATGAAGAAGTAACTTTATGATCTTGTGGCTGAGAAGTAGCTACTCTGAAAATGGGGTAGTTGCCATAAATAGAAAAATATTTTCTGCAAATCTTGCTATTTATATCTTAGTAAAAAATATTTTCTTTTTCAATTTTGAAGAGTTGATTTAATATCAACGCAGAGATATTAATTGCAGCATTGTGAGATAGAACCCTATTTTCAAATTGTAACCGTTCAGTATAATATAAGAAATTTCATAAATGCAACGGTAAGAATGTAATTATGATAAGCTTTGAAGAATTAAAAAAAACTTATCCGTATTCAGTTGGGATACAGTCCAACTGATTGACTGCTTTGGTGGTTGAATGATCAATTGAGTCTCGCTTCCCAGTTGTTGCTGAAGAACTGGCTGAGGTTGAAGCTGTATTTGAACTGAATTGATCATTTGGCTTGATCAGTTGCTTGGCTCTTCAGTAGACAGTTTCCGCTTCTTGAAGGGCCTAGCTGGACTAGCTGCACTGCTTCCTTGGGATGTAGTTGTGATCTTTGGCAGTTCAGGCCTTGCAGTCCTCCGGGCTTGGTGAAGGTGAAGCTAGATGGCAACTGACGAGTTTTTCATCCTTTGACTAAGGGATTGTGAGGTTCCCTTTGGCGATGATCGAAACTGATCATTCTTCATAAACAATTGCAATCCTTTTGAGCCGGATATGAGCAGTGAAGTGACATAGCTCTTGGATAGGAGGCTTGGTGATGTGGCAGTGTCTTCATCATCACTATCACTCTCGTCAGCACGCTTTGGATTCTTCTGGGTAGCCACAGCTTTAGTATGTGATAGATATGGTTCTATCCTTTCGACGACCGGTGGAGTTTGTCGTGAAGTCTCAGCTAACTAACTTGATAGATTATCAAAGTTTAGTTTTCAACAAAGTGACCCAGTTGGGCAGTTGACTAGTTGATTTGCAGTTCTAACTGCTTGAGGCACGATGTTGGTCTTAATTTCTGCTAATAAGGCGGTTGCTGGAATCTTGTTGACAAGCCGGTGATTCATGATGTGCTGGACTTACACAATGGTTGGAGGAAATGGATTTGATGAACCTATCTATTTGATGCTCCAAGTTTCTTCTCGTTGCCAATAGCTCATGCCGTGAAAGACAGTTAGCAGAAAATGAGACTGAATGGACATAGAATGTCTCCAGTTATACCAATAGATGTACCGGTGGAGTTATTTGAACAACTCTTGGTCACGTTGTGCAACAAAGGTAAAGTGATTGAGAAGGAGACTGGTCACTTCCTTTTGTGCACCTTTGACTGTATATTCACCACTATAAAAAGTGCGAATATTCTCTTCAGTCAGCTAGAGAGGAGGGCATGTACTTCTGAAGTAGTCCGCCCCGTAGTTTGGATGAGGGATTCCAATGAATGGGATAAGCTCATCTGGATCAGAGCAAACCTGGAAATCAACTGGTGATCCGTTCTTTGATTTTGAAGACTGAACGACGTTAGCAGTTGAGTTGCTCGATGAGTGGTTGCCTGTCTTGGCTTTGGCTTTTCTTTTTTTCTTTAGTGACTAAAGATGAGCAGTTTCTTTCTTGGGAATCCAGTCAGAGATGAGAACTGGTAGTGACTCATCATTTGGAAGCTTCAGCAGGTCTTCAAGCATTTCACTCATTCTTAGAACAAGTCCAACCTTGGACTCAAATTTACCAGAGTTCTTTGAGTCAGAGGCCTTGAAGACTTGATGCTTAAATTGTTGGAAGACAAATTCTGCCCAGTTCGTTTGTCGCCCTTCAACAAGGTGAATCATAACCTTGTATCTTTCTTGGGTGAGTTGACTCAGGCTTCCAATGGCCCCGAACATCATCTTGTTCGTTATGTCAAGTAGAACTCCATACTCGGGCTTCAGGTCAGTTTTAGCGGTTTGTAAAACTGAATTGCTTGTCGCAGGTTGAAGCTTTCCATTTTCTCCAGTACAATTCTGCAGAATCTTTTAGATCTTGAACAGATGAACCTTCTTGTGGGAGTTGGAACACTTATGGAATTGTTCTTTCAGTGATTTGAAGTGGTCGTCCTTGAATCACTGATGACACCGTCTTTCCATCTGTAGATAATTTTGCTTGAAGCAAAAATTCACTCATCAAATTTTGTCTAAAGAACTTTGGTAGTGTTTCCAGGTAGTAAAGAATTTCTATCTTATGAAGTTTTGACAGAAGGATTGGGTTGTTTAATTCATTTAGAATCAATTGAAATTTCTTCCTATCAAGAAATTTATCTCTCATAAGCTGTTCCTTGAAAGAATTTGAAGATCTGGATAATTCGGCCATCTTTGGGGTTGACTGAGATTTTGGGAATTTAAGATCTTTTGAGAGAGCGTTTTAAAGATTGTAGAAGGAGGGGGCTTTTTGAGAGGTTTTAAAGAGAGAGGCTGTTTATGAGTGTTTGGATAGGCTTATAGATCTGTTGTTTGGAATGGTACTAGCCTCTGGTCTCTTTTGGTCATTGGCAATTAATGACTTGCACACGTGTCATTGTTTTACAACGGTCAAAATTTCAAAATAAATGTGAGGCTTAACATTTATTTGAAATAAAAAAAACTTTTATAAATATATCAAAAGATATAATTACAAACTGATTAACAAGAAGTACACTTAGGGCTTTTCTAATCAGGTTTAACTTGATCAGCCACTTAGTCCTTCTTGTGATCAGTTTTTCTTCTCTTAGCCTTTCTGGAGCTGTCTGGCATGTTCTCATTGGAGGAGGCTTCCTCTGAGCTTTCTGTTCCAGTGTGTGCTTCCAGTTGTAGGATTGATTCAGAGAGCAGCTTTACCTGGACTTTCATGTTTTCGATCACTTTCTTGAATTGTTTTGACGCCTTGCTTGATTGCTGCTTCTTTATTTGTTTGATATATCGTTGAGTCTTTTCTGCATTTGGCTGATGCTCTCCAATCTCTTGATCTGCATCCAACTGATGCTCTCCACTTTGATAATTAGCAGTTGGTTTCTCAACTGCCTCAGATTGAGTTGGTGAAGCTGCTTTCTGCTCAGTTTAACCCTTTCTAGAGTCCTTTTTATCATTATCTCCTTCGGTTGATGACTTGTATCCCTGAATCATGTGAAGGATATCATCTGAGTCGGAGTTTGATTGAACCTCTGACTCCACCATTGCAGCTTTTCCTTTACCTCTTGTTATTGGAGTAGATGGGATTAGCTTCTGCCTCAATTTTGGTTGTGATTCCCTGATCATTAGTGGAGGTAGTGCAGTTGTATTTATTCTGGGGATAAAGTGGTCAGAATCAATCTGTTGAGGATGAGTCTCCTTAATCATCTCATCAGGAAGAAGGTACTCCAGGATGGAGCTTACTCTGTTGAGAAAGTTCATCTTTTGTGGAAAGCGTCCTGAGCGGTTGGTTCCGGTTTGCACATTGTCTACAAGCTTCTTTAACTATCGAAAGAAGTATAGAGACCAGTTGACTCTCTTTTCTTCCCAGATTGCATTGGAGATTCTGTACTTTATTTCTGACATGCTGGATTGATCTTCACATGATGCTATCATCATCCTCGCAGCCACTGTTGCTAGTACTTGAAATTCTTTTCCAAAGTTGAACACATAATGGTTGATGTGATATCTTCCCTCAAAGTGAATCGTTGCCCATCTGTCGTAGCAGTCTTTAGCATCAACTTCTATTTCTTCAACATTGTCTCCTTCATCTGGGAGATCAAATACTCTTTTTAATACTGATGGAGTGATTGTGATTTCTTGCCCTCGAACCTCTGTTTTAAATTCCAGAGGGTTCTCTGTGCTCGTTGAGTTGAGGAAAAACTCGGCAACTGCCTCTGGATATGTCTGAGCGGGTATATCCTCAGTAAATATCTTCAGTCCATAATTTTCAATTGACTAAATGATTCATTCACAGTAGCTGGGAATATTGGAGAATTTCCTGAAGTTGTCTCTGCTGAGTATCTTGTCATGATAGAGATCTTTGCAGAAGATTGTGGAGTTTTCTCTGGTGACTTTGAAATTGAACTTCCTTCGATGAGGATTGGTTGAGAGTAGAGTTATGATTTACGAAGGTGTAATTTTAGGGGTGGGGAGTTAATCTGGAAGGCTTTGAGCTCTGGAAGGAGATGAGATAGAGAGGACAGTAGAATATGGTGTGAAGCTTATCTTGAAGATTTAGCCGACCTTTTTATAGAGAGATTGGGCTCATCCAATAGTTGTGACGCTTGGTATGCCCAACATTCAACGGTCGGATTAACTTAATCGACCCGTCGATTGGCTTTTCATTTATATCCATTGGGGATAAATAAGGAGAGAAAGAGAGGGTTCAACGGTAACATTATGATGACACGTGTTTTTACCATTTCCACTATTCAAACTTTTGAACTTATCTTTTCTCTCTAGCTGTTTCTCCTTGGCTTGAAAACTGATTACGTCATTAGTTGGCTTGAGTGAAACTGATGATCTTTCTGTTGATCAGTACCAACTGAGATGTCTTCTCTTCAGTTCCGAACTGGTCTTGACTGCTTAGACCTTTATTCAGCTGCTTCTCAGTTCAGCTGTTCTCCTTCAGCTGGTCTTTGAACTGACATCTCCTTTTGATTTAACTTCAGTTCCTAATACTCCTTCATCAGTTTGATCAATTTTGCAGCTTGTATGTTCTGCATAACTGACTGGATCATCAGTTTGAGCGACTGAACTGATGATTTAGTTGAACTGATGGAGTAAACTGATCATCTCCAGTTTACTTTTCTCTCAGCAGCTTCTTGCCTTTACTTCAAACTGATGGCTTATGTGGCCAACTGATCAGTTTCTCGTCTTTTTGATTTAGTTTCTCTCTTCAGCTGGAGTGGTCTCTTGGCCTTTTTCCTCCAGTTTATCATCTTTATCATGTGATGCTAGCTCCAGCAGTCCCAACTGTATGCATAGCTCCATAAACCTTGCTTCAGGTAAAGGTTTGGTGAAGATGTCAGCTATCTGCTTCTCCGTGTTGACATATTTGATGCATATGTCTTTCTTCTCGATGTGATCTCTGATGAAATGATGTCTTATATCAATGTACTTGGTTCTTGAATGTAGAACTGGATTCTGAGATATTGCAATTGCACTGTTGTTGTCACAGAAGATAAGAACTTCTTCAGTTTCAACTTTGTAGTCCTTCAACTGTTGCTTCATCCGGAGTATCTGAGCACAGCAACTTCCAGCAGCTACATATTCTGCCTCAGTTGTTGACGTGGCAACTGAGTGCTGCTTCTTGCTAAACCAGGATATCAGTTTGCTTCCAAGAAACTGACATGTTCCACTGGTACTCTTTCTGTCGATTTTGATCCACCAAAGTCTGAGTCTGAATAACTAATTAGACTCAAACTATCATCTCTGGGATACCATAGTCCAAGATTTATGGTTGATTTGAGATATTTGATAATCCTCTTAGCTGCTTCGAGGTGGCTTTTCTTTGGATTAGCTTGAAATCGTGCGCATAGACCGACTGAATAAGAGATGTCTGGCCGGCTAGCTGTTAAGTAAAGTAGCGACCTAATGATTTCTCTGTAATATATTTAGCTAACTGATTCTCTTTCTTCATCGAGAGTTAGCTGAACTGATGTGTTCATAGGAATCTTGAGAGTTTTTCCATTGCTTACTCCAAACTTCTTGACTAGCTCCTTCGTGTACTTCGCCTGGCTGATAAAGATTCCATCTTTTAGCTGATTCACTTGGAGTCCTAGGAAGAATGTCATTTCTCCCATTCTGCTCATCTCAAATTCGCTTTGCATCAATTGAGTGAATCGGGTGCATAGATCTTTGCTTTTTGATCCAAAAATTATGTCATCCACATAAATTTGAATCATTAAGATCTCAGTTGATCATTCTATTCAGAATAGAGTTCGATCAATGACTCCTTTTTGAAACCTATTTTTCAACAAAAATATTGTGAGAGTTTCATACCATGCTCTAGGAGCTTGTTTCAATCCATAGAGGGCCTTCTTCAGTTTGAAGACTTGATCACCAATTTCAAAGCCTGGCGGTTGCTCTACATACATGTCCTCCTTGAGCATTCCTTGAAGAAAATCACTCTTGACATCCATTTGGTAGACTGTGAAGTTGAAGTGCGCTGGATAGGCTAGGAACAGTCTGATGGCTTCCAATCTTGCAACTGGCGCGAATGTCTCATCAAAGTCGATCCCTTCACTTTGTGAGTATCCTTTGGCTACCAATCTAGCCTTGTTCCTTGTGATCACTCATTGTTCATCCAGTTTGTTGCGAAAGACCCATTTTGTACCAATGACCTTTTGGGTTTTTGGCCTATCAACAAGAAACCATACGTTATTTCTTGTGAACTGGTTCAGTTCTCTTTGTATAGCCATGATCTAGTCCGAGTCTTCTAAGACTTCTTTCACGTTTGCTGGTTAAGTTTGAGATATGAAACATGTTAATAATGCATGCTCAGTTGAACTTCTGGTCTGGACTCTACTTCTTGGATCACCAACTATCTTGTCAGTTGGGTGGGCTTCGAAGCCATTTGGGCAGGATAGCTTCAGCTGGGTCCTCAGCTGGTTCTTCTGTGGTGACGTCATCAGTCATCCTCTCATCAGCTGGTTCATCATTTTCATCAGTTCTTCCCCCTGTTTCAGTTGTGGGGTTTGTGGTCTCAGCACGATTTGTGTCTTCATTAACCAAGTTATTCTCAACTGGTTTTGTGCCAGTTTCATTGCCTTCTTCTAGTAAAACTTCAAACCGCTCTAGAACAATGTGATCCACATAGTCCTGCGAGTTCTTTGTTCATGTACTCATTAGCAAATTCATCAAATACCACATGACATGTTATTTCCACAACAAGAGTTCGTTTATTGAACACTCTGTAAGCTTGTGCATAAGATGAGTTATACCCAAGAAATATACCCTCATCAGCTTTAGCACTAAAAGCTTTCAATTGAGTTTTGCCATTGTTGTGAATATAACATTTACAACCAAATATTTTAAAATATGAGATAGAAGGCTTACGACTCTTGTACAGTTCATAAGGTGTCTTATCATGGGTTGCTACAATGGCACTTCGATTTTGAGTGTGGCAAGCTGTGTTGACCGCTTCAGCCCAGTACCGTTCAGCTATGTTGGCATCAGCTATCATTGCTCGAGCTACTTCTTTGAGTGTCCAGTTACGCCGTTTGGCTACACCGTTTTGTTGTGGAGTTCTTGCAGCTGAGTGTTCATGAATGATTCCAAGCTGGTTGAGAAAGCTGATCATGTGTTGATTCACAAATTCAGTTCCATTGTCGGAATGAATCATTTGAACTGATCTTTCCTTCTCAGTTTGTAGCCTTCTGATCAGCGCCGTTAGCTTGTCATAAGTTTCATCTTTGCTTTTTAAGAATTCCACCCATGTATATCTTGAGTAATCATCTACAACTACAAGAGTGAATCTTTTGCCTTTTGGAGTTTGAGGTCTAACTGGACCAAACAAATCCATGTGTAGAAATTGAAGGCAATCAGTTGTTCCTGGTGGATGACACTTATTCTTGAATGATGATTTCACCTGCTTCCCTTTTTGACATGGTCCACATACACTTATCTTCTTGTATATTTCCTTAGAAAGCCCCTCAACTAACTCTTTCTTGGCTAGATAGTTGATTATTTTGAAGTTGAGATGATTCAGTTGTCGATGCCATAGCTAGCTTGCTTCAGTTGATCCTTTTTAAAGGAAGCAAGCTTCTGAGTAGCTGGTTGACCAGTCAACAATGTACATGTTGCCTCTCCTGATACCATTTAACAGAATTACTCCAGTTTACTTGTCTCTTATGTTGCAGGAGTTTTTGGTGAAGTCAACTGAGTAGCCATTATCACACAGCTGGCTGATGCTTAGTAGTTTGTGTTTCAGTCCATCCACGTGGGAGACTCCATTCACTACTACTTTTCCCTTGACTACGAACCCTTCTCCAATGGTTCAGCTTTTGGAATTATCTCCAAATGTGACAAGGGGGCCTTTGATTTCTTCACAACCATCGAGATCTTCTCTGTCTCCGGTCATGTGCTTGGAGCACCCGCTATCTAGATACCAAATATCTTTAGCTTTCTTCATAGATATGATGCTCTTGTCCTGAAAAAAAAAAGGATTAGCATTTAGAGACCCATTTTATATCGGGTCCTTGTTGATTCATCAAGATTTTTGGAATCCAAACTTGCCAAACTTTTGGCTTCTTATCATTCAGAGATCCAACTAACTTGGATCGCCTGATCTGTTTATATTTTTTCTCAGCTCTTCTGTTCTGATTTGAATCAGTTGAGTGATACCTGCGTTGAGAGTTAGTTGGATAAAACAATTCAACTAAAACCCTTTGGTCTTGAGACCTTTTAGTTCTATGATCAGACCTGTGTTTTGTATGTTTCCCATTTATTGGAATAAACCTTTTTGGCTCATTTATGGAGTCTAGGTAATCATTATAATGATGGTAGGGTTCAAACTGGTTTCTTTAATCTCTCCTATAGGTGTTCTGATTGAACTTCTTGGTAGGATAGGCTTGAGATCAAAACTAATTTTTCTTTCTAAAGAGGGCTGATCTATCAATTTGTCTTGGGGACATTCTTTGTTGAGATGATGGTCTTTGTTGAACTGGAGGCTTTGAACGAGTAGATTGGCTTGAGTGAACTGATGGTCTTGGCTGGAAATTGGGCTTCAGTTGGCCTGGTGTTTTTATTTGGTAAAACTGACCAAATTGTCTAGGCTGAGTTTAAGGATTTTTCAATATCCCTTTTCCTTTGGTTGACTCAGCTAGCTGATCATGAGATCTAGTGAACCCTTTTAGGATTTCCTTATCACTAGATTGGGCAACTGCTTTTCCCTTTTCTAAAGCAGTGAACTTGCCATATCCTAGCCTTGACCTGCCAGTTCCAGTTCTTTGATGGCTTAATATTTTATCTAGAGTTTGAGATCCCTTTTTGAACTTCAAATTTACCTTTTCTTTTTCAAGGATCTCTTGCTTGAGTTTTTGGTTTTTAGCCTCTAGATCAGCATTTCTCAGTTTCAATTTCTCAAATTCTATAAGCTGAGATTCAAGATAATTTAATCTTTCATGATCAATGCTCAGTTTCCTAACCTTGTTTCTCAGTTCATCATTTTCATCTTTCAGTTCAACATGCAAACATGAAATTGAAGCTAATTGGTCTTCTAGCATCATAAGTTTCATATCAAGTTCATTACTAGAGACAGTTGCTTCATTGATATGATAAAGAGAGGTTTGAGAATCAGCTGTACTAACCTCTTCATCATTGTCTGCCATGAGGCAGAATAGCGCTTCATTATCTGAGCTGTAGCCGTCAGAATCAATTCCAGAAGGATAGTCTGAATCATCTAGCATGGCATTCTCAAGATTTGCAACCATTGCTTTTCTTTTGAAGAAGCTTTTCTTCACCTTGGCGTTCTTGTCTTCAGGGATTTCTGGACATTCAAATCTATAATGTCCTTATTTGTGGCAGTGAAAGCATTCTCCAAGATTTCGGTTGCCTCCCTTGAATGGTTCAGTTGATCATTCAGCTGGTTGATGAGTTCTCTCATCTTTTGGGATTTCATCAGTTTGAGGTGGAACTGACTGTTTATCCCGAACTCTCTTCAACTTTTCTAGCAACCTGGTAACTGATTGGATTTGATCATTGATGTCATCAGTTAGATTCTCCTTCTTTTCAGTTGCTTTTCTTTTTCGTTCAGTTGAAGATCCGTCTTGGTTTTCTTTGGTTGGTGAGCTCCTAGGTCAAAAGTTGTTTCTTCCTCGAGTGTCTCTAAACCTGGTCCTTTCACCGTAGAAAGCTACGTCTTGAGCTGACGATGTTGATGCTTCCTTTTTCCGGTTTAGACTGTACTCATGAGCTTTAAGATAACCAAATAGTTCCCTTGGAGTGATACTATTCAGGTTTCTTGACTCCTTTGTAGCTATCACTTTCATATCCCATTCGTCAGTGAGATTATCCAATATCTTGGAATTCATCTCAGAGTTGGGATAACACCTCCCGAGGTTGTTCATCTCACTGATGATACCTAGAAATCTAGTTTCAAGGCTTGAGATGGATTCTTCTGCCTGCATTTTGAAAGATTCATACCTGTCAAGTTGGAGTTTGTTTCTTTTTATGGCTTCGGACTCTCTGCAAAGATCTGCGAGTAGGTCCCATATTTCCTTGGCAGTGGTGCAGTTCTTTGTATCCTTCATATGATCTTCATCTAGAGTTTGAAATAATGCAACTTGAGCAATGAACTCTAGATTTTTTAACTTCTTCTCTTCACTGGTGAGAAGATTAGTTGGCTTCGGAATCCTTGCCGGTTGATTGATATCAACTATGTGAGCGTCATTATCCATCATGATGATGATTGGACTGTCTTCGATGACTTCCCACATATTCTCATGAATTGAGCAGAGATGCGCCTTCATTCTTCTGCTCCAGTTTTTATAATTCTCAACTGAAAACAAAGGTAGCTTATGGTTTCCCATAGCTGAAATGTTAGCACAGATAAGTAGATCTGATTCAGTTGATCTGCAGAAATGGCTGATCCTTAGAATCAACTGCTCTGATACCACTTGTTGGTCCCGGGTGAGTCGATATCAGTTTAGAGGGGGGCAGGTGAATAAACTGATTAAAACTTTTGCTTCAAATGCGGAATGACAGGGCCCTTTGACTCGCTTAATGAAACTTATCTATGCACAAACTTATTGAACACTTAAGACAGTTTGAGTGCGGCTTGTGTGATATTGTGTACAGCTCAAAGATATGTAATAATCAAAATGGTACAACATACAAGAAATTTATAGAGGTTCGAAGTCTCAAACTTCTACGTCCTCTCTTCCTTCCGTAGAAGGGCAACTTCACTATATAACTTGAGTTTCTTTACAAATTATACAATGAAGGACAGTTGGCTGAACCTGGTAACTGCTCGCTACCTCAGCGGGTCGACGGCTCACACTTGAAGTCCCTAACTACTCACTAGGAATGTAGGTGCTATTGTCGTCTTTACAAGGTTTTAGATCTCTTTCGATCTTCAAGAGGTTAGTCTTGAACATGGTTTATCAATTGATGTGCTCCTTCAATTGAACTGTGTAGTTGATCGTTGTGTAGCTTAAACTGAGAAGACTGCCCTGGCTGGATTGTCAACAGCTGGCTGATTATCTTGACTCTGTGAATTTCTTCTTCTCAGTTGAACTCTCACAGTTTCTATCAATCGCTGAACTTGAGCTTGAGTGGAAGGGAGAAAGAAAAGCTCTAGCTTGTATATGCGAAAGTTGTGTAGGTGAAGGATTCTTCTTGGTTCTGCTCAAAGTTATTTTTTAAACTCTGATTCACTCGTCTTTTATAGAGGAGTGATTTTATGACCGTTGAGTTGCATTGTCCATTGATCGGTGGCTCTATTGGCTCATCAATGGAGGATGATCGCTTGGAGCTTTTGGTTTGAAGTATTCGTTACTCTACCAATCGATCTTCATTGGATATTTAATTCCAGGATCTTTGTTGAAGCACTTATTCCAAGATTTCGGCTGATTTGAGCAATAAACTCCAGGGTTCTCTGGCTTCAGTTTTTCTAGCAGCTTTGAGTTCCAGTTAACAGTTCTGGACTTGTCAGCTGAGTTTGACTATTGCTCCAGTTGGCAGTTTTGACCTCTTCAACTGAGTTTGGCTATTGCTCCAGTTGGTAGCTTTGAGCTCGTCAGCCGAGTTTGGCTATTGCTCTAATTGGCTGATTTCTCTTGACCTTTCATGTCAGCTTGACTAATCACAAGCTGCCTGACTACAGTTCTGGCCTTAAGCTGATCTGTCTTGTTTACTTCAGTTTGGTCATCAGTTGGATACTTCCAGTTTTCAGTTTAAACTGATATCTTATCAGTTCCCTTAGTTGACTCTTTCCTCCCACAGCTTAGCTGACTTAGTTGTCAGTTTGTTTCGACTGATTCAACTTCTTGACTTCTCAGTTCAGTTGACTTCTGACTGAATGACGTATCCTTCAGCTTGCAGATCATAATCTTGATTGGTTGACTTTGACTTTGCTTGATTTCTTTTTTGATGATGCCCTGGATTAATCATCTCCGATCTGCAATTTGAATTTTAGTCAGTTTTTCACAAATAATTTTGACATCTCATCAAAACCTAATCTAGAGGTTCCTTGATAGTTTTTCCTAACAGTATTGAAATAATAGCCTATGATTACTTTAAGGGTAAGTTAGGGAAGAAAATAAACCCTTAGAAATTTTATTTTTAGGTAAAATGTGTCGTTGGATGGGTTAGCGATATCTGGGATATTTTCATATCTTTATTCGGAGCCCTAGATTTAAGCTTAGTTTGATTAATTAGAAATTTATATATTGAGTGCAAATAGATTTAATGTGATTTTTATTTGCATACAAATATATGCATATAAATTCTAAAATAAAAATGTACCTTCTTATTATATATAAAAAAAACGTATATGTGTATACACTTACCATGAAAATGGAAATAATATTTTGTTATACATAGTCAATTTAAATATAATATATGTATTTGTTACCACTAGTTGTTTCTCCAATGTATATATACACATATTATTTAATTAAAAAAATGATATATATATATAGATAGCGTTAATTATAGTAGTTTAACTATTTTTTTTTAGCAATCATAAATTTTGTACGTATATATACATACACAAATATATAGTATATCTATGGTTATATCTTGTAGGACTAGGTGTAAATGATATCTACTAAATTTAACATAGAGTGAGATGTATATTATATAGCTAGGTTAATAGATAGTGACTAATCAATAAAACTAGGTGACGTGGCTGAAGAGGAGATTAATAGAGTGATGACTAATACTTAAGGGTTGATCCAATTGAGATGTTAATTATAAAAAAATGGAATCATTTCATTCTTATTTGCGTCACTCTTATAGTCATTTCTCAATAGCTTGATAATAATAATAACTTCCGCAACCATTTTTCTTTGAGGTATGTTTTTATATATGATCGAGTTATTTATATAAGATAATCGATTAGTAAATACTTGATTTTGAAGATTATAGAACACTTTTATATTCAGAAAATGAGTTCCTTCATTTTTAATATGTTATAAAAATAATTTAATTAAATAAATTATATGTGAGCATCTTCTATGAAATTTCTATATCATTAAGTAAATTTATGTTTATACAAAAGTTATATACCAATAAAATATATATTAAATTAGAACAACAATACTAAATAGTTAGATTATAACTAATTTGAAGATAATGGAATTCGACATATATATATTTATGCTACTAGGGGAATTTAATTTAAGTAATTATTTCAAAAATGATTCATCAATCATCAGTTAAGTTTACTTAAGCTTAGTTCATAGTAAGATTATTTCTAGCAACATACCTCAAAGAATTATACGTTTTTTTTTTTCAAAACTTGAAAATTAATGCCTACGCATATACAAGGAACAAAAATCTAAGTAACATTATTTATAATTATGTAATCAGTTAATATACGAAAATAATAGTCAATAATGGTACTAATAGTTACTGATATTAATAGTAAATATAAATTAAGGATCAATAAGCAATATGGTTCACAATTATTATTTATTTTTAATTTATGGATGTTAGTCAAATTAAATATTGTTCAGGTGAGAATTACAACATTAAGTATATATATATGAAGAACATTAATTATGTATTAATATTAAGTTAGGAATATATAGTGTAAACTATAAATTATTGAGGGTGATCAAACTGTAAGTAATAAAACACAAAAATTTAACAGAAACAAAAATTAAATTAAAAGACAATTTAGGTACTAACTTTTGATAGAGGCCTTATCGGAAAACTAAGTAGAGACTGGTTATTGTAGGCTCATAAGAGATAGCAGAATCCGAGCAGAACTAACCCAGAGTTTAAAGCCTTTCTGAGAGACAAATCTTTTATCCAGGTGGGTTTTTATTATATAAAAATGTATTTCGGGTTATTAAGCCCTGATATTTATAAAATGAATGTGATCGAATATCCAACTGATGACTGTATTTGATTTGCTCTCCCGACTCATGTAAGTCTTACTACTGTTTTTGGTGATGAAACTACAATGGTTCACGATATCGAGCCCCAAGCAAATAGGGCAGTGTCCAACCTTAAGCATTCGGGTTGTGTGCACGAACTGACTCACCGTAAGCGTTATAGGGCAGGGTGGCGCGCAATGATGGAACTAAATTGATTTAGTATACAAGGAATTCAAAAATATTCTGTTTTAAAAGCTTTCCATGATATGCTTAAACTATGATTGGATATTCTGTTTTATAAAATGATTGTGAAGGTTGTTTCTCAAAAATACCCACTGAGTGCATTAGTACTCACGCCCAAAATCTTTTTCAAATATTTTCAGGATGAGCTGCGGGATGGTGGACGGTTGTGCTAAGGCTGAGGGGCTATCTTATGCTATATATATATATATATGTTTCTTTATGTACTGTGTCTAACTGAGAACATGTTTCCTTTTGAGTTTAAATAAAAACACTACGTTCTTTTCCACTTACTCTGATACAGTTTGTCCTCAATTGTTTGAAGCATGTTATGATTTTAGCATTTACGCTATAATGTTCTTTTATAATTATCTGGCAGGATAAGATCCCTTTGATGACTGGTAATTCATTCAAATTCCTTATGAACGCTCTAGTGCATGATTCTATTACAATTGTAGAGGTTATGTTGCCTAAATGATTGAGGCACTAACCCAATTTCTATAATTATCTTTATGCAACAACCATTTTCTCCTTTCCCAAGTAGCGCATCGGTCCATTTTCCTTCTTCTGGGATCGGGGCATTACAGAGTGGTATCAGAGCGAGATTGCAACTTTGTAGGCCTGTCATATTGTTGATTGAGTCTAGTTCTCAGTGTAGTGTTTTAATTGATTGTCCGATAGCCCTAGCACATCACTTGCACTGCACTCATCTACTTCAAAATAAAAGGTATATGAGTTAAAATGCTTTTGAGATTCAATGATATTTACTGACTTCAAATGAAAATGTGGATAAGGACCATTCTCCACATTGATGGTATTTATAGAAAGTCGCGCCAATGATGGTTTTGAAAGGATGATGGTATCATTTTTTGGACTATGTGCCCATGCGTTGATGGTTATGAGTGAAAGGGACTTATTGTCCATGATGGTAAAATTGTGGGACTTTGTGCCTAGATGATATTGAATGATTATTTTGAATGGGACTATATGTCCATTATGTTTGAAATGAAAAGTGATGTTTTAAATAGGAGTATACATCCATGATATGTTCCGAAAGGAAGTGTGATGATAGCAATTAATGCCTTATGATTAGAAATGTGATAATGTGGAAGTGATTGGAAATGTGATGATGTTAAAGTGTTAGGAAACCCATAATGCTTATGTAGATGAAATGTGAACATAGACTGATTTGATTGAGAATGTAGATGAACATAGCTAGCTGTGATTTATACACATAGATTGGATTTTAAGTGCATCTCTTAAGATTCATGTGGAATGTAGACTGACTAAGTGCTTTCTTTTGTAAATAAGTAGACCAATTAGAATTGCGTGAGAAATGTTGTTGAACATTTAGTTTAGAAGATATCTCACCTTTGCATTAAATTAGCACAAAGTGGATTTTATATGAGTCAATTCTGAAGCCTAAATATTTTATCAGAATGCCGCCTAAGAAAAGAACACAGAATCAGGGAAACCTTGGACAGCCTGCACTAATTCCAATTCCCATGCCGGTATCAAAAGTAGAAGAAGTTTTTCGTAAAAATCACCCACCTACTTTTAACGGGCTAGGTGACCCAATAGATGTAGAAAAATGGATTCGATCTCTGGACCGAATATTTCATTACATGTCTTGCACGAATGAAGAAAAGTTTACATGTGCTCAATTTCAACTGACTGATGATGCAGACTATTGGTCGGAGTCTGTAAAAAGAACTATGACTTATGAGCAATGGCAAGAATTTACTTGGGAAGACTTCAAGGAAGAAGTTTATCAGAAATACATTCCTGATTGCTATCGAGAAAAGAAAGAGTCGGAATTCTGGAACCTCCAATAGGGAAGCTCTACTGTTACTGAGTATGACCGTGCCTTTAATCAACTCTCTCGTTATACTCCACATTTGGTGGACTCGGACTACAAGAAGGATAAGAAGTTTATGAAGGGCCTTAAGTTAGAAATCAATATGACTCTTATGGGGCATGATGAAATGACATATGCACAAACTCTGCGTCGGGCTTTGAATATAGAGTCTGTTATGCCAGCTGAGAAAATTCAGCCACAACAATCTTTCCAGGATCGGAAGGGAAAACGGAAATGGAAGGATAGAAATGCAGTGGGAAATAAGCAACAGTGGGCCAAGAGAAATACCAATTATGGGCAACAAAATAAACAAGGAAATAGGACTCCCTGCCCTATTTGCCAGAAGTTTCATTCAGGAAAGTGTATGAAGAATACAGATAGTTGTTTCTTTTGTCATCAACCTGGACATTTTGCTCGAGATTGTCCTAGGAGTAAAGGGAATATAGGTATTCATCCTAGACCAGCACAAGGTAGAAATATAAATCAGAGGCCTAACCAAGCAAGCAATCCTAGGCCTAATCAGGGTGGAAACTTAAGGTAAAATTAGAGAGGAAATTTTAAGTCAAATCAAGGACAACGCACCCCACAACTAGCCAGGACTTATGCACTTCAGCAACAGCAGACAGAGCAAACTCTAGAAAATTTGGCAGGTATGATTAACATCTTTAATATACCTGCGCTCGCTTTATTTGATACTGGAGCTACACACTCTTTCATTTCAGAAAAGGCCAGTGAAAGATTAAAACTTAAACAAGTAGATGCTACTAATGCCTTAGAAGTTAGCATCCCTTCTAGAAAAACTGTTTTAGCCAATAGAATGTGCTTGAATTTGGAACTCGAGATTAAACAAAAGAATTTCATCACGGATTTATATGTAATCGACATGAAGGATTTTGATATAATCTTGGGAATGGATTGGCTAACTGTAACATATGCGACTATACGCTGTCATGAGAGAGAAGTTACATTCCAGAAGCCAGGAGAACCAGAGGTAATTTTCTTTGGAGCAAGGACGGGTTTGAAGATACCAGTTATTTCAGCCCTCAAAGCTATAAAACTAATGAGAAATGAAGGTTGTCATTCTTTTCTGGTTAACCTAGTAGGAAAAGAGAATGATGAAGTAACGATAGATCAAGTCCCTATTGTTCGGGAATACAAGGATGTTTTCCCACAAGACCTACTAGGACTACCGCCCGATAGGCAAACAGAATTCACCATTGACTTAGAACCAAGAGTATCCTCGATATCTAAAGCACCATATAGAATGGCCCCTAATGAACTGCAAGAACTGAAAGTACAACTACAAAAGCTGTTGGACTTGGGTTTCATTCAACCTAGTGTCTCACCTTGGGGAACGCCTATTCTCTTTGTTAAAAAGAAAGATGGTACATTGCGAATGTGCATTAACTATAGGGAGTTGAATAAGGTGACAATTAAGAATAAATATCCCTTGCCAAGGATAGATGACTTGTTTGACCAATTAAGAGGAGCTAAGGTCTTTTCAAAGATTGATTTACGTTCAGGTTATCACCAATTGAAGATAAGAAAAGAAGATGTGCCTAAGACAGCATTTCGAACACGTTACGGCCACTATGAGTTCTTAGTGATGCCATTTGGGTTGACTAATGCACCTGTAGTGTTCATGGATATGATGAACAGAGTTTTTCATCAATATCTGGATAGTTTTTTTCTTATTTTTATAGATGATATTCTTATCTATTCAAAAAGTAAGGAGCAACACCAAGAACATTTACGCATAATTCTAGAAACATTGAGGAGGGAGAAATTATATGCCAAATTTAGCAAGTGTGAATTTTGGCTCAGTGAGGTAATGTTCTTGGCCATATTGTATCATCAGAAGGAATCAAGGTGGATCCTGCTAAGGTTGAAGCAGTAAGTAACTGGAAGTCACCTTCCAGTGCACAAGATATAAGAAGTTTCCTAGGATTGGCAGGTTACTACAGATGATTTATTGAGGGATTTTCTAAATTGGCAAGGCCAATGACACAATTGTTGAAAAAGAAGACTAAGTTCATCTAGACCGAGGACTGTGAGAAGAATTTCCAAGAACTTAAGAAAAGACTGACCACAACTTCAGTATTGGTTATACCAGAAGGAAATGAAGGATTTGTTATCTTTACGGATGCGTCTAAGCTAGGGTTAGGGTGTGTGCTAATACAAGATAGAATGGTCGTTGCTTATGCATCTCACCAGCTCAGGCCACACGAGTTGAATTATCCCACCCATGACCTAGAGCTCACAGCTGTGGTGCATGCCTTGAAAATTTGGAGGCATTATTTATACGGTGTTAGATGTGAAATATACACTGACCATAAGAGTCTTAAATACTTCTTTGAGCAGAAAGATTTAAACATGGGACAGAGAAGATGGTTGGAATTAGTTAAGGATTATGATTGTACCATTCTCTACCACCCCGGTAAAGCTAATGTTGTGGCAGACGCCCTTAGCCGGAAAACCAGAGCAGAGTTAGGTTGTTTCCTAACGCAAGAAGAAAGGTTAATTGAAGAATTTCAAAGACTGGAGTTACAGTTAGTTCGACCACCAGACTCTACCAAAGGACTTATAGCTGGCTTAATAGCTAAACCTGATTTAAGAAAATGAATTGTGGAGACACAAAGATGGGATCAGTTTTTGGAGAAGATGCGATTGAAAGTAAGATCTGAGGATTCAAAGGGATTTGCTGAAGCAAATGACAATGCTCTCATGTATGAGAGAAGATTATGTGTGCCCCACAATGAAGAGTTAAAGAATGAAATCATGAGAGAAGCTCATGATACTCCATATACCGCTCACCCTGGAAGTACAAAAATGTATAGAGATTTGAAGAGAAACTTTTGGTGGTGGAATATGAAGAGAGAAGTGGCTTCATATGTTGAACGATGCTTATCTTGTCAGCAAGTAAAGGCGGTACACCAATGACCATCAGGGTTATTACAACCACTTGAAATCCCCGAGTGGAATGGGAACATATTAACATGGATTTTGTAGTTGGACTACCAAAGTCAGTGCGGGGAAACACTGCGATATGGGTCATTATTGATCGATTGACCAAATTTGTGCACTTTTTGCCAATCAAGATGACACTTGGACTGGATAAGTTGGCTCAACTCTATGTGAAAGAGATTGTACGGTTACACGGAGTACCTGTCTCGATCACCTCTAACCGAGATACCAGATTTACTTCTAGATTCTGGATAAGTCTACAAAATGCTATGGGAACGCAACTAAATTTTAGTACAGCTTTCTATCCTCAGATTGATGGACAATCAGAAAGGACAATACAAATACTAGAGGACATGCTCAGAGGAGTTGTAACTGGGAAAAATGTTTTACCCTTAGTGGAATTCGCCTATAACAACAGTTATCAGGCAACTATTGGAATGACACCATATGAGGCTTTGTATGGTCAAAGATGTAGATCACCACTTTACTGGGATGAAGTAGGTGAAAGAAAGATATTGGGCCCTGAGATTGTTCAGACAACGATCGAAATAATTGATAAAATAAGAATGAGAATGAAGGAGGCTCAAGATAGACAAAAAGCTTATGCCGATAAGCGCCGAAAGGATCTGAGTTTTAATGTTGCAGATAAGGTTTTTCTCAAAATATCTCCTACTAAAGGAATTATACGTTTTGGCAAAAGAGGAAAATTGAGACCACGGTATATTGGACCCTTTGAAATTCTTAAACGAGTTGGAGAGGTAGCTTATAGAATAACCTTACCGCCAAGTCTAGTTGAGGTTCATAATGTTTTTCATGTCTCAATGTTGAGAAAGTACACGTTCGATCCAATACACGTTATAAAGAATGAAGAGATAGTTCTGAACCAAGATTGGACCTATGAAGAAAAACCAATAGCTATACTTTACAAAAAGGTACAAGTATTGAGAAAGAAACAAATACAACTAGTGAAAGTTCTATGGAATAACCATGGAAGTGAGGAAGCTACATGGGAGCTAAAAGATAAGATCAAGGAACAGTACCCTGACTTGCCATTCAGAAGTATGTCAAATTTTGGGATGAAATTTATTTTAAAGGGGGTAGAATGTAATATCCCGAACTTTTTAGTATTGAAATAATAGCCTATGATTACTTTAAGGGTAAGTTAGGGAAGAAAATAAACCCTTAGAAATTTTATTTTTAAGTAAAATGTGTCGTTGGATGGGTTAGCGATATCTGGGATATTTTCATATCTTTATTCGGAACCCTAGATTCAAGCTTAGTTTGATTAATTAGAAATTTATATATTGAGTGCAAATAGATTTAGTGTGATTTTTATTTGCATACAAATATAAGCATATAAATTCTAAAATAAAAATGTACCTTCTTGTTATAGATAAAAAAAAAAACATATATGTGTATACACTTACCATGAAAATGGAAATAATATTTTGTTATACATAGTCAATTTAAATATAGTATATGTATTTGTTACCACTTGTTGTTTCTCCAATGTATATATACACATATTACTTAATTAAAAAAATGATATATATATATATATAGATAGATAGATAGAGTTAATTATAGTAGTTTAACTATTTTTTTTAGCAATCATAAATTTTGTACGTATATATATACACAAATATATAGTATATCTATGGTTATATCTTGTAGGACTAGGTGTAATTGATATCTACTAAATTTAAAATAGAGTGAGATGTATATTATATAGCTAGGTTAATAGATGGTGACTAATCAATAAAACTAGGTGACGTGGCTGAAGAGGAGATTAACAGAGTGATGACTAATATTTAAGGGTTGATCCAATTGAGATGTTAATTATAAAAAAATGGAATCATTTCATTCTTATTTGCGTCACTCTTATAGACATTTCTCAATAGCTTGATAATAATAATAACTTCCGCAACCACTTTCCTTTGAGGTATGTTTTTATATATGATCGAGTTATTCATACAAGATAATCGATTAGTAAATGCTTGATTTTGAAGATTATAGAACACTTTTATATTCAGAAAATGAGTTCCTTCATTTTTAATATGTTATAAAAATAATTTAATGAAATAAATTATATGTGAGCATCTTCTATGAAATTTCTATATCATTAAGTAAATTTATGTTTATACAAAAGTTATATACCAATAAAATATATATTAAATTAGAACAGCAATACTAAATAGTTAGGTTTTAACTAATTTGAAGATTATGGAATTCGACATATATATATTTATGCTACTAGGGGAATTTCATTTAAGTAATTATTTCAAAAATGATTCATCAATCATCAGTTAAGTTTATTTAAGCTTAGTTCATAGTAAGATTATTTCTAGCAACATACCTCAGAAGAATTATATGTTTTTTTTTCAAAACTTGAAAATTAATGCCTACGCATATACAAGGATCAAAAATCTAAGTAACATTATTTATAATTATGTAATCAGTTAATATACGAAAATAATAGTCAATAATGGTACTAATAGTTACTGATATTAATAGTAAATATAAATTAAGGATCAATAAGCAATATGGTTCACAATTATTATTTATTTTTAGTTTATGGATATTAGTCAAATTAAATATTGTTCAGGTGAGAATTACAACATTAAGTATATGTATATGAAGAACATTAATTATGTATTAATATTAAGTTAGGAATATATAGTGTAAACTATAAATTATTGAGGGTGATCAAACTGTAAGTAATAAAACATAAAAATTTAACAGAAACATAAATTAAATTAAAAGAGAATTTAGGTACTAAGTTTTGATAGAGGCCTTATCGGAAAACTAAGCAGAGACTAGTTATTGTAGGCTCAGAAGAGATAGCAGAATCCGAGCAGAACTAACCCAGAGTTTAAAGCCTTTCTGAGAGACAAATCTTTTATCCAGGTGGGTTTTTATTATATAAAAATGTATTTCGGGTTATTAAGCCCTGATATTTATAAAATGAATGTGATCGAATATCCAACTGATGATTGTATTTGATGTGCTCTCTCGACTCATGTAAGTCTTACTACTATTTTTGGTGATGAAACTACAATGGTTCACGGTATCGAGCCCCAAGCAAATAGGGCAGTGTCCAACCTTAAGCAGCCGAGTTGTGTGCACGAACTGACTCACAGTAAGCGTTATAGGGGAGAGTGGCGCGCAATGATGGAACTAAATTGATTTAGTATACATGGAATTCACAAATTTTCTGTTTTAAAAGCTTTCCATGATATGCTTAAACTATGATTGGATATTCTGTTTTATAAAATGATTGTGAAGGTTTTTTCTCAAAAATACCCACTGAATGCATTAGTACTCACGCCCAAAATCTTTTTCAAATATTTTCAGGATGAACTGCGGGATGGTGGACGGTTATGCTAAGGCTGAGGGCTATCTTTTGCTGTATATATATATGTATATATATATGATTATATATATATATATATGTTTCTTTATGTACGGTGTCTAACTGAAAACATGTTTCTGTTTTAGTTTAAATAAAAACACTATGTTCTTTTCCGTTTACTCTGATACAGTTTGTCCTTAATTGTTTGAAGCATGTTATGATTTCAGCATTTACGCTATCACATTCCTTTATAATTATCTAGCGGGATAAGTTCCCTTTGATGACTGGTAATTCATTCAAATTCCTTATGAACGCTCTAGTGCGTGATTCTATTACAGTTGTAGAGGTTATGTTGCCTAAATGATTGAGGCACGAACCCCATTTCTATAATTATCTTTATGCAACAACCCTTTTTCCCTTTCCCAAGTAGCGCGTCGGTCCCTTTCCCTTCTTCTGGGATTGAGGAGTTACATAAGTGTTATCGCTCAATTTCTCATTTCCAACCATTTCACAACCACCCGTGACTTCATATGGTGACACATACGTGGACACTTGTAAAAATACAAGGTAGCATGGTGAATGTTATGGGCCTATCTAGATCAAGTTTGGTCCAAAAATGATCAATTAGGCTTTAAATAATTGGTTTGCACCAAGTCCATTAGAAAAAATGGACTCTAGGTTCATGACTCTAATCATCTATCCAATAGGCCCAATTTACTTGTATGATTCAAATATATGATTTTGGGGTATTAAAAAATGTCATGAGAAACCTCCTCTCCTGACATAATCTAAAATGACATAGTAGTTTTATACTAAAAAAACAATCATGCCATTAGAAAATCGTAATCTAAAAAGGAAAAAAGGAAAAAAAATAAGAAAAATTGGAGAAAGAACTAACTCAAGTAATTCTCACATGGCAAACAATGGAGTAAGTTTGTTTACCAACTAAATCAATCATTCAATATTTTACTTAATAATAACTAATTAGTAAATAATTAAATTTAATTATGGGAAAATATAGTTAATTAATTAGTTAAAAATAATAATATCCATGTAAAAAAAATCAAGAAACCTGAAATGCATCACTCCCTCGCAAAACATTCTTGGCTGGCAAATATATTGTTTCCCTTTTCCCTCTTTTTCTTTTTGATGAATTCAACTCCCCCGCGACGCAGTGTAACCGACCTAATATTACTACTTCCACTATCCCACGCCCATAAATTTTATCTCAAAAATTAAATAACCATTTTTCAGGAAGAAATTGATGAGGAAGTTCTGGGTAAGAAAATTAACAAAACTTCAGCCGCGCGTCGAGATGAATTTAGAAGATTAAAGAAAACGAGATGTTTTTCAGGTGCTCTTTGATCTTCATTTCGATATTTCCCATATTCATTGTCTTTCGATTAAAATAAGTTGAATTGCGTGATAGTGATATGATTTATGATTTAATATTTTTTCCTTTGTAATCTTTTTCATCGGTGAATTGATTTCTCACAAACACAATTCTTAATGTTTCATATGCCTATTAAGGGTAAGAATATGATTTGTTTTCTCATTGTCGATCTGACGCTTTCTACACCGGTGAATTTATATAGTAAGCCTTTTTTATTTGTCATTACAACTGTGTAATATAAATATACTATTCAATCGTGTATACTTCCTATCTCAAGAGGAGAATTTTATTGTATTTTTAGTGAAGGTGTTTATTATCGTTAAGTGGTGTAGCAATTCTCGAATTTAACCAGTTGTATGAACTCAGAAATGAGCAAAAGTAGTTTTCTTATTAATCACAAAATCAAAATGAAGCTACATCCTTTATTTATACACAATTGAGCTCAGGTTATCTGCGAGAGCTCTTAGCTGGCTAAGGCAGAAAAATATCTAAAAGCCACGTGGCTCTCCTAAGGTGTAATCATATGTGACATAACACACACATATAATGGTGACATGCATGCACTTATGTAGAGTAAAAAACAAATTGCATCACCCCCGCAAGAGAGACTTGGTGGATATCACCAAGATGAAGCTTGGTGAGCAACTCAAGAAAGTAAGGTCGGGGCAAAGCTTTAGTAAAAACGTCAGCGAGCTGAGAGCAAGTGGAAATATGCTGAGGAAGGATAAAACCATTCTTGAAATGTAGACGAGCAAAATTGCAATCCAAATCAATGTGTTTGGTGCGCTCATGATATACCTAGTTTTTGGTGATTTGGATCGCCACTTTATTATCACAGAAGACGGGAATTGGCGTAGCAAAGGGCAGGGAGAAATGCTGCATCATAAATGAAATCCAAAGAATCTCACGAAGAGTAACACTCAAGCTTCGATATTCGGCCTCTACAGAAGAGAGCGAGACCGTGGATTATTTCTTGCAGCGCCAAGAAACCAAATTATTCCCTAAGAAGATGCAGTACCCGGTTAGGGACTTTCTACTGTCGGTGCACGATCCCCAGTCAGTATCGCAATAAGCCCGAGGATTGAAAGAGTGACTGACTGTATAATGCAGACCCAAAGAAGGGCAGCCTTTTAAGTAGCGTAACACATAGATGGCAGCTCTCCTGCCCCAGCAGTAAACAGGCAATTGTCTGATTCAGACTGGTAAAATCCAAGGGAAAATAATAACTTGCAAAATTCCAAGTTCCGCTCTCTAGATGCTTGTTTTAAACCATACAAACTTTTCTCAAGTTTACAGATATCACCTGGAGCACCTTTGTTCTATCCTTGTGGTAATTGCATGTATATATCATCTGTAAGATGACCATGCAGGAAGGCATTGTTCATATCCACCTTATGGAGGAGCCACTGATATTGTGTGGCAATAGCTAGGAACAATCTGACAGTTGTCAATTTTACAACTTGAGCAAATACTTCATGGTACTCAATACCATATTCTTGATGATAACCTTTGGCCAATAAATGGGCCTTTGATAGGACGTATTCTACTTGTTCTCATCACTATTTTTTGGTGTTTTTTATCCTTATTATTTACCCTATATTTGTGTATTTTGGATAAATGATGTGTTGTTGAGTTATGAAGGGACGTGGTACAAAAGTGGAGAAAAGAGGCATGTTTTTGGTGTAAAAAGATATAAGTGAAGAAAAAGGGGCAGAGTTCGAGTCTGAGCAAATCCATCCGCAAGGGCATGCAGCTGGAAGATTGAAGCAAATTTCTGGAGGCTAGGCCACTACACATTTTGGGCTTGTTGAACCCAACTCTTGGCCCACACGCGAACCTGGACGTGGAAATATTTTCTTCACCGCCTTTAGGAGTGTTTTGCATGGGATTTACCTAGATTAGGATATTATTTCCTATTAGAACTCTATCCTTTTATGGTTTGTAAATATATATTAGGATTCTAGTTTCAATTAGCAATACGCACGCTCCAGACGAGAAACGCAGCAAGTGAAACGTTTTTAATTCAGTTTTAATTCTTCTTCTCTTCAATATGATCATCGCACATTTACACAATTTCCTGTTACTTGATTCAAGCATGCAAGTTAGCTAATTCACTTGTATTCCGGCGACGACAACAAAGCTCTGCTTATACAAACTGTGAGATCTAATTGTTTGTTCATAATTAATTGATGCATGTACCTGTTATTCTTGGATTTCGAGTTGTTAATTATTCTAAGTCTATCGTATAGTTGCAAATATTTAGTAGGTTGTGATTAATTACTAGCCAATTAAATCGGCCATACGTAATCGTGGTTTATGTTTAATAAGTGGTAAAAGGGTTGCTCAAAACTAGGGGAATAACATAGTTAATTTTACAGTCCTGTGTCAGAGTCTGTAAGTTAAGAATCGGGTCTCTCTTGTGCTACTTGCTTTTGGTTCATTAAACTCATAGAGCATCTCTTATAGTTGTTAACCGATTAGAGAATAATTAATGAGCGTCTTCATAATTATTGAATCAGTGTGGAGAGATTAGGTCATGTCAGAAGCGTCTTCGATGGCTATAACTGATTTTGCATGGTTTGATTAATTAATTCTTGCATCTGTGATCGGTGTTATAAGTGGAGTGGAGTTTTCTGAATCTGGAATACCTCTTCTCATATATTAAATCCATTCGCTTCATTCACTCGTGCATTTATTATCTATTTAATTATTAATTTCGTTCAGTTTATTATAAGCACAAAAACCCTCTGGAAAGTTTAGTTATGCAGATTGGAAGTGTAGAGTAATTCTTGCCGATCCTTTGGGAGATGATCTCGCTCGCCACTGTACTCTGCAGTGTAGGCTTACCGACGGAAGTCGGGACATTTATTTTTGGTGAAAAACGACGCACCAAATTTTGGCACCATTGCCAGGGATCGGTTCTAAAAGTAGTGATTACTCGAAATTTTCAGTTTGTATTTACTTTGCTTTAATTTTAATTTTTCTGGTACATGACCCGTTCCTCTGTAGAAAAAGATTTAGTGTTCGATCCAGAACCAGAGAGAACGTTACACCGATTGAGGAAGGCTACCAAAGAGCCTACAAAGACTCTTGAAGCTGATCAACACCTCGACATGGCCAATAATGAAGATCTACCACCGAACCCGCAAGGCCATGCCGTAGGAAGAGCCCTCATCCATGACAACGTGGCTGATCAAGGACCCGATCATGAGCCTCTCATCAGGGAAATCGGTCATCTTCGGAGTAACAGACCCATCTGCATCGTGCTGCCCCCGATTGCCAACAATGCGGAGATCCAACCTGCTTTCATCCAAGTGTTATCGAAGTTTGGTGATCTACTAGGAGAGAGTGCACACAAGCATTTGTCTGAATTTGATCTCGTGTGCTCAACTTTAAGACCTACAGGTTTTACTGCTAATAACCTAAGGTTACACACTTTTTTTCACACTTTGCAGGGAAAGGCACGAGATTGGTTGTTTGATTTGCCACCAGAGTCTATCACCACCTGGGCAGAATTAGAAGGACAATTTCTACGAAAGTTCTTTCCTGAGACTCGAGATGCCAATTTGAGAATGGATATCAGCAGCATCAAATAAAAACCGAATGAAAGCTTAGCTAAATACTGGGAGAGATTTCAACAGCTCTGCCGCAAATGCCCAGACCATAGATTCACTGATTATCAGCTTCTGACTAATTATTTTTACCGTGGCATGTCCTTTTTTGACAGGAAAATTGTCGATGCTGCCAGCGGGGGATCGCTTACCAACAAAACCCTCGGCGAGGCCAAACAGCTCATTATAGATATGGCTTCTGGAGGACAGCAGTATGAAGAAGAAGATGAAGAAAGACACTAACCTATAAGGGCAATCGACCGAACTGCGGGGTCGAAAGTGAATGAAAAGATAGATGCTCTTACCTCCCTAGTCCGAGGCATGGCTGTGGCGCACACAAGGCTAAACCGCTATGGAGTCTGTTCCGAGCATGGGCATTTCACTGACGAGTGTCCCAATTTGCATGAGCCACCCACTGAACAAGCTTGTTATGGATCGGGCGATGCACAACAAGATTCTCTCAGAGGAATCAATTATGATGCCCCACGAGGAGATAATTTCAGGAGGAAGCGGAATAATGATCCTTACTCCAATTCCTACAATCCCGATTGGAGAGATCATCCGAATTTCCGTTGGAGACAGCCTGGAGATCAACCCGTAGCAGGAGATTTGCCACCGAGACCCCAAAGGGGTGAGCTGTATGCCCACACAAACCGCTCCACACCATCTATGAGTGAGATCATGAAGAGTCTGGAGCAAAGCACCAACCTAGTGAGTAGTCTGGCATAGAGCCAGAAGGCCTTTCAGCAAGAGACGCAAGCCACCTTGGGCAGTGTGGGCACACAGATCACCCAGCTTGCTACCCAATTAAACAAGCTGCAAGGGCACACCGGGAAGGGCACTGTGTCTTACAAGTGTGGAGGGGTAACTCGTGTTCATGTCTTTATCTATGTGAAAATAAATTTTTTTTTGAGTCAGTCACTTTGGTTTTTTGTTTGGAAATTTGACTGAGTTGACTACTTGGATTAATGAGTTTGAGGAGTTTGGGCTGTGATTGGTTTGACTGGATGAAAGGTTGTTGTTTGTGATAGAAATGTGCCAATTTTCGGATGAGATCTTGAATGATAAATCATGCTTCCAATCACTATTTTTTAAGCCTACGAATTGTGAGTTTTTGAGCCTATGAGCATGCATAAATTAAGAGCTCAATTTTTGCATAATGAGTGTTATCTGATTTTGTTTCTTGGATACTTGAATTGCTTTGCTGCCCTTATTGTTACCACCTTTGATTTCATGCACAAAAATGATTAAGGCATATAGGGATACCCGAGCTATTGGCCCAAGAAAAATCCTAACCATACATTGCCAAATAGTGAGCCATTTTTGAGCCTAAAATCCAACTCTTGTTGTAACAAGACACTATACATGAGCCATAGCCTTTCTTTTGGCCTGCTTTTTGTCCCGAAAACATGCAAGTACCTAAATGATGTTTAAGCTGGACAAGTAAGAAATATGAGGTCTTGAGGAGGAAATGTATGAATGCTCATATCTTACTCCTCCAAAAATGAAAGAAAAAAAAAGAAAAAAACAATGTTTGAATTAGAAGCAAAGCTTCTATCTGTATATAAAAAAAAAAGAGATTGAGGAGTAGGGTATGGACAGAGCAAATGAATTTATGTGCTAAGATTTTTGAAATAAGACCTGTGTTGATGTGAAGATGTTGATGTGACGTACTTAAAAAGGGATATACATTCTTGTACTTGCATTGTTTTCTTTACACTCAGCTACTTTGGCCAAATGTATCCTACCTTGTAAACCTTAGCCCCATTACAACAAAAAAAAGACCTTATGATTTGTGAATGAAATTGAAGTGTGGCAGTTCTAGATGACAAATGAGCAATTCTATGTTGATAAGAACTGATCATGACTTTCGAGTGAACAGCTTCCAGACTTGATCTCTTTGAGGGTGTATGGGTGAATCTTGGTGAGGCTGGCTTGTGAAGCATGATTTTAACTTGATTGACAATATGTTGGAATGTTTCTTGAACAAATCAGTTGGTGGTTTGTGGAATGGTTTATCACAGCTCACACTCTGAATTCGCATTACTTTGAGGAGTGAACATTTAGTCATTTATCCACTTTTGGAATCTGTTTTCTATTCTTGTTTTTGTTGCTCGAGGACGAGCAAGGGTTAAGTGTGGGGAGATTTGATAGGACGTATTCTACTTGTTCTTATCACTATTTTTTGGTGCATTTTCTCCTTATTATTTACACTATATTTGTGTATTTTGGATAAATGATGTGTTGTTGAGTTGTGAAGGGATGTGGCACAAAAGTGGAGAAAAGAGGCATGTTTTTGGTGTAAAAAGATATAACTGAAGAAAAAGGGGCAGAGTTCGAGTCTGAGCAAATCCAGCCGCAAGGGCATGCAGCTGGAAGATTGAAGCAAATTTCTGGAGGCTTGGGCCACTACACGTTTTGGGCTTGTTGAACCCAACTCTCGGCCCACACGCGAACCTGGACGCGGAAATACTTTCTTCACCGCCTTTAGGAGTCTTTTGCATGGGATTTATCTAGATTAGGATATTATTTCCTATTAGAACTCTATCCTTTTATGGTTTGTAAATATATATTAGGATTCTAGTTTCAATTAGCAATACGCACGCTCCAGACGAGAAACGCAGCAAGTGAAACGTTTTTAATTCAGTTTTAATTCTTCTTCTCTTCGATATGATCATCGCACATTTACACAATTTGCTGTTACTCGATTCAAGCATGCAAGTTAGCTAATTCACTTGTATTCCGGTGACGACAACGAAGCTCCGCTTATACAAACTATGAGATCTAATTGTTTGTTCATAATTAATTGATGCATGTACCTGTTATTCTTGGATTTCGAGTTGTTAATTATTCTAAGTTTATCGAATAGTTGCAAATATTTGGTAGGTTGTGATTAATTACTAGCTAATTAAATCGGCCATACGTAATCCTGGTTTAGGTTTAATAAGTGTTAAAACGGTTGCTAAAAACTAGGGGAATAACAGAGTTAATTTTGCAGTCCTACGTCAGAGTCTGTAAGTTAAGAATCGGGTCTCTCTTGTGCTAATTGCTTTCGATTCATTAAACTCACAGAGCGTCTCTTACAGTTGTCAATCGATTAGAGAATAATTAATGAGTGTCTTCTTAATTATCGAATCAGTGTGGAGAGATTAGGTCATGTCAGAAGCGTCTTCGATGGCTATAACTGATTTTGCATGGTTTGATTAATTAATTCTTGCATCTGTGATCGGTGTTATAAGTGGAGTGGAGTTTGTTGAATCCGGAATACCTCTTCTCATATTTTAAATCCGTTCTCTTTATTCACTCGTGCATTTATTTTCTATTTATTTATTAATTTCGTTCAGTTTATTATAAGCACAAAAACCCTTTGGAAAGTTTAGTTATGCAGATTGGAAGTGTAGAGTAATTCTCGCCGGTCCTTTGGGAGACGATCTCACTCGCCACTGTACTCTGTAGAGTGGGCTTACCGACGGAAGTCGGGACATTTATGTTTGGTGAAAAATGATGCACCAGCCTTGAATCTCTCCACTCTCCCATCAGAGTGAAGTTTAACTTTGTAAACCCACTTACTATCTATGGCTTACTTTCCTAGTGGCAGAGGAACAAGTGTCCGGGTGTGATTATCTTCCAAAGCTTGTAATTCCTTATTCATGGCTTCTACCTATGCTGGATGCTTTCTAGCCTCCATGTAAGAGGCTAGCTTAGTTACAACATCAACATTTAAGAGAAAGGCTGTATAGTGAGGTGAAAGAGATGGTTAAGAACAATAAGGAAAAGTAGGTGGTATTAGGTAGTGTGTCTGTTGCCTGCCCTTGAGTTGTCTAGCAGATTTCTGATTCAAAAAGATAATATAATCATCTAAGTATTTAGGAGCTCTGGTGATTCTGTGACTCCTTCTAGGAACTGGGGTAGGAACAATCACAGTTGGAGATGATAGGGGGCTAATAGAATTAGGAACATGAGATAGAGAGGAAGGTATCTTATCAGAATCTGCTAGAGAAGTTGGTACTGAAGTAGGTACTGGTGCAATGGGAATGAACTCTTCTGGTGATGGTGGAGAGGAGCTGGAAGGCTGTGATTCATGAAAGGAATGAAAAGGTAAGCTAATCTCTGAAAGGTTAGACTGTAAAGAAAAACTATGAGGATAAAACCGCACATCTCTACTAACAAACACCTTTTGTGTAGAAATATCAAACAAGATATGTCCCTTATGGTGTGCAACAGATCCCAAGTAAACACACTGGATGCTTCTCTAAGTGAATTTACTGCGGGAAGGTACTATATTGGCTTGACAGGCTAGGCAACCAAAAGGTTGTAATGTGCAGAGTGAAGCAGCATGCCCATGAAGTAGTTCATAAGGAGTCTTCCAATGGAGAACTGTAGAGGGCATTCTATTAATTAAATAAGTGGCATAAAGTATCGAGTAAGGCCAAAAATGAGCTAGGAGTTTACTCTGAAATATGAGGGACCTGAAAACTTGGACAAAATGCTCGTGCTTCCTCTCTACTACCCCATTCTGTTGAAAAGAGTACACACATGATTTTTGGTATACAGTGCTAAATTCTGACAGTAAGTTTACTGTGTGGTGACTAGTAAAGTCACTTCTATTGTCTGTTCTCAAGACTTTGATGGAAGTTTGGAACTGATTTTGAATCATCAAGATGAATTGCTTCAACAATTTGACAACTTGTGTCTTACTTTTGAAGAAGTAAATCTAAGTGGCCCTGGAAAAATCATCTACTACTGTAAGGAAATATGGAGTCAATGTAATTCTAGGTTCCTAATATGGACCCCAGACATCCACATGTATCATGTGGAACATTCTTTCATACCTTCTTGCAAGAGTTGAAAAACAGATTCCTCTGTTGTTTGGCCCTGTGGCAAACATCACAATCATCAATCTCTGCATAGTCTGTTGTTCTGAATCTCTTGCTTCCTAGATCAAGATGCTTCATCACAGTGGTAGAGGGATGCCCAAGTAAATTATAAAACTCCTTAAGGCTTGATGTTATGACATCATTGATTCTGACTGTAAACTGATATTCACGAGTGAACACATACAATGTTTCCTTCATCTTTCATATGCCAAGAATAGTGTCTGAATCTTTTCTCTGAACCGTACAGTGAGATGCTAAGAATATCATTCTGATGCTCAGATTTCTAGTCAGTTGCCCCACTGATATGAGATTGTGAGTGAAATCATGGGCATAAAGAACATTAACCAACAGAATAGTGGGTGTTATCTGTGCATCTCCCTCCATATGAGCTAAGATACTGCTTCCATCTGGCATGTAGATTTTCACAGGCTTTTACAATCTTCTAAGATTGGTCAATAGTGATGCCTCACAGCTCATATGACTACTTGCACTGGAGTCAATAATCCATTCATCCTTCCCAATATCTTTTGAAACACCAAACGCATAATGACCAGTATAAGCATGTACATTTGCTTCCTCTATTTCTGCCATCTGAGCTGTTTGATATTTTGTATGACTCTCATTCTTTTTAGACACTCCTCTCTTCTCCATGTAGGTGGCAAAATGCTTTGCTATCTCTGCGTGGATTGTCCTTTCAACATCAGTTGATGCTTGTCTAGATTCTTCACCTATGGATAGTACTTTCTCAGCAAAGTTTGCTCTCTTAGAACCTTTCCCCTCCTTCATCTTCTTGAACCAGTCTGGAGTACCAATAATTTTGAAGCAATCTCTTTTCAAGTGTCCAGACCTCCCACAATGGTCACATTTCATCCTCATATTTTCCTCCTTAGTTAGTTTCTTCCTGAAACTATCTCTTTGAACTCATCTATTCTGATTAGTAAACAATGCATTCTGCTCTATGTTTTCAGTGAGATGTGTAGATATTTGCAGTTGTTCTTCCACCTACAGCACCATGTAGTATGCTTGACTCATGCTTAGTAAGGGATTAAGAATGAGTATTTTTTGTTTGATAGGCTCAAACACATCATCTAATCCCATGAGGAACTACATCATCCTCTCTTACTCCAACTCAGCCTTGCTGTCATCCGCTGCCTCACATATGCAACTCCTACCAGTCTTTAATAGACCCAACTCATCCTAAAGTGCGCTTATATTATTGAAATAAAGCATGACAGATTAAGAGCCTTGTGTGTAGGTGGCTATTTCACGTTGCAACTTATAAAGCCTAGGACCATTGCGCTTTCCAAACTACTTGTTCAATTCTTCCCATAGCTGTTTTGATGTGTCAACGTTTTGCAAACCGCGAGAGAGTTCTTTCATAATTGAGTTGCTTAGCCAGTTAAACACAAGATAATCAGCTTTGATCCACTGCATTCTATCAATAGAGTTTTTCCTAAGTTCAACAGCAGTTCCATCAATAAATCCTAACTTATTTCTAGCAAAAAGTGCTCGTTTGACAGATCTACACCAACTATGGAAATTTCTTCCATCAAACAAATATGATGTTAATGCCAAACCAGGATGATCATGTGGTGCTAAATACAATTCATCGTTTGCCAACAATCTTTGATTATGCAGCTCATTCTTAGTAGAAGTATAAGGTTCCATGCCTCGACTATCCACTCTGATCGGTGGATCTGGAATCGTGTTTGGCGATTCATCAGGAATTGAGTCGAGTTGATTACTGCTAGAGGATCACTCCAAGTGGAGTCAAAGCTCATCATCTCAAGCATTTCTCTAAGAGAACTTCCTATTCTTCATCATCACAGATCCAACAATGGATGGAAGATGAAATCAAATAAGAACAAATCACGTATCGAACCTAATTAGCTCTGGATACCATGTAGGAATTCTTGAATTTAACCAGTTTTATAAACTCAGAAATGAGCAAAAGTAGTTTTCTTATTAATCACACAATCAAAATGAAGCTACAGCTTTTATTTATACACAATTGAGCTCACGTTATCTACGGGAGCTCTTAGCTAGCTAAGGCAGAAAAATATCTAAAAGCCACGTGGCTCTCTTAAGGTGTAATCATATGTGATGCAGCACACACACGTAATGTTGTGATGTAGTGAAGTTAACTTAGAATTGTAAAATTTCAATGATGTCAACAACTATCAAAACTAGCTGGACAACCATTCCAAGTTAACTTCACTGCATCACAACATTCACAACGTACATTACTTTCTAATTATGTCATCTACATATTTCCTAGTGTTTCTTACATTGCTTGCAACCATCCATTCAACTTCCACAACTGCCGAGCAAAGTGACAGCTCCATCACTCTCGATGAACCAATGCACCTACCCTCTATGAGTCATTTCTACTCAAGAAATGGGATGAGAATGAGAAATCACCAATCTAAAGCAATAGAAAAATCACTTCAAATAGCTCCTAAATATGGAGTTATGCCCTCGAAGCCAGCAAGAGCAAGACGTACCATGAAAAAGGTAGAGAAAAAATTATAAGAAGTAAAACCTATATCCATTCAAAATGTGGAGAAATTTCATTTGGAAAAACATGCCAATGCAGGAAATAAGGTTGCATTGCCAAAACACAAACCTAAAATTTCCCAAACAAAATTCAAGAAAACTGCTATGCATCAATTGGAGAAAGAGTTAAGCAATATGGCAGCAGGTTCTAGAGCAAAAACGATCAAGATTCGTAGATCAAAGATTATACATCAATAGAAAAATAGGTATCTCTAAGATGCTTCAAAAGTGACTTACAAATAATGAATTGTGGCTTTTGTGAGAATAAATATAGAGTTGATATTGCAAAACCACTTACAATTAATTAAATATCTCTTTTATACGATCTTGCCATTAAAGTGGTTTTTTCTAATTTAATTCGCCTCTTAGTGATTCTGGCATAAAATCATCATTTTTGCACATTACACATTTTTCTAGTATATTAACACATTATTTGTATCCCGCTTTACATATTAGATAACTTAGATTAATGAAAATAATATAGCCTAATCAACCACATATTTTGATGGATTGAATAATTTTATAACTTGAATCATTTAAATACTCAATCATATACATTGTCAATTTAATTTATCTATTTCATCACCCAAAGTAAATAGGCCCTTCAGAGTTTGTTACGTTCACATGTGAATTTCATACATTTCTCTATACGTCATCATCGGTAATAATTATTTTCAAAGTTTGAGAGTGAATAAATTAATATTGCTTAAATACCAACATGGTTTTGGTTAGTGCAATCGTGTGCACTTGTTTGATTGTCATTTATTTTGGCCAAATTATTTGGTTTTATTAATAGTGATCTTTGAGAAATCCAAGCCACAATTCTTGTTTGTTGTATTAATCACGGACATTTCTAACTGAGGACTTTAGACTCAGAGAAAATGTGGTCCTAACTATGTTCTTGATGGAGTTATTAATGGCAGTTTCCTACTTATAGTAGAAAACCTAATGCTTCCAATTTTTTTGGAGATCAGGCTAAAGTATTTGGTTGTTGCCTTTGTATAGACCAACCTTAAAGATTTGCCCTAATTGTAACACTCATGTCCTGGAAAAACTTACGTGCAAAGTATTAGTGTGTTTGTTGAGGGCTGGGCTTGAAGTGAAAAGGTTTAAACATAAGGAATAGGTTATTCTTTCATAAATTTGGATAAGATAACTTGTATAACTGGATCAAATTTACATTTTTCAACATCTCAAAGGAAGCTTATAAGTCAAAAACTTATCAACATAACCCAACAATATTAATTGAAGATCATAAAAAAAAAACAAGTATTGACATAATTCAACAAAAAACAAGATGTGATAGTAAGCATGACCTAATAACAATTATAAATAATTATTGGATAGATGAATGGCTCAACCCATCAAAAGGTTAAGTAATCACAAATTCCCAATAAGAAATCATAGCATACGACATTCTATTAGGAGCAGATTATGCAGAGTTTAGAGCATAACCATAGTGTATTGTTTGATAACTAAAACAAATGAACTAAAGATACATAATAAAGGCAAGAAGGACAAAAAACACAACCAACCCACAACCACAACACAGATCACGACTATCAGCATCGCAATCTGCGAAAATATTTAAAAAATATATGGATATGAGTACTAATACACTCAATGGGTATAGTTTTCAATACAATTTAAAAAATAAACAATATATATATATATATATATATATCCAATCATACATTAAATATAAAATGGAACGTTTAAAATCATAACATCAATACCACTCATACTAAAGTTTATTTTCTTTGCGAGCCATGATCTCTCTTGTTGTTACATGCAACTTGCTCGAATGAGAAAACTTTAGAGAATGCAATATTAGCTTGAGATAATCTGTTTGTGTACACAACCCAAAGCCCTTGGTACTTGGACCTGATCATTCTTAAATAGAAACTTCTTAATAGAAAGAGGTAAAGCATTCTTCATATACATTTTCTTTAATTAATAAACATATTTTATAACTCAAGATACCTTTATATACGTAAAAGTAAGCCTACCTTATACAATCGGGTTTGGAAAAGCTAAAGTTTGGCAGATCAACCATAGTTCACTCTTTCTAACTTAGTTGGTCCTACACAAAATAATTCTCGACTTAATTTTGCTACATAAATCATTAATTTCACTAGGTTTAACTAACTACGGAACTCAATATCATACGGACATTCCTCATACTGAAATACGCAGTTCTGGGATTTTAAACTAGTCATGACTCTCTAGGAAACTATGCTTAGGACATTAAAATGATAAAAATCGGCTACAAATATTGAGGATTGGTGATGGTCATCCAGATAGCCCATACCTCAGCTTTTACCAGATCTATACCACGAGTAGGGATAGCAATTTGGGCTACCCAGCCCAGCTGGGCTCGTCGGGCAAAAGGAAAAAATCAGTCCGGGTCGGGTCAACCTGAAATATTTTCGAGCCTATATTTTCCTAGCATAGCATGGCTCATCGGGCCAAACCTAAATTACCAGCTCTAACTATGAGCATCCGTCTATTATAAAATTATGGAACTTGTGGGTTTATACTGTTTATTGTTTATTTGTGATGTTTTCTTATAGGAATTTTATATCTTTAGTGCACGTGTTTCCGTTATTTTTGCGTTGTTTTTATATTTTTATCTTCACTTTTGATCTTTTAGTGAGTTATGCCAAATTTGCGCAGACTCCATGCTTTTGCTCCAAAAGCCGTGATTTTATGGCATAAAAGGTGGAAAAACCGGAAACCCAACTGAGGCTCCAAACTGACGAACCAAACTAAAGACACACCCAAACTGAAGCTCTAAACTAATGGCCAACTGAGACTCTAACTGAACTAAAGAGTCTAAACTGAGGCTCCAATTGAGGAGCCAACTGAAGACCAACTGAAAAGCCAACTGAATTTGTCAACTAAAGACTCAACTGAACTATCTAGTTGGAGCTCAAACTGAGGCTCCCGAACTGAGCAATGAACTGATCAGGTGAGCCTGCATCATATACGAACTGAAGTTAAAATTGGAGGCACAAACTGGACAGAGCTAGCTGCCGCTGGACATGCCTTTCGATGAAGAGGGCCTAGCGGGCGCTGGGCTCCTCTACCTACCCGGCACTGACCCCCTTTCATATACACTTGGTCGGCGTTGGGTGGCCAAATCGGCATTGGGCGTCCCACTTCGAGGGTATTTTCGGCATCAATTAGCGGATCACTTTTGTATGTTGGTTCTTAAAAGCCATCCATCTACCTTACTATTCAAGATTCAATTTCATGCGGAGAGAGAGATATAATCAGTTTTGGGGAGTTAGAGAGGAGCATCCATCAATCATCAGCATCATCACCAACCATCAGTTTTCATCAGTTCTTGAAAGAGAAGACAAGGGAGAGAAGTTAGAACCAGAGAAAGAAGACGGAGAGGAAGGGATTGGAAGCTCAAGCCGGGGCTTAATCAGTTAGACTTGCTAGAAGATCTCCACTTCTTTTGTGTTCTCTTTTAGTTTCTGTTTCACTTGTTGGGATTTATCCCAAACATTGATGAGACAAACAATATTGTGTAAGTTTGTATTTCAGTTATCTTCTGATTTATGAGATGAAGAACTTGTATGATTCTTGTTTGGTATCTTGCATGATGACGGGCTAGTTCCATACATTAGGGATAGATAATCAATTTGGTTTAGATCCATTCTTGCGATTTTTGATTTCTCGTTGATTGAATTGAACTTGTTTATGTCAAGTGTCTGACCAATATTTGACATTAATAGGTAATAAATGAGATTGATAGAAGATTATATTACCCAACTAGGGTTCTTTCAACATTAGATTGACTGAAAACACATGCCTAATTGTTAATCTCAATGGTATAACACTACAAAAATATTGAGATATAGTGAGAGGAAATTCCGTCATTAAACGTTACAAACCCCTCATTAAATGCTTTTAGTGGGGGAAAATTCCCCTCATCGCCCTTCATTATTGCCTCTATAGTTAAAGGCAATTAATGAGAGTATTTTGATACCCTCATAATTGTTAGAGTACAATTAGTGATAGAATTATACCCTCATTAAAAATAAATTTTAGTAAGTTCCGTCACTACATAAATTTTCCCTCACTATTATGTTTTTAGCCTCTCATTATAAATCAATTTAAGAATTAAAAATACCATTGTAAATCAATATCATTATAATATGAAATAAAATATTCTAGATAACTGTATAGATGAATTAATATAAAATATGAACACAATTAAATATCTTGAACAAAAATTCTGTGAAACAAAGTAATTCCAGAAACCAGCATCATCCATACATTGATAAATTTAAAATATTCATAAATAACTGTATTTTGTTTCAAATTTTCTAAAATCTACATCTGTCTAGAGGAAGAAAAAAAGAAAACACATATTTGTATGATAATTTTGTCTATCAAAATACTAAATACTAATTTTCTAATATGTGCTTGTATTCTTCTTAACCAACCTACAAGAAGTCAAAAAAGGAAAAATAAATGATTAATCCAATAACAATATAACATTGAATCTCAAAGAAACCATGCCAAATTTCAAACTTAGCAGAATAATAACATAATAATGTACTACCTAGAATCGAAGCAATCTTCAATCCTCATATTATATTATGATCGATCTTAGCGTTAAAGATCTAAATAAGTTCTAGAAAATAAAGTTGTTAGAAGAAAACAATGTTAATACATCATATAGACTAGAAACACGACAGTTGCATAAATGCACATGAATGTGAGAGATTTCTAACTATTATGCTAGCTTTTTTCAAAATTTTCAGCATCTTAAATCAATTACACAATTCATACCTTCAAGATATGAGCAATAGGAGACTTGGTATAAAACAAAGACCCATTTATTCTACTGAAGAGGATTCCGTAAAGGAGATTTCTCCTCACTTACATATGACTCAAAGAAACACTAATCAGGACATGACAACCATCAGAGCAAAGTTTCATACAAGGTTCCTAGTTGCTGCAACGGTAAATGAGCAATAGGAGACTTGGTATAAAACAAAGACCCATTTATTCTACTGAAGAGGATTCCGTAAAGGAGATTTCTCCTCACTTACATATGACTCAAAGAAACACTAATCAGGACATGACAACCATCAGAGCAAAGTTTCATACAAGGTTCCTAGTTGCTGCAACGGTAAAATTTAATGGTGCTTGAAAAGGTGCTGGTCCTGGGCGAGTCGAAGTCAGTTTATGGAAAGGTGAATAAACCGACTCAAAAACTTTTAACTTTAATGTGGAATAGTTGGGGCCTTTGACTCGCGTATGAAAACTTATCAATGCACTTAGTCAGTTGAGAAGATCAGTTGATTGAAAGGTACATCTTGTGAGAGCAGAGTGTACAGTTATAAAAGATATACAAATGGAGAGCAATAACTACAACATACAAGCAGTTTATAGAGGTTCGATCTTCAAGAATATAGTCTTCAAAATGGTATCAACTGATGTGCTCCTTAGACTTGAGTTGAGTAGTTGATCATTGAATATCGGGAACTGAGAAGCTTACTCTTGCTGTACTTTTCTACAGCTAGCTGGTATGATAATTCTTTGAAATCTTCTTCTCAGTTGTGAATTTTTCGTAACTTTGAACAATGCTTGAACTTGACCTGTGAGAGGGAGAAAGAAAGCTCAGTTGTGATATCGCATAAATATGATCAGCGAAAGTTAGATTGGTGAAAAGTTGTTTAAAATTGAGATTCTCTCTTCTTATATAGAGAAGTGATCTTTTGACCATTGAACTCCATTGATCGTTGATTCTTCTGGCCCATCAATGGTAGTTGATAGTTATAGTCGTTGAAGCTTTTTAAAGACATAGTCATTGCTTGATCAATCAATCTCTAATGAGCATTTACTTCAGGATCTTCATTAATGTTGAGATCTTTGATTGAGCATTGACTATGGGATTCTCCAGCTGGCAGTTCTGCGCTTCAAAATGGTTGTCCTGAACTCCAGTCATCAATTCTGAGCTTCAGTTGGAACATCAGTTCTAAGCTCCAGTTTGGCAATTTTGAGCTTTAGGAGTTCAGTTCAGCTATTGCTTCAGTTGGCTGTTCTTTTGCCAGTTTGATTAATTGCAACTGTTAGTTAGTTGGTCAGTCAACTGATCTTGCTGTGAGCTTTCTTTGTCAGTTCAGCTGATTACAAACTGTTGAAAAGTTTGTTAGTTCGACTGCTCTTATTTTGAACTTGGTCAGCAGTTGATTTCGAGCTTGAGCTTTTAAGCTGGCTGACTTCAGTTCTGGATATCAGCTGTTGGTTTTAACTCTTGGCTTCAGTTTGGCTGATATTTAATTCTTGGCTATCAGTTGGATGTTTCCAATCTTCAGTTCAACTAACTTGTTGTCAGTTTCTCAAATCAGCTGGTTTTGTCTTCTAGCTCGACTGACTTGGCTGTCAGTTTTATTGAAGCTTATTTATCTTTTGTGCTTTAACCCTTATCTGGGTTATTTCCTTACTAGTTCATACATCCTCTCAGCTGGGTTGACCATGCTCCAAAGTGGTTGACTCTTGCTTCAGCTAAGCTGCTTTTGGAGTCTCTTTTTGGTCAGTTTCATACTTTAAGCTTGGAACTTCTGCAGTTTTTCAAAAGATATTTCTACATGTTTTGACATTTCATCGAAACCAAAATTAGAGGTTTCCTTGATAGTTTTTCCTAACAAAAGGAAACATGACAAATTTCTAAAATCAGTAACTAGACACCTGACAACACGATAAATGAGCAATTTTAATTATTAGTCTGGTAGAAATATTCTATATCTGAGTTTCTTAGTACAACTACATATTATCAGAGTTAAGCTATGTAATAGGGGGAAACACCATTCTACTTGACCAATAAAGCACCTCATTAAAATCTCATCACTGGAACCACCAAGCACACATATTTTAGATGGATCTGTAAGTTTCTTGTCATTGACGTAGTCTAATGTAGTGAGAATAGGGATGACATCCTGCATAAACATCAAGAATGCATACCAACCTCTCATATATCTACCAAATTTAGTAAATAATTTTTACCTAATAATGAATATGGTATTTAAATAATAGTAGTACCCGTGACATAATTTTTCTTGTAAAAGATTGCAATGCTTCCTCAATAAATCCTAGAAAACTTCTACCATGCACAGTTAAATTAGAATGCAGTTTAAGTCAGAAAAAATGAGAGTGTTGCCCCATTGCATACCTATAATTCACAATAAGCAAGCTATAACCAAGTGAGGATAAGAAAGATAAGGACTTTGAGAAGCTTGCCGGTAAAACAGAGTGGGGATCTCCATGAATGCCAACAATTAAAGGATCTTGCACATCAAGCTTTCTAGACTTTGGTGATACATATATAGCTTTCAACGGTTTGCTGACACCTAGAACAACGTAGAAAATCTGTGGACATAAAAAATTTAATTAGAACATCTCAAAAGGATTGTAATTAAAGGTCTCTATTTTTTATATAGCACATTAATTGCAATAATAGACACTACAGATTATTAGTAATCTCTGAAAATAATCAGGTTGTGATCCAACTTCAAAGTATGCGTTTAACTAAATACATGAATATGGAACTTTCATGTATTAACTAAATAGGTTGACTCAAAGATAAGAAACTAACCATCAAATACTTAATATTATGTTATCTTAAACACATCATTTATTTATCCATTGAGAAAACAACAATACGTCCAATGAAGAAAGAAAAATTCTAAATCTAGATCTTAGCATGAATATGGTTACAAGGATGAGGGCACTGTTAAAAAGCACATATAGAAAATTGATAAGCTTTATAGAATTAAATTACCTGGCCTTGAAACAATAACTGATGGCACCAATCTTTCATAAGTGGAGAAATTTCATCTCAAGAGGCATCAGTAATAGAACCAAGTTTCCAATCAAATAAGTAATAAAAAATATACATTCAAATTAAGAACAACAAATAATGCAACTTTGTACAATAACATATCAGATGGTAATACAATAAGAACTAAAATCACACACAAATACACGCACCCACAAACAGGAAAAAAAAAACTCACATTTCTTTCAATAGTTATTATATAAAAGCCAAAATATGTATGCCATAATCCCAAATCATTTCATACAAATGAGTTCCAAATAGAAAAAGTGTGATGTCCACTAAAATATGTAAAATACCTCCACGAATAAAAGCCACAAATCGATCTTTAGGGGTCAAAAAATAGAAGTATCATACCTTAAGGAGGCCAAAGACGATCCGAATAAACTTCTCATTGCTGAAAAGTTGGAAAATTGCATGAGGGAAAATTTGGGTGAACAGTAGTAACATAACAAAAATTTGAAAAATTAACAAATTAAGGCGAATTGAATGTTGGAACCTAAAACCCATTGAGAAAGGGTTGGAGAATTCACGTCAGTGTAGATCCGAAGAGCAATTGTGGGCATCTATGCATCTCTAGTCGGAATAGGTTTCTAATTTATTAGAACCACCATTCTTCTAAGAGGGGGTTTTCTATATTTAATTTTAATGTAAAAAAATTGAATCGGGTAGAGGGAAATGATAGCGGTAAAAGAGTTTGATAAATAATGATGGGATCTAAATTTTGTATAGAAATAATGAGAGGAATACATTTAGTTACGAGTGGGGTTCATAAATCCTCACTAAAAAAATACATCTTTACTTAGGTATTTTTTTTTTACTCTCATTAAAAACATAAAAACAATGCATTTAGTGACTGATTTTTAATACCCTCACTAAATTTCTGTCACTAAATGTAGATTTTCTTGTAGTGTAATTTAGCCTTAGGGGTTTAATGGATTGAAGTGAAAGTAATTGAAGTTAATCCTCTTGGTAGAGTCTATTGTATGTTTAAGATTAATAAAATCAACTTGAATCGAGTTAGGAGAGAAGCCAAAGAGAGAATCTATACCTAATGTCCATTTTACAATCGTTTAATTCATATCTTTATTATTTTTGTTATTATCTTTTTCTTGTTTAATTTAATTTAGTAGATTTTAGTATACCCCTTCAAATTATTGGTTTAGAATGTTTAGGATTGTTTTTAAATTCATGTGTATGACACGAGATGAACAATTGCCCTATTAAGCTTTCCTTGAGAGTACAACTTGGGTTGGCTCACCGCCTTACAATCAACCTCATCCTCTTGCGGGTTGGTTCGTAGTTCTTTTGAGTGAACTCAAACATGAAACAAACATCCGGCGCCGTTGCTAGGGAATGCTTTAGGTGTATTTTTTGTGTTATTTTGTTTCTGTGTTTATTTTTGGTATTCTTGTTATTTTCATGTATTTTTGTTTAAGTTTTATAACTTCTTCCACAATTGCGTGTGATCTTCTCTTTGTGTTTGTGTCTGTGTATGCTAGGTTGACGAAGTCTCAACAGGAGAGTAGCCCCATGTTTAACAACATTCATAGACCAATGAGGATTGAAATGCCCAATTGAGAAGAAGAAGGTTCGAGTAAAGCTTACTCTTTGAGTAACGAATCTTGAATCCTAAAAATAGATGTTAATCATGTCAATAATGCTAATGCTAATGTGACAAGGAACATGAGAGATTTTGCTCGCCCTGTGATAGTGGCGTCGACATCTTGCATTATTTCTGGAGAAGCTGCAAGAAATTATGAGTTGAAGAACATCTACTTCAACCAATTACCATCCTTCTACGGGATGCCTGCTGAAAATTCCTTGAACTTCATCTGGGAGTTCTATGTTGTAGTTCAAAATTTTCCTTTACAAGGTCTGAATGAAGATCAATTAAAGATGAGGTGCTTTTCTTACACCTTGAAGGATCGTGCTAAGACATGGCTCATGTCTCTTCCATCCAATTCACTAGCCAGCTGGAACGTCGTATATGAGAAGTCCATGGCCAAGTACTACTCAAATCTGAAGACCCAAGATTTGAGAGCTCAGATATTCACATTTTCCTAATCTCTGGGTGAAGCATTTCATAAAGCGTGGGATCACTTCAGGGGTCTTCAACAACAATGCCCACACCACCATCTAGCACCCGAGTTGCTCAACTAGTTTTTCTATGACGGGTTGTCACAAAATTTTCAATATATGGTGGACAATGCAGCGGGAGGAGATATAGGTGGCCACATAGCTGAAAAAGTCTCTAACAACTTTGAGACAATGTCCACCACATCTCAGCAAAAGAGTGCTAGGGGAAAACGAGCTTCAGTGAATGAAGTCAACCCTAGCTATGATGTGACTAAATAGTTAGCCGAGCTAACTAGACAACTAGAGATGCTAAGGACAGCCGAGAGACCACCACAACAAGCCATGCTAGTTGAGACTTGTGGAATATGTTGAAAATATAGCTATGGGGCCAACTTTCAGTGAATGAACCGGAATTCAGTGAAGAAGGACATTTTCTTGCTCTTCAAAAGCAAGTGCATGCTCTACAAGTGTAATACCCTGACCCCTTTTGCGAAATTATAAATTATAATTTTAGTAAATGGTTTTAAATTGATATTATTTGAATATTAATCATGTGAGTATGGTTGTATTATGATGTTGTTTTGTTACAGGTTGTTCCACTCGAACCGATACGTCATAGCATGCAGTGGTATTATACTGAGTATATAATACAGTTTGAATTTTAAATACTAAAGTATCGAGTTATATGTTAAAGGATGAATGTTATTGCATTGAATTTTATGGTTGCCATACCTTTTTCGGTGTGCATTAAAGGTGCTTTGAAAAATTTAAAGTTAAATAGAGTTGGAAATATCCGGGAGCCGAATTAGTTCGGAGGATTGAAGTGCACACGCCACGCGCCCGCGGGGAGGCTGCGCGTCCACGGGATGTTGCGCGCCCGCGGGATGGGCGAGGCGTGCACGCCGGCATAGGGCTGCGCAGGTGCGGGGTACAGTCAGCCGAGAGCCCTGATGCGCGACCGCGGGAGGCCCGCGGTCGCGCGGGTTGGGACGCGTACGTTTTCCTTTCCGGATTTCTATCTTTAAATATCACTCTTATTTCATTCCTCTTCATTTTTTTCACCCCTTGGGTGATTTCTCCTCCATCTATTTCTAAAAATTCTTCAACTTTTGGAGTGTGTTCTACCATCATCATCCATCAACTAAGGTAACCTCATACCTCTTCTTCTTTGTGATTAAACACCAATTCCATGATGAATCAAACCTAGGGTTTGTTATCCAAAGTAGGGTTTTTCGATCTTGTTGATCTTCTTGCCTTGATATCTCGAACATATGATTTATTTACTCAATTGAAGCTATATGTGTCATTAAATTGAAATCCCTAGGGTTCATTGTGTTTAAAGATTGGATTTTTGCCCTAATTTCCCTTGATATGTTGATTGTTGGTTGGAGGTGTTGTGATGGTTATTTGGGGGTTTATTTTCATGTATGTTAGAGCCCTAGGATGGAGGTATTGGTATTTGAAATATTGGGTTTAAAGGATTTAAATTGAGTCATGAGCATGTGTTTTAAATGGGTGCACGTAATGTGCTCGATTAAATGCTTCAAAGAGTTTTAATGTGTATTTTGAGTCCAATATCATATTATGAGTTGGTATATCCCTGATTATGTATATGAAGATGTATGAAATTCTTAAAGCAAAGTATATCATGTGTTTGGTCAAAATATGATTTAAGTATATAACTCGATGTCTAAAATGAAAAGAGGATTAAAAGGTGCTAGGTGATGTATTGGGGTTCGAGATGGACGACTTGTGCACAGCCAAGAAGTATTTCAAAGGTTGAGAAATTGTAAAATCATCTCGTAAGGTGGGGTTACTCTAAACTGTGAATACGTGTAAAGTTATAGTTATTGTTGTGCTTTGATTGTATGAGTATGAAGGGTCTTCGGACCAAGTGAAAAGAATGAGACCCTTCGGGGCATACAGAGGTCCTTTGGGATCAATATAGACTTGTTAATATCCTCTCTGGGGGGTAGTATGTCTGCGGGCATCCCTACAGGGGTAAGATGTTCATTAACAGGGGCATCATGATGTTTGGACCCTGCGGGGTTGAGACTAGTCTCAACAAAGTAAAGAAAAGTAGATACGTTATATTTTCATTTGTGCAATTAGCTATAACTGTTTGCAGTGTTCCTCACTGAGTATGTTGTTAAATACTCACCCCATTCATTTAATGAATTTCAGGTTGAGGAGTTGGGGCCCGAGTAGGAGCGTTGTGAACATAAGAGAACCCCCACAAGATTGTGTTAGCTTTTACATGCCTTTGAATACGCATATTATTATATTTCCATTGATCGTTCTATGTATCTCATGATTAACGATTATTGGGAATGGGATTAGTCCAATTTTTATTGTTGTGATTTTATTTAACTTGATATAACATGTTAATGATTTAAAGGCGGGTCGATTGACCTAGGATTCTACGTTGTGTAAATATATGTCGATGAACCCTAAATGTTGTGATGGTTATACTAAGGTGCTAGACGGGCGGGTTGTCTGAGACATATTAGCCCAATAGGATAGATGATTGTACTAATGATGTGGATGGGATTATTCTATGCTTCCGTTAAATACTATGTTGTGTGACAGGGTAGATTTTGATAGGTTGCATGTTATAATTGCGTAGAAAAATTTATATGGGATTTATGATGTTAAACCTCATTATGAAATTTGACGGATTTATGATGTTATACCTCATTATGAAATTTGACCTTAGCTTCCGCTAAATTTATTATGAGAATGCAAAAGCATGTAAATAAATTATTTGTTGAGTGACGTGGCCAAATGGAGTAGTTTGGGGCGTTACAAGTATGTTAAGTAACGTGGCCAAACAGAGTAGTTTGGGGTGTTACCACAAGGGTTCCAATCTCAACAACCATATAATCTCTATTCTCAAAATTACAATCCGGATTAGAGAAACCACCTAAACTTCTCTTGGAGGCAACTTCAGCCACTTCAACAACCACCTCCACCTTAACAAGCTGGAGGAAGCCAAGCTCCATAATATCCCAGGCCACAATAATTTTCGGCCCAACCGAACCCGCCTGCACAACCTACCTTGCCAAGACACATTACAAGCTTTCATGTAGGCCACACAACAAAGGTTCGAATTCGTTGAAGCTTCAGTCAAGTGGATCGAGACCTAAGTTGGTCAAATTACCAGAACTGTAGGAGATTTGGCAAAGCAAATCAAGCCTGGGAAGTTGCCAAGAGAACCGGAGCAAGCTCAAGCAATCACCATCCTCAAGGGAGGAAAGGTGATAGACAACATGGTTGGGGCACCCAACTAACTGAAGAAGTTGAAGAAAAAAGGAGGCTCTCCAACATGAGCAAAGGGAGCTTGAGCAAAATTGTGAAGTAGAGAATGAGCCCACACTCCATAAAGCCGCCAACCCCTACAATCCACCAATTCATTACCCAAGACGATTGAGGGACGTGAAGTAAGACACTAAATTCCAAGAGTTCTACTAACTCTTGTCCAAGGTGAATGTCAACCTTTCTCTCATCGACATCATCCAGAATGTGCCGACTTACGTGAAGTTCTTCAAAGAATTAGCCTCGAAGAAAAAGAAGTTTGTTGAAGATGGGAAGATTGTGGTGTCTGAGATGGCAAGTGCAATCCTACAACATCAACTGCCTCCCAAGCTCCATGATCCAGGTACTTTTACTCTTAAAATTACTTTGGGGAATGATAAAGAAGCACGAGGTATGTCAGACTTAGGAGCTGGAATTAATTTGATGCCTTACTCTATTTTTAAACAACTTGAGGTAGGTAACTTGAAATCAACTAGAATGTGTCTTCAATTAGCGGATAGATCTGTGAGATATCCAAGAGGAATCATAGAGGATATTCTAGTGAAAGTGGGTGGTTTGATTATTCCTGTCGATTTTGTCATTTTGGATGTGGGTGATGTTCAAGAAACAGGGAAAGAGCACACACTTTTGTTGGGTAGACCTTTCATGGCTACCACCAACACCCTCATTGATGTAAAAAATGGCACTCTTAAAATGTCTGTGTTGGGAAAAACTATGTCTTTTTCTGTGCATGAAAATAAGGTTATACCAGCTACCTCCTTGGGAGAAAATTATTCTTTCATTGATGTTGTTGATGCCTTGTCTAATAAGGTTTTCTTGTAGAAAATTAGCCGCAAAATTAGGAGGAAAGCCTTGTCTGAGGAGTCTCTTTTGGAAGAAGCCGGCCCCAAGTGTGTGGGAGACAAATTGGAAGCTATAGAGATTGATATGCTCCTAGATGAAAGCCTGGGCATGATGGAGATCCTAGCCAAAGAAGAAGACTTGGAGTATTCACTGAAACTTGAGCTAAAGGAACTCCCAACTCACCTCAAGTACGTGTACTTGGAAGAAAAAGAGAAGAGGCCCATGATCATTTTTTCTGGGCTTACAAAAGAAGATGATGAGAAGTTGATAGCCATGCTAAAAAAGCATATGCAAGCCATTGGATGGAGCTTAGCCGACATCAAAGGCATTAGCCCATCCACGTGCATGCATCGGATCATCCTTGAAGAGGGAGCCAAGCCGATTAGAGAAGGGCAAAGAAGTCTTAATCCCGTGTTGATGGAGGTTGTCAAAAAAGAGATCCTCAAGTTTCTTGCTTAGTGGATAATCTATCCTATTACCGACAGTGAATGAGTTAGCTCAGTACATGTGGTACCCAAGAATGGAGAAATCATGGTAGTGGAGAATGACAAGAGAGAGTATGTGGCTACCCGAATCACCTCCGGATGGCGCATGTGTATCGATTACAGAAAATTGAATGCGGCTACCTGAAAAGATCACTTTCCTCTTCCATTTATTGATCAAATACTTGATAAACTTGCTGGACATAGTTTCTATTATTTCCTTGACGGTTTATCTGGATATTTTCAGGTGGTTATTGCTCCAGAGGACCAAGAAAAGACCACATTAACGTGTCCATTTAGAACGTTTACGTGTAGGATGATGTCTTTTGGACTTTGCAATGCACCGGACACATTTCAAAGTTGCATGTTTTCTATCTTTTCTGAAATGATTGGGGATTTTATTGAAGTATTCATGGATGAGTTTCTGTCTTTGGATCTTTATTTTTTGATTGTTTGGATAAGTTAGAACTTGTGCTAAAAAGATGCGTTGAGAGTAGCCTAACCCTAAGTTGGGAAAAAAGTTATTTCATGGTTACTAGTGGCATTTTCCTTGGGCATGTGGTATCGAAAGGAGGAATGAGTGTAGATAAGGATAACGTGGATGTAATTGAAAAATTACCACCACCCGTTAACGTTAAAGGTGTTCGAAGATTTTTAGGCCATGCTGGTTTTTACCATAGGTTTATTAAAGAATTCTTAAAAATTAGCCAACCTCTATGTCATTTGCTTGCTCAAGATATCCCTTTTGTTTTTAATGATGAATGCTTACATGCTTTTAATACTCTGAAAGTGAAATTGATCACTGCACATGTTGTCATTGCTCCTGATTGGTCTTTACCCTTTGAGATTATGTGTGATGCATCTAATTCTGTTGTGGGTGCTGTTTTGGGTCAGCGTATTGATAAAATTCTTCATGTGATTTATTATGCTAGCCTTACTCTCAATAGCGCTCAAGTAAATTACACAACTACTGAAAAAAAGTTGCTTGTTGTTGTCTTTTCATTAGATAAGTTTAGATCCTACATCTTAGGCTCTAAAGTTGTTGTACATAGTGATCATGTGACTCTTAGACATTTGTTGAACAAATCCCAAACTAAGCCTAGACTCATTAGGTGGATTTCACTTTTACAAGAATTTGATGTTGAAATCAAATATCGAAAAGGGTGTGAAAATGTTGTAGCAGAACATCTCTCTTGTCTCCCTGTTGATGAAAAGTTAAATACATCATGTGAGAGTGGAATTATTTCTGATTCATTTCCATATGAGCATGCTCTAAGCTTAATTTTTTTTCATGGTATTCTGATATTGTTAATTATCTCTCTTGTGGTAAAGTACATCCTAACCTCACTTTTTAAGAAAGGAAGAAATTCTTAGCAATATGCAGGTACTACTATTGGGATGACCCAAATCTTTTCCAATAAGGAAAAGATGAAGTGAACCAACATTACGTCCCTGAGGAGGAGAAAACCGATATCTTGATCTCTTGCCATGCCTTACACTGGGGTGGCCACTTTGGAGGGAAAAAGATGGCCCGAAAGATCTTGTAATCCGGTTTATATTGGCCTTCCATTTTAAATATGCTCATAAATTTTATTTCTCTTGTGATAAATGCCAATGAATTGGATCTATTGGGAGAAAAAACGAGATGCCTCTTAATGTCAACCTTGTGGTTGAAATCTTTAACGTGTGGGGTATTGATTTTATGGGTCCATTTTGATGAGAATGGGACCATGCCAACTAAGGAAGAAGAAATGCACCATGGCAGCCCCAAATGGATTGCTATGTTGTCCATTGAAGATGAAGAAGATCAAGGCATGAAGAACACAAATACTTGAAGAAAAGAGAAGGGACGTGTGTATTGGGATTTAATTTAACGTGTGCAAGTGTACATGTGCATGTTAATTAATTGAGCAGTCTATAAAGATTAATTGAGCAGCCCAAGTCGCCTATGTAGTCCAAGATTGAAGGCCCAAAATTGTTTGGGATTTATTTTATCTTAGTTCGATTTTTATTTATTTAATTTTTAGTCTTTTTAGATTTACCTTAATTAGAGTTTTAGTTAAGGTAAAACTCCTTTTTAATTTTCGTCCATTAAGAATTGTTTTGATAGGATTAATTTTGTTCCATATGATTATATATAGAGATCGATCAGTTTAGTTTACATTCAGACGTTGCAAGAAATAAAGAAGTTATTTTCTCAATTGTCTCACCGATCTTCTGTTGATCGACCAAAAACACAAGTTCTTATTGATCTAGCAAATCTTTAAGTCCTATTTAAAGTTCTTTCTAGTTCTTCCAAGACCTAGGGTGAATTGCTAACAATCGAGACGTATCAAACATCATGTTCGTGGATTCCAATCTACGGGTCCGATAGAGTTACGAATCACCATCGTCGTTCTTCATCAACACGCTGCCATTCGTCTGCCATCCTTCCAGCCATCTTCATGAACGTTCATCATCATCAATTCATCATGAACCATCTTCCATAACACGTAAGAACATCTCGCCTTCATCGTCCATAAACCCTAGCCATAATAGCCATAAATCCGCCATCCCTAAATCTGCCTAACCCTGCATTTATCATATTTATTTGGTTTTCATGTTTTGCTTATTTGTGTCGTAATCTAGGTATCCTAGGAGTCTATTTATCGAGTCTAAATTTTAGTTTATTAATCAATTTTTTGTTCTTATTTTTAGTCGTGTATTTTGTTAGTTAGTCGAGTTGAATCCTTCATTCCGCTGACATTGTTCGAGTCCTTTAGAAGTCTTCCACTTGCGTATCGATTTGGCTTAGATTCATTGTCTGGGTTACATCATATTTCCTAACTCATTTGGTTTTGAATATATATTGCTAGTTGTGGATTATGTTTGTAAGTGGGTTAAAGCGATCTCCACTAGAACTTGTGATGCTAATGTGGTGATCAAGTTTGTGCAGGACCACATCTTGAGTAGGTTTGGATTCCCAAGAGCCATTATCAGCGATGGTGGGTCACATTTTACGAACAAGCTCTTTGAGAGGTTGATGAAGAAGAATAGTGTCACTCATAAGGTGGCCACCTCATACCATCCCTAAACTTCCAGTCAAGTTGAAACAAGCAACAAGCAAATTCAAAATATTTTGAAGAAGACCATGAACATGTCTAGAAAAGATTGGTCCGTTAAGTTATCTGATGCTCTTTGGGCATACCGGACGACTTACAAGACTATCTTGGGAATGAGCATGTACTGCCTCGTCTATGGAAAAGCATGTCATCTCTCCGTTGAGATTGAGCACAAAACATTTTGGGCAATTAAGACGGTAAATTTTGATCTAACATGTGCAGGAAAGGAGCGAGCTTTGCAACTATCTAAGCTTGATGAGTTGAGAAATGAAGCCTATGAGAAAGCAAGGATTTACAAAGACAAAGTAAAGAGGCTTTACAACAAGCGCATTATGAAAAAAGAGCTCACTCCAGACATGAAGGTGCTCCTTTTCAACACTCATCTGAGGCTCTTTCCAGGAAAATTGAAATCCTGATAGAGTGAACTGTTTATAATCGAAGAAGTCTTCCTGTATGGTGTGGTAAAATTGCTAAATCCTTGGACAAATATGTCGTTTTAAGTTAACAGACACCGTGTCAAGCCATACTTTGAGGATCAACCCCGAGAGCATTGAGTCGAGTCAATCATGCTCGACAACTCCACCTGATTACCCTGAAAAATATGTCTAGCTCGAGGCTTTAAAATATTTTGGTGTTTGTCTCGCAGGGAAAATATGTTGTGGTTATTTTGCTGGCTCAAATGAACTGATGAAAAAAATGCTGCAAGTTGAAAAAACCAACCGTCGTTGGCCATCCTAGCTGACGCTCGAGGTGTCTCTTAGCATTTCAAAGCCAACTAGCACTGGAGTCCAACGAGCATTGGAAAGAAATTCAGAAAATGCAACCTAGCCGGCGCAGACCACCTAGCGAGCGCTGGGTGAGACGTTTAAAATTGAGCCCTAATGAGCGCGTAGTCCTCAGCGGTCACTGGTTGGTGTTCTCGGCAAACTAAGCCTCACGGGAGCTTGCCTCCCAACGCGCGCTGGGCCTCAAGTTGGCACAACACCTCCACAGACGTTGGCCTTCTTCGTGAGTGCTACCTTATCCGCTCCAGCGGGCACTAGCCCGTTAAGCCAGCGGGCGCTGACCCGTCTCGCGGTTGCTGCACTTGTGCTCTATAAATAGGGGACCCGATTCTTAGCCCTATTTCCACACCTCAATTGCGCCACTCAGTTCCTCTCTCACAATTTCCATCCTCTTCTCCACACTACAAACTGAACAAAGCCTAGTTTTTGCTCATTCACCCAACCGCCGCCGAGACCTCTAGCGTCCACCGAGTCCTCCGCCGCTGCTTGACGTCCCAAGACTGTTCACCTCATCTCTACACCGCCAACTTCCACTGCTTGAGCTCATCCCCAGCTCAAGCTCTTCCTAGCTCTTGTCCCTTAACCCACCAAAGCTCTCAATAATGGTGAGAAAAAAGAACGTTTCTCCTCCTCAAGCCCAAGATGACAACGCCAACGATAGTGGCGAAGAATGAGAGGACTTGGCTCCTCTCTACAACTGCCCATTTCCAATCTCTTCAGCGGAGGAAGGTACCTGATTCCAAAATTTTAAACAATATGATATTACTAATCTTCGCTTCTTTGATTGGAATCTGTTGAGGACTTTGAAAATTGATGATAAAGTTGTCAAATACTTGAAAGCATTGAATATGGAGAAATATGCACGAATGCAATATATTGGTTATGACCCTCTATGCTATGAGTTTTTGTTGATTTTCAAGTCGAACAAGGAGTGAACAAAATCACATTTCGTTTAATGGGGTAAGAATTTGAGGTTATCTTGGCTATGATAAAAGAGTTATTTGGTTTTCTGAATTCTGGGGCAAAAGTGCATCCCAAAAAATTTGATGTTGTTGCTGCATGGTTGGAGCTTACTAGATTCAGTAAATGGAGCTCTTCAGGGATGTCAAGCGGGTTCATCAAGGACCCGACATTGGTCGTAGTGCACAAGTTTCTCTCATACTCGGTTATTGAGAAGGAACAAACTAACAAGGTCAACACGACTGAGGTCTATCTGCTGTGGTGTGTAAAGACTAGAATGAGAATTTACCCATCTAATTTTATTTGGACATCGATTCAGCAGATGCAGAGACGCACCACTCAGCATGCCTCTTTTTGTGCGATCATCTCCTACATGAGAAAGGCCCACTCCCAAACGAACAGAGAAAAATTTGGGAGTATTTCATCGACCTCAGCGAGCTCAGATAACCCTATTTGTGTATGACGAGAGGCGTCTCATGCCTCATACTGAGCGTCATTGTATTAATGAATTCATGAATACCCAGCTTACCTACCTACATGCTGATGAAGAAGTCGGTCCCTCTTCTGTCCAGCCTAAAGAGGTAGAACAGGAGGAAGATCAAGAGCAACAAAATTCTGACAACTACCAACCATCGCCTTACCCCACTGTGATGCCTTCTAATGGGTATCAGATGTTGCGTGATGATCTGAGGTCTTTCAGGGAACATTATGACACCTCTTTAGGTGCGTTCCATCACCATTATGACACGACTATGGGCGAGTTCCGTCAAGATTTGGGAGACTTCCGCCATGAGTTTAGGGATTTCAGACAGGAGGTCTACTACTGCTTTGATCAGTAGGAGCAGCGGATGTTTGACCTCGAAGCCAGCTGGAGTACATGAACCCTGTCCTAGCCGTACTCGTAGCCTCCTCCACCACCTTATCAGCCACCAGAGTAGTGAAGTTATTTTTTATGTTTTTATGTGTTTTCGTGTTTTGTGTGAGTTGTTAGTTATTTTTCAGTTTTTATATTATGTTGTTCATTGTGGTTTCTTGTTGTTGCTATTTTGTAGGAACTTGCCCCTCTTACCGGTCTTCTACAAACTGTGATGTTCCATCTCCTTTTTATTTCTTGTATTTCCTTTTCATACATTGAGGACAATGCATGATTTAAGTGGTGGGGTGAACTTATGTTTTTATATTTTATGTGATATTTTGGATTTTGTTATTTGTCTTTTAGTCTTGTCTTTTGATTTATGTTTTGATCATGTTGTGTATTATGTGTTTTGTCTTGCACTTAGAATTCTTTGTCTTGTCCAATTGTCAAACTATGTGATTTAGGATATGAATCTTCAAAAGATTGTTGTTGAGTTGATCATGCTACAAGAGATTGTTCCTATTATTTCGTTCTAGAATATGAATTTTCATGAGGATGATTATGATTAGATGATTTGTATTGTGGGGTCTCATCCTCTAAGAATTAGAAGACACGCTTAGTTCTCTTAACAAATGTATCAATTATTCTTGAAAAACCATTCTCTCCTCTAACTTCCTATCTTTCGATATAAAAAAATGAAAATGAAATGATTAAATAAAATCGAGGATAATAAGGATTTCTACTCCTCTAGTCAATTAAGTCGACTATGAGCATGGGAAATCACAAAAGGACACTAGGAATTTTATCCTCAAGGACTAAACCTTGTGAATATCAATTCACATCGCCCTAAGTAGTTGTCTAAATAATTGGGGTTGCATTCTGGATTCTATTCCTATCATGTGTGCCATTTCCTTTAGAATTTTGTATGATGAGTATGGAAAACCACGTTAGGAAGCTCGACTTAGCCTGATGATTTCACCTAATGAATTTTGTCCTTTGATTGTATCCCTGAATTAAACTTAAATAATTGATTAGGGAAGTTAGTGTGAAGAATGTTTAGAAGGATATTTGTTGCATATTGCTTTGAGAATAATTTGTATTCATTCTTCTCATTAGATGAGCCACATACTTTGTTTGATAGTTGTTTTCATTCTCTTCGATAATGAGCATTCTAATTTGAAACCGCGTGGAATGATTTATTATGCATGATCTACTTGGGAGCCACTCCTTCTTGCTTCATGTCTTGCATAACTGTGTTTGCTTGAGGACAAGCAAAATGCTAAGTGTGGGGGAGTTGTTTAGTGTTTATTTGTGATATTTTCTTATAGGAATTTTATCTTTAGTGCGTGTGTTTCCGTTATTTTTGCGTTGTTCTTATGTTGTTATCTTCACTTTTGATCTTTTGGTGAGTTATGCCAGATTTGCGCAGACTTCGTGCTTTTGCTCCAAAAGCCGTGATTTTATGGCATAAAAGGTGGAAAAACTGGAAACCCAGCTGAGGCTCCAAACTGACGAACCAAACTGAAGACACACCCAAACTGATGGCCAACTGAGACTCTAACTGAACTAAAGAGTCCAAACTGAGGTTCCAACTGAAGACCAACTGAAAAGCCAACTGAATTTGCCAAATTGTTCGGTTATTTATTACCACATAAATGCAAGTGTATAGCAAGGTTTCTAGTATAATGGCGAACAAGGTCGAATCCACAGAGACTTGATTTTTTTAATCACTAGTTATTCAATTTATCTTACCTATGTTATCTAGATCACTCAAATTTGAGAAATATTCTAATTAACTAAATAAGACAAATAACTAAAATTAAAATACTAAGATCAATAACAGATAAATTGCACAGAGAAAATATCAATAGGAACAGACACATTCTAGGATTGAACAATTATCAATTAATCCATCCAATTAACTAATTCCAAGTTCATGCCTATGTTGGGATTTTGATTGCACTAGATCAACCACTTATGTATTCCAAACCTCCTCTCGGAGTATCTAGATTGTTGATTACACACTAAATAACAATGTTTTCATTAGTTATCTAATATGTCACTCTTTAATGTTCCAATGGTTTAATGCTCTCTCAAATAATCTCAACTCTCTCGAGTGTTGTTGATTACCAAGTTAATTATTCCTAATCTAATGTCAAAACTCATCTCTCTATTTATGAATTAACACAATAAAACACATCAATTAATGGTCAGTCAACGAATGCACAATTAATCGCAAGATAATTAAAATACAATAAAATCATAGACACCTAAATTGGAATTAATTAAAAAGACTTCATAAATGAAACATGAATCAACCTTAGAACACTAGGGTTTAGTTGTTCATACTAAAATAAACAAATAAATTCATCCACAAGTTGTTCATAGCTAGACAAGAAATAAAGAAAAATAAAACCCGTAAGATAATATCTGCCTCTAATCTTGAATTGCTCGAATTCCTTAGTCTTGTTCTTCGTGATACTTTTTCTCTGTGATAATTCTCAGCTCTCAATCTTAGGGTAGGTGTAAAGTCCCTGATTTTCATTCATAAAAACCCTTAAATACCAAGTATAGAAAAGCCTAAAAATAGGTCAAAAATCAGACAAGCCCAGCTAATTTACGACCTCACCCACAACTGGACCGTCCGCAACTCAAGTTGCGACTCCACGTGGTACCATATAGAGCGACGTGGCCAAATATCCATGACCCTCTTCAATATTTGCGACCAAGGTCGCAAATTTTCTTGAGTAAGACCCCTTCTCTATCGCGACATTGCAGTGGCTGAGCTCGTGATCACCCGCGACCTCACCTATGACAAGACTTGCGACTCATGGTCGTGGGTTCTCTTTTGGCTCTTTTTATCCCGTTGTTCAATCTAACTCCTTCCCATCATCCTCTCGGGACTTCATCATCACTTCTTTTCTTCAAAGCATCCAAAATCAAGGACAACCTGCAAAATTTGTCAAAGTACACCAAACTCCAAAATCAAGTGAAAAGTCGAATAAACTGAGATAAAACACACCAAAACCATGCAAAACTTAACACGAAAGTGTACGAAAAATGGTGTAAAATCTTAGTTTATCACAACTGAAGGCCCGAACTGAAGGCTCAACTGAACCATCCAGCTAGAGCTTGAACTAAGGCTCCCAAACAGAGCAATGAACTGATCAACTGAGCCTGCGATGTACACGAACTGAAGTCAAAATCAGAGGCACAAACTAGAAAGGGCCAGCTGCCGCTAGGCATGGCTCTCCATGAAGAGTGCCTAGCGGGCACTGGCGGTAGGTTCTTCTGCCTAGCCAGCGTTGGCCCCCTTTCGTGCACACTCGGCCAGCGCTGGGCATCCTACTTCTAGGGTATCTTCGAGATCAATTGGCGGATCACTTTTGTATGTTGGTTCTTAAAAGCTATCCATCTACCTTACCATTCGACATTCAATTTCACGCAGAGAGAGATATAATTAGTTTTGGGGAATTAGAGAGAAGCATTCATCAATCATCAACATCATCACCAACCATCAGTTTTCATCGGTTTTTGAATGAGAAGACAATGAAGAGAGGCCAGAAGCAAAGAATGAAGACGGAGATGAAGGGATTGAAAGCTCAAGCCAGGGCTTAATCAGTTAGGTTTTCTAGAAGATCTCCACTTCTTTTGTGTTCTCTTTCAGTTTCAGTTTCACTTGTGGGGATTTGTCCCAAATATTGACGAGACAAACAATATTGTGTAAGTTTGTATTTTATTTATCTTCTGGTTTATGAGATGAACAACTTGTATGATTCTTGTTTGGTATCTTGCATGATGAGGGCCTAGTTCCATACATTAGTGGTAGATAATCAATTTGGTTTCGATCCATGCTTGTGATTGTTGATTTTCCGTTGATTGAATTGAACTTGTTTATGTCGAGTGTCTGGCCAATATTCGACATTGCTAGGTAATAGATGAGATAGATAGAAGATTCTATTACCTGACCAGGGTTCTTTCAACATTAGGTTGACTGGAAACACATGCCTAATTGTTGATCTCAATTGTATAATTTAGTCTTAGGGGTTTAATGGATTGAAGCGAAAGTAATTGAAGTTAATCCTCTTGGTGGAGTCTATTGTATGTTTAAGATTATCGAAATCAACTTGAATCGAGCTAGGAGAAAAATCAAAGAGAGAATCTATACCCTAATGTCTGTTTTACAATCGTTTAATTCATATCTTTATTGTTGTTGTTATTGTCTTGTTCTTGTTTAATTAATTTAATTTAGTAGATTTTAGTATACCCCTTCAAATTATTGGTTTAGAATGTTTAGGATTGTCTTTAAATTCATGTGTATAACACGAGAGGAACAATTGCCCTGTTAAGCTTTCCTTGAGAGTACGACTTGGGTTGACTCACCGCCCTACAATCAACCTCGTCCTCTTGCAGGTCGGTTTGTAGTTCTTTTGAGTGAACTCGAACACGAAACATACACCCAAATAATTTACTCTTTCATGAATGAGAATTTCATAATTTTCCCGACTTCAAATAATGAAAGAATTTAATATAAAGTAATATGCATATCTGAAAATGAAGAAAGAATCTATGACATATCTGAATATGAAGGAAATAAAGACATCTTTCACTTGGGGCGGTAACGACGTGCGGCCCGATGACGGCGGATGACTGCTTCTCTCCCTTGAACTCAGTGCTTACATGCTCGGGTTTTACTCATTGAAGTCGTATTGCAAATGAAGGCCTGAGGACCATATTTATAGATTTTTGAGAGAATTGAGATTAATTGTGAAGGCCAAGAATCCTATGAGTTTTCGGTAACTACATTTTAGGAATTAGTGAGGAATTAGTGAGAGATGACAATATTAAGGTGTAGCCCACGACTTAGGCACTTTGAGAGAATGTTTAAGTTAGAATCATTATTGCCCTGCGAATTCGGATCGGATATGAGTTTTCAATGTGTGTGCCTCTTGTATAAATTGCCCAAGGAAATCAAACCCCTATTTTATCTATTCTCTATTCACTCTGACATTTGTTCATCGACTTTCCTTGTCTTTATCATTTTATGGTTTTATTTAGTTTTATGTACTTTTATCGTTTTTTCTATAATCTAGATAGCCCTACTGAGGGTCGATGTCATGGTATGTGTGATTCATTTCAATTAGTCTCTTCGGAAATAACACTCATTTCGCCCTATATTGTTATTTCTTGTACACTCACTAGCTTGTCAAATAGATGACCAAACACTCACCAAACCCTAATTTTTCATGTGCCCTAAAAAATCCTAAACCTTTGAGCTCATGACAGAGATGTCTCCCCCGCATAATATAGGGTAAATGATGGATAATGTCCCAATATTTAAGCAAATTATTAAAATCCCAAAGTTTAAAAAAAAATGTTTCAAGTTCAATTATCCGACAATTATAAAAAACCCATGTGGCGGCTGGTGTTATATGTAATTTCACTTGAGATTTATTATGATAGGAGATTTATGGGTGATATTGAACACTCCTACAATGGTAGAAATTTTATTATTTTTCTATCGCATAATAATTGGACTTGAGACATTTTTTTTAAACGTTGGATATCAAAATTATATTTTCACTTACACGTCAAGACATTATCTGTCGTTTACCCTATACTATATACACTAATTTCTAGAAGAAAAACAAATCATTGGCCTAAATAATTTATTCATGAATAACTAGATATTCTGTGCATATTATTATTAATCAAAGCATATGGCCCACATAATCATAGGGCATAGAGCATATCTACGTGATTAGGTAGCGCACGTATAGCTAGTTGAATATTATATATTGTGACTAATTTACATAAACAAATAGCTAGCAAGCATGATTAATTTACCTCTATAAAAGTAGTGCCTACATTCTAGTTGGATTATGATATATCTCTTTCTTTTTAAAAAAGACCTTGTACGCCTATCAATATGCCGCTATTACAATTTATTTATTTAATCATATCGTAATCCATCAGTGCCCTACGGATACGAAATGATATCATTTTTATCTTTTATGGGAAACGAAGTTATTTACATCAAATGCTTTTATACAACAGGTATATATAAACCTTATATTTAACTAATATTATATATATATATATAATACTTTAAAGTAAGATAGTCACTACAAATAGAAGTAATAAATTTTTTCGTCTAAATAAATTTTCTAATAATAGTGATATAATTATACATGTAATAAATATAAATAATTATGCAAATAATTAATACAAATTATGAAATTAAATATTTATATTACATATGGAATATACGTACATTATCTTTCTATAAATACATACATATAGAAAGATTGTATATACCTACCTAAATTAACACATTCATAAAAAATTAATAAATATTTTTATATTAGTTCATTAGTTACATAAAAATCATCATGTATTAATTAATCCACAAATGCATATAGATGCAATCATGTATATACGCGTGATATGGTAAACCATTGGTCGAGTGATCGCTTAACGAAAAAAAAAAATCAATCAATATATGTTCCTATAAATATCCAACTAAGTTGGCAATCTTTCATTTTATACAAATTAACCCATCCACACTACAATTTCATTACATCTATCATTCACTTTATATAAATTAAAAGAAACGTATTTGGAAGATGAATTTGTGATTGTTTTAACATAATAAACGTAGTTACTTAATTTTAATTTGAATATGAACTATTCGAGTATTTCTCCATATCTATCTATATCTATAGGTATATAATATATATAATGATAATACCAGATCCAAAAATAATTTTGATACGACCAAATATATAGTAGCTAGCTTAATATAAATAGATAATTATCATATATATATAAATATGTGTGTGTATGTATATAGGGTAGGGTTAGTATGAGAACCGATTCTCATGTGGGAACTAGGAACTAATCTAAACCACACAATACTTTGATCTCAATGGTTCAAATTTAAAAAAAAAAAAAAAAAAAAGCTATGGCATAATGGTAAATATGAGGAAATCAAACTTACCCCTAGGTCAAAGCTAACATCAGCACCCTTACACAAATTTTATTTAAACTTTAAACATTCATAACTTGCTCATTTTTTATTAGATTTACGCAAATTATATATCAAATTACGGTTTTTTTCATGCTCTTTCATTTAAGATCCATTGTTCATGTATTTATTCGAAGATATATTTTTTCATCCATAATAGCATGATAGCATGGAAGTATACGCATAATAGCATGAAAAAAGTACATAACAACATGAAAAAATACTTATAAAACACATATATTTTACTCATAATAACAATAATATTAATGTTCGTTAATAGTAGAATATTATATGTTCATACTAGCATGTGTATATATATATATATATATATATATATATATATTCATATTACCATGTATATATGTTCATAATAGCATGATATTGCTCTCATTTTAGCATAGCGAAAATTATAAGAATAGACAATGGTTTTAAAGTGTTGTTTATATAATTACAAAAATTATGCTTTTTTAGGTTTCTCAAATATTACAAATTTCCCACTGCCTTTGACTGAAAATTGACCAAATCTTAGCCATCTAAATCAAAGCAATTGATGGATTAGATAAGTCCCTAGTTCTCACATGGGGGATGGGTTCTCATATGATCCACTCCCTAAATATATATATATATATATATATATATATATATATATATTTAGGAACTAAATATATGGTAGGGTTCACATGAGAACCATTCTCCATGTGGGAACTAGGAACTAATCTCAACCACACAATGCTTTAATCGCAATGGTCCAGATTTAAATAAAAAGGTGGTGGCATAATGGTAAATATGAGGAAATCAAACTTACCCCTGGTCAAAGCTGACATCAACATCCTTACACAAAATTTATTTAAACTTTAAACATTCATAAATTGCTCATTTTTCATTAGATTAACGCACATTATATATCAAATTAAAGCTCTTTTCGTGCTCTTTCATTTAAGATCCATTGTTCATATGTTTATTCGAAAATATATTTTTTCGACCATTATAGCGTGATGTTAAACTCAGAATAGCATGACAAAATATTCACGATAACATGAAAGTATACACATAATAGCATGAAAAAATATTCTTAACAGCATGAAAAAATATTCATAAAACACATAAATTTTACTCATAATAGCAATAGCAGTGTTCGTTAATAGTAGGATGATAAGTCCATTTATTTCATGTTTTTATGGGCATTTTATTCGATATAAATGTCATTTTTAGTCTATTTTGAGTCGAAAAGAACCAGGTTGAGGTCAAAGGGCATTACGGAGATTGAGTCTGGCGAAAAGGGCATTTTATGCTAAATTATTCATGTTTATCTCGTCGCCATAAACCGTATTCAGAGGCACTGGGGACTTCTTCAGCATTCATCATACATTCGGGAAGCAGAATGGGCATATCAGAAAGGGATGAAGCTGACCAGATGATGTCGTGCCCACACTACTGGCACAGACTCAACCACATGCCAGAATGGGCACATGCATGAATTTCGGGATTTTGTTGGAAGCTAGAGGTGTGAAGAATGGCTGCATATCCGAATAAGAGTTGGTGATAAGCTGAACTCCTAAGAGGCATGGTAACTAAGAGATAGATGAGATAAGGACTGCTGGAGGCTTGGAGATGAAGTGATAAAGTCAATCCCTAAAAAATAGGGATTTGGTCAACAAACTGGATAAGGCTTATCCAGACAGATCAGGATGGGGCACGCCGGATCCGGAAGCCAGTGAAGACCCCAGTTTGTTGTGGAAACTCAAACTCGAAAATGTAACTATTTAAGCTAGTTTTATTTTCTGGAAACAAAGCTTTCGGAAGTCAGAAACATTGCTACAATTTTACTTTTCTGCATTTCATTTTCGTACGCTGCTTAGGCAGCCACAAACAACCCAATAGGCCTTAAGCCATTGGGACTTAGGATTATGTTTATGTTTCTCATCGTTGGAGTTGAGATTTTTGCCTAATAAATTCGTAAGTTTTCATTTATTTTATGTCTTTAATTTCTGCAATTTTAGTTATGTCTAGCCTGCTTGGCTATATCTTTATTTCTGGTGTTTGAACAATGAAAATGGTTTAAGTACAAATCTGGACTCGTGAGGCCGAAATGGGCATAGTAATGCATGATAAGTTTCTGTCGATTCTTGAGCCTTGTTCCACGTGAGTGTGTGTCTGAAGTGCCCAATGTGGCTGATCACTCGTTAGGTAAAGAGGGCACACCACTATTAATTGAATTGGAGAATCGTGACTGTGTGTTGATTCATATAGTAATAAGGGAATCGACGGGGTGTTGTGGGCACAAGAGGAATCAGTTGAACACAACAGATCTGGGTCCATCTAGGGGCACACTGCTGCTTGCTTGCTTACATCTCTTAGAGGAATCGGGAGGTGGGTAACTAGTTAGGGGTTTAATAGAAGAGGAATCACTTTTAAACCTAAAATGAAAGGATGGATGAGGAGACCATGAGAGGAATCCGGTCACCATAACTAGATGACCTATCATGTATGAAAATCGGTGTGCCCATGATCGAGCAGTTTTACACTTAAACCAAATTCAAGTTCAAATGCTAGAACCTTTTGTTATTTGATATTGTCTTTAGTTTCCTTTTGCAGATTTACTTTCAGTACAGTGACAACACAAAACCCCCCCTTTTTAATTGGTGACTCGAAGGTGGAATCACATCAGCTCTCTGTGGGATCGACCCGTACTCACAAGCTAGCTACGCTCGCTATGGGCACATGAGCAATACAAATTTATTTTGAGCGCGAAACGACCGCGCGTTAAGGACATTAACTGTTCATACTAGTATGTATATATATTTATATTAGCATGTATATATGTTCATAATAGCATGATAGTACTCTCATTTTAGTATAGCGAAATTTATAAGAATAGACAACGGTTTTAAAGTGTTGTCTATATGATTTCTGAAAATTATGCTCAAATATTACAAGTTTGCCACCCCATCGTTGACCAAAAATTGACCGAATCTTAGCCATCTAAATCAAAACAATGGATGAATGAGATGAGTTCCTAGTTCTCACATGGGGGCTGGGTTCTCATTTGATCCGTTCCATATATATATATATATATATATATATATATGTATGTATATGTGTGTGTGTGTGTGTGTATCTTAACCCCTAATTACCTAATGTGTAATGATAATCAATCTAGAATAAATAAATTAATAATTATTATATAAATCTTAATCTAATTATCTTATTAATATTTTATTTAATTAGATAATTACATAATTTACTATTCAAGCTTGGATCCGTATAAATAAATAGACCCAATTAACTTACGTTCTATCACACATTTATCTTCTTCACACACACAAAAAAATATTGTAAATTATATGTTATTTCATATTATATTATTAGTGGGGGTGTGAATCTCTTTACTACTCATTTTTATGTGTGCGTGTTTATGCATTATCTATTTGTATAAATTATAAGCCCATTTGAGTACTTATGGACTTCGTTCATGTACATAGATGATTTTTATCTTTTCAATCTTATTGTAGATATTATATAACCAAAAAATGTTGACTCTAATATTCATCTTGGTAGGACAAAGTAATTTTTATCAAATAAATATGGATTATGAGCTTTCATGATACCTTTCATATGAAAGGAAGGTTAAGAAGAGTTCAAGTTCATGACATATAAAATAAATTTATTCAATTTAATGTGAAGAGTTGTTATTCTCAATTTTGTTATGTTCTGCTTTTGAACTAATGAATATTTTCATAAAATTACATTTGATGTAATGTCTTAATTTTTCTATGCCAACATATTATTAACATTTGTCGTATTATTCATCTAAATGTCAGATACTGTGACGGAGTATGTTAGACGCAAAATTTAGAAATTAATATTTATGATATACAAAAATTTTAAATATATATATATATTGACTATTAACATGTTAATTTGTGCCCAGTAAATGAATCATTTTTAGAAAAATTTTATTTTCTATTTATTTCGACAAAAAAAAATTCATTTAATAAGAACCATTTGACAAATAAATAAAAATAAAAAAATGTGCTCAAATTTTGAAACATTGAAATTTATGGATATAATTTTTATAGAGTAGGTATGATAATAATTTAAAGAAACTATGTGTGAATATAACTATTGTCTATCTTTCATATACGCACAAAAAATGTTTATGAGTTGATTTAAACAATAAAGAGAATTTACATAATCTAATTCCATAATTTGTTTGTTTTAATTTATTATTTGAGAAAAATTCAGTAGTCCTATAATTAAATTTTATTTTTTAGGAGTTATGAAATATTTTGTGTTATGGTTAAGTATTAAAACTTCTTAAATATTTACAGTAGTAGATTTTCTAATATTCTACGTAATTAATAGACTATTGTGCAATTTTAATTATGATTATATTATTTCTCATAGCTTTCTGATTCTGAACATCACATCATGTTCCATATGATTCGTACCAACTATGTTTTGTTACATTTATACCAACTCTGCTTTGTTACATTTATATATGTGTCAAAATTATGTGTTTCTAGAAAACAGAATCTCCCCGTGTCACAAATTTGCGCACCAATACCCTAATGTGTTGGTTTGGTGGAAATTAGATTTACAATGAATGAATTATATTTCTATTTGTTGGGTCCCAATTCACAGACTAGTGGACCGCGAGTTCACTTTTCCTCCACATTAGTATGATATTTGTCCGTTTTGGGCTAAGCGCACAATTTTGACTTTGGGCATCTCTTAAAAGGCCTCATACTAATGGGGTAGGTGAACTCCTTATATCCAATACAACTCTTGCATATTATTTTCAATGTGGGACTTGGGTTGTCGTCCCAACAATCAGTCCATCAAACCAAGGAACACATCCCTCTCCAGCGATACACAGTCACGAAGACAAGACAACCGCCTCAAACCAAGGAACACATCTCTCTCCAGCAATACATAATCACGAAAACAAGACAACCGCGAGGTCACACCAACGCAGCCCACTATCCCATTTTCTGAACCGGGCTCTAATACAACTATTGGGTCCATGTTCACGGACTAGTGGGCCACGAGATCACTTTTCTGCCATATTAATTAGTACGATATTGTCCGCTTTTGGCCAAGCCCGCACGATTTTGACTTAAGGCATCTTTCTAAAAGGCCTCATACTATGGGATAGGTAAACTCCTTATATCCAAAACAACTCTTGGATATATTTTCGATGTGAGACTTGGGTTGCCATCCCAACACTTTTATACCGCCAATAGTGATTATAGAGCTGAAATTGAAGGTGTTGTTATTTTGATTTTATTTTTGAGTGAATGTGTTGTTATTGCTATGATCCATTTGAAGAAAAATTGGGCAATTATCTGATTTGTGCTTTGCGAAAGGCATTCCAGCGGCGATAGCTTCTTGATATCACAAACTTGCTTGTTATTTTCTGATATATATATATATATATATATCTTGACACTAATCATTAATAATGTAATTGCAACACTTAAGTTGTATTTTTTTTTTTCAATTAATACAATGCGTTTTGAGTTCTTTAAACATTAATAAAATATTATTACCAAATTAAAAAATGTGAAACATGTGCATCGCACAGTGGGTTATTCTAGTTTATTTCAATCCAAGAAATGTAATAATAATTATAAAAATGTGACCGTCCTTTTTTTATAAAAAAAATTAACAATATTTTTCAATAAAATAAACGTGATTTTTTTTTTAATATTAGAGGTGATATTTTTAAGTATTAAAGTAATAATTTTTTTGGTCAATAAAGGCTTAGATACAACGAAGACCAGCTCATTATTTACTTTTCACGTTGTCATTGCAATGTTATAAGGCTCTAGAGAATACTTAAAAGTAATTATATGTAGGCAAAAAATAATTGTCATTCGGGATAATTAAAAAATTGAATAAATATTTTATATCTACTTTTGATAATGATTATCATATGCATATATATGGGTAGATACGCTAGTGAATTATCAGTTAGTGATATATTGGTTAGTAGAATTAGTTTCGTAATTATAATTTGTTTTATGTATGAATAAACTATCGCTTATATTTCAAACAATTTTCGTCTTTCTAAATTTATACAAAACTAACACTAATAAAATACTATATTATTTAAAACTAATCAAATTTCACGATATTGGATTATCTTCCGGTCAAAATTTTATCTTATGCTTTACATAAGTTGTTGGATCTTCTTCCTTCGGAGTTCCTGGCATTTCTACTTTAATTTTTTGTCAGTTTTTCCGAACTGGTCGATGGTTTAATTTGGGTCGGAAATGCGTTTGCTCTTAAAATTTGATTAGATATTTAATTATCATAATTAGTGTTAATTTTTTTATATAAATTTGAAAAAATAGAATAATGTAGGAAATGAACGATAATTTACCCAAATATATCATTTTATTAAGTGGACGCAATCATATGTTGAAGCATAGGCGCATACCAATTTGAGTACGCAATCCAAATTAAGATCATATCCCAATTTTCACATTAAACATTTGACTAAGACCTAATTCTTCCGGACTAACGCTCTAACGATTAGCGAGTTTGTCATGTTTCTATCAGAATTTGGTACTAATCAATGACCATTAGTGCTTGGTGTAAAACTTAGATGACATTAAATTTATTAGTTATCTATTATATTTTAGTATTAATTGTATTATATTTATTGTTAATTAACACTATAACATACATTAAGATAAATAATAAAATTATAGTAAATAAATATAATGTCTAATTCTCAAACCAAGCACACTGTTACTCATTATAGCCAATCACATATGTATATAATTAATTATCACACTAGACACCAGTACTCATTTTATCTCGCACACACTATTAATTAAATTACTCATAATCAAGTAGTATGATGATGCATCATCGTATATATTGTACTTTTTTAATTTATATATTCGACCACTATTAATTAAATTACTCATAATCAAGTAGTCGGTTTGTTTCTTCTGTTTTGTCACGAACGATGGCGGTTTTTATTTTAAAATATAAAAAGTCACGATCTCTTTCGGATTCCCCTTCATTATGTACGGATCTCAACGTCATGGAATGAAATTAATAACGTAATTTATACTTCATTTCGTTAATTACTTCTTCAATATATTAACAATATTACTTAAATATTAATCAGAATTTACAATAGAGAAACTTCAGAGCCAGACGGCTAAAACACGTGGTTTTTCAAATACTATCCAACAAGAATATTCTAAAAGATCAAGGATCGTCAAGTTTAGCACGCGCGACGTATCGAATTTGTCACCAATTTGTTTTGCTGATGATCGGAAATTTTTGTCGCCAAAATAATTTCATTTTCTAATAGTGTCAAGTTTACTTACACTTTGGTTTACAAAAAAATAAGAAGAAAAGATAATATGAAACAAAACAAATTGGAAAAAAAAAGAATTAAGAAAAGGTTGAAGCCTAAGCTCCTGTTCACTAACACTACTACCTCACACCAAATTAAACAAAATAAATGAGATGAAATGGGAGGAAGAAATAAGAAAGATTAAACACTTGTGATTATATTACTTTGGTCTAATTAATTCATCAAAGACTAGAACTACTCAAAAGCTGTTCCAAATAGTCAGTACCCAAATCCTCGAACACAACCATATTTTCCACGTCCTTCACTAATTCCCTCTCCTTCCCCTTCTTCCCTCCGCCGCCGCCACCGTTCCTCCGCCGCATGGAGTGCTTTCTCTTCAAGGCCATCACCGGCGAACCATCCGCATCGTTGATGCAACATCTCAGCTCCCGCAAAGACTCCCTTACCCTCTCCACCGGGAAGTTAAGCGTCGCCGCCTGTCCGCGCATCGAGAAAGCTGCCTGATCATAGGCCATGGCAGCCGCCTCCGCCGTGTCAAACGTCCCCAGCCACACCCGCACGCCGTTCCTCGTGGAGTCCCTTATCTCCGCCGCAAACTTTCCCCACGGCCGCTTCCTCACGCCGCGGTATGTCTTCTCCGTAGCGGGTTTCGCCTCTTTTCCTTCCTTAGACGACGAGGAATTCACCTCTTCACTCTCCCTCGTTTGGCTTCGGTGATCGCCGGAGTGGGAATCCGAGGTTTCTTGCGCAGCTTCCGACAGAACGCCGAACAGAAGCATTTCTTGAGAATCATTCTCGTTGAAGGGAAGGGAATTCGTGAGAGTTTGTGGCTCCCATTCCCTTGATGATGGGAATGATGATTCCGATGAATTATGTGAGGAATTGTCAGAAGAGAAGTCAGTACTTATGGAGCAGAAAATCGAGGAATATTGTAGTAAATCCATTTTCTGGATAAATACTTTTTTGCTATATAATTTTTTTTTTCTTGAGATGTTTCTGTTTGTAGTAGTCCATTGTGGGGAGCAAATGTTTGGGGGTGGTCGTTTATATACACATAAGGAGTACAAAAGGCCACATAAATTCTTGAAATAAGTATGAGATACATGACAATTATGAGTTGATAAATTAAGGGTAAAATGGGGAATTCTCACAGGGATGATATTCATCATTTAACATGATTTTTATTGGACAAGTGGGGAAAGTCTTACACGTGGGTCAAATGTTGCCAGCCGGCTTAGGATTTCACTATCTCGGCCTTCTTGCTCTGTTATTATTATTATTAATACGTTGGTTTATATTTAATTGTCGTTTTAAAATTTTAACAATATTAAAATAAAATTATTTTGATAAATATATATCCACTCTTTTCACTTCATATCAAATTCTATTAATATATATTTTTCTAAAACATACAAATTTGCTTTTTAGATAGGGTTGAAATTGAGAGAAGTGTATGAAAATATTGGAAAACCATAAACAGTTTTAATGAAACTAAAAACTCTAAAATATGCAATCATTATTTGGAAACAGAGGAAACATTATTTGATGAAGAGGGTAACATGTCAACTAAGCATATCATACTCATGTGATTAATTATGTGAAGTGTAAAATATAAACAAGGCATAATTAAGAATATACTATACTTTGAAAATCATGTGCAATAAACCCACACTACTTAATTAATTAAGACATTTGGTCTTAATATACCACTCCTCGAATAGATATCCTCAAAAGGACGTTCTTGCTCATTCTAATGCCATCTTGTAAGCATAGTGCCGTGTAACTTTTAATAAAATTAAGATCAAATTAAAAAATATATTTTTTTATAATATTTTGATATTTTAGTTTGCTAGTGAATTCTCTATAAAAGCTTTGTGGGGTCTTAGTTTGAGATACATCAGATTTTTTGTTGCACGTTTTTTTTTTTCACAATTAAATTTAGAGTTTTTCTTCAATTTTTTATACTATTTCTATTTTGTGTACTTTAATTTAATTTTTTAACTATTAATTAGAACTGATTCTACCCAATTAGGATATATAGTTATTAATTCATTATTATAGTTGATTATTTCATAATTAGATTTTTAATTCATTTTTTTGTTGATAAATGTTGATTAGAAGTGATTATATTATATTATTTTATTTAAATAAATATGATAAAATGATAATTTAATAAGAAATTCGAGCAGCTTAGGTTATGACTTTTCTTCATATCATTCAATTCATCTAAAATTTATTTATGGGAGTGGCTATTAATTTGTAGTACAATTTTTACTCTTTGCACTTTATCTATCTTGTTTCTACACTTCAAAATTTACTCTCTACACTACACTCTATTACTTATTTACTTCTCACTCAAAAAAACTAATTTAACTTAATAAAAAAAATGAAACAAGCAACAAAAACAAAGAAAAAACATTCTCTCAGAAAAAAAGGTAAATAATTAATGAAATAAAAAACAAGAATTCACCTCGAATATACAAGACATGATTGAAAATATATTTTCGAACCCACAGGTTATCTCCAAAAATCTGTTTTCGAACCAAACTTCAACAATTTTTTCGAGATTTGTCAGCATCATTTTTTCGGGGTCGACAAGGCTGACTGACGGTGTATCTAGCGGGGGCAATTTGTTGGTGACGGAAACTGACGAGCATGCACATCTCATCAGAGAAAAGGTAGAAGAAGATTGGGGAGCCAGCGATTTGCCGCTATGCTGTTTTCTTGTTGCCTTTTTTTTTTTTTAATTTATTCTTTTTATAATTTTTTTTTTTTTGGTGCAAAAAGCATTTTATGTGGTGTGAAAAAAATAACTTAAAAGACATTTAGATAAGTTCAAAATTATTTCATTTTTACTTCTTTTTTCATTTGTGGTGCAAAAAAATAAATTTCGTAATTTAAATAGCAATACATTTTATTTATTTAGAACTCGCATTTTATGATAGAGATAATTTCATGGAAACTTATTGATATTTCACTCTAAAAAGTCGTGTGACACTTATTTATTTTTCCTAACTTTGCCATACCTATTAATCAAAATTTTAGTGTTCGGTCTATACGAAGCTTAGAAGAACTTTCGGGGTAAATGATTGGTGGAAGAGTCACGTCGTACTTCCCCATATATGGTTGTATATTTGTTTATTCGTTTATTTAGATTATTTGTATCTCAAAATTGGAAAACTGCATTAGGATTGACCAGCAGTATTTGTGGGAATTGAATGTGATGTTATAAATTAAAAGTATTTTCTAAATTCAGAACTATATATATATATATATATATATATATTCTCTTAAATATTTTGATCCAATGCATGCTGAACATTCATATATCTATATATGTTTTAAGTGTTCGAATTAACTCTAGGATTAGTATTGAGTACGTACAGGAAATAGTTAAACTGCACTCAACATTTTATAATTAATTTCCTGAAATGGAAAAATATATTTGTCTCAGCAACGAAAAAGGAGATTTCCTATTCTATTTCAGAACAATATGGCACATCTAAAATGACATATGAATAGTATATAGCAGGAATAATAATATTAAAGAATAAATAAAATGGAGCATCATTGTAATAAAAGAACTGAAGTGACACTGACATATATGAATTAGTATAACTGTGTAACAGTACTAGTGAACATTCAAAAACGAAATGTTTTTTATATGTTAATCAAATCAATTATTTCTGAGTCATTTGAAATGCATGCATATTATCTTAAAATGCCCTCAATTATTAATTTTAAACAATATATATACTTTTGATATGGAAGAAAACGAAATAAATGACACAACAGTACTTAAATCAGGAAAACGAATTATTCTCATCTCACACACAATTAATTCACGACTTAAATAAATGACACAATAGTACTAAAACAGGAAAACGAATTATTCTCACGCACAATTAATTCACCACTTAAAAAGTGCACCACGTGAAGTAACAGTAGGCTGCATCCACAATGAAGGAAAACGATGCAACACCCTTTAATGTTTAGTATGAGTGCGAATTATTACTTAACTTTTTTACATGCAAATATTACCCTTAGAGGTGTTTATTATTAATATTTTTTTTTTCATTTTTTATCTATAAAAAGGTATTTTTTTTTGTATAATTTTCCTTTTTTTTAAAAAGAAAATTATAATATCTCTGTAACTATAGACTTAAAATTGAAAAGTTATCGACAAGTCTTGCACAATCGAAAATATTTGTAGTTTACTCAAATTTCAGCATAATTTAAATCGAAATTTCATTATCAATTCGACGTTCAATTCTCAAAATTGATTTTGAGAGTCTTGACTGTTTGAAATTAAGGTCAATCTTGCTTTAGTTTAGACAATTATGAAAGTTTGAGGGTAAAATTGAACTTAATTAACAAAAAGTTCAAGGATTCTATTGGACCTCATAAAAAAGTTAGAGGATTCAATTGAACTCGACAATAGTTTAAATGTCCACTTAAAATTGACGAAATAGTTTATATGGTCCAATTTGTACACTTTCCCTTGAATCAATTATTTCACAGACATTTGAAATGCATGCATTATTATCGTTGAACATAAACACAGAAAGAAAAAAAAAATCAGGGACCTAGATTTTATATATTAATTAATGGACAAAAAATTGTATTAGATAGTCTAACGAGTCACAAATCGTTTGACGGGCCAAACCCACCCAAACCCTGCCCCATTCAGCATGGCCATGCGCGGCATATATCACGCACGAGTTAGTTTTAAAAAAATTGAGTATTCAATTTTTTCTTTAATTTTTATCGAAAACCTTTTATTTCATTCCAAAAATGATTTATTAATATCATTTAGGATTTATATTTACAAACGCGGTACACGATCCCACACATTAGCATTGAATGAATGCACCGCATGAGCCGTTGGCAATTCCATTTTGGGTATATATTTTTTGGAAAATAAACTAAAATAAAAAAGGAGAAAAAAAAGAGGGGGCGACTATGCTACCTCTAGAGAAGTGTAGAAAGTATCAACTTTAGGCTATCTTGGGGTAAGATAGTATTTTCCTCTCACATGACACCCGCTTCTAATCATTGTCATATATTTGAACTCTAAAACATGATCATGCAGCCTAATTTTCACAAACGAAAATTTGTATTTTATTCTTATCTTTCTTAGATTTTAGGTGCACGTTTCTGTTTGACCATCTCTTCGCAAAAATAATATAATTAATTTTTCGTTAACGGTTTTTGATTGATTTTTCAAAACCAGTGAAAATTCAAGCTTTTTTTTTTTTTTTTTTATTAAGTTGATGTTTCTCTACTATGGAAACTTTTGCCTTGTTCTAATTAAAATATAAAGAATAAGCTAAGCTCTATACAAGTTTAAAGCAATTAAGATATTTAAAGACGAAATGTCCATGATTGTTCACACAATTTTCTTAAAGCATATTATATTGCATCTTAGCTTTTATCTTCCTATATTAATTATGCATCATGTACGCTAGTTTCTTGCATTGGTACAATTGTAATATATATTTTTGTATTTAATTTGGTAAAACACAAAACAGTACACAATTCAAATGATTTTCAGATCAAATGTATCTTACGGATACAATATCTATTTTTCCTAATTGGATTTTTCTCTTCAAAACTTGATCTTTAAACGGAACTTGAAAATTTTTCGGATTGAACATTGAATTTGATGTATTGGAACTTCATAACATCGTCTGCAGGGTTGAGAGAACATTGATTCTGGATTGGACGTTGGATTTGAGATGACTCCGATTTTCCGAATTGAACGTTGGATTTGAGGTATTGTTGGACGTTGGATTTGAGATGACTCCGGTTTTCCAGATTGAATGTTGGATTTGAGGTTGAGGTATTATATTGTTCGATGTTAGATTTGAGATGACTCTGACTTTCTGGATTGAACGTTGAATTTGAGGTATATCGGAACTTCATAACATCGTCTGGCGGGTGGAGTGTTGAGAGAACCTTGATTCCGGATTGGATGTTGGATTTGATATGACTTCGGTATGTTGGAACTTCATAACCTAGCGGGTGGAGTGTCGAGAGAACCTTGATTCCGGATTGGACGTCTAGATTTGAGATGACTCCGACAAAGAACGACGACTTGAATCTCATTCGAATGCCTTAAATGCTAGAGAAAACTTTGCAGAGAATTTCTCTCCAACTTCTAGAGCTCTTCAATTATGGCTTCTTTCATTATAACTTCTGGTGTGATTTTCAATTGATATGGATGCCCCTATTTATAGTTGTAGGTGAGAGTATCTAGGACTGACATGGTGCGGTCTCATTGGCTCTTGAATATTGATATATATCTCTTCAAAGATATTTACTTGTTGTCAAAGAAACTTGATGTTTATCATATAATAATATCTTTATTATTTAAATATTTTTATCTAATTTTGGATTTCATAAAATTTTCAAATTAAATAAATATATAAAAATCAATAAAAATATTATTTATAAAATAGCACCACTATAATATAACTCGATAGAGAGATAAATTGAATGGATAAGTCATCTGACTTGCATGCATGTGTCACAATACATTAAATACACGCATTTGCCAGCTCTATCTCTAAGTTTATGATACAACATGTATTTGAAGGATTTAACCTAAGGAAATGTTAAAATTGAATGAAAAAAAAAAAATTATTATCATATATGATTACATACACGTTGATTTTTTGCTTAATAAAAATTCGTTGCAAAAGAATATCTTGACTACTTAAAGAATGAAGTTCGGTAAATACGTCATGGAATGTGAGATTCTAAAAATGCGTCTCATGATTTGTTCCGCGCCGCATGAATCTCTCTCTCTCTCTCTCTCTCTCTCTCTCTCTCTCTCTCATTGATAAAAGTATCCATCTCTCTCTCTCTCTCTCTCTCTCATTGATAAAAGTATCCATCTTCTTATATTATGGATATATGTCATTTGAGTAATCCGAAATGACGAGGTTTCTTGTTTTAGTTGGACAAGTTTAGTCCAATCAGTACTTGTGATGATATTTCAGATACAATTTTTAATTAGGTTAAATTGTCATGGACATCGGTTATACACAAATCTTAAATTAGATCAGCGGGTATCACCATAAATCAAACTTGATCGACCTAGAAAAAAGACACACACAATAATGAAAATTATCACATCTAATATTAAAAATTAATATTTTTACTTTATTAGAAATTACTACTATTTTATTTAAAGAAATAAAATTAAATAAGACAATTGCATTTCTTTGTCATTATTACTATAATTTTTAGATTAAAGAAGTATCAATTATAATAATAAAATATATCACTTCTAACATTTAAAAAGTATCATGTACTCAACACGTGTATTGAAAGTTGTAAAGACAGATTTTAATTAGGATGCACAAACATGCCCCAATATACATAAGGTTTATATAGATCTTAATGTACATGTGTGACTTTCTCATTAATTTATTATTATTATTATTATTATTATTATTATTATTATTATTATTATTATTATTATTATTATTATTATTATTAGTTAATTAACTCACGGTTGCTTTCTAACAAATTAATAATGTTAGTGTCATTTTGTAGCACTAAGTTTGTTTTGACGATTTATGTTTGACGAAGTGTTCGAGAAGATGTGCTTGAAGATATGTGCTGATTCCGCTGTGCAAGTTAATGAATAGTTGGTGAACTGTTCCCTCTGATGTTCCAGACACATTCCCGAACAGAGCTATTTATCGCAGTTTCCATGTTAAGTTGATCTTGTGCGGACGAGTTTGGGAAGCCAAGATCTGATCGTTTGACTGCCTTTTTGGAGTAGATGACGTGTTGATTTAGATCCTCAATATCATGGAAGGCATCTACACCAATATGGAAAGAATCACAAACCCTAAATCACTTACCTTGTTGATGAAGATTGGTGATCAAGTCAACAAAGGAAACGTGAAGTATTATAAGAAGGCCGATTACTTCAACAATCGGTGGTTCGCCCCCAACATATTTGATTATCTATATTGAGTGTTTGAGAGTCATTGGTTTGTGATTTCTTATAATAGCTAGAAGTTGTTCCCTAAACTATTCAACGTGATAGTCTAGCATTTGAGTGTTTTAAGTAAAACATGTGAGGAGTTTTGTTAATCCATTTTGTACACAATCTCGGGAGAGATTGTAAGTTGAAGTCGTGGGTAACTCAAGGGAGTATAGTATCACGGTTGTGAGGGGATCTCACAGCTTTCATTCGGTGAAAGAGTTCGTGAAGGAGTAGTGAATGAATCTTCAAGTTTGGGTGAAGTCCCCCCAGAGTAGGTTGATTAACCGAACTGGGTTACCAATCTCGTGCGTTCTTTTACTATTTTTTATTTATTGTTCTTGCGTCTGTTCCCAACGTATCGAAAAATACTTACATGCAGTATCATTAAAATACACTTAGCACGAATTGTAGTTTTACAATTGGCACCAGAGCGGGTCACCAGTTACACAGGTGTGATCTTGGGTTTATTAATTCACGTTTTATGTTTGTTTTACCGAGATGGACACGATGAAAGAAGGAGCGTCGACTGTGTGACCCCCACTTCTCGATGAAAATAATTATGCCTACTAGAAAGCTAGGATGACTGCATTCATTCGGTCTATTTATGAACATGCTTGGAAGATGGTGACTGATGGTTGGAAGCCTCCCACGAAGAAAGCTGAGAACAGAGATACTATAAAGAAGTCGGGGGAAGAATGGAACAATGATGATTACCAGATTATGGGACTGAATGCCAAGGGTATGAATGCTATTTTTTCGGCTGTAGACAAGAATGTCTTCAAACTTATCTCCACCTGTGACAAAGCTAAGGATGTGTGGGACATTCTGCAAACTAATTATGAAGGAACAAGCAGTGTTCATACTTCAAGGATGGAACTACTCACCACCAGATTTGAAAATCTGAAGATGGATGAAGCAGAGAAACTTGGTGACTTCAACGCTAAGATTTGTGACATTGCCAATGAGAGCTTTGCCTTGGGTGATGCTATTTCTGAAGAAAAACTTGTTCGAAAAGTTCTTCATTCTCTACTCAAGAGATTCGCCTATAAAGTCATGGCCATTGAAGAAGCTAAAGATGTGAGCAAGATGAAGCTGCAAGAACTGATGGGGTCCTTACGAACCTTTGAAATGGGCCTGACAGAAGAAGAAACTGTGCAGAAGAAAAGCACTGCTTTTCAAACGGGCTCCAGTATTAATGTTTCAGGTGATGTTCCTAACAAAGCTGACCTAGCAGAGTCAATTGCTATGTTATCTAAAAATTTTACCAAGTTTGCGAGACATTTTGAGAAGTCCTCTCAAAATAATCCTGACAAGAACAAGTTCGCTAGACCTCAAAGAACCAAGGATGAAGATTCCAATAAAGAAAAGTATAAAGAGGTAAAGTGTAGAGAATGCGGTTGTTTTGGTCCTTACCAAGCTGAGTGTGCTAATACTCTAAAAAGGAAGAACAAGTCTTATAATTCTACCTTAAGTGAGAGCGATGATCCCGATGAAAATGGAAGTAATTAATCATATTGCTTTCATGACACATTCTGTCAAGGAATTTGTATCTGCATCTGTTCCTGATAACGAGGTTGAGAAAACATCAGAATGCAGTGATGATGAAGAATTTACTGAAGAACCAGCTTTGGAGGTGCATAAAAAGTTGCATTCCAGTTGGATCATGGTGGTTAAAGTCAATGAAGACCTGCTTAAAGAAAACTTCGACCTCACTAAAGAGAGAAATGATCTCTCCATCAGACTTAAGGAGCTGGAAGATGAATTGTCACAGTCCAGGAACAGTACTCAAGCACAGAATGGTGAACTCCAGCACTTGAAGAAGCTTGTTAAAATGATGAACTCTGGATCATCTCAACTGGATGAAACTCTCTCCAAAGGAAATAGCCCTCAGGATCATACTGGGCTTGGATACAATGGCGGTCAGACCTATGACAGATTCTGTTATGGACAATCTTCTGGAACAAAAGATTTAATGGTTCCTGAAATTAAGGCTGAACCAAAAACTTCTTCAAAGAGAATTCACCACGTCTGAAGAAGTCTGAAAGAAGGACTTTCCCTATTTGCCACTACTATAAGATACTTGGACACATTCGTCCACACTACAAAAATTATCTCAATGATCTGAGGAGAATGAGAAGAAGAGGCTTGTATCAGCCTGAATAGTATGTCAGAAGGAAAGATGTCAAAGACACATCTAGAAACAATCACAGAAACTACGTGGTTCACACTGCTCTCAACATTAATGCAAGAAGCAATTGGTATTTTAACAGCGGATGCTCGAGACACATGACCTGAGAGGCAAGCATATTGATCAATCTTCAGAAAGATTGTTCTTATCAATCTGTTACCTTTGGAAATGGAGTCAAATGAAGAGTGCTTAGACATGGTCAGTTGGATGTTCTTGGCATGCCTCACTTGGAAGATGTTTTGCTCGTGGATGGACTAAAAGCTAATTTAATTAGCATTAGTTAGTTGTGACCAAGGTCTCTTTGTTCACTTTACAAGAGATAAGTGTCTGGTCAAGGATAAAGAAAGTGTTTTGCAGATGGACGGGGACAGATCATGAGACAATTGTTATCTTCTCAATATAAAGGGAACATGCTTCAGATATCAGCTAAGTGAAGCAGACTTGTGGCATGAAAAGCTTGGCCACATCAGTTATCAGAATCTACAGCGACTTGTGAATACTAAAGGTGTGGTGGGTATTCCAAGTCTGAACATTGATCGAGGAAAAGTGTGCGGCCTATGCCAAGTTGGTAAATAGATTCATACTTCTTATAAATCTGTAAAGAAGATTACCACTTCGAATGCCTTGGAATTGTTATACATGGATTTGATGGGGCCTGTTCAAACTGAAGGCATTGGATGGAAGAGATTCAATTTTGTGTGTGTGGATGACTACACTAGATTCACACGGGTGGAGTTCCTTATAGGCAAGGTAGAAACTTTTGAGACGTTTAAGAAGTTGTGTCTCATGCTTGAAGTTGCTAAAGGAGACGAATGTGTATTTGTTGGATACTAAAGAAATAGCCGAGCCTATCATGTGAGAACCAAGGTCCTTATGGAATCAATCAATGTTATGATTGATGATCAAGAATCAGCAGTTGTCCTTGTTGAAGATGACTGTTCCAATTTTGAAGAAGTTACCGGATGTGTGTCGGTTTCTGTGCCTAATAGCAGCAAGAACTATGATCTGACTGAAACAAGATCTGAGAGCAATGATGCTCGTAAACCATCAAAAGGAGTTCAAAAAAACCATTTAGTAGCTGATATCATTGGAGATATGAGTGAAGGAGTCCGAACAAGAGGAGTTCGCAAGAACTATTATGAACTGATTGCCAATGTGTGCTACACATCCACTATTGAGCCCAAGAATATTAAATAAGCCTTAAAAGACGAACGTTGGATCCATGCCATGCAAGAAGAACTCTTGCAATTTGAAAAAAATGAAGTATGAGACCTTGTTCCATGACCCAAAGATGCAAATGTGATAGACACAAAATGGATCTTCAAAAATAAGACCAATGAGGAGGTGAACATAACTAGGAACAAGGCTAGACCGGTTGCCCAAGGATGCTCCCAAGTTGAGGGAATTGATTTTGATAAAATGTTTGCCCCCGTTATAAGGTTTGAGTTAGTTCGCTTGTTACTTGTCATGGCTGCTTAGATGAATTTCATACTATATCAAATGGACGTGAAAAGTGTCTTCCTAAATGGGTACTTATCGGGAGATGTTTTTTCAGCCAACTTAAAGGCTTTGAAGACCCTCATCACCCTGAATTTGTGTACAAGCTGAAGAAAGCACTTTATGATCTCAAAGAAGCATCGCGTGCTTAGTATGAATGACTAACCAAGTTTCTTCTTGAGAAAGGTTTTGTTCGTGGTGGAGCTGATTGAACTCTTTTCATCAAAAGAGAAAAATATGATGTGATCATCGTTCAGATCTATGTCGATGATATTGTCTTTGGATCTGTTTCAAATAGTATGGTGGATAAATTCGTCAAATACATGACATCTGAATTCGAAATGAGTTTGGTAGGTGAATTAACCTAATTCCTAGGGCTTTAAGTGAAGCAAAAAGATGATGGAATCTTTATTTCTCAAACAAAGTATGCAAGAAACTTGATTAGCAAGTTTGGAATGGAGAGTTGCAGTACGAAGAAAACACCCATGTGAATACATTTGAAGATGTCAAAGGATGAAGCGGGTGTGTCTGATTAGCAAACCTTGTACCGGAGTATGATAGGAAGTCTGCTCTACCTGATTGCAAGTCGACTGAACATTTGCTATAGTATTGGAGTATGCGCTCAATACCAATCCAATCCTAAAGAAAGCCATATGAAGTTTGTCAAGAACATAGTAAAGTACGTAAAAGGTACTGCAGAGTTGGGACTATGGTTTTCTTATGATACAAACCCTATCTTGGTGGGGTTTTGTGATGCTGATTGGGTTGGATGTATGGAATCTTTATTTCTCAAACAAAGTATGCAAGAAACTTGATTAGCAAGTTTGGAATGGAGAGTTGCAGTACGAAGAAAACACCCATGTGAATACATTTGAAGATGTCAAAGGATGAAGCGGGTGTGTCTGATTAGCAAACCTTGTACCGGAGTATGATAGGAAGTCTGCTCTACCTGATTGCAAGTCGACTGAACATTTGCTATAGTATTGGAGTATGCGCTCGATACCAATCCAATCCTAAAGAAAGCCATATGAAGTTTGTCAAGAACATAGTAAAGTACATAAAAGGTACTGCAGAGTTGGGACTATGGTTTTCTTATGATACAAACCCTATCTTGGTGGGGTTTTGTGATGCTGATTGGGTTGGATGTATTGAAGATCGGAAGAGTACTTCAGGAGGATGTTTCTTTCTTGGAAACAACATGGCTTCTTGGTTTAGTAAGAAACAGAATTCCATTTCATTATCTACTGCTGAAGCAGAATATATTGCTGCTGGAAGCTACTGCACCCAACTCTTGTGGATGAAGCAAATGCTATATGACTATGGTGTTCCACAGTATGTGCTTACCATCTTCTATGACAAGATGAGCGCCATTAATATCTTGAAGAATCCAGTACAACACTCTAGGACGAAACACATAGATATTTTTCATCACTTTATTCAAGAATTGGTTGAAGATGGATCACTTATCATTGAGTATGTTGGAATAGATGCTCAACTTGCTGATATTTTTACTAAGGCACTTGAAAGTGGAAGGTTTGAGACACTTCGATCCTCATTGGGTCTTTGTGTTCTTTGAACTTCTTTTTTGCGAGAAGTATCTCTGTACAGTCTTGGTCAGTGATGTGTGTACAGAAAAAAACAAAGTGACCAAGTGTTTCATGGTCTTGTGTGATGTGTGCCTCCATGTGTGCCTGGCAGTGATGCGCGATTTATTCTCATGCTATATCTTTCATTTTAATATTAAACTCATGTCATGTCTATAAGTGTATAAGTATATAAATGTAGATAGAATGATACGAGGTCGATCCACAGCGAATAAGAATTAAGACTTTGAAAATGTAATTACAACGTCGATAAATTGGTAAAATATCTAGACTATAATTGAGTGAGGGTTGATTATCATCCAACAAGACCAACACATAAACTTAAATGACAAACACCAAACAACAACAAAACAAACTAAATAAGATGCAAGAAAATAAGACAACAATGAGAAGATTTGAAGATAACAAATAAAGGCAAGACTCTAGGACATGGATACACAATATTACTCTTGAACATACAACAAGGGTTATACCTATGATTATGCTAAGTTTAATGATAGGAAGACCACGAATATAAAAAGAGCATCTCTTGAATATCTCTTTAATTGCGAATGTGACAAGGATGACTATCACTAATACATTCCAAGGTCACACCTACCAAAGGCTCAAAGGGGTCACATTTCCTTTTACATATTTGACATTTGACAAAGAAGACAAATGCATAGATCTAATCCAAGCATGCTTATGATCACGTGATGGCAAGATGGAAGTGATTCATACATTTGATGTTAAATGAAGGCCACTCAAACAACACCATTCAAGAACTAGCATGGATTAAAACCTGGACAAAGCATAATCATATATAAAACCCTAGTCAAGAACAAGATTTACATTGTATCTCCACATCCTAGAGCCCTAAGGCTCTAGCCAACCATATTTACAATAAAATCAAGAATACAAAATAACGAACCAAAACCCATTCTAAATACAAAAGTAAACGAAGAAAGGAGAAGATAAAATCCAATGATGAACAATCTCCTTCAATCCCTTGGCTTGAATCCTCAAATGGGTGGATGAATCTTTCTCTTCTTCTTGATGTTCTTGATATTCAAAAATCCTAAATGTGGAGTGTTTTCCAGTGTATTTTCGAGTCGGAAGAGTGTTGGATTCGATGGGTTTGAAATCCCTCAAAGTTATATAAGTAGAGGACCAATGATTAGATGGCAAAAGTCAACATTGATTTTTGTCTGTACAGAACTCGACCCCAGGAGGTCGCGTTTGGGGGTCGAGTTTGGATCAAAGAAAAACAGCTCTCTGAAGGCTCTGCAAAATGGGCTTTTGGTCGCGTTTGAGGGTCGAGTTTCGGCCTTCAGTCGAAACTCGACCCAAGGGGGTCGTGTTTGACACTCGCATTTCAGCCAAAGGATTTCAGCTCTCTGAAGGCTCTACAAAATGGTCTTTTAGTCGTATTTTGGGGTCGAGTTTCGACTGAAGGCCGAAACTCGATCCAAGGGGTCGCGTTTGAGCCACTGACTTTATTTTTTCCTCTTTTCTTCTTCTTTTCTCGAATCCTTTTGTCAATGTAGATCATTTCATCATTTTGACTTAGTTTTGCATCGATTAACCTAAAAACTTCCTGTATAGGCCAGATTAATAAAAACTTAAGATAAAAACAATATTTATATTATTTACATTATATATACATTATAACCTAGTGCAAATGCACTAAAAAATGAGTGCAATTGAGTGCAATTTATGCACTCGTCAACTCCCCCAAACTTAAATATTTGTTTCTCCTCAAACAAAAACAAGAGTAACAAGGCAAGGATTTTGATTTAAGTAGAATCAAGATGACAATTTGCTTCAAAATCAAAAGATGAGCATTGCATAGATGATATTGGCAATCAAACATAAACAAGCTCAACAAAATCATCATGATACAATTATCGAAGTACAAGCTCACACAAGGATCAAAGAACGCTCACTCTCGAGTGTATAGGCTAAACGTGTATCCGCTCAAGGTCAAGAGTGCACTAGAATCCTACCATAAGCCTGCAAAGTGACTATCATCTCCACTACTTCATGTGTCTTCTCAAACAAGAATCCTTAAGGGCTTTTGGGTTGTAGTAAAAGCTTTTCGGAAAGGTAGGTACATATTTGGCTAAGTGGCTTCCCAAAATACCAAATTTATTTCATTACCAAGCAAGTAGAACTAAACAAGTTCTCTTCTTCCCTTTTTGATTCAAAACCCAATCTCTTTGAGATTTTTCCAAATTTTTGATCATCATTTCTTACTTTTTTTTATTTGTGAACAGATCTCTTTTCTTCTTTACTTTATAATTTTCAATTTTAATCTAGATATTTCATCTTTTTTTGTTCTTTTCAATACAAGAGTAATTTCAACATGATTACCCTTTTCTAATTACAAGATTTTTCATAAGTTTCAATTGAAAGAATTAACACAAATCTTGCCGTTTATTTCATTCACAACCCAACAAAATTAAGAAGACATTTCAAGGTTCAAAATGGGCTTGCAAGGGATTCAATTTGTATTGGAAGGCAAATATTTGGATAAAAATGAGTTTAAACAAAGAATGGCCTTAAATCCTTTTCAAGAAATCAAACACACAATTGTAGTCCCAATTAAGTCACAAAGAAAGTTCTAGAGAATAACTAATGCACCAAGAAGACAATTAATCACTCATCAAAGAAAAGATTACACTTGTGTAATCTTTGGATCAAAATCTTCCCAAGGTAAGCTTTTCTTTCAATAATTGTACTTTTGAGACACAACTAGAACCTTGCTTACATTATCATGCTATAAAATCTTGCATTTTATCAACATTTTTCAAAAAATTTCAACATAAGCTCATCATCATCAAAGATTTCAACTCAATAAAAAACATGCTCATGCCTCCTATCATGTTACAAGAACATACACCAATTTAAGTCAAAACAACCCAATCCATATATCATAAGCCAATTGAACAAAAACATAGATAAAGTCTCACATGCTCATGAAACAAAACGACATGCGATCAATTATCCATCAATGCCTCCATCCGATCAATCCATAGCAAAAATTTAAAAATCCTAGCATAATCCAAAGCATAAATAACATAAGCATGCTCCAACATCCGAACATGCTCAAATATCTGAAAACATAAACAAATTAACTAGGCATTTGTTCAAAGAAAGTGGTAAAGTGAGCAGAAAAGTCCCTTGCCACCATTACTCTCCCCCCCAAATTTATTTTGATCCAAGTGAGAAAATAAGTTTGGAGGCAAAAAAATGGTGGCAAGGCTCACTAACGGCTCAATGTGGAGGATGATGTGGATGATATGGAGACTGCTGTGGAAATGGCTGAGAAGATGAGGATAGCATGAAGTGGGAGGTCTGAAACTGCTAGAACTGCTGAGAGGAGGAGGTCGCCATAAATTGGCCCGTCGGCATCTGCTGGAAGTGCTGTGAGGAGGATGAGGACGCCATAAACTGTCCAGTCGGGAACTGCTACATCGATTGGAACGGCTGCTTCTACTACTGCAATGGCTAGTAGGAGTGATATGGAGTCATTTGTTGCTGATGCTGGGACGGCATGTACATCTGCGGCTGCTGCTGTGATCTAGATCCGGTATTCATCCCGTGAAAAAGCCCAGTTAAATTCTGTATCTCGGATCTAATCGTGCCCATGTCCCCATGTAGACTCCTCATGTCATTGTTCAGCCCCATGAACCTCTCATCAATGTTGTACTGAATTTATCCAAAGCGAGTATACATGTCACTCCAGCTATCATCAAACCTCACATACATATCTTGCCTTAAAGACCCAAATTGGTCTTGCACATCACTCCTCCAATGTTGTATTGACTCATCCATTGAAGTCATATAACCATCCAGAGCGTTAAAATGACCAGCAATTTTTTCTTCGGTGTAGCGCCGATCGCGTCTGAATGTAGCAGTAGATGATCCCTTTCCTGTATTGTCTCCACGTCATTCTCCTTAATCTTCTATGGAGGCACGAATCCCTCTTGGCACTCCAGCTGCAACCATAGGTGCCATGTGGGCTATCTGTCCATTTTCCAATTTATTCGGTCGTGGTAGTTGGACACATGGGTGAGTACCGTGTTGGGCAATGGGAATGTCCCTCCAGCTCTCATGTTTAGCAAATATGTGTTTAAATCTGAGCTCAAGATCTTCACATTCCTCAAATAGTTGAGGTTCAGCAGCCTCGATCCCTTATTATCAAGATAATCATCAAGATTGATGCCGAAGTGTTCGGCTATCGGGGTGATCATTCCCCAAATGTAAATGTGCCCGCAGTCTAGATGTGATTGCCTATAAAGCTGCTCCATGAGGAAGGCACCAAAGTTCAAGTGGACCCCATTCAACATAGACCAAAGTGCAAACAACTTCGAAGTCCTTAACCCGCTATTCTCTCTTTGAGCAAAAACTGTGTTTGCTAAGATGCAGTGCAGGTATCGGAAAATCGGGTTAGGCATTGCGGATGCCTTTGCCATGCTGGAGTTGTATTTTTCATTATATGACTCTGTGAGGCATAGGAGGCGGTAAGAAACATCTTGATCATACTCTCGAGGGTGGTGATAGGCCCCATCAAGAGTAGCGTCGAAAATCTCATTCAGTTGCTCCACTGTAAGCTCGTGATTTCTATTACCCATCCGGAATGCACATCGGATAGGCCCCCTTCTAGTCGTCCTCTTCATCTCGAATGTGCTCAGCATATCTCTAACTAAGAGAGGAAATTTCATGCATTCCCTATCCATGGCTTGGAGCCATCCAATTTGGTCCAAGAGTCTCCACACATCGTCTTTAATCCTGAGGACCTCACATGTTTCACTGCTCATAAACTTTGTCGTGACAAAGTTGACATCGAAGAGTCTTTTCCAATTTTCTAAGTACTCATCGCTTTTGAGGTAAATTCAAAATCTCATCAGATGATTTATCGCCAAATCTTCGTCTTGTTCCTCCTCTTAAGCCTCTTCCTCAGGATCAGATTCGGCTTCGGCTCTTCTCCTAGATCTTCATCCTTTTGCCATTTTTGATGTATGGAAGTGGTTCCTAAAACAAGAGTTAAACAAAGTTTAGGCATATACGTAGAATTAAATCATTAATTCAACAAAGTAGAGTGCGGTTTCAAGAATATGACAATATCCAACACAATCCACATTTAACTTTGTTGAATAAAATTCCCAACTCAATATTAAGAAACCCATGCTTTCAATTGTCATTCATGCGCCAAAAACCCATCCACATTACCAACAACAAAACAAACATGGAGCACAATTTTATCTTGACAAAAGAGGCCTCAAACCATTTTTGACAATATCAAAAGCAAATGCAAGATAAAAGTCTGTTCCAAATCAAATAAAATCAAATTAAGACAAGGAACCTTGATAGGGTGGTGAAAATGGTCCTAAACTAATGTGATAAAATCTAACACATAAGACCTTCACATTATGCTCAATGCTATCAAAAATTCTTGTTTCAAGTGGTGTAAACATTAATGACAAAAGGGACTCAAAATATATATGACAATATCAAATTCAAAAGGCCTCATTCTTAAGAATGTTTCTCAACAAACATCCATCCTTGTCTTTTGTCAAAATTCATCAAAATGCATGCTTTTGTGGTTAGAACTATGGTAGAACAAAAGTACAACATTAATCCCACCCAAATTGGCAAATAGGGCAACAATATAGCACAATGTACTTCATTCATTAATTGATTCAACAAAACTCAAATGCACCTAAACAAGTGGTTTCCAACATCATAACAATTCTTGCATTGAGTAACAAATTGCTCATAGTTCAAACACAATGTGCATTTTCTCCCTTAGAACATAAATTAAACAAAAGCAAACAAATACTATGAAAAATTAATTATCAAGTTCTTGCCCAATTTCATGGAGAATTCAAACTAAATCCACCAAAATCCCAACAAATTTCATCAACCCATATCATACCCATGCTATCACTTGCATTATTCATCAAATGTAAGCATAATTTAAGCATTGCATGCTAAAGTATAATGTAGGGTATCTATGGAGAAAATTTAGAGATTTACCTTGAATCTTTCTTACTTGGAAATGAAGGAGTGAAATTATCGTGTGTGAGGAGGTGCGAGTGAGTAGGAGTGAGTGAAAAATGAAATGTGAGTGAAAAGTGTGGGAAAAAGAGGAAAAAACCCGATTTCCGCAACGAGGCGCCACCCCTATCGCGTTTCTGGACCGTGTTCGGCAAACAGGGCGAGGCGTGACCCCCTGTTGGTTGCATTCTGAGGCCGCATTTCCGCCAAAGAAAGTTTCATGTCTGAAGGCTCTGTAACGTGAGCTTTTACTCACTTTTCTTGCTCGATTTTCAGCTTCGCCAAAACGCAACTAAGGGGAAGTCGCGTTTGGCGCTCGCGCTTCCCTCCTCGAGCCCTTTTTGGGCTCCTTTCTCTCCCTTATGCATTGCCATCTTTTATCCCATCATCCTATAGTCCTATCACTCCCACAAAACACCAAATTTCATGATCAAAGCCTTCTCTTAATAACAAAAAAATCAAAAAAAAGTAAACTTAGACAAAAAAAATCAAAATAAACCAAAATAAACGGAAAATAAACCAACAAAATTAAAAAAAATTGGGTTGCCTCTCAACTAGTGCTTAATTTAACGTCGTGAGCTCGACGGGATACGATCTTCAAATATCTTTTAAATAGAATACAAACACTCCGGCTCACTCCTCCGCATTGTAGAATCTTTTCACACGTTGTCTATTGACAACAAAGAGATTTCCATCCTTGGATTTCAATTCAACCGCACCACACTCAAAGATCCTCAAAATTAAATAAGGGCCTCCCCACTTGGTTTTGAGCTTCCCGGGAAATAATTTCAACCGTGAGTTTAATAGCAACACAGCATCTCCCGGGACAAGTTCTTTCTTTCTCAAGAACTTGTCATGGTAGAGTTTGGTCCTTATTTTGTAGATGGAGGAACTTTTGAAAGCCTCAAGCCTAAATTCATCGATTTCATTTAGCCGGAAAATTCTTTCATTTTCCGCCATCTCGAAGTCAAGGTTGAGCTTCTTAGTTGCCCAATAAGCTTTGTGAGTGAGCTCAGTTGGAAGGTGACAAGACTTTCCAAACTGTTAGTTTTGTATACTGGAAGACTTGTCTTTGTATACTTTTCTGATGATATGATGATATGAAATGAAAGTTATTGCAGTCACTGTTTGCATTTAGATTATGTTCTATAATTGTTTTATACAATGTTCCATATACTTACATTGTAGATGATATGGTGTGGGGAGTCACACGGTAAAGATCATATCATTAGAACCTTGTAATGTATTAAAGAGCTCACGGCTTAGATGGTCCTGAACACACCATCGGTACACTGTAGAATAATCTGATAAGTTAGTTTATCTTGACTAATTGATTATTCTAGTACACTGGTTAGTGTATTGAGGAGGATCACGATAGGATACTATTCTCTGTCTCTGACCCAGTTACTGAGAGAATAAAGATCCACAGAGTTCGGGTTCTGAACTCATGTGATATTGGCGAGCATATGTGTGTGTTGTTTATTACTTTGATTTATCAATGGGTGAGATCTTTTCATAGATCGAATTCGATATCTTGGGTAATGACAATGTATACATGATGTCTCAAGCAGTATGCATGAGCACCGTGTCCTGGTGCGCCAGCTTGATGATGTTCTCTTGAGGAAGCACAAGTTCATGTTGAAACCCTGCAGGTGGAATTTATTCTGTACATGAATAAAGCTTGTGTGGTACTACTCAAGGTTTTAGATGTTAATTAATTGTAGCTGTCAGAGGCTTACATAATTAATTAATGAACATTATATCTTAAACATGGGGAATGGCTGGACTAAAGGAGAAAACATATTCGTAAATATGTATTAAATTGGTAGGTCAGTTTTACTTCTTTAGTGGAATAAAAGTAAAACTTAATTTATTTAATTATATCCTAGGTTTATTGGATATTGGATATTAAATAAATTAGTGGGCCAATTTAATATTCTTCTAGATCCCTGTTGTAGCCCAATTGACTGATAGTGGACTGGATATTGAACTTGAGATAGAGGCCCAAGCCCATTAGGGCTGGAACATGAAATTTCGCCCCTCCCTATATATAAGGGGAGGGGGGGTACGAAATTTTATGATTGTTAATCATAGGAAATCAGCCCCTCTTAATCTCTCAAAGTTATCCACAGATTTCACAATTCTATCTAGTAGATTTCAGCCCACTCTGAATCTAGATACAGTCCGGGAATATAACAGAAGATCTTGGAGTAGAATCTGTGGTGCTCGATTTTTTGAGGTGTTAGGTGGCGCCATACAGTGTTCATTCAACAGCAAGATTAGATCTTTAATCTTGCCCACAGACCGTCTATCGATTTGTAAGTAGATTCGTTTCTATGTCTTCCGCTTTATTAGATTCGAATCTGCTTTACATGCCTTTTGATTAGACTGTGATAAACATGCATGTGACATAAAATTATGATTTGCATGAACACGGATTAATGAACAACCAAATGATCCTGCGGTGGTTTAATTCGAAAAAACCCCAACAACTGGTATCAGAGCGGGTTTTGGCACTGTTCTAGGATTAATCCGGGCATGAATTCGAATTGCATAATTAAATTTGATGATAAATTTATGGTGTTTAAATTTTCAGATTTAATTGGCTATGTATTTCGATTTTATGGTATTCAAAACTTGGAAGAATTTGAGATGTAAAAATTGAGAATTCTAATTTGGAGTGGTTAATAATTTTCGGTCATTATGATATAGATTTGGAATGATATTTGATGTTCTTTAAATTTCCAGATTTGTATGTCATAATTTTCAAAAATTTAGATGTCAAATTTTCGAATTTGATGTGTTAAAAATTCCCTAATTTGTGTATTGAATTTTCGGTTCTTTTAATTAAAGTTTGGATGATGTTTTGATCAAGATCAAAATTTCCAGCTTTAATTTGGATAGGGGTCGAAAATTTGGTTGATTAGAATAGGATTTGTTGATTTTTGATGTATATCAAAAGTTATAAAATTCTAATCAAGATAGGTTTGAAATTAGAATTTTAAATTTGGTAATTTTTGAAGTGGATCAAAATTTCCAGATTTTAATTCTTGTAATTTTCGAAACCTATAGCTATATATTTTGGAATAGTTTTTTGATTAATGTCAAAATTTTCAAATGTGAAATATAGTGTAATTTTCGATTTTTAATAAATTAATTTGGAGAAGATTTTGATGAAAATCAAATTTCCAGATTTATTAATTAATGTGGATCGAAAATTTGGTTGTTGGATTAAAGATTTGATGTTATTTGATGTATATCTTAATTTACCTAATTTTAATCTAGATAGATTTGAAAATAGAATATTAAATTTGGAAGAATTTGAAGTGGATCAAATTTCCAGATTTATTATTTGGTAATTTTCGAAAATCTATATGATTTAAATTGGATAAGGTGATTTTGGATATACTTGAATAATTATCAAAATCCAATTGTGATAAGATTTTAAATTTGGATAAGTTTTGGAAGATTTTGGATTGGAATCAAATCTCCAAACTTTATCTTTGAAGATTTAGATTCTTATGGATAATATTTGGATTAGATTTTTGATTTATATCAATATATCCAATTATTATTTAATTAGGGTGGTTAGAAAATATTAAATAAATTTGGTGGATAATTATTAATAATTTCCAAATTTATTTAAGTGATATTTTCGAAATATGCAAGATTTAAATTGGTGGATAATTATTTTAATTTCCAATTTTTATCTTGTGGATAATATCGAATTAATTAATTTAACTAATTGCAAAATTCGATTATTATTTAATATTCATGCATAGATATCATATGTTATTTTATATGGATCATATAATACATGATTGTTGGTTTGTAGACTGTGTTTGTTTGCAGGTTTACCAACTATCATGGCTCCTTTATTTTATGTGATGTATGTTTATGTTGAATGAATGTTGGCCGTATGCCGGTTTGGCTACGTGATTTTAATCCATGAGAAAATCCATAGATTAGGTCTAGGTTTTATTTTACGTTGTTTTAATGTAATAGATATAAAGCTGTTAGACGAGTTTTTGAGTTGTAATTTTTATTCTAGCAATATTAGATTTTTCCTTTTGGAATAGATAGTCTGTATTGAATAAAGATCGGAGATCAACTCAAAAAAAGGAAAGTGGTTCAGCACCAAAAAGGAAGGTTCACCGGTTCACGTCCCGAAACCCTAAATGGAGCTAGGATTTTCGGCGAGGCGCGGTGAAGGGGGCGGCGGCCATAGCCCTGTTTCCGGAGCTGACTTTCCAGTTTTATCTCATCAATCAACATGAGATATAAGCCATGATAGTTGGAATATTACAGTTGCTTATTATGTTGAAGCATGCAATGGATGTTTATCTTTTTATGTGATGTTTACATGTTCGATAATGGGATAAAATGAAACCTCAAACATAAATAACTAAGTGGGAGAGATTCATACCAAAGTATGTAGAAATCTCATACGGTCTCCATTAAAATCTGGTTTAATTGAGAAGTGATGGGCATGCGCGTTGACATTGGTCTTCCTCCATATCGGATGTGTCATATCACAGATTTCTCTAGAAATTAAATCTCCTAATAAGATAGCTGTAGAACACTATTAGGACTAACTGACTCCTCCATCTGGAGCGGTTAAATTCGAGTAGTGATCTTTGTGCGAAGATAATAGTGTGCACACTTAGATGTAATTTATTGATAAACGTCCACACAATCGTGGCTTATCAGTTAGATGATTACATGACCGTGTTAATTATCCGGCTATTAATTTGCTTGTTGTAAGGAAACTCAACTGGAGGCAAATTAAAGGTTTAACCTATTTAAAGATGTTTTTTATAAACGTCCACACTATCGTGGCTTATGAAAGACATTTTTAAAGTATCGGTTGAAAAGTATATAATTTTTATGAGGCTTTCGATTATATAATGTTTATCCTAAACGTGTTTTGTGACTGTACTGCATGTTTAATTTCAGTTATTTCATATCATCTATGGCACTCTCCAATCTGTCCTCAATCCTCAAAGAAAACAAACTTGTCGGTGAAAACTACAATGACTGGATTCGTAACCTTAACTTGGTTCTTGTTGCTGAGGGACACAAGTTTGTGCTTGAAGAGGTTTGTCCTCAGACGCCAGATGAGGGTTCTGACGAAGCTCAAAAGGTTACATATGATAAGTGGCTTAGGTCTAATGAGATAGCGCGCTGTTACATCTTGGCATCTATGTCAAGTGTGTTGCAACATCAGCATGAGCCTATGAAAACCGCTTATGATATCATGTACAACCTTAGGCAGCTATTCGGTCATCAGAACCGCTCGGCACGCCATTTGGCAATGAAGAAGCTAATGGATGCGAGAATGTCTGACTCCACACCTGTTAGGGATCACGTTCTCATGATGATGGGGTATTTATCTAAGATCGAGACCTTGGGTGGAGAGCTAGATGGCGATTCTCAAATTGACATTGTTCTTCATAGCTTGTCTTCGAAGTTTGAGTAGTTCAGGCTGAATTTTAACATGATTAAAAGGGATGTCAACCTGACTGAACTGCTCATAGATCTTCAGGCAGCTGAATTGCTCCAAAAGAGCAATCCTGAGGCCCACATAGCTGAAAAAGGAGCTTCTTCTTCTGGTGGAAAAAGGAAGAAGAGAAACGTACCTAAGAAGGCTGTAGATGAGGCGCCTAAGGTGAAGAAGCCAAAGGCAAAGATTCCTCCCGAGGAATTCAAGTCGAAGACTAAGTGCTTCAAGTGCGGCCAACCAGGTCACTGGAAGGCGGCATGTCCTAACAAGAAGAAGAATAGAGGTATATCTCACACTCTGGTTGTGGAAACATGTTTAGCAACTTGTTCTACCCAGTCATGGGTAGTAGATACTGGAGCTACTGATCATGTTTGCATGTCTTTACAGGGGTTCCTGGTAAAAAGACAGCTGAGTGAGGACGAGATCACCGTCTACATGGGCAATGCTATGAGAGTGGCAGTTGTTGCAGTGGGAGACATTGTTTTACCTTTCAGTAGTGATAGAACTTTGGTTTTGAAAGATTGTCTTTATGTGCCTGGTTTTAGGCGAAACTTGATTTCAGTTTCTAAATTGATTATGGATGGATATTCTGTTTCTTTTGATAACAAAGTAGTTATCTTTAGTGGTAAACATTTTATCTGTTCTGGCACATTGGATGGACACTTATACTTTCTTAAACCAACTGAAAATACTACGCAAAGACAACTGTTGAATACATCAATCATAAACCCTAACAAGAGAAAAGAACCTTCGGAATTAAATCAAACCTATCTTTGGCATCTAAGGCTAGGTCACATTAACCTTAAGAGGATACAAAGGCTTGTAAACGATGGACCATTGTCTTCTTTGGTACTGGAATCGTTTCTTTTGTGTGAATCCTGTTTGGAAGGTAAAATGACCAAGCGTCCTTTCCAGTCAAAAGGAAATAGATCCGAAGGGCTATTAGATTTGATTCACTCTGACCTATGTGGCTCTATGTCAGTTCAAGCTCGAGGAGGGTTCAAGTATTTCATCACTCTCATTGATGATTACTCTAGATACAATTATATCTATCTGTTACGTCGCAAGTCTGAATGCTTTGAGAAATTTAAAGAGTTTAAGGCGAAAGCGGAGAAACGAACAGGCAGAAGTATCAAGTCACTACGTTCTAATCGTGGTGGCGAGTACCTCTCAAGTGAATTTAGGGATTACATGGCAGAGAGTGGGATTACATCCCAGTTGACGGCGCCTGGAACGCCACAGCAGAATGGCGTAGCGGAAAGAAGGAATCGTACATTGTTAGAGATGGTTAGATCGATGATGAGTTATTCTGAGTTGCCTATTTCGTTCTGGGGATATGCCCTGGAAACAGCAGCTTATATTCTTAACTTGGTTCCATCGAAATCAGTTCCTGCTAGACCCATAGAAAAATGGACTGGACGAAAGCCCAGTTTGAACCATATTCGGATTTGGGGTAGCCCAGCACATGTGTTGGACAAGGAAGCTGATAAGCTGGCTCCTCGTATTGATGTAAGGCTGTTCGTTGGATATCCTAGAGGAACGAAAGGTGGTTTGTTTTATAGTCCTAAGGATCAGAAGATCATTGTTAGCACCAATGCTCGATTCTTAGAAGAAGACTATATCATAAACCACAAACCAAGGAGTCATATCATCCTTGAGGAGTTAAGGGGAGGATCGAATCCTACACCAGTTGTACAAGAAGAGGAACCACCAAACACTGCACAACATGCCACAGAAGTACAAGAACTGCCTCGTCGCAGTGGGAGGGTTGTACGCCAACCTGATAGATTCATTGGTCTGGGAGAGGCTTCAGATTTCCCAGAGGGTCTCAATGAATTGGATCCCAGGACCTATGACGAGGAAATTTGAGATAAAGATGCAGATTCTTGGAAAACTGCAATAGAGTCTGAGATTGGATCTATGGATCACAATCAAGTCTGAGAACTTGTAGAACCACTAGATGGGGTGAAACCCATTGGCTGTAAGTGGGTCTACAAGCGCAAGAGAGGATCTGATGGGAAGGTTGAAACCTTCAAAGCTAGATTGGTGGCAAAAGGGTATACTCAGAAAAAAGGGATCGATTATGAGGAAACCTTTTCGCCGGTAGCCATGCTTAAGTCAATCAGGATTCTTTTGTCTATTGCCGCTCATTTGGATTATAAGATCTGGCAGATGGATGTCAAGACAGCTTTCCTAAACGGAAGTCTTGAGGAAAACATTCACATGAAACAACCAGAGGGAGTCATTGCTAAAGGCCAAGAGCACTTGGTGTGTAAGCTTAAGAGATCCATTTATGGACTTAAGCAGGCATCGAGGTCTTGGAACATCCGATTTGACGAGGTTATCCAGTCATATGGATTCGTGCAAAGTCCGGATGAGAGCTGTGTGTACAAGAAATGTGACGGAAATGTGGTGATATTCCTCGTACTTTATGTTGATGACATCTTGCTTATTGGAAACAATAAGAAGGCATTGTGAAACATTAGGGTGTGGCTGTCCGAGCAGTTCGATATGAAGGATCTGGGTGAAGTCAGACATGTCCTTGGCATCAAGATTATTCGAGATCGCCAGAAAAGGATGTTATGTCTGTCCCAGGTGACTTATATCGATACAGTGCTAGCTAGATTTGGCATGCAAGATTCCAAGAAAGGTTTTATACCTTACAGGCATGGAATTCATCTATCCAAGAAAATGTGTCCCCAAACACAGTCTGAGATAGAGGAAATGAAGAAAGTACCATATGCTTCGGCTGTGGGAAGTTTAATGTATGCTATGCTATGCACTAGGCCTGATATATGCTATGCCGTTGGCATGGTAAGCAGATATCAGTCTAACCCTGGACAAGGTCACTGGACTGCGGTCAAAAACATTCTCAAGTACCTTAAATGGACTCGAGACTACATGTTGGTTTTCCGCTCTGATAGTCTAGTACCTTTGGGTTACACGGACTCAGATTTTCAATCCGACAAAGATCAGAGTAAGTCTACCTCGGGCTATGTGTTTACATTAGGAGGTGAAGCCATCGCATGGAGGAGCATTAAGCAGAAATGCATTGCGGATTCCACCATGGAAGATGAGTATGTAGCTGCCTCTGAGGCTGCAAAAGAGGTTGTCTGGCTCCGCGGGTTTTTAGTGGGCTTGGGCGTGGTTCCTGATTTGCCTAAGACTATCACGATATACTGTGATAACTCTGGTGCAGTGGCAAATTCGAAGGAACCCAGAGCTCACAAGGCAAGTAAACACATAGAGAGAAAGTACCATCTTATACGAGAAATCGTTAATAGAGGAGACGTGGCGGTGGTCAAGATTGCATCTGAGGACAACCTGGCTGATCCATTCTGGAAGAGCCTCGCGGCTAAGACCTTTGATGGTCACGTGGAGAAAATGGGAGTGAGATGCAGACCCGGTAGCGCAGTTTGAGTTGATAGTTTTAGATTGGAGAGTTTGCCAGTTAGTTATTATGCTTGAAAGACATGCTTCAAGTATAAGTGGGAGATTGTTAGTTTTGTATACTGGAAGACTTGTCTTTGTATACTTTTCTGATGATATGATGATATGAAATGAAAGTTATTGCAGTCACTGTTTGCATTTAGATTATGTTCTATAATTGTTTTATGCAATGATCCATATACTTACATTGTAGATGATATGGTGTGGGGAGTCACACGGTAAAGATCATATCATTAGAACCTTGTAATGTATTAAAGAGCTCACGGCTTAGATGGTCCTGAACACACCATCGGTACACCGTAGAATAATCTGATAAGTTAGTTTATCTTGACTAATTGATTATTCTAGTACACTGGTTAGTGTATTGAGGAGGATCACGATGGGATACTATTCTCTGTCTCTGACCCAGTTACTGAGAGAATAAAGATCCACAGAGTTCGGGTTCTGAACTCATGTGATATTGGCGAGCATATGTGTGTGTTGTTTATTACTTTGATTTATCAATGGGTGAGATCTTTTCGTAGATCGAATTCGATATCTTGGGTAATGACAATGTATACATGATGTCTTGAGCAGTATGCATGAGCACCGTGTCCTGGTGCGCCAGCTTGATGATGTTCTCTTGAGGAAGCACAAGTTCATGTTGAAACCCTGCAGGTGGAATTTATTCCGTACATGAATAAAGCTTATGTGGTACTACTCAAGGTTTTAGATGTTAATTAATTATAGCTGTCAGAGGTTTACATAATTAATTAATGAACATTATATCTTAAACACGGGGAATGGCTGGACTAAAGGAGAAAACATATTCGTAAATATGTATTAAATTGGTAGGTCAGTTTTACTTCTTTAGTGGAATAAAAGTAAAACTTAATTTATTTAATTATATCCTAGGTTTATTAGATATTGGATATTAAATAAATTAGTGGGCCAATTTAATATTCTTCTAGATCCCTATTGTAGCCCAATTGACTGATAGTGGACTGGATATTGAACTTGAGATAGAGGCCCAAGCCCATTAGGGCTGCAACATGAAATTTCGCCCCTCCCTATATATAAGGGGAGGGGGGGCACGAAATTTTATGATTGTTAATCATAGGAAATCAACCCCTCTTAGTCTCTCAAAGTTATCCACAGATTTCACAATTTTATCTAGTAGATTTCAGCCCACTCTGAATCTAGATACAGTCCGGGAATACAATAGAAGATCTTGGAGTAGAATCTGTGGTGCTCGATTTTTTGAGGTGTTAGGTGGCGCTATACAGTGTTCATTCAACAGCAAGATTAGATCTTTAATCTTGTCCACAGACCGTCTATCGATTTTTAAGTAGATTCATTTCTATGTCTTCCACTTTATTAGATTCGAATCTGCTTTACATGCCTTTTGATTAGACTGTGATAAACATGCATGTTACATAAAATTATGATTTGCATGAACACGGATTAATGAACAACCAAATGATCCTGCGGTGGTTTAATTCGAAAAAACCCCAACACAAACTCCATTTGATAGGGAGACATGCCCAATGGAGTCTTGTAGGTCGTTCTATAGGCCCATAATGCTTCATCAAGGTGGCTCGTCCAATCCTTCCCGTTTGTCTTCACCACCTTTTAGAGGACTTGTTTCACCTCTCGATTTCCAAGCTCAGCTTGCCTGTTTACTTGTGGGTGGTAGGGAGTCGTCACTTTGTGCTTCACTCCATGGCGTGCTAGGAAGCTAGCCATCCACTTATTGCAAAAGTGGGTGCCTCCGTCACTTATCAAAGCTCGTGGTGCTCCGAATCTCGTTAGAATATTCCTTTGAAGGAATTTCAGCACAATTCTTGAGTCATTAGTCTTTGTAGGAATGGCCTCGATCCACCTTGATAGATAGTCCACTGCAAGAAGGATATAGCGATTTTCTTCAGAGGCCACAAAGGGGCCCATGAAGTCAATCCCCCAAACATCAAATAGTCCAACTTCTACAATGGCGCTCATCGGCATTTCATCTCTTTTCGAAATACACCCCATCTTTTGGCATCTTTCACACCCTTTCACAAACTCGCCACAATATTTGAACAAGGAGGGCCAATAGAACCCGCTTTGTAGAATCTTTCTTGTGGTTCTATTAGATGCAAAATGGCCTCCACAAGGTGAATTGTGGCATGTCTTAAGAATTTCGCTCCATTCTTCCTCCGGTACACATCTCCTAAGCATGGAATCGGCACATCTTCGAAAGAGATACGGCTTCTTCCATATATAGAATCTAAGATCATGGAAGTATTTCTTTCTTTGATAGCTCTCCATTTCCACGGGCACTACTTTAGCAACAAGATAGTTGACAATATCCGCAAATCATGGGACTTTTGTTGATGCCGACATTATTCTCTTATCGGGGAAGCTTTCATTGATTGGCCATGTGGTATCCTCATCTCCTTTCACATGCTCCAACCGGCACAAATGATCTACAACCACATTCTTGCATCCTTTTCTATCTCGGATCTCCACATCGAATTCTTAGAGAAGGAGAATAATCCATCTTTTGAGCCTCGGCTTTGCATCTTTCTTTGTGAAGAGATGCCCCAAGGCGGTATGATCGGTGTGTACAATAGTTCGGGCTCCAATGAGATAAGGCCTAAACTTGTCGAATACATATACCACCGCTAAGAGCTCCCTCTCTGTGGTGGTGTATTTGATTTGGGCCGGATCCAACATCTTACTTCCATAGTAGAATACCCGGAAGAGTTTGTCCCTCTTTTATCCAAGAACGGCTCCCACCGCAATCTCCCTTGCATCACACATCACCTCAAATGACTTACTCCAATCAGGTGTGATAATCACCGGTGCCGTGATTAATGCCTTCTTCAAGGTCTCAAAAGCCTGCAAACAATGAACATTAAAATAAAACTCAACGAGTTTTTCTAGGAAATGACATAAAGGTTTAAAGACTTTAGAAAAATATTTAATGAAACACCTATAGAAACCGGCATGTCCCAAAAAGCTTCTAACTCCCTTTTCATTAATTGGTGGGGGTAGTTTTTCGATTGCCACAATCTTCACTCGGTCTACTTCAAGACCGTCCCCCGACACCTTGTGTTCTAGAACAATGCCATCTCTCACCATGAAGTGACATTTCTCCCAATTTAGCACAAGATTGGTGTCTTCACACCTCTGCAAGACTTGTGTTAAATTATCAAAACAATGATCAAATGAATCTCCAAATACGGAAAAATCGTCCATAAATACCTCCATTATATTCTCAATCAATCCATGAAAAATGGACATCATACACCTTTGAAAGGTGGCGGGTGCATTACACAACCCGAATGACATCTTCCTATATGCAAATATGTCATACGGACAAGTAAATATGGCATTTTCTTAGTCCTCAGGAGCAATCATGATTTGATTATACCCCAAGTAACCATCAAGAAAGTAATAAAATTCATGACCCGCCAACCTATCTAGCATTTGATCAATGAAGGGTAAAGGAAAATGATATTTTCTAGTGTATGCATTCAATGCCCTATAATTTATACACATTCTCCAACCAGTTACTACCCAAGTAGCAATTATTTCTTTGTTATCATTCTCAACAATACTCGTCCCCCCTTTCTTAGTAACCACTTGAGTAGGACTCACTCATTCACTATCCGAAATAGCAAAAATTATCCCAGTATTTAGCAATTTTAACACCTCTTTTCTAACCACTTCTTGCATAATAGGATTAAGTCTTCGTTGGTTTTGCACTTTAGGCTTATAATCTTCTTCTAACAAAATTTTATGCATGCATATAGAAGAATTTATGCCTTTAAGATCAAAAATTGACCACCCTATAGTGCTTTTAAACTTTCTTAACACCCTTAGCAATTTATCTAATTGCTTATCCGATAGAAGTGAAGAAACGATTACCAGTTTTTGCTTGTCGTTATCTAGATATGCATACCTCAAGTGTATAGGTAGGGGCTTCAACTCCATGGTTTCCTCATTTGCTTTCGACTCTTCCTTCTTTGATGTTTGGTCCTCGTCTCTCAATGGGAGGAATTTGGGCTTCCTCAAGTACGTTTCCTAAAATGAATTCATCATAAAGACGGAATCATATAGACCAATATCATCATTAGGTAAAGAATTATAGATAGAGTTAGAAATGCAAATATCAAGAGGATCCTTTGGTCCACACATTTTCTCCTCTTCTACACACTCATCCACCATTTGGAGCACCTTGCACTCATCTATGCTTTTTTGCTTCATCTTCGGCATGTTGCATTGCGTTTTGGAGGGAGAATGTAATTTTTCTTCATTCACTCTTAAGGTAAGCTCTCTCTTTTCCACATCAATCAAGGCCTTATCCGTATTTAAGAAGGGTCATCCAAGGATGAGGGGAACTTCCTTGTCTTCTTCCATGTCAAGTACCACAAAGTCAACCGAAAAGATAAACCTGTTAACCTTCACGAGCACGTCTTCTACCACCCCCTTAGGATACGTTAAAGATCGATCGGCCATTTGAAGGCAAATGGTGGTAGGATTGATCTACCCATTTTCAACTTTGAAAAGAACGAGATGGGCATCAAGTTGATGCTTGGCCCTAGATCACACAAAGCCTTTTCCACATGATTCTCTCCAATGGTGACCGAGATGTTGAAGCTTCCCGGATCTTTTATCTTTGCGGATAACTTCCTTTGTAGTAGAGCACTACAATCTTCGGTCAAGTTGACCGTCTCGTACTCTCCTAACCTTCTCTTCTTTGAAATCATATCCTTCAAAATTTTTGCATAATTTGGCATTTATTTAAGTGCTTCAACAAGTTGATGTTGATTTGAACCTTTCTAAAGATGTCGAGAAACCGAGAGAATTGCTCGTCGCTCTTCATCTTTTGTAATCTTTGTGGGTATGGTATGGGCACTTTGTATTCTTCCAGCATTTTCTATATTGGTACCTCTTTCTCTTTCCCTTTTTCTTGTTCAACACTTCTCTTCAATTTGGGACCCAAGTCTTCTTAACTTTGTCCCCCTTCTTTCTTCTTTTCACGTGGTTTCTCATCAACCTTTTCTTGATTTTCCTCTTCATCCAGCATAACGAGGCCATCATAGGCGGTTCCGCTCCTCAAGGTAATGGCCTTGCATTGATCCTTCAGATTTATGGTTGTATTGCTTGGTAACTTGCCTTGTTGATATTGGCTTCCCAAGATGGTTGCAAATTGTCCCATTTACTTCTCCAACATGTTGACTTGGTTGTCAATTGCTCCGACGCTATTCTCAAACTTTCCTACACGAGTTTGAGATTCACTCATGTACTTCTCCGTCTTCTCCATAAATGTCATCAAGAGATCATCTATCTTTGGTTTCTTCTCCTCATCAATCACGTCATTTGTAACCAAAAATCCAGACGGTGGTTGGATGGCATTATTTGGGTTACCATAAGACAAGTTTGGATGTTGTGCCTTGTTTTGGTAACCTTAATTTCCACCAAATTAACCTTCATATTAGGGTTTGTACCCCGGATTGTATGGTCTTTGTTGATTCGAGTAGCCTTCTTGGTTTACATAATTAACTTCTTCAAATTGGCTTTGAGGAGTTTCAGCTTTTGGAGTGGTGAAGGCTTCAATTCTTAAGTTTAGAGTGGACACTTGAGCCATCAACAGCTTAAATGCATCCAAACTTGAGGTAGATGCAACTTTCTTCATGATTTGAACACCCTTTCTTGCTACCGGCCATTGAAATAAATTAGAGGCCATTTTCTCTATGATTCTCATGGCTTCGTCCGAGCCTCTTGTTAATAAGGATCCTCGCACGACCGCATCCATTAGTGTTCTCACCTCAGATTTACTTTCACCATAAAAGATACACACTTGGTGGTTGGTTCCAAACCCATGCCCGGGGTACTTTCTTAGCATCTCCCTAAAGCGTTCTCATGCCTTATACATGCTTTCCTCATCCCATTGCTTGAACACGGTGATGTCACCTTTAAGTTTGAGGGTTTTTCCAGGTGGGAAAAACTTGTGAATGAACTTTGTCACCAATGCATCCCATGTTTGGAATGATTCTTGGGCTTGGCTCAACCACCAAGTCTCTGCCTTGTTGCTCAAAGAAAATGGGAAGAACCGAATTCGAATTGCATCATCCTGGACTCCATTCGCCTTTATTGTCCCACCATACTCAAGAAACTTGCGTATGTGCTCATTTAGATCCTCCATTGGCGTTCCTCGGAACGGGTGTTGTTGGATCATGAGTATAAGGGATATCTTGAACTCGAAGTTGTTGGTTTGAATAGGTGGTCCATTGGCCACCCCTTGATTCATGACGGGATGAAAAAGGTTTCGGATTAGCGCATCCACATTCCTATTTTGTGCTTCTTCTTGGGCTCTCAATTGCCCTTGCATTACCCTTAATTGCCTTTGTAGTTGGGCAATTATAGGATCTTGAACCAGTGGAAGATTATCCACCATTCTCCTCTATCTACGTGCGTTGTTGGGGCACACCGTTGCTTCGATTTCCAAGTCCAAAGTGATAGGGGGCTCTTCTTGGGAGCGAGTATGCATACACTACCCATCAAAAGGGACAAACAAATCAATGCAAAATTTTCTTAAAGAAAAACAAATTAAAATGTCTAAACTAATCCACACAATCGTTATCACAAAATTACATATATCAAATTAATTCACGACTTCCCTGGCAACGGTGCCAAAAACTTGATGCGTGATTTATTCTCATGCTATACCTTTCATTTTAATATTAAACGTGTCATGCCTATAAGTTTATAAGCATATAAATGTAGATAAAATGATACGAGGCCGATCCACAAGGAATAGGAATTAAGAATTCGAAAATGCAATTACCACGACGATAAATTGATGAAATATCTAGACTATAATTGAGTGAGGGTTGATTATCATCCAACAAGACCAACACATAAACTTAAATGACAAACACCAAACAACAACAAAACAAACTAAATAAGATGCAATAAAACAAGGCAACAAGGAGAAGATTTGAAGATAACAAATAAAGGCAAGACTCTAGGACATGGATACATAATATTCCTCTTGAACATACAACAAGGGTTATACCTATGATCATGCTAAGTTCAACGATAGGAAGACCACGGATAGAATATCTCTTTAATTGCGAATGTGACAAGGATGACTATCACAAATACATTCCAAGGTCACACCTACCAATGGCTCAAAGGGGTCACATTTTCTTCCACATATTCGACATTCGACAAAGAAGACAAATACATAGATCTAATCCTAGCATGCTTATGATTACGAGATAGGCAAGATATAAGTGATTCATACATTTGATGTTAAATGAAGGCCACTCAAACAACACCATTCAAGAACTAGCATAGATTAAAATATTGAAAAAGCATAATAATATATATAAAACCCTAGTTAAGAACAAGATTCACATTGTTTCTCCACATCCTAGAGCCTTAAGGCTCTAGCCAACCATATTTACAACAAAATCAAGAATACAAAAGAAAGAACCAAAACTCATTCTAAATACAAGAGTAAAAGAAGGAAGAAGAAGATAAAATACAATGATGAACAATCTCCTTCAATCCCTTGGCTTGAATCCACAAATGGGTAGATGACTCTTTCTATTCTTCTTGATGTTCTTGATCTTTAAAAATTCCAAGTGTGGAGTGTTTCCTAGTGTATTTTCGAGTGGGAGGAGCATTGGATTCGATGGGTTTGAAATCCCCAAAATTTATATAAGTAGAGGACCAATAATTAGATGCCAAAAGTCAACATTGATTTTCACCTGTGAGGAACTCGACCCAGGAGGTCACGTTTGGGGGTCGAGTTTGGATCAAATAAAAACAGCTCTCTGAAGGCTCTGCAAAACGGGCTTTTGGTCGCGTTTGAGGTCGAGTTTCGGCCTTCGGTCAAAACTCGACCTAGGAGGGGTCATGTTTGACACTCGCGTTTCGGCCAAAGGATTTCGGCTCGCTGAAGGCTTTGCAAAACGGGCTTTTGGTCTCACTGCTGAGAACGATGGCAGCGGGAACAGATGTGGAGAACACAAGCGATTTTAAAAGTTCTCCCTTGTCAAATCTACTCTGCACGTCCTCAGGAAGTGGAAGTGAGCTAGGCGCGAAAATTAAGGGCCCACTAGCAATGGCAGTTAAAAGGTAACTACTACAAACTATTCTTGTATCTGCCTGATGAGTGCATAAATTGCACTCAATTGCACTCATTTTTTAGTGCATTTGCACTAGGTTATAATGTATATATAATGTAAATAATGTAAATATTGTTTTTATCTTAAGTTTTAATTAATGTGGCCAATACAGGGAGTTTTTGGGTTAATCGATGCAAAACGAAGTAAACATTATAAAATGATCTACATTGACAAAAGGAGTTGAGAAAATATGAAGAAAAAAGGAATAAATGAAGTCAGTGGCTCAAACGTAACCCTCAAACGCGACTCCCTTGGGTCGAGTTTCGGCCTTCAGTCGAAACTTAACCTAGAAGTCTCTACATCTGTGCCATGCGATGCTCCTGAGTTGTGTGCGACTCTCTCTGAGTCAGTTTTTGTGACAGTTCCGGAACACCCACCTTAATCTAGGATTTTCGATGTTTCTTTCTCGCTCCCGTTGGTGGAGCCTGCATCACTAGAATTGACGACTGTCGTCGCTATCTGTCTTGATCCCTCTTTAATTGAAGAGTTTGTTGCATCAATTGTTGCAATGACTTTTGTTTCTATGTCAGCGTCTGTCGCTGACTTTCATTTCTGTGCCAGCTTCTGTTATTGCTATACCGCCCCGATGGATACTTTGATGGTTACAATCTAAGTTTCGTTAGGGGAAGCCTCACCGAAGGCCTATGAAGTTGTTGCTCCCACTCTCGCTTAGTCTGAAGAAGCGAGAATTGAAGTTGATGATGTTATGGAGGAAGATGTTGCTGTTGAGAAAAATGCTTCCTCACCTAATGCTGGATCTATTCCACATCTTTTGGAACAAAGAGGGTCGTCTTCCAAGTCCCGTGGTGTGAAGCACAAGCTTCAATTGCTTGATATGCTAGAGGATGTGTCAAACAGTATAGACTCTGAATCCCACATGTTTTCCCTTCTGCTTTTTATAAAGAAATTCACAAATTGGTGGTTGGTCGGTCATTAATCCCTAAAGTAGTTTAATTACCTCTGATGTTGCTGGAACCGAAGTGGTTAAGTTGTTGTTTGATTTAAAGTTTGAAAAATATGTATATGCTATGCCTTTATTTGTTAAGGTTGTGGTGCATGAATTTTATGCCAATTTGTCCAAGTCCATCTGTGATGTGAATTCTGCACATGCTTTTTCTGTTTATGTGCATGGACATTGGTGTGTTTTTTCCCCTGCAGTGATAAATGAGTATCTGGGCGGTGAGCACTCTACTGTTCCTGAGTCTGTCCCAGACATGAATAATGTGGCAGATGAATTGGCTGGAGGTAGCCATTTGGTGTGGCTAAAAAGAAGGTCTTTATTGGCATATGACTTAAGTGTGAAATATTCAATACTTCACAAGATTACAGTAAGGAACTGGCTTCCCAGCCGGCATCATTCTTCTATTGGTAAGGCGTTGAGCGTCTTGTTGTTTAAGGTTGGAACATATGTAGTGTTCAACCTTGCCCAACTGATCTTTGATCAGGTGTGTGCCCATGCTAAGTACAAGAGGAACCCGCAACCCATTGGTTAACCGGGGATGATTTTCAGCATCCTATCTTCACAGCATGATGTTATGACCTCGGAAGACGTCTATGAGCCCAAGGAGCCCCCTCTCGTGATTAGTCATAAGTTATTTTCTGCGCAACTTACTTGTGATATCCCAACTACTGATCCAGAAGCCAGTGCTGCTGAAGATGTGCCACCATCTGTGCCTCCCAAACCTGCACCCAGATCCTCTGTCAATGCCGTATTCTTTGAACGGTACATTCAGTCCTTGGAACGAGAAGTTCAATTTCTGTAGAAGACTATCAGGACTACCAGGACTCGCAAGCAGGAGCTTGAGTCATTGATGATGGACCTAAAGGCTCGTGCCTTTAGTTTTGCCTCTCCGCTGGATACACTAGGTCCTTCTAGTACTGAGTTTGATTTTGCAGGTCCAAGTGCTTCTGCCACTCCACGCCCTGCTCTTGCTGGTGCTGTGCCAGAGACTGTTTCAGCTATTGTTGCTGCTGAAGTGCCTCCCTCTTGTAGCTTTGGCTTTTATGGCACCCACTAAGGGGGAGAAGATCATGGAGGAGATGATGAGAGATAAAGATGAAGAGAAGCTGTCGCGAGTTCGCAGCTTATGAAGTTTTCAAACTTGTTTAAGTTTGTTTTGGACAATTATTCTAGGGGAGTTGTGTTTTTATTACCCTATTTATTTTGTTGGTATGTAAATAATATTTGATCAATCGGCTGAGCAGCTGAGTTTGCTAAAACAATGTTCGTGATGTGGTGGAGAAACTCCCGGAGTTGATTCAGGGGGAGTTCTAGTATATGTGCAGGACATATACTTGTATATATCATCTTTTGATATTTAAACCTTTGATCTGCAAGTTTATTCATGAGTTGTATAGATCGTTGATTATTGTCTACCATAAACGCCAAAGGGAGGGATTGTTAGTGCCATTTGGTAGCACTAAGTTTGTTTTGGTGATTTATGTTCGACGAAGTGTTCGAGGAGATGTGCTTGAAGATATGCGATGATTCCGCTGTGCAAGTTAACGAACAGTTGGTGAACTGTTCCCTCTGATGTTCCAGACACATTCCCGAACAAAGCTATTTATGGCAGTTTCCATATTAAGATGATCTTGTGCGGACGAGTTTGGGAAGCCAAGAACTGATCGTTTAACTGCCTTTTTGGAGTAGATGACATGCTAATTTAGACCCTCAATATCATGGAAGACATCTACACCAATATGGAAAGAATCACAAACCCTAAATCACTTACCTTGTTGATAAAGATTGGCGATCAAGTCAACAAAGGAAACTTGAAGTATAAGAAGATCGATTACTTCAACAATCAGTGGTTCGCCCCCAACATATTTGATCTTCTATATTGAGTGTTTGAGAGTCGTTGGTTTGTGATTTCTTGTAATAGCTAGAAGTTGTTCCTTAAACTGTTCAACGTGATAGTCTAGCATTTGAGTTTTTTGAGTGAAACATGTGAGGGGTTTTGTTAATCCGTTTTGTACGCAATCTCAGGAGAGATTGTTAGTTGAAGTCATGGGTAGCTAGATGGATTCTAGTGTCACGGTTGTGAGGGGATCTCACAACTTTCATTCGGTGAAAGAGTTTGTGTAGAATAACGGGCGACATAAGGAGGGAGTCTTGTATGTATAAGTTCCTCAATACACTTCATGAAGGAGTACTGAATGAATCTTCAAGTTTGGGCGAAGTCCCCCCAGAGTAGGTTGACTAACTGAACTGGATTACCAATCTCGTGCATTCTTTTACTGCTTTTTATTTATTGTTATGAGTCTATTCCCAACATATCGAAGAACACTTGCATGCAGTATCATTAAAACATACTTAGCACGGATTGTAGTTTTACAAATAATAATAATAATAATAATAATAAAATTGTTCCTCCAATTTTATTATTTTGGGCGTATTTATATTATTCACCTTAATTTGACTACTATATTAATTTGGATTTCTAGCACCAGATATTAACAATTAATGCAAACTACATATGTTCATTCGTTCCTCAAGAATCAGACCTTCAAGTTCGTATTCCATCTCTCGTTCCGTCTATTACATGGTTGTTATGTGAAAATTAATTAAAAATAATTGAATTTTAATAATAAACAATCTCTAACAATTCTTTGCAGCACAGAACTTCCATGAACTTACGGAGTTCTCTTCTCTTCAATTTCAAATTTCAATACAACCTATCTTCTTGCTACAGTTGCAGAGTTCTCTTCATCGGGAAAAAAATTTAATAGAACAAACTCAATCAATCAACAAAATTCTCTCCACTTTCTGATACCAGATTCAAGTTTAAATATAATTCTGGTAATTTGATGATTTAATGGTTTCATAATTTAAATTGAAAATTCTAGATCAAAAAAAAAAAAAAACAATTATCCTAACAGATCCCTAGTTTATGGCATTTTATTGCATTTCTTTCATTTTTTTTTTTTTTGCAAACACTTGCATGCATCATCATGCAAATAACACCATATGAGACGAGTCAGTCAAACCCGCTTTTGACCCGGTCAACGTGGGTCAACTCTCTTTGACTGGGTCAACCCATAAAAAAACTTGTCCAAAGTGAGTACCAACCTTCATATTCAAAAGTATCACAAAACATTCGAAAAGTACCATCTGTATCATTAAAAAGTAAAGGGTCTGCTAATTATTTTATATAAGTTTATTTAGTTCAAATTCTGATTTTTTTTTTTAGTTTTTATATTGTATGTGTTGAGATTAATCTAAAACAATCATCATTCCAAGAATTTGCAAAGGAAAGCAAAACACGAGTTCGGTAAAATAAAAAGTAACATGTGGTAAGCAGAAAAGTATCAAGTACGATAAAGAAAGGTATCAACCTGAGATTAATACTATCATCATTCCAACTACAATAAAAAGTACCATGTGCCACGTGGCCGCCTGAAATAGGCGGAAATAACCGTTGTTGCACGCAAGTCCACCTCTTTTTTTTTTTTTTTTTATTCTTATGCAGGGATGTATGTATTACTAAGATAAGGTCTACTTGATGCAAGCATTAATAAACGGCTTGAAATTTCTTGTTACACTTTTTCGTGCTTCACTCCATATTACATTATCAAATTTATGATTTTAATAATATTTATTATAAAATAAAAATTAATTATAATATAAATAATCATAGTCAATATTTATCAACAAAAAAAATGAATTAAAAAATTATAACACATAATTTTGAAAAAATCAACCATAAAAGTGAATTATTAATTGAAAATTAAAAATTAAATATTAAAAAATAATTATAAACCCTAATTTGGTGGGGTGAACCCTAAAAACACTCATAAAATTAAACTAAATCACAAAAAATAAAATTGAATAAAAAAACATAAGAAAAAGTCATAATTTGAAAGTGTAACACTGAATGTAACACACAAAGTATAACAGGAAATTCCATGCGTAAATAAACATACATACACAAAGTCCCGGCGGGAATGTCCTAGTGGTGGAGTGAGGTTGCTTGGAGACCAAATATCACACGGTTCAAATTTACTCAATACCATAAGTCGAGTATGTGAGTAAAAAAAACACACATACACAAGCAATGACGTACATACCAAAAGGGTATTCAAAATCAAACAAATTTAGATATAGCTCTTCTACCTGTTTATTCTTTTTTTTTAATCGCAAAAAACAACAGCGATTCAAGAGCATTCGTAATGGAATATCAAAATAAAAAAAAAATCATTCAAAAAAAACTATTATTAAACTTTATTTCAAAAAAACAAAAAGTTAATTTAAAAAATAAACGAAAATTGAAAAAATAAATTATTTTTTTAAACTGCTATAATCATTATCTTTTAAAAAAAATTAAATAATATTAAATAGCAGTTAAATAAAATTGAAAAAAATAAAAAAAAAATATCATTTTTTAAAACAAATTACTGTTAGAGTTTTTTAAAAAAAAAATTAAGTAGACATCAAAAAAGTAACATTACAGCAATTTTAAAAAATAAACTAAAAAAAAGTCGAACAACTATTTATTAAAAAAAAATAGATTTTATTTAATTTTTTATGTTTATATAATTGATTTTTTCAATTTTTATTCAATTGGAGAACTGAGGGTAGGGAGGTGGACATGAGAAAGATTTATTGCCAGGTGCTAACGCTTGACAGAAAGGGTTACGCTATTGCGATGGGGAACATGGCCCCTGTTATTCGTCGCTCTTCTGAAGCTGGAGGATCCTCATCATCGAGCCAGAGATTAGGTTCGCTGTACACCCAAGTAGAGTTTTTTTTTTTAAAATAACACCTCTAGAAGGGATGGGGCATTCGGTACCATGCCCAGCCAGTATATATATGATAAATTTTCTCGTACAAAGTAATGGGTGGGATATGTCCCAAAAATTAATACACCCCTAACCAAGTACTAGAAAACGTAACAAACGAACAAAAACAAGAAGATGCAGCCACAGACCGACTGTTATCCCCTAAACTAACAGAAGGACTCAAACGTGAAGCACAGTCACAGACCGACTGAAACTCCAAACAATAACAAAACAACCACAAAAAGATAATGCAAAGAAAGGCCCTCATCATCTTACTATATCAAAATCTGAAGTTGGGGTAACCCAACTGATCTATCCGAACCATGGAGAGTAGATGATGTGGTGCAGAAACAACATCATAAAAGGTGAGAGTAGGGGTCTGGGCCCCCATACCTGCAAGAAAATCAGCAGCTCAATTTCCCTCACGAGGAATGTGAGAGAACCTAACATGTCGTCCCTGGCATAACAAACGAATGGACATCAATATGTGTCGAGTCACAGCCGAACCAGGACGGCCCGACTGTAACACCGACATAACTGAAGCAGCATCTATCTCAATCCAAATATGATCGGAATACTGAACAGCAAGTCGCAGCCCATGAAGAAGTGCTTGGAACTCTGCATCAAAACTCGAACATCGCCCGAGGGGCGCACAGAAACCAGCAAGAAGTGCACCTATGAAATCTCGAACCAAACCTCCACCACCAGCCGTCATCTGAAGATCAGTCGAAAAGGAGCCATCCGTGTTGAGCTTAACCTAGGGTGCCTCAGGAGTCCACCACGACACCATTCGGGATCGGAGAGATCTCGGAACAGGGTCAGCGACGGGCATGAAAGGCACCTGCGGGTAGCAGCCCAACCAATGCTGCGGAAGGAGCTTCCCAGCTAAAACCAATAGGTGAAGCTTGCGCTGAACCTGCCAAATAATATGAGAAACAAGGAAAGGAACCCCACGGTGCTTGCGGTAGTTCCTCTCCATCCAAATAAACCAAAAGGTAAGAAAAGGAATCAAGAAGCTGATGTGCTTCGGAGAAGACCGTGCAAACAGCCCCTCCAAAACCTAAGAGCCTGTGAAACTGTATGTGCATATGGTGCAGAAGTGTGAAACCAAGACGCAACAAAAGCCTAAACCGATTTCGCAGACTCAGACCAAAGAAAAACATGCTCTAAGGACTCGACCTGCGGATCATCACAACAGTGCTAACGGGAGGCAAGATGAGTACGACAGCACTGAAGACACATATCAACAGGGACTCTACCATGCAACATATGCCAAATAAAAATGGAGATGGTGGGAGTAATGCAATCATGCCAAATGTACCCGAAAAGAGATCGCTCAGGATGCCTGTACCTGATCTGATTCCATGCAGAGGTCAAAGAGAACTCACTAGTAGAAGTCAAATTCCACCACATTCTATCCCTCTCTCCCACAGCACAGGAGTCCGGCTCATCAAATCAATCAATCCATCAGGCAAAGCAAAATGATCACATAAAGCAAACAAACGATGCATGGACCAAGACTCACCGTCAAAATACCAATCAACAGAGAGATGATAAAAAACAGTAGCAGGACAGTAAGCAGATAAAGGCAAATCATCAAGCCAAACATCATCCCAGAAGCTTACCTGACCGGACCCCAAAGTCCACCTGATGTGTTCCTGAGCCTGTGCGCCAACTAGGACAAGCCTCTTCCAAACCCTACTGTCGGACTTGCGCAAAGGCACCCTCTCCGGATAAAGTGGACCACAATACTTATGCCTCATATAACGGGTCCACAGAGAATCCTGAGCTCTGAACCTCTACCAGAGCTTCCAAGTGAAAGCTGTGACCAGGTCATCAAACCGCCGAATACCCATACCACCCTCAAAAATCGATAAACAAATAGTCTTCCAGCTGATCCAATGTGTCTTTTTCTGTTCCTCTACCATCCCCAGAAGAACCGGGTGATCATCTGCTCAAGCTGATGGAGCACCCCCTAAGGAAAATCTATCACCTGAAAGATGTGGAGCGGGATCGTGGCAAGAGTGCTCTTGATGAGAGCCAATCTGCCGTCAAAGGAAAGATGTCAGTGCGACCAACTGTGGATCCTGGCACTCAACCATTGCTGAATAGGTAGAAAAAGAGAACACTTCAGGTAGCCTCTGTAAATCGGCACGCCAAGGTAAGTGAAAGGCAAAGAACCATACTGGTACCCACAAGCCAACTAAATCTGGTGCTGCCAGGTCGGAGCAAACTTCTCAGTGATATAAAAGCTGTTCTTCGCCCAATTCACAAGCTGACCCGAGACCGCCACATAATGCTCTAGACACTGCATCAACTTTTCTAAACAGGCCGGAGAAGCTCTCAAGAAGATAATATTATCATCAGCATAAGAGAGATGAGAAACTGGAAAGACCCACTTCAGCGTCTTGAACACCATATCGGGGGGCCCACAAATCAGACGATCCAATATTCTCGACAAATAATCAGCAGCAAGTACAAGCAAAGAAGAAGATAGGGGATCTCCCTGTCTCAGACCCCGAGAAGAAGGGAAGAAACCAGCCGGGGCCCCATTCACAAGAACCAAGACCCAACAATCACTGATGCATCTGCTAATCATATCAATCCACACCGAAGGGAACCCCATACACCGAAGAATGCCCAAAAGAAAAGGCCACTGCACTCTATCATAAGCTTTCGCCATGTCAAGCTTCAGAGCAAGATTTGGGACCTCACGGCTGATGTGAAGGTCACAAATCATCTCCTGTGCAAGCAAGACATTATCACTGAGCAACCGACCTTTGACAAAGCCACTCTAATTCGGAGCTAACACGGCAGGCAAAAATAAAGCCAACCGGGCAGTCAGAATCGTCGTGATGTGAGACTGGCTGAGATGGAGGTGCATATAGATGAGAAGCTAAGTGCCCATCAAGCTACTGTGCAGCAGGTATTGGGGAAGCAGACCAAGATGGAGTCTCTGCTTGAGCGGCTTCTCAGTCAGCAGTCGGGTGGTATTGGTGAAGGATCTAGAGGGCCTGATGGCGGGTCGGAGTGATAGTTGTATGTGACTGATGATTGGATACATTATTACTATTATTATACTACACTTTTACTATATATATGTATATATTAAATTATATGTTATGATGTACAATTATATATATATATACACATTTAAGTTTTGTGATCTTTTATTATATTTGGGTACTGATAAATATTAAAAAAAATTAAAAAAATTAAAAAAAATGGCGGCGGAAAAGGTTTGTCACCTTTTCTGTCGCCAGTTTTTTTCTAACTTTTTAATTAAATTCAATTTTTTTGTGACGGAACGTGTCTGTCGCCATTTCTGTCTCCTTAAATTGTGACGGAAATGGTGATGGGCTAATCTATCGCCTGAAATTGGCAACCATTTCACATGACCTTTTAGGACGATGAAAATTTTCGTCGCTTTAATTGGCACGAAAAAATTTCATCACCTTATTTTTTAGTGACTAAAATGCGGAGACGGACGATTTTCTTCGTCATTCCGTCGCCCGTTAAATTGGCGACGGAAATCGGATTTCGGGCGACGGAATTTTCCGTAGCCGTTCTGCCATTTTCTTGTAGTGATTGAAATTATTTGGATGAATCAATGAAATCGAAGCTCTTAAATATTTCTTCTCTCCTGAATTTGCACCATAGCTTATCCTATCATTGTATATGTGTTCTGCTTAAGTAGTTAATTAAAAATCCAATCTTTAATGCGTTGCGTAGATAGTGTTTGGAAATTTTTGCCCTGGTACTCATGCGTAGATTAATTCATTAGTGTATTCAATACGAACTCATCATTATTTTGTCGAATATCCATCATCCTACAACGCATGCACATATCCTGACATGAACTTCAAAATAAATACTAGTTTGGGGTGAGTGTTATGGATTCAGTGGTGAACGCATTTATCCAAGTGATATAATTATAACAATTTATAATGTAGGTAGTCCGTAACTAATATCGGGACACATGATGTCCGCCTGCCGATAATTATTGTAGCTCGTCGGCTAATAATTATGAACATGTAGAATAACATAATAATAATAAATAATATGTGTATTACTTCAGATATCGGATCTTGACTTGAAGTGTTGATTTTGAAAAATAATAGGAGTTACACATTGCCTATTAATATAAATAATTATTAATAATAAATTCTTAAACTCTACTAAATAAAAGGATCAAATTAAATGCATGAATGAAGCCCAACCCATCAACCCATTTAAAATAAATAACCTAGCCCACTATAATTTTAAAAGAAATAAAACAAAACCTAAACAACTTTCTCTCCTCACACAAATCACACCTCTCACCCAATCCCCAATAATTAAAATATATATGAGAGTTATAAATTCAAGACTTGAAAGACGTAATCTATCGATTCAGGATCTGAAAAATGAAAAACTCTCAATTCAAAATTCGAAAGATAAAAATTCTCAATTCAAAAATCACAAATTTTGATTTCTTTTTATTTTTCAATTAAAATTTCTCTATTAGATTTAAATTCTGAATTAATATATTATCCATTTTTTAGGTTCTAAATCACCAATTCTCCAAATATATATTACTCTCTCTCTCTCTCTCTCTCTCTCTCTCTCTCTCTCTCTCTCAATTTTCCGGGATAAAATCCTCTAGTCCATTTTTTATGTCCCATTATTGTGTCCCACTATGAAATTTAATATTTTAAAAATGTTTATTACAAAAATAAATTTTATTATAGTATTACAAATCATAATCAACATTTATTGCTAAAAATTAAATTTTTTAAAAATTATATACCCTACTTTTTGAATAATCAACCATATTAATCAATTATATTAACTAAAAAATAAGAAATAAACATTAAAAATTAAATATAAACCCTAATTGGGTGGAATGAACCCTAAATAATAATTATAAAATTAAATTAAGCCATAACAAATTGAAATTGAAGAAAAAAATTGATGAAAATTGAATAAAAATTAAAATGGGACACCAAATGAGATAGAGAAAAGTGGGATAGAGGATTTCATTTCCAATTTTCCTCTTTTCTTGTCTCCCTTTCCTCAAACCGAAGCATGCCCAATAGCCCTCTGTCCGTCACCATCAGTATCACTGCAGATCGATGTTTTTCCGGCGCTGCTTCCACTCTCACCCACGTGAGAGGCAATCCCAAAACCAAAGACAAACGGGCTTTATTGTGCCTCAAAATTATACTAACACTTGGGCTCAAGATATTCGTTTAGGCTCAAATTCATATAGGATGAAACAATTAATTAGGCCGAAAGTAATATTTGGGCTTCAAAGAAGATATTTTCGCGGCTTATAATAACCAACAAAATAATATAATAAGCATTATAGAATCGTATTTGAAAAGAAAGATATAGCAAATTTTATAAAAAGTATTTGGTCGCTCCAATTTTTTCATGATTGGGTCGACTCAACAAGGCTATGTCAACTAGAGTCTTCCCAAATTCTTTATGGCTGGGTTGACCCAGCACATTCGGGTCGATCCTGTCTCCCGGGTGGATCCTCGTTTGAAACTTTGTAGGCTTTGTCACTTAAATCTAATCCAATAATTTTAATGCACAACGCCTTTTTAATCGTTTCTTGTATCCTCTCAATTGTAATTAATCAATTTACATCAATTAAATAAATAATCTGCTAAACCTGTAAAATAAACAACCACATAATAATTTTCAAAACACAAATAGTAAGCTCATCACTATGTAATTACACGAAATCATCATACAAATATCATCAAATCACATTCAAAAATTGCATGTATAAAATAAACAACTGTCAAGTTGTATATTTCATGTTTAAGTGTCTGATCAACTATTAGACATGTAATTAGTAAATTCACTTGAGTTCGAGATCATAAATTAATGAAATAAATGATTGCATCACGTGAATATTACTAAATCGAGACATTGATATACTTCATGAGGAGATAATCAATCTATTCTGCTTTTTATAGTTATTTCTTAATTTGTGATTGAGAGATAATAATTTCAAACTAAACTCTTAAAACATATATACTTGAGAGAGAGGTTGTAATTCTTTCCGTGATTGCTCTTACAAATATTGAAAGAAAGATATTGATGATTGTAAACGGATAAATTTTAATGGCTAAATTAAATTATGCCATGTGAATAATTAAATATCAAATTATATCATTTAGTTACATTTTAGGAATTTAATTAAATTAATTCCTAAATTAAATAAATAGATATTGATATTTAATATTTGGAGATAAAGATTTAAATATCAAAATATATCATTTATTTATATTTTAGGGATTTACATGAATTAATTCCTAAATTAAATAAATAAATATTGATATTTAAATATGTGGATAATCTCGACCAATCAGAAGTCGACACATGTCAAATCTGTGCAGAAAATAAAGATTTGATAAAGATAAATCCAAAATATTGAGGAGTCAATCAAATCGCGGCACCTCAGCCCTATTTCTCTCTCCTTACACCTATAAATAGAAGCCATATGGAGAATGAAAAGCACACCAGAATTCATTTGAAGAGTTCAAGAATTTGAGAAGAAATTCTATAAGTGAAATTCTCTCAGATATTCAAGGCGTTCTTGCGGCATTCAAATGCATTCTTCACCAAAGTCATCCCGAAGAAGGCGTTTGATCCACAAACAAGACAGTTTAAAGCGTTCTGCTCCAAATTCAAGCGGCATTCAAAGGCGTTCTTCACCAAAGCCATCCCGAAGAAGGTGTTTGATCCACAAGCAAGACAGTTTAAAGCGTTCTACACCAAATTCAACCCAAAAATCGGTGTTTGATCCGGAAACAAGACATCGGTCCTTCGAATTAACGTTGTCAAAGACCAAAGACCAAGTTATAGAAGATCGAGGAAATAAATCTTCCCCAAAAACTTCGAAGACTGTTTGAAGATCGTTCATAAAGTGATTAATCAGAGGAGAAATAGAGATTTGATCCAAAAATATAATTTGATCCGAAAATATTTTATGTGTACACTGTTTTGTGTTTTATTAAATTAAATACAAAAATTTGTGTTAGAAATTTTGGCATGCCCGGTGGGACAATATCTACCTCTCATCTTTTCACTCTACCAAATTCGTGAACGATGTCTGCTCAAAGTAGTGCAATGAAAACAAAATTTTCAACAACACCTACTTCAAAAACCTCAACTACTGAAAAAAGTGTGATGAAAACAAAAATTTCATCCACGGCTGCTCTAGATATCTCTTTAAAGAATTTCGGTATCATTACACAGAGAATGGCCAAACAAGCAAGAGAGACTTCTTAGTCAATTAATCCTGCAGAAACGAAACTACAACTGGCTGACAAGAACAGGAAAAGTGATGAAGTAAAGACTGGTGCTGCACCATTGAACACTCACTCAACAAGTTAACCACTTGAGGAGTCCGTCATGAACAAAATGCAAATTTAACAAAGTGGATGGAGCAAATGTATACCTATATAAAAAGGCAAGACAACCAAATTACGAGGCTCTTGAAAGGGAAAGAAGTCGTTAGTCAAGAGAATCATGAAGAAAATGGTGAAAATAATGGCGACGAAACACCTGAGAAGCCAGAAATGAATGATGGTGCAAAGCCATATGCCAAAGAGTTGAATGTTTCAGTTGATGGTTCTATTCCAATCAACCAACTCAAGGAGTTCATTGAAGGAACTATAAAAGATAAGTTTGGTGAAAGTTCCAAGTCATTGACGGTATATTCTAAGCCATACACTCGAATAATCGATAACTTGAAGATGCCTATAGGTTATCAGCCCCTGAAGTTTCAACAGTTCAATGGTAAGGGCAATCCGAGACAACACGTAGCCCATTTTGTTGACACATGCAATAATGCTGGAACCTATAGAGATTATTTGGTCAAGAAGTTTGTTCGCTCTCTGAAAGAAAATGCATTCGACTGGTATACAGACTTGGAGCCTAATTCAATTGACAATTGGGAGTAGATCGAGCATGAGTTTCTCAATCACTTTTACAGTACCAGAAGAACAATTAGTATGGCGGAACTCAAAGTTCTCGTCAATGGAAAGAAGAGCCCGTGATTGACTATATCAATCGGTGGAGAAATCTTTGTCTCAACTGCAAAGATCGTTTGTCTGAAGCATCTTCTATAGAAATGTGCATTCAAGGAATGCATTAGGTCATTCAATACATCCTGCAAGGAATTCAACCAAGAACTTTTGAAGAACTAGCTACAAGAGCTCATGATATGGAGCTAAGTATAGAAACAAGCGGAATTGATGGACTACCAATGCAAGATCCTGGCAAGTTCAAAGAAAGGTAACATTTCAAGAGGAGTGCCAAGTCTTTCGATAAAGCACCAAAGAAGGAGTCTATGGCAACGAAAGCAACACCTGTCAAGTTCATCAGAAAGGATGCTGAAAAGTATGAAAGGCAGAATATTCAGCTAGAAAAGAGGATGACCCTGAAAGAGATGCAACAAAAACAATATCCTTTTCTGGATTCAGACGTCTCAGGAATTTTTGATGACGTACTCAAAGAAGGACTTATTGAATTGCCAGAAATGAAGTGTCCCAACGAAGCAGAGAGAATTGATGACCTGAAATATTGCAAATACCATCGATTGGTTGGACATGCCATTCATGACTGCTTCATATTTAAAGATAAGATCATGTAACTAGCTCATCAAGGGAAAATATCACTTGAAGAAGATGATGCAATTGCAAATATTGTCATCACTGAGTCTAGTAATGTGGTGAATGATGAAGAAGACAATGAACAAGTCGAAAAAGAGACTCATGTGGCTGATAATGATTGCATATCTACAATAATATTCACCGATAAAGATTTGCAGCTTGGGTCTGATCCTTACAATAGGCCTTTATTCATGAGTGGCTATGCATGTGAAAAACAAGTCAATAGAATACTTATTGATGGAGGATCTGCAGAGAATATCTTGCCTCTGAGAACATTGAAAGAATTGGAAATTCCCATAGAGGATCTTTTTGGTAGTCGGTTGATGATTCAAGGATTCAACCATGAAGGACAAAGAGCTCTTGGTGCCATAAGGTTGGATTTACTAATGGATGATATGAAATCAACCGCAATGTTTCACGTGATTGACGCCACGACTTCATATAACATGCTTCTTGGATGACCATGGCTACATGAGAATGGAATTGTCCCCTCAACATGGCATCAATGCTTCAAGTATTGTCGGGATGAAGTCGTAAAAATGGTAGTTGGCGACCACAAGCCCTTCACAGAAGTTGAATCATACTTTGCAGATTCAAAATAATACCTACCTAACACAAAGGCGGGAAAAGGGGCAGTAGTCCATCAAAAAGAACCTGAAAACAGCCAAAAGATCAAGAAAGAAGCATCTGGTACAGAATCACTGGAAGGACTCACTTTGCCTCTAACCAAAATTGATGTAAAGAAACCAATCCCACCACCACTCAAAGGGTTCGTTCGACCAATACAAGGTGGTGCTACTGAACATGGAGAAAGTGTGAATAGTGATGCCACTCAGCATTTTGGTCCAAAATCATTTAAACTTCTCATTAAAGCTGGATATAGTTCACAAGAAAGCACTATGACGGAGTCCCGTTCAAAAGTTGTAGATCAACAGAACTACGGACCTAATGCCACACAAAAAATATTGAAAAAAAACGGCCATGCTATCCCAAGCACTAAGGCAGGTTGGGATTTGTCCCATAAAGTCCTGTCCGTATCCCTATCAGAAGGGCTACAACAAACCATATCTTTGAAGGAGAATTTTCATCAACAGAAGATGCAGTTGGCAAATACAAAAAGAAAACTCCAAGAACATCTATCTTCAAGAGACTTGGTAAGGCTCCAAGGGTGTCTGTCTTTAAGAGGCTTGGTAGAAAATGTGGTGGCAAGATCACAAAAGTTAAAAGTTCAAATTGATTCGATAAACCTCGGACAACTCAAAAGTTGAGGAGTTTAATCCCTTCCCGTATGAAGAGATACACTACATTAACTGTGTCATATGGAAGAGAACTGAAAGCCAAGATGAAGACTGTCATCTTTACACAACACATTGAAGAGAAAGACGATAGAGAAAGTGTAGCTTCATCTTACTATGCTGCCAATGGTATTCAAAATGCGATCCCTCATGATGTTCAAAACTAGTTGCAACGAGACATCTCCCGCCTGGTTAGAAGGGGTGTGATCAAGACAAATAATGAAGCACACATAGTTTGGGTGAAATGAAGAGATGGAACAATGAGAAAATGCATAGACTTCAAAAGTCTCGAAGAAATGAATGAAGAAGTTACCTCATCACATCACATTACCTCAAGTGAAGAAGTGACTATCGAAGATGAAGATGCAGAGATAGCCCCTCCTCAGTTTGAAGAATGTGTCAAGTCCACTGTCGATGAGTTGAAATAAATCAATTTGGGAGATGAAAATGACCCAAGACCCACCTACATAAGTGCACTTTTGACTGCCGATGAAGAAAACTCATATATTGAACTGCTAAAAGAGTTCAAAGATATATTGGCTTGGTCATACAAAGAGATGCCTGGATTAAATCCAGAGATAGCTGTTCACCATTTAGCAGTGAGAAAGGAGATATGGCCTGTCAAGCAAGCTCAAAGGCGATTTCGTCCAGACTTGATCCCACTCATTGAAGCTGAAGTAAACAAACTCATTGAAGTTGGATTCATCAGAGAAGTTAAATATCGAACTTGGATATCCAGCATCGTTCATGTGAGAAAGAAAAATGGGCAAATTCAAGTTTGTGTTGACTCCAGAGATTTAAATGAAGCATGCCTAAAAGATGACTTCCCACTGCCGATCGCTGAACTGATGATCGATGCTACCACTGGACATGAAGCACTGTCTTTCATGGATGGATCTTCTGGTCATAACCAAATTCGTATGTCTCCAGAAGATGAAGAGCTCACGGCATTTCGTACCCCTAAAGAGATATACTGCTACACAGTCATGCCATTTGGATTAAAGAATGCTGGTGCTACTTATCAAAGGGCTATGTAGAAGATTTTTGATGATATACTTCACAAAAACATCGAATGTTATGTGGATGATGAAGTAGTAAAGTCAAAATGGTGAATTGACCATTTAGAAGACTTGAGGATGATCTTTGAGCGACTCAAAAAAGATCAACTAAAGATGAATCTTCTGAAGTGCGCGTTTGGAGTAAAGTCTGGAAAGTTCCTTGGATTTATTGTTCGCCACCAAGGAATAGAAATTGAAAAAGCCAAAATTCATGCAATAATGAAGATTTCTGCACCTCATAATCTTCACTAGTTAAAGAGCCTACAAGGAAAGTTGGTATATCTCCGGAGGTTTATCTCAAATCTAGCTGGTCGTTGCCAACCATTCAGCCGGATCATAAAAAAGGGTGTGTCATTCGAATGGGATGAGTCGTGTAGTAATGCTTTTAAAAGCATTAAAGACTATCTTATAAAATATCTTGTGTTAGTGGCACTGGTGGCAGGTTGCCCATTGATTTTATACATTGCTACTCAAGAAACGTCTATGGGGGCATTACTTGCCCAAGAAAATGAGAATGGCAAAGAGAGTTCTCTATATTACCTCAGTAGAATGATGACGCCGAACGAGTTGAAGTACTCTCCAATTGAGAAGTTATGTTTAGCTTTGATATTCTCCATTCAGAAATTAAAGCATTACTTCCAAGCTCACACAGTCCGTCTTATTTCTAAAGCAAATCCCTTAAAGTATGTAATGTCAAGACCCATTCTGTCAGATAGGCTTGCACGGTGGTATCTACAACTGCAACAGTTTGAGATCATATACGTACCCCCAAAAGGCTGTGAAGGGACAAGTTCTAGCGGATTTTCTGGCTGATCATCCAATCCCCGCTGAATGGGAACTCACTGATGATCTCCCGGATGAAGACGCACTTGCAGTCAAAATCTCTCCTCCTTGATTTATGTATTTTGATGGTGCAGCCCATAAAGGAGGAGCTGGTGCCGGAGTTGTGTTTGTAACACCTGAAGGAGAAATATTGCCATATTCTTTTACCCTGTCAAAGAATTACTCCAATAATATAGCTGAGTATCAAATGCTTATCCTCGGATTGGAAATGGCAGTAGATACGAAAAGGTTACACATGAAAGTGTATGGAGATTCTAAGTTGGTTATCAATCAAATCAATGGGGAATATGAAGTAAAAAAGATCGAATTACTACCATATGTCAAGTATGCCCAGCGAATGATTGGATGGCTTGGAAATGTGGAGATTGAACATGTGCCAAGAAAAGAAAATAAACAAGCTGACGCATTGGCTAAGCTTGCATCCACAATAGCCATGGCCGATGGTAAAGTTCTCATACCCGTTTGTAAAAATTGGGTTATACCGCCTGTCTCCGAAGATGAAGATTGTGAAGAAGATGAGAATAATGTCATGGAAGTGTTTGAAATTGAACAAGAAGACTGGAGACAAGTGTTTGTTGATTACTTGAAGTATGAAAGGCTACCAGATGATCCACGTCGAAGAATTGATGTTCGCCATCGTGTTGCTCGTTTTATATACTTCAAATGCACACTGTATAGACGGTCTTTTGATGGTGTCTTTCTAAGATGCTTGAATGATGAAGAAGCCGCAAAAGCTATGGAAGAAGCACACTCTGGTGTTTGTGGTGCTCACCAATCTGGCCCAAAACTGCACTTTCGAATTAAAAGAATGGGTTACTATTGGCCGACCATGGTGAAAGATTGCTTGGATTATGCGCAGAGATGTCAACCTTGTCAATTCCATACAAACCTTATCCATCAACCACCTGAGCCATTGCATCCAACAATCACTTCTTGGCCTTGATGCTTGGGGTATGGATGTTGTGGGGCCCATGACAAAATCTTCTGGAGGGCACTTATACATCTTGGCTGCAACAGATTATTTCTCAAAGTGGGCTGAAGCAGTATCTTTGAAGGAAGTAAAGAAGAAGAATGTATCCGACTTCATCAAGTCCAATATTATCTATCGCTATGGGATCCCTCGATACATTATCACTGATAATGGGAAGCCCTTTAGTAATGCATTGATAGATAAACTCTACGAGAAATTCAATTTCAAACAAAGAAAATCCTCTATGTATAATGCAGCTGCAAATGAACTAGCTGAAGCTTTTAACAAGATGTTGTGCAACTTGTTGAAGAAGGTAGTTGCAAAATCAAAGCGTGATTGGCATGAGCAAATTGGTGAAGCATTATGGGTGTACAGAACTACTCACAGGACGCCTACACAAGCAACTCCCTATTCATTGGTATATGGAGTGGAAGCTGTCATCCTGCTTACGCAACAAATTCCATCTCTTAGAATTGCTATCTAAGAAGGATTAACGGAAGAAGAAAATGCACACTTGTGTCTTCAAGAGTTAGAAGCTTTGGATGAAAAGCGATTGGAGGCACAACAAAGGTTGGAATGCTATCAAGCTCGGCTCTCAAAAGCTTTCAACAAAAAAGTATGATCATGTTTTTTCCAAGTTGGAGATCTAGTTCTTGCTGTGAGAAGACCAATTATCACCACTCATCATGTCAGAAACAAATTTGTGTCAAGATGGGATGGTCCATATGTTGTTAAAGAAGTCTACACAAATGGCGCCTACAAATTGATCTCTGAAGATAATGTGAGAATTGGCCTGATAAATGGGAAGTTCTTAAAGCGTTATTATCTTTGAAGGGAGAAGATGAGAAGCCAACTCCTGGCCCACATGAGTATAAACTGAGTACGGTAACCACCAAAGAATGTGCATGTGGCTAAACTGCTAGCGTTCCCACCAAAAGTTAAATTTATGTGGTTAAACTATTATTTATCCCACAAAATGTGTTATATGTGGTTAAAATATAAAATTCCCACTTTGTCTATAGTGGTTAAAGAATATTCACTTCTGGCTCGCATGAGTATAAACTGTGTATGGCATCTCTCCCAAAACAAAATACAAATTGATCGTTTGAACTACGTATTGACTTGATCCCTTTCAAAAGGGTACGTAGGCAGATTAGATAATTTCTAAGTTCAGTCATGATTTGTGTTTTGCCATTTCAGTTGGAAGATCATAGTTGAAGAAGATAATTTCTCAAAAGCGGAAAAGAATCAATGCATTGATTTAAATAAATTGCATAACAGTGTCATTAAAAAAAAGGATGAAAATGCTACAAAAATACATGAAACTAGACAAGGACTAAGCAAAAGGGTTCTGGTCTTCTAAAGCCGCTCTGGCAGACTCTAAGAGAGATCTCAAATTATCCACATTTTTAGTCCCTTCCAATCTAAAGGTGTTTTTCTGCTCAGCAAGCTCACTCTCAAGTTCTTTAATCTTGCTCTGGAGAGCCTTTAGCGAAGCCTGGTGCTCTTTTAAAGACTTGGATAGGTGTTCTTTCTGTTTCTCCAACTTGGCCAACTCATTTTTCAAGGATTTAATTTGATTGGTATCGTCCTTCTTTTTAGCCTTAGCATCACGAATACTTTGCTTGACTTCTTTCAAACGTTGCGAAAAGACCTCCGCGGATTCAAAGGATGCCAATCTCGCCTCATCATAAGCAGCAGCTTGGGAGAAAAGAGTAGTCAAACTATTCTTCAAATAAGACAAGTCAAAATGAGAGGAAATATTTTGTATACTTGAAATCCCACCAAGAACATCTTCTTTAATGGATGATATGAACTCAGTCAGAGTCTTCAATATCTTTCTTTTAAGATCACCCCAGAAATCTGTGAGAAATATATTACGATGGGAATCATAAAGAACCTGGCCATTAAACTCAGAAACATTGCCAAGATGAGGTGTCGGTCTGATCTTAGTCGGCTTATCTAGAGATGGTCTATGCTTAGCTGAATTCTGATGGTCTTCCAAATCATTACCTCCAAAACACTCTTTAGTCACCTGAAAAAATGATGGGTAAAAATCGAGGCAATATGAAATACCAAAATATACTAAATAATAAAGAAGAAAGGAAACCTCATCGCCAGCTACAGCAGTAAGACCGCTCTCAGCATGTTGTTTAACAGGTTGTTCATGCATTTTATGTCTCTTCCAATGACGCTCGGCATTGCTTCTGACAGAGTCACCACCAGTGTTCAAATGTGTTTTTCTCTTTTCAGAAAGAGAATCAACCTTGTCAGCTTGTATTTGGCCTTCAACAACATCCGTTTGGGGCTGGATCATAACAAGATCCATTTGGGGACGAATCGGGGTAGTGACATCCTCTTGGGAGAAGTTTTTATATACTAAATCCCACCAATCTTTATAATCCTTGGATGAAAGATTCTTTGCACTTAAAGTTCGACTTGGAAAACAAACACGTGATGTAGAATCATCTAACAAGCAAAGTCGCCAATATTTAAGACCCATGTCTAAGGAAGCATCTCGAACATCTGGATCAAGAACTCCAGGTAAAACCTGATAATACCTAAACTGGCGGCTGAATTGGTGCGGGCTGTAAGGTTCGATGAAAAAGCTATCACCAAGCCTCTTCGTCAGGTAATTAGAGTGGATAGCCATAAAAAAGCACTGATGGGATTCTGGCGCTTTACCGTCATCAGTATACTAGATATTCTGAGCCTTAGTCTCGGAAAGCATCATACAATCCTAAGAAATATGATCCTAATTTCGAAGTCGAGCATGAGCCTGAGCAGGATCATAATATATCACCCCTCCCTCGCCTGAATAGTTGATCATCCGGGAAGTTTGCACTTGTAGGCTAAGAGGAAAATGAGTTTTGAAGTAATGTTCCAACCAGCTATAAACAAAGTGGATCGGGAATGCTTCCTGGATGCAAATAGGCTCTGGAGAAGATGAAAGGTCATTTAGACCTCTATAAATGCTCACCAAAACTGGTACAGTTAGGGCTATTTCTTTTCGAAACGCCATCATACTCACCATTTTAAATGTCTCCGGACGAATCAAATTGGCGTCACCTTCTGGAAGGACAAAATTGCATAGCCAACAAGCAAGATAAGAAGCTAGAATGCGCCGTCCTCTTTTCTTTACATGGAGAAGGCCTTTGATACTTCTTCTTGTTCTTTGACCAAAATTTTATCCATTCCTCAATAGAAACTGAAGAAGACTGGCCTCGAAGAATGTGATAAGCATGGAAAAGATATTTACAGCTAGTAGGAACATATAGTTTGTTATTTTGGTCAGCACTGGTAAGTTCCTTCGTAGAAGGTATCACTTCATCATAAAGTTCTCCATTCATCAGAAGTCCAGATAGCACATGCACATCCCATAAGGAGATCGACATCTCACCTACTGAGGTTAACAAAGTGTTTGTTCTTGGATACTAAGCTTCTGAGAATGCTTTGACAATTTCGGTGTTTCGATCGTACGTAAAAAGAGAGCCAAAAATAGCATCATAAATCCCAGCCTCCTGAAGATCATCGGTACATCGACTAAGGATATCTTCACTCCATTCCCAGTATCCACTGAAATAGCGGCATTCTCCGACAAATTCTACATCATTTTCCCACTTGATATTCTCAGTAGCAAGACGATATCTCAGAGTCGGTAATATATTGGCATCATTTATCAAACCATGATGAGTAGATTGCAAACATTACTAAAAAAACACAGATACATAACACTAAATACATAACGGTTTTAACATAAAACCGTTAAGAACTGTGTATATATAACGGTTTTTTTAAAAACCATTATGTATGTGTGTGTGAAAACTCATATATGTAATGGTTACAATTAAACCGTTATGTATGTGTGTATTATATATGACGGTATCTATAGTACCGTTATGTATGTGCATGTTGTACGGAAACTATAGATAACGGTTTTTTGTCAAACAGTTACGTATGTGCGTATTTTATTTAATAACGGTTAGTTACTGTTAAGTATGACCTTTTTATTTTATAACGGTTTATTAAGAAGCGTTATATATGGATGATTGTAGCGACCCGATTTTTTTTAAGATATGCTACGTTCCTTTCCTAAAAATATTCGTATATATTATTTTCTGTGGTATTAATTAATTAAGTCTAATAAGTCGCGCCTAAGAAATTTATAAGCATGAATTCATTTTTTTTTGTATATAATAATTGCATAGCATGAGCATGCATTTTTTTCTCTCGGCTATTCCAAGTCTGGGGGGGAGAAGAGTTTAATGTGTTATTCAAGAACCATATTTGAAGTGGGGCCGCAAGAAAAGTTGTCTGACATGTCTCACACGTTGCTTTCACTATGCTTTTACTTTTTTTGGACATTGTGTGCATATGTTGATATGTATGTATGTATATATATATGTTATGCATGTATGTATGATGTGGATATAGCTAGGGTAATTATTCTTAGCCACACACACACATGTCACTTTATATATATATATATATAATAAAGGTGTTGTATGATAGATGTATATTATATATATATATATATATTAGGCGGTACGTGAGTGTATATATATATGTGATAACATGATTAGTTGTTTCTAACTATATGTATGAAACGTGTCTATATACATATATATTCTACATATGAATTGTTCTATGTAATTAGTTGGTTAATATATGGAAAAGAGGATTTTATTGCTATGTGTGTATATGTATTGAACATGTATCATAGATTAGTCTCATGCACAATTTATTTATCTCTTGTCATGCACGATATTAATTTATGGTAATTAATTTATAGGAAGCGCGCATGACTTAATTAATTTATATCCGAGTCAAAGTGAAGGTGGGGTTTTATGTGATTCTATCCCGATTATTCTCTCTATATTTAATTATTCAATTATGTGATGACACAGCACAATACAGAGCCTTCTGGCTAAAAATGAAAATGGGCCTCCGGGCTAAATGAGACTGGGCCTCCGGGCTATATGGTTTGGTCTACAGACCGAACAACTTTTATTATTCTCACTTACTCATTTAATTTTATATAGCTTGGATAATTGGACACTCCCCACTAAGTTAAAGTACTCACCCCAAAAACTTTATCATTTTCAGATGGAGGCTCGGGTGATGCTTAGCGGGTCAAGATGCGATGGTGGTGGTCATGGTCTCGATTAAATAAAGATTTTAAATAAATTTAGATTATTTCCTTATTATGATTTTTCCGCTGTAATCTTTGAGACCTTAATATTTGATTATTTGGGTTTTCTTTTATCTACTAATAAAAGCATGTTTAACATTTCATTTTTATTAAGAGTAATAAAATTGGAGCATTGCAGTTTTGTATCAGAGCATAATACGTTCCTAAATACTCATAAAAAGTAAGTAAGTAAGTAAGTTAAGACCATCATCGCATCCGCAGCATCACCCTGAGTAGAGGTAAAAGAAAGGTTTTATTTCAAGTTATGCAAGTATGATTATATGTATTGTTTATGAAAGTATTTTATAGTCCTCGGAGTTTTGGTTTAGATGGTACGATCAAAGAAGACGGCGAGAATGAGTACGGGGGGTCAAATTCCTAGGCGGCCATTAGCTAATAGAGAGGAAGATTTAAAGGATCATTTAATAGGGAAGTTTTATGAGCTATCGTGGGATGATACAGCACCAGAGATGCAGTTGCTGAGAATCCAGCATCTTTGGAAGAGAATGGAACAGGCAAGGTTTGGGCTTGACCCAATGGAAGCAGCTGAGAGAATCCATAATATCATTGGATCTCCCCTGATGAGAGATTATGCTGATGATACACTGAAGGATTTGACTCTGGAGATACGAAAAGGGCAATCAGTTCTTGAGATAATTAATTTTGATGAATTTATCAATCACATCCTGCGAAATTGGAGGGAGGAGTTTTATGGCCGAGTTCCCAGAGGGGTTAGGATATCGCGTCAGAAGTCCTATGAAAGGTTGAATTTGGGAAAGAGGATGAGGCGAGCTAGTAGCATTTAGAAGAATCTAGTAGTTTGAATTATCGACATAGTATTATTTGTCTTTAGTTTTAGTATTGGTCTCTAGTATTTAAATTCTTCCAGATTAGTAGTATTATTTTGTTACAAATAGAAATTTGTTTCTTTTAAGCAATTAAATGAATAAAAGTAGTTATTTTTTTAAGGATATTTTAACCGTTTTGCTATGGTCGACAATAGGAATCATGCCACCAAAGAAGAATACTCAGCCGATTCAAGAAGACAGTGAAGAAACAGAATCAATGAACAATTACAGCAGTAATAAGAATGAAGGAAACAACAACAATAACAACAATAATGAGAACGGAGGAAATAACAACAACATGGATGCATTCGCTCTAAACCTCGAAGATGCACTGAGGAGGGTTCTACCTCAACATAATCAGAATCGGTAGCAACCTCAACACTAAGAAGGAGATGGTATCCTAACACATTTCCGTCAGTTAGGACCACCCAAGCTGAAAGGAACTGGAGGACCCCTAGCAGCAGAAGAATGGATTCGGGAACTGGACCGAATCTTTGACTACTTGGGATGCTCAGATGCCCAAAGAGTTACCTGTGCAGTGTTCCAACTGACCGATGAGGCAAGTCACTAGTGGAAGGCAGTGAAGATCAGCATGAACCTAGAACAGCAAGCCAACTTGACCTGGACCATTTTCAAGAAAGTGGTCATGGATAACTACTTCCCAAAGGCGTTCCGGAAGCAAAAAGAGAAAGAACTGATGAATATAGAGCAGGGCAGCATGACCATTTTGGAGTATGAGCAGAAATTCAACCAGCTAGCTCGTTATGCTTCCCACTTGGTAGACACGGATGAAAAGAAGGCCTGGAGATTCGAAGATGGGTTATGACCTAAGATTGGGGCACACTTATCCGCACTCAATCTCAGCACTTACTCAGAAATTGTGCAGCGAGCTCGGGCAGTGTCCACCCGTCTGAACCTGGACAAGCCTGCTCCAAAATTTCCCAATAATGGTGGGAAACAGCGATGGGATGAGCGCAACAATCAGAACAGAGGAAGGAATTTTCAGCCTGACAAGAAATCTAGAACCGAAGGAGAAAGCAGACCAGAGGCAACAACAGAAAAACCCTTGTGCCAGAAACGTACAAAAAAGACACTATGGGAAATGCATGCTCGGAGAGAATGGTTGTTATCATTGTTACCAACTGGGGCACCAAGCAATGAATTATCCCTTAAACCGGAATTTCAACAACTCCAATGCCACCAGGAAGGGAAATACGTGAGCATTTGCCATTAACCAGGAAGAAGAGGCCAAGATGATGACAGGTATCTTATCAGTACTCAACAAGTTTGCCTTCGTACTTTTCGATTCGGGTGCTTCTTATTCTTTCATCGCAAAGAGATTTTATGAAAAAGCTAATGTAAAATGTGATGAGGAGACTGAACCTTTAAGATTAAGTATTCCGTCGGGCAAGTCAATGAAGGCAGATCATTTGGCTAAAGGAGTCAAACTAGCACTAGAAGGAAGGACTTTGGAGGTTGACCTATTCATCTTGGAGATGAAAGATTTTGATGTGATTCTAGGGATGGATTGGCTGAGTCAAAATGATGCAATTATCAAATGTCGTGATCGAGAAGTCATTTTCCAGCGACCGGGGGGAAAACAATTCTCATTCAAGGGAACCAAGACGAGTAGAACACCTCACATCATCTCAGCGATGAAAGCAATGAAGATGATAAGAAGAAATGATTGCCAGGCATTCTTGGTGAATGTGACGAGCACAGAAGAGCAGGAGAAAGCCATGGAAGATATTCCGATAGTATGAGAGTACTCCGATGTCTTTCCCGAAGACATCACTGGCGTACCACCAGACAGACAAGTGGAGTTCTCCATCGATATAGTGCCAGGAGCGGTACCAATTTCTAAACCACCGTACCGGATGGCGCCAAAAGAATTGAAAGAATTGAAAGTTCAAATCCAAGAGCTTTTAGATAAAGGATACATATGGCCTAGTGTGTCCCCTTGGGGCGCACCAGTTCTGTTCGTGAAAAAGAAAGACAGGAGCATGAGGATGTGCATTGACTACCGCGACCTAAATAAGCTTACTATCAAAAACAAGTATCCATTGCCCAGAATCGAAGACCTTTTTGATCAACTGAAAGGAGCTGGAGTATTTTCAAAGATCGATTTGAGGTCGGGGTATCATCAGCTGAAGGTGAAAGAAGAAGACATTCCCAAAACAGCATTCCGAACCAGATATGGCCATTACGAATTCACAGTAATGCCGTTTGGATTAACCAACGCACCTGCAGTGTTCATGGATCTAATGAACAGAGTATTCCGCCAATACTTAGACCGGTTTGTCATTGTATTTATTGATGACATCCTGGTGTACTCCAAGGATGAAAAGCAGCATGAAGAGCATCTGCAGTTGGTCCATGACACGTTGCGGAAGGAAAAGCTTTATGCTAAGTTCAGCAAATGTGATTTTTGGCTGGATCAAGTTGTGTTTCTTGGGCATGTGGTAATAGCTCAAGGAGTAGAAGTAGATCCATCAAAGGTGGAAGCAGTGAATAATTAGGAGCCGCCGAAGAATGCTGGTAAGATAAGGAGTTTCTTAGGTCTTGTCGGATACTACAGACGCTTCATTGAAGGTTTCTCAAAGATAGCCGGTCCATTAACTCAGCTGACGAGGAAGGGCGTCAAATTCGAATGGAGTGAGAAGTGTGAAGAAAGTTTCCAGCTGCTAAAACAGAAACTCACCACTGCACCTGTTTTGATTATCCCAGAAGGTAGTGAAGGATTTGTGATATACTGTGATGCTTCCAAATAGGGACTCGGATGTGTGCTAATGTAGCAGGGAAAAGTGGTGGCCTATGCGTCAAGACAGTTAAAGATGCATGAACTCAATTACCCTACTCACGACTTGGAGCTAGCAGCAGTCGTTCACGCATTGAAGATATGGCGACATTTTCTCTATGGGGGAAAATGGAAATTTTCTCTGATCACAAAAGCCTGAAGTATTTCTTCACCCAGAAGGAACTAAACATGAGGCAAAGGAGGTGGCTCAAGTTAGTTAAAGACTACGACTGCACAATACATTATCACCCAGGAAAGGCGAATGTGGTAGCTGACGCATTAAGTAGAAAATGGACCAATATATCTCAGCTTGTTTAGGAATTCTCTAAGATTAAAATAGATGTGGTTCTACCAGCAGAAAGTACTACCTCAGTTTTGGCAGCCTTGACAATGCGCCCGTTGCTAAGAAATCAGATGAAGGCAACACAAGAAAATGATAAATTTCTGTGCAAAATAAAGAAGCGGGTATTGAAGGGCAACATTCAAAATTTCGCATTGGCGAACGACGGAGCAGTAGTGTTCGAATGAAGAATTTACGTTCCCAAGAATAGCAAGATAAGAAGGGAGATATTAGAAGAAGCTTATAATACACCATATTCCATTCATCCCGGAGGAACCAAAATGTATCATGACCTGAAGAAATATTTTTGGTGGAGAAACATGAAGAGATCTATCGGTGAGTATGTGGAAAGATGCATGACTAGCCAACAGGTGAAAGCCGAACATCAGCGACCAACAAGTCTTTTGCAACCCCTCGAGATTCCGGAATGGAAATGGGAGAATATTGTCATGGATTTCGTGGTGGGATTGCCAAAAACGATCAAAGGAAACCACACAATTTGGGTGATAGTGGACAGACTCACAAAATCTGTACATTTTCTACCAATGAAAATGACGTTTAGTATGGACCGCCTGGCCCAGCTTTATGTAGATGAGATTGTAAGACTGCACGGGGTACCTGTAACTATTGTATCTGATCGGGATATGAGGTTCACCTTAAATTTTTGGAGGAGTCTACAAGAAGCAATGGGAACGAAGTTAAGGTTCAGCACCGCTTACCATCCTCAAACCGATGGGCAGTCAGAAAGAACCATCCAAACGCTAGAAGACATGTTACGAGCCTGCGTGATGGATTTTGGTAAAAATTGGGAAAGGCATTTACCGCTGGTAGAATTTTCCTACAACAACAGCTACCAGGCGATCATAGGGATGGCTCCTTATGAAGCATTATACAGGAAAAAGTACAGATCGCCTCTGCACTGGGACAAAGTTGGTGAAAAGAGAATCCTAGGACCGGAGTTAGTTGAAAAGACGGTGGGTGTGATCAACAAGATTCGTGAACGCATCAAAGTTGCACAAGATCGACAAAAGTCTTACGCTGATCTTAAAAGAAGAGATTTCACTTTGAGATCTGGGACAAAGTGTTCCTAAAGTTGTCGCCTATGAGAGGAGTTGTTCGTATTGGCAAAAGAGGGAAGCTGAGACTAAGGTTTATAGGACCATTTGAAATCTTGGAGAGAGTTGGGGGTTTGGCGTACCGACTTGCTTTACCGCCAAGTTTAACCTCGGTACATGATGTTTTTCACGTTTCGTCCTTAAGGAGATACATTCACGATCCGACCAACATCGTGAATTATGTCGGGTTAGAATCGAATAAGGATCTGACTTATGAGGAATACCCGATAGTTGTGCTGGATAGGAAGCTTCACGTACTAAGAAATAGGGAAACGCCGTTAATTAAGGTTTAGTGGAGTAGACACAATGTAGATAAAGCTACCTGGGAAAAGGAAGAAGAAATCAGGTCTAGATACCCACAGTTTCTAGGCCCAAGTAAGTAATTTCGAGGACGAAATTTTTTTTTAGTAGGGAGGGATGTAGCGACCCGATTTTTTTTAAGATATGCTACGTTTCTTCCCTAAAAATATTCGTATATATTATTTTCTGTGGTATTAATTAATTAAGTCTAATAAGTCGCGTCTAAGAAATTTATAAACATGAATTCATTTTTTTTGTATATAATAATTTCATAGCATGAGCATGCATTTATTTTTTATTTTTTTTGTGCCTAATTGATTATATTTATTTATTTTGCCCAAAGTTTATTTCTAGCCCATTTGGAATTTTGTTTCTATTTTGAGCCCAAGTTTTCTGAAGCCCAAAGAATTAAGCCCAACTTCTAGAACTTTATTGTTCTTTCCCTTCATATCTTAGTTTTCGAAAAGATCAGCGGGATGGATTTTCATGTCTTTCAAACTCTCAAGGATTATCATATTTCAACCTTATCAGATGTGTGTTGGATAGCTATGAAACCTAATCCCTTCTCTTGCTACAACTAACCCTAAAATTTTGTATAAATAGACAATCTCTTTACCTTCGTTCCTCTCACACAAAAAAAAAACTAGAAAAGAGTAGGAGCTTTAGAATTTTTCAAGAAATATTTTCATAAGGTATGAAGTTTCTGTTGCTGCATGAATTTCTTTTCAAAGATGCGTTGTAGGTAAAGGAAGATAATAGAAATCGATCGTCTTGATTTTTTTTCTATAAAAAAAAAAGAGGAAGAAGAGGAGTCTGTTTCAATTTTTCTCTTGGCTGTTCCAAGTCTGGGGAGAGAAGAGTTTAATGTGTTATTCAAGAACCATATTTGAAGTGGGGCCGCAAGAAAAGTTGTCTGACATGTCTCACACGTTGCTTTCACTATGCTTTTGCTTTTTTTGGACTTTGTGTGAATATGTTGCTATGTATGTATATATATATATGTTATGCATGTATGTATGATGTGGATATAGCTAGGGTAATTATTCTTAGCCACACACACACACGTCACTTTATATATATATATATAATAAAGGTGTTGTATGATAGATGTATATTATATATATATATATATTAGGTGGTACGTGAGTGTGTATATATATATGTGTGTGTGTGTGTGATAGCATGCTTAGTTGTTTCTAACTATATGTATGAAACGTGTCTATATACATATATATTATACATATGAATTGTTCTATGTAATTAGTTGGTTAATATATGGAAAAGAGGATTTTATTGCTATGTGTGTATATGTATTGAACATGCATCATAGATTAGTCTTATGCACAATTTATTTATCTCTTGTCATGCACGATGAAGAAACCGAACTCTCGGCTTTGCTAGAGTTGTGATCAAAGTTGGCTCCAAAGTTGAGACAACTTTGCATACGCAGCGGAAATTTAAATATAGAACAACGAATTGGAATTTTCACGAGATTATATTTCTATAACCTCGTGAAGTGCCTCAGGGCAAAATCTTCACTATATAAAATATGTGAATTACAAAAACACTACTAGACAAATGCTAACTAAACCTCAAGACACTTTATCTCTTCCTTCATAGAAAGTTGAGACTAAAGTTGTCTTAATCAAATCTAGTAGAAACTCTATGAAAATATGAAAAACTCGATCTATACAATCTTTAAAATGCTCGCTGGACTCGTGTGTCTAAACTATGAATATGAATCCTATCTATACACAACTAAAATCTTGATCTCTACTCCAAGCAATAAACACGATCTCCACTTCTCCATTAATTGCTAGATTTGCGCCTCAAGCAAGCTTATCCCATGAAAATAGGAACAACCAAATCTTCATCTTTATCTCTTATGGCTCAGTCAAACACATATGACAAAAACATCTCAACCATATCCTACACACAATAAAGCAAAGAAAGACAAAATAATAACATAGATAAATATCGAACCTAACGGTTCCAACAATCTCCCCATTTTTGTCTTTCTTTCCAAAACCAAACAATCTTAAGTAAAATATGATTCTCCCCCTGAAACAAATAAACACAGAGCATAATGCTCCCCATGTGAAAAATAAGCACTTATGGTTAGATGAGCAAAGTTGCTCCCCTTGTCAGAACAACTTCAAGATAGATTGATCATCAAAATATCATACCCAATCTGACAGATCAAATTTCCATAAAAAACACCAAAATAAGTTTTAGTTTAAGAAAACTAAACTTCAGCAGACAGATGGATTAGTTGTTCAGAGACCAAAACAAAACATAAGGAAAATATTAGTTGTTCAGAAATTCTTCCATCCACAAAAAGAATTTTACTGCAACAGACTACAGCCTTCATTCCTTGTCCTCATCTTGGCCTGCACCTCCTCCTTGACAGCTTGGTCCTTCATCTCTCCCTTTTTGGAAAGAAAGAAACCTTTGTAGCACACGCCGCTGTCTCTCAAAGATTGTGATCTGCTCCGTCAAGAAATAAATTTGTTCCTGCAAAATAAACACAGGAACAAAACAATAGATTTCTTCGGTTGGAGCATCTTTGTCAGTCACTTCAATCCAGGGAAGATCTCGGGTGTGGGTGTCAGCAAGGAAAGCTTGTTGGACAGTCTGTAAAGGCAGCCTATTGGAGAGAACATCCTTTTTGGTGAGTTTAAGACCTTGATCAACCAGCATGTTGAATATCAGAGAATGGACACTGAGCTTTTTGTTTGATTTGGTCATGGCAACTTCGGATATGGAGTTGAACATCTGTTGCCCTAAGTTCACTTTCTCCCTTTTGAAAACTTTGTACATCAAACATACGTGATCAAAAGGCACAGTAGTCGTGTTAGAGGTAGGTAGCCAATTTGAAGCACAGAATTTTGTGAAGAACTGAGAACAATGAGGTAAGAACTGAAGCAAGCCTGTTTGGCTTCTTATGTGCAACCCACTGTTCTGCCCTTCCACCAGTCACAACTTCAGCCATTTTGGCCTCAAACTCATCATCAACTTCATCATCATCCTCAACAACATTAGGCACACCTAGAAACTTGTTTATACGTGAAGGAGTTATAGTAAAGGCCTTCCCACGCACATACACCTTCCCATACAACTTAGAGGAGTGATTACTTAACTCATGAGTTAAATTCACATAGAAATAACGAACTACCTCAGTCACATACGGTTTAACATAAGTCACAGAGCCCAGCACTTTCCTTTTCTCCAAAAACATAACCAAATTATGGGATGCAAAATATTTCAAATCCACAGACTCATCATTCAAAATTTCCCTACTCTTAAAGTGTTCCCAATTTCTTCTACCAACATCAGAATAAAACAAAAGAGAGAGAGCCTTTGATACCTCAATATCCGACTTAGAATCATTGATGTTCTCGACCGGAGAGGCTTCTCGTTTTCCAGACTTCCCTTTGGACTTGGGCGACGAAGTGAAAATCATTTTTCGCTTTCCTTTCCGAGATACCTCGATCTCATCCTCAAGCTCCTCGTTGGTCTCCAACTGATGAGCAGAAGGTGTGTGCTCGTCAGATTCTCCATGGAATGAGGCTTCCACTTGCTCATCATCATCAGGGTCACTATCGACCTGAATGGGTTCCTCTAGAGCTTTCGAAGTACTACCGGCTCGGGTCAGTCTTTTGGACCGACGAGCAGAGGGAACCCTTTTAGCTTTTGAGGGCTTTTTCTTCGGAAGTGATGGGGTCGGTGAGGGAAGAGTCTCTTCTTGCGGATCGTGATCGATAGAGGAAAAAGGGACCTCAATAGGATGGCCTTCGCAAAAATCAGTCTCTTGAGTAGGATAAGTCGGGTCAACTTGGCGGTCGGCAAGAACAAGAGTATCAAGCTCTGGACACTCAAACGATAGCATCACAATCCCGGTCGGAGCAATAATTATTGCTTTGTCAGTCACCAGCGGCAGGACGGAGGACTGCGGCGGAGGCGATGCTGGCAGAGGTAGTGGCTTGGACTGAGCCTCCGATCTTCCAATCTCTGGAGAGATTTCCATCGGTGCATTCCCACGAGATAATGAGAGGTGAACGCTCGGCCGGAGGAGGGAAGTCGTCTCTTGAGACAGTAACCGAAAGGGATTCGGTGTAAGAGGGTGAGGCGGTGGAGTGAGGGTTGGTTGAGGGGGAAAAGACGAGAGATGACGGATATAGGCGGTGGCTTCTGGGTCACTCATGAACTCTTAGAGCTGCTTGATTTTCTCAGGAGTCATGGTAGATGGCGACGGTGAGAGCTTGGAGACGATGAGGGAGGGAGACGAAAAGTTTTTCGGAAAAGATAGCTTTTGAGTGAAGAGCTTGAGTGAAAATCTGATTTGATGAGATATGTAGCAGAATAGAGATAGGAGAGAGACAAGGTGGAGATGGGAATTTTAAACATAAAGAGTAACAAACAGATTCGTCCCGCCATAAAAATAGGAGTCAAAATCATTAAAGATATAGTCAAAATGAGATATTAAAGGAGAAGTAAGATACACTTCCAGATACATTCAACTGAATTTCAAAACAAAATTTTCTTTTTCCTTTTTTTTTATTTTTTTTTTATTATTTTGTTGAGCAACTGTTGTCAAAGGATAAATCAAAATCAGAACACTTTCAATACATCATATAAACCTAATCAAGAAGAGGAACAGATGGTGAATATATGAATAACCAAGAGAATCTTATAAAAGCCACTTATCAAAGGTCTTTGACCTAGTTATACCATTTTATAAGAACGATCATGATTTCACCTTTTACAGGCTTTTTCATCCTCGAATCTGCTCAACTTCGCAGTTAACTATGATATACCAAAAGTTGTGACAACAGTTGGGCCAACATTCGGTATCACATCATACATAAGCCAAGAGATTTTCTCAAGATCGAGAATCTCTCATAGCTTATAGCTTTAGTAAACATATCAGCCAGTTGAACATCTGTACTAATATACTCCAACTTTAATAACTTCTTTTCAACTAAATCTCTAATAAAGTGATACCTTAAATGGATATGTTTCGACTTTGAGTGATGAACAGGGTTCTTGGCAAGGTTGATTGCGCTTGTATTGTCACACATCATCACCAAGGGGTTGCTCTCTAGACCATAGTCATCCAACATTGACTTCAACCATATCAATTGTGTGGCACAGCTCCCGGCAGCTACATACTCCGACTCGGCTGTTGATAGTGAAATGCAGTTTTGTTTCTTAATATGCCATGAAATGAGGTTGTTTCCCAAATAGCAGCATTCACCACTTGTGCTCCTTCTGTCGTCGGTCTCTCCAGCCCAATCGGCATCACTGTACCCGACTAGGTCTGTGAAAGTGTCCTTTGTGAACCAAAGTCCAAGTTCACAAGTACCAGCGACATAACGTATGATTCTTTTCACTGCTTTCAAATGCCCCTCTTTTGGGCATGATTGAAATCGAGCACATGCACACACACTGTACATAATATCTGGCCGACTTGCAGTCAGATACAGGAGGCTCCTATCATTGATCTGTACAAAGTTGGGTCAACTTCAGCCCCAACTGCATTCTTTGACAGTTTCTCCGTTGTGCTCATAGGGGTTCTCATGTGTTTTGCACTTTCCAGACCGAATTTCTTCACAAGGTTCTTTGCATATTTTGTCTGAGAAATGAATACTCCGTTCTCCTTTTGCTTGACTTGAAGTACGAGAAAGTTGCTAAGTTCCCCAACCATACTCATTTCGAAAGAGGTAGACATGGCTTCCACGAATTCTTTCAAGGCTTTCTCACTTGTTGACCCAAATACTATGTCATCGACATATATTTGAGTTATCGTTAGAAAGTTATTCTCCCTTTTTAGAAAGAGTGTCCTATCCGCATGTCCCCTGTAAAAACTAAAATCAAGCAAAAATTCGGTTAACCGACTATACCAAGCTCTAGGAGCTTGCTTTAGTCCATAAAGGGCCTTGTGTAGCTTGTACACATGATCGGGCTTTGTTGGATCTTCGAATCCTTTGGGCTGTTCCACATATGCCTCCTCTTTCAAAACTCCATTGAGAAAAGCTGCCTTAACATCCATTTGATGAAGAGTGATGTTGAGATAACATGCAATGGCAAATAAAAGCCTAATCGACTCTATTCGTGCAATCGGAGCAAAAGTTTCATCATAGTCTATGCCTTCTACCTGAGTATATCCTTGGGCAACTAAGCGAGCCTTATTTCTAATGATATTCTCAAATTCATCAGTTTTATTTTTGAATATCCACTTAATTCCAATAACATTTACTCCAGAAGGTCTGGGCACGAGTGTCCAGACTTTGTTCCTCACGAACTCAAGTAACTCGGCTTGCATTGCACTAATCCAAAATTCATCCTTTAAGGCTTCAGCAGCATTCTTAGGTTCAATCATGGACAAGAACACAATCGTGCCAACTTCATGTATGACACATGATAAACACACCATCCTTACCATTTCCTTGTAGTTGGCAATTGCTTTCCCTCTTGTTCAGACCCCTTCGTTAACATCTCCAATGACTTGGTTTATTGGATGATCTTTGCGAATTCTTTTTGGTGGGTCCCTTCTTATACTGCCTTGTTTCTGTTGGTCTCATAGATATTATTGGAAGATCTTACCCCTGAGATCACATGATTCCCATTGTTGTCCATCACAGTACACCTTTCTTTATCAAAGATGACACTGAAGTTGTCATCACAGAGTTGGCTGATGCTTATGTTGGGGTTTTTTCGAATTAAACCACCGCAGGACCATTTGGTTGTTCATTAATCCGTGTTTATGCAAATCATAATTTTATGTAACATGCATGTTTATCACAGTCTATACAAAAAACATGCAAAGTAGATTCAAATCTAATAAAGCGGAAGACATAGAAACGAATCTACTTACAAATCGATAGACGGTCTGTGGACAAGATTAAAGATCTAATCTTGCTGTTGAATGAACTGTAGTTGGCACCACCTAGCACTCAAAAAATCAACCACCACTGTATTCCACTCCAAGATCTTCTGTTGTATTCCCGGACTGTATCTAGATTCAGAGTGGGCTGAAATCTACTAGATAGAATTGTGAAATCTGTGGATAACTTTGAGAGACTAAGAGGGGCTGATTTCCTATGAATAATATCATCAAAATTTCTTGCCCCCCTTCCCCTTATATATAGGGAGGGGCGAAATTTCATGTTCCAGCCCTATTGGGCTGGGCCTCTATCTCAAGTTCAATATCCAGTCCACTTTCAGTCAATTGGGCTACAACAGGGATCTAGAAGAATATTAAATTGGTCCACTAATTTATTTAATATCCAATATCCAATAAACCTAGGATATAATTAAATAAATTAAGTTTTACTTTTATTCCACTAAAGAAGTAAAACTGACCTACTAATTTAATACATATTTACGAATACGCTTTCTCCTTTAGTCCAGCCATTCCCCGTGTTTAAGATATAATGTTCATTAATTAATTATGTAAGCCTCTGACAGCTATAATTAATTAACATCTAAAACCTTGAGTAGTACCACACAAGCTTTATTCATGTACGGAATAAATTCCACCTACAGGGTTTCAACATGAACTTGTGCTTCCTCAAGAGAACATCATCAACCTGGCGCACCAGGACACAGTGCTCATGCATACTGCTCGAGACATCATGTATACATTTTTATTACCCAAGATATCGAATTCGATCTACGAAAAGATCTCACCCATTGATAAATCAAAGTAATAAACAACACACACATATGCTCGCCAATATCACATAAGTTCAGAACCCGAATTCTGTGGATCTTTATTCTCTCAGTAACTGGGTCAGAGACAGAGAATAGTATCCTATCGTGATCCTCCTTAATACACTAACGAGTGTATTAGAATAATCAGTTAGCCAAGATAAACTAACTTATCAGATTATTCTACGGTGTACCGATGGTGTGTTCAGGACCATCTAAGACGTGAGCTATTTAATACATTACAAGGTTCTAATGATATGATCTTACCGTGTGACTCCCTACACCATATCATCTACAATGTAAGTATATGGAACATTGCATAAAACAATTATAGAACATAATCTAAATGCAAACAGTGACTGCAATAACTTTTATTTCATATCATCATATCATCAGAAAAGTATACAAAGACAAGTCTTCCAGTATACAAAACCAACAATCTCCCACTTATACTTGAAGCATGTCTTTCAAGCATAATAATTAACTGGTAAACTCTCCAATCTAAAACTATCAACTCAAACTGCGCTACCGGGTCTGCATCTCACTCCCATTTTCTCCACGTGACCATCAAAGGTCTTAGCCGCCAGGCTCTTCGTGAATGGATCAGCCAGGTTGTCCTCAGATGCAATCTTAACCACCGCCACGTCTCCTCTCTTAACGATTTCTCGTATAAGATGGTACTTTCTCTCTATGTGTTTACTTGCTTTGTGAGCTCTGGGTTCCTTCAAATTTGCCACTGCACCAGAATTATCACAGTATATCGTGATAGTCTTAGGCAAATCAGGAACCACGCCCAAGCCCACTAGGAACCCGCGGAGGAAGACAGCCTCTTTTGCAGCCTCAGAGGCAGCTACATACTCAGCTTCCATGGTGGAATCCGCAATGCATTTCTGCTTAATGCTCCTCCATGCGATGGCTCCACCTCCTAATGTAAACACATAGCCCGAGGTAGACTTACTCTGATCTTTGTCAGATTGTAAATCTTAGTCCGTGTAACCCAAAGGTACTAGACTGTCAGAGCGGAAAACCAACATATAATCTCGAGTCCTTTTAAGGTACTTGAGAATGTTTTTGACCGCAGTCCAGTGACCTTGTCCAGGGTTAGACTGATATCTGCTTACCATGCCAACGGCATAGCATATATCAGGCCTAGTGCATAGCATAGCATACATCAAACTTTCCACAGCCGAAACATATGTTACTTTCTTCATTTCCTCTATCTCAGACTGTGTTTGGGGACACATTTCCTTGGATAGATGAATTCCATGTCTGTAAGGTATAAAACCTTTCTTGGAATCTTGTATGCCAAATCTAGCTAGCACTGTATCGATATAAGTCACCTGGGACAGACATAACATCCTTTTCTGGCGATCTCGAATAATCTTGATGCCAAGGACATGTCCGGCTTCACCCAGATCCTTCATATCGAACTGCTCGGACAGCCACACCCTAATGTTTGACAACGCCTTCTTACTGTTTCCAATAAGCAAAATGTCATCAACATAAAGTACGAGGAATGCCACCACGTTTCCATTACATTTCTTGTACACACAGCTCTCATCCGGACTTTGCGCGAATCCATATGACTGGATAACCTCATCAAATCGGATGTTCCAAGATCTCGATGCCTGCTTAAGTCCATAAATGGATCTCTTAAGCTTACACACCAAGTGCTCTTGGCCCTTAGCAATGAATCCCTCTGGTTGTTTCATGTGAATGTTTTCCTCAAGACTTCCGTTTTGGAAAGCTGTCTTGACATCCATCTGCCAGATCTCATAATCCAAATGAGCAGCAATAGACAAGAGAATCCGAATTGACTTAAGCATGGCTACCGGCGAAAAGGTTTCCTCATAATCGATCCCTTCTTTCTGAGTATACCCTTTTTCCACCAATCTAGCTTTGAAGGTTTCAACCTTCCCATCAGATCCTCTCTTGCGCTTGTAGACCCACTTACAGCCAATGGGTTTTACCCCATCTAGTGGTTCTACAAGTTTCCAGACTTGATTGTGATCCATAGATCCAATCTCAGAATCCATTGCAGTTTTCCAAGAATCTGCATCTTTATCTCGAATTGCCTCGTCATAGGTCCTGGGATCCAATTCATTGAGACCCTCTGGGAAATCTGAAGCCTCTCCCAGACCAATGAATCTATCAGGTTGGCGTACAACCCTCACACTGCGACGAGGCAGTTCCTGTACTTCTGTGACACATTGTGCAGTGTTTGGTAGTTCCTCTTCTTGTACAACTGGTGTAGGATTCGATCCACCCCTTAACTCCTCAAGGATGATGTGACTACTTGGTTTGTGGTTTATGACATAGTCTTCCTCTAAGAATCGAGCATTGGTGCTAACAATGATCTTCTGATCCTTAGGACTATAAAACAAACCACCTTTCGTTCATCTAGGATATCCAACGAACAGCCTTACATCAGTATGAGGAGCCAGCTTATCAGCTTCCTTGTCCAACACGTGTGCTGGGCTACCTCAAATCCGAATATGGTTCAAACTGGGCTTTTGTCCAGTCCATAGTTCTGTGGGTGTAGCAGGAACTGATTTCGATGGAACCAAGTTAAGAATATAAGCTGCTGTTTCCAGGGCATATCTCCAGAACGAAATAGGCAACTCAAAATAACTCATCATCGATCTAACCATCTCTAACAATGTACGATTCCTTCTTTCCGCCACGCCATTCTGCTGTGGCATTCCAGGCGCAGTCAATTGGGATGTAATCCCACTCTCTGCCATGTAATCCCTAAATTCACTTGAGAGGTACTCGCCACCATGATCAGAACATAGTGACTTGATACTTCTGCATGTTCGTTTCTCCGCTTTCGCCTTAAACTCTTTGAATTTCTCAAAGCATTCAGACTTGCGACGTAACAGGTAGATATAACCATATCTAGAGTAATCATCAATGAGAGTGATGAAATACTCGAACCCTCCTCGAGCTTGAACTGACATAGGGCCGCATAGGTCAGAGTGAATCAAATCTAATAGCCCTTTGGATCTATTTCCTTTTGACTGGAAAGGACGCTTGGTCATTTTACCTTCCAAACAGGATTCACACAAAGGAAACGATTCCAGTACCAAAGAAGACAATGGTCCATCATTTACAAGCCTTTGTATCCTCTTAAGGTTAATATGACCTAGCCTTAGATGCCAAAGATAGGTTTGATTCAATTCCGAAGGTTCTTTTCTCTTGTTAGGGTTTGTGATCGATGTATTCAACAGTTGTCTTTGCGTAGTGTTTTCAGTTGGTTTAAGAAAGTATAAGTGTCCATCCAATGTGCCAGAACAGATAAAATGTTTACCACTAAAGATAACTACTTTGTTATCAAAAGAAACAGAATATCCATCAATAATCAATTTAGAAACTGAAATCAAGTTTCGCCTAAAACCGGGCACATAAAGATAATCTTTCAAAACCAAAGTTCTATCACTACTAAAAGGTAAAACAACGTCTCCCACTGCAACAGCCGCCACTCTCGTAGCATTGCCCATGTAGACGGTGATCTCGTCCTCACTCAGTTGTCTTTTTACCAGGAACCCCTGTAAAGACATGCAAACATGATCAGTAGCTCCAGTATCTACTACCCATGACTGGGTAGAACAAGTTGCTAAACATGTTTCCACAACCAGAGTGTGAGATGTACCTCTCTTCTTCTTCTTGTTAGGACACGCCGCCTTCCAGTGACCTGGTTGGCCGCACTTGAAGCACTTAGTCTTCGACTTGAATTCCTCAGGAGGAATCTTTGCCTTTGGCTTCTTCACCTTAGACGCCTCATCTGCAGCCTTCTTAGGTGCGTTTCTCTTCTTCCTTTTTCCACCAGAAGAAGACGCTCCTTTTTCAGCTATGTGGGCCTCAGGATTGCTCTTTTGGAGCAATTCAGCCGTCTGAAGATCTATGAGTAGTTCAGTCAGGCTGACATCCCTTTTAATCATGTTAAAATTCAGCCTGAACTGCTCAAACTTCGAAGACAAGCTATGAAGAACAATGTCGATTTGAGAATCGCCATCTAGTTCTCCACCCAAGGTCTCGATCTCAGATAAATACCCCATCATCTTGAGAACGTGATCCCTAACAGGTGTGGAGTCAGACATTCTCGCATCCATTAGTTTCTTCATTGCCAAATGGCGTGCCGAGCGGTTCTGATGATCGAATAGCTGCCTAAGGTTGTACATGATATCATAAGCAGTTTTCATAGGCTCATGCTGATGTTGCAACACACTTGACATAGATGCCAAAATGTAACAGCGCGCTATCTCATTAGACCTAAGCCACTTATCATATGCAACCTTTTGAGCTTCGTCAGAACCCTCATCTAGCGTCTGAGGACAAACCTCTTCAAGCACAAACTTGTGTCCCTCAGCAACAAGAACTAAGTTAAGGTTACGAATCCAGTCATTGTAGTTTTCACCGACAAGTTTGTTTTCTTTGAGGATTAAGGACAGATTGGAGAGTGCCATTGATGATATGAAATAACTGAAATTAAACATGTAGTACAGTCACATAACAAGTTTAGGATAGATAGTATATCATCGAAAGCCTCAAAAAAATTATATACTTTTCCACCGACACTTTAAAAACATCTTTTATAAGCCACGATAGTGTGGACATTTATAAAAAAACATCTTTAAATAGGTTAAACCTTTAATTTGCCTCCAGTTGAGTTTCCTTACAATAAGCAAATTAATAGCCGGATAATTAACACGGTCATGTAATCGTCTAACTGATAAGCCACGATCGTGTGGACGTTTATCAATAAATTACATCTAAGTGTGCACACCATTATCTTCGCACCAAGATCACTACTCGAATTTAACCGCTCCAGATGGAGGAGTCAGTTAGTCCTAATAGTGTTCTACAGCTATCCATTTAGGAGATTTAATTTCTAGAGAAATCTGTGATATGACACATCCGATATGGAGGAAGACCGATGTCAACGCGCATGCCCATCACTTCTCAATTAAACCAGATTTTAATGGAGACCATATGAGATTTCTACATACTTTGGTATGAATCTCTCCCACTTAGTTATTTATGTTTGAGGTTTCATTTTATCCCATTATCGAACATGCAAACATCACATAAAATGATAAACATCCATTGCATGCTTCAACATAATAAGCAACAGTAATATTCCAACTATCATGGCTTATATCTCATGTTGATTGATGAGATAAAACTGGAAAGTCAGCTCCGAAACAGGCTAGGAACCGCCGCCCCTTCACCGCGCCTCGCCGAAAATCCTAGCTCCATTTAGGGTTTCGGGACGTGAACCGGTGAACCTTCATTTTTGGTGCTGAACCACTTTCCTTCTTTTGAGTTGATCTCCGATCTTTATTCAATACAGACTATCTATTCCAAAAGGAAAAATCTAATATTGCTAGAATAAAAATTACAACTCAAAAACTCATCTAACAGCTTTATATCTATTACATTAAAACAACGTAAAATAAAACCTAGACCTAATCCATGGATTTTCTCATGGATTAAAATCACGTAGCCAAACCGGCATACGGCCAACATTCATTCAACATAAACATACATCACATAAAATAAAGGAACCATGATAGTTGGTAAACCTGCAAACAAACACAGTCTACAAAACCAACAATCATGTATTATATGATCCACATAAAATAACATATGATATCTATGCATGAATATTAAATAATAATCGAATTTTACAATTAATTAAATTAATTAATTCGATATTATCCACAAGATAAAAATTGGAAATTAAAATAATTATCTACCAATTTTAATCTTGTTATTTTCGAAAATATCACTTAAATAAATCTGGAAATTATTAATAATTATCCACCAAATTTATTTAATATTTTCTAGCCACCCTAATTAAATAATAATTGGATATATTGATATAAATCAAAAATCTAATCCAAATATTATCCATAAGAATCTAAATCTTCAAGGATAAAGTTTGGAGATTTGATTCCAATCCAAAATCTTCCAAAACTTATCCAAATTTAAAATCTTATCACAATTGGATTTTGATAATTATTTGTATATATCCAAAATCACCTTATCCAATTTTAATTACATAGATTTTCGAAAATATCTAAATAATAAATCTGGAAATTTGATCCATTTCAAATTCTTCCAAATTTAAAATTCTATTTTCAAATCTATCTAGATTAAAATTAGGTAAATTAAGATATACATCAAATAACATCAAATCTTTAATCCAACAACCAAATTTTCGATCCACATTAATTAATAAATCTGGAAATTTGATTTTCATCAAAATCTTCTCCAAATTAATTTATTAAAAATCGAAAAATTACACAATATTTCACATTTGGAAATTTTGACATTAATCAAAAAACTATTCCAAATTATATAGCTATAGGTTTCGAAATTTTCAAGAATAAAAATCTGGAAATTTTGATCCACTTCAAAAATTACCAAATTTAAAATTCTAATTTCAAACCTATCTAGATTAGAATTAGGAAATCTTTGATATACATAAAAAATCACCAAATCCAAATCTAACCATCAAAAATTTCGAACCTATCCAAATTAAATCTGGAAATTTTGATGTAGATCAAAAATTCATCCAAATTTAATTATAGTGTTCGAAAATTTTAACACAAAAAATTAGGGAATTTTTAACACATCAAAATCAAAATTTTGAACACCAAATTTTCGACCCCTATGAGAATTAAATCTGGAAATTTGAAGAACATCAAATATCATCCCAAATTTAATCCCATAGTGACCGAAAATTCAAGTACCCTCAAAACTAGAATTTTCGATTTTTACATCTCAAATTCTTCCAAGTTTTGAATACCATAAAATCGAAATACATAGCCAATTAAATCTGAAAATTTAAACACCATAAATTTATCATCAAATTTAATCATGCAATTCGAAATTATGCCCGGATTAATCCTAGAACAGTGCCAAAACCCGCTTTGATACTAGTTGTTGGGGTTTTTCGAATTAAACCACCGCAGGACCATTTGGTTGTTCATTAATCTGTGTTCATGCAAATCATAATTTTATGTAACATGCATGTTTATCACAGTCTATACAAAAAGCATGCAAAGCAGATTCGAATCTAATAAAGCGGAAGACATAGAAACGAATCTACTTACAAATCGATAGACGGTCTGTGGACAAGATTAAAGATCTAATCTTGCTGTTGAATGAACTGTAGTTGGCACCACCTAGCACTCAAAAAATAGACCACTACTGTATTCCACTCCAAGATCTTCTGTTGTATTCCCGGACTGTATCTAGATTCAGAGTGGGCTGAAATCTACTAGATAGAATTGTGAAATCTGTGGATAACTTTGAGAGATTAAGAGGGGCTGATTTCCTATGAATAATATCATCAAAATTCCGTGCCCCCTTCCCCTTATATATAGGGAGGGGCGAAATTTCATGTTCCAGCCCTATTGGGCTGGGCCTCTATCTCAAGTTCAATATCCAGTCCACTTTCAGTCAATTGGGCTACAACAGGGATCTAGAAGAATATTAAATTGGCCCACTAATTTATTTAATATCCAATATCCAATAAAACTAGGATATAATTAAATAAATTAAGTTTTACTTTTATTCCACTAAAGAAGTAAAACTGACCTACCAATTTAATACATATTTACGAATATGCTTTCTCCTTTAGTCCAGCCATTCCCCGTGTTTAAGATATAATGTTCATTAATTAATTATGTAAGCCTCTGACAGCTATAATTAATTAATATCTAAAACCTTGAGTAGTACCACACAAGCTTTATTCATGTACGGAATAAATTCCACCTGCAGGGTTTCAACATGAACTTGTGCTTCCTCAAGAGAACATCATCAACCTGACGCACCAGGACACAGTGCTCATGCATACTGCTCGAGACATCATGTATACATTTTTATTACCCAAGATATCGAATTCGATCTACGAAAAGATCTCACCCATTGATAAATCAATGTAATAAACAACACACACATATGCTCGCCAATATCACATGAGTTCAGAACCCGAACTCTGTGGATCTTTATTCTCTCAGTAACTAGGTCAGAGACAGAGAATAGTATCCTATCGTGATCCTCCTCAATACACTAACGAGTGTATTAGAATAATCAGTTAGCCAAGATAAACTAACTTATCAGATTATTCTATGGTGTACCGATGGTGTGTTCAGGACCATCTAAGCCGTGAGCTATTTAATACATTACAAGGTTCTAATGATATGATCTTACCGTGTGACTCCCCACACCATATCATCTACAATGTAAGTATATGGAACATTGCATAAAACAATTATAGAACATAATCTAAATGCAAACAGTGACTGCAATAACTTTCATTTCATATCATCATATCATCAGAAAAGTATACAAAGACAAGTCTTCCAGTATACAAAACCAACAGCTTATAAGGTTTGCAGTTAGCCCTTCAACATGTGATACGTTGGCCAGTTTTGGGAGTCCAGGGTAGTTCAAGGTACCGCATCCCACAATTTTTCCATTTGATCCTCCACCAAAGGTTACTTCGCTACCATTGACTCTTTGATAGTTTGATAGGTAACATCTAGAACCCGTTATGTGACGTGAGCACCCGCTATCAAAGTACCAAGTTGTTGAGTTATCAACAGTTGATGCAGTGAAGACCACTTGGCAGGTAACTTTGGAGGTAACTTTGGGTCTCCATACCAATTTCTTGGACTTATTCCCTTTGCCTACTAGAATAGGATTTGACAGTTGTTTCCTTAGATGCATCTCCTTCTGATGTTCCTGCAAGAATCTGTGACAGAATGGTTTGATGTGACCCGGAAGAAAACAGTAGTGACAAATGTACCTCCTACGTTTCCTTCTTACAGAAGAGGTGGAAGGAGCCTCTTTGGCTTTAACAAACGGTATTCCATGAGTAGACATGATTTGTGTGAAAGCTTGCTTCACACTGCTATCATAGCCAATGCCATGTGAAGTTACTTGTGTTTGTGCCAGAACTTCATCAAGTTTAGATGTACCAGTGTTGAGTCTTTTGAAGGTCTCATCAGCATGATTGAGTTTAATTCTCATATTGTCTAACTCAGAATCCTTCCTAGTCAACATGGCTTCCAGCTTTGTTAGCGTCGTCTTTTGCACGGAGATTTCTTCATTTTGTGACTCCACAACTTTGCACTGCTTGGTCCACTTAGCATACAAGTCCTTGTAAAGTTCTTACATTTTCAGCAGTAACTCAAGAGTTTCTTCCTCTGTAACTTCCTCTTCAACATCTCCTGCTGCAATCACAACAGTATTAAAACAAAAAAGATTCTCATAATATGATTCATCATACCTATCCGAAGATATCTCAACTTCGGTGGGATCTTCACACACTACAGTTAAGGCTGCATGTTCAATCTGGGCGTCATCTGGGATTTCTTCAACTTGAATCCCAGAGGTGTCCAGCTCACTGTCGCTAAGGGATAAGAAGTTTACAGGTTTTCCCAGCTTTCTGAAGGTATTGACACACTCATTTGCAAAGTGTCCATAACCTTTGCATTCATAGCACTGAACGGTGGCGAAGTCCTTCATTTCTGTTGGCCTAAAATGGTCTGAAGCAGCACGTTTCACAAATTTTGGTTCTTTTCCAGGTGAGGTTATACGTTCATAAAGAACCAGAGACCTAGAAGGATCAAATCAAAGTTTGCGCAGTTCAGAACCTCCCTTCTGTTGTTTTCCTTGGGTGGCACGAATGAGAGAGTTCAGCCTTTCGGTGATAAGAGCAAAGTCAGGATTCTTTACATGAATTTCTTCAAGGTCTTCATCTTCTTCTTCATCATAGGCTGACGTTGCCTTTGAAGATTCCCCAACTGTCAAGGCAATTCCCTTTTACTTGGACGGTCCACTTTTCTCGTTCAACTCCATCTTATACGTCTTTAGGTCATTCATCAATTTGGTGAACTCCAGAGATCCAGTAGTTGAAGCCGTATCAATTGCAACTACTTTCATGTCAAAGCGAGATGTTAGAGTCCTCAATGTAACAACCCGGATTTTCAGAATATAATTAAGTAATTCCTAATTTTAATTAGGATTTATTAAGAGGAATTTAAGCATAATTAGGATGTTTCGGTTCTTAATTGTGTTTTTAGGATTATTTTTTGTAAAATTGTATTTTTGAGAATTTTGATTCCAGCTCAGTTGCAGCCAATTTTGGTCATGTTTGAAAGGCGTTGACCTAAGGAGCATGCCGGTGCTTTCGGATTTTGAATCTGAAGTCGTTTGAGTTCCTAGTGATTTTTAATGCGTTATAAATAGTGTTTTTCCGTAGAAGCGCGTTCGTTAGAAATTTGCGAAATCTCGTGTGTTGACCCGAGCCTTATTCTTTTACGCTTATCTTATAGGGAATTTCTCAAGGAATCTGTTGGCATTCCCGGATTTTTATTCTGAGGTCAATTGAACGCTCGGGAATTTTATTTGTCCCTTGAGTTGAATAGTAACTTTATTTTTGAAAAGAGATTATTTTCTCGTTTTCTTTCAAAATGACTCATTCTTTATTCCGAGTCAAGTTGGTTCAATAGTACTCGAGCTAACGAACCTGTCGGTATTTTCGGATTTAATAAACGAGGTCATTTGGACCTCACCATCGAATAAAGCGCCTTTTATCCGAACCCGATAATTTTAAAGCAGTATTGTTACACTGAAGTAGCTTCCCGTGGAAGCCATAATTTTAGCTATAAATAGCAGCCCTTGCCCTTTGATTTCCTCGCTCATTCCTTCTTCACCCCCATTTCTATAGAGTTGAGAGAGAGAGAGTGGGAGTCCTCTTCGTGAGGGCACCCCAGTGAGAGAGAGAGCGGAGAGGGGCGTCGCGGGGCTGGGGGAGCGCCGCGGGGGCGAGGAGCGCTGCGGGGGCAAGGCAGCCCTGCGGGAGCTGAAGGGCGCCAAGGGGGCAAGGAGCCCCGCGGGGGCGAGGTAGCCCCGCGGGGGCATGGGCGTCGCGGCGGCGCTTGGGCGATGGGCGCTCTCGTGCTGTCCGGCAACTCCGGCACGTTTTCGTACGGAGGTCATAACTTTCGCCTCGGTTGGAACTACGGGGCCCACGAGTACTCAAATCGAAGATATTTCGATGATATACGAGGAAGCAGTGGCCAATTATCCGGAATCTTGATATTTCGAATCGTATTTTCCGTCCCCATTTGTGGTAATTTCAGATGCCTTAATCTTTTAAATTATCACATTTTAAGTTATAGTTAAGGGTCAAGGGTTTAGATATCATTTCGATGTCTTATTAGGAGCTTGAATAAGGTTTCAAGTTATTGATCGACTTCCATATAGATGAGGTGAATCCCGAGGAGGCCCGAGAAAGGATTTTCAGCTCGTTGGTTCGTCTATGCGCTTGTTATCGAGGTGTTCATCATCGAGGTGGGTGGTTCTAAACGAAGTATAAGATTTGAGCTATTAAGCTCTAGAAGCATGTTACGGCAAGGGAAATATCCAATTAAAATATTTTATGCTCTGCCTGTTTAGTCTCTGTACAAGGAAAGGAAAGGAATAAAGTTATATGCATGATATTGTTGAATTGTTATTTGAGTTTGATAAGATAAAGGAAGTTGTCATAAGTTAAGTGAGCTCTCAAGTATGTTTAGATATGCTAGAATTGTTTAAATACGATTGATGCTAGCCTGAGATCTAGAATTGCTTTAATTGCAATCGATGTTTATCCGCGTTCATTTCCTCATATTTGAATGTTTATGATTTGTTAAAGCTCGTATAGTTTAGGATTAAGGATTGCCTTGTTAGTGTAGCGTTAAATCTCTTGTAGGCCGAGATCATGCCCAATTAAGAATTAGCTTTAGATGATTGCTCTAAGCTTGGTATTGCTAGCTAAGTGAAGTAGGTAAGGAATGAGGTTAAGGTTAAGTAAGGAAGGTTAAGGTTAAGTAAGAAAGGAGGTAAAGGAAGGATATAGCTTCTGTTATAAGCAGGTTATCGAGCTCAAAGAAAAGTTTATTTGCATTATCATGCCGTGACCTTCGAGTCACTAATGTTGAACATTTAAAAGTAAAGGGAGTCACTGCTGGGTAATCCCCTCGCATACTCAGAGGATACTTGAGGTAACTCCTTTCTCATCCTAAGGTAAAAATGGTGTAGTAGACAACAGGTTTGAGCCAGGAAAGGAGCCAAGAAAGGAAGTAAAAGGTTTTGCGCCTATGGAGAGGGCTTTTTTTATTTGCTCTCCATATGCCGTCAGTTTATAATTGGATATTCCAAAGTTTATTAAAGAGTTTTCTCGTAAAACCCCACTAAGTACATTAGTGCTCTCACCCTCTTTTTCAAATGTTTTCAGGTTGAGATGCTGAGGCCGGTGACGTGCTGCTGGTAGGGTTGTCTGAGTTGTTTGAGGTTTCAAGTTTGTTGCTCTATATGGTTACATGTTTTTCTTCCGCTAAGTTTCTGCTAAGTACTCTGATGTTAGTATTTAGTCTTGAGATGTGTAACTTGATTCTTGATAGTAGCATGTTTTAAATGCTATGAATCCTAGTTATCAATAAAGTCTTTGAAGCATGATCTTCTGACATACCCGTCTATGCCTTTATTGATTCCTAGTTATTTGAATAGTCATACCTGTTGAGCAATCTGGTATCTATTCATCGTCAGTTGACTTGTGAATAAGTCTTGAATGCTTGTTATTATTTTTTGCCTACAAAGAGGCTTTTCTTTCCAAGCATGATTATGTTCGTTCAAGTTAATCTTAAGTTGTTTTCTTGGTTCGTCCTATGATTAGGACAATAAGATATATTTGACTCCGACCTATTTATGGGTCTTAGTCGATGTGACCTTTGATGAGGTCTTGTTTATTTGAATAGTCAGACTCCTATCTGTTTGTCTTTGGATTCTGTTTAAATTTCGGTTGGCCTATGTTTTGGCATTCCTTTGACTCGATTGAATCCTTTGACTCCTTTGATTCGTTGAAAGCGATAGTTCTTCGAAGTTATAAAGTTAAGTTGTCTGAGTTCTTGAGGCGCTAACTTAGTTTAATTCTAAAAACTCCCCCTAGATTTCTTATTTTTCGTGCTATTTTACGCACAACAACCCCGTCCCCATCCTCGGGACCGGGCTGTTACAGATGGTATCAGAGCAGGCTTGCAACTCTGCAGACCTGTCTCTTCTTAAAGTTTGATTGAGTTCTATGTGAATATGGAATTGTTCAAAGGTATTAATCAACAACCCCTAGCTCATCATCACCCTCGCATCTTCAACAAAGCTAAGGTATGATTGAGTTAAAGTATATCTATTATATTTGGTATAACTTTTTGAAAGTACAGGATGAGGAGAAAAGATTTGAGCAAGACAAGGTTAGTCGATTTTTTAGAGTCGAACATTATTTCTTTAGAAATAAAATTTTTGGTTATACCAAAGTTTAAAGTGGAACTTATTGAAGTAAGTTCTAGATTGATATTTTAAGAGTTTTGAGTCATTAAGGACTCGATCAAGAAGCAAATCTTTTCAGAATATTATTTTCTGCAGATACTCGAACTATTTCGGTCATTTTAGACCGTTGAAAATTTTGAGTAGAGTTATAAAGTTCGAAAGTTGATTTGAAAATCATCTTTGTGATAAAGGCTCGTCTACTGCCCATAAGAAAAGAATTTAAGGATGAGTTAAGGATGAACGAGGCATAGAGAATATAGTTAGAACATAGACTATAGCGAGCTTGAATTAAGGAGAATTCTAGAATTCCCTTTAGGTTCTCTTATGAACCTAGATTGAGTAATTTCCTTCTCAAGGAGCTAGAGTTAAGTAGGGATGTTCGAAAGAACATTTATAGAGTGCTCATAAGAAGGATAAATGATTTTGAGATTTTAGTAGAATCGAGAAGAAGGTCATGAAGTTCAGTTTCGAGCGATAAGCAAGAAGAGGGGCAGTCAAGATAAAGGTGAATTATTAGAGTGGCGCAGCGGAAGCGTGGTGGGCCCATAACCCACAGTACATTCGAGGTCATGTCACGTTCGATGCCCAGAAGTTATCGCTTGTTTCAAGCCGATTAATAAAGATGAAGATTGTCGTCGCAACCATAGCCAAGAGAGTTTGAAGATATATCGGTGTTCTACCAAGCTTCCAAGAGACGTTGAAGTCAAGTTATATTGAGTCTAGAAGGATCCATAGATCAAGTCGCTTTACTGTGTCCCATTCGATAGATAAAAAGAGATCCTGGATATCATTTTTTTTTACCAGGCGCAGCCATTTGAATCCAGCCGACTCATGCTTTTTCATAGCAACCTCGCCAAGAAGAAGGTACGTGATGCTTAAGGTAAAGAGAGAAGACCCAAAGAACAAGATCATTAAGAAGATAGACCTAGTGTTCGAAAGATTGAGAGTTTCAGTTTGATAGAAGTTTTTGTTGAGTCTATTTATTCATTCTCTTGTCAATAGAATCGATTTGTTCATTCTCTTTTGGAATCGATTTATTCTCTTGTTAATTGAATCAATTGCCCTTCAATAGCTTTGTATCAATTGAAATTCTCCATTTATACCATTTGAAATTCTTTGATTATATCCGCTTGGATAATTTACCATTCTTTGTATGGTACTTCTTTGATCATCAAGAATCAGTAATAGCATTTCCTTGATAGGCTATGCTGACGCCTTTGAGAGAATATTTTAGCACGGTTTTCAGTTGCTAACCGTTGATTTCTTCCATATCTTTGTTATGTGCGAGAATCCTTCAAGTTTATAAGTCCTCTGAACAGGAAATATTTTTGGCATATATAACCAAGTGTTATATTCTTTCTAGATTTTGACTTTGTCAAGAAATTATTGATTAAGATAAAGTCCTCACTCAGAGGCGTTCATTTATTTTACTCCTACTCATAGAACTCGAGTGTGGATCTTGGAATGAGGCAGAGAGTTATAGTAGTATTCCTTTTAGTCAAGGTTGGAGGAATAAGAGATAGTATTTCCTAGCAGGAAGTAGAATCCAAGTAAGCGCCAGATAGTATTCTCTAAGTTTAGGACATACTTTTTCAAGAAGATTTCTTAGCTCGTTGCATTTGGAGGCAATCTAAGGAATGACGGCAGGTAAGTTCCGAGCGTGCAGTTGAAAGTCCAGACGTGCAATCATTACACCTGCAAGCGATGGTGACCACTAGCAAAATCCATGAAGTCAGGCAACTGCTTCGAGAAAAAGAGACAACTGCGACGAAGAAGTTTTGATTTAAGTTGCGTTGAGAATTTAAGTTTGGAGCACATCACGAAGTACGCCCCAAGAAGACGAAGAAGTCAAACCTCAAGAAGTTAAAGGTGAAGATAAAGTGAATTTTCAACGTGATAGAGCGTGCGAGCTACCATCGAAGTAGGTGTCTGATTTTTCGAGTTTATCGTCTAGTTCGAATTCGTTAAAATTTTCTCAAGGTTGCGTGAAGTAAAGTCAGAAGTAAAAGTAAAGCCAAGAGAAACAAGAGAATGATGGACTTGTTGAGATTGTCCGTGCACGAGGAGCAAGTTTGGTGAATTTTTCTTTTATTTATTTCATTGCTCGAATAGTTTCTAGAGGTCCGCTCGAATGCAAGATCATAAAGAGTTCGTGTGAAGCGGTATTTCGACAGAGATTTCATTAGGAAGAAAAGGTAGAAGATGCTCAGGCTTTGAAGAAGAAAAGATAACAATTACAGAAGTATTAGTCCTGTGTGAGGACTATTTTATAAAGGAAGGCTTCAGGCTATTCTTAGCCCTATAGTAAAGGTTTCAAACCTACGTTGTTTCGGTAAGGCCTTAAGTTCTTGAAAAGGAATCCAGATCTCTGTTGAGATGAAGTAAATTTCGGGACGAAATTTTTTTTAAGGGGTGTAGGATGTAACAACCCGGATTTTCAGAATATAATTAAGTAATTCCTAATTTTAATTAGGATTTATTAAGAGGAATTTTAAGCATAATTAGGATGTTTCCGTTCTTAATTGTGTTTTTAGGATTATTTTTCGTAAAATCGTATTTTTGAGAATTTTGATTCCAGCTCAGTTGCAGCCAATTTTGGTCATGTTTGAAAGGCGTTGACCCAAGGAGCATGCCGGTGCTTTCGGATTTTGAATCTGAAGTCGTTTGAGTTCCTAGTGATTTTTAATGCGTTATAAATAGTGTTTTTCCGTAGAAGCACGTTCGTTAGAAATTTGCGAAATCTCATGTGTTAACCCGAGCCTTGTTCTTTCACACTTATCTTATAGGAAATTTCTCAAGGAATCTGTTGGCATTCCCGGATTTTTATTCTGAGGTCAATTGAATGCTCGGGAATTTTATTTGTCCCTTGAGTGGAATAGTAACTTTATTTTTGAAAAGAGATTATTTTCTCGTTTTTTTTCAAAACGACTCATTCTTTATTCTGAGTCAAGTTGGTTCAATAGTACTCGAGCTAATGAACCTGCCGGTATTTTTGGATTTAATAAACGAGGTCATTTGGACCTCGCCATCGAATAAAGCACCTTTTATCCGAACCCGATAATTTTAAAGCAGTGTTGTTACACTAAAGTAGCTTCCCGTGGAAGCCATAATTTTGGCTATAAATAGCAGCCCTTCCCCTTTGATTTTCTCTCTCATTCCTTCTTCACCCCCATTTCTGTAGAGTTGAGAGAGAGAGAGTGGGAGTCCTCTTCGTGAGGGCACCCCAGTGAGAGAGAGAGCGGAGAGGGGCGACGCGGGGCTGGGGGAGCACCGCGGGGCTGGAGGGCGCCGCGGGGGCGGGCGCCGCGGGGGCAATGCAGCGCCACGGGGGCTGAAGGGCGCCGAGGGGGAAAGGAGCCCCGCGGGGGCGAGGTAGCCCCGCGGGGGCATGGGCGCCGCGGCGGCACTTGGGCGCGCTGGCGCGCTCGTGCTGTCCGACAGCTCCGGCACGTTTTCGTACCGAGGTCATAACTTTCGCCTCGGTTGGAATTACGGGGCCCATGAGTACTCAAATCGAATCTCTTTAGATTATCTACGAGGTAGCAGTGGCCAATTGTCCGGAATATCGATATTTCGAATCGGATTTTCCATCCACATTTGTGGTAATTTCGGATGCCTTAATCTTTTAAATTATCACATTTTAAGTTATTTTTAAGGGTCAAGGGTCTAGATATCATTTCGATGTCTTATTAGGAGCTTGAATAAGGTTTCAAGTTATTGATCGACTTCTATATAGATGAGGTGAACCCCGAGGAGGCCCGAGAAAGGATTTTCGGCTCGTTGGTTCGTCTACGCGCTTGTTATCGAGGTGTTCATCATCGAGGTGGGTGGTTCTAAACCAAGTATAAGATTTGAGCTATTAAGCTCTAGAAACATGTTAAGGCAAGGGAAATATCCAATTAAAATATTTTATGCTCTGCCTGTTTAGTCTCTGTACAAGGAAAGGAAAGAAATAAAGTTATATGCATGATATTGTTGAATTGTTATTTGAGTTTGATAAGATAAAGGAAGTTGTTATAAGTTAAGTGAGCTCTCAAGTATGTTTAGATATGCTAGAATTGTTTAAATACGATTGATGCTAGCCTGAGATCTAGAATTACTTTAATTGCAATCGATGTTTATCCGCATTCATTTCCTCATATTTGAATGTTTATGCTTTGTTAAAGCTCGTATAGTTTAGGATTAAGGATTACCTTATTAGTGTATCGTTAAATCCCTTGTAGGCCGAGATCATGCCCAATTAAGAATTAGCTTTAGATGATTGCTCTAGGTTTGGTATTGCTAGCTAAGTGAAGTAGATAAGGAATGAGGTTAAGGTTAAGTAAGGAAGGTTAAGGTTAAGTAAGAAATGAGGTAAAGGAAGGATATAGCTTCTGTTATAAGTAGGTTATCGAGCTCAAAGAACAGTTTATTTGCATTATCATGTCGTGACCTTCGAGTCACTAATGTTGAACATTTGAAAGTAAAGGGAGTCACTGTTGGGTAATCCCCTCGCATACTAAGAGGATACTTGAGGTAACCCCTCTCTCATCCTAAGGCAAAAATGGTGCAGTAGACAACAGGTTTGAGCCAGGAAAGCCGCGAAGAAAGGAAGTAAAAGGTTTGGCGGCTATGGATAGGGCTTTTGCGATTTGCTCTCCATATGCCGTCAGATTATAATTGGATATTCCAAAGTTTATTAAAGAGTTTTCTCGTAAAACCCCACTTAGTACATTAGTGCTCACACCCTCTTTTTCAAATATTTTCAGGTTGAGATGCTGAGGCCGGTGATGTGCTGCTGGTGGGGTTGTCTGAGTTGTTTGAGGTTTCAAGTTTGTTGCTCTATATGGTTACATGTTTTTCTTCCGCTAAGTTTCTTCTAAGTACTCTGATGTTAGTATTTAGTCTTGAGATGTATAACTTGATTCTTGATAGTAGCATGTTTTAAATGCTATGAATCCTAGTTATCAATAAAGTCTGTGAAGCATGATCTTTTGACATACCCGTCTATGCCTTTATTGATTCCTAGTTATTTGAATAGTCATACCTGTTGAGCAATCTGGTATCTATTCATCGTCAGTTGACTTGTGAATAAGTCTTGAATGCTTGTTATTATTGTTCGCCTACAAAGAGGCTTTTCTTTCCAAGCATGATTATGTTCATTCAAGTTAATCTTAAGTTGTTTTCTTGGTTCGTCCTATGATTAGGACAATAAGATATATTTGACTCCGACCTATTTATGGGTCTTAGTCGATGTGACCTTTGATGGGGTCTTGTTTATTTGAATAGTCATACTCCTATCTGTTTGTCTTTGGATTCTGTTTAAATTTCGGTTGGCCTATGTTTTGGCATTCCTTTTACTCGATTGAATCCTTTGACTCCTTTGATTCGTTGAAAGCGATAGTTCTTCCAAGTCATAAAGTTAAGCTGTCTGAGTTCTTGAGGTGCTAACTTAGTTTAATTCTAAAAACACCCCCCTGGATTTCTTATTTTTCGTGCTATTTTACGCACAACAACCCCGTCCCCATCCTCGGGACCGAGCTGTTACACTTAAAGCTTTTGAGACTAATCTTTTATTAGTGATTGGATCACCCAAATCATTGCACTCGATAGAAATCTCAAGCAGCTTATTGCAGTAATCTTCAACGGTTTTCATCCTCCCCCATCTTCAGGTTTTCAAACTTCGTGGTGAGAATCCGATGCCTTGATTCTTTAATTCCAATATCACCTTTGCAATGCTGCTGGAGTATATCCCATGCTTCCTTGGCCGTCTCACAATTCCTTATGAGTTTGAACATTTGAACATCCAAGGAGGATTGAATCGCATTAAGCGCTTTGTCATTGAACGTGGCTTCTTCATTTTGCTCTCTGGTCCATTCAGATTGAGGAGTGTGACATACATCACCTTCAGCATCCACGGTCTTGGGGTGTACCCATCCTTTTTGAACTGCTTGCCATGCTCTTGCATCAATCGATTTGATGCATGCTCTCATCCGAACTTTCCAAAAGGAATAGTTCATGCTATCTAGAACTGGGGGTTTGTTGAACAACGGGTTCATGCAATCCATTGTGCTTTATGAAAATAGGATCACCACTTAGTGTATCAAGTGTCTGCTCTGATACCAATTGAAGAAACCGAACTCTCGGTTTTGACAGAGTTGTGATCAAAGTTAGCTCCAAAGTTGAGACAACTTTGCATACGCAGAGGAAATTTAAATATAGAACAACGGATTGGAATTTTCATGAGATTATATTTCTATAACCTCGTGAAGTGCCTCAGGGAAAAATCTTCACTATATAAAATATGTGAATTACAAAAATACTACTAGACAAATGCTAACTAAACCTCAACACACTTTATCTCTTCCTTCACAGAAAGTTGAGACTAAAGTTTTCTTAATCAAATCTAGTAGAAACTCTATGAAAATATGAAAAACTCAATCTATACAATCTGTAAAATGCTCTCTGGACTCGTGTGTCTAAACTATGAATATGAATCCTATTTATACACAACTAAAATCTTGATCTCTACTCCAAGCAATAAACACGATCTCCATTAATTGCTAGATTTGCGCCTCAAGCAAGCTTATCCCATGAAAATAGGAACAACCAAATCTTCATCTTTATCTCTTATGGCTTGGTCAAACACATGTGACAAAAACTTCTCAACCATATCCTACACACAATAAAACAAAGAAAGACAAAATAATAACATAGATAAATATCGAACCTAACGGTTCCAACACACCATCACCGATAGAGTGTTTCTCGATTTCAACCTCTTTGTCTTATTTCTCTAGCCGCACACTCGGGGAGTCCGACCTCTCCCTCTGCTCTGAGTCGGAACCGGTCGGCCGAGTCATACTCGGCCTCTACGGCAACATCGTCCCAATCACGTTGGCCAATTTTCAAGTCCATGTGCAATGGCCAAAGTTTCTCTACCGCTAGCCTACTAGAAACGCAGCTGAAGGACCAACCAGGTTTAACCCCCCTCTGTATCTCTCTCTCTCTCTCTCTTGTATTTTGATTTTCATTTTGGTATACCCAGATTTTTCAGCAGCCTTTTCAGATTTTGAATTTAGGTTGGTGAGTCTATGATTTTCTGTAGTGAATGGATTTTTTCCTTTGTTTCCCCCCTGAAAATCAGAGTAGCATATATGCCCCATTTTGATGTGAATTTCCACAACAACGTGGAAAACGGTTGTATTATGCAGACATTAATTCAAACCCTTTTTTGAATTATGAAAATTCTGGATTTGTAGAAGAAAATCATTCATTTGGAAGCTTTAATTTGATTGAAATGGAGTCGAGTGAGAGGTAACTAAAATCTTGAAAATATAATTTGATCCCATAAATATGAAGAAATTTTATAATAACCCCAAATACCTTTAAATTCTGTGTTGACCAATGAAAACCTATTATTTAGGGAACATGGAGTGAATATATCCTAATTAAGTAACCATGTCCCTAAATAAAAAATTTGGTGTGGATTTTATTTTAATTTCTTGGTTATATTTAATTTGTGTGGCTAGCTTATAGTTAAAGAAATCTTGAATTAGAGAGCTTGTATATGCCCCTTTAATGGCTATTATATGTTTAACTTTCAAGAATATAAGTAGTAGCCATCACATTTTAAAAAATATTGCATAATGCACGTGAACAAGTCTTTTAAGTTTTAAAGTGTAAGGTATTTTATCTATCCCTTTGTGTCAAAAATTGAAATAAAACAGTCAAATCACGAGTATTACTTTGCAATGGCTATGGGAGTTTTTGTTTTCCATTTTTCATGTATGTTTTCCATATACATTGGTGTCAAGAATTGACTGGCGTAGTTGTAGTGTAGATGTGCTGTTATAGAATAAGTTACCTGTTGGCTTTGAGTCATTCATTAGTTTCTTGATGGCTTGCTTAAATCTCGAAATTAGTAGCCAGTGAAGCCAGTTTTAGGTGTGAACTAATCTAATCTTATCTGAAGATTCCTTTCACTTTTGTCAAGTTCTTACAAGTTTAGATAAACTTTCTAGATGAAATACAGTGTAAACTAATCTAGGCTGAGCCACTTACTGTTATTTGCAGTTTGGCATGTATGAATGAGATGCAAGAATAGATACAATCTGAATATGTAACTATTTCATGTCTTAATGGCTCTGCCTATTAGCTTTTCTTACCAGAAGGGGTGTTGATTCGTAAACTGAAGCTAAAATCATGTATAGGTGCCAAGAATAAATTAAATTTTCCTCACTCTAAAAGTGCAAACAATCCACTCTTGAGTCTGATGTTTATAAATTTTCTTACATATTCTTGTTTCTCCTACAACACTGTTTATATTTTTCTTTCTGGTTTCCTCCACTTGGCAGGGTGTTTGGCTATGTGGAAGAACTTATTACGAACTTATTATTGTATGAAGAAGGTAAGAGAAGAGAAATGGTTAAATATGGTTATTTAATTGTATCAATTATTCATGGTGCAAATACCATTATGTTTGGATTCTGTGCTTATCTTTGGTCTATTACATATTCATCAAACTAATATGCTATGAAAAGATTATAAGTTTGGATTATGTGCTTATCTTTGTAGAGGAATGATTGAATTATCTTGAATTTTTTGTCACTAATTCAAACTAATACTATAAAGCATACGATATCAGTTTTGATCAATTAGTTGCAAGAAAATTTGATTTCTTTTAAAGTAAAAGATTCTAAATTTATACGGCATTGTCAAATGATAGAGGATTTTAAATAGAAATTTGAGTGCTAAAAAATTCAGGGAAGCAAGAATTGGCAAATTGAAACAAGATGATCAAATCATTCAATTAATTAAATTAATTCTTAATTAAAATAAGATTTAGATGAATAATCACCTGTTGGCCCTGAGAAGAAAGCGATTTGCCTGCATTTATTTAAATTACAAAAAGAGCACGTATGCTAGCGGAAAGGTTAGAAAGTGCATCCTCAGATCAGCTCGTATTGGTTCCTTGCAATGTGGGGTAAGTGAGTCTGAGTACTTGTACATACTTCTACATTATAGTTATTTACTTTGCATTAATTGTGGGAATTAATTCAATGTTCAATTCATATGGAATAGTGAACATTGGATTCTAACAATCATTCAACGTCATAAATAGCATGTCATTCTGATGGATCCACTTGCTCATAGGAATCGTGATAGCATTTGGAAATATGTGGTTGATATGTAAGTTCTACATTTTTTGGTAGTAGTTAACTTTTAAAATTCTTGTTCATCTTTATTTCATGGACATGATATTAATGTTATCTATCTCTTCGGTTTGAAGCGCAATGAACATGTTCAATGCAAAGTTAGGAAAGAAAGGAAAAAAAAACACCAAATTGGGAAGTTATAAAGGTAAGTTTGTTGTTAGGTATAACATTTTATTTCTAGTAACATGACAAATTAATTTTCCAATGTAGGGTCCTATTCAACCCGATTCCAAGCAATGTGGGTATTATGTGATGCGGACTGGGCTACTTGTGTGCTTGATCACATATAGAAAGGTATTTTGAATTTCAAACATTTCATTAATCATTTGTGCTTGGTGAAATTGGTGATGGTTGGAGGATGTTTGTTGTTTTATATTAAATGGTGAACTTGGTGAGCATTTTAGGATGTTTAACCGGTGGTTTCTTAATTAAGATTTGAATGATGATTGGAATTGTGGAGGATTTCCAAAATATTTTCCTTCACTCTTTTTTATATTTTACCCGGCATATATTGCTATTATTTATTGATTTTTGCAATGTTATTTTTTATATATGTTGTAGGAATGTTTTAAAATGTTGTTGAATTTGTGAAGAAACTCGAGAATTTCAGCTCGTTCATTACTTCCGCACCAAAGAACATTATGGTTATTTCTTTTTTTTTATTTAAATATCAATACTTGGATGAATTCTTCTTATTATGTATTGAACTAGTGTTGAATTTCCTTCTGCATTTTAATATTGATACTTGGATAATGTCTTGTTATTATAATGACTTTACATTTTAGTGTTGAGTTTGAAATATTATTTAGATTATTTAAAATTTAAAAATTCATTTTTATTTTTAATTAATAAATTCTTCGTAACAGTACTATACGTAACGGTTTAATAAAAAAGGGTTATCTAAATATGAGAATACGTAACGGTTCTATACAAAAGTGTTATCTAAATAAGAGAATACGTAACGGTTCTATACAAAAGCGTTATCTAAATATGAGAATACATAACGGTTCTATACAAAAGTGTTATCTAAATGTGAGAATACGTAACGGTTCGATACAAAAGTATTATCTAAATATGAGAATACGTAACAATTCAATACAAAAGCGTTATCTTAATGAGAAAATACATAACGGTTTTATATCAAAGCGTTATCTAATCGAAGAATACGTAACGGTTTTACATAAAAAACGTTATCTATGTCAAGAATACATAACGGTTTATGAAGGCTTTGTAACGGTTAAAAACCGTTATCTAAAGTAGTATACATAACGGTTTTTAACCGTCATCTATTCTAGGTAGAATACATAACACCACTATATATAACGGTCTGAAAATGGCATACATAACGGTGAATCACCGTTATGTATGTGCATTTTTTTAGTAGTGAAAGTCCATACTATAGGTGTCTTGGACACTTCAATCTGGCGTGACCACCCATTCTGATGAACAGGATTGGTAAGCTTAGGCCAAACGTTTGCGAACTTGCCGGTAAGAGATTCATGAACCCTTCGAAGCATCCCATCCTGATTTCGCTGATCTTCGTGATCCAAAATCACCAAATGTCTTCTTCCGGAGAAAGTGATATCTTTGAAGAAAATCATGTTGGAACTGCAATAAAAAAGAAAAGGGGCATGAAACAGATATATACATGTATATAGAGATAAAAGGAGTTGACATGCAAACAAGCTTCTTTCAAAACACATGTATCCATAACACAAAGAAAATTATATCTCTTGGTTTGTAGTCCCCTGGTCGAAGTTGAAGTCTTGTCAAAATCAAAGATGGATTTTCTCTAGAGAAATCACATTTTGATCAAAATCAAAGATGGATCATTCTCTTAGAGAACTCACCTCTTGATTTATAGCATCTTGATCAGAATCACAGATGGATTGTTCTCTAGAGAAATCACCTTTTGATTGAAATCAAAGATGGATCATTCTCTTAGAGAATTCACCTCTTGATTTATAGCATCTTGACTGGAATCACAGATGGATTGTTCTCTAGAGAAATCACCTTTTGATCGAAATCAAAGATGGATCATTCTCTTAGAGAACTCACCTCTTGATTTATAGCATCTTGATCAGAATCACAGATGGATTATTCTCTAGAAAAATCACCTTTTGATAGAAATCAAAATGGATTATTCTCTAGAGAACTCACCTCTTGATTTAAAGCCTTTTGAGTGAAGTTGATGTCTTGATCGGAATCACAGATGGATCGTTCTCTAGAGAAATCACCTTTTGATCGAGATCAAAATGGATAATTCTTAGAGAACTCACCTCTTGATTTTAAAGCCTCTTGATTAAAGTGGATGTCTTGATTGGAATCACAGATGGATCGCTCTCTAGAGAAATCACCTTTTGATTGAAATCAAAATGGATCATTTTCTAGAGAAATCACCTCTTCATTTGTATCCTTTTTATTGAAATCGAAGGGGTAGAAAGAATATTGGAGTTTAATGCAGAACAACAAATTACCAGCTGCAAGAAAAAATTAATGCATATATATGTACATGTATGCGCATTCAGTGAAAGAGAAAGCTTTGATGAATGCCAAAATGAAATTATGCGGGATGATAGGTTAAGTTGGAGCTCTTAATGCATGCTTGGAATGTACTCTCATACTTGTTTGATATTTGGAGAAAATTAAAATGCAAAGTAAATAAAAAAGAATCATCTTTAGGACATTTTATCAAGCATGTGGTGGTGACGTACCAAGATAATTCTAATGTTTGGAAAATTTGTTGTTTTGGTAAGAGGTGGGTTGACGTGTATTACTTCGTGATATTATTACACCATAGGTCCTCTAAAAAAACTTTGATTATTCGCAAGTCGGCGTTACGAAAAAAGATAGAACATCAACAATATAGAAGACTTCATATATATACCTTGCTTAAAGCTACGAGAGATCGAAGTCAATGGTGTAGCACAAATTGGAGTGGGGCAGTGCTTCAACAAAAATGGTGCGAAGCAAAATTGAAGAATTACCGTGGTTTGCTGATGCAGAAAATTAACGAATTGAAGAACTATTTATAGATGATTGAATGAGGAATCCTTCACAATCTAGGAAACGATGTGTTGTCTACAATGAGATAAGCAGATATATTCTAATCCTACTTGACATCATAAGCTTATCGAAGATATCAAAACTTGCGGCAATCCGTGTGGATTTAGATTTTTTTAATCATCACTAGAGGCCCTATGTTGCACAGATTTCGTTTCAACAAATATTCCTTGTGGATCACGACATTAAAGGAATCTGCATACCTGCATGCTATTCGCGAAAAGGGCGAAGGAGTGAGAAATCAATTGAAGACAAATCCTAATCTCAATTGAAGAGATATAATGACACATGCATGGTTACGTTTAAACATCTATATGAGTTCCATATTTGAATTAATTGGTGATAACATCATATTTTACATGTATTTTGAGGTACATTTGAGTGGTATTTGATGGGCATTGCATGCATGAAGTGTTGAGTTTTGCATAGTTTTCTATGTTTTGTGCAATGTCACGTGTATGTTCATTGTGAAGGGAATTAATACCATTTTTTGTGTGGACTTCAAATGAGTGTGGGAACACCCTAGAAAGATAGGAAATCAAGTTAGGAATGCGTTGCAAAAAGAATCGGGTCAATCGGACGAGAAAAGAGTGAGAACGAAGCAAAACACTGAGAGGCTGACGGAGCTGGGAAATACTCGCGACCGGACTCGCGACCGGGGAGGTCGCGAATCACCATTTTTCCCTTTTTCTGCATGGCGCGACAGAGGCAGGGTTCTCCTTTGTTTTACTCGCAACCCGGTCGCGAATTTCAAGCGGGTCTGTCCGATTTTTGACCTATTTTGGGCTTTTATTAACTTGGTATTTAAGGGATTCAATGCACGAAAATTAGACACAATTCCTCCTACCGAAAAGTTACCAACAGAGAGTTGCTGCAGAGAAAAGAAGACGCGAAGAACAAGACCAAAGGATTCAAGAGTGTTCAAGACCAAAGCCAATATAGAATCTCCGGGTTTTATTTACTTTATTCTTAGAATACAATGTTTATTTTGTGGATTGTTTTAGTTGTTTATTTTGCCATGGATAGCTAAAACCTTAGTATTCTAGGGTTGGATTATGATTTATTTATGAAGTTCTTTTGATTCATATTATTTGGTGTCTATGATTTAATTATGTTTTGATTATTCCTGTTTTCTCTGTATTATTTACTTGATCACTAAATGATACAATTTGATGTGTTAATCCATAATTCGAGAGATAAGTTTTAACACAAGATCTGGAATAATTAACTAGTTAGTCAATATCACTCGAGAGAGTTGCGATTAATTTAAAGAACAATAAATCTTTGGAACCATTAGGAGTTGCATAATAGGTATTGAACGGAGACGTTAATATTTGTTGTGTGATCTACAATCTAGGCGCTTCGAGAGAAGGTTTAGAATACATGAGTGATTGTTCTAACATGATTTAAATCCCAACATAGACATTAAATGGATTGATTAAGAGAATGGATTAAATAATGATTATTCAATCCTAGAATGCGTCTTTTTCTTCAGTGTTTGATTTATCTGTGTTGATTTCTGCTGTGATGATTTATTTTATTTATTATCTTTAGTTTTTAATTAGTTAAATCCAACCATATTTGATAGTCTAGATAACTGCGAGGGGTTAAATTGAATAACTAGCAGATTAAATCTTAAATCCCTGTGGATACGATACTCTTGTTCACCGCTATCCTATAAGTCTCGCTGTACACTTGCAGTTTAGGTGAAAATAAATACCGAACAAGTTTTTGGCGCCGTTGCCGGGGATTTAATTTTTTTATTTGCTATTATTTAGATTTAATTTCTTGTGTTAATCTAGACATTTATTTTTCAGTCTTTAGTCTATTTTCTTTTAAAATTTTATAATCTTCTTTTTATTGTGATTAGGTTGTGTATGCATACACGATCTCAGGGAGGATCTCTAGAAGAATTCAATCCTGATATTGAAGCTACCGTTCGGCATAACAACGCAAGAAGAAGAAGAGAGATGGCAGAACAACAAGCTCCTGTTACGGTCGAACAGATGCGTCAAATGCAGAGACAGTTAGAGGAAATGCAGCGGAGAATGCAAAAGCAAGATGATGCTCGAGTTGTAGAGCCACCTCCAATTAATGAACTCTTTATTCTAGTACTTAACCATGGAGACATTCCTGGTCCCCAGATCAATGCGTATAACTTCGAGTTGAAATCGGGATTGGTCTCCATGGTTCAGCAAAAGCAATATGGAGGACGGGCCACTGAAGACCTGAATGCACACTTGACGCAGTTCTTGGAGATCTGTAGTACAGTGAAGATGAATGGAGTCCCCGATGACGCCATTCGCTTACACCTATTTTCATTCTCTTTACGAGATACGGCTAAGCAATGGTACCAATCTCTAGCCACTGGGTCTGTGGACAGCTGGGAAAGTCTTGCGCACAAGTTCCTGCACAAATTCTTTCCACCTGGTTTGACTCTCAAGCTGAAGGGTGAAATTACACAATTTCATCAATATGAGGATGAGACATTATATGAGGCTTGGGAACGGTTTCAAGATATGCTGAGGAAGTGCCCCAACCATGGATTTGGGATAGATCATCAAGTCTGCATCTTCTATAATGGGTGTGACATCGAATTGAAGAGGCTTTTGGATGCCTCTGCTGGCAGCTCTTTGTTGAACAAGGGCTACGATCAAGCTGTGATGATCATAGAGGACATGGCAACCAACAGCTATCAGTGGTCTGGGGATCGACAAGTGAAGATTTTGAAAAGAGCTACAGCAGTTGATGATAGTGATCCGATTGCCAAGCTTGCCGCCCAGCTGACTACTCTGAATGCCACGATCAATAGCAGATTTGATGCTATGGCGTGACCGGGTGTAGATAACCCCATGGGAAATACAGTTGAAGATGTCAACTACATCAATTAGAGATGTGGTTATGATGGTAATAATTACCGAGGCGGGAATCAATTCTACCAAGGTAACCGATCCAACATCTCATATGGAAATCCCAACGGTGCACTGCAGCCCCCTCCTGGCTTCTCTGTAACAAATGGAGTAATCAATGATTAGAAGAAGCCAAAGATGGATGATCTATTGATGGCGTTCATGGGGAAGACTGATAAATTCATGGGGGAGTCGCAAGCTAGAGTGGAGAAGTTGGAAAATACTGTGGGTGCCATGAGTGTGCAAATGAAGATGTTCGAGAAGCAACTGGGTCAGCTAGCTACAGTTGTAGGAACTCAGCACCAACCGGGACAGTTTCCTAGCAACACCACAGTGAATCCTAAGGAACAGTGCAATGCAATCCATCTGCACACTGAGGTTCCTGCGCCTATTGCTGTCGCCAAAGTCATTCCTTCCAAAATGCCTTCCGACAAGCCGGATTCCACCATCAGGAGTCCTCAAAAGGGTCCTATAGTTTCCCCCACAGTGACTATCCCATTCTCACAAAGGACCTCAAAACAGAAAGTTGATGCACAGTTTTCCAGATTTTTTGAAATATTCAAGAAGGTACAAATCAACATTCCTTTGGTGGAGGCACTGCAGCACATGCCCAAGTATGCAAAGTTCCTCAAGGATGCTGTGTCTAAGAAGAAAAAGATAGAGGAGTTTGAGACTGTGCACCTCCCTGAAAACTGCAGTTCCATCATCCAAAGGAAGCTCCCTGCCAAGATGAAGGATCCGGGGAGTTTTACGCTCCCCATTACTGTTGGAGACAAGATAGGTGGTCGAGCATTATGTGACTTGGGGGCGAGCATCAATCTGATGCCGCTCTCCTTTTTCAAGAGATTGAACTGTGGGAAACTCAAGCCTACAACCATGTGTTTGCAGATGGCTGACCGATCTGTGGTCCATCCCGAGGGAATTCTAGAGGATGTGTTGATTAAAGTGAAGGATTTCATATTCCCGGTGGACTTTGTGGTGCTAGACATGGAGGAAGACAAGAGCGTTCCTCTCATCTTGGGACGCCCATTTATGCACACCGAACGGGCCAACATCGACCTAGACACGGGGATTCTCACTCTCCGGTTTGAAGATGAACACTTTCAGTTCCTGTTTGATGATGGAGGCATGAAGATGGATGCTCGAGGAAGAGAATGGGGGATACCCATTTCCCAGCTTTTGGGAACTTGAGTTCCCAAAAATTCGTCTGCTGTCGACGTTAAATGCAACGCTTGTTGGGAGGCAACCCAATATGTTTTTTTTTTTATTTCAGTTAGTTTTTTTTTCTTATTTATGTTTTTCACTTCTTTTTCTGAGTTATGCAGGTAAAGACCGGATGGATGCTATACTTTGGGGGATAGAAATTTGATCAACTTGTCTGTCGACAAGTTTGGGGGAGGGCGTTGAACCCAACCGGACATCCATGTGATCGTTGTAAGTGGTCGACGACACCTACATGCATTTTTGCAAACTTATTCCATCCCGTGGATTTGAATAAGTTTGGGGGGGGGATATATGCTTGTAGTGTCTAGACCTTTATTGTGTTTTTACCTGCTTTACTTGTTTTCTTTTGGTTTTGTTTTCCGGAAAGTTGAAATTTTTTTGAATTTTGGTCTTGGATTTTACTTGGGATTTTGATCATATATGCTTTATGGTTTATGATTTAGTACATATAATTGAGATATTTGATTGGGGATGATTTGAGCATGTATAGCATGATTTGAATGAACATGTGTTTTGGAGATTTTCGAGCTTTATTTTGGCCATGTTGAGCTGTGAGATTTTGAGCCTATAAGACTATTGTCTTAATTTTTGTTTTCGTGTGTTGGTTGTCTATGCACTTATTTCTCTAGAACTTGCATGTTGTCTTGCTTGAGATTGAGTTTTTGTGCTTGAAAATAGGAGATGATAGTAAGCCACTTTTCTTTAGCCATTTATCTCATACACTATCCTAGATTCATTATATTCTCTTGCGAGCCCTCTTGTGCCTAATTGTCTTTTCTTTGGAAGCCTATTTGGGATGTCATTTGTTGATTCTTGTGGAGAAATAGGAAGAAGGGTAAGGAATTATGGAGTTGGGATGGAAAAAATGGTGATAATTGGTGAATTTTTGTTGGTGCACAAAAAAAAATGTGAAAAGTGTCAATGAAAAGAAATAAAGAAAAGAGACCAAAGGTCCATGAGTTGAAAGAAAGAAAAAAATATGGATGACTTAAGGTGGTGTAGGAGAAAGTTGGAAAAATTCCAACTAGTGTTTGAATGTGATAAGTAGTGGGAGTAGAAAGTAAAAGTGGTGGATTGTGTTGCAATTGTTGAGTCACTTGAGCCAAATATTTCTAACCTTAACCCGAGCCTACATTACAACCTTAATTAAGCCCTATTTTATCTTAATTTTGAGCACATTTGTTTGTCAGTGGAGATTTGAGATTTCATGCAAGCTTATGGTAGATCAAGTGTATAGTTCAATGTTTCGATGAGTGCTTACCCTTATTTTATCACACATTGAGTGTTTGAGCGAAACACATACCGGTGAGGATCATTGGCCTGATACTTGTTCATTGAAATCTATTGCATGTGTTCATGATTTGAGTGTTGTGCTTGTTCGTGTCTTTTCCCGATTAGATTTTCGAGGTTGTAGATGCTAGATTATAAATTGTGGAGTTATGTATTGTTTGAATTCTAAGTTTGGTTTTGTTCTTTGTTTGGGGACAAACAATGTTTTAAGTTTGGGGGAGTTGATAACATCATATTTTACATGTATTTTGAGGTACATTTGAGTGGTATTTGATGGGCATTGCATGCATGAAGTGTTGAGTTTTGCATAGTTTTCTATGTTTTGTGCAATGTCACGTGTTTGTTCATTGTGAAGGGAATTAATGCCATTTTTTGTGTGGACTTCAAATGAGTGTGGGAACACCCTAGAAAGATAGGAAATCAAGTTAGGAACGCGTTGCAAAAAGAATCGGGTCAATCGGACGAGAAACGAGTGAGAACGAAACAAAACACTGAGAGGCTGCCGGAGCTGGGAAATAGTCGCGACCGGACTCGCGACCGGGGAGGTCGCGAATCTGGTCGCGAATCACCATTTTTCCCTTTTTCTGCATGGCGCGACAGAAGCAGGGTTCTCCTTTGTTTTACTCGCGACCCGATCGCGAATTTCAAGGTCGCGAATCAAGCGGGTCTGTCCGATTTTTGACCTATTTTGGGCTTTTCTTAATTTGGTATTTAAGGGATTCAATGCACGAAAATTAGACACAATTCCTCCTACCTAAAAGTTACCAACAGAGAGTTGCTGCAGAGAAAAGAAGACGCGAAGAACAAGACCAAAGGATTCAAGAGTGTTCAAGACCAAAGCCAATATAGAATCTCCGGGTTTTATTTACTTTATTCTTAGAATACAATGTTTATTTTGTGGATTGTTTTAGTTGTTTATTTTGCCATGGATAGCTAAAACCCTAGTATTCTAGGGTTGGATTATGATTTATTTATGAAGTTCTTTTGATTCATATTATTTGTTGTCTATGATTTAATTATGTTTTGATTATTCCTGTTTTCTCTGTATTATTTACTTGATCACTAAATGATACAATTTGATGTGTTAATCCATAATTCGAGAGATGAGTTTTAACACAAGATCTGGAATAATTAACTGGTTAGTCAATATCACTCGAGAGAGTTGCGATTAATTTAGAGAACAATAAATCTTTGGAACCATTAGGAGTTGCATAATAGGTATTGAACGAAGACGTTAATATTTGTTGTGTGATCTACAATCTAGGCGCTTTGAGAGAAGGTTTAGAATACATGAGTGATTGTTCTAACATGATTTAAATCCCAACATAGACATTAAATGGATTGATTAAGAGAATGGATTAAATAATGATTATTCAATCCTAGAATGTGTATTTTTCTTCAGTGTTTGATTTATCTGTGTTGATTTCTCCTGTGGTGATTTATTTTATTTATTATCTTTAGTTTTTAATTAGTTAAATCCAACCATATTTGATAGTCTAGATAACTGCGAGGGGTTAAATTGAATAACTAGCAGATTAAATCTTAAATCCCTGTGGATACAATACTCTTGTTTACCGCTATCCTATAAGCCTCACTGTACACTTGCAGTTTAGGTGAAAATAAATACCGAACAATTAGCTTATTAGTAAGATGTGGTTGAATTATTGGGTCAATTATACAAGAGTAATAATTCTTGTCGAAATGGACTAACACAACAAAATAAGTAATTGGGCACATTCGTTAATTGTCGGCCTTGGGTGCTGAATGAATTAAAAGGACTTGAAAGCCCAATTTCATTTGTCCTTTGATGAGAAATTAATAAATTGTTTATTTCTCTAATCTCAAACTTCAAGAACTCATTGACACGAGCATAAAAGGTCTATAAATTCAAGTTAAAAATGAAAACTCGTTAATACGAGTTGAAACTATCTAGCAAATTAAAATGAAGGCTCCTTGATACGAGTTAAAACTATCTAGCAAAACGAAGACTCTTTGATATGAGTTGAAACTATCTAATAAATCTCAAATCTTGAGAATAATTCATTTCCAAGGTAAATTGTCTATGAACAAGTCTCAAGGGAGCATTTGTAGACGGATAAATTTTAATGGCTAAATTAAATTATGCCGTGTGAATAATTAAATATCAAATTATATCATTTATTTATATTTTAGGAATTTAATTAAATTAATTCTTAAATTAAATAAATAGATATTGATATTTAATATTTGGAGATAAAGATTTAAATATCAAAATATATCATTTATTTATATTTTAGGGATTTACATGAATTAATTCCTAAATTAAATAAATAAATATTGATATTTAAATATGTGGATAAACTTGACCAATCAGAAGTCGACACATGTCAAATCTGTGCAGAAATTAAAGATTTGATAAAGATAAATCCAAAATATTGAGGAGCCAATCAAATCGCGCCACCTCAGCCTTATTTCTCTCTCCTTACACCTATAAATAGAGACCCTATGGAGAATGAAAAGCACACCAGAATTCATTTGAAGAGTTCAATAATTTGAGAAGAAATTCCACAAGTGAAATTCTCTCAGATATTCAAGGCGTTCTTGCAGCATTCAAAGACATTCTTTACTAAAGTCATCCCGAAGAAGGCGTTTGATCCACAAGCAAGACAGTTTAAAGCGTTCTGCCCCAAATTCAAGCGGCATTCAAAGGCGTTCTTCACCAAAGTCATCCCGAAGATGGCGTTTGATCCACAAGCAAGACAGTTTAAAGCGTTCTACACCAAATTCAACCCAAAAATCGGCGTTTGATCCGAAAACAAGGCATCGATCATCCGAATTAACGTTGTCAAAGACCAAAGACCAAGTCAAAGAAGATCGAGGAAATAAATCTTCCCCGAAAACTTCGAAGACTGTTTGAAGATCGTTCATAAAGTGATTAATCAGAGGAGAAATAGAGATTGGATCCAAAAATATAATTTGATCCGAAAATATTTTATTTGTACACTGTTTTATGTTTTATTAAATTAAATACAAAAATTTGTGTTGCAATGATATTTTATATATTTTGAGATTTTAGTAAACTCAAAATTGGGGAATAATGCTCTAAATACAACTAAATTATTTCTTTTTTTTTTCTTCCTACAGTTTTGATAAAAGTTGAGTATTTAAATGTGTTTTTGTGGTACTTGATCTTTACTTTGAGCCTAAATAATTGATTAATAGTCCAATTATAAAACTGAGATTAATACAACACAAAATCCTAATAATTTTACCACTAATCACTAATATAGATTTTACATTAATGTCATCGGTTGAAAGGTTTCAGAATCTAGATAATAAAGTGTAAGAGAGATGGTCATTTCAATTTTATATAAATCTATTTTAATTTTTTAAAAATACCTAATTTTTTTTTTTGGACCACGAAAAAATGGGGCTAGCCTACCGCCAAGGCCGACCCTACTCATAAGCTATCAACTCACTTTCTTTTCGAGAGTACTCAGTTGATAGAGTATAAGCTGCAATTGATCTATCAGACTATCACTTGAAACTCTTCAATTGAAAAAAAAAAAAAAAAAGTTTATTCACCCCTTTAAACTCTCGAAACTCGTCAGTGACCTACGTAAATTTTAAAATAAAATAGAGTTAAATTCGTGTTTTTTTCCGCCACAATTTTAAGTTCGTTTTAAAAACAAAAAAAAAAATGTGTAAATTTTAAAACATTAAAACCATTTATTTCGAAAGGGGGATCCATATATGTTAATTATTACGTGACTTTCCAGGTGGGATACTAAAGTAAACCCACAATCTTGTCAGCTGAATATAAAAAGGATAAAAAGGAGAAGCAATATTGATAAAGAACAAAAGATATCTACAATTTTGATATAGACATATGAAAAATAGAGACATCATAACAACATTATTAGGCCAAAAGGACGAGTCAATATAAAATCATAGAAATTTAAGTTGCACATATCAGGGTTACATATAATTTACCAAAAAGTATTTTGGGTGAAATATTTATCTTGACAGAAATATAGTGAAATTAGACCATCTCTGAGGGAACTGTAAAACTCATTTTGTAGTAGAAGAATTGCTCCAATGGAACCGTAAATTCAAACGCATTTGCGTTTTTCAGCCATTTCTCTCTCCTGAAATTGGATATTTGTGTTTCACTGTTCAAGAGATGCAAAACTGTTCTGAAATAATATAATTACTATTCAGTCCTTTTTTTATTTATATGTTGGCCCTTGTTGAAACTTTAATTGCTATTCAATCCTTTTTTTATTTATGTATTTAATTACTTTTCAATTTCTGGTTTATATATTTAGTGATTTTTATTTTATTTTTGTAGTTTATATATTTAATGATTTTTATTTTATTTTTATACTTATTACTTAATAATTTAAATATATATTTTTAATCATTTTATAATTTCAATCTCTTTGTTGATATGTAGTAAAATTATAATCGTAGATATTAGAGAAACAACATTATTTAAATTCTAAAATTTATAAATATTTAATTTAATATTATTTTAGTATTAAGTTATTAATTGATAATTATATTTAGTTAATATTGTGTGGATATAAAAAGTTAAGAGGTCTAATTTTCAAATTTTGATAACTATAAAGGTGTTATTGAAAATAGTTAAAAAGTTGTATAAGAAGAAATATACTAAGAATATTCTTTTGAGTTTGAGAATGGGTTTGTTGGTTGAAGATAAATTACTGTTCGATGTGACAGGTACTGCATATTGAGTTTGAGTTTGGTGTTTTCCCTTGGAGATGGTCTTAGGGGTAGGTAGACAAAGTTTAAAAGTAGGGAGTTATTTGGGCAATATGTACTTATTTTACACAATCCTTATGTAATGGGTCCCACAAAATCTGAAAAACTATGACACATTTGTACTTTGAGCAAAAAAAAATTGTATATTCTGATTTTGTAACTGCCATAATATTCCATTTATGATTTAGGGTTTTGAATTCAAGTTATTTAACCACCCACATTCTCTCTCTCCTCTCTCACCATTACCGTTTCAGATTGGGGAAAAAAGAATCGAAGCAGCTCTCCTCCATTACCATCGTTCTCACCCATCAACTCTCTTTGTTGTCTCTCTCTCTCTCTCTCTCTCTCTCTCTCTCTCGGATCCATTTTGAAAACCAAAACCCAAAACTTTCCTCACACGATGTCGGAACGACACCTAGTAACCGACCACACGCCGAGGATGGAACGAGGACAAGGAGAACTGCCGACAGCGTCTGCTTCTCAAGGAAGTTTCAAATTTTCTCAGTTTATGGTATCTAATCATGGCCAGTTGATAAAATTAATGGCAGCTATGAGACTATTAATCGTCATTTGATGTTAGAATTGTTGATTATTTTTGAATTGTTAAATTAATTTTGGCATCGATTAGTTTTAGAAAATAATCGTGACAGTAATTTAAAGAAATTAGGGGTTAGAAATTAATCGAGGTTAGGCTTATTATGTTAATCATGGATTTTTATATTAATCATGATTTATTATGTTAATCGAGGCTTATGTTATTTTAATCGTGGCTTTTGAATTTAATCGAGACTTCAATTATGTTAATCGTGGCTTTTTATAATTAATTGAAGCTTATTATGTTAGTCGTGGATTATTGAAATTAATCGTGACTTATTATGTTAATTGAGGCTTATATTATGTTAATCGTAACTTATTATGGTAATAGAAGCTTATGTTATGTCAATCGTGGCTTTTGAATTTAATCGGGACTCTTTAAAATCAATCGAGGCAATTGTTTAAATTAATCGAGGCATTTTAAAAATTAATCGAGGTCTTTAAAATTAATTGAGGTCTTTTTAAAATTAATCAAGGCTCTTTAAAATCAATCGAGATAATTGTTTAAATTAATCGAGGTCTTTAAAATTAATCGAGGTAATTTATTAAATTAATCAAGGTCTTTTTAAAATTAATCGAGGCTCTTTAAAATCAATTGAGACAATTATTTAAATTAATCGAGGCATTTTAAAATTAATTGAGGTCTTTAAAATCAATCGAGACAATTATTTAAATTAATCGAGACATTTTAAAAATTAATCGAGGTCTTTAAAATTAATCGAGGCAATTTGTTAAATTAATCGAGGTCTTTTTAAAATTAATCAAGGTCTTTTTAAAATCAATCAAGGCTCATTTTAAAATTACCTCTATTAATTTAAACATGAGCCTCGATTATTTTTAAAATCGATCGAGGCACATTTTAAAAATTAATTGAGGCTCGATTAATTTAAAAATCCATGATTATTATGATTAATTTAACGATCCACGATTAAATTTTAATAATCCACGATTAATTTAAATGTTAATCATGGAAAATTTTAAATTAATCGTTAAATTAATCGAGGCTCTCTCATAATAATTTGTAATGAGCCTCGATTAATTTGCATCTCCTCGATTAAAACATTGCCAAGATTAATTTAAATTTTACAAATTTTCAATTTATATGAAATATTAAAAGTATTTAATTTAATTGTAATTTTATAAATGTTGTTAGATTGATTGGGTTAGACAACAGCTACAACACCTGAGGCCTTCAGTAATAGTATATGTCATACCGGAGGTACTTGACATGATCAAAGCCACACTACATACGATAGGTGGTGATGCAGCCCTGCAGCCGTTTAGATCCGGATGCTTCGGCCATTTTCTGAACTACAGGGCTGGTGACGTCTAGAAAAAGATGATTCACGCTTTGATGAGTCATGAGGTACGCGTGTCGGATCGTGCACTGGAGGGACGAGAGACATGGTTTCAGATTCATCGCTCCCAGCTGCGCTTTGGTACAATTAAGTACAACCTGGTGTCAGGTTTACGATTCGGTAGCTCGAGCTTTGATCCTAATGACGAGTTGCATGTTGTTCCATAGAGATCCATCTTCCATCGCCTATTTCAAGGCCAACGCATGATGGTAGAGCAAATGGATGACAGATTCAAGATGATGGTGATGGCCAGAGATGATCCGGATTATGTGAAGGTTGCGAACATATTGTTCATATACCGGATGATCTTGTGCCTGGATCAGAAACGAGTCGTGGATCCATGGGTGTGGGCACTGGTAGATGATGCAGAGAGGTGGAATTCATTTCCATGAGGGGCATACTCTTACCAGATGTTGATGCACTTTATCAGCATGCTTTCCTATAGGCGAGAGGCTATGGGTGGGAAAGGCCAAGGGCAATATCATTTCTATGGGCCCATCAAGGCACTCCAGGTATTTAGTTTTAATTTTGTTGTTCTAAATTAGTGATGTGTAGTTAAATCAAGTCAGAATGTAACTAATCAGTTTGTATATTTTATAGATATGGGCTTATGATGTGATACCTGACTTGGCCCGCGAGATTGGTGTGCATACTGGACAGCTCACTCTTCCTCAAGCTTTGAGGTGGATATCCAGTCACCCTACCATTAGCCCGAGTACCTTATTTCAGGGATCGGTGCATTTTTTCCCCTCGAGCAGGGAACAATAAGAAGATGCTTGCAAATGCAGCATCTTGTTGTTCCAGTTCAGTAGTAGATGTTGTGGAGCCATCCGCCCGAGCCACTAGAGTGGCCCGGACACCACATAAAGGTTGACAGGTGAGTTGGGCATTGAGGGACGAGTCAGCTGATGAGATACCTAGTCTCCGGCCCCCTCTGACGAGGCAGCAGAGCACACAATAGATCCGGATCATAGATTGAGCCCTCCTCGAGCATGGGGAACAAAGCATTCGATGAGGGATTGATCTCGAGGTGCCCTGGATCCCTCATATAGTTTTATGGAGCACTGGCTCTAGAGCGTTGTGGCAGCTATGGCGGAGGAGATGAGATAGCTGCCACGTGTGAAGGAGTACGTGGACCAGGCTGTTGAAAGGGTTGTAGCCGGCTAGTGGAGTGGCCGTCGGAGGTCACCCATACTTGATATGAGCCAGCACAGCCCAGAACTGAGAGAGCGTAGTGCCCCTCGGGCGCCCACCCCACCTCTCCAGAGTGGCCCTCGGGCGCCCACTCCACCTCCCCAGAGTGCTCTGCAGCCTACTTTAGTACAGGAGGGGGTACCGACACATCGGCTCCACGCCTTGCTAGATATAGTTCAACCTGGTAGCTCATGAATGTTCATAATGATGCCATCCTCATGACATCCTACTCACGATCTAGACTCCTAGGTCCCGGAGCAAATATTCATATTTATGTCAATAATTTGAAATTATGGCAAGATTGGTTTGACGAGCTTGAGGATCCAACGAAGGAGATACGTGAGATTCACATTAGCTACTTTTTGACCGCGACCAGTCGACGAGTCAAGAGAGACCCCAGGTTTCCGACAGTGGTGGCTAATACTGGTTTATATGTGAGTTCAAATACTTATTTGAACTTTTTTTGCAAAACATTATTAGTTAATCTGTTTTACACCACGATTAATTATAATTGATTTTTACAGGAGGTCCTCATCAGAGAATAGAAGAGACTTCATCCTCTCGGCCTTGATTTCTTACAGACATACGAGGATGATGACTACCGACGGTGGTTACCTCCACACAAACTGATACATCAGATCCATGACAGTGATGGGTAGTATCAGGTATCATGACTAGGGCGTGAATATATAAGTTAACTTCATGAGAAATTAACATTGTCATATATTATTTGTTAACATTGTTATTGAACTGATCCCTATATTACGTTGTAGGCGATCGTGGAATGTGACATTCTGTGTTCGTTTTGGTGGAAAAAAAATGTTGTTCTTCCCTACGCACTAGACCTGCGCATTGAGTCATAAGAACACCAAATATCAACTTGGTCCACGAGGTCTGTGTGCCTAAGGACAATGCGTGCGTCTAGTCCTGCGTGCTGGGCGTGCGCATCGAGGGCTTGGCCGCGTGTCGGGGCCTGCGCACTTGGTGACAACACGCGTGTCGGGCCCGCCCGGAGCAATGGTCACGTCTAAGCCTGCGCGGTTAGGGGCCGCGCGCGTGCCGGAGCTTGCATGCTTGGCTTCGGTGCCAGCAGCTAACACGCTCGTACACCGCCTGCCCGCCCCCACACCTGCACTTGCGCGCCGGTAAGAACATATTTCCAGATTTATTTATTTTTTTGCAAAAATGCAAACAATTTGCAGAGCACCAAAAATTCAAAATCAAACTACAAAATCACATACTCCTTCCGTTTTGTTTTGTGCGTTGTTTTAGATTTTTTCTTTTGTGTCAAAATGTTTATTGTTTTATATATTTTGACACACTCTCTCTCAAATTTAACCTTACAAATATATGGAGAGAAAAAAAAATTCAACTTTTTAGGAAAATATAAGTGAATAGGATTTTATGTAATATATAAAAGGGAGGGATACATTAGTCAAAAAAATTAATTGTTAATTCTAGATTAAAATTCTAAAACAATAAACAAAACGAAACGGAGGGAGTATTATTCAGAATTAAAACAAATTCACATAGTTCAAATAAGATAAATAATGAGATTCAAAATATGGTAGATCCAACAATTAGAAAATTAATCCAACTACGAAATCTCTGATATTTGCTTAAATTGGGAGGAAGAAGTAGAGAGAAGTTCTGAGGGAGGGAGGGTTGGGGGGTGATAGGTGGCGAGAGCCACAACAACGGTGATAGGCGGTGCTAGTGTAGCGGTGAAAAAAATGAAAAAGAGAGAGGAGGGAGGTGGCAAGAGGGAGGAGAAGAATCCATATCTTTTTTTTACGTGATCAGAGAGAGGGAGGTGAGGAGAGTGAATATTATTTTACAATTATTTTTAAAGATAAATAATTAAAAAGAGGGCATTATGGTAAATGTAGACAAACTAAATTGTTCTAAAAAAATGTATACAAAATAAAGAGGTAAATTTTTAAATAGTTATCTTGACTTAATGAAAAATGTTTCTAGCTATTAATTAAAAAAAAACATGTTTCTAGTCATTTGGACAAAATAACTCTCTATCGTGTACCCTACTCGTACAACAATGTAAAGTCTAAATGCTGTACGAATAGACTTAGTCGTGTAATTCCATTTATGTAGTAGTGTAAATTTGAATTGTTCCACGACTACGCTTAGTCGTGTATCCTCAATTCGTACAATAATATATAAATTTATAATTTTGCACGAATGGACTTATTTGTGCACCCCACTCGTGTAGCAATATTAATTTGTACTGCTACATGATTATATTTTATTCGTACATCCAAATAATATACTCTAGTCGTGTAATTCAAGATTTTATGAAGGATAATTAAGTATATTCAGCGAAAAAGTGGCTATAAATAATTTTTTTTTAAAAAGTGACTAAAATTATAATTTACTAAATAAATATGACTATTTCTATATATTAACACCAAAATAAATATATTTAAAAATACTGGCTAAAATAAGATTTTTTTTTTTATTGACTAATTTGCCATATTGACATTTTTTTATGTCTAGAATAATATCAATGTAGAAATATTATATAATATAGGAATACAAGTTCAACTTAATCGAAACCTAGACTCTAAAACTATTTTAGGCACGAGATTACAAGTATTGACACAAAATAGAAGTTTGCTATAGTTTATACACACACACACACACAAAATCAGAATTTAGTATCCATATTATATACCCATACTTTAATTTAGAAGATATGAAGTTCCATTAGACCATAGTACTGAAATGAATTATTGAGTGCACAATTATGCCAACCTTTTTTAATTCTCTCTTCCTTTGATGAAAAGTGTTGGTATTAATTTGAGTATATTTACCGTCCTCAAAACAATTTGATACAAGAAGTAGTTTTCAATATTAGCTAAGAATGGTAGAATAAGTTGATTCCACCATAAAAAGGAAAAGCATTGTATTGGAAGCCCTGGTGATATGGACTAAGATGACAACATTTTGTCTCCATATCCACTCAACTCTCATAAAAGCAAAAGGGCCACACACACACACACACCCCTATATGTATACATATAAAAGAAACGAGATATTGTATGTGAGCGTTTACAATTCTGTTTTGTTTTGTTTTTTTCGGCAGTTTTATAGAAGTGATTAAATCTAGAGATTGTAAATTATATTATTTGCTCGAAAGTGCTGAAAAAAGAAGTAAAAACTAGGGAAAAAAGTTAAATAAATAAAGGGTTGATTTTCGGTACATCACAGCCGATCCAATCAACTTTGTCGCCAAGCGCCGGTACCCTCCCCCCAAATAACTCATTAAATTAAAATGAATTAATTTATTTTTTTTATTATACAATAACTCGAGCAGTTACTCATTTAACGCTAACACGTGAGTTCGTGCACTGTATTCGATAATTAAAAATTTTCTAAATAAACATATACCTAAAATGAAATTAGTGAACTCTAAAATTAAAGTGAATTAATTTAATTTTTACTCCGGCGACTCGCATAGTGCACTCACCCGACGCTAATATGTGGGCTCGTACACTGCGTTCGACAATTAATTTTTTTAAAATAAATATATGCCCTAAAATAAAATTAATTAATGAACTCTAAAATTAAAGTGAAATTATTTAAAAATTTTGATCCGACAATTGACACAATATGGACTCGTCCGATACCAACACAACTCGTAAACCGCATTCGGCAATTAATTATTTTTAAATAAATGTAAATCTTAATTGAGATTAATAAACCCTAATGAGAATATAGTAAATATTAATTTAGATGTAATTGACTCATATAAGCGAAGTAGCATGAATGATAATTTTCAAGCTACGTGTAATATTTTTTAGTATTATGAGATATACTTTTTCCGGTGATTTAACATAACATTTACACAGTTTCGACCATTATGCCCTGCCCCCAAACACATCGAATATTTATCACATAAAAAATCAATCCTAAAAGAAATGTTAGCATATAGGCAGACGTACACCAGTTGTACCGAACTATAGTTTGGTTTGACGGAAAGTTATGATATTTTTCAGTGTTAAAAATAATATTTTTTGTATTAGTAAAAATACTTTTTTCAATCCAAAAACTGTAGTAATAATTACAAAAATCTCACAATCTTTTTTGTTTTTAATATAATAATTTTTAGTAAAATAAATGTCATACTTTTAGTATTAAAAGTGAAAGTTTTCAATATTATATATGATACTTTTATTTCGTCTCATATAATGCCTTATGTATATCTGATGTATAGGAAACCTGTATTATATAATTAGGTTTTATGCCTCCGAATTCGAATCCGAATCCAAATCCAATACCAATAGTCCAATATATATCATTATAAGTTTTTATCAATATAAATTGAAAAGGTAAATTATATTGATGATATGATTGAACACGAAATATAAAACTAATTACAATATATAAAACTAAATCCCAAAAATCCAACTCAACATCTAAGTCGTACGAGTCAATTACAAAAAAAAAAAATCCTACTACATTATATGCAATACTTTATGCTATACATTTCAAATTATTATTTTTTATTCAGTTTCAATTGGTTATGCTTTAGTTTGTTAATTAGGGTTCACTTTTTCCAATTAAGGTATATAATTATTTTTCAATATTTAATTTTATATTTTAATTAATAATTGACTATTTCATAAAAAAAATTATATATATATATATATATATATATATACACACTCTAATTGGGAAAAGTAAACACTAATTAACAAGTGTACAAAATTAAACTAAATTAAAATCAATTGAAATCGAAGAAAAAAATGAAATAAAAATTAATAATTTTAATAATATGTAGTATAGAGTATTACACAGAATGTAGTAGATGATTTAGTCCAAAAAATATATAGTGGAAAAATCTATCTTGGATGCACCAAGACCAGAAGATGGGACACTACCATATACCAGTTGAAATCTTCTATTGCACATTTTGTGTTGTATTTCGTATTGCACACTCGATTTTCTTAGTTTTTTTTTCAATTTTTTTCCTTGATTTCAATTTCTTATGCTTTAGTTTAATTTTACACTTATTATTTAGAATTCATCAAACCCAATTAGGATGCATTGTAATTTTTTATTATTTAATTTAAAATTTTGAATTATTAATTGATTATTTGAAAAATTAAAGACTAAAAATATATATAAAACCCTAATTGGGTAGGATGAACCTTAAATAACATGTGTAAAATTAAACTAAAGCATAAGAAATTGAAATTTGAGAATAAAATTGAAAAAAAACTAAGAAAATTGAGTGTGCAATACGGAATGCAACACGAAATGTGCAATAGACGATTTCAAATGACCATATACACATTCAGCTCATCCAATGGACTAATTAAGTGCAACCAACATATATAAATCCCGGACTAGTCTATATAGTACCATATCCCATACATCCTTTTCTTGATAATAAAATACTATATCAAAGTAGAAGATACATCATATATAATTTAAATTATAAAATGTTGATCTGAACATATTTTTTTGCGCATACATGTGCCTCCAGCAGTATAAAACATGCATCTCTGAGGAATCCACATTTAGTCTTGTGAAACACGAAGACTTGTTCTCTTTCCGCCATGGCCAATAATCTTCATAAAATCTTAATCTTCTCGTTCCTCATCGTAGTTGCAGTCCCCGCAACCGTTTCCGAAGATTGCAGGAGCCGCGCCCAAGCCCGGCAGGGCAACAAGAGCGAAGCCCTCAAGTTGAAACTCATCGCGATTGCTTCAGTTCTCGTTGCTGGCGGCATTGGCGTGAGCTTCCCACTTCTCGGCCGGAAACTAACTCTCCTGCGCCCCGAAAACGACATATTCTTCATGATCAAGGCTTTTTCCGGCGGCGTGATTTTAGCAACGGGATTCGTTCACATACTTCCTGATGCATTCCGCAGCTTGACATCTCCTTGCCTCAGTGAAAACCCGTGGGGGAAGTTCCCGTTCACGGGTTTCATCGCCATGGTGGCTTCCATCGGCACGCTGATGGTGGACACAGTCGCAACCAACTTCTACAAGAACATGCATTCTAGCAAGGCGAACGTGGATGAGGAGATGGCCGGCGGCCATGGCACCAGCCAGCTGTCGGATATTGTCCGACAGCGCATAATATCACAAGTACGTTCGAATGACCATAAGGTCCAATCCTGTAGCAGGACGTTTACTTTGGTGATAGCTTGGATTTACAAAAATAATATAGACTGATGTAATTAAATCCAAGCTATCAGCCAAAGTAAACGCCCCGAATATGGACAGACAGACAGCATTTTCTCTCTTTTCTTACAGGTTTTTAGCACTGAACAACATATCTTGTAGGTTCTGGAGCTGGGAATTGTGGTGCACTCCATAATCATTGGGATATCTCTTGGGGCTTCTCAGAGCCCTATTACAATAAAACCACTACTCATTGCCCTGTCTATGCACCAGTTTTTTGAGGGAATGGGACTTGGAGGATGCATATCCCAGGTATATATATAGCAAAAAAACAAAATATTCGAGAATCAATGAACAAAGATGTTGTCATAATGAGTTGATCATATATTCCTCTAGCTAGAAAATTAAAGTTATTCTCATCATCCCCATCTTTTTTTATATGTCGTTGCAATTAATTTTCCTCGATCATCATAAACACTAATTTCATGTTACGTTGTTCATGAGTAGGCGAAATTCGAGTCATTGACAATGACGATTATGACAGTGTTTTTCTCCTTGACGACCCCAGTGGGGATCGGGATTGGAATCGGGATTTCGAGCGCTTACAAGACGAATAGGTGGAGTGGAGTCGCAGTGGAAGGGGTGTTCGAATCAGCATCAGCAGGGATATTGATATACATGGCTCTTGTTGATTTATTAGCAACTGATTTTATGAGTCCGAGGATGGAAAAAAATGCGAGACTTCAGTTGGGAGCACATATTTCACTTCTACTAGGTGCTGGATCTATGTCCTTTCTAGCTAAATGGGCTTGAATATTACCCCCACTCCTGCCTTTAATTATTATTAACTATATATGTGTTCATGTACCTACTTTTTTCCTTGTACGACCTTATCGGAATCTGTGCCGCAATATAAATAAATAATTTGTGTCTGTTTGAACACACTAGCAGCCGCAGGTAGAGTTGAATCTAATTTGCAAATTGCAATTTTGCATGCATGCATCAATTATCGTATACAATTAAACGTTTGTTATCGTAAATGGCATTAACTCTTCATGATTCTTTATTTCAATGGAAAATTACACTTCTGGTCCCATAAAAATAGGCTACAAATATATTTTAACCCCAAAACGAATATTTTTTATCTCAATTTGATTTTTCCAACATTTTTAGTCGTAAAAGATATGTTTTGATGTTTTTAGTCCCAAAAATTAACTAAGCACTTAATGGTCATTAAATGTTGGGATCATAAGTATCAAAACATTAAATTTAGGACATAAAACATTAGGGTTGAGACTAAAAGTATTTCACCAACTATTCCAGAGTTACTCAGTACAATGAGTTAAAGATTGGTCAAATTCGCGGGTCAACTAGTCCTAATTCCTGGGTTGACCCACCCCATTTAAAAAAAAATCTCACCAAAACAAGTATCATCGGTAACACTAAAGAGTATTACTCGAAATTCTAAAAGTATTAATCGTGTCCATAAAAGTATCGGGTTTGCTGGTTGTTTTTAATGAATTTATTTAATCCAAATTAAAGTTTATTTCATCACAATTAATGTCTATAGTTTAGGGATTTAGGGCCTATGATTTTTTCAAGGGTTTAGAGTTTTATTAGGATTTTTGAAATTTTTTAGGTTTTCTGGGTGTTTTTTTTAGGGGTTTTAGTTTTTTTTTTTAGTTTTTTCAGGAGTTAGTTTTTTTTAGGATTTATTAATCTCAATTACGACTTAAATTTAATTTGAAAATATTAATTATCAAATGTAGTGCAACACATTAGCGTCGGACGAGTGTATTGCGCAAGACACCGAAGAAAAAAAATAAATTAATTCATTTTAATTTTAAAGTACACTAATTCATTTTAGTGTATATATTTATTTTAAAAAAAACTTAATTATCAAGCACAGTGCACGAGCCCACGCGTTAGCGTCGGGTGAGTGCATTGTGCTAGACACCGAATAAAAAATAATAAATTAATTCACTTTAATTTTAGGGTTCATTTATTACATTTTATGATATATATATATTTTTTTTTTCAAAAAAAAAATTATCGAGCGCAATACACGAGCGTCGGACGAGTGCATTGAGCGAGTCGTCAGATAAAAAGAATTAAATAATTTTCATTTTAAGATATATAGTTTTTGCAGAAAAATGTAAAAAAGAAGAAAAAAGAAAAACAGAAAACGAAAAAAAAAGACATGTGTATGTTGTCCAACACACTCCCGTGTGTGGGGGCGTGCATGGGCCACACACGTGGGGACACATGCCATCTGATGGGCACAGCAGTACTGAATACCAACTCAACGTATTTTAATCATCTTAATTAATTATTTTAAACATTTGAAAAAATATTAATTAATATACGTTACTTTATTTTTTAACGGTTAACTTACTAGCGTTATGATTTTTCAAGATTAACTCCACATGTGTAATTTGAATTGAAATACTCGAGTTTCATAATAATAATAATAATAATAATAATAATAATAATAATAATAATAATAATAATAATAAGATTCTTTAAAAAATATGTAATTCATACAGTTACAACTACATAGTAATAATATTTTCCTGCAGAACCAAGAAAGAAGAGAATCATGTATCCAAACATTTTTAACAAGATAAAATGGTCTATTGTATTTACATGTAGCATTCTCTGTTGCACAATTAATTACTTTTTTAGTTTTTCTTCATTTTTTTAATTTCAATTTTTGTGTTTTATAGTTTAATTTTATACTTATTATTAGGAGTTCATTCCATAAAATTATGATTTTTTTTTATATTTTTTATTATTTAAATTATAATCTTGAAAAAAAATTTAGTTTATTTTTTGTAATTTTTTTCAAGATTAACTCCAAAATATTGTTTGCAAAAATATTTTAAAAATATTTTTCAAAAATAAAAAATCAAAACTTAAGCAAGTTGCCTAAATGGGCAGCATCGAATTTTCCATAATAATATCTAAGTATGGCCCATGTTAGGCTTAAATTGAGGGGCCCAAAAATAAAATTATACTCTCTCCGTTTCGTTTTGATTGTTATTTTAGTTTTTTTTTTATCTAGAATTAACAATTAATTTTATGGACTAATATATATACTCACCCCTCGTATATGACAAAAAATCTTATTCACTCATATTTTCCTAAAATAAGATTTGAGATAGGGTTAAAATTAGGAGAGAGAGTGTTAAAATATATAAAACAACAAACATTTTAACACAAAATAAAAAAGTTAAAACAACAATCATAATGAAACGGAGAGAGTACTAAATTAATAATTTTATCCAAAAATACAAAATTATTTTCATTTCGTTTTTGTTGCTGGTATGTGACAGGTATAAATTTGATGTAAAAAAATTTACATTTATTAATATTTTATGAAAAAACTGAACTCTCGGTTCTGACAGAGTTGTGATCAAAGTTGTATCTAAAGTTGAGACAATTTTGTATATGCAGCGGAATTTAGAAACACACAATGGATTGGAAAATTTCACGAGATTATATTTCTATAATCTCGTGAAGTGCCTCAGGGCAAAATATTCACTATATGTATTTGTGAATTACAAAAACACTGCAAGTAAACTCTTACTAAAAACTTAAGACACTTTATCTCTTACTTCACAGAAAGTTGTGACTAAAGTTGTCTTAACTATCACTTGCAGAAAAACTAAAAACTCTCAATGCAGATCTGAAATATATCTCACTCAAAAACATATCAAACACTATACAACAGATACCTATTTATATAAAACAATATACTTGGTCTCTACTCCAAATAACAACTTGATCTCTCCATGAACTTCATTCCTAGATTTGCGCCGTACGCCCGCAACTTCCATAACAACCATTTGACTCAATCAATCTCTGGACTTAGTCAAGTATAACAAACTTCCTAGAATATCTCAACTTATTATCTTCCTGCACAAGCAAACAAAGAAAGACAAAACAAAACAATATCCAAACTAATAACAAACCAACGGTTTAAACAATCTCCCCCTTTTTGTCTTTCTTCCCAAAATAAACTCAAGCATGCAACAAAATCAAAACATAACAGAACTCCCCCTAAACATGTACTTGAAACACAAGAACAAGTCAGAATTTAAAACAAATACATTTACTCCCCCTGTCATGCACACTTCACTCCCCCTGTCATGCAAACTTCCCAAAACAAAGTGTTTCCAACACTATTCATAAAATATCAGCAAAAAGAAGATCTTTATCAAAAGATCAATAAGTCAATTCAGCAGATAGATAAACATAAAATAAACACAATGTTAAAACATAAAAAGCACAATAAATTATTTTGAGAAATTGTTTTGATAAACATCAGCATAACAAAACTGCAACAGTCTGCAGTCTTCCTCCTTCTTCTTTTCTTCCTCTACTCCTCCTCCTCTTGCTCATCAGTTTCCTCCTCTTCACTTGCTGCTGCCCTTGCCCTTCCTTTGCCTCTGCTACTGCCTTCTCCACCACCAACCTCTCTCCCTTTTTGGGAAGAAAGAAGGCGCTGGAATACTTTTCTTTGCTTGGCAAATATCTCTATCTAGGCAGTATAGAGCTCAATCTGTTCCTGCAAAACAAATATAGGGATAGAGCAAAGATGATCGGACGATGGAGGAGCAGTCTTAGCAGCATCACTCCATGAAAGATCACGAGTTCTGGACCCAGCTAGAAATGCTTTCTGAACAGTCTGGAGAGGAAGTCTGGCCGTGAGAATATCCTTTTTTGTGGGCTTAAAACCTTGGTCCAGTAACATGTTATATATTAGAGAAGGAACCACCAACTTCTTGTTGGATTTTGTCATGGCCACTTCCGTAATCGAATTAAAAATATGCTGACCCAAATTGAATTTCTCACCAACAAATATCTTGTACAGAAGGCATACATGCTCAAACGGGACAATAGTTATGTTAGAAGTGGGAATCCAGTGGCACACAGAAATTTTATGAAGTGTGGAAAACAGAGAAGTCAGGACAGAAGCAAATCTATTGGGTTTCTTGTTAGCAATCTAAAGATCTGCCTGACCTCCAGTTAAAACATCAGCCATTTTGGTTTCCAACACTTCATCAATTTCATCATCAGACTCAACAGAATTAGGAAGACCTAAAAATTTATTGATCCTCGCTGGAGTAACTTTAAAGATTTTCTTACGAACATACACCTTTCCATACTGTTTTGATGCTTGATTACCAAACTCATGAGTAAGGTTAGCATAAAACAGCCTAACAACTTCAGCGACATATGGTTTAGCGTATGTAACACTTCCTAATACCCTTCGTTTCTTCAGAAAATCAACTAAATTGTATCCAGAGAAATCTTTCAAATCCACAGCTCTATCACTTAACATCTCCATATTCTTAAAAAATTCCCAATTTCGTCTAGCACTATCAGAATAGAATAAGTCAGAGTTAGCTTTCGATACCTCAAGATCTGATTCTGAGTAGGCTTCCTCCTCAGCTGGGACAACACTGCGCTTGACTTTCTTCACAGCTTTTCCATGACCTTTCAAGGGAGAAGAGAAAGATATCTTTCTTTTGCGCTTCTTTGAAGCAACAGTCTCTTCAACTTCATCATCAGCCTCAGAATCTGAAAGAGTCCGTTCACTCGAATTATTTTCTGATATCTCTTCTTCACACTCCTCCTCTTCTTCGGCTTCACTGATGATCTCAATTGGCTCCACTGGAGTTCTCGAGGAACTGCCGGTCACATGAAAGCGCCTTGACCGTCTAGTTGGAGGGGCCTTCTTCGACTTGGTCGATTTCTTCTTGGGCGGCGTATGAGTCGGAGTGGTCTTCTCAGGCATCTCTTCGTTTGTTTCTTCTTCAATTTCAGAAAATGGTACCTCAATCGGACCTTCATTGTATGTATTCCCTTCGTTGGAAGGAAAAAGAGGGTCTAGGGTTTCCTCGACGAGCACCGGAGTGTCAAGGGTTTCTTCGGCGAGTACCGGAGTATTAAGAGGTTGCATAATGACACCGTCAGAGGCGAGTATTATTGCCTGTGATGAGTCGACCGTCGGAGAGGAGGCTGGTAGCGCAAGCAGGTGCGATTGAATTTCTGAGCAACTGGCAATCTCTGGAGAAATCTCCATCAACGTATTTCCTCTAGACGGAGATAGAAGCACTTTAGGTCGAAGAATTGGGGTGGAATCAGGCGACAGAAATCGGAAAGGGTTAGATATGATAGGTTGTGGCGGAGAGAACGAAGGCTAGGGGGGAAAGGTAGATAAGTGTCGGAGGTAGGCCGACGCTTCGGGGTCGTTGAAGAGTTCCTGAATCTGTCTCAGCTTATCGGGATTCATGGCGGAAGAATTGAGAAGAAAGATTCTGAGAAGACGAAGAGTTTTTAAAGGGTTTTGTGAATAGTCACAAGAATGAAAGTGACAAGAGAGAGTATATAGAGGAATATAAATATATATGTTAGATACTTTCCTCCTTCAAAATAGGAATCAATTATATTAAAGATATAGTCAAACCATATATTAAAGATAGAGTAAGATACACTTCTAGATACATTCAGCTGACTTTCAATAATTTCCCGATTTTTTTTTATAAATATAATAAACCAACTTTTGTCAAGAGAATTTTATTATCAGAATACTTTTGCTACATCATAGAAAAATTTTAAAAAAGAGAAACAGATGATGAATAGATGAATAACCAAAAGAATCTTATCAAAACCATTTATCTAAGATCTTTGATCTAGTTATATGATTTTATAAGAACAATCATGGTTTCACCTTGATACAGGCTTTTTCATCCTCGAATATGTTCAACTTCACAGTTAACTATGATATACCAAAAGTGTAACAACAGTTGGGTCAACTGTACTTTTCATATAGAACATAAGCCAAGAGATTTCCTCAAAATTGAGAATCTCTCATAACTTAAGGCTTTTGTAAATAAATCTGCCAGTTGATTATCTGTACTAATATACTCTAACTTTAATAGCTTTTTTTCAACTAAATCCCTAATAAAATGATGCCTTAAATGAATGTGCTTGGATTTGGAATGATGAACCGGATTCTTTGCAAGGTTGATGGCACGTGTATTATCACAAAGTATCACCAAGGGATTGCTTTCCAGGCCATAATCATCCAACATCGACTTAAGCCATATCAATTGCATTGAACAGCTCCCGGTGGCCACATATTCGGACTCGGCTGTGGACAAAGAGATACAGTTTTGCTTTTTGCTATGCCAAGAGATGAGGTTGTTTTCTAAATAGCAACATCCTCCACTTGTACTTCGTCTATCATCAATCTCTACAGCCCAGTCGGCATCACTGTACCCAACAAGATCTGTAGTTGTGTCCTTTATGAACCATAGTCCCAATTCACATGTGCCAGCCACATACCGAATAATCCTCTTTACCGCCTTAAGGTGTTCCTCCTTGGGACAGGACTGAAATCGAGCACATGCACACACACTATACATGATATCTGGTCGACTAGCGGTCAGATAAAGAAGACTTCCAATCATTGATCTGTATAAAGTTGAATCAACTTCAGGTCCAACTGCATCCTTTGACAACTTTTCAGTCGTACTCATGTGAGTCCTCATGTGCTTTGCATTCTCCAAACCGAACTTCTTTACAAGATTTTTGGCATATTTTGTCTGTGAGACGAAAACACCATTTTCTTTTTGTTTAACTTGAAGTCCAAGAAAGTTGCTAAGTTCACCGACCATACTCATTTCAAAAGATGTGGGCATCGCCTCCACAAACTCTTTCAAAGCTTTCTCACTTGTCGATCCAAACACTATATCATCGACATAGATTTGAGCGATTGTGAGTAAATCTTTTTCTTTCTTGAGGAATAAAGTTCTATCAGCATGACCCTTGAAAAATCCAAACTCAAGCAAAAATTCAGTTAACCGACTGTACCAAGCTCTTGGAGCTTGTTTTAGTCCGTACAACGCTTTATGTAATTTATATACATGGTTTGGATTGGTTGGGTCTTCAAAGCCTTTGGGTTGCTCTACGTAAGCTTCCTCTTCTAGTACACCATTAAGAAACGCTGCCTTAACATCCATTTGATGAAGAGTAATGTTAAGATAACATGCAATGGCAAACAATAACCTGATGGACTCAATTCGTGCAACTGGAGCAAAAGTCTCATCATAGTCAATGCCCTCTACTTGAGTGTAACCTTGGGCAACTAAGCGGGCTTTATTTCTAATGATATTTTCAAATTCATCAGTTTTATTTTTAAATATCCACTTAGTTCCTATCACATTTATCCCTGAAGGTCTAGGCACAAGTGTCCAGACTTTGTTTCTAACGAACTCAAGTAGCCCACCTTGCGTGGCACTAATCCAGAACTCATCTTTTAAAGCCCCATTTACATTTTTGGGTTCAGCCAAAGATAAGAAGACAACAGTACCAACTTCATTGAATACACAAGACATGCATACCATCCTTACCATTTCCTTGTAGTTAGCAGGAGTTTTACCTCTAGTTCTGACCCCTTCGTGTACATCTCCAATGATTTGATCAATTGGATGATCTTTGCGAATCTTCCTTGGTGGGTCTCTCCCAGTGTTTCCCTGAACTACTTCTGGAAATTCTGACTCGTTTAAGTGGGAATTTGATCCAGATCCTTCTGTAGTTGTATCCTCATCTGTCTCTGAAGTGGTCTCAACTTCAGTGTTAACTCTTTCTTCTATCTCAGTGATCATTTCTGTCCTTCCCTGTATCTCAATCAGATCGTTAGTATCTTCTTCAGGAGTGTATATGCTGGCAAAATCATCAAATCTTACATTAACACTCTCCATAACAGTTTTTGTTCTGAGATTATAGACACGGTAAGCATGACTATTAAGAGAATAACTAATGAACACACCTTTATCACTTTTGGGATCAAATTTGAACAAATAATCCCTATCATTCAAAATGTAACAAACACAACCGAAAACATGTAGGTATTTAAGGTTGAGTTTTTTACTATTTAGAATTTCATATGACGTCATGGTGGTTCCGGTTCTTAAGTTTACATGATTACTTACATAGCATGCAATGTTTAAAGCTTCAGCCCAGAAACGTTTGGACAACTTCTTAGAGTGTAGCATGACAGTGGCCATCTCTTGCAAGGTCCTATTCTTTCTTTCAGCTACACCATTTTGCTGGGGTGTTTTAGGAGCAGAATATTCATGATGAATGCCTTCTTTTATGCAAAAGTTTAGAAGTTGAAGATTTTCAAACTCCCTACCATGGTCAGATCTAATTCTTTTAACGCAAGAATGTTAGAAGTTTCTAACCTTAGCATATAGTTCTAAGAAAGCATCATAGGTTTCACCTTTGTCACTTAGAAATTTTACCCAAGTGTGCCTGGAGAGGTCATCGACAATCACAAAGGAATACCGTTTACCTCCAAGGCTTTCTACTTCAGCTGGCCCCGTAAGATCCATGTGAAGCAATTCAAAGCAGCTTTGAGTAGCAAAAGGTCTCTCTGAAGTTGTCACAACTGGGTGTGAGACTTTTACTTGTTTTCCTTTTTGACAATCTCCACATAGACTTGGGTTTGAGACATTCAGCTTTGGCACTCTAAGAACAGCATTGAGTCTCTGAAGATTCTCCATGTTGCGAAAATTGGTATGCCCTAATTTTTGATGCCAAAGTTGTACGTCATTTACCTGCGCACTCAAACAACTTTTTCTTTTAGTTTCATAAATGTTATTAGAAGATCTTACCCCAGAGATTACATGTTTCCCATCGGTGTCAACCACAGTACAACTTTACTTATCAAAGATGACAGTGAAGTTGTCATCACAGAGCTGGCTGATACTGATGAGATTTGCTGTAAGACCTTAGACGTGTGATACATTGGCTAGCTTTGGAAGACCAGGACTGTTCAAGATACCATGTCCTATAATTTTTCCGTTCGTTCCTCCCCCAAATGTGACTTCGCTACCATTGATCTTTTGGTAGTTGGTCAGATGACGTTGAGATCCAGTCATGTGGCGAGAACACCCGCTGTCAAAGTACCAAGTTGTCGAATCATCATATATTGATGCAGTGAAGACAACTTTACAAGTGTCTTTGAAGGCTGCTTTGGGCTTCCAGACCAAGTTCTTTGTTTTCTCACTTTTGACTGAAAGACCTGATTTTGAGGCTTGTGTTCTCAAATGAATCTTCTTTTTATGTTCTTGCAAAAACCTATGGCAGAAAGGTTTTATGTGTCCAGAGAGAAAACAATAGTGACAAACAAATCTCCTACGCTTCTTACTCACTGATGAAGTGGAGTGACCTTCTTGAGCTTTTACAAAGGGTTTTCCACTTGTGGATAGAATTTGAGTAAATGCAGTTTTTACAGTTTTATCATAACCTATGCCATGAGAAGTTACCTGAGTGTGTGCAAGAACTTCATCAAGTTTAAAAGTACCTGAGTTGAACTTTTTGAATGTTTCCTTTGCAAGATTGAGTTGAATCCTCATATCATCAATCTCTGCATCTTTCTTTGTCAACATTACTTCCAACTTTGCAAGAGACGCCTTCTGATTAGTGGATTCATCATTGAGTCTCAATTTCCTTGCACTGTTTGATCCATTTAGCATACAGCTCCTTGTAGAGTTCCTGACACTTTATTAGCAACTCCAGAGTTTCTTCCTCAGTAACTTCTTCTTCCTCATCTGCAGTGGTTATTACAGTATGGAAACAAAAAAGAGTTTTATAATAGGACTTATCATACCTGTCTGAAGTTATCTCAACTTCTGTGAGCTTTGAGTTAACCATTTCAGAACATACTACAGTTAAAGCTGCGTGCTCGTTGGTTGCTTCATCTGAGATTTCTTCCACAAATATTCCAGAGGTGTCCAGCTCACTGTCGCTAAGAGATAGGAATGTGACAGGCTTTCCAAGTTTCCTAAAAGTGTTGGCACATTCATTAGCAAAGTGCCCATAGCCTTTGCATTCATAGCATTGGACTTTGGAGAAATCTTTCACTTCATTTGGTCTAAAGTGATCTGATGCAACACGCTTTATAATCTTGGGTTCTGTTCCAGGTGAGTTCATCTTTTCATAAATCACCAAAGGTCCGGACGGGTTATGATGAGGCTTACGTTGTTCATAACTTCCCTTCTGTTGTTTTCCTTTATTTGCTCGGATGAGAGTGTTGAGTCTTTTGGTGAGAAGAGCATAGTCTGGATTCATTTCACTGATTTCTTCAAGAACTTCATCGTCATCTTCGTCATAGGGTGAAGTTGACTTTGAAGTTGATCCAGCTGTCAGGGCAATTCCCTTTTTCTTTGACCTACCCTTCTCATTCATTTCCATTTCGTAGGTCTTCAGGTCATTCATCAGCTTTGTGAAGTCCAAATATCCAGTGGTTGTTGCCGTGTCAATAGCAACAACCTTCATATCAAAACGAAGTGTTAGAGTTCGCAAGGCTTTAGAAACTAACCTTTTGTTGGTGATTAGATCACCAAGATCAGTACACTTATTTGCAATCTCAAGCAATTTGTTGCAATATTCTCCAACTGTTTCATCTTCCACCATCTTCATGTTCTCAAATTTTGTGGTGAGAATATGATGGCGTGATTTTTTAATTCCAACATCGCCTTCGCAATGTTGTTGAAGGATATTCCATGCTTCTTTGGCCGACTCACAATTTCTTATGAGTTTGAACATCTAAATGTCCAAGGAAGACTGAATTGCATTGAGTGCCTTGTCATTGAAGGTAGCATCTTCATTTTGTGACCTGGTCCATTCTTCTGGAGGGGTACGAATTGTATCTCCTTCAGCATCAATGGTCTTGGGATGCGTCCATGCCTTTTGAACAGCATTCCATGCTCTTGCATCAATGGATTTGATGCACGCTCTCATTCGAACTTTCCAAAAAGAATAGTTCATGCCATCGAGGACAGGAGGTTTGTTGAACAACGGGTTTGTACAATCCATTGTACTCACGAAAATAGGATCACTACTTAGTGTGTCAAGTGTTCGCTCTGATACCAAATGAAAAAACTGAACTCTCGATTCTGACAGATTTGTGATCAAAGTTGTATCTAAAGTTGAGACAACTTTGTATATGCAGCGGAATTTAGAAACACACAATGGATTGGAAAATTTCACGAGATTATATTTCTATAATCTCGCGAAGTGCCTCAGGGCAAAATATTCACTATATGTATTTGTGAATTACAAAAACACTGCAAGTAAACTCTTACTAAAAACTTAAGACACTTTATCTCTTCCTTCATAGAAGGTTGTGACTAAAGTTGTCTTAACTATCACTTGCAGAAAAACTAAAAACTCTCAATGCAGATCTGAAATATATCTCACTCAAAAACATATCAAACACTATACAACAGATACCTATTTATATAAAACAATATACTTGGTCTCTACTCCAAATAACAACTTGATCTCTCCATGAACTTCATTCCTAGATTTGCGCCGTACGCCCGCAACTTCCATAACAACCATTTGACTAAATCAATCTCTGGACTTAGTCAAGCATAACAAACTTCCTAGAATATCTCAACTTATTATCTTCCTGCACAAGCAAACAAAGAAAGACAAAACAAAACAATATCCAAACTAATAACAAACCAATGGTTTCAACATTTTATATTTAGAAGCAATTCTTTGAGTTTATTTCATTATATAGTTGATGTAAAAATAAATTACTTTATGAATTTGTGAAGGAATGCTTTCAAAACTTTAATGTTAGGGTTTTATTAACCTATAATATAATTGTGTTTGTCATTATGCTCAAATTGTTCATAATATTAAAATTAGTGACATTATTGCTCGATTTATGTGAAGTAATTAATTTAAATACATATATATTTATATTTTCTTTAATTTACATTATAATTAATTCTCGTCCCAAATTATAATTCTTGTGTCCGTCCTTATTTTTCATGTTTCTTGATGCCCTTATTATGTTATTATAATTGCAGTTGGCTGGAAAATATTTCAGTGTTACAAAATTATTCTTGTTCAATTCATTTCAATGTCTCAGACTCTTTCAGTTGTCTTATTTGGTCCGGTCTCCTAGAGCTATCAGCTTTTTGATAATTTATGCTGGATAATTTAATATATAGTAAAACCTCTATACAACCTATAAGCAGTAATATTGTTGGGATTAGAGAAAAATATTATTATAGATAGGTTACTATTATATAGAGTTTACATATAAAAATCATTATTTAAAAAAAATTAATATATATTATACAACTTGGAAATGTCTTTTCATATTTAAAAACATGAATTTAAAAGGTATATAAGATTCATTTTATGTGCTCTAAACAAAGAATACATCATATAGGAATCACGCAAGATGCGCAGGGTTATAATCCAAAGAATGATTGTGTAGAAATAGAAAATATATTGTGTCAACAAGCTTCAAACATGTTGGACAAGCTCGAAATATTTTAGATTCAACAAGAAAGTGATCGTGTTGACTAATTACTTTGAACGTTCAAGTTAAAAGAGTGTGATATTAACCAAAAAAATTAAAGTACTGCTACAGATAACTTTAAGTAAATATTTCATACAATCTTAAGTTTAATGTAACATATGTAGTTAAATAGTTCTAGACATTTTATATAGATATTTAAATATATATGAAATTTAATGTCACTTTATTACTATATGGAGGTAAATTTATTAAGCATAGTCCTAAAAAAATACCGGAATATTACAATGTAGAGGTTATTCATATATATAATTGGGCCCGAGTTGGGACCACAACTTTTTATTACTATAAGGAGATTATTCATATATAGAGTATTCTTATACAGAGATTTTACTCTGTGTGTGTGTGTATTTTTAATTTTTTATTTCGTTGCTTAGCATAAAAGACTGTAAATAAATTTAATCATGTCCAGCAGAGTTATGCGCTCGCCAATTCTGTGCAATTTTTGATATGTTGCTTAATTATACGACTTCTACATTGATCCAATTAAAAATGATCTATATTTGTGTTGCCATCACGAACTTGCATCTAAAAGAAGAGTACTCGAGAGGGGAGTAGAGATCCTCTAGTCCCACTTGTGTGCGCCAATCGTGTGCCACCATTAAAATCATATATTGTTAATAATGTTTTTTATAAAAATAAAATTTGTTCTATCATAAATAATCATAATTAATATTTATTGTAAAAAATCAAAATTTTAAAAAATTATATACCCTAAGTTTGGAATAATCAACCTCAAAAATCAATTATATTAACTAAAAAATGAAAATTAAATATTAAAAAATAATTATAACACCTAATTGGGTGGAATAAACCCTAAATAATAATGTAAAATTATACTAAATCAGAAGAAATTAAAATTGAAGAAAAAAGTAAAAGAAAACGTAATAATTTTGAGGTGTGGCACATGGTTGGCACACACAAGTTGGGACTAGAGAATCTCAAGTGTTCAGAGGGCATCCTTGAGTTAGTTAAATGAAGTTATGATTTTAGTTATAATTTATGGAAGGAGTTGTGATTTTATGATTTTTTGTATGTTCCCTAATGTTTCTATTTTTATAGTTACATAAAAAGAGATAGGGCTATAGTATAGGGCTTTGTTAGGGTTTTATGTTTTGGAGACTAAGGGGTAATTTTTTTTATCATTTTTATTTTGATATTTTATAAAATAATGAAAGTTATAAAAGAATAAAATGGGAGTTGTGTTTAGAATATTCTATAATTTAATTTCGATAAAAAAGATTGAGACTGGAATTAAAATGGATTTAAAAGTGCATGATTCGGTCTAGTTTATGGCCGAATTAGATGCCCCATTTGAAGACTAAATTCACACCAAATGAAGAAGGCTATGGTGGTTAATAAGCGAAGAAGCCCACAATAATTAATGCGTGGCCCAAGTCAATGTATAGATTAAAGTCAGCTTCAAACCAATTGTAGCAGAAGATTGAATCAAATTATTATGGGCTTCGTCTCAGGGTTAATGGTCTTAAAATATATAACTTTGAGGGTATTTTTAATTTTTCACAAATTTAAAAAAAATAAAAATTTAATACTATGAACTTAGTCTTTGTTTATTTTTTTAAATTCTGACAAATTGAATCTGACGTGACAAACGTAGATTTCCACATGTACATTTAAGTAGACACCTGTAACACCCCGTCCCAAAATAAATCTATTAATTACTTCAACCGTATAAAAATCATGTGTTGATTATATGATTCTTTGAAATGATTTTAGAAAATCCCAAATATAGATAAAATGACTCCCAAAGTTGACTCAATTCTATTCTTAAAATCATGTTGTCCTCTAAATCTTTTTCGATCACATGTCTTGTTCCTTGTGACGAGATATTTCCATGAGTATTTTTCATTCGTAATCTTGCGTGTCCAAATTATTGATAGACCGTATTTTCATCACGGAAATAAAATTCTACCACTTTATGTCTAACTCCGAAAATTTTGGTTTCGTCTTTGACTAAGAGTTCTAAATCTTTTCATAATCGTGTGGTCATTAATTTCATTAAAAATGGAGTTCATTTGACCTTCCAACCAAGTTTTATTCACTCTCTATTTCAATCCAATACCATTATTAAAATACATCATAAATTGATTGCCACCAACTCTACCATGCTCCAAGTGTCAACCTTACCTTTCTCCAAGTGTCATCATGCATTGTTACATGTGTCACCATGCATGACAAGTATACTCCAAGTGTGATCATCTACTCCACCTAGTTTGATGCATGGCCTACACATGTTCATCATAGTTATTGGATGAATCAAATAGGGGAAAATGAGCAAGAGTCTATTTTCTCCCACATTCTTTTCTCCATTACTTTTTCTTTTCTCTCCCAGCAGCAACCTTTCTTTCTCTTCTATTTCGACCCTCAAACCTTAGCCAACAAATATGAAATTTTACGGAGAGTTTTCTACTTTGATGTAGATGATGTTAGCCGAAGAAATCATCCAATTTGGTTCTCATATGATCAAAAACGAAGGCAAACATTACAGTGGTCGCTGTTTTCCGCGAAGCTGCATCAACGATTGTATTCTGTATATTTTGACCTTCAAATCTCTACCAACATAGCTGAAATTTTAATATGTTGTTCCTCTCTTCACATAGTTGATGTTAGCCACTGGAATCGCTCGATTTGGTGTTCAGAAAGTCAGAAATGAAGACATGAAAAATTGGGGCTTCTAGCTGTAAGTTTTATCATTAGTGTAGCAGTCGTATTTTATCATTTTCGTCCCTTAAATCTCATCCATAAATTCTGAAATTTTAGTATTTTTTTCTCTAATTATGTAGTTGATTTTAGGATCAAGAATTTCTCAATTCGGATATCTGAAACTCCTAAATGAAGCTCCACTATTTTCTTGGTGGTTTAATTTTCGTAACTCACCAAACCCATTTATGACATCTTTTTCCCATAGATCTGGCCATTATATTTCTATGAGATCTACATCATTATAAACTTAACTCTTCAAGGTTTCCAGAATAGGTCTCAGTTTGTCGATATGATATCATTTGGTCTATTAAAGATACGTCGCAAATCGACATGTCAAATCTGCCGCATAAATCATTGTGTTGCGAGTACAACTTCGGAGGTTATTCCCAGTCGATTCCTCCATCATCTTGACTTGATTTTTGGACTGCACAATCTTTTCATATCAAGATTTCCAGAAATATTTTCCAATCCATGATCCGATGTCATTTGTTCTTCTGAAATTGAGTTGTAAGTTTCCCGAAAACCAACTTGTTTCCGGCAGATTATGTCTTATGTTAATAATGCTGAATTTCATGCTCATTTATAGTCATTGTACATTATAAAATCTAAATCCATTTGCTGCATTGAAATCTTTGTTTCCTCTAGTATCAAAAATTGTATTTTTGAGCTAAAATCCATTGAGTATCGAGCTCATTTGAGCCTCAAACTTTTTGACAAAAAATCTGTTCCGGAAATAGTAAACAATATCTTTTCCGGCCAATTTTAGGCCAGAATGATCGGAATTTATCTCCGACTTCTTCTAACGAATCGTAGGTACCGTCGTGGTGAACGCGTGGCCACTGACCCTGTCTTAATCCGATTTGAATTGAATTTCCTATGATTTTTCAAAGTTTCTGTCCCGTTTTAAGTCGTTCCATTTTATGTCGAATTTGTTTCAAGTTAATTGAAGAATATCGTAAGAACCTATTATCGATTCATGTTGGATTTAAAACCCAAGTATTGCGCATGCCCAGTCAAAGTAAAGCGAATAAAGCTCTAACTAAATTAAAGCGAATATTAGATTAATTTCGGAAGTAGTTATTGATCCTAAAACAAGATTAATCCTTGTAGGACTTACTTGACTTACGAGAAAGGTGAATGATTGAATCTCGAGAAGGTTAGAGCAGCTTAGCCCTAGGGGAACCCAGGAAGGAACTCCGGACCATTGCTCCATCTCCAGTACTGTGTTCGAGTGTTGGATCCTTGTTAGGACTTCTGTATGTATAAGGTGGGCTATACTATATCTTTGCAAATTGTATCTTCTGAGTTATTAAGCTCTGCTTTGTTAAAATTGCACATATGACTATCTGTGTTAACTATTTATGTGCTACTGTATGTTGTTGGAGTCTTATATACCAGCGATGTGTCAATGTGAGTAGCTGCAGTATGCATGCATTATTCATCATGACCTACTCCTTGTCGGTGAGACTAAAATGAAACACTTATTGGTTACACTCTTTGGTTACACTCATTGGGTATACTTTGGTCATACTCAACTTTACGCGTTGATGATGTAGTATGGGTTGCGGGCAGTGACTGGTTATACTCTTAAGCGCTTCAGGATAAAATGTTTTGGTGAACTTAGGTTGCTTTCAACTTTAAAACCTCCTAAGCTTCACTACATGCATGGACACAGATAGATCACTTTTAGAAAATGATTTGCATAACTTAAATTGTGAAAACTTGCCCACTGAGTGCATTAGTACTCTGCCCAAATCTTTTCAAACATTTTCAGGTCAGTAGGCTGGAGCGTGGAGATGACGAGGCTGAGAAATGGGCTTTTATTATTTACCTATTTCGCATTATTCCTTTTTGTTAATATTCGGTTGGTAATTAAGCTTCCGCACTTATGCTACTCTTTTAATAAAACACTAAGGATCCCGATCTTGGTGTTTTGGATCTATATATGTATTAAAAAGCATGTTTGAATATTTTGAGTCTTCTGTTGAGGTTTCATTAATCATGTTATCCCCTTTCTTTCCCGCTTCTTAATTCCCACCCCCATGGCGTCCATTTCCATGGTCTTTCGGGACCAGGGCGCTACAACACCAAATTATCTTAAAATATACGAATTTTGAACCGATTCTGATTTTTCACACTAAATGAACTGGATATTATAAGCTCCGAAAAGAAAATAAAAAATTTACAAACTCCAAACTAATGCCAACACGGGGAAGACAAAATCATGATCACTAAGTCTAAAGTAACCTCTGCCAAAAAAATATAACTCCAGCAGAGGATTGATATTTGGGTGCTGCTACCAACCCACCAGAATTTGAGTATTGGTCAGTTTATCTGCAACTTGGGTTCCATTTCTGTAAATATGTGAAACTCCAAACTGTATGTGTTGAAGGAACCCAAGTAATCACAAGAGACGCCCTTTCATTCTCCACGGGATAGAATTGAAACTCTTATCAAGAATTTCCGCAACCAACGTGGAGTCAACCTCTAACCAAATATGTGAGATATCCTAAGAGATAACATATTCCAAAGTAATAATAACACGCACAATTCCTCCTTAAACGAATTACACACTCCTAATGTCTCGTGAAAGCATGCCAACACTGAACCCAAATGATTCCGCAGCATGCCGTCACTGGCTAAACTCCCTGAAGAACCCAAAACTGAACCGTCTATATTAATTTTGATCCACCCCCTAGATAGAGGTTTCTAGTGAATTGAGATAATGGCTCTTGGTCTAGCGACTCTACCTTTAACTCCTGTTGCATGAAGAATGAGAAGATTTGAAAAACAACCACTTTTACTCTTTTCTTGTGTGTAATGCTACAAATTCATCAATTATTACTATAGAAGTTATTTTAACAGACGTTGTGTTGTATCATTCGATGTGTTAATTATAGAGATTATATTCATTTTGAATGTGTATGATATATTTCTTATTATAAATTTCGCCTAAAATTACTAATTAACGATAAACTAATCCACAAAATAAGCTAATAAATGTAATGAAAGTTGTTTGAATTTGCTTAGTTCTTGGAATATATATAATTCACACTTGAAAAAATAAAGTATAAATAACCATCAGACCTTTTTAGTTCTCTATATGATGAAAAATATTAATATTGGACTTAAACTAGTGTAATGTTGGCTATTTGAAATAAAAATATTCTATTAAATTATATATATATATATATTATTAAATTTTGGATACAACAATTATCAAGTAAATAGTGGTCCGCAAAAATTCTCACACTAGTGCTCATTTGAATCAACTCACAAAGGTTAAGGTTTAATGAAAAAGAGGTTGATAATTTTATTAATAATGAGAAAACAAGAATTGAGGATATATTGTCGTCTAAGCCTTTTAAAAAAGTTGATGTCATCAACTTAAAAAATATTAGTTCTTAGAAACTTTTAAATCAAATTAAATTTCTCTCTTCATGCTCTTTCATTTAAAATTATGGAAAGGCGTGTTTAGATTATAAAATATCAATGAAAAAATACAAAAGATTCATTTTTGCGTATATCCAGATTATAAATGCTTTTGTTAGCTTTTAATAATGCTTTGATAATATTACGATATATAACATATACTAACAAAGCATTGTCATAAGATAACATAATAATTTCCCATTGTGCTAACAATTAAGGTTATTATATCCCAATTAAGATTTATTTCAGCCCAATTAGAGTTTTTTTTTTTTTTTTTAAATTTAATTTTTCTTTTCAGTTCCTAATTGATTATTGCATTTAATTATAGTTCATAGTGTATGCTGATGACACATTATATATCTATAGTACTGATGAAGTAGTATCATCATGTTAATGTAGTACATTTAAATTATTATTAGGGTTTATCCTGTGAAGTTAATATTTATTCCATCCAATTAAGATTTATCTCTTCCATTTATAACTTTTTTTAGAACGTAGTTTTTCATTAACAATGTGTATAAACTTTGATTAGCATTATGGTAATGTTTATTTAGAATGATGGTAAACATGATTTTTATATGCATTTATGTGTTTATTTGGACGATATTTAATGGTTAATACATGAATAGATTGGTGTTTGATCATAATTTAGCATTTTCTTGTGCAATTTCATGTTTTGTTCTTTGTGTAGAAATTTGAGCTATATAAGAGATATTTTTGGGATCCAATTCAGTTGGGAAACAAGCTAGAAAGATAGATGATCGATTTAGGATCATCCTCCATCATGAATCGGGTCAATTGGACGAGAAACGAGCGAGAACGGAACAAAACAATAGAGATCGTCTGGGAACCGGTGGCCCAATCCGCCAATCGCTAGATCTTCCAATTTCACCGACAAATCCGGCGACCAATCAACGAGTGCAATCAGAGAAATCCGGTAACTCAACCACTGATCGGCAGTTGTGTGATTTTTTCAGGCCAAAAACCGGTGATTGGATCCGGCGATCATCGAGTTGTTCGGGAAGTGTTGTTTTTCATATTTTCGGCCTGTGAACTTATCTTTTGGGTTGAGTTTTTAGTACTTAGTATATATAGGGTTAATTAGGTCGAATTTGAGACATTATTTTCTCAGTTTTATTTTAGATTTGACAATTACGTGACGGACACTTTCTCTGCAATTTTGAAGATTGAAGTTTTATTTTACACAATCCATCTACATTTTTTTTAATATTTTACAATTTTAATTATGTCTTTTAATTTCTTTACTTCTTTCTTTATTTTAGATTTCATTATGTGTGGATAGTTTTTATAATTAATTCTATGATTTGCAGCATGTATGAAATTATGTATTAATTTAATTCTTCATCAATTCTCCTTCCAATTATATGGTTCAAACATTCAAGTTTAGATTTCTCATGCTTTATTAAGGCCATAGTCATTGTATCCTAGCTAATTAATTTGAGTTATGGCGGAGATAATTTGTTAGTTTCTTCGTGACACCAATCATTGAATTTGGCATCAATGGTGTCACAACACTATGCTTGTTTATCAAGAGCTTTATATTGCTCTTGTTATAAGTGGTTGATTGTCATTCATCTTTATGACAATTCATAAATCACTTCAGTATTTAGTTTTTCCAAGTACATTATAATTGTTCTGGACAACATTCACAACAATGTACATGAACGTGATTTGAACTTCCTGAAGACAACTCAAAGTAAGGAGTTTGAATTGATCTGAGAAGAAGACTGTTGTGCATCGTGCCACAATAGAGATTGTTCAACATGTTGAGTAATACTAACTAGCTCTAAAGTAAGCTTGTGAACATACAAAAGATTCCTTTGTGCTACCTGATGTGAAGATTTAAGATCAACAATATACATTGCAAAGTACATGGATGTCTGCATTGAAGAGAAGACTCAAAGTTTAATATTGTTCATTGTAACGTTCTTGAATGTTTACATGAACATCCTTTGTCTAGATTATTTTTCCAAAGATCGAAGGAGCTGTTCAAGGTTTACAACCAAGAGAAGATTTAGAGATCTATCCAGAAGCTGTCATAATTCATCAGAAGAGTTCAATACTGAAGTCAAAGGTAGAGTTCTATTCTTCAAAGAATTCCTAACATGGTTCGAGTTTGATCTCGGTTCTAAACAAGGAAAGTTTTCTTGTTTATTTCCGAATCAAATTGGGACATATGTTCTCATGTTTAGGCTATTTCTCTTCATCTATAAATAGCCCGGGATACAGACATGTTGTTAAGCAGATAACACACTAAACAGAAGCATTGTAAAGTATTGTTGAAGAGCTCTAACTGTTCTGAGCAACTTAGTTACACTTATGTCTTAGACTAGAGAATAGTGTTCTAATCATCATGTATTGAAACACACTTGTTCATACACTGTCAAAAGAAGTCTCGGGAGAGATTTTCTATGAGAACTAGATAGGTTAGATATATAGGTTGTGAGGCGATCTTACATTCAATTCAACGAAAGATGGTGTACGAGTAGAAAGGGCAGCGAGTGACGGGAGGTCAGCTACGTGTAAAATCCTCAGTAAACGTGACACTGGAGTAGTGAATTATTTTCCACGGACTTGACAAGTCCCCCTGACGTAGATTGATTGATTGAATAGGGTTACCAAACCTCTGCGTGCTTTACTTTTTGCATTTATATTAACGTTCACAATAACGTTCTTAGACTTTATTGTGAGCATCCTTCAAACGTTCAGCAGCTTTACAATGAACGTTGTGCAGACATATACTATTGATATGGGTGTGCAATTTCATAATTAATTAGTCGGATTAAATTGAAAGATTTGATGCATATACATGTCATTTGTAGGAGATTTTAAATCTGTTGATCTATTGAGAGTTAACAATTAATTTAGAGACAAAAGTAATAGATAAATTGTTAATCTACTTTTACCTTGAAACCTAATGGAGATAGGTAATTAGAATTCTGATCATTCATCGATAATTGGATTAAATTGAAAATTGATGGAATTAGATTAATATAGAATAAATTCATATGTTTGCATTCCTTAGAATTAATTAGTTTTGTTATTTGACAATTCATGTTTTTAGCCTTGTTCAATTTGCATTTGATTTGATAATTGAGTTTATTAGTTTCCTTTTAATTATTTTCCAAGAAATAATTCACTAAAGAAGTTAGGTAACTTGGATAATAGGAATCTGTTAGCTTAGTACTTAGTGTTAATCACGATTGCAGTCCATGTGGATACGATACTCGATTTGCTAGTTTTATTGCATTGATCTGTGTTAGTTGCAGTTAAATGCATAAAAAATAGTGCATTAACTTTTTGGTGCTGTTGCCAGGAACTGTATTAGATTTTACATTAATATTATTACTAACAATACCTAGAATTAACTACAAACTTAGCTACACATACTAAAACTAAAAGGAAAGAAAGAATAAAGAAACATAATTAAATAACAAAGGTTAGAAAAACCGTAGAGAAATTCAATGCATAAAAATTCAATCTTCAAAGTTGGGAATGAAACATTCGTTACGCCGCTATGAAATCTAAAATAAAACTGAAAAATAATAAAAAGAATGTCCTCAATTTCATCCATGGATGCCCTTAAATAGCAGAGGAAGTTGAAACCCACAGAAGAAAAGAGAGCCGGTCCAAAAAGAAATTTGTTGCGAGTCGCAGATATGAGCACGGGCCATACTCTTTATTTCTTGAAAAAATTGAGTTCTCCATTGAGATAGGAGCACGGCCTGTGCTTTTCTTCGCCACCCGACACACTTCACCATTTTGCTCTGTTCTTACCCGTTTCTCATCCGATTGACCTGATTCAAGTTGCAACGCGCTCCGAACACGATCCTCTATCTTCTTAGGTACTTTTAAAGATAAATTTCATCTCATAAAACATTTTGAAATAAATCCCTTCAAAATGAACAAAAATGTGACACTACACAACATATGGAAAACTATGCGCAACTTCTCAATATATGCATGCAACGCACAAGAACTACCATCTAAGTAGACCTCAAAATGCATGAAATCCATGAAAATAAAGGGCTCATTAACCAAAACTTTGATGCACTATTTATTATGTAATTAACTGCAACTAACAGAGGTCACTGCACTATATGTAGTAAATCAGATATCATATCCACAAGGATTGAAATAAAGATCAACACGGAGTACTAAGCTAACACGTCTCTATTATTCTGGCTAACTAAATGAGAAATTACTAATCCTAGGCAAATAAATTAAAAATTAATTATTTGCCAAAAATTCATGCAAGTAGCCGTGTAGCGCAGTTGGTTGAGGTGCTTCATTGCGCCCTCAAGCATGCGTGGGGGTTCGATTCCTCCTTCTTTCAAACTTGACACACCCCCTACATTCACAACACACATTCATTTGATTCCTTGCTCATTCAAATTTTTTAACTTTATAGATATTTTAAATACAAAACTATCACCAAAACATGCATATATTACAATTAACAACCATTCACATCTTTAATTTTTTAGATTTTCTAAATATAAAATATCACCAAAACATAACAAAATATGCCCATGGAAAAATATTTAAATTTTTATTTTTAAAATTTTAATACTACTTATGTTGTAAACAAATTTTTAACTTTTTAGATTTTGTTAAATAAAAAAATGATTTACTAAAACATGAATAGATGATAATTAATAACCATTCACGTCTTTATTTTTTTAGATTTTCTATAAAAAAAATCACCAAAATAACAAAATGCTCATTGAAAATATTAGAATTTTTAATTTTTTAATTCTAATACTACTTTTGGTGTAATGAAATGACTTATTATATGTCCCCTTGGGGATGGCCTAGTGGTGGAGTGGTGTTTCTTGAGGCCAAAGGTCTCAAGTTCGACCCACCACCAACACCACTAGGTGTGAGTCTGTCACACCTGGCTTGCCAAGTGTGGTTTACCTCCCCTGTGTAGGTTTGCAGGCTATTAGACAGGGGCGGGGTTTACTCAGTGCGCACCACGGTAGCGGCTGTGGGTTACCCTCGACATCCAAAAAAAAATGACTTATTATATAATTAACGGGCATTTTGAATGACAATCATTTAAATTTTTAGTTTTAAAATTCTAATGTTACTTATGGTGTAAATAAAGGAACAAGAGAGCTTTTAATGGGCAAAAAATAGATTAAAGAGGCCCATTCATTTAAAACAAAATAGCGTAGAGTTGAAATTTATTTATTTTTAATTCTAATTAATATACTTTTTATGGTGCTGATGAATTTTTCTATTACATTTTGTGCAACACTTCATGCTACACAATTGAAATTATTAAGTTTTCATAAACTGTAACTTATGATTCCATCCGCTTATCGTGTAATCAAAGGGCTTATAATTAATGGGAACTTTTAATGACAAATAAAAAAATTAAAAAAAAAAACCCAAAAGATAATAATAATAACAATAATAATAATAATAATAATAATAATAATAATAATAATAATAATAATAATAATAATAATAATAATAATAATAATAATAATAATAATAATAATAATAATAATTGTTGACATCAATCTTTCACATTTCTGAAATATTTTAGCTAATTAAATTTTCTCTCATTATATTTTATTAATATATATGCATATATATGTATATAAATTAACATCATTATTTTTGAAGGGTTTGTAGATAATATTAATTTATTTTATAATTTGTAGTTATTGTATTAATTTTATATATTCTATTAATTAAAAAACTAATATAATATTTATTAATAATTGTTATTTATTTATTTTAACAATTAGAAAATAAATATGTCAAGAAGTTATACACATATGTTATATAAAAATAAATTATTATTATTATTATTATTATTATTATTATTATTATTATATTTATGTGTGGCCGTATACAATATATTTAATATGTTAAATATGTGAAATAGAGAAATTAATTTTGTCTATTGAAAAATAATATTACTATGTGGTGTGTGTTTGTAGGCGGTATAAATTTATTAAATATATATAATATTTTTATTAATTTTTATATATTTATTTAGTTTTGTAATCTTATGAAATCCAAAATTAGATAAAATATTTAAATAATAAAGATATTATTATATGATAAACATCAAGAGTCTTTGGCAACAAGTAAATATATTTAAAGAGATATATATATATATCAATATTCAAGAGTCAATGAGATCGCGCCACGTCAGCTCTAGGTACTCATACCTACAACTATAAATATGGGTCTCCATAAAAATCACACTATAAGTCATTTGAAGAGTTCAAGAATTTGAGAAGAAATTTCATGAGTGAAATTCTCTGAAATATTCAAGGCATTCTTCACCAAATTCATCCCGAAGACGGTGTTTGATCCATAAGCAAGGAAGTCAAATGTGTTCTTCATCAAATTCATCCCGAAATTAGCATTTGATCCGGAAACAAGGCATTGGCCCTCCGAATTAACGTTATCAAAACTAAAAACCAAGTCAAAGAAGATCGATGATACAAATCTTCCCCGAAAACTTCAAAGACCAAGTTCAAACAACAAGTCTGAGAAAATCAAAGAGACAAATTTACTCTGAAGATTTCAAAGACCGTTTGAAGATCAAGTTTTGAAGAGAAGAATCAGAGAAAAATAGAGATTGCATCTGTATAAATATATTTTGATTAAAAAATCATCTGAATTGTACACTATTTTGTGTTTTACCAAATTAAATACAAATTTTTGTGTTACAGTGTTTATACACAGTAAGGGTAAATAGCTCTCCAATTGATTTAGTTTAAAACCATAAAAAAACATTCTAGACATATTTATGAATATATTTGAAATATAATATTATATATATATATATATTGTAAACTATCATTTGATAAAGGTATAATTATTTCTATTATATACTAATACTATTACAACCAACATTTCAACTATCATCAAAATTTAAACTTAAAATGTATAGATCAATTTTCGTACATTCGTACGTGATAAATACTAGTTAATCTAATTCCATCAACTTCCAATTTAATCCAATTATTGGTGAAGGATTAGAATTCTGATTACCTATATCCATCAGGTCTCAAGGTAAAAGTAGATCAACAGATTTAAAACCTCCTACAGATCACAAGTATGTGCATTAAATCATTCAATTTAATCCCACTAATTAATTATCTCCGCCATAGCTCAAATTAATTAGCTAGCATACAATGACTATGGCCTTAATCATGCATGTGAAATCTAAACTTAAATGTTTGAACCATATAACCCGAAGGAAAATTGATGAAGAATTAAATCAATACATAATTTCATACATGCTACAAACCCTGAAATTAATTATAAGAACTACTCACACGTAATGAAATCTAAAATAAAGGAAGAAGTAAAGAAATTAAAAGACATAATTGAAATTGCAAAAGATTAAAAGAACCATAATGGAATTATATAAAATAAACTTCAATCTCCAAAGTTGCAGAGAAACATTTCTCACGCCCCTATGAAATCTAAAATAAAACTAAAAAATAATGAAATAATGTTCTCAATTTCATTCATGAAGAGTCCTTAAATAGCAGCGGGAGTGGAAGCCCACAGAAGGAAAGAATGTCTGGTCCAAAAAGGAATCTGCCGCGAGGTGCCAATATGAGCACGAATCGGGAACCACGGTCCATGCTCTTAATTGCTTAAAAAAATTAACTTATCCGCCAAAACAGGAGCAATTATTTATTTTGTAATTAATAACAACTAACATGGGTCACTACAATATAGGTAGTAAATCAGATATCGTATTCACATGGACTGAAATAAAGATCAACACGGAGTACTAAGCTAACACGTCTCTATTATTCAGGCTAAGTAAATGAAAAATTACTAATCCTAGGTAAATATATTAAAATAAACTAAATAAATCAAAGATGCAATTAAAAATAAAATTAAACAAGAATAAAATTATCAAATTATAAAGTAATAAAATGAATTAATCCTAGGGAGTGCGTACACATGTATCAATTATGTATTTAATCCAATTCATTCAATTTTCAGTTTAACCAATTAAAGGTGAATGATCACAAATATAGTTACATATCTCCGTCAGGTCTCAAGGTAACTGTAGACTAATAAATTATCTATCTCCGTCAGGTCTCAAGATAAAATATTAACTCCCAATAGAAACTCAAATTTAAAACCTCCCACAGATGTAAACACGTGTATCATATAATCTAGTGAATTCCATTAATTAATTATCTCCGCCATGACTCAAATTAATTAACTTACATGCAATAACTATGGCCAATAATTAAGCATTAGAAATCAAAACCTAGATTTGTGAAAACAATAATTGGAAGGAAAATTAAATTAGAATTGAATCAACACATAATCTGTACATGCTTGCAAACTATAGAATTAATTACAACTTAGCTACAAATATTGAAAATAAAAAGAAAGAAAGAATAAAGAAACATATTTAGTTTGAGTACGGGTCGTGCTCAGCGGAGCACGATCCATGCTCTTGGAATGAAAAAATTGAGTTTACTTCGCCGAGACAGGAGCACAGGTCGTGCTCTTCTTTGTCACCTGACACATTTCACCGTTTTACTCCGTTCTCCTTCGTTTCTCATCCGATTAACCCGATTCAAGTTGCAACGCGCTCCTCACTCGATCCTCTATCCTTTAGATACTTTCCAAGATCAATTGAATCTAATAAAATAATTGGCTTTAAATCCCTTCAAAATGAGCAAAAATATGACACTGCACAAATTATAGAAAACTATGCGCAGCTTGTCAACTTACGTATGAATTGATCATTAAATACCACCCAAATAAATACCAAAATGCATGAAAAATCCATGTTTATCAACCCCCAAACTTGAACTATTATTCGTCCTTGAAAAATGAGGAGAACACTAAGAAAATAAACATGAAAGAGCACAGTAAAATCGATCATTAATGCCTCAAGAACACATCCAAATATATTTTCAAGAACAAATCAACCTCCTATAACTCATAAAATCATATACACAACCAATCTCAATAGATCTAAACATGAACCTCACCGATAATTGTATCACTCATCTCTCAAGGGTGTAAGATGTACTCTCATCGAATCAAATGCAATGCAAAAGTATCAAGCATAAGCTTGTCAATCGTTTAACTCTATACTCAAACATGTAAGAATAAAGATCAAAAAGGTCTTTAATATAGGATGTAATGTAAGGACATTGGTTAAGGTTATGAAATTTTGGCTAAGTGACTCAAATGTAAATTCAAATCTCTAACACCTTCTTTCTTTTTCAAACCCGAGTATGGATATGAAAATTCATCTTCTAACTTCTGCAATTCACCCAATCATCTTTAAAATCTCCAGAGTTTTTCATGTACTTTGTACAAACTTCATGATTCTCTTTTGCTTTATAAAATTCAAATAATTAAGCCAACAAATGACAAGAATTCTCAATTGTCATCTATTTAAGTTTGGCTTTCTTCATTTTTTTTCTTGGTTTTCATTTTTTTTTCTTTTTTTTTTCTTCAAAGCTTATGAGAATGACAAAATATTTAAGCACCAAATTATATCCATTCCTCTACCCAAATCATCACTACTCATAAAAATGGATTCCATTATTCACCATCCAAACCTCCTATCATCCAATTTTATGAAAAAAAGACAATTATGGCTCTAAATTAGCTAGCAAAGGTCGATTGTCTGGGTTAGTGTTTAGGAGAATCATGTGGCTAAGAACGCACGGCCTTAAATCATATCTAAATTCTTTACATGCTCAAACATTCAATTAGAAACCATGGCAAGTTCTAGAGACACAGATGCATGTATGACAAACACTCATCAAAGCATAAACTGTCCAATGATACAACAGTTTCAAGCTCAAGATCTCACAGGAATGTTCATGCTTCAATCTACTTCAATCAGAAGTGCACACTGATTCATACAACTTATAAGAAGTCAAATTTATTCAAGTTTTCACAAGTAAGCTCATTTTTCATCATCAGCATCTCACGAGTTCACAAGACACGACTCTATAAGCAACTAAACACAAAAAAAAAAAGAAAAATAAATGTGCCAAACATATCATATCTATCCCACCCCCCAAACTTATTCAACTACAAAGAGAATAAGTTTGGAGGGAATTAAATAAAAGATGTATTTGGAATGAACTCACCATGCTAATATGGAAGAAAATATCTTGAAAACGGCATTGCATCATCTCAACTTGTCTTTGTGCTCCAAAACTCTTTTCTACATGTTAGAACGCTAAAATAAAATACTAAACAGCAGAAAACAAAAATAAACAAAACAATATAAATGATGTGTTACCTCCCATCCAGTGCTTTATTTAACGTCTATAGCTAAACAATACTTCAACAGTCAACGAGGCCTAATGCAATTGTGACAATCTATCGTCAAAGGCATTGTAGAACCTAGCAGTTGGTTCTTCTTCCTTTTGTATACTCCAAATCTGTGAAGCTTTCAGCTTGGTTCCATCTCTATGAGTATCTTCCACAAAAAAATTGCTTTTATTTATAAAAAAATAAATCAATGCATTTTTCTACCCTTATGCACTATTCCATTGCTTATTCATTATTGACAGGCTACTATGATGTTTTTTCTTTATTGTGTGGATGTTTGAATTCCACAACTTTATCTTGCAGTTTCTTTGATTTCTTTGGCAGCGTTTGAGCTAATCATTAGGGTTTCATCATCTCTTTGGGAGGCTCTTCAATTTCAACAAATATTCCTGACACTTTTTCTTCTTCAACCATAAACATCTCCGAGTCATTTTTAAATAATACATCACTTTCCACTTGGATAACGTTGTACTGTTCTGGTTAGTGTTGGAGGCTCAAAATATGAAGAATTGAAGTGGCATGCTGTAAACTTCTAATCAAAGAACTTTCAATCTCCTCTGCAGAATCTATTATCTTGTCCAATTTAGCATTGAAAGCCATCATATTTGCGTCCATGTGACGCATTAGATTCTCCAAATTGGTCAACTCTAGCTCATATCTTTGTTTAATGTCCCAAAATGATGCATTGCCGGTCATTTGCTCCATCTAAACTTCCAACGTGCTCACTTGATGACAATATTGCTCAAAGCATTGATACTCGATGGGTGGTTGATGCATTTGGTTCAGAGACAAAGTATAAGGAACACTCCATGCTCTAGTTTGCTCATCCATTTGGTGCATCATCGTCTCCGTCAATCTGAACATCTTATCCATATTCCTACCAAGATCTTCCATGTTTTTTTTTGCTTTGTTTTTTTTTTTACATGAAATAATAAATAAATGTTAGTAATAATATCAATGTATAATCTAATACACTCCCGGATAAAGGCGCCAAAAAGTTGATACACTAGTTATTATGCAATTAACTGCAACTAATATAGGCCACTGCAACATAGCTTAGTACTCCATGTTGATCTTTATTTCAATTCCTGTAGATACGATATCTGATTTACTACCTATATTGCATTGACCTGAATTAGTTGCAGTTAATTGCATAATAAATAGTGCATCAGATCTATATCGTCAAATTCTTGTTCACATAGTATTTTCATCAATTTGAGAGTACTCCTAATACCTGATGAAGACAACCATCTCATTACGCCTCAACTCTAACTTGTTTATTCTTTTGGAGACACTAATAAAGTGCAAAATTTAATTACTACGCCTTCCTCCTAATAAAATTTTGCAAAAATATTATTTTTAATTAAATCTACAAAAGCTGACCACGAATCAAATTGACGGTAACTTTAGAATTTTTCACGTGATTCTAGATTGAACTTACAAGGATTTTGTGGAATATAAATCAACTAAAGGGTAATAGACAGAATTTTTTCTTATCTTATCTTTTGGGGATATAATATATCTTTTCTCCAGCATTACTTCGTCGACAGGTCATTTCAGCTCATTATACCAATATATGTTATAGAACAAACTATTATGATACAATTTCATGATTACGGATTGTTTAATTTTCTTAACTAAGATAAAATTAAAGGAAAAACACGTACACCCCTCATTTTTGGCTACATTGACAAAATATATATAGATTGGAGGGTAATTAATATATAGGTCGATGTTAATAATTTGGTGGCATGAGGTGATGTGAAAACTTAAACACCCGTTTATTGATCTTATAATTTACTATATAAATCGAACAACAGCCCACATGCAATATTTTCTTAACTAAGATAACATCATCTCTGGCTACACACACCACATTTGTAAATGTTGACATTGTGAACACAAATATATATTTCAAATTACACCCCAGAAATTTTGAGTAAAAAAATCCACTCGAGTATCCTCTATGTGTGAGAAGGTATATATTTTACATTTTTTCTCATACTTTATATCTTACCTTAATTTACAGTATGATAAAATTCATATTGTTACCGTACCGTATCTTTCATTCGGCATACATTCGTTCGATATACCTTAAATTCACTATGACACTTAATACATACCCTTATCATGCCTTTTTTATTTTTTAATTGTCATTTAGGTAATAAAGTAAATTAGCTATACATTTTTTGACAAACTTACTAAATATTATATTATTACATTGCATTATTTTAATATTCCATAATTTAAGTATATCTCATTTACTTTTAATTTTCTCGATTATTCGTCTTAATTTTTAATTTTAAAGATTGACAAAGAATAAAAGACTATTATTTATTACATTTATTTTCATTTTAGGTATCATTTAGGTAATAATTTTAATTAAATATCCTATTTTTACCACTACAAGAAAAATACGAAAAGGCGACGGAATTTTCCGTCGCCCTATACCCGATTTTTGTCGCTAATTGAACGGGCGACGGAATGGCGACGGAGAATGTCTGTCTCCTAAATCTAGTCTCTAAAAAAAGAAGGCGATGGAAAATTTCATCGCCAACTATATGGATGAAATTTTCCGTCGCTATAAATTGTTGTGTAAAATGATCGCCAATCTAAGGCGACGGACCGCCTTTAGTAGCGACGGACAAGGCGACGTAATTGTTCCGTCGCCAAATAAAAAATATTTTAATTTAAAAAATATAAAAAATCGGGTGACGGTACATTTCCGTCGCCAGTTTTTATTAATTTTTTTATTTTTAATTCGCTTTATTTATTTATTTTTTTTAATTCATTTTTTTAATTCATTTTTCTTTGTAAATATTTATCGTTTCCCAACTATAATAAACGATCATAAAACTAAATATACATATATATATAATTGTACATAATTTAATATAAATGTATAATGCACATATATATATACTAAAAGTGTAGCATAATAATAGTAATACATACAACTAAGACCCCTACCCGCCATCAAGCCCTCCGGATCCATCACCATGTTGTGAGACTGATGGGGAGAGAAGTTGTGGCCGGAAAGGCGGCGTTGGTGGCCGAAATTGACAACGAAGGGGGATCTTCCTCACCGGCAAAGGTTGGATTTTTAGGGCTACAAAGGAGTGGGGATCGCGATTGTGAAATTGGGGGTGAAAGGGTTATTAGTGTAGAAAACGGGTCGGAGCTGGAAATGGGCGGTGCTAAGTAGAATCGGGCCGATGCTTGGGCCTTGTTGGTTGTTGGGCCTCGTTGTTAGCAATGAGGTTCTTTTTAATTAAATTAAGGACTTGGGTCCATTAGGGTTTATTTTATCTTGTGGTCCCCTATGCTTATTGTAGAGTTTAAATACCTCTGTTTTAATGTAAAGAGGGTAAGCAGAATATATCCAAAAGTTTCTCCCTCTCCGTCTCTTCTCCTATTTCTTCTACTCTTCCCCCATTTCTATTACAATTTAATGATAAAGATACCAACTCATCATAATTCCAGTTCATACAAATAACATCAAACACCAGATCTATAAAATAGGAAGGAAAAAGTCTAAAAACGCTCGGGAGGCAGCCGATATCATCACACTTGGTATCCAGAGCCATTCTTCCTTGGATATGGCTGAGAACACGAGATTGAAGAAGCTGCAAGAGACACAAAGGCAGTTAGACCAGAATTTTCAAGCTGAAAGCCTAAAAAGGGATGCTGCGGAGTCAAAGCTTAAGGAACAGATACAGAACATGTCAAAAGCACAAGAATCCATGTCTAAAACACAAGAAGGCATATTGGGAAAGTTAGATCAGCTGGCAGACCTGATTTCTTCCATGCAGATTCAAGCTAAGGGAAAAGGGCAGGTTGAGGGGGATTCTATCCTGGGCAAGCCCCCCAGCAATCTTTTTGAAGAAAGCTCTTACCCCAGAGCTCAGTACTCTACTGGTTCCAGGCAGCTAGGTGACCCCCAACCAATGCAGGCCATCACTCCACTGCCAAAGATTGATTTCCCAAGATTTGATGGTATGCAACCTAGGGTTTGGATTCTTAGGTGTAACAGCTACTTCAAAATGATACCTAACTTTCCTGATGATCAAAGAATAGCCCTGGCTACTATGAATTTTGAAGAGAAAGCTGCACTTTGGTACCAGTCCTATAGTACAAAGTTGACAAACCTCACTTGGAAGCAGTTTGTAGATGTAGTGGCTGCTAGGTTTGAGGATTTGAGAGAGAGCAATATCGTGGTTGAATTCAACAAGTTGAGACATACTGGTGGCTATGCTGACTATGTTGAAAGGTTTGAAGAACTGAAGGAATGTATGTCTCTTTATGACAAAAACCAACATTCTGAGACATACTTTGTGGCAAGCTTCATGAGTGGCCTTAGTGAAGAGTTAAGAGCTGCAGTGAAGATGTTTAACCCCACAACCCTGGAGCAAGCCATAGAACTGGGGCAAAACCAGTTGATTTCTATGGAAGCAATGACAAAGAGGCTAAAAATAGGGAATAAACCACTTGTTAACACTGCCAGGTACTTCTCACAAGGACCAACTGCCCCACCTCCCAAGGGAGATCTACCCCAGAAGGCTCCTACCAAGCTTCTCACAGCTGATCAGATGAGGGAGAGAAGAGCTCAAGGTCTGTGCTATAATTGTGATGAGAAATACACCATGGGCAACAGGTGCAAGAACAGGATTAGCTATCTAATTATGACACAAGAGGAAGAGGAGGAAGAATTATCACAGCTCCACCCCTTGGTTGGCACTGATCAAGAAGTCCTAACTGAAGAATATGAGGAGGAAGCTCAAGTCACCCTTAACTCCCTCAAGGGTGAGGAAGGGGTCACTACACTAAGGTTCACAGGAACCAGTAATGGACAATCTCTACAGATCCTCATTGACACAGGTAGTACTCTAAGCTTTATTAAGGAGTCTACTGCTCAACTTCTGGGGTGTGGCATTGCATCTGTTACTCCCTTACTCATCAAGGTGGCTAATGGTCAAAGACTAATCAGCTCTTCCCAGGCAGAGGGTTTTGGTTGGGAAATGCAAGGACACCACTTAACACATTCCCTCAGAGTTTTACAGCATGAGGGTTGTAATATCATATTGGGAGAGGACTGGCTAAGGGCTTGTACCCCAATTGAGCTTGATTATGAAAAAATGACTGTCACCATTAAGTGGGGAGAAAAGAAAATTATGATGTTTGCCCACAGGTCCCAAGTCAAAAAATGACTGTCACCATTAAGTGGGGAGAAAAGAAAATTATGATGTTTGCCCACAGGTCCCAAGTTGACTGCAAAGTAATCTCACACCACTCACTTAACAAGCTGCTACACTACAAGGTCAAAGATGAATTGGAGGAAATATTTGTATTAGCTGTGCAGAAACCTGCTCAATCTGAAAACCAGAAGTTGGAATGCTTAATTTCAGAGTTTGAAGATATATTTAAAGAGCCTGAAGGGCTGCCACCAGCCAGGGGAATAGAACATCAAATCAACCTGAAACCAGGGAGCCTACCCAAGCAACTTTTTCCCTATAGGACATCACATAACCACAAGGATGAGATTGAGAAGATAGTGAAGGATCTACTACTTTCTGGGGTGATACAACCTAGTAAGAGTGCATTCTCTTCACCTGTGCTGCTAGTTAAAAAGAAGGATGGGACCTGGAGGATGTGTGTAGACTATAAGTATGTCAATGGCTTAACCATTAAACATGACTACCCTATTCCAGTTATAGAGGAACTTCTGGATGAGCTTAATGGCTCCAAGTACTTCTCAAAAATTGATCTACAGTCTGGGCACTTCCAGATACTCATGGAGCCCAGCCACAGGCACCTAATAGCATTTAGGACTCACAGTGGACACTATGAGTTCCTAGTCATGTCTTTTGGCTTGTGCAACGCACCTGCCACCTTCCAATCACTTATGAACTAGGTTTTCAGGGATTGCCTAAGGAAGCACACTTTGGTGTTCTTTGATGATATATTGGTCTACAACAAGTCTTGGGAAGCTCACTTATTGCACATAAGGGAAGTCTTCACCCTACTCAGGGAGAATTCCCTTTATGCAAAGAAATCTAAATGTAGTTTTGGCCAACAGCAGATTGAATATCTTGGACATATAATTAGTGGGGAAGGAGTGGCAACAGACCCTCAGAAAATAGAGTGCATGGTGAATTGGCCTACCCCACACACCATTAAGCAGCTGAGGGGATTTCTGGGCCTTACAAGCTACTACAGGAGGTTTATTAAGGGTTATGGTTAAATCAGTAAACCCCTAACAACCCTTCTAAGAAAAAATGCTTTTAAGTGGAGTGCAGAAGCAGAGCAGGCTTTTTGCAGACTCAAAGAAGCCATGACACAGGCTCCAGTCTTGGCCCTACCTGACTTCTCCATTCCATTTACTCTGGAAACAGATGCAACTGGTATTGGGATATGAGCAGTCCTTATGCAGAAAGAGAGACCCCTTGCCTTTCTTAGCAAGGCACTATGCCTTAAGAATCAGAGTCTATCAATCTATGAAAGAGAGTTTTTGACGGTTCTTATGGAAATTCAAAGGTGGAGACACTACCTACAGGGAAATAGATTCATAATCAAAACAGACCAGCAAGCCCTCAAGCATTTGCTGGACCAAAAAGTTATGAATCCACTGCAATAAAGGTGGATCACTAAGCTATTGGGGTTAGACTATGACATACAGTACAAGAAGGGGATAGAAAATAGAGCTGCAGATGCCCTATCAAGAATCCAATATGAGGAGGAGGAGTGTCAAGCCATTAGCACAGTCACACCCCAGTGGATACAAGAAGTCCTAAATAGCTATGAGGGGGATCCCTATATTTTGAAGGTCAGAGACTCCCTTGTCACTGGTCCCTCTACTGACTCCAGGTTCACCATGTCCTAAGGTCTATTAAGGTACAAGGGAAGAGTTGTGGTGGGTGATGAACAAGGAGTCAGGGCAAAACTCCTAGACACAATGCATAACTCTCCTTATGGTGGACATTCAGGGATATTGGGTACCTACATGAGACTCAATGCTTCATTTTTTTGGCCAGGAATGAAATCTGAAGTAACTGAAAGAGTGCAGGGTTGTGATGTCTGCAAGCTTAACAAAGCTCAGCAAGGAGCTAGCCCAGGGCTCCTACAGCTATTGCCTATACCTGATCAGCCTTGGAGCCATATTATTATGGATTTTATTGAAGGCCTGCCAAAATCAGGAGGAAAGGATGTGGTCTTGGTAGTGATTGACATGTTGACCAAGTTTGGGCATTTCATTGCCCTTTCACACCCTTTCACTGCACAGACAGTAGCTAAACTATTCCTGGATCAGGTTTACAAGCTACATGGCCTTCCTGTCAGCATTATTACTGACAGGGACAAGGTGTTTACGAGCTAATTTTGGAAAGAACTTTTCAAAACTATGGGGGTTACTCTCAGTTTCTCCTCTGCCTACCACCCGTAAACGGATAGACAAACAGATAGGCTAAATTAATGCTTGGAGAACTATCTCCGGTGCATGGTTTCTACCAGCCCAAGACAGTGGCTGAAATGGTTGCCCCTAGCCGAACACTGGTACAACATAAATCACCACACCGCCCTTAAACAGACGCCTTTTCAGGCCCTTTATGGGTATGCCCCGCCATATCTGGCTACTGGGCCCTACTTGGACGCTGTTAACACTGAGGTGAAGGATACCCTTCAAGAAAGGAAACTTATGTTAGGGCATCTCAAGGAGAATCTACTTGCAGCTCAGAACCGCATGAAGGTCTACGCTGACAAGTCAAGGGAGAAGAAGATTTATAAGGCAGGGGACCTGGTCTACTTAAAGCTACAACCCTACCGGCAGAATTCAGTACAGCTGCGGAAAAACTTAAAATTGTCCTCTAGGTATTACGGCCCCTACAGAATTACAGAGAAGATCGGCCCTGTTGCCTACAGGCTTGAACTACCCGAGGGATCTCGCGTATACCCGGTATTCCATGTATCACTCCTAAAAAAGAAGGTGAATGAAGGATGTGTACCTTTACAGAAGCTACCTGAGATTTCCCCTGACGGAGTTTTCAATATCTTTCCACTAGCCGTCCTCGATTCGAGAGCCATACAGAGGGGCCGGGAGACTGTAGAGCAGATGTTGGTCAAATGGGAAGAAGGAGAAGCGGGACTTGTGTCTTGGGATGATGTTAAGTTTATAAAGAAAAAGTTCCCAAATTATGATCCTTGCGGACAAGGATCAGAAATTGGGGGGGGTGATGTTGTGAGACTGATGGGGAGAGAAGCTGTGGCCGGAAAGGTGGCGTTGGTGGCCAAAATTGACAACGAAGGGAGATCTTCCTCACTGGCAAAGGTTGGATTTTTAGGGCTACAAAGGAGTGGGGATCACGATTGTGAAATTGGGAGTGAAAGGGTTATTAGTGTAGAAAACGGGTCGGAGCTGGAAACGGGCGGTGCTAAGTAGAATCGGGCCGATGCTTGGGCCTTGTTGGTTGTTGGGCCTTGTTGGTTGTTGGGCCTTGTTGTTAGCAATGAGGTTCTTTTTAATTAAATTAAGGACTTGGGTCCATTAGGGTTTATTTTATCTTGTGGTCCCCTATGCTTATTGTATAGTTTAAATACCTCTGTTTTGATGTGAAGAGGGTAAGCAGAATATATCCAAAAGTTTCTCCTTCTCCGTCTCTTCTCCTATTTCTTCTACTCTTCCCCCATTTCTGTTACAATTTAATCATAAAGATACCAGCTCATCATAATTCCAGTTCATACAAATAACATCAAACACCAGATCTATAAAATAGGAAGGAAAAAGTCTAAAAACGCTCGGGAGGCAGCCGATATCATCACACACCAGTACCACCTGACTGTTGACTGAGAAGGCGCTCAAGTAGAGACTCCATCCCGGCCTGCTTCTCCAGCACCTGCTGCACAGTCGCCTTCTGGACACTCGACTTCTCATCCATCTGTGCCTGCATTTGGGCATGTATCTAAGCCAATCTTGCATCGAGCTCTACCTGGGTTTACAGCGACCCAGATCCCTGGCTCTATGACGATGAGGATCCTCCAGCTGCAGAAGGGCGACGAATGACCGGGGGCCATGTTCCCCAGCCCGATAGTTCTCCCCTTCCTGTCAGGTGTCAGCACCTGGCGGAAAATCTCGCCCTGTCCGGCTCCCTACCCTCAGCTTTCCACTCCGCAGTTAAGGCGTCACACTTATCCTGTATTTATCTGGATAAATGTAATTCATTTTTCCATATAAATTATTTATATATACGTATATATAAATATTAAAATATTAGTAAAAACTTACTTTGTTCTCCATCGCCTTGGCTGTGGTCCAATGGATGTCCAGGCAGTGAAACTTGAGGTAGGTCTAGTAGCGTGCCTCCCACTCAGATAGATGCTGCTCTCTAGCCTGATTAAAAAAAATAAAACGAAATCCACGACATATCTGGTGAATCTGGTTGGACGATCCTGGGCCATTGGGCTTAGTCAGATGGTTCATTTTGGCCAATCGAGCCTTCTCCTGAGTCTCCTCTGCCTGTCAGTATGCTACTCATCCAGGCCAGTCCTCTAGTCTAACAAAATCGGGCTTCTTGCGCGCAAGGTAGTTATCCTTCTTCATATGGTACACCATGTCCCTGTACTGGTCCTGGCACTTCTTCCAGAATAGCGGAATCAGCTCCTTTTGTATTAACAAATAAATAAACAACGACATTAGTAACAATATTATATAACACAAATACATATAAATCAACAAATACCTTGAACTCAGCCTAATACAGCATCCTCCTATCCATGGGCACATTCTTCCAAGCAAAGCCTGTAGGATGAAGATACCTCTTGAAAATAGTTGTACTTGCCCATGAAGTGGCGTTCGAGGGCACCATGACTCTGAAAATGTAAATTATATTGAATTATAATATACATAAAGTAAATTACTTGAATATATATATATATATATATATCTCAACATACCTCTTCCTGCCCACCGTCTCGAGCCCAATCTCCTGTCTCAAGTCAACTGTACGGGACTCCTCTTCCATAACATCAGTCCCATTCTGACCGACACTATCATCAACGGTACTGCCGGTAGATCCCATGGATGACATCGATCGGGACCTAGCACTGTGGGATCCACCACCTCTAGTCATATGATAAAAACAACTCATAAAGATATATATACACATGATCTTAAACAAAACAAAAAATTCAAAATGACAAAGTCATGAACACATTCAAGATGATCAATTTTTCATACTAAACAATTAATTTTTTAGTACATCAAACATAATTAACACTATCAAATATCATCATCTAGCTCTTCATCAGATAAACTGATCTCTTCATCATTAGACGCAGATTCATCAAGATTGGTTTCCTCAATATCTACCAAACCACCCGCTGGATGAATAGATAATGAATCATCATCAACGTTTATAACGGGAGCTCATAACTCAAAATGTTCATCATCTTGAAATGGTGGAGATATACTTGATGATGGTGCGTTGGACGGAACATCTACGTTCGATCTGGCATTTATCTTATAAACTGCCAACCAATCACTCTTAGATCGATTCAAACTCGGGTATGAGCAATAGAATACTTGAGTTGCCTGGGTAGCCATCACAAATGCATCCTCTCCTGCATATCTACATTCTTGGTGAACGGATATCATTTTATAATCAGGATGGACCATTTTCCTCTGTGTTGACGTATCAAACCATTACACTTGAACAAAGTCGTCTTCTTAATTAGAAGACGAGAATATTCAACCTCCACAACCTCCAATAATCTCCCGTAGTAATCACTTTTATCGGTGATATAATTAGTGCCTTTAACACACAATCCACTGTTAATTGTGGCTCTTCGTGACCCATGTGATACCGTATGAAACTTATACCCATTTACGAAATAACCGTGACAAGTATTAATCCTACATGATGGACCAACTGAGAGATATACCAACAACTTATTAACACTGTTTGAACGATCCTGAGCCTATGAAAACACGCAAAGTAGAACATTTATCTCCTTCTTGTCCAGAGTGTAACTCACTTTCGGGTGCTTTCCTGTGCACTGATCAAGCTTCAGAATAGATCTATTACAATACAAGTTTAATTCTTGTCTGGACTTTGAAGTATCTTCTGTTTTGCCTTTGACATTTAGCACGGTATTGAAGATATTGTCAAATACATTCTTTTCTATGTGCATGACATCTAAATTGTGACGAATCAACAATGAACTCCAATATGGCAAATCCCAGAATATGCTTTTTTTTTCAGCCACACCTTGTAGATTTACATATTGCAGCATTATCATTTGACTTAGTCACCTTCTTCAACCCCAATCCCTCTATTTTCCTCAAAATTTCAACTCCGGATTTCCCTTGTGGGGGCTCTTTCCAACACGTCTTGTTCTTCATGAATGCAGTTTATTTTTACGGAATTGGTGATCACCATGCAAGAACTTTCGATGGTTGTCAAACCATGATTGTTTACCAGAACAAGCAAGTGTGAAAGCATCTGTCTCATCCATACAGTGTGGACAAGCCAACCTTCCTGCTGTACTCCACCCAAATAACATTGAATATGTAGGAAAATCACTAATAGTCCAAAGCAAAGCTGCGTGCATCTGAAAGTTCTGCTTCAATGAGATATCATACATTGGCACACCTTCATCCCACAGTTGTATAAGTTCATTGACCAGTGGTTGTAAGAACACATCAATCTTCTCTTTCGGATTCCTTGGCCTGGGCATAATAATCGTAAAAAACATGTGCTATTCTTTCATACACAAGCAAGGTGGCAAATTATATGGTGTAACTATCACATGCCAAGATGAATATTGTTTGCCTGTTTGTACAAATGGTTGGAAACCATCAGTTGAAAGACCCAATCTAACATTTAGGCTTTCAGCTGCAAAGCTAGGAAATGTCAGGTCTAGGTGCTTCCACGCAGGTGAGTCGGCTGGATGACGCATAACCCCGTCATTAATTGATGTTACATGCCAATGCATCTCTTCAGCGGTAGCTTTCGATGCGTACAACCTCTTCAATCTTGGAGTAAGAGGGAAGTAGTACATCCTTTTCTGAGCTACTTTCTTCACCTGACTGTTCTGGTTTGTTTGTATCTAATCAAGTCAACGTCATCCTTCCAATAAAGTATGCAATTTTCTGCACAACAATCAATCTTCTCCATCGGTAACCCCATACCACGCAGAAGTTTCTTTGTATTGTAGAAGTTACTGGTGACCATATTATTTTTTGGCACAACTTCTTTCAGAAGACTTGTAAATTGGTCCAAACACCTCTCTATGAAGTGGTGCTTAGACTTCAAGGCCGTCAAATGGGCCACAAGAGACAATTGTGTGTGATTCTCATAGCCCGACAATAATTCGTTGTCCGCAGTAGCCAACATATCATAAAAGCGTTGAGCTTCAGGATTGGGAGCTTCTTCAATGCCATTCATCTCATCAAAAATAAACTCCGGGCCAGTAGCATCCATCACCATCGTGTGATACGTATTCGGTTCATATGTGTCAACTAAATTTTCAGCCGGACTCATCTCTCCATGAAAGGTTCATAAGTAATAATTCGGCACAAAATCGTGTTGACAAATGTGCATTCAGACCTCAAATGGATTTCTATAAGGCCTATTCTTACACTTTGTACATGGACACTTCATATTTTCCCCATCTAAAAACAATAAAACTTTCGATCTTATTTGCAAATTCTAACAAATCAGATCCATCGCGACTCCGTTGATACATCCAAGCTCGACTAGGAACTCGATTCATACTTGCCTAAATAATAAAATTAATTAAGAAAAAATTCGGCAGTATAACGACATGAAACCTATATTTTGACCAAGTCATCGACGTAACTTAACTATGTTCTTTAACTAGCAGATACCAAACACCAGAGGGATCCAGGGGCCCTCGTCCTGATATAACTATGTACAATTATAATAGAGGGATCCATGAGCCCTCGTCCCAATCTAACTACGTACAATTAATATAGAGGAATCCAAGGGCCCTCGTCCCATTTAACTAACATGCTTTAATTAACTAACATGCTCTAAAAAATATTAATAATGGCAGCCACATGCTTAATTAATATAAATAATTAAACTAACAAGTTGGACATACTAAATAAAATAATAATAAAATAAAAAATCTAATTTGGGACATACTATATAAATTATTGAATCACTTTTGTAGTTAATTTTATTTTTATTTTATTTTTTAGAGGGCTAATAATCTTTATTATTTTTTTGAATCTAATTTGCGATCGATTGGGGAAAGGTCACAGGCTGCATAGGGAGAAATATCAAAATATCAAAATGCATCGTAAAAATATAGTATGAGGAATAGTTTACTACTACTACTACTACTACTGTTGTTGCTGCTGCTGCTGCTGCTACTACTATTACTTCAAATAATAAATAAATATAGTATTTATATTTTTTAGATATATATATTTCAAATATATGAATTGTGTAAAATACTCCTATTATATTTTATTAAAACACACACACACACACACACACACACACACACACACACACATATATATATATATATATTAATATCTTTATTATACTAGAAATAAACTTTTTTTAAGAAAAATAGCAACTGCCCTTCTTATATGAAGCTGGAGCTGGTAACGATTATGAATGATGTGAAAATTTTGATATTATGCAACCATACCTCTTTGGCCATTACTATATTTCTAATTTTTCATTTAGTGTTGATCTTATTATTAAACTTTATCCTCATTATTTTTTTTTATTTTAATGTTATTATGCCACCTATCATAATCAGATACCTATTTCAGAATTATGCATTCAAATTTTCAATATTCAAACTTACTATCCAAAAATGGTTGAAAATTCAAATTACAGATAAAGGAAAAAAAATATTCGAACTTACCGGCGGCAGCAGGTGGCAGCGACGGGCGAACAGAGATGAGCAGCGACGACGATTCCGTCGCTAATTCCGTCACCCAACATGACGACGGTTACGTCCGTTGCCTTTCCGTCGCCCGTGTTGACGGAATGTGTTCCATCGCCATTTCCATCGCTAGATCGTTGTTTTCTTGTAGTGTATTTACCTTTTATATCTAAGTTATAAAAGATTATAAAATATTATTATTTATTACATTTAGTTTCAATAATAATTTACTAAGTTATATGATTAAATTGGCATAATTTTATATCTCATAATTAAAGAATATCTCATTTTATTTTAATTTTTCTGGATTATTCTTCCTAACTTTTATTTTATTAATTGAAAAATAATATAATTAAGATTATGATTTATTACATTTAATTTTCAATTGTTCATTTTTAGTTATAATTTATGTATTAAATTAGATGAAATATAAAATATTTGCTAATTTTTTATGATAAACTTACTAAATCTTATATCATTATTACATTGTATTATGGATGTGCGAAAAAAATTAATAAAATATAAATTTCAATCTGGTATACTGTAAATTTCGGTATTTTTCAGTACAGTACGAGAGGTATTCCGGAAGGATAGTATTTTTTCCTACCCCTATCTATGTTATTTGAAGTAATTATATTTTTATAGTCAATTGTTGTTCTAAGACTACCAATATCAGCAACCATTACAACCACTCAACCACTTCAATATTTAATTAATGGGCAAGTCTTCTGTACATAACATGTACATCACACGGTCAACGCATTTACCGGGTCAACGCCCCGGTCAATGCTTTGACCAAAAAATTCGTCAAAATTAGTATCATTCATAATATTGAAAAGTATTATTTCAAAGGCCCAAAATTATTATTTGTATCCATAAAAAGTATTGTTAGAAAAAAAATTAAAGAAAAAAACTGTTAAGATTAGTATCAATCGAAACAATAAAAATTATCATTCAAAATTAAAAAAAGTATTAGTTATATCCATAAAAAGTATCACACAATTTTTTTGGTCAATGCGTTGACTCGTTGAGCGTCTGATGTACATCTTATGTACAAGAATCTTTGCGTTAATTAATTTCTCTCTCTTCCACACCATCAATATTCATCCAACCCAACCAAATCTATTTTACATGTTTTATCAATAACCACCCAACCACCCAACCACACCATTATATATATAATTATTTTATTTTATTTTATTTATAATATTAAAATATTATTTGAAATAAAAATATTATAAAAATTATAATTATAACAAGAAAATAAAAATATTCCAAAAAGAAAAATCGAGCAATAAATAGAAATCAATTACCAATATCAAAATATTACAAACTAAATAGTCAATACCAAAAATTGCAACAATCTAATTAAACGAAATTTCATAAAATTACAAAAAATAAAATCGCACTCATTAAACGGTATTTCATAAAATTACATAAAATAAAAATTTATTATTTGGATATATTGAAAACTAGAGAAAAAAAAAGATAATTTTAAAGTGTGTTGAAATATAACAAAATTGATATCTATTTATAAAGAATAAAATAATAGGAATTTTGGTATATTTTTTTATTTATTTTTATAATATTATATAAAAAAATATACTAATTTTATCTATAAATTAAAATAAAATTAATTAGCCAATAGGATGGTGACAAGTGTCACCATCCAATTGGACAAAGGAATGGTTGAAGTGAGACCACAATTGGTCCCAAATGAGGGGTGGTCGATCCCATTTCACAGTTTTCAACTATTTTTTTATTTTTTCCACGTCGAGGGCGACCACATGCACGCCATTAATTATAGTCTAATGATCGCTTCTGAATAATTTTACAATTTCAGCATCACTTTTCAAACATTACAATAATGATTCTATTTTTCGATTTGTATTAATTATGACATCCCCAAATTTTTTATATTTTGAAACATCATATATATTACTGTAACACAAATTTTTGTATTAAATTTGGTAAAACACAAAACAGTGTACAATAAAATGATTTCGGATCAAAAATATAAATTTATGAATCCAATCTCTATTTTTTCTCTTATTCTTCTCTTCAAAAATTGATTTTCAAACGGTCTTTTGAAATCTTCAGAGTAAATTTGTCTATTTGATTTTCTCGGACTTGTTGTTTGAACTTGGCCTTTGAAGTTTTCGGGGACGATTTGTATCCTCGATCTTCTTTGACTTGGTATTTGGACTTGATAACGTTAACCGGGGGCCGACGACCTTGATTCCGGATTGAATGTTGGATTTAAGGTGATTCTGATGAAGAGCGACTTGAATCTTACTAGAACACCTTGGATATTGGAATTTTATAACGTCATCTGGAGGGTTTCAGAACCTTGATTCCGGATCGGACGCTTGATTTGAGATGACTCCGGCGAAGAACGACTTGATCGTTGGAGAGAACTTTGTAGAGAATATTTTCTCCAACTTCTTGAGCTCTTCAATTCTGACTTCCGGAGTGATTTTCAACTGATATGGAGGTCCCTATTTATAGTTGTAGGGAGAGAGATCTAGGGCTGATGTGGCACTATCTCATTGACTGTTAGAAATTGATATATATCTTTTGAAAGATATTTACTTGTTGTCAAAGAACTTGATGTTTATCATATAATAATATATTTATTATTTAAATATTTTATCTAATTTTGAATTTAATATGATTCCAAAATTAAATATATATATAAAAATCAATAAAAAAATTATATATAATATTTGATTTTTCGTCATCTACAATTACATCCAAACGAGGTGGTTTTATGTAAAATTCTCAAATTTTTGGGATTGTTTTTTGAAAATTATTATAACCAATGTTACGGCTTGTCTCCTCTTTAAATATTGAGATTAATACAACAGCAACAATAATAAACTGACCCCCTCAAAAGAAAATAATAATAATAAAAACAAAACAATAACAAACTGACGAACAAAACTCCTCCAACAAAATCACATAAAATGCGGCTACAACTCTCGCCTGCCGCCGCAACAAATTTTTGCTACACGACCTCTGTTTGACGACAAAGAATGAAATGGGGAAGAAAAAAAAAGTCAACGAACACAGAAAATTTATTATTAATAGTTTAGATAATATATTAATATCTTAATCTTAATATATATAAAGACAATTGTCCCCGATGGGGATGGTCTAGTAATGGAGTGGGATTATTTGGTGACTAAAGGTCACGTGTTCGAATCTCCTCAATACCATCAGATCGATTGTGTGCGTGAGTAAGAATGTTATATATATATATATATATATATATATATAAACCATGCTTATTTAATATGATTTTGTAGCTTATCTTGTTGTATTTTAGTGCTATTGTCACTAGTACTAAAATACAACAAGATAAGCTATAAATTTTTTTAAAAAAAAATTAGCACCAAAATACAATAAAATAAGCTATAAAATTGCACTAAATAAGCATGGTTTATAGTTCTCACGCGAATACCTAGTTCTCATTTGAACCAAATCCTATATATATATATATACACACACACACTATAATGAGTACCCATCTTCATATGCGAACTAGGAACAAATCTTAGCCTTCTAATTTTTGGTAATAGATAGTTGAGATTGAATTTGTAATAATATGACATAATTTTAATATTAGAGGATATATCATAAATATAGGGATATTACTATAATTTCGTGCATATGATGATATGGAAAGATTAAATTAGTTTCGGAAATTAAATAAATACATATCTAAAATAAATTAATTGTATGCACATAATAAAAAATTATTAAAACCTCACGAGAAGATTTATGATGCATTAAACCCCATTCTAAAAACATACGAATTGCAGAACAAAAAGAGGCGGCTCCTACACATTGATTGTTGCTAAATTTTTGAACGATTTCATTTGGTTTTTTTTTTTTAATTGATTGTTGCTCAATTTGTTTTTATTTAGAACTTGATAATAGATGTAAATTGGTGGTGCTTGAATTTTTGTAGTTAATTTATGTTTTCGATTTGTTTTCGATTTTATAATTGTTTGGAGATTGTTTTTGCTTGTGATGTTTGGGTAAGATGTTTTTCATGAATTAGTGCACGGTTATTTATTCTACCAAGTATTAAATTAATTTATATATTATTAAAATACATAGTTATTTGATAATTGTTGATTTTTTTTATGTTGCTTGTTATTTATAATTATAAGATGATTTATATGAACTCTTTAGGTGCTTAATACTAACAAATAAAGGGAAAAAATTGAAAAAACGTAAAAATTTGCATGCATCATGATGCAAATAACACTATATGAGATGGGTCAGTCAAACCCGCTTTTCACCCGGTCAACGCGGGTCAACCCGCTTTGACTGGGTCAACCCATAAAAAAAAACTGTCCAGAGTGAGTACCAACCTTCCTATTAAAAAGTATTACAAAACATTCGAAAAGTACCATCTGTATCATTAAAAAGTAAGGGGTCTGCTAGTTATTTTATACTAGTTTATTTAGTTCAAATTCTGGTTTTTTTTTTTTTCAGTTTTTATATTGTATGTATTGAGATTAATCTAAAACAATCATCATTCCAAGAATTTGCAAAGGAAAGCAAAACATGAGTTCAGTAAAATAAAAAGTACCATGTGGTAAGAAGAAAAGTATCAAGTACGATAAAGACAGGTATCAACCTGAGACGGGCGCGTGGGCCTCACGCGCCGCGCGTGGGCGCCACGTGGCACGCCCGCGTGGGGCCATGCGCCCACCTGAAATAGGTGGAAATAACAACTGCTGCATGCAAGTGCAACTCTTGAAAATAATGTTCATGTTGTTTTTATTCATTATCCCAATTAATTGTATTGCATCCCAACTCTTAGAAAATTTTATTGTATTGCTTATATAACTGGGTTTTGCTGCTTGCTAGTATCTTTTTTGACATTTTGGTTTGATTTTTTTATATATAAGGTGACCTACGCAGCTGTTACCGAGGTGTGACATTTTACATTGATTTTCATGATTTAATGATGCATTGTCATTTTGCATATTGAGTGAAAATGATATGGAGAGAACACGTGGTGTATTTTGATTTTACTAATTATACCATTGCTATGTAGGAAAAAATATATTTTCTTGTAGTTAGTTAATTTGACTGCTTCAAATCAAGTGCATTTTGTTTGTTGCTTAGTATATTTAGTTTTGTTTCTTATAAAATTCGGTTTTGTTACTAGTTAGTCATTGATGCTTGATATATTATGCATCTTGTTTGTTGCTCACGATGTTGGGGCTTGTTACGTATAATTAGGTTTACATTTGTTTCTAGTTTGATTGTGTTATTTGTATTTGTTAGTGCCACAATTATGCACTAAGTGTTTGTGTTGTTATTGGCGAGATATGTTCGACAAAATGGATCTGGGTATGTCCCAACAAAACCTGTTTTCCACTGTGCAAGAAAAGAAGAACAGTCGGCGAACTGTTTCAGATCATGTCCCAGACAGAACCAAGGACACTCTATTTTTGGCAGTTTCCAAGTTGGAAAGATCTTGCTCGGATCAGTTCGAGGAAAGCAAGATTTGATAGATTGACTGCCGTATGGTATAGATCCAGTGCTGAATTAACCCCACTACACTTGGAGAGTATCTACACACGTTTGGAAGGCCACAAACCACAATCCACTTACCTTATTGGCGGCGGATGGAGATTGACACCAAAGTCTATATGAAGGCCGAATTGAGGAGCAATCGGTACCACTCATATTTTGTTTAGATTCTCTTGGTAGATTGTTTGAGGGTCAGTTTGTGGTTATTATAACTAGTAGTTATTCTTTAATCAGTTCAACATGATAGACTAGTGTAAGTGTTTTCGAGTGAAACACGTGAGGGGATCTTTCTGTTATTTTGTACGTAATCTTGGGAGAGATTGTAAGTTGAAGTCGTGGGTAGCTAGAGGGAGTCTAGTGTCACGGTTGTGAGGGGATCTTAGAACTTTCGGCTAGCGAAAGAGTTCGTGGAGAAGAACGGGTGATATAAGGCGGGATACTTGTATGTGTAAGAACCCTAATACACTATTCGAAGGAATAACAGTCGAAACTTCAAGTTTTGGAGCAATCTCCCCAGAGTAGGTTGTTTGAACCAAACTGGGTTACCATCTCGTGCATTTTCACTGCTTTATTCTTTTATGTTCTTGCATTTGTCCCACACATATCATATAACATATTTTAAGCAGATAACTAAAACACATATTGCACGGATTACTATTTTTCAATTAGCACTAGAGCGGGTTGCTTGTATTCAGGGTTGATCTTGGGGTTTTAATCCGTGTTCTTTGTGTTGTTTTGCCGAGATGGATTCGATGAAAGAAGGAGCCTCGACGGTGCGACCTCCGCTCCTTGATGGCAACAACTATGCCTATTGAAAAGCTAGAATGACAGCTTTTATTCGCTCAATTCATGAGCATGCCTGGAAGATGGTGACTGAAGGGTGGAAGCCTCCTACCAAGAGGGATGAGAAAGGCAAAGCGGTGCTGAAGCCAGAAGAAGAATTTGACGATGCTGATTATCAGGTCATGGGGCTAAACACTAAAGCCATGAATGCCATCTTCTCTGCAGTGGACATGAATGTCTTCAAACTCATCTTCATATGTGACAAGGAAAAGGATGCTTGGGATATCCTTCAGACTACTTTCGAAGGAACAAGCTGTGTCTGTGCATCTCATATGCAACTTCTTACTACAAGATTTGAGAGCCTTTGAATGGACGAAGGTGAAAAGCTTGCTGATTTCAATGCCAAGATTTGTGACATAGCCAACGAAAGCTTTGCGCTTGGTGATGCAATCTTTGAGGAGAAACTTGTGCGGAAAGTTCTGCGATCCCTACCCAAGAGATTCGCATACAAAGTCACGGCAATCGAAGAGGCCAAGGACGTGAGCAAGATGAAGTTGTAGGAGCTGATGGGGTCCCTGAGGACATTTGAAATGGGACTGACAGATGAAGAGATAGTTCAGAAGAAAAGCATAGCTTTTCAAGCCGGTTTCAGTACTGATGTGCCGAACAATGTCCCTGACAAACATGATCTCACTGAGTCAATTGCCTTGCTGACAAAGAATTTCTCAAAATTTGTCAAACGTTATGAGAAGTCTTCACAGAATAATTCTGTCAAGAACAGATTTTCCAAACCTCGGAGAACTAAAGATGAAGATCCTGGTGAAGATAAACACAAGGGGGTCAAGTGTAGAGAATGTGGTGGTCTTGGGCACTATCAAGCCGAGTGCGCTAACACCCTAAAGAAGAAGAATAAAACCTATTGTTCCACACTTAGTGAAAGTGATGATCCAGATAATAGTGGGAGTGATGAAGAATGTGTGAGCAATCATATTGCTTTCATGATACAATCTCACAAAGATCCTGTGTCTAATTCTGTCCCTAACAATCAGGATGAAAAAGTGTCTGAATGCAGTGACGATGAAGAATTCACTGAAGAATCTGCCATAGAAGCGTACAAAAAGCTTCATGAGAGCTGGATCATGATGGTAAAAGTCAATGAAGGACTGATGAAAGAAAATGATGATCTCATTAAAGAAAGAGATAATCTTTCCATACGCCTCAGTGAGATGTAGAATGAGCTTCAACAATCCAGAAACAATACTCACTCTCAAAATGGCAAACTACTTCATCTAAAGAAGCTCGTTAAGATGATGAACTCTGGATCATCTCAGCTCGATGAAATCCTTTCTAAAGGAAAAAGTCCACAGGACCATACAGGACTTGGATACACTGGTGGGAAGGTTTATGACAGTTTCTGTCAATGACAAACCTCTGGAACGCATGATGAATCTGTTCCTAAATCTGAAACTGGATCAGAGATGAAGTGGCCACAAACTCGGCAGTCTCCAAAGTCATAGCCTCGAAAGATTAGAGTTATTTGCTACTACTATAAAAAGCCTGGTCATATTCGACCATACTGTAGGAACTACATCAATGACCTCAGAAGAATGATGAAGAAATGTCTATCTCAGAATGACCTGAATTCCAAAAGAAGACATGTCCGGAATAGATCCTGGAACAACCACAAGAACTATGTGGTTCACACTGCCCTCAATATCCATGCAAATAGTAGTTAATACTTTGACAGCAGATGCTCACGACACATGACTGAAGATGCCAGTATGCTGAAGAATATTCAAAAGGATTGTTCTTATCAATCCGTTACTTTTGGAGACGGTGTCAAGGGAAGAGTGCTTGGTCGTGGTCATCTAAATAATGAAGGGATGCCCAACTTGGAGAATGTTCTGCTTGTTTAAGGACTAAAAGCTAACCTAATTAGCATAAGTCAACTCTGCAATCAAGGTCTCTAGGTCCACTTTACTAGAGACAAATGCCTTGTGAAGAACAAAGAATGTGTGCTGTTGATAGATGGAGACAGATCAAGGGACAATTGTTACCTTCTCAATATGAAAGGTAATTACTTCAGAACTCAGCTTGATGAAGCAAACATATGGCATGAAAAACTCGGCCATGTTAGTTACAGAAACATGCAACATCTCATGAAGATGGAAGCTGTGATTGGAGTCCCGAAGTTTGATATTGATCGTGGCAAGGTGTGTGGACCGTGTCAAGTGGGAAAACAGATTCATACTTCACATAAATCTATTAAGAAGATTACCATCTCAAAGGTATTGGAACTGTTGCATATGGACTTGATGAGACCTGTTCAAACTGAAAGTATTGGATGGAAGAAGTTTATTTTTGTGTGCGTGGATGACTTTACTCGATTCACATGGGTTGAGTTCCTTAGAGATAAGGGAGAAACCTTTGATACATTCAAAAATCTGTGTCTCAGACTCGAAATGGAGAAAGGAACTACAGTGGTGAGAATTCGAAGTGATCATGGTCTTGAATTTGAAAATGGTTTCTTCAAATGTTTCTATGAAGAAAGAGGTATTGCTCTGGAGTTCTCTGCACTAAAAACACCTTAACAAAATGGTGTTGTTGAGAGAAAGAATCGGACGCTTCAAGAAATGAGCCGAGTCATGTTGAAGGCAAAATCTGTCCCTGACAACCTATGGGCTGAATCTGTGAACACAACATGTCATGTCATCAATCGGGTGTATTTCAGACCCAAGATGAGAGTCACTCCCTACGAGGTGTGGAAAGGGAAGAAACCAAACTTAAAGTACTTTCACATCTTCGGAAGTACTTGTTATATATTAAAAGACCGAGAGCAGCTTGGCAAGTTTGATGCCAAAGGAGATGAATGCATTTTTCTCGGATACTTGAGGAATAGTCGGGCCTATCGAGTGTTCAACAAGAGGACCAAGACGGTGATGGAGTCCATCAACATTGTTGTAGATGATCTGGAAGAACCTGTTTCCCAGATTGCTGAGGAAATTGTTGATGTCACCACTCATGTGCCAGCTTCTATTCCAGATAGTTCGGAGTACAATGACCAGACTAAGACAAGGAATGAAAAATTGGATGATTACAGATCTTCAAAAGGTATGGAGAAAAATCATTCTTCTGCAGACATCATTGGTGATGTAGGAGAAGGAGTTAGAATGAGAGAAGTTCGAAAGAACTATCATGAGATGATAGCAAATGTCTGCTACACTTCTACAATTGAGCCTAAGAATGTTAAAGAAGCCTTACAAGATGATCGATGGATACATGCCATGCAAGTAGAGCTCTTGCAGTTCGAAAGAAATGAAGTATGGGATTTGGTTCCATGTCCTAAAGGTATAAACATGATCGGGATGAAATGGATCTTCAAAAATAAAACCGATGAAGAAGGGAACATAACCAGAAATAAGGCAAGATTTATTGCTCAGGGATATTCCCAAGTTGAAGGTGTGGATTTTGATGAGACTTTCGCTCCAGTTACTCATCTTGAATCAGTCAGGTTGCTTTTCGCCATGGCTGCATGGATGAAGTTCAAACTGTACCAAATGGACATGAAGAGTGCCTTCTTGAATGGGTACCTATCTGGAGATGTGTTTGTGAGCAAACCCAAAGGCTTTGAAGACCCGTACCATCCTGAGTATGTGTACAAACTGAAGAAGGCCCTCTACGGTCTCAAACAAGCTCCACGAGCTTGGTACGAACGACTTACCAAATTTCTTCTAGAGAAATGATATGTTTGTGGTGGAGCTGATAGAACTCCTTTATCAAGAGAGAAAAATCTGACGTGATCATCGTTCAGATTTATGTTGATGATATTGTCTTTGGATCTGTCTCGGACAGAATGATGAAAGAATTTGTGAAGGACATGACTTCTGAATTTGAGACGAGTCTTGTAGGTGAACAAACCTACTTTCTGGGGCTTCAAGTGAAGCAAAAGGATGATGGAATCTTTGTGTCTCAAATGAAGTATGCGAAGAACTTGATCAGCAAGTTTGGGTTGGAGACTTACAGCTCGAAAAGAACACCGATGGGGACATCATCAAAGATGTTAAAAGATGAAGCTGATGTTTCTATTGAGCAAACCTTGTACCGGAGTATGATTGGGAGTCTGCTCTACATTACAGCAAGTAGACTAGACATATGTTATAGCATGAGAGTTTGTGCTCGGTACAAATCTGATCCCAAAGAAAGTCACTTGAAATCTGTCAAGCACATAATCAAGTACATAAAATGTACTGCTGAGTTGGGACTTTGGTTTTCCTATGATACGAACCCTAGTTTGGTGGGGTTTTGCGATGCAGATTGGGCTAGATGTACTGAAGATCGGAAGAGTACCTCTGGAGGATGCTTTTTCCTTGGAAATAACATGGTCTCATGGTTTAGCAAGAAGCAGAATTCTATCTCGCTGTCTACTGCTGAGGCAGAATATATTGCTGCTGGGAGTTATTGTACTCAACTTTTGTGGATGAAACAGATGTTGCATGACTATGGTGTCCCACAGTCTGTCCTTAGCATATACTCTGACAATATGAGTGCGATAAATATTTCAAAGAATTATGTTCATCACTCACATACAAAGCACATAGACATCTGTCACCACTTCATTCGAGAGATTGTTGAAGACGGATCACTTATGATTGAATATGTTGGAACGGATGCCCAGCTTGCGGACATCTTCACTAAGGCACTTGATAGTAGAAGGTTTGAAACACTAAGATCCTCCTTGGGTCTTTGTGTTCTCTAAACTTCTCCATTGTGAGAAGACTCTCTATACAGTCTTGGTCAGTGATGTATGTATAGAGAGTATAATATGACCATGATCAATATGGTCTTTGAGTTTTGTTCCAATATCTGTCTTGGACAGATTTTGCTATGAAGGAACGGTTACTTTTTAACAGCTAGTAATGCTTTGTTTTCCGCACCACGATAGATTCCACTTCTCCACACCTAGCAGTGGGGTGGTGTGTGTGGGATGAGTAAATTAAGGAAATTAACATAACATAATTTCCTAATTAAGGTATTAACCTTTTTTTTCAAAAGAGACAAAATCTTTGAAGAAAATTCTCAACTCGCTCTCTTGCTCTCTCTTTGGTGGTTGCTTGAATTTTGTTGTTCGAATTCAATGGCAGACAAAGCTGTTTCTTCTGGGCCATCTCAAGCCAAGAAACCCAGAATCTCCACAGAGGATTTGCGGCGACAACTTACGGAGCTTTCTTAACCGATTATGTATTCTTCTTCAAGCTCCTCTGTCCCTGCTCCTGTGAAGCCATCTGTATCTTCCTCCAAAGCCCTTGTTTCTGTGCCTACATCTTTAGTACATTCTGCTGCTTCACCGCCTAGGTCTGTGTCTGAGACAGATCTCACTGTTCAACCCTCTTCTAGGGTTTCTGAAGAACCATCCTCTCTGCCCATGGTGACTGCAGAGACCGTGGATGCTTCGATTGCGGTTGCAATAGAGAATGTTAGGGGTGCTGAAGTCTCCTTAGCCCCCAATGAAGGTGATTTCTCTGCCTCTGCTGTTGAGTTTGCCGAGACATTTGATGCCTTGAAGGTTGTCTAAACACCGCTTGTTCTTTCCGGTGCTCCCGTCGGTAGTAATGCTCCAGTTATCACCATTCATGTCCCTCTGAGTGAGGTTTCTCTGCCAAATGTTGAGAAAGTTCCTGATGGAGAAGAAGAGGATGTTGACAATGTCAATGTCTCCTTTCTTGACTCCTTTGAGACAGAATCTGTTCCTCTTAGCCTCAAGAAGCCTGATAACCGCCGTGGTACAAAGCGCAAGTTGGTCTTAAGGGAAGAGGAAGTTCCATCTGAAGATGATGACCACACTGTTCTGGTCAATCTGAAAACAAAGGCGGTCGCTAAATTGTCTCAGAAGAAAGGAAAATCATCTGCTGCCCCCAAAGTGCAAAAGCCCTCTATAAAGAAGAGTGCTAAAAAGAAGACTCCTGCGAGAAAGGCCCCTGCTGTTACTCACCTTGTGACTCGGAGTGTCTCTGAGCAGAGACTAGGTTTGGTCTCTGAGAGACGAAGGCCCTTGATGAAAAAGGAAAGTGTTCCTCCGCCCTCTGAGGATGAGTGTGAAAGTGTGCCCGAAGATGTCTGGACAGATCTGACTCTAATTCTGAAGACTTTGATTCAAGTAAGTTTATTTCTGCTTTTCATCAAAAGCAATTCAAGCTTGTTGCTGGTCGCTCTTTAGTTTTTCAAGCGTTGTTTGATTAAGCCAAATGTAGAGGGGACGAGTGTTGACATTTTGTTGCATAATCTTCATCTGCAGAAATCTGCTTATACTGCACCGCCATTCATTACTGCTGTCATACATGAATTTTATGTAAACCTGTCTAAATGCTTACGTGATGCTTCATATGACCATGCTTTTTCTATTTTTGTGCGGGGTCATTGGATTGCTTTTTCCCCTGCGGTGATTAATGAGTTTTTGGGTCATGAGAATGTTATTATTCCTGCGCCAGTATTTGATATGAATGAGGTGGTGTCCGAGTTGACTGGTGGGAGTCGATGTGTTTGGCAATCTGGCCGTGCTCTGTTAGCCACTGATTTGAGTGTGAAGTATTCGATACTTCACAAGGCTGCTGTTCAGAATTGGTTACCCAGTACCCACGATTCTACTGTGGGTAAGCCCATAGCTTTGTTACTGTTTAAAGTGGGCACTCGTCGAGAGTACAACCTTGGTCTGATCATTTTTGTGCACGTGTTTGCTCATGCTGAATCCTCTCGTGCCCAGCAACCTGTTGGCTATCCTAGTCTAATATTCAACATCATTATGGCCCATCATAATGTGGTCTCTGCCAATGATATGTATGCGTCTGTTGTGTAGCCTTTGACAATCAGCCACAAACTCTTCTCATCCCAGCATGCTCCGGATGTTCCTGCCCATGATGTTGATGAAAGCTCACGAACTGTGCCGTCATCTATCCCAGACAGATCTGCTGCTTCTTTTTCTGTCACCTCTGTTTTCTTTGACAGGCATATAAAGTCTCTGGAGCAAGAAGTGGTGTGTCTGACCAACTCCATTCGGACATTCAAATCCAGGAAACAGGAGTTGGAGGATTTGCTGATTGATCTCCGAGCCAGAGCCCTTGGATTTGCCTCGCTGCTTGATGTGCCGAGTGCCTCCTCTGTCCCAGCTACTCGTGAGCCTGCTGCTGCTAATGTCGATGCTGATGATGAGCTTGTTGCTTCCCCGGTCTAAAGAAGGATGGTTTCCATTTTTGGCAACAATTAAGGGGGAGAAGAATGATATGGTGAAAGGCCTTTACTGCTGCTGCTGCTTTGAGCGTGTGCTCATTTTTTTGATGTTTTCTGAACAAACTTTTATTGGGGATGTTGTTTACCCCACTTTTATTTTTTGTTGGTCTGTTCTATTATTTGATCAACTGACAATGCAGTTCTACACTGTGAAACAATGCTCTGATCGTGATAAAGACACTCCCAGAACAGGTTAAGGGGGAGTGTGCTTGAAACTGTCCCAGACAGTTTGTTAAATATATCGTTTGCTTTGATATATTTGATCCGCGATGTTTATTCAAGTGTTGTGCAGATCGTGATGATAATTGTTGACCATAAATGCTAAAGGGGGAGATTGTTAGTGCCACAATTATGCACTAAGTGTTCGTGTTGTTATTGGCGAGATAAGTTCGACAAAATGGACCTGGGTATGTCCCAACAAACCCGTTTTCTGCTGTGCAAGAAAAGAAGAACAGTTGGCGAACTGTTCCAGATTATGTCCCAGACAGAACCAGGAACACTCTATTTTTGGCAGTTTCCAAGTTGGAAAGATCTTGCTCGGATCAGTTCGAGGAAAGCAAGATTTGATAGATTGACTGCCTTATGGTGTAGATCCAGTGCTGAATTAACCCCACTACACTTGGAGAGTATCTACACACGTTTGAAAGGCCACAAACCACAATCCACTTAGCTTATTGGCGGCGGATGGAGATCGACGCCAAGGTCTATATGAAGGCTGAATTGAGGAGCAATTGGTACCACTCATATTTTGTTTAGATTCTCTTGATAGATTGTTTGAGAGTCAGTTTGTGGTCGTTGTAACTAGTAGTTGTTCTTTAATCAGTTCAACGTGATAGACTAGTGTGAGTGTTTTCGAGTGAAACACGTGAGGGGATCTTTCTCTTATTTTGTACGCAATCTCGGGAGATATTGTAAGTTGAAGTCGTGGGTAGCTAGAGGGAGTCTAGTGTCACGGTTGTGAGGGGATCTTTCAACTTTCGGCTATCGAAAGAGTTCGTGGAGAAGAACGGGCGACATAAGGTGGGAGTCTTGTATGTGTAAGAACCCTAATATACTCTTCGAAGGAGTAACAGTCGGAACTTCAAGTTTGGGAGCAATCCCCCTAGAGTAGGTTGTTTGAACCGAACTAGTTTACCATCTCGTGCGTTTTTACTGCTTTATTCTTTTATGTTCTTATATCTGGCCCACACATATCATAGAACATATTTTAAACAGATAACTAAAACACGTATTGCATGGATTACTGTTTTTCAGTATTATGATGCATCTTGTTTGTTGCTCATGATGTTAGGGTTTGTTGCTTATAAGGTTTACATTTGTTGCTAGTTTTTGTGTTATTTGTCTTATGATGCATCTTGTTTGTTGCTGAAGATGTTTTAGTAAATTTAATTCTTTCAAATCAATTGCATTATGTTTGTTGCTTAGAATGTTTGATTTTATTGCTTATAGGGTTTTGTTTTTTCGGTATCCTGAATTTATTGTTTGTCTCATGATGCACTGTTTCCGTTGCTTGAGATGTTAGTTTTTGTTACTTGTAATTTATTCTAATTTATTTATTATTTCTCTCTTAATGTATTGAACAGAGGCAAAAGTGGAGTAGGTTGAATGAGTGATGATGCTAGGAAGGAGGAAAATGCTTACCCAAACTTAGAAGTAGAGCAAATCCTCATTCTTGGTGGATGCCATTTTAAGAATGGAGATTATTTCATTGATAGCACTCATAATAATAACAATTTATTGTCATTTTCACAACATTTTATTGTTACATTAAGATCACTCCATAGCTACATTAACACCAATTCATTGATAGTTTTTAATTACTTTTTACAAGAGAGAACGCGTGTCGTTACTGTTGTTTTATTGTTGTATTAATATATATTTATTGGTACATTATTACCGATCCATTACTAATTTTAATTTGTTTTAGATATTAAAAAGTGTGTTTCGCTATTAGTGTTTCATTGCTATATTTATATAAAGTCAATCATTGATAAACATATGTACTTACTAATCAATAATATAATATAATAGTTTCCAATCTTATCAAAATTATTTCATTGATAACAATAATTTGTTGCTAGTTTCCCAACATTTTCTCGATAAATATATGTTACGCTAATCATTTCAAACAATACAAATAAATCATTTAAAAAATAAGAACAATTCATTCCTACCAAATAAAGAACAAAACTTTGCTAAGCATACAACATAGCATTGATAGATTAGAAAAAAATCACTCCTAACAATTGTAATGACACAATCAACGTGTGATACACTCACGATAGACAGACGTATAACTTACTTTTTTTTATTAAAATATCACAATTAAAATTTGTCCAACTATCAAAATAATTCATATATACTCATGCAAAATGCAAGAAAAATATTAAATCAAATATGATGTGAGCTCATTAAATTAAATATCAATCAGGGCCGATCCTGACAATTTGGAGGCCCAGGGCTAAACGAAAAAAAGGGGCTCTGAGATTATTTTTCTTAAGAAACATCTTGAAGTTTCTTCCATTTTATCTCAACTATCCTAAATCTTGAAAAAGTACAATCAACATTTACAAAATCTCATTCATGAATTTTGTAAGTAAAAAAAAAATACTTTCATTAATTAAATAATCATGAAAGAAAGATATTTATAATATTAAGGAAAATAATTCAAAATGGAATCAACTCAATTTTTTATTATAATATTTTATCTTAAAATCCATAAAGTTGTGATTTTGATGAACTCAAAATTGAGAAATAAAAGCCCTAAATACAACAACCAACCGAGTATTTTTTTTCTTCATATAATTTTGGTAAAATTTAAAAATTGTGTCTTTAAAGGTGCATTTCTCATAAGAGATATTTGTTCTGAGCACATATAGTTGATTAATAGTTCAATTGCATAGCAAAATTGAGATTAAGTCAACACAAAATCTAAATAAATATATTATCACACTAAACTTACGGAGAAAAAAAATGACGAAACTAATCACTAAAGCCCGTATGAGATTTCAAAGTCGAGTGAATAGAATCTAAAATAGAACCATTTCAACTTTATACATATATTTTTTTAAAAATACCTAATTATATATATATATATATATATATATATATATATATATATATAATTTGGGGGCCCCATAAAAGTGGGGGGCGCTAGGTGGCGGCCCACCTGACCTACTCAGGGCCGGCCTTGATATCAATAATCTAGATTATTACGTGATGTAGAAGGTAAAAATAATAATTATTGATGTAAAAGTAGAAACAGAATATGATTGAAGCAATATCAACATATGAAATTACAATATAATTAATGCTTATAATATCGAAGAAGAATTTGCATTTAATTGATAGAATAATTTGGTTAACAATGAAGCAATCTTTTATGTCAATGTAAAGAAAATTATAATGAATGATGTACCAAAAACATTCATTTTGATATAATGTGAAAATGAAAAATGAAAACGCAAACTAGGTTAAATATAATAACCTAGTTGACCAGCATATGTACATAATTTTTTTTAGTGGGTTGGTTTTTTATTTTATTTTAAATGTGCATTAAGACTTATAAGTATCAATCTAAATGTATAAAAAATGTTCGATTACAATATGATAAAAAAAAATATGTAGGAGAGGAGAGAAATAGGGAAATAAAAATAAATCTTGATATGACAGGACCTATAATTATGAGATTGGTTTTGAAAAATACTATATTATATATCCAAAATTAAATTAGCTAAAAATGTTAGAAAAAAAAAAATGAATGTCAATCTCAATCTCAACTATTAAATTTGTTAGATCTAATGACTGTAAATAGTTCCTAATTCTAATCCAAAGATGAGTGCTCTATTGAATCAAATCATATATATATATATATATAGTATAGAGATCAAATGAGAACCAATACCCTGTGTAGGAACTAGGAACTATTATGGAGCGTTGGATCAATGATTTTCTAAGGCTCAGATCAATCTCAAAAAATGGGGTCAAATATGCAATATGTTAAGAATTACATTAAGTTGAGGGTATATATGTAATTGTAATGCATATTAAAAATCTGCAGTAAATATATCCCTTCCATATATTGTGGGATTTATATGGAATGGTTTTTTTTTTATTTTGGACGGTTTTCATAAATAAATTTTTTACAGAGTTGTATCTATCGGTGTTTCATATATTGCTTGCGTTCTCTTACGGTTGAGGATTCGTTCCGGATAATTTTATCATCGGCTTCCACAAGTTCTTACTCCATCGTATATTATCATCACTCTAGTCATCGTCTGATTATGGAAGATACATGTATTATGTTCTCCATTAATGTATTAGTGTAGGTGTAGAGATATGGGTGGAATCTGGAACAGACGCGTATTTCTGACGTTTAGCAAAATTTATATTCATAATTAGCAAATTATATATAAATTAATAGCAAATCGGGAATACTTTTATGTACAAATACGACTTTGTTTAAATGATTTCAAATGCTTTGCATGATAATGAGATGTTAGCAGACTATGGGAATTTCCTATTTATTATAAATGATAGTTTATTTTCGTAGTTGGTTGTGGTATTTATGAAGTTATTAAAAAAAAAAAGTTAAAATTGGATGAATTGTTTTGTGCAAAATAAGTTTTTTTTTAATCAAGTTATTAATCCATCGTATATTATCATCATTCGCATCATCGTCTGATTATGGAAGATATAGGAATTATGTTATCGATTAATGTATATCTGTAGGTGTAGGGATATCGACGTATTCTGTTATGGACATGTATGTATGACTATTAACAAATTTTGTCTTCATAATTAGCAAATTATATATATATATATATATATATATTAATAGCAATTCGGGAATAGTTGTATGTGAAAAAGAATGGTTCGTTTTTTTTTTTTAAAAAAATGTGTTTCAACCTGCTTTGAATGATATTGAGATGTCCGCAGACAATGGGTATTTCATATTTATTATAGGCGATAGATGCTTTTCATATTTGGTTGTTGAATTTTTCAAGTTATTAAGGAAAAAATAATAAAAATGGCATGAATTGTTGTGTGCAAATGAAGAATGTATTTTTTTTTCCACAAGTTATTACTCCATCATATATTATCATCAGTGTCGTCATCGTCTAATTATGGGAAATACAGGTGTTATGTTATCGATTAAAAATATATTCATAAGTGTATGGATATTGACAGATTCAGTTATGAACGCGTATGTCAGACGTTTAGCAAATATTGTATGTGTATATAGCAAATTATATATATGTTAATAGCATATCGAGAATACCTTTATGTGAATTTACGATTTGTTTTTTTTATGATATGATGGTCATTTGTGTTTTTTTAATGGTTTCTACGTGATTTGCATGATATTGATGTGTTCGCAAAGAATGGACATTTCATATTTATTACATACGGTAGATGCTTTTCATATAAGGAAAAAAAAAGAGCGTATGCATGATTACTTTTAAAGTATGAAATTATTTATAGCATATTATATAAACGTGTATAACATATATTGGATATGCTTATAGCATTATTTTATATAGTAGGAATTAATGCTAACTCAGTTTTGGGTCCTTGTGGAAGCTACATACCAGAATGTAATCAATCTTTGAAGCCATTTGTTGGTCAGATGTTTAAAAATATCGAAGAAGCAACTACCTTTTATCGGGTTTATGGTCAAGCAGGTGGTTTCAATATTCGGTTTGGATCAGAAAAAAAAGATAGATGGTGTTGTTATTTGGAAGTATGTGGTGTGTAATCGTGATGGGGAAAAAAATTCACTTCCAGATGAAGTGAACAATGATGATGAGGAGGATGAAAAGAAGATAAAGAGACGTAGAGTTTCAAGAAGAGTGAATTGTATGACTCGTTTGGTTGTAAAATATGTTACAGAGTATGGTTACACCGTGACTATTTTTATTGAAGAACATACCCACACATTAGTTCCTGATCAATTTAAGAAATATTTGAAGGCTAACAGGAAGTTGGGGTTTGTTCATAAGAATTTTATTTTGGATTGCCACAGAGCAAATATAGGTCCAATGTCATCTTATCGACTTTTTAAAGAAGCCGTTGGTACTTATAATGATATGGGATGCACTGGGAATGATTATAGAAATTTCTTTCGTGATCTGCGTGCATATATTTCCGGGTGTGATGCGCAAATGATGTTGAATACTATGTTCATACGGAAGGAGTCATCTCATGCATTTTTCTTCCCCTACTCTGTAGACAAAGATGACAATTTAAAAAGTATTTTATGGACTGATCCGATTTCCAGACGTAACTATGCTATTTTTGGCGATGTTGTTTTGTTTGATTGCACGTACAAAAAAATAGGTATGTTTTTAGCAACATAATGTTATGTTATTAGCAAATATTTCACTTATTATTAGCAAATTTCATATAGCGTATTACTAGTTATTATAATTAATTATAATGTCGTGAATTGCATTTTTTAATATGGTGGTTACATCAGGTATGAGATGATTTTTGCACCATTCACGGGCAAGGACAACCATGGAAAATGTGTCACATTTGGTGCTTCTTTGTTTGTCTGGTGAAAATCATGAATCATACGAGTGGGTATTTGAGAAGTTCAAAGAGTGTATGGGTGGATCTCCTCGAATGATGATCACGGACCAGGATCCTGCCATGAAGATTGCAATCGGCCGTGTCCTGCCTACTACGAGACATCGCTTGTGCATGTGGCATATTATGCTAAAGGTTCCGGATAGGTCCCCACCACGATTGAAACATGATGATGCTTTCAAGAAGAGGCTTAATGACATTGTTTGGACTGATATGATTGAGCCTCAAGAATTCGAGGAAAAATGGAAAGTCGTTATGGTGGATTTTGATCTAACAGAGCATAGTTGGTTCCGTTCTTTGTTTGAGATTAGGCAGTATTGGATACCGGCATATTTTAAGGACTATGCAATGAGTAGATTGTGTAGGACTACTTCTATTTCTGAGAGTATGAATAGTTTCTTCAGTATCTACTTAAATCTGGGGTCTAACCTTGTCGAATTCCTAATGCATTTTGATAGTGCTATGGATGCGCAGAGGAATTCGAACGAACTTCAAAATAATCATGACCATTTGACAATTCCTCAGGTGAAGACGCCAAAAAAATTTGAGAAGCATGCAGCTACTGTTTACACGAGTAACATGTTTCTTAAGGTTCAAGAAGAGATTGAAAAATCATGTTACAGTTGTAGTGTTCTCAGTATGGAGAGATGCGATGTCGGTATGATATACGAAGTCGAAGATGGTGTTGATCGCACGTTTACGGTCTCTTACAACAAAGAAGCAGATACTGCTCTATGTAGCTGTAAAAAAATTATCCGGGAGGGTATACTTTGTTGTCACATTTTCCACCTATTCAACCAGTTTAAGTGGGTTCATATTCCTGATAAATATATTGTTGCACGATGGACCAGAGCTGCTTTATTGAATCCAGCTTCAGCTTGTCGGGATGATAGTTCTGATAAGTGTGTTGCATCCGATGAGAGAAAACAAAGAATTAATAGGATGATATCAGATTTTTATGCTTGTGTAGGAGCTGTTGAAGGTGATGAGGAAAAGACAAAAATTTTGATGAGTGGCATAAATGATTTGAAAGATGTGCTGGTGACTAATGAGACGCAGAGTCGCCAGTCCACATTAACTAAGAGCAAGTTGTTTGACATTTTTTTCGGATCCGAGAAGCCAACTGAAATCCATGTGAATCCACCTCTATATGTTATGACTAAAGGTAGTGGAAGTGGGATTAAATCAAGGGAAGCAAAGGCTGCTCGTGATGCCAACAAGCCGCCAAGAAAGTGTAGCAAGTGCGGGGTGAAGGGTAAACATGATGCAAGGAATTGTCCGGGTCCATGATATATTTCTTTTTCACTTTTAATGAATTTTTTGAACCATCCATTTTATGAGACTTGAGTATAAATGAGCATTGTTGCGTTTTCTTATTATTAGCAATTAATTTATCTGAAATTAGCAAATATTTATATGTTGATTAGCAGGTTGTGTGCGTTCAGTTTATTATTATTTTCTCAAATTATCACATGTACGCTAGTTTGATACATATCTTACAATACTTTGCTGTAATATTACTAAAGAATATTGTGGTATAATACTAAAGAATCGGCCAATTCTAACTAAATAATATAATACGACCACCAACAAATAGTTTATGCGTCAATTTAATGATTTGCTAGAAAATAAATAACAATTTGACACGACTAATTGGATCATTTGATCTTCCATTACTATATCGTTGTAGGTGTAGAGATATGGGTGGAATCTGGAACAGACGCGTATTTTTGACGTTTAGCAAATTTCTTATTATTCATTAGCACATTATATATATATAAATAGCAAATCTGAAATACTTTTATGTACAAATACGATTTTCTTTAAATGGGTTCAAAATGATTTATGAGTCGATTTAATGATTTGCTAGAAAGTAAATAATAATTTGAAACGACTAATTGGATAGTTTGATAATTTGGATGTTACATATTATATTTATTTTATGGAAATAAGGATTTTTGTACGAGTAAGCTATTAATTTTATTTCACTGGAGGATTTATAAGCACTCGTATAACCGAATTTTAGCAAATATGTTATACGTAATTTAGCAAATTTCAAATGTATTAATAGCATATCGCGAAACATTTATGTTATGTATAATTAGTTTGATATCATGAAACATAACAAATATATATTAACGAACAAAACTGTTATATTAAACCATTAATGTTATGTTATAATTCCTATAATAATATGCTAAAACCAACTATCAAATGAGAACCAATACATAAATCTTTTATAGCAACAGTCAAATTTATGTAATAACTAAAGAATTTCAGTATGCGTTATTCAACCTAGCCATTATTCATAACTATGACGTCAATATTGTGTGGACCATCACCACATGTTGTCCTGTAATATAGGCTTGTATCAGCCATTATGCGCTCCTTGTGTATGTTACTTTCATCGTTAAGGATAGCTGCACAATATTTTGCCCTTAAATACTTCATCTGTTTCGCATTATCACTCGTGAGTCCGGAGTTCCACTGTCTCAAACTCCCACCCTTATATGTTTCCATGTGTCTCATCACGTATATACCGCAATCCACTTTATTAGTGTCATTTCTCCATGGCATTTGCAACCTCTGCATTTTCCTAAGCTTCCTCTCAATTAATGTAACAATTTTGGCGTTCCCCGTATTCATCATGAAGTCTTTAAAAAAATTAATCTGTGTTTTGCACATTATCTCATTAGTTCATTACCATGATAGAAGAAAATATAATTTTTTAATTTACATACCATTATGTTCGGAACGTCTCCATACTTTGAAAGAGGGTCAACACCATCCATATCTAATGCTGATGAATTATCAATAATTTCTCCTTTGCACTTTTTTGGATCAAAACACACCAGGTAGAAATGGAAATGGTGGCACACTGGGAAAAAGAACTGCAGCATGCAATTAATAATTTTGGATGAACAACAAAAGCATTTAATATTAATTATAGACACATACTTTTTAAAGTATAATTAATCTTACCATTTCTATGTTTGCTAAATGCAGGTCGTCCACGTTATTAATCTCACCCAGCAGTCTACTAGAGAATGTAGCTAATCCCATGTTGCAGGCGCGGCGACTGCGGTCCCTAGTTGTTCATGATTGAATATTATATGTTGCATTTAAAAATATTTTAAATCTTTGGAAATTTAAACTACATTAATCAACTTACACATGGGTAGGTCGTTGCAAAAAATCTCCTTGGTGAATTTGGTCCCCATAATTTTTCATTGTGATTCATAATAACACTCCAAACATCCAAAATAGCAGAACTTAAATATTCACCAGGTGATAGTGTCAGCAGTTCTCTCCTCCTAAACTCCATTTTAGAATCAAAATACACAACTTCCTCACTGGGTTGAAACAACAAATGTGATTATCTAGTCAAAGTTAACACATATCATTGTGCAATATAGTAATAATGAAGAAAATACGTACATGTTAGCCTCCTCATTTCTTATAATCTAGTAGTACAATTTTTTCTGTTGCATGCTAAGTTTTTCGCTTGCAACAATTGGTCGCACAAGATAGGGAGAAATCAAGATATTTGTTTTCCGTAACTTATTTTTTGCTCTAATTATCATTTTATCACCAACCTGTAAAGTAGATAACAAACATAACATTGTTGATAATAAGCTACTTGCAATGTATTTTTTTAACATATTTTCTTTTGATATGGTGAATGTTAAATACTTAGGTTAAGAGCAAAATAATCAGCATATATTTAGAGAGAAATATATCCGATTACAAAGTCACATTTAGTTATTGTGAATGTTAGGATAATTAGTTACAGACTTTTACATCAACCGAATATCATAACTAATAACAAAATAGCCAAATGTATTCGCCTCCACGGATGTTCAAATTATACATTTCCAAATTAAAATACAAACAACCACATAATCATCTTTTTCGTTTCCCCACCACCTTCCCTTTGCATTTTCCCCTTTCCACTTTCTTCCCTTTCCCCTTTGTCTGCTAACATAAATTACCAAGTTTAAATTAAATATACAAAAACAACATATTAATTGTTTTTTTAGTAATCATTTCTAATAATGACATATTACCTTGCTTGTCTTCGTGGCAACGTTGGCAACCACCGCCCCCTAAAGGTATACTCATTGTTTAAAATATTCATCATTAAATTGTTAGTTTAATAAATTATGGCATTAATTACTTACTAATTTTTTCTAAATAGTTCAAATAGGAAATTTAACATGTAACATAATTACCTTCTCCCCAACGCCCATCGATGCTGCTATAGGCTCATTAGTCACAATGTCGATACTATCCATCACCTGTTAGACAAAACAAACACACTTTAATACACAACCCGTTTCTTTCTGATCTGAAACACAATTGCTTGATTATTTGCTAATAGTATTGCATTAATTTGCTATAAACAGAAGACAATTTTGCTAAATATTGAATCTGAGAATCAAAATATAACAGCCCGTAAACAGCATAAAAACCAAACAACATCAAAAACATTTAATTCTGATCTGATACCCATTGCTTGATAATTCTTAATCGTTTTTCACTAACATGCTGTAAACAGAAGACAATTATGTTAAATCTTGAATCAGATTATCAAAATATAACAGTCAGTAAACAGCATAAAAACCATAACATTATAAACATTTCTTTCTGATATGATACACAATGCTTGATAATTTGCTAATCAATTTGATCTAATTTGCTATTAACAGAAGACAATTTTGCTAAACCTTAAATCTGCTTATTAAAATATCATAGTTGAAAATTTTGATAATCAAAATGTAATAAGTTGCTAGAAATATAAAGCAAGGACAAATAATACATATACCATGTTCTAATCATAACTGATTAATATGCTAATAACCAATTCATATACAATCGGGTAATCATTAATTTATTTAATAACTGGCAGGCTCCACGAAAATCACACAAACCCACAACACAAACACATTATTTACATTTCATTAAAAAAATCAATTGTTAGAATTATTAATCAACAACCAATACTCGCATGCATATCAAGGATTGTAAGCTCTAATATCGGGTTGCTTAAATTATGCTTCTCCAATATATGCAGCAGCATGTTTTATATAATAATCCCATATTAATTTTCTAATCATATCTGACTAATTTGTTAAGCATTTCATAGTAATTTGCTAAACAAAACGAACCAAACAATTTAACTAGCAACAAATACCAATAAAAGCAAACACTTTGTGAGCAATCTGTTACCTTATCCTTAGCATGTTCTCCAAGTACCGGAATAAGATTTCCATCCCTTGGAGTTGATACACTAGTCTGCAATGACATAAATGGAAATAAGTAAACATAAGTATCGTAAACAATATATAGACATCTTTATTACCTCATTCTGTGCATGATCAGCCCCCGGGGCTTGCTCTTCTATGACCTGTAGTATTTTAATACGTAATATTAGGAAGGAATAATAATGTGACATATATCTAAGACTTTTTAATTTAATATGTACCTCTTTCATTGGGTTACCATCAATGAGATTAACAACTTCGCGAGCTACATTCATGACGCCTGCCCAGTCTTGTGTCAAACCTAGACTGAAACTGGGCCCATCAAGATGTCTCTTCAGCTCATCCCTTCTTAGGGCTGCTGCTTCTATCTCCAATAGTGCAGCAATGTGGTCTGGATTATCCCAGAATTCCGTATCCTCTTGTGTGGCCCTTGGCTGGGACGTGCAAGACGTTTCAAGACTTGGCACTGGTGCTGCTCGGCTAACCAACAACGTGGCCTCTATGGTTTTTCTAAATACAGTATTCTCCAACATCTCGGTCGGTAGTCGGCTAATGGTTGACATAATAAGTGACAACGTGTCACTTATTATCTTGCCCTTCTTCAAGAGGTTGGCGGCAATAACCTTTATATCTGTCAACCCTTCAATGTTTGCTTCTTGGCCAATGACTGGCTCTTCTTCGACTCTGTCACCATCTACTTGTTCTTCGTCATGCTCCATGGGTGTACCATAATCAGGTTGTGCCTCTGCCCGTGCACCACCTGCTTCATTTTTAGCTGCAATATGTACTGGTTCATGCTCATCTCCAGCTCCCAAAACTTCTGCTTCTGTGCATGGGCAAGAGCAGAATCCCTTCCCAAATCCTCCATCTTCAATTTCCAAGTTTTGCCTACGTAGCAACATCTTATCCTTCCATTCCTTAATGGCTGGGATACTCCTTGGTACCCTCCGGTAACCAAGCACAACCCAATCCATGTACAACAACTGCATCATGAAAGATCAATTACAATATTATATTTCATTAGAATGACGACATTTTATATTTTAAATCAATTTTTTAGTAGCCTAATGTAAATGACAAACACTTACAGTGACAAACAGAGATGGTCCAGTGTAAAACTTGTCCTTGCTCTTCTGCCAAACAGTGGTGTGCTCAACCAAACACTTGATGACATAGTTGCACCAATCAAGATTTGATACTCTGTCTACCTCTCGAAAGTGATCGAGTATTTGGGGCGACACATAGTTGTTGCCTATACTTTGAACTAGGCAACATGTAACTAAAACCATAAAGTGCCTCTTAAACCATATACCTCTGTCAACCTCCTCCACAGCAACATCACAGACATTCTTCGCAAGTATCTTTCTAGAATTTAAATCTGTAAATCTCGCCCACCATTCCTTAGATAAGCCCGCTTCTGCATTTTTTGCCTTCCTCAAAATAGGGTGTGGTCCTCTCGGGAAGCCGAAGATCAACCTGACGTCGTCTTCACCTACACAGACACGCCGATCTCCATCAAGCACAATCTCGCACCTCTTTATGTCGAAGTTGTCCAATACCCAATAAGCGATCTTTGGAGGCACGTCCTTAATATCAAGGTGCAGTAAGGCACCAAATCCTAAATCTCGAACACTTTGCTTCTAATTTTCATTTAATTTCACAATTGCATTCCGTAGAGCCATTGGATTTGTTTGATTTTTCAGATTTGTGTAATCTTCCCTTGGCCGCTTCTCGATCTCATTTGATTTTTTCTCAACATGTGGAAGTCCAGTAGAGCATTCGGCTACATTAATATCATGACGTTGCTTCGTCCTAGCCTCTCTATCGCATTCGTCGTCATCTGCTAAAACAAATAAGTAAATTATCACGTTAGATGCTAACATTTTTAAAAACATAACATAACCCGCATTTGAAATATTAATCAAAAACCAATCCACGTAGGCTTTTAGAATCACATATAAATCATTATGCTAAATAATGGTGTTATTTTAATACAGACAAAAATAAATCAACATACCATGAAAATATATTAGTAATCTGCTATTAATTTCTAAATAATTTGATAATTACACCTTTATGATTTGCTATATATATATATATATCACACCAGTCTGTTCATATATCCATAATTTGCTATAAGCAAAATGAAACTATGCTATAAACAAACTAATTTGATATAAATACAAATTTGCTAAATGAATCACACCAATGCAATCAACTTGTGTTTTCTAATCTAATACTCATATTATAATAATTTGCTAAACAAAATATTATTATTGGCCTATAGAAACTTACTAATTTGCTAAAAAAGCCAAATCCAATTGAACCAAGAACACCAAATAAAACGATTACACATTAACCAAATTTCTTAATTTTTGCTAATTATATATTACTAACCTTTTACATACATCTGACAAAACCATATCAAAACACTTGAACAAATAAAATAATATTACATGAGTCCAACTAGTCAGGTATTTTAAGGTATTTAATATGCCATTAGTTACTAAATAATTTGCTAATTTTTTCATAATAATATGCTATACAACAAACTATTTAACATGCCATTAGTAAGGTGTTAGAAATGTAAATAACATGAGTTGGTACAAACAAGAATACTCCTAAAAGCACATAATTGCAAGATAATATGATAAACATAATATAATAATTTTCAAATCAAGCCTTACTATTTTGCTAAAAATATCAAATCAATTTGAACCAACAACAGCAAATAAAACGATTCCACATTAAACAATCTCATTAATTTTTTGATAATTACATATTACATGAGTCCAAGTAGTCAGGTATTAAAGGGAGAAAGCACATTATACCCAGTTAAATATTTCATTTTGATATAACCGAAAAAGATACTTACTATTACTCACATTCGCTCGGCTTCTCTTCCTATCATCTCGTGCAGGCTGCCTCGATTTTGCTTCTGTGTCATAATAGAAGAAGAACACACAACATTATAAACATTATATTCAAAAACAAATAATGCTAAAATATATAAATAAGAGATTTATAACAGTCCGTAATATGATTTAAACACCTTTTGCCTCACTGTCCGTCATTGCCTTCTTAGCACGATCACCTCTATCGCTGCTACCTATAAAAGACCAATTTGAAAAATAACACAATTTTCTATTACAAACCAAAACGCATAAAAGCATATGTTAATAATATGCTACTCATGTATTAATCATTTGCTAATATTATATCACAAATTTGCTATAAACAGAATATCAACTTAATAAATACGAATCCCAGTAGCAAAATTTCACATTTGCAACATTAGCTAATAATATCGTACTAGGTCGCTAGAATACAAGTATGAATGCTTTCTCATCACATCTGTAACATCATTGCTACAATACAAGTATGAATGGTTTCTAGAATATTGATGTTAATTTGATACAAAAAAAAAAAATATAGCAACCTACCATAAAAATATTATAGTAATCTTCTATTAGCTTCTAAATAATTAGATAATTACACCTTTATAATTTGCTATATATATCACACCAGTCTGGTCATATATTACTAATTTGCTATGAGCAAAACAAAAATATGCTATAAACAAACCAATTTGCTTTAAATACAAATTAGCTATATGAATCACACCAATGTATTCAAATGCCATTATTAATGCAATAAATAACTTTTGTCAATACGCATAAAAACATGTCTTAATATTATGCTACTCATGTATTAATAATATGCTAATATTATATCACTAATTTGCTATACACAGAATATCAATTTAATCAAACACAAATCGAAATAGGTTGCAACAGTTGCAACATTTGCTACTAATATCGAAATAGGTTGCTATAATACAAGCATGAATGGTAATCATCACATCTATAACCATCATATATTAAAAATTTTCTATATCGTCAATATAAATATGATATGAACACAATTTGACATAAATAACAAAAAATTCATAAAACCCAAAATCTGTAACCTAACAAAATATTCATAAATAGAAAATTAACAAATATTCATATCCATTCAATTTGCTAATGATATGAATTTATTATGCTAATTATCAGCCAAAATCAGAACTGCCAACATCCCTAAATATTGCTAATAAAATTCATGGAATTTGCTAAAAACATCAAATACAATTACATCATCAAAATTTGAAAAAATGGCGGGATAATTACCTTTTCGTACGACCTTTGCTCTCTTCATCATTCTTCCATCGAGATGCTGTCGTGGATGGGCTTCAGAAATTTGCAGAGAAAATACGCTGAAATTCCCCCTTCAATGGCTTGAGATCGATGGGCTTCCGGCGGAGAAGGACGGGCGTCGTAGGGCCGGCGTCCCGTCGATTGGTTATGACCGGTAGCGCCTGCCTGCGCAGGGCGTGCGGGAGGCTTCTGGCGGTAAAATGGAGGTTGCTTCCGGCTGATGCGCGATCGGCTGCGGTGTGAGGAGGTAGACGATGAAATCGTGGGCGGTGAGGTTGAAGAAGCGGGGATATCTTGGAGAGTCCACAACAGATTTTGTGAATTTTTTTAGATTTGGTTTTCTAGGGTTTTGATTTGCTATTAATGATTTACAATTGGTTTTGGTAAAATTGTTCCAACTTCCTAGATACACGTTGATTTAATTTCTCTATAATACCCTTATTGTGTTTAAAATTTAGGTGCAAAATTATCATTTTGCAATTTAGCCCCTAAAATTCCAAATCAATCTTGACTATTGAAATTTCAAGATCTGTGGTTGTGAATGGTTCCTAGTTCCTACACAGGGGTATGGTTCTGATTTTAACCCACCCCTATATATATATATATATATATATATATTAGAATAGCAAATTAAATACTCTCTGTAATCACAAGCCATTAGTTTTTGGTAAAACATTTCTCTTCATTTTCGATCGCCATTTTTAGTTAAAATATGTTGAGTTCTCTTTTATTTTTGTTTTATGAGAAAATTCTGATAATTTTCACTAATTCTGAAAAAAATCAAATTACATAATGCATAAATAGTTATTCATGTACAAGTTTAGTGTTCGCTTATGCTTCTTTCAATAAACAATTAAACACTAAAGAGTTATTCCAAAACCAGCACTATAACATTAGAAAAAAAGCAATACATAATCCAAAAATAACATTAGTCAAAACTATTTTCTTCTCATTTAAAAATGAAGAGTAATGGTCTAAATAAGTTCGTTACTATCAAAATCAGTGGCAGCATTCTAACAATTGGAAAAAAGCAATTCAAAAGGCATGAATATCATTGATCTGCATACTTAACTACAAAAAAACATTGATCTTCATAGTTAACTACAAAAGAAAAAAAAACAGTAAAAAGAAGGGAAAAAAAGTTTAAAACTGAGCTGATGGTAATCATTGATCTTCATAGTTAACTACAAAAAATCAATGACAACATTATTACAGTGCAAAAAAAATAAATAAAATAAAAATACCAATGCAACAGGACTAAAGAGCAATGCTCAAAACTATTTATAACTACCAAAAATCAATAACATCAATATAAAAATTGAAAGAAAGCAATACAAAAGTCATAAATAACATTTGTCAAAACTATTTGTGAATAGAGTTGTGTATGCAGATTATCGTTCCATAATCATTCTTAAGCACAAAAAATTAATAAAAGCACTATAAAATTTAAAAACCAACAATGCAAACAACAAAAATAGCCTTAGTCCAAACTATTATGGTTTCATTTATATATTATTATAAATATCCTAGCCGCATTATTAACTACCCACAATGAATTGTTGAAAGGGGGTGCATAGTGGAAGACATGAAAGGTGCATTTTCTTACCAAATCATCATAATCAGCAAGAGTACTAATTTCCCACATAGAACACAAATCGGTGGACAAACACACACCAATATACACAATTGTGCATATGCTAACTCATAAAGAGAAAGAGTGCAATCCTATAACACATGAGGCATTATCACATAAAACATTACAAAATCTCAAAAAAACATTGTGAACTGATAAAATAACACAAAATATAATAGGCCAACATCCACCTACAAATTTAGTGTTCATTTTTGCGACCTCCAAAAAATATTTAAAAACTTACGCAAGCTTCCAATAAAAGCACTACGAAAATTAAAAGAAGCAATACAAAAATCATAAATAACATTCGATCATATATTTATTATGCAACATTTATGTACGTTGTCCATATATGAATTCTCATATTCTCCTTTACATTGTTAACAAATCTCATTTATCCCCTTAATGTTCTTCATTAAAACAAACAATAGAATTTTACAAAACCAAAATACTCTTCAACCAAAAAAAAAATTATATATATCCCTTCACACATAAAACAACATTACAAAATCATAAAAAAGCATTGTGAAACTTCAAAATAAAATAATATAATATACTAGGCTAACATATTAAAACTATTACAACACCCACCTACAAATTAAGTAATCATTTTTATTTGTCCAAAAATATTTATAAACTTATGTAAGTTTTCAATAAAATCACTACAAAAATTAAAATAAGCAATACAAAAGGAATACATAGCATTCGTCAAAAACTAATTGGAATGTTTATGTATGTATTTCTTTCAGCAAAATATAAGTATTATCTAATTACACTACCCAAATTCAAATTCAATATATTTAATGATTCATGTACAATAGCTAAATAATAACCAAATAAAGAATAAAAAAAACGTAAGTCATGTAGATTGGATTTAATTCCAAGTACAATTCCCTTAAATTACATTGCAACCGAAGAAGAAAAAACAATTGTACATTTTTACCCTTTATAATTGATAAAATAGCATTCACATTAATTTTACCCCAATTAATAATATTCGTTGATCTTAAAAATGAATGGATGTGATTCATCCACAAATTACACACAGGAGCTATGTTCACATACTAATGCTCCCCTACACACACACACACACACACACACATATATATATATGTAGGAAAAGGATCAAATAGGAACCAAACCCCCCCCCCCGCGAGAATCTAGGAACCAATCCTAACCTTAGATTTGATTAGATCTAATGATCATAGTTTAGTCAAAGTAAGGTGTCAAACTTGTAATATTTGAGAACTTAAAGAAGGTGGGTTATTTTTGTAATTTAGAAATTAGGTTATGTTTTTTCGGATTTTGGGCCCAATTCTCGGAATTAAATAGACAACGCTTTAAAACTGTTCTCTTTTCTGGCGTTGCATTAGTATGGTAACATGAAAGATTTATATTGCTAACATCAACAGATTTTGTTGCTAACATGAGGTAGACTCATATTGCTAACTTGACGAGATCATAATATTAAATTGACACGTATTAAACACCACACATATAACATTGGACCACATTTAAAATAATATTGTGTAACATGTGTAACATCATTCATACATACAACATATTGCGAATATGTTAGAGAATATACACACTGCTAATATGTGACTAATAATTTGCTAATATGTTAGTAACATGTTGCTAATATGTTAATAATGATATGCTAGTATGACTTAAATTCTCAAATATTACAAGTTTTCAAAATAATATTAAGCATTGATAAAATTATAATTGTTTATAAACTTAACTACATACTTTAACTATTTTCTCATGAAAGCAACTTAAAATTCAAAGTCGTGCATAAAAAATTTCATGTTAGCAACATAAACACAAGATATGAGCAATATTGTGAAATCATATTAGCAAATGTCTGACAGTTACAAGTTGAATATACGTGAAAAAAGTTTTTTGTATTTTTCATCAATTTTTGCTCAAATAAACATATGTACTATGGATCTTAAATGAAAGATCATGAAAAAATCTTTAATTTGATATATGTTTTGCGTAAATTGGATAAAAAATGAGTAAGTTATGATTATTTAAAGTTTTTAAGAATTTTTTAAAAGATGATGACATCACTTTATAAAAAAATTTTGGAATTACCCCTTATATTTCGAATTTTACATATTTACAACTATGCCACCGCCTTTTTATCGGTCATGTCATCAAAATCCTTGAATTTGATTAGTTCCTAGATTCTCACGGGGGGGGAGGGGGGTTGGTTCCTATTTGAACCCACCCATATATATATATAGGATATAGTTGAAATGAGGACTAAGTGTAGGTGTGAGAAATAGGAACTAATCCTAGCCCTAGATCTTTCAAAACTAACGGCTAAGATGGAGGGAGATTTATTTATTTTGAGCTTTCTCATTTTTTAATTAATTGGATGATGAAGGGCATATTTGACTTTTTGAAAAATGAATCCTTTAAATCATGCTTATTCCATATCTATCAAAATAAACATCACGTCCTCCACCCACACAACTATGAGGAGAGATAATTACATTAATCCTAAACTTTCAGATGGTCAATAACTCAAAGCTATCTTCAACGTCGTGATATTGACAATCATCTATCGCGAAGTTCTACAAATTGATGAACAAACTCTTATATACAGACGCGTTCCTTTCAGATTGAACTATGAATCTGGAATATCAAAAGCCATTAAGAGAGAACCAAACAATCCTAGATTCACATTCATTGATCCCAAAAAAATTGATGATTGCTGTGGAGAAGAAAATTTGTTACATCCCAGTCCACTGTCGACCGCCGTCCAACATTTTTTCACCATTGTCCAACTCTCATCAACCGTTGTTCAGAATCAGGCAACCCCACATTATCATCCACCATCGTGTTGACTAGTCCCATTGAACACTCTCCAGCCATCGTCAATCGTCGTGGAGCGTCGACCACTCCCCCTATCCTTGTTGAATTGTATTTGATTTTTGATATTGTTATGGTTTTTTATTTTTTGCTTTATTATTGTGTTATTTGAACGGATTTTTAATTTGGTCATGGCTACTTGAATTGTTTTGTATGTAATTTTTTTATTTGTTTTTAGAATCTATTAAGTGTTTTTTTAAATTTGTTTAAAACACAATTTTAATTAACAGTGGGCAATCAATGGTTAATGTAAAAATAATATTGTATATTTTGCTTTTGGATTTTGGTGGTCATGAAGGGTTTATACCTTTGTTATTTCAATGAATTTTCGAATTTGTTGTAGCTAGTTATTTTTGTTGCATATAATGTTTTGTTTTATTGCTTGAATTATGATATGTTGGTGCTTTATATTTAATTTATTTTTACTGTGAATTTTTTTAATAGTAATACATTAATTTTGTTGCTTATTATCAGTATTTCAATGTTTAATGAATAATGGTTCATTCTATCATATATTTTGTGAACAATCGAGTTCAAACAATTCAGATTTTATGTTTGCCATCTCTTGGAAATTACCTTGTTATCGATGTTTGATTTTCTTGAATGGCTACTGTAGTAGAGTGAAATAATGAAATTTTCGAATTTTTCGTAGTTAGTTAGTTTTGTTGCTTAGTTTTTTTTTATTGAATTATAATGAATCAATGTTTGATTTAAAATGGTGGTATTTTAATCGTAATGCATTAATTTTATGGTAATTTATAGTTTGGTATATAATGTGTGTTTTCATGTTTGCACACATGATTCATTTTTTATTAGTATGTATATAGGTGCTTAATCCATAATATTTCATTGCTTAGAATATTTGATTTAGGTGCTACGTTGGTTTTGTTGCCTGGTGTCTTGTGCATCAGTTTTACAGTTGCAACATTAAGAATAGGTGTATGAGGTTGTTCATTGGATTACAAGCATTTACTTAAGAATGAATATATAAAGTTGTTCATTGTGCAACATATCACACAACATTAATGGTGATGTCTTGAACTTTTGTGTTGCTGTTGAAGATAATCAATTTTTTTTGTATAATATTATTTATGAATTTTACAACTGTTTAAGTTTGGTTGGAAGGGACCTAGATAGATCTCATTCATTATTGTTATATTTTCAATATTATAAATGTAATGTGGATTATTTTTGTAATAAAGAACTCAACTTACATAAAAGTAATGATTATGGTTTATATGCATTAACATATATGAACAAAAATCAATGATTATGTTCGATATGCATTAATATAAAGATACAAAAGCACTAACTAATATTTAACCAAGCATTAGTTAATATATTACTCACTAAACTGCAATTTATCAAATCCAAATATATGACTTCGGCATTTAAAAGAATTATTGCACTTGATTGGTTAGATATTTATTAATTTTGTAATTTACTTGATCCAAAGCAAAGCATTGTCATTGTAATTTACTCCATAATATAGGAAGCATTATATTCTATTATTTTTTCAATGACGATATCAGTAAAAAGTTTGTTGAAACCCATCTATGTTAAAAATACAATATTCCATGCTTGATCAAGCATTTGAAACAATTTTTAAAAGACATTATTCCATTTACTGTCAACGTTTATTGAATTTTTTCAAGCCAGTCTCTACAATGAAGGTGTTTCAATATATCACATATACATCGCAAAGTAGTGTTGCTATATTTTCTGGACATTAATCATTTGAAATATTTTTCAAAAGACATTGTTCAATGTAAAGAACCAGCTTGCATGTTTAATTTATCACAATGTTGTATATTGAATTTTTTATTTTTGAGATTATTAAAATAATGTGGATTATAACTGTAATAAAACACCCAGTGTGCATCAAAGTAAGTATATGTAACACCCAAATTTTATAAAACCTAGAATGCTATTTATTTTATAAAAACTAACATATAAAATAATGCATGAAAGAGAATTTAAAACATTTTCTCAAATATGGAATAAAACTAATACTAGAAAATCATAATAATACATAAATAAACTTCTATTTAAGAAACTTACATAATATATAATTCATATAACATAGTGCGGAAGCGTTTTTAATAAGTTTAAACATCTAAGCATATTTAAAATTAGAATCACATAGTCCAACTGAAATATCAACTAAAGTTTAGTAGTCAAATGAGTTTAGTAACCTAAATATTTAAATAAAAACTTAACTATCATCCATCTCCTCACTACCATCACCGAACTCCTCAATCTGAAATGTTATAATATAGGGATGAGTATAGAAAATACACTCAGTGGAGAATACGCATTATCCAAAACATATTAAACGAGTAACTCATATTCAGACATTCATGCCATGTCACATAATAATAATTGTTTGAGCAGTGGGGAGTCAGCCCAAAGGCAACTTATCACGGCCTCAGACCTATAAACGGTCTCTGAACAAGTATATGCATATACACATGCACGGTGGGCGACCCAAGGACAACTTTTACTGTCCCGGACCTATGAACGGTCCCTGGCATACTTTAACTTTCACTTTCACATAAACATTCAGTTGAACAATAAATCAGAAGCATAATATATAATGGATAATAAATATCACGTGCGTATAAAATTCCCCACCTTTACTTTGAAGATCTTTGACTCGACTTTTCAATGCAAACTGTTTAAAAATTTGTAGGAACTAACTCGCCACCACCTAGCAGAGATAACATTATAATTTTTAATAAGTCTAAAGTTTATAAGTATTATAAATTTATAAATTCAAAGAATTAAATTATATAAGTTTCTGATTTTATTAAAATTGTGTCTGTGGTAAGCTTTTATATATTTAATATTATTGGTTAGACAAAAAATTTAACAAGTGTCACTAATCCTTTTTAACGATTTGATGAGGTTCTGGAAGGATTAAATTTTAAGATTAACAACAAAGTTAGTGGTAACATTCAAATCTCTTTACCAATTAAACTCAAATTAACTAATTAACTTATCCTAAATTCTAAAACATTTTCTTGTCTACCACTTAACTTAGGCACCTACACACCTAAAAGAATTGGGTAGTGAGGAAAATGATACAGATATATGCAACTAATTATTTTAATCATCGTCGGTCAATTTCGATTCAACTAATTGATGTGGTTTAAGAAACGGAGGAAAATAAAACAAGTTAAATGTTCAAATCAAAAGGTGGAAGAAAAGGAGTTGAATGAAAAATTCAACCATTAAAGATTACACAAGGCACGGATGAACTCAAATTCATGTCTACAAATTCCAAATCTTATTCTAGTTCTTGGTTAACTTTAATTTAAAACAACTATTTTTCTTTTAATCTATCTTCTATATAATATGATCGTAAAGAACTAAGAAAAATCACTATTAAATTAAATAGTTACAAAATTCACAAATTAAGATTTTGATAGGAAATAAAATAATTACCTGAATTCGAATGTCAAGTTAGAGTTTTCGATTTATCGCTGGTAAAAACTGTTACAATAGATTATACGAAATTTTTTATTATTAATGTGAAATTAATACAAAGCTTTCATTGAAATTCGAAGCTTGAATTGTTTACCTTAAACAGATCATAGGAGGAGGTTCTTTTGCTTCATAGGTGAATGAATGAGCCCATGATTAATCATGAATCAGGGACGTTTCTTTGATAATTGATTCAAATCAATTCATACGGTTTTTGGCATTATTTGAGAGTAAAAATTGATGTGTGATTTTTGCAGTTAATATAAAATGTGGGTTGAGGGAGGTTTAGGTTGGATAAATTATTATTATTATTATTATTATTATTATTATTATTATTATTATTATTATTATTCAGCTTCTATATTTAGAATAGCTATTGGATTATAACCGATTTAATTCCATAAGAATTTATGGATTTAATATCTTATTCAATATCTTATTCCATAAGTAATTCAATATTTTAAAATTTAATTATTTGTTTTTTCTCTGCAGGTGACGTGACTAAAATATAAATTATTTTTATTTGAGGTAATATTAAAGACAAGATCAAAATACTATAATTAAAAATGAAATTTTTGAAAAATGGGTCGTTACAAAACTCCCCCACTTAAATAAATTTCGTCCTAGAAATTAACTTACAAACACTCTATCTACTTTTTCCTATGTTGCTCGTCTCTTCAACGTCTAATCTTTTGAACTTTGATAATGGGAACCACCCAATTCTTAGGGTATAGACCTTTCTTTCGAACGCAACTACATGAATTTTCTTATACTAAAGATTTTGGTCAGCATCCAGAGTCTTATAGCTAACTATACGTGTCTTCAATCATGAGTGTCCTTCCTCATCATAGATATATGGAATACATTGTGTACGTTTGCTAATTCTAGTTGTGAGGCTAAATTGTAGGCTACAATATCAATCTTCTCATGCATCTCAAATTATCCAATAAACCTTGGTCCCAACTTTCCTCTATTTCCAAATCTAACTACACCTCTCAACAAAACTATATATAATAGGTCATATCATATTTCTCCACTAATCTTTTTTTTTCGTAATAATTATGTGTCCGAAGAAAATAATTCTGTCCATCCAAAATTAATATTTCTTGATATTTTCAAATAGTTTCTCCTTTCTAAGTGTTTCCAAAACAATTCTCAAATGTTCTTCGTGTTGCTTCCTGTCTTTTGAATAGATCAATATATCATCAATGAAGACCATCACAAATTAATCTAAGTATAGATGAAACACTCGATTCATCAAATTCATGAAACTACTGATACATTTGATAACTCAAAAGGCATTACTATGAACTCATAATGTCCATAACGAGTTCTGAATGCAGTTTTCGATCTATCACCTTCCTTAACCTTAAGTTGATGATAGCCCGATCTTAAATCGATCTTCAAAAACAAGTTTGAGCCTTTCAATTGATCAAACAAATCTTCTATTATCGCAAGTGAATACTTGTTCTTGATTGTCAATCGGTTCAACTCCTGATAATCTATGCATATTCTCATGGTTACATCTTTCTTTTTGACAAAAAGGACTGGTGCTCCCCAAGGTGAGACACTGGGCTGAATAAAATCTTTATCCAAAAGCTCTTGCAATATTACACCTTCAACTTCTGTAGCTCTTTCGGTGCCATTCTATGTAGTGCCTTGGATATCGGAGCTAATCCAGGTAAATAATAATAATAATAATAATAATAATAATAATAATAATGATAATCTATCGTAAATTCCACTTGTCGATCCGACGCAATTCCAGACAAATCATTTGGAAATACATCAGGAAACTCTCATACAATTGACACATCATCAATTTTCGACTCAGTTGGTGGAGTGCTTATCAAGATAACCAAATAACCTTGACAATTTCCTTTCTTTAGCATTCTCAATGTCTTCGTAGCAGATACAATCTTGAGGCATTGATCTTATCCTTGCTCCATTAAATGAAAATGGTTTCTCTCCAGGTCTTTGGAAGATCACTTCTCTTTCTCAACACTTAATCGTAGCATAATTCTTAATAAGTCAATCCATTCCTAGAATTAGATCAAAGTCTTTCATCTATAGGAGATACAAATCAACATCTATGTTCTTTCCACAAATGTCCAGTTTTACATTCTTAGCCATACGATCAGTTCTAAGTGCTTTGCCTGAGGAAATACTAATTTTGAGTGCCTCATTAGATTTTTCTTGAGTCATGTTCGCAGTAGTACTATGTTCATCATCATCATTAGTTGACACATTCCAACTTATACTATCATCAAAGGTAGCTTTTGGGTTGACTTTAATTGACATTCCTTACAGGTCTTCCTCTACATCAGCATCAAGATATCAACTTATCCTAAGGCAGTAAACTATTTCTTCTACTTAGTAAAGGGATTCTAAATAAGCACTCTAATTTCGAGGACTGATTTTTTTTTTATAAAAAAAAATTAACATTTCTCGAATAATAGCATCAATACATATATTGTAAGTAAAATAACTTTCGAACTTTGATATAATACAATTTATAATGAGTAACTGCATCAACATAAACTTTGCATTAACTTCAACTTAACTTTATAACTTTCAGTAAACTTCATATAGATGCAGTCAAAACATTACTTAAAATATTCGAATAAATAAACTTTGAACTTTCAATAAGAAAATATCAACTACTTTTTACCTTGGAGTCGGCGAGGCGTAACGGAGAGGATATTTCATTTGAATTTTTTTTTTCAATTAATATAAATTTCATACACTTAACTCAAATACTTTTAAAACCTTTTCATTTCCAGATAAGTAAATAAATAGAAATTGATAATTTTACAGGTTAACAAAAATGCAAATAAAAATTCATAATTTTACAAGTCTACAGAAACGTAGATAAAAAATTATAATTTTACAAGTCTGCAGAAATGTAAATAAAAATTTATAATTTTAGAAATCAACAAAAATATAAATAAATTTATAATTTTACAAGTCTACAGAAACGTAGACCTGCTCTGATACCATTATGTAACACCCAAATTTTAAAAAACCTAGAATGCTATTTATTTTATAAAAACTAACATATAAAATAATGCATGAAAGAGAATTTAAAACATTTTCTCAAATATGGAATAAAACTAATACTAGAAAATCATAATAATACATAAATAAACTTCTATTTAAGAAACTTACATAATATATAATTCATATAACATAATGCGGAAGCGTTTTTAATAAGTTTAAACATCTAAGCATATTTAAAATTAGAATCTCATAGTCCAACTGAAATATCAACTAAAGTTTAGTAGTCAAATGAGTTTAGTAACCTAAATATTTAAATAAAAACTTAACTATCATCCATCTCCTCACTACCATCACCGAACTCCTCAATCTGAAATGTTATAATATAGAGATGAGTATAGCAAATACACTCAATGGAGAATACGCATTATCCAAAACATATTAAATGAGTAACTCATATTCAGACATTCATGCCATGTCACATAATAATAATTGTTTGAACAGTGGGGAGTCAGCCCAAAGGCAACTTATCACGGCCTCAGACCTATAAACGGTCTCTGAACAAGTATATGCATATACACATGCACGGTGGGCGACCCAAGGACAACTTTTACGGTCCCGGACCTATGAACGGTCCCTGGCATACTTTAACTTTCACTTTCACATAAACATTCAGTTGAACAATAAATCATAAGCATAATATATAATGGATAATAAATATCACGTGCGTATAAAATTCCCCACCTTTACTTTGAAGATCTTTGACTCGACTTTTCAATGCAAACTGTTTAAAAATTTGTAGGAACTAACTCGCCACCACCTAGCAGAGATAACATTATAATTTTTAATAAGTCTAAAGTTTATAAGTATTATAAATTTATAAATTCAAAGAATTAAATTATATAAGTTTCTGATTTTATTAAAATTGTGTATGTGGTAAGCTTTTATATATTTACTATTATTGGTTAGACTAAAAAAATTTAACAAGTGTCACTAATCCTTTTTAACGATTTGATGAGGTTCCGGAAGGATTAAATTTTTAAGATTAACAACAAAGTTAATGATAACATTCAAATCTCTTTACCAATTAAACTCAAATTAACTAATTAACTTATCCTAAATTCTAAAACATTTTCTTGTCTACCACTTAACTTAGGCACCTACACACCTAAAAGAATTGGGTAGTGAGGAAAATGATACAGATATATGCAACTAACTATTTTAATCATCGTCGGTCAATTTCGATTCAACTAATTGATGTGGTTTAAGAAACGGAGGAAAATAAAACAAGTTAAATGTTCAAATCAAAAGGTGGAAGAAAAGGAGTTGAATGAAAAATTCAACCATTAAAGATTACACAAGGCACGGATGAACTCAAATTCATGTCTACAAATTCCAAATCTTATACTAGTTCTTGGTTAACTTTAATTTACAACAACTATTTTTCTTTTAATCTATCTTCTATATAATATGATCGTAAAGAACTAAGAAAAATCACTATTAAATTAAATAGTTACAAAATTCACAAATTAAGATTTTGATAGGAAATAAAATAATTACCTGAATTCGAATGTCAAGTTAGAGTTTTCGATTTATCGCTGGTAAAAACTATTACAATAGATTATACGAAAATTTTTATTATTAATGTGAAATTAATACAAAGCTTTCATTGAAATTCGAAGCTTGAATTGTTTACCTTAAACAGATCATAGGAGGATGTTCTTTTGCTTCATAAGTGAATGAATGAGCCCATGATTAATCATGAATCAGGGACGTTTCTTTGATAATTGATTCAAATCAATTCATACGGTTTTTGGCATTATTTGAGAGTAAAAATTGATGTGTGATTTTTGCAGTTAATATAAAACGTGGGTTGAGGGAGGTTTAGGTTGGATAAATTATTATTATTATTATTATTATTATTATTATTATTATTATTATTATTCAGCTTCTATATTTAGAATAGCTATTGGATTATAACCGATTTAATTCCATAAGAATTTATGGATTTAATATCTTATTCAATATCTTATTCCATAAGTAATTCAATATTTTAAAATTTAATTATTTTTTTTCTCTGCAGGTGACGCGACTAAAATATAAATTATTTTTATTTGAGGTAATATTACTGACAAGATCAAAATACTATAATTAAATATGAAATTTTTGAAAAATGGGTCGTTACATAAGTATTGTGTTTTTATGATCAATATATATACACCAAAGCACTGAGTAACATAATATAAAGCATTGGCATTATTTTCGAAAGATGGTGCATTAATCTAGAGTTATCTAACTTCATACTATAATAAGCATTATGTTCTATTTTTTTTTCTATCAAGATATAAATAAAAATTTGGATTTAATGAATCATTGTGTAACAAAATAATATTCCATGCATAAGCAAGCATTTGAAACAATTTTCAAAAGAAATCATTCCATATCATCTCAACATTTATAAAATACTACCAAAGTATCAACAAATATAACCATATCTCCAAGAACTTAATCCCATGAGTTTACTACTAATCTGCTAAAATAAAATAAACTCCACAATGTAAAATTCAACAATACACAGCTTTCGACAAATCCAAACACTAAGTTGTTTTTTCATACAAGTAGTCGCGAAGATAGAACGAGCCTTATTGGCAATCTTCTCCGCATAAGATGTCAGTATGACTGCACAATATTTCATTCAGAGACGTCTCATTTTTGTAATATTCCTTTTCTCGAGGTCGCAATCCCAAGATTTTACGGCCTACCCCATATATGTCTCTATGTGGCGCATATCATTATTGTGTTCCCTAATCTCTTCGTGGCATTTGTAGAATCTCCATGCAAGCTCGTCTCATAGCTGCTGACTTCACCTTCAACCCCTTCGCATCTAGGTAATTACAAAATACTCTTTTCTGTAATATATTTATCACATCTCAAAATATAAAGAAAACATAAGTTTAGCATACATGAGATACATTTAAAAGAATGAATTAACATTCATTAAGCAACAATGCATTTTCTTGAAGGCATTGTTTTAGCATTAGTAAAACACTATTTTTTCCCAACTCCGTCATAACAATGCAATCATTGCATATGGCAAAAACAACTTATTATGTGTTTGCTTTACATTAGGATGAGTGATTTGGGAATAGGGGATTCAGTATAACATATAGTTTTCAATATTTTTGGAGCTTTTCTTGTGCTAAGTTGGTGCTAAGTAAGCTTGTGTTTTAGTGCTTATATTTAATATTTAATTTATTTATCATTTTCTCATTGTACATTGCTTGAATTTTTCGGCTTGTCATCAACAATTAAGGTGCTTTCCTTATTCATTACCGGTGTTAAATAAGTTAGTGTTTTAATGATTATCCAAAATTAATATGTTTTGCCTTATTATATGTTGGTGCACTATTACCAAGCACCAAAATACATACATAAAATCATTTATACTTGTATAAATTTCTTACCAGTATATAAAGCGTAGAATTTGTCGGTTTGTCATTAACAATTAAAGTGTTTTCCTTATTCATTATTGGTGCTACATAAGTTAATTTTTAATGCTTATCAAAAATTAATATGTTGTGCCCTTATTATATGTTGGTGCACTATTACCAAGTACCAAAGTACATACATAAAAACAAATATTTATACTTGTATAAATTTCTTACCAGTATAAAAGGCGTTGCCCTATACTTGGGTCTTAAATTTGTTTGAATTTGATCCTTAATTCATCCTTCTATAAGAGCATTTCATCCTCAAAATCAGAGTTCGTTTTCATTATGCTTGATTGTTGAGTTATGTTAGGAAAAACTATCAAGGAACCCATAGATAAGGTTTTGATGAGATGTCAAAATTATTTGTGAAAAACTGACCAAAGCTCAAGCTGTAGATCGAAGCTGACCAGCCTAGGAGACCATCATCAAAGAAGAACTCTAGAAGAGTCAAAGTCAGCCGATCTGAAGGATGACCCAAATTGAAAGACACGTCATCCAGTTTAAAGTTCAACTTGACTGAGGAATCATATCAGTCAATGCAAGCTGACAACCGAGTCAGCTGAACTGAGGGAGAAAGGAGTTGACCAAAGACTGAAGAAACTGAAAGAATATCAGTTTATGCCAGAGACTGGCAGTAGCCAACTGGATCAATGGCCAATCTCAGCTGAGAAGCCCAGAACTGCCAACAGGAGCAACGGCCAATCTCAGCTAACAAGCCCAGAACTGCCAACTGGAGCAATGACTAATCACAGCTGACAAGCCCAGAACTACCAACTGGAGCAATGACAATCTCAGCTGACAAAGCCCAGAACTGCCAACTGGAGTGATAGCCAGGCTTAGCTGACAAAGCTCAGAAGTGCCAGCTAGGACGATAATGTAACTAAGCTGAGAAATCCAAAATTGCCAGCTGAAATTCCAAACTGCCAAGAGAGCTGAAGCCAGAAGACTCCTGGAGTATATTGCTTAAATCAGCGTATCTTGGAATAAATGCTCCTTCAAGGATCCTGGAATTTAATGAAGATCGATTGGCAGAGTAACGGCTACTTCAAACAAATGATCCAAGCGATCATTTAAAGACCACCTACCATTGATGAGCCAACATAGCCTCTGATCAAATGGACAATGGAGCTCAATGGTCATAAAGTCATCCCTCTATAAAAGACGGGTGAATCAGAGTTTTAAACACTTTTCGCATACTCTTCACAACCATAACACCTTGCCAACCTTCAAGCTTTTCTTTCTCCCTCCCACTCAAGCTCAAGTGCAACGTTTGATAGAAACTGTGAAAGTCAAACTGAGAAGAAGAATTCACTGAATCAAGACATCCAACCAGCTGTTGACGATCCAGCCAGGGCAACCTTCTCAGTTCTAACTATTCAAAGATCAACTACTCAGCTCAATCAAAGGAGCACATCAGTTGATACCCCCTTGTTCAAGACTAACCTCTTGAAGATCGAAAGAGATCTAAAACCTTGTAAAGACGACAATAGCACCTACCTTCCTAGCGAGTAGTTAGGGAATTCAAGTGTGAGCCGTCGACCAGCTGAGGTAGCGAGTAGTTACTAGGTTCAGCCAACTGTCCTTCATTGTATAATTTGTAAAGAAACTCAAGTTATATAGTGAAGTTGCCCTTCTGCAGAAGGAAAAGAGGACGTAGAAGTTTGAGACTTCGAACCTCTATAAATCTCTTGTGTGTTGTACTATATTGTTCATTGCATATCTCTAACTGCACACAACATCACATAAGCTGCACTTAAACTGTCTCAACTGACTATCAAATTTGTGCATAGATAAGTTTCATCAAGCGAGTCATAGGGCCCTGTTTTCCGTATTTAAAGTAAAAGTTTTTGAATCAGTTTATTCACCCCCCTCTAAACTGATATCGACTCGCCCGGGACCAACAAGTGGTATCAGAGCGGTTGATTCTAAGGATCAACCATTTCTGCAGATCAACTGAATCAGATCTACTTATCTGTGCTAACATTCCAGCTATGGGAAACTATAAGCTACCTATATTTTCAGTTGAGAATTATGATAATTAGAGCAGGAGAATGAAGGTGCATCTCTGCTCAATTCATGAGAATATGTGGGAAGTCATTAAAGAAAGCCCAATCATCATTATGATGGACAATGATGCTCACATAGTTGATATCAATCAACCGGCAAGGATCCTGAAGCCAACTAATCTTCTCACCAGTGAAGAGAAAAAGTTGAAGAATCTAGAGTTCGTTGCTCAAGCTGCATTATTCCAAACTCTAGATGAAGATCGTATGAAGGATACTAAGAATTGCACAACTGCCAAAGAGATATGGGACCTTCTAGCAGATCTTTGCAGAGAGTCCGAAGCCATAAAAGGAAACAAGCTCCAATTGGCAGTTGACATGTATGAATCCTTCAAAATGCAGGCAGAAGAGTCCATCTCAAGCCTTGAAACTAGATTTCTAGGCATCATCAGTGAGATGAACAACCTCGGAAGAAGTTATCCCAATTCAAAGATGAATTCCAAAATACTGGATAATCTCATTGACGAATGAGATATGAAAGTGAATGCTACTAAGGAGTCAAGAAATCTAAATAGCATCACTCCAAGGGAATTATTTGGTTCTCTTAAAGCTCATGAGTACAGTCTAAATCGAAAAAGAGAAGCGTCCACATCGTCAGCTCAAGACACAGCTTTCTATGGCGAAAGGACCAGGTTTAGAGACGCTCGAGGAAGAAACAACTTCCGAACTAGGAGCTCACTAACCAAAGAAAACCAAGACGGATCTTTAACTGAACGAAAAAGGGAGACAACTAAAAAGAAGAATCTAACTGATGACATCAATGATCATATCCAATTAGTTACCAAGTTGTTAGAAAAGTTGTAGAGAGCTCGGGATAAACAATCAGTTTCACCTCAAACTGATGAAGTCCCAAAAGTTGAAAAAACCTACCAACCAGCTGAACCATTCAGGAGTGGCAATCGCAATCTTGGAGAGTGTTTTCATTTTCATAAACAAGGACATTACAGGTTTGAATGTCCAGAACTTACTGAAGAAAAGAAAGCCAAGGTGAGGAGAAGCTTCTTCAAAAGAAAAGCAATGGTTGCAAATCTTGAGAATGTCGTGCTGGACGATTCAGACTATCCATCTAGAATTGATTCTGACAGCTACAGCTCAGATGATGAAGGACTATGCTGTCTCATGGCCGACAATGATGAAGGGGTTAGTATAGCTGATTCTCAAACCTCCTTTTATCATATAAATGAAGCAACTGTCTCTAGTAATGAACTTGATATGAAACTCATGATGCTAGAAGACTAATTAGCTTCAATCTCCTGTTTGCATGTTGAACTGAAAGATGAAGATGATGAAGTGAGGAACAAAGTCGGGAAACTGAGCATTGATCATGAAAGATTAAATTATCTTGAATCTCAGCTTAAAGAATTTGAGAAATTGAAACTGAGAACTGCTGATCTAGAGGAAGAAAATCAAAAGCTCAAGCAAGAGATCCTTGAAAAAGAAAAGGTAAACTTAAAGTTCAAAAAGGGATCTCAAAGTCTAGATGAAATACTCAGTCATCAAAGAACTGGAACTGGCAGCTCAGGGCTAGGATATAGCAAGTTCACTGCCCTAGAAAAGGAAAAAGCAGTTGCTCAACCTAGTGACAAGGGTATTCTAGAAGGGTTCACGAGATCTCAGAATCAGCCAGCTGAGTCAAACAAAGGAAAGGGAATATTGAAAAATCCCCAGACTCAGCCTAAAAAGTTTGCTCAGTTCTACCAATCTATAACACCCGGTTAGCTAAAGCCCAGTTCCCAGTTAAGACCTTCAGTTCACTCAAGTCAATCCACTCGTCCAAAGCCTTCATTTCAACAAAGGCCACCAGTTCAGTATAAAAAGTCCTCAAGGCAAACTGGCAGATCAGTTCACTATGAAAAGAAAGACCAGTTTAGATCTCAAGCCTACCCTGCTAAGAAGTTCAAACAGAACACCTATAGGAGAGATCAAATAAACTAGTTTGAGCCTTATCATCATTATAATGTTTATCTAGATTCTAGAAATGAGCCAAAAAGGTTCATTCCAATAAACTGGAAACACACAAGGCATTGACCTGATAGAAGAGCCCAAAAATCTCAAAACAACTATGTGTAGTTGAATTGTTTTATCCCACTAACTTTCAACGCAGGTACCATTCAACCGACTCAAGGAGAGTTGAAAGAGAGTCGAAACTGATGAAATGATCCAAATCAGTTGACTCCTTAAATGATAAGAAGCCAAAAGTGTGGCAAGTCTGGATTCCAAAAGACTTAATGTATAAAAAAGGACCCGATATGAAACAGGTCCCTAAATGCTAATCCTTTTCTCTGCAGGACAAGAGCATCCTATCTATGAAGAAAACCAAAGACATTTGGTATCTAGATAGCAGGTGCTCCAAGTACATGACCGGAGATAGAGAAGATCTCGATGGTTATGAAGAAATCAAAGGTCCACTCGTCATATTTGGAGATAATTCCAAAAGTTGAACCATTGGAGAAGGGTTCGTTGTCAAAGGAAAAGTAGGAGTGAATGGAGTCTCCCACGTGGATGGACTGAAGCACAAATTACTCAGCATCAGCCAGTTGTGCGACAATGGCTACTCAGTTGACTTCACCAAAAACTCCTGCAACATAAGAGACAAGTCAACTGGAGTAATCTTGCTAACCGGCATCAGGAGAGGCAACATGTACATTGTTGACTGGTCAACCGGCTACTCAGAAGCTTTCTTTCTCTCAAAAGGATCAACTGAAGCAAGCTGACTATGGCATCGACGACTGAACCACCTCAACTTCAAACACAATCAACTACCTGACAAGGAAAAAGCTAGTTGAGGGGCTTTCCAATGACATATACAAGAAAACAAGTGTATGCGGACCATGTCAAAAAGGGAAGCAAGTGAAGTCATCCTTCAAAAATAAGAATCATCCACCAAGAACAACTGACTGTCTTCAACTACTACACATGGATTTGTTTGGTCCAGTCAGACCTCAAACTCCAAAAGGCAAAAGATTCACTCTTGTAGTAGTTGATGATTACTCAAGATATACATGGGTGGAATTTTTGAGGAGCAAAGATGAAATATATGACAAGCTCACAGCGCTGATCAGAAGACTACAAACTGAAAAGGAAAGATCAGTTCAAAGGATTCGTTCCGACAATGGAACTGAATTTTTGAATCAACATATGATTAGCTTCTTCAACCAGCTTGGGATTATTCATGAACATTCAGCTGCAAGAACTCCACAACAAAATGGTGTAGCTGAAAGGTGCAACCGAACACTAAAGGAAGCAGCTCGAGTGATGATAGCTGATGCCAACATAGTTGAAGGGTACTGGGCTGAAGTAGTCAACACAACTTGCCATACTCAAAATCGAAGTGCCATTGTAGCAGCCCATGACAAGACACCTTATGAACTGTACAAGGGTTGTAAGCCTTCTATCTCATATTTTAAAATATTTGGCTGTAAATGTTATATTCACAACAATGGCCAGACTCAATTAAAAGTTTTTAGTGCCAAAGCTGATGAGGGTATATTTCTTAGGTATAACTCTCCTCATGCACAAGCTTATAGAGTGTTCAATAAACAAACTCTTGTTGTGGAAATAACATGTCATGTGGTATTTGATAAATTTGCTAATGAGTACAGGAACAAAGAAACTATAGACACATCAGTTCAAGTACTACCTAGTGAAACTGAAAATTCGCAAGACTATATAGATCACATTGTTCCAGAATGATTTGAAGTTTCATTAGAAGAAGAAAATGAAACTGGTACTAAGCCAGTTGAGAACAACTTGGTTAATGAAGACACAAATTGTGCTGAGACCGCAAACCCCACAAATGAAGCAAGGAGAAGAAATGATGAGATTACTGAACCTACTGATGAACAGGCAACTGACGACGTTATCATAGAAGAGCCAGCTGGAGACTCAGCTGAAGCCATGTTGCCCAAGTGGCTCCGAAGCCATCCAACTGACAAGATAGTTGGTGATCCAAGAAGTCGAGTTCAAACCAGAGGATCAACCGAGCATGCCTTATTCACATGCTTCATCTCTTAAACTGAACCATCAAACGTCAAGGAAGCCTTAGAAGATTCAGACTGGATCATGGCTATACAAGAAGAATTGAACCAGTTCACACAAAATGACGTATGGTTTCTTGTTGACAGGCCAAAAACCCAGAAGGTCATTGGCACAAAATGTGTTTTTCGCAACAAGCTGGATGAACAAAGAGTGATCACAAAGAACACGGCTAGACTGGTAGCCAAAGATTACTCACAAAGTGAAGGGATCAACTTTGATGAGACATTTGCGCCAGTTGCAAGATTGGAAGCCATTAGACTGTTCCTAGCCTATGCAGCTCACTTTAACTTCACAGTCTACCAAATGGATGTCAAGAGTGCTTTTCTTCAAGGAATGCTCAAGGAGGACATATATGTCGAGCAACCGCCAGGCTTTGAAATTGGTGATCAAGTCTTCAAACTGAAAAAAGCTCTCTACGGACTGAAACAAGCTCCAAGAGCGTGTATGAAACTCTAACAACATTCTTGATGAAAAACGGGTCTCAAAAAGGAGTCATTGATCTAACTCTATTCAGAATAGAACGATCAACTAAGATCTTAATGGTTCAAATTTATGTGGATGACATAATTTTTGGATCAAAGAGCAAATATCTATGCACACGGTTCGCTCAACTGATGCAAAGCGAATTCGAGATGAGCATGATGGGGGAAATGACATTCTTCCTAGGACTCCAAGTGAAGCAACTAAAAGATGGAATTCATATCAGCCAGGCGAAGTACACCAAGGAACTAGTCAAGAAGTTTGGAGTAAGTAAAAGAAAAACTCTCAAGGTTCCAATGAACACATCAGTTCAGCTAACTCTTGATGCAGAAGAAGAATCAGTTAGTCAAACTTACTACAGAGAAATCATTGGGTCCTTACTTTACTTAACAGCCAGCTGGCCAGACATCTCATATTCAGTCGGTCTATGTGCACGGTTTCAAGCCAATCCAAATAAAAGTCATCTTGAAGCAGCTAAGAGAATCATCAAATATCTCAAAGGAACCATAAATCTTGGATTATGGTATCCCAGAGATGACAGTTTGAGTTTATTTGGGTATTCAGACTCGGACTTTGGTGGATGCAAGATTGACAGAAAAAGCACTAGTGGAACATGTCAGTTTCTTGGAAGCAAACTAATATCCTAGTTTAGCAAGAAGCAGCACTCAGTTGCTACGTCAACAACTAAAGCAGAGTATGTAGCTGCTGGAAGCTGCTATGCTCAAATACTCTGGATGAAGCAACAGTTGAAGGATTACTAAGTTGAAATTGAAGAAGTGCCTATCTTCTGTGACAACAATAGTGCAATTGCGATATCTCAGAATCCAGTTCTACATTCAAGAACTAAGCACATTGACATAAGGCACCACTTCATCAGAGATCACATTGAGAAGAAAGACATATGCATCAAATATGTCAATATTGAGAAGCAGATAGCCGACATCTTCACCAAACCGTTGCCTGAAGCAAGGTTTATGGAGCTATGCATACAGTTGGGACTGATGGAGCTAGCATCACAGGATGAAGATGATGAACTAGAAGAAAAAGGCCAAGGAACCACTCCAGCTGAAGAGAGAAACTGAGTCAAAAAGATGAAAAAGTGATCAGTTCGGCACATAATCCATCAGTTTGAAGTATATGCAAGAAGCTGCTGAGAAATAAGCAAACTGGAAATGATCAGTTTACCTCTTCAGTTCAACTGAATCAGCAGTTCAGTCACTCATACTGATGATCCAGTCAGTTATGCAGAACTTACAAGTTGCAAATTGATCAAACTGATGAAGGAGTCATAGGAACTGAAGTAAACTCAAAAGGAGATATCAGTTCAAGGAGCAGCTGAAGGAGAACAGCTGAACTGAGAAGCAGCTAAATGAAGATCTAAGCAATTAAGATCAGTAAGGAACTGATGAGTAGATATCCCAGTTGGAACTGATCAACAGAAAAACCATCAGTTACGGTCATACCCAACTGATGACGTAATCAGTTCTCAAGCCAATGAGAAACTGCTGAAGAGAAGAGATAAGTTCAAAAACTCTCATTAGTGGAAACGGTAAAAACACGTGTCATCCAAAAATTACCGTTGAATCATCTTTCTCTCTCCTCTTCACTCCCTAACGGATAGAATTGAAAAGCCAATCGACAAGTCGATTAATCCAATCCGACCGTTGATTTTTGGGAGACCAAGCGTCACAACCATTGGATGAATCCCCTCATACTCTATAAAAGGGATGGCTGAATTTTCATTTTTACTTTTACCATCCTCAAAGCGCAGTAAAGAATTCAAGCATCTTTGATTCTTTAATTCTCGAAATTGTTCCAAAGATCTCTAAAAAGAAAAAAAAATACTCAGTTCATAACATCAGTCAAAGCCATTTCAATCTTTTTCTCCCTAATCATTCATTCCAAACAAAAACACCATGGTTGATAGACACGCACCATCTGTTCGAAAAAACTTCAACTTTAGAAGAACTGGTGCTTCTTCACAAGGATTTCAAAGAAATCTCTATAGAGATAAGTTTCTGGATATAAGCGCTTACAGAGAAAAGTGCTCAAACTCCGCCCTCTGCAACTCACTGATCGCAAAGATAGAGGATAGTGGGTTGAAAAGCTTCACAGAAGAGTATCCATTGAAAATATATCCAGAGGCCGTGGTTGAGTATTATGTAAACTCAAAAGGCTATGATGACAAAATCGAGACCGAAGTTCGTGGAGTCAAACCGATCATAACTCCAGAACTGCTCGAGAGACTGTTCAATCTGCCAACCACCGGAATGCGAGTGTAAGATGTTCAAGTGGATCAAGAGGAAGCCTACCGTCAGTGGAAGCGGAAGGAATGTGTGGATGTGTACAAAAGCAGTACACTCATGTCTCTTCTTCAAGAAGAATACAAGATTCTGGCCTCAGTTGCTACGAGAATGATAACCAGAACAACTGGAAGCCACTCAGAAATGTCGGAGCACAAGTACAAGATATGTGCGACGATCATCAGAGGGATCAACATCAACTGGGCTCAATACTTCTTTGAGCAAATAAAGAAGTATGTGGATGTCGTGGAGAAAAACTGGTTAGCAACTGAGTTCTACCAGAAGATGTGCTATCCAAGCAGAATCAGCATCATACTACAGAAAACCTTTGACTTTATGGCAGAAGAGGCTGACATTCTGATGATTGGCAAAATGGATTTTATACCAGTTACTAGCAAGAGGCAGCCTGCTGCAAAACCAATATCTATCAAAAGCAGTCAGCTGACTGCTGCTTCCTCCAAGAAAACTAAGGAGTTATCAAGAAGAAAGCGCAAGGAAATTGCAGTTGAAACTCTGCAAGAAGACTCCGATTCAGACGACAACATTCCAATAAGCCATATGTTGGGAAGCTCAATTCAAGCAAAACCTCTGCGTCAAGTTCGCATTGGATCACTGATTGATTCGCCAGAAGAAGTAATATTTCAAAGACCAGTTCAGTTCAAGGAAAGAACTGAGAAGTCGAAGAAGAAGCCCTCGTCAGTTCAAACAAAAGGGAAGAAGAAGAAGAAGTCAGGGCCTTCACCTCCTCCTCAACTGCCTCCTTGTAACATCAAAATAATTGATATTATGCGAGTTGAAAATGATGATATAGTGCCTTATAGAGGAGTTCCCCCAAAGGATTCTGGAGCAGAATTCTTCAGAATTGCCTGCTCGCCGATGGGAGAAATAGAAAAGAACATCAGAGCTCTATCAAGAGCTGAAATTATCTAATGCTGGGCCGAGGAACAAGTCCAAAAGTTTATAGCTGAGAACTTCATTGAGGATGTGACTGGACTTCCTACTCTGTATGAAGCTCTAACAAGGTGCATCTACTGGTACCTTTGGAGACATTGCTTCAACTTTGAAGCCCATTTTCTCCTAACCACACTACACGGGATGAGCTTCTGGAGAAGGAAAGAGAGATGGAGTATAGAGTGGGCTGGACAGGAGACTCAAGAGCAAAATCTAGTCATCACGCTAAAAAGAATGTTGGCCATTCGAAGGAACCACCCACGTCCTGCTGAACAAACACTGGTGGAAGCAATGAATGACTTGCTTATCTGGGCTAATATCAAACTACCACCTCGTCGGACTCAATCTGAGCAGCAACAATGGAAAGCCCCTCAAGTTCAACAACACTGGATGCTCACTGAACTGCTAAAATTCAGACGGGAACAGCTTAAGGAAGGGCAGGAGCTGTTCAATCAAGAAGTTCAGAGAAGCCATCAAATGGCTGAAACTTCTGCAGCTCACAATGTAAGGGAAACTGCCATAACATCTGTGGCCAGAAAGTTAACATTCGAAGAGACCCCTCATTCAGATGACATCTTCATCAATCTTCTGGATGACTCACCTGAGGAGCCAGCAGCTGATGAGCGCACAGCTAGCGATCTGGAATTTGAGGAAATGCTCAAGTCCCCCACTCTGCCAGTCTTCCCAGTTGATGAAGAGATACAAAAACCAACTGAAGAGATTCAACTCCCTGAGAAGCAAACTGAAACACAAATAGCTCTTTTCCTCGAGACAACTCTGAAGACAGTCGAACATGACTAGTTGGCTGACCAGATAGCTCAAGAGGCTGAACAATCCACATATCAAGGTACACTTGCTATAACTGTGTACATTGATCCAATACAAAGAGCACTCCAAGCTGTCGCTCAAATTGCCTCACCAGAGACCTCATCAGAGTCAATTTATGATGAGATCATCGCTATGGAGACAGACGACATTTCCCACACAGTTCCTTGTGAGGAACTTGTTGGAACTGAAGAAGAAGAGAAAGCAGACTCAAGAGCGGTCCAGTTCATGGCTCAATCCAGCAGTTCCATGGTCCAGCTCCCTCCACATTATGTGGAACTGATTAATTCCCTGCAGCAACAGTTTAAACTGCACACTAAGCAAATCAAGCAGCTGCAAGCCCAACAAAGACTTCAGTTTGCTGAAACTGAGTCAGATAGCAGCTCCGAGGATGAAGATGAGGAGCCCAGCGAGCCGCTGGCCAAGAGAAGAAAAACTGATCACAAGAAGGACTAGAGGCTGATCACTCTTAAACATGATTAGAAAAGCCTTAAGTACACTTTTTGTTAATCAGTTGTAATTATCTTTTGATTTTAAAAGATTATTTCTTTTTATTTTCAAATAAATGTCAAGCTTCACATTTACTTTGAAATTTTGACTGTTGCAAAACAATGACACGTGTCAAGGTCATTAATTGCCAACGACCAAAAGAAATCAGAGGCTAGTACCATTCCAACCATCATATCAATGAGCCTGTCCCAACACTCATAAAAGCCTTTCTCTCTCTCAAGCCTCTCAAAAAGCCTCCTCCTCCAAAAAGATCTCAAAACCTCTCTCTCTCTCTCTCAAACAATCTTGAATTGTCAAAAAATATTCAGCCAACCTCAAAGATGGCCGAATTATCCAGATCTTCAAACTTCCTCAAAAACCAACTTATGAAAGATAAATTCCTTGACAGACAGAAATTGCAATTGATTCTTGATGAATCAAAGAATCCAACCCTTCTGTCAAATCTTCACAAAACAGGAGTTCTTCACTACCTGGAAACACCACCAAAATTCTTTAGACAAAATTTGGTGAGTGAGTTTTTGCTTCAAGCAAAATTATCTGCAGATGGGAAGATGATATCTTCAGTGGCTTAAAGAAGGATGTTACACATCAATGAGAAAACAATTGCTGAAGTATTCCAACTCCCACAAGAAGGCTTATCCGTTCAAGATCTAAAGGAATCTGCAGAGTCGCACTAGAGAAACTGGAAAGCCTCAACATGCAACAAGCAATTCAGTTTTACCACCGCTAAAACTGATCTCAAGCCTGAGTACGGAGTTCTACTTGACATAACGAACAAGATGATGTTCGAAGCAATTGAAAGTCTAAGCCAACTCACCTAAGAGAGATACAAAGTCATGATTTACCTTGCTGAAGGAAGACAAACAAACTGGGCAGAATTTGTCTTTCAACAATTCAAGCATCAAGTCATCAAGGCTGCAGACTCAAAGAAGTCTGGCAAATTTGAGTCCAAGGTCGGACTTGTTCTTAGGATGAGCAAAATGCTTGAAAACCTGCTAAAGCTCACAAGTGATGAATCATTACCAGTTCTGATCTCCGACTGGATCCCCAAGAAAGGAATTGCTCATCTATAGTCCTTGAAGAGGAAAAGAAAATGAAAGGCCAAGATGAGCAACAAAAGTTCGAGCAACTCAACTGCCAATGTCGTTCACTCTCTAAAATCAAAGAACGGATCACCAGTTGATTTCCAGGTTTGCTCTGATCCCGATGAGCTTATTCCATTCATTGGAATACCCCATCCAAACTATAGAGCAGACTACTTCAGAGGCACATGCCCTCCGCTCCAGCTGACTGAACAGAATATTCGCACTTTCTATAGTGGTGAATATGCAGTCAAAAGTGCACAAAAGGAAGTGACTAATCTCCTTCTCACGCACTTTACAGTTGTTGCACAACGAGATCAAGAGTTGTACAAACAACTTCACCGATATTTTTATTAGTACAGCTGGAGACATTCTATGTCTATCCAGTCTCACTTCTTGCTAACTGCCTTTCATGGCATGAGCTTCTATCAAAGAGAAGAAACCTAGAGCATCAAATGGATAGGATCATCAAATCCATTCCCTCCAACCATTGTGCAAGTTCAGTACATTATGAATCACCGGATGGTGAACAAGATTCCAGCAACCGCCTTACTGGCCGAATTCAAATCAAGATTCATGTTTCAAGCAGTTGGAACTACAGGTCATCCAGTCAACTGCCTAACTAACTCACTTTGTCGACAGCTGAACTTTGATAATCTATCAAGTCAGTCAGCTGAGCCATCTCGACGAACTCCACCTGCTGTTCAAAGGATAGAAGCCCACCTATCCCACACTGCAGTCATAGCTTCTCAAAGGAAAATAAGACATAATGATGCCAGAGACAGTGACGATGAAGATACTTCCACGTCACCAAATTTCCTATCCAAAGGCTATGTGACTCCACTGCTCACGTCAGGCTCAAAAGATGCGCAGTTGACCAAGAAACATGATCAGTTTCGGTCATCACCAAAGGGAATCCCACACTCCCTTAGTCAAATGATGAAAAGCTCGTCAGTTAAGATCCATCTTCATCTTTGCAAAGCCAAGAAGACGGAAAGGCCTGGACCATCAATGCATGAAACTGCATCTAAAGAAAGCAATGCAGCCAGTCTAGCTAGGCCATTCAAGAATCGGAAATTGTCTACAGAAAAGCCGAGCAACTAAACAAATAGGCTGATCAATTCAGTTGCAGCCTCGACATCAGCCAGCTCAGCCATGACAAATAAGTGTCCAAACTCAACTGCTCAACCAACCGCCACATCATCAATCAATTGGACTGTATCCCAACTGACCAAGGATAAGTCTTCATATTTCAAAAGCTTATCTTAATTATATTATTACCGTTGTGATTATGAAATATCTTATATTATATGTCAATGGTTACAATTTGAAAATGGGGCTCTATATCTCAAAGTTGTCATTAATATCTGTGCATGGATCTTAAAACCTACTATTCAAACAGACGAAGAAAATATATTTTATTACGCTATTAATAGAAAGATCTGCAGAAAATATTTCGCTATTTATGGCAACTACCCCATTTTCAAAATGATCTCATCTCAGCCATACGATCATAAAGTCATTTAGCGATAATCGGCTGAGATTGATACATCATTAATTCAGCTAATCAACCATCAAATCGGATGGCTGATCAGTCAAGAAAAGTAATCGAGTACTCTCGATTCTTGCATGCACAAGATGCATAAATATGAGTACAGAGATGAAGGCTCTGATCATCTGAAAATCTCTCTTTATTATTTGATCTTTTGCTGAGCCTTTTCACACTCATCAAAACTCTTGCATTTCTAAACTGAATTTCATATCTTTGCAGAAATGAAGCCTCCATTTTCCCGGGTCGATATTGAAGCTCTTACACGCAAAATGAGAAAGGACAAGTCTCTAAATCTAGAGAAGCTAAATGCATATCTTGGCCCAGATGTCTTTCAACATATTTATCGACCATTGGCAGTGACTGGACTGCTTCCTTTCTTGACACAGTTGCTGGTCAAGAACATACCTGACTATGTCGCCGAGTTCTAATACAATGCAACTATAAACAGCGACAACATCATCTCTACTGTAAAGAATCAAGTGATCACAGTCACCAAGGACACAATGATGTCCACTTTACACATTCCCGGCAGCGGTCTGGACGTGATGAACCTAAATCTGCCATCCAAACATGAGTTATGGAAAATCTGGAAGCTTCCTCATGTGCTCCACAATGACAGTTCGCACAGATTAAAGGAGTGCTTGCAAAGTGATATCATCCAACTTCTGGATATCACCAGCCATATTGTCCATGGCAACTTTGAGATCATTCATCTCTCCGAGATCAAGGCTCATATCACAGCCGCCCTCTACTTTTGATGTCAAGCCAACTGGGCTTCCTACATCCTAGCGCAACTGAGAGCCAACGTTGAGCGAGCGACGTTTGATCCGTCAACTGTCACATTCCGAGAAAAAGTTGGCTTTATGAACCGACTAAGCCACATCATACAAAGCCAGTTTGACGAGATCATACCAACTGGCGAACTACTTGGAAGACGGGACATGCTCCCCACAATATACTGCCATCCGACCTCAAAGCGTCCACACCCACAAGGGCCTTCCAGCTCAGATAATGGAAAGGCGCCTTTGGAGGCCACCGTCAGCTCCACTGATGAAAGAGAGTTGCTGCTGGAGAATGCATCTCTTTTACGGCTAAGTGATCAGCCCACAATATTAGCCAGCTCCCAACCTCCACCTTTAGTCCAAAGCGACTATATTAAGGTTAACTTTGAAGCGGTTCTAGACCACCAGCTCCGAAGCTGCTTTGGTCTCATCGAGGACACCGACTCCTCCCTCTTCAAACAACTGCGGTGGTACTTGCAGTACCATATTTGGCACTTCCAACTAGATGAGTCAACCATGTTTCACCTCATCCACAAATGTGGCTCAGCCTTTTAGATCAGCGAGGGCACATGGAGTCGAAACTGGATGAATCATCCACTCTCATCGCCTCCAACGCTCTCAGAGATCATGGATTCAATGATCAAGCGACTCCAGCTTGGTATATCCGCTGATGCCCCTCTCCTCGACAATGAACCAGCCAACTCCTCCTGCACACCCTTCGTTGGTGATCCATCACTTCCTTCAGCTGATGAGATCTTCACCAGCTTGGACCCTATGAGCTTTAGAGAGCAGGATATCTCTGATCCAGGTCAGTTCATGTTAACTGAAGATGCCTATGCATGGCTTTCTCTGCCCATGCAAATCCCTTCAGTTCCTACAGCTCATAATGACAATTTGGCAACCGCCTTTACTTTTCTGCCAAATTGGTCATTACCCTCATGTGATCCTCTTTACCTTTTGGATGATGCCAAAAAGGGGAAAGATGGACAGAATGATGATGGACAGTATAATGGTTGCATGACTCTTTGGGATCAAATTCAAAGAGAACTCATCATTGAGGGGGAAGATCAGCTTCAGGGGGAAGCATGAACACTGCAAGGAGTCGGAGAAAAAGAAGAATCGAGCAGAAGGAAGAAGAGCAATCGAAGCAACATTCAGGAAGTAGACTAGTAGTCTTAACTACTAACTCTTGAATCTCTTGATATCATGCCAATAAAATGAATATTTTATATAGTTTTGATCATGATTTTACTTCAAGCTCGAATGCCTTGACATAATTCTTCATGCTCTAATACCTCAGCCATGCTCTGATATTTGAAAATTAAGCATGAAAAAGCCCAAAATTGCTCTTAAAATTGACATGCTCTGATATATAAATGATAAGCATGAATGAAAATTGCTCCAATAATTGAAAGAAAATCATGAGTCAATGTGTCACAATATGCTATGAATATGACATGCTCTGATATTTGAAAGATAAGCATAAATGACAAATGCTCTAATAACTGAGTGAAAATCATGAGCCAATTTGTCTCAATATGCTACAAATGTGCACTGACTGAAAGATTCTATTTAAAGCATTTTCTACATTTGCAGTTTTTCCATCATCATCATCAACAAAGTTTTGACATCATCAAAAAGGGGGAAATTGTTAGGAAAAACTATCAAGGAACCCCTAGATCAGGTTTTGATGAGATGTCAAAATTATTTGTGAAAAATTGACCAAAGCTCAAGCCGTAGATCAAAGCTGACCAGCCCAGGAGGGCATCATCAAAGAAGAACTCTAGAAGAGTCAAAGTCAACCGATCTGAAGGATGACCCAAATTGAAAGACACGTCATCCAGTTTAAAGTTCAACTTGGCTGAGGAATCATACCAGTCAAAGCAAGCTAACAACCGAGTCAGCTGAACTGAGGAAGAAAGGAGTTGACCAAAGACTGAAGAAACTGACAGAATGTCAGTTTATGCCAGAGACTGACAGTAGCCAACTGGAGTAATGGCCAATCTCAGCTGACAAGCCCAAAACTGCCAAAAGGAGCAATGGACAATCTCAGCTGACAAGCCCAGAACTACCAACTGGAGCAATGGCCAATCACAGCTGACAAGCCCAGAACTACCAACTGGAGTAATGACCAATCTCAGCTGACAAAGCTCAGAACTGCCAACTGGAGCGATAGCCAGGCTTAGCTGACAAAGCTCAGAACTGCCAGCTGGGACGATAATGTAACTGAGCTGAGAAATCCAAAACTGCCAGCTGAAATTCCAAACTGCCAAGAGAGCTGAAGCCAGAAGACTCCTGGAGTATATTGCTTAAATCAGCGTATCTTGGAATAAATGCTCCTTCAAGGATCCTAGAATTTAATGAAGATCGATTGGCAGAGTAACGGCTACTTCAAACAAATGATCCAAGCGATCATTTAAAGACCACCTACCATTGATGAGCCAACATAGCCTCTGATCAAATGGACAATGGAGCTCAATGGTCATAAAGTCATCCCTCTATAAAAGACGGGTGAATCAGAGTTTTAAACACTTTTTGCATACTCTTCACAACCATAACACCTTGCCAACCTTCAAGCTTTTCTTTCTCCCTCCCACTCAAGCTCAAGTGCAACGTTTGATAGAAACTGTGAAAGTCAAACTGAGAAGAAGAATTCACTGAATCAAGACATCCAACCAGCTGTTGACGATCCAGCCAGGACAACCTTCTCAGTTCCAGCTATTCAATGATCAACTACTTAGCTCAATCAAAGGAGCACAACAGTTGATACCCCCTTGTTCAAGACTAACCTCTTGAAGATCGAAAGAGATCTAAAACCTTGTAAAGACGATAATAGCACCTACCTTTCTAGCGAGCAGTTAGGGACTTCAAGTGTGAGCCGTCAACCAGCTGAGATAGCGACCAGTTACTAGGTTCAGCTAACTGTCCTTCATTGTATAATTTGTAAAGAAACTCAAGTTATATAGTGAAGTTGCCATTCTGCGGAAGAAAGAGATGACGTAGAAGTTTGAGACTTCCAGCCTTTATAAATCTCTTGTGTGATGTACTATATTGTTCATTGCATATCTCTAACTGCACACAACATCACACAAGCTACACTTAAATTGTCACAACTGACTATCCAATTTGTGCATAGATAAGTTTCGTCAAGCGAGTCATAGGGCCCTGTTTTCCACATCTAAAGTAAAAGTTTTTGAATGAGTTTATTCACCCCCCTCTAAACTGATATCGACTCGCCCAAGACCAACAAGTTATATCTGTTATATAGTAGCAGTACATCAATCCATACAAAGCATCAAATTTTAAATAACAAAATTTATAGATCATACAGTTAAGTTCACATATTTCTACCTTTAGTTTTATCATGCTTAGTTTTATTCCCCTATTCCTACCTTTGCATCTCAGATTCACTTGGTGCCCTCTTTTGTGCTACTGTATAGCACCAATAAATTTCAACTAATTCAAATAAAACCTAAAAATGTAAAATAATTTGTAGATAACATCGCAAAATAAATGTCACAACAATATAAAAATCTCAATCTAGCATCGATCCACTCTTTCCACAGATCGTTACATAAATATAAAATTGAAACTCAAAATCAAAACAAAATTCGTAGCAACACAAAATAGTAAGTGAAGTAGATACTAATTCATAATAAGCACCAACACATCCTAATGAAATAAGTCGATGATATTCAAATCGAATGGGTAGCATTACCTTGCATTTTCTATTTGTATTCAAGTTGTGTTTTTTTTTCAATCACCATTGCTGCTTACTCGGGAACTTCCCTTCGCAATCTCCAGAATGTATTGGTGTAGCCTTCACAATAGAAACCCGCAATCGACTTGTTCTACGAAGCACTGGTCATTTCTTTGGGAGTAAAATCATTGATCTTCTTTCGATTATTAATGGTGCTGTTGTAAAACATCAAAAGATTCTGTCAAACTTGCCGGAATCATAACCTAGTCGTTGATCCTCTTCTTCTACAGTTGCAGTCGCCGCTATTTTTTGGGAAAGAGAATCGTTGATTTTGGGCTTTAGATTGGTGTTAGGGATTGTTATGGATTTCAAATATGGATAACATCAATTAATTTCCATACATATACGTATTTAGTTCCAATTTTATTGCATCCTTCCATATGAAATTATTAATTAAAAAGACTTTTTACCCCTTTTCGAATTATTAATTAGATTATATTAGATTTGTCATATTTTTCAGCATTTAATCTCATCCATCCATCCTCAATATTTGTATGGTTCAAATTTATCCCTATTTCTCACATAGGGGTTAGTCCCTATTATAACCAACCCATATATATGTATATATATATACATATATATGGGTTGGTTATAATAGACACTACTCCTTATGTGAGAAATAGAGAAAAATCTGAACCATACATATATAGAAGATTAATGGTTGTGATTAAATGTTGAAAATCTGGATAAATCTACTGTAATCTATAATTAATTCGAATAGGAGTAAACATGTATTTTAAATAAATCATTTATATGGAATAATATACTAAATTTGGATGCAGATCAGTATCTTCATGAAAATTAATTGCATATATCCATATTTCAAATTCATTGCAATTCCATATCATTAATCGAAATTGAAAAATATGTGAGAATCTCCTAAACTAATCACGACGACTGATGATATAGAAGAAGACGAGCGTCGTGCTGAACTCCGATGAGTTGGACATCGCGTCGTGAAGATTTAGAAAAACTATCCAAAAATCAAACAAAGCTCGTCGATTAAATGGAAATCAAATAGAGGTCATTGAGAATTGAACGAATCCCACTGGTGCTACTGTAGAAGGGTTTCTGCGAAAGGAGGTTGTCTACTAAGCGACATCGATGAATTGAAGATTAAGAAAATATCTCGAGAGAGCAAAAAAGATAATTATATGGGCTGGATTTGTAAATTGTTAAAATTATTTCATATGATTTTCTGGGTGCTGATTAGCAAGTTATATAGACGGGATGATTATTTGTGTTGGACTAATTTTTTTCAATTTTTTCTTCTTGATTTTGAAGAATAATATAAAACGATATTGTGTTTCAATTTAAGATGTCAATGGAATTATGTTACTATTTATTGAAGTTTGGGATTGCACGAACAAAGGGTTTTGCCTTATTGGGGTTTCTTTAATGTAACTGAATTTTGTTGGTGCTATAGAGCTGAGAAAAATCGGGCACTTTACTGTATAATATCAAAATTTTATTATAAAACTTGTTGGTGCTTTCGATGGTTTGATGTAATGCTTTTTTTTGAATGGATATAATGAATTAGTCGATGATGATGGATGAGACATCTAATTTTGAGGATAAAATGGCCTTACTGACAAAGAAGAAACAAATGGATATACAATCAGAGGAGTTAAGGTCAAAATTCAAGAATGATAAAGCTAGAAGTTCACACACACACACACACACATACACACACACATATGTAGCACTCTAGTAATTCTTAATTTTGTTATTCAACATGTTGATGCTTTGTATGATTATACGTATTTTGATTTAATGTTTCAGTAATGAGTAAAATAGCAAAGATTTTAAGAAGTTGTTTATTGCTGCTATCTAATATTCATGGTCTTAATATAAAACCTTATGTGAACAACATTGTTAATGATGTTATTATGTGAATATTTCGTTAGGTGCTTTGTAATATAATTATTGGTGCTTTATATAACATTTGGAGATGATTATGGTAAAGTTTCGGTAGCCTGAAAATACATATTAATATTGAAAAAATTGAAAACTTATTTAACGCTTCTTTACAATACTGAAGGTGCTAAATAACGTTATTACAATGTTAGAAGATCATTTTAATGTTGAGGACAAATTTTATTTGATGCTAAATAATTTGGATTTTTGTGGTAGATATCATTATTAGAAATATTACTAACAATGTTAGTTTATTTCATTGTGAAATGCTTCATTGTAATACTGTTAGTGCTTAGCAACGTAGTTAATTTTGTTTTAATATTCAAAAACTTGAGAATTTATTTAATGCTTATTTACAATACTTATGGTGCTGTATAAAGTTATAAAAATATTTACAGAGCAAACTATTTTTCTAATTGATAGATTGTGTTTGATGATAAATAACATGGACGTTGGTGCTACATATCATTATTAGAAAAATGTTAATAAGAATGTTTATTTTATTAGTTTGTAATGCTTCATTTTAATTTTGTTAGTGCTAAGAAATATAATTAGTAATGCATGTAAACCATAATATTTATGTTTATACACAGTATATTAACAAATGCGGGAAAATATATTAATAATCGAAAACAGAACTAATTTGAATAACAACCAACTTGAAAACCACTCGCGCCTTGCAGTCAACACGATTGGAGATAGTACGTCTTTTCTTTGATGTACTCGATATATCATCACTTGTTTCATGCTTCACACCTTCTCTGTTATAATATATATCAACACTCTTCATCATAAGACTTTCTTGTTGAACCACTCCATAAGTTATACCCACAAGAAAAAAAACATAATTTTTATAAAACTCATTGTCATCATCTTGAGTATGAAATTTCTGATTCACAAAGGATTTTAGGAAATGGTCACATTGGGGAATATAGAATTTGATCGTACCACCAGGTGAGAATTCAACTACGCAGTCACTTGAATCAATGTTATTTGCACATACATATAAAATATACAGTGCTTAACAAGGGAATTTTCTATGCTTGATAACCAACCAGTAAATGCTTCTGATGCGAATATGTGATACACAACCTTCACATACAAATTTATGGCGACTACGTATGTTGCAATGCTTAATTACAAAGTTTCCACTGCTTGCATATTACAACCATAAACATTTCATCACTGCTTGTCAAATTCTACAAAACTAACAATAATCATTGTAACACCCCGATCCCGGAAGAATAGTGACAAGGACCGGTGCGCTACTTGGGAAAGGGGGAAGGGATTATTGCATAAAGACAATTATAGAAATAGGGTTAGTGCCTCAATTATTTAGGCAGCATAACCTCTGTAACTGTAATCCACACACTAAGGCGTTCAGAAGGAACTTTAATCAAAGACCAATCATCAAAGGGAACTTATACCGCCAAACATTTATAAAAGAACATTATAACAAAATGCCGAAATCATAACATGCTTCAAACAATTGAAGACAAGCTATATCAAAGTGAACGGAACTAGCGCAGAGCATTTTATTCAACTCAAGTAAATTGTTTCATGTATTTAATTGTTTTAGACTATCTAGGATCTCTAAAAAAAAAGAGCAAGCATATAACTACAAGAAAGCCTTCACCTCATCTCCATCATTTTCCAGCCTGCCACTCAACCTAAAAATGTTCAGAAAAGATTTGGGTTGAGTACTAGTGTACCCAGTGGGCAATTTTGATAAACAGTTCACAATCATTTTATAAATATGAATATCGTATCCACACAAGTATAACAATGGAAAGGTTTCAAATCTCAAAAGCATTCCATGTATACAAAGCTTCTTTTAACCTTACTTGCATGCTCTATCTCAACTGTCCCTTCTTGCAGTGTCTTAACTTATATACACCTCCTCCAGCCCAGCTGTCTAATAAAGGATAGTGTATACGGTCCTAAAGCTTTAAATGATCCGAACTCGAGTCTAGTTAAACACTCAGTGTTTTCGTAGGATACTGGCGAACCTGAATAGTGAGCTAAATCATTTTGATACAATATTCATACTTCACAGTTGATAAACAGTTGAGCTTATTATCTTAACATAATTTGAGAAAGATATAAAGCCCACCTTAATAGTCTTGATAACTCAATAGTTGATACAGGTAGTATCAGAGCCGAACCTCTCGCAGTAAGGTATGATTCAGGGACAAACCAAGCAGAAGCTGGTGGGCATGTGACACCCGGGGCCGCAGCGTGGAGTGATCGCCGGTGCAAGGCATGAACAAAGAATGGCTCCTATAAGATTTTCAAGCGAAGGGCCACATGAATGAACTGAATCCACCTGAAAGAGAGGGATTCTAAGGCTATAAAAGAATGAGACTGTACAGTCGAGGAGAGCTTAAAAGATTTGATTGGTGCTACTCATACATAAGGTGCATCTTCTTTTCTAGCGCTCGTTCCACCAGAACTCCAAATTTAAGCGTGCTTGACCTGGGCCAATGGTAGGATGGGTGACCCCGTGGGAAGTTTTCTTAGAGAACGTGTGAGTGAGGACAAAGCATGCTGGAAAGACTCGTGTTGGTTTGTGGGGACAACTGTCAGTCTGATAGTCGGGTCATTACAATCATAATCTTTTTCACATAATGTCGTGATGAATAAATCATTTTAAACTATAAACATAAACACATAAATGAGATGAACAACATAAAAAACCTAAATCTTCCATTTGCGATGACCCTACTAACATAATTTGTTGTGACCAAGATCCAACTTAGAATTCATCTTCATGAAGTACTTGTATGCTTCAGACACTAATGTGTGAGAATGACTATTCATCTTCATGAAGTACTTGTATGCTTTAGACACTAATGTGTGAGAATGACTCTGAATAAATTTAGTAACAATATAACCCTCCAAACCAGAAAACTTTAAAACCAACCGACCCTATATATATATATATATTTATATATATTCACGTGAAACACCCTCCATCATATGAATTTCTTGTTGTACCACATTGTAACTCAATTCCTTCATCGAGAGTTGGAAATTTTTAATTGACAAAAGATTTTATTGAAGGGTCGCACTGGGAATATATAATTTGGTCGTGCCACCAGGTGACAATTCAACAAAGCCTTCACTTGAATTAATGATACATGTGCATACAACTACATCATGCAATGCTAGATAAATCTATTTTGTTATGCTTTTTAAAACTCCCTTAAGTGCTTTGCAGATCTCAAACAACATTAACACACAATTAAAATGACGACTCACATGCACTACAATGTTTAATTACAAACTTCCCAGTATTTGCATATTACACACATAAGTCCATCACGATTGATGGTATTGTATGAATATTAAGATTTATAAAATTGAATTAATGCGCATGGGTCCAAAATAAATTCCATATGCCCAAAAAAAAAGAAGGAAAATTATATGAAAAAATAAGAATAATTATACTAATTTCATTGCAATGTAATATGAATAAATAATTGTAAACACAATATGAAAGAACAACAAAAAACTTGATTCTTCCACTATCGATGACTCAGATAATATACAGAAATCGAACAACATCCTCTGGTACACTGGTACAGAAACGTCAATCTTTAACTTTCTTCATCGACTGTATGTTACTTTTTTTAATGAAGAATACTATTGTATACTGTCAAATGCACGTATAGATCAGTTTCTCCAAATAAAACCGACGCAATAATTGTGTGAGTAATTGATTTGTGGTTAATTCCTTAATTAAAAATCGATTAAAATGGAAGATAAGATATGTATATCAATACAAATCTACATATTTTGTTAAAATTACTCCATTGCCCTCATCCTTTTAGAATGGTCAAAACTATCAAAAATACACGGGGGATAAATATTTAATCTCATCCATCAATTCATCAAAATCTAAGGGCTGAAATTAATCTCTATTTCTCACAGCAATATAAGTTCCTATTTGAACCATATCCTATATATATATATATATATATATATATATATATGTATAGAGAGTGGATCATATGAGAACCCATCCCCATGTGAGAACTAAGAACTCATCTCATCTATCAATTGCTTTGATTTAGATGGCTAAAATTTGGTCAATATTTGTTTAAAGACGGTGGCAAACTTGTAATATTTGAGTAGCCTAAAAAAGATTAATTTTCGGAATCATATAGACAACGCTTTAAAACCGTTGTCTATTCTTATAAATTCCGCAATGCTAAAATAAAAGTAATATCATGCTATTATGAACATATATACATACTAATATGAATATATATATATATATACATGCTAATATGAATATATATATATACATGCTAGTATGCACATATAATGATTCTACTATTAACGAACTATACTACTATTATTATGAGTAAATTTTACATATTTTATAAATATTTGTTCATGCTGTTATGAACATTTTTTCATTCTATTATGTGTATATTTTCATGCTATCATTAATAATTTGCTATGCTATTATGAGTATAATATCATGCTATTATGGACGATAAAATATATTTTCAGATAAACACATGAACAACGGATCTTAAATGAAAGATCATGAAAAGAGCTCTAATTTGATATATAATTTGCTTAAATCTGATGAAAAAATGAGCAAGTTATGAATGTTCAAAGTTTTTAAAAAAATTGTGTAAAGATGTTGATGTCAGCTTTGACGCGGGGGTAAATTTTACTTCCTCATATTTACCATTATGCCACCTTCTTTTTGTTTAAATCTGAACCATTGAAATTAAACCATTATGTGGTTGGGATGAGTTCCTAGTTCTTACATGGGAATTGGTTCTCATACTAACCCCCTCCCCCCTGTGTGTGTGTGTGTGTATTATCCTACACACATCTGTGGGTACCACCTATGTGGGAACCACGTCACTATTTTTAATTATTTTTTCTTGATTTGGTATAATTTTATACTCTCTCCGTCTTCCATTTTGATAAGCTTGTTTGCCTTTTGGATGTCCTAATATATATAAGCATGTTTCTCTATATATTTAGCTAATTTACTACTCTCTCCATTTGATAATGTTTGTCGTTTTAGGATTTTAATCTATAATTAACAATTAATTTTTTGGACAAATATACCCTTTGTTTCTATATCAAATAAAATCTTATACCTTTATATTTTCCTAAAAAGTTAGCAAAATTTTCTCTCTCCATATATTTATGGGGTTAAATTTGGGAGAAAGAGTAAAAATATCTAAAACTACAAACATTTTAACACAAAAATAAAACTCCTAAACAACAAATATTATGAAACGGAGGGAGTAATATATATCCATATTTAATATGTTTACATTATGCATTAATTAACTGGCAAAGAAATAAATAGAGGTACATTAGGAAGTTTTTTGAGTAATTATCTTTAGAGTTTATTCCACTTAATTAGAGTTTAGCGACGGGGTACATTAGGAAGTTTTTTGAGTAATTATCTTTAGAGTTTATTCCACTTAATTAGAGTTTAGCGACGGGAACCCCGTCGCTAATCATGCGCGACGGTGGCTCGCCCGTCGCCAAAGCTTTGCGATGGATCTAGCGACCCGTCGCTATCTAGCGACGGATCTAGCGACGGAAACCCCGTCGCTATCCGCCAAATTTAAAATTTTGAAATTATTGATTGGCCCGGCCCGCGATGAGCCCCCGACTCGGGGGCCCGGCCCATTAATGAGCCCTTGACCCGACCCGATGAAAGGCCCGCGCCCAAGCCCTTCCCAAGCCCTTCAAGAATAATTTTGTATAATATGCACCTAAGAGGATTCGAACCTGTGACCTCCTAGAAGGAGGGCCAAGCACTTATCCATTGGGGCAAGTTCAATTGATGTTATATTGATAGTTTAAATAATATATATACTTATACGATTTTTTCATAATTTATTTTTATTTATCTCTATAAATTAAAAGTGCTATATTTTTATTAATATATTTATATCTATTTGTGCACAAATATATATATATATATATATATAATATTGATATTATATTGTATTATATATTTGTATATAAGAACTATAATTTAAGGTGATATTTATTAAGTATCCATGTATACAAAAATTATAATAAAGGTGATATTGTATTATATATTTGTATATAGAACTATAATTTATTAATTAAATTATTTTAAAAATTATATATATATATATATCATGGTGAAAATGTGGTTAAATAGTCTTACTTTGTGTTTCATGCTAAATATCATAATGAATTAAATTATTTTTATTTACATAATAAATAACTTTAGTTTATAATTAAAAATTAAAATCCATTATATACTATATTATGTATATATTTTCATAGTATATTTTAGTTTGTTAATGTATAATTGATTAATCTTGCAGTAGTAACTATAATAAATATTATGTTAAACTTAATACATTTTTTAAATATATAATAATATACTAATTAGTTTATTTATAAGAATACTAATAAAGCTAATTTGTATAAATTTGTATTTAATAAGGAAATAATACAAATTTAAAGATGTTATATTAATAAATGTGTATAATTGCGATATTATTTTTTCAAAAATTAAAATAAATGAATAAAAAATATAAAAATGATTTTAATAGGGAGAATATTTGTATTAGAATAGATTGAAATCATATTTAATTATTTTAAAAATAATTAAATAAAATTTAAAAAATAAATAAAAAATTAGAAAAAATTAAAAATTACTTTAGTTTATAATTAAAAATTAAAATCCATTATATACTATATTATGTATATATTTTCATAGTATATTTTAGTTTATTAATGTATAATTGATTAATCTTGTAGTAGTAACTATAATAAATATTATGTTAAACTTAACACATTTTTTAAATATATAATAATATACTAATTAGTTTTTTTATAAGAATACTAATAAAGCTAATTTGTATAAATTTGTATTTAATAAGGAGATAATACAAATTTAAAGATGTGATATTAATAAATGTGTATAATTGCGATATTATTTTTTCAAAAATTAAAATAAATGAATAAAAATATAAAAATGATTTTAATAGGGAGAATATTTGTATTAGAATATATTGAAATCATATTTAATTATTTTAAAAATAATTAAATAAAATTTAAAAAATAAATAAAAAATTAAAAAAAATTAAAAATTACTTTAGTTTATAATTAAAAATTAAAATCCATTATATACTATATTATGTATATATATTTTCATAGTATATTTTAGTTTGTTAATGTATAATTGATTAATCTTGTAGTAGTAACTATAATAAATATTATGTTAAACTTAATACATTTTTTAAATATATAATAATATACTAATTAGTTTATTTATAAGAATACTAATAAAGCTAATTTGTATAAATTTGTATTTAATAAGGAAATAATACAAATTTAAAGATGTGATATTAATAAATGTGTATAATTGCGATATTATTTTTTCAAAAATTAAAATAAATGAATAAAAAATATAAAAATGATTTTAATAGGGAGAATATTTGTATTAGAATAGATTGAAATCATATTTAATTATTTTAAAAATAATTAAATAAAATTTAAAAAATAAATAAAAAATTAGAAAAAATTAAAAATTACTTTAGTTTATAATTAAAAATTAAAATCCATTATATACTATATTATGTATATATTTTCATAGTATATTTTAGTTTATTAATGTATAATTGATTAATCTTGTAGTAGTAACTATAATAAATATTATGTTAAACTTAATACATTTTTTAAATATATAATAATATACTAATTAGTTTTTTTATAAGAATACTAATAAATCTAATTTGTATAAATTTGTATTTAATAAGGAGATAATACAAATTTAAAGATGTGATATTAATAAATGTGTATAATTGCGATATTATTTTTTCAAAAATTAAAATAAATGAATAAAAATATAAAAATGATTTTAATAGGGAGAATATTTGTATTAGAATATATTGAAATCATATTTAATTATTTTAAAAATAATTAAATAAAATTTAAAAAATAAATAAAAAATTAAAAAAAATTAAAAATTAGTTTAGTTTATAATTAAAAATTAAAATCCATTATATACTATATTATGTATGTATATTTTCATAGTATATTTTAGTTTGTTAATATATAATTGATTAATCTTGTAGTAGTAACTATAATAAATATTATGTTAAACTTAATACATTTTTTAAATATATAATAATATACTAATTAGTTTATTTATAAGAATACTAATAAAGCTAATTTGTATAAATTTGTATTTAATAAGGAAATAATACAAATTTAAAGATGTGATATAAATAAATGTATATTGCAATATTATTTTTTCAAAAATTAAAATAAATGAATAAAAATATAAAAATGATTTTAATAGGGGGAATATTTGTATTAGAATAGATTGAAATCATATTTAATTATTTTAAAAATAAATAAAAATTTAAAAAAAAATTAGCTACGGGAGTTCCCGTCGCTATTTCCGTCGCTAAGTTGTAGCGACGGGAACCCCCGTCGCTATATTTAAAAAAATAATGATATATTAAAATTTTAAAATCTAGCTACGGGATTCCCCGTCGATAGAATTATCTACGGGGAACCCCGTCGCTAACCCCGTCACAAATTTTTCCGTCGCTATTTCCGTCGCTATTGGCGACCCGTGTCGGCCCCGTCGCTAATTTCCGTCACTATAATGGACTTTTTTTATAGTTCTCTAATTAAAAATTCCTACAACCATTTAAGACATAAATATATTTAAGATACCTAAGCAGCATTATAGAAAGTTATGATACATCTTTCAAAACTTCAATTGTGATATTCATCTTCTTTTTCGAAAAAAAGAGAAAAAAACAAAACAAAAGCGAAAAACAAATAACATAATTGTCCGAAAAAACTTTGGCGAAATTAATTCCAAATGCGGACAAATTAATATCTTTCGAAATTGCGAAATCGGACAATATATTTTGAAGCTGTTTGGTTTCCTCTTCAGTTTCATTTTTTTCCTTTTGTAGTAATTATACATATATACATATATTCTTCTTCCATTTTCATGAGGTCAAAATGGATTTCAAACCACACGTAAATTGATGTCATACGTTGCGGGTCGCAATCTTAACTTTTTCAATAATTCATGGTATATTTTCCTTTTGACCCCATAAAGTAATTGAAAAAGATAATAAAATAGCAGATTATATCCATCTGCATACACAAGGCAGTCTCGAAGGTGGGTCCAAATGTGGATCAGATATGTTCTCCACCAGATATGTTTTCGCTTTTGCATGACGAATTTCTACGTTCTGATTTTCCATTTCTTTGTGTTTTTTAATTCAAAATTGTATTGTTCATTATATACCTCTTCAAATTGGATTGTTGATTCAGATTTTCAATTTAATACTAATTACGACATGACTATCATGACCTAGAATAATTAACTGCTAGAGTCCAAGCTAATTATTAGTACCATTCCAAAAGAGAAATGACTTACAGCTCCATTTACATTGTTCAAGAACTGTGGGATACTTTCTAATTTTTGTTAATTATTATAGATTTGGTTTTAATTAATTTGTTGGTTTTGCACCGACTTCATGATATTAATTACAATCAACTTTTTTAAGGGGTAATTTCAATCATGTTGATCCGTATAACTTATTGATAATATATATATATATATATATAACAATATGTAACGTAACACTTTCAAGTGGGTAATGAAAGTTCAATCAATTTACGGACCTCTACCCGATGGATCCAGGGTGTTACAAAATCCATATGCGTAGTCGTATTTTAGATAAATTTACATTTCTGAGCCAATGAAATCCTCTGCAACACAAGTGTTGCACAATTAGATTTATTAATTTTTTTCTTCAATCTTTTAATTCAATTTCAATTTATTATGACTTATTTTAATTTTACACTTATTATTTAGGGTCCATCCTACCCATTTAGGGTATATAATTATTTTTTCAATAATAATTTTTATTTTTTAATTAATAATTGATTATTTTTTAAAAAAATAATTATATACCCTAATTGGGGAGGATGAACCCTAAATAATAAGTGTAAAATTAAAATAAAGCATAATAAATTGAAATTGAATTAAAAAATTGAAGAAAAATTAATAAATCTAATTGTGTAGCACGAAATGTTGCATATAGTATTGCAAAGGATTTCATCCGATTTTCGAGCACTAGTTATGAAACCACATGCACGTAGAAAAGTTCGTATGTCAATATTGTGAATGAAGTCGTAGTATATATGCTAATTTAATTTTTGGGAATTGAAGGAGTATTCAAGAAGGCAAACACTTGCATGCATCATGATGCAAATAACACTATATGAAACAGGTCAGTCAAACCCGTTTTTAACCCAGTCAACGCGGGTCAACCCGCTTTGACCGGGTCAACCCATAAAAAAATACCTGTCCAAAGTGAGTATCAATCTTCCTATTAAAAGGTATCACAAAACATTCGAAAAATACCATCTGTATCATTAAAAAGTAAGGGGTCTGCTAGTTATTTTATATAAGTTTATTTAGTTCAAATTCTAATTTTATTTTTCAGTTTTTATATTGTATGTGTTGAGATTAATCTAAAACAATCATCATTCCAAAATTTTGCAAAGGAAAGCAAAACACGAGTTCGATAAAATAAAAAGTACCATGTGGTAAGCAGAAAAGTATCAAGTACCATAAAAAAAGTATGAACCTGAGATTAATACTATCATCATTCCAACTACAATAAAAAGTACCATGTGCCACGTGGCACGCCCGCGTGGGTCACGTGGCCGCCTGAAATAGGCGGAAATAACCCCTGTTGCACGCAAGTCCACCTCTTCAAGAATATCCCGTGTGCCAAAAATATGGCTTTGGGTCGATTCTTAGCGAAGGAAACAGTTTCGGAGAACCTATGAATATAAGGTTCGACAATTCAATTCTTTCTGGGTCATATCCTTTGACTAAACTCTCAGAAATTCATAATAAAGAACAACTGTTTTCATATTTACATTTTAAGCACATGCTGTAATCACAATCGTCATCAAGCTCCTATATATATGTATAAACGTATAATAATCCCATTTCACAATCTTATTAGTTTGCAGCAAAATCTTAAGCTAATAAAGAAAAAGAAAACCCTCCACTTTCCCTCCAATCAAGATGGATGGTAGTTCAAGTTCAAGAGGCAAAGCCATGCAAGAGAAGGAGGAAAAGCGGGAGGAAGTTAAATACCGCGGCGTGAGGCGGCGGCCGTGGGGGAAGTTCGCGGCGGAGATTCGTGACCCCACTCGTCAGGGAGCGCGCTTGTGGCTAGGAACATTTGACACCGCGGAGGAGGCCGCGAGGGCCTATGATAAGGCCGCCTTTAAGTTGAGAGGCCATCTTGCGATCTTGAATTTCCCCCATGAGTACTATTCTCAACTTGTTATTCCGCCGTATAACCCTACATTCATGTCCTCCTCGTCTTCTTCATCTTCTTCTCGACGTAATTCTTCACACGAGAAAATTGAGCTGGAGTATTTGGATGACAGTTTGTTGGAGGAGCTACTAGAATCTTCGGAGAAGAAGAAGAAGAAATGACCCTTTTTCGGTGAATCTTCATCTTTTTTTAGCTTTATTTATTGTTTCTGATTGAACTCTGTTTTAATACGAGATTTTCAGTCCTTTTTTTTTTTGGTGTCGATCAATAAAAGATACATGCTTGATTTTCATTTCCTTGCTCCCTTTTCAGTTAATTAATTAACTCTCGAATTCTCACTTTTTGCTAACAATTTATTTAGCAGGGAGATATTTAAAGGAGTAGCATCTGCACGGGTACGTACAAAGAGAATGCTAGAAATACAGAACGCTATAATGAAATAATAAATGAAGAATGTTTAATATATGGGAATCTTCATATATGTTCGATCAAAGTTTATTGAGAAACTAACGCTAAATAGAAGTAATGTAATCATAAGTATCGAATAATTCTGTATTGTAATACAATATTTCATATATATCATGCACATGCACAGTGAGAATCTGATCTTTGGCTTTTGTAAGGTTTCCTTGACCGATTCCAGGTTTGTCCTAAATTTATTAGGTAATAGAAAATGCTATAATTAATGCAAAAGTAGTTTTTATAGATTCTTCAATGAAATAAATAACTGAGAGTGCTTAATACATAGGAATCTGCATATGTCCGATTAGATTTTTGGGAAACGAACGCTAGTTAAAAAGTTCCAAACAATAAGTAGTTTGATCTCTATTGTAAGACAATATTTCATATACAGTCATGCACATGCACAGAAGAGAATCTGATCTTGGCTTTTGTTAGATTTGTGCTTCGATCTTCCTGTTTCATTATAAGTCAAATATCCTTTTATTAGGAATATTTTATCCGAAAACGGGTCATGGTATTCCTCTAATAATTTTGATGAATGGAGGTTAATTTGAGAGCTGGAACAAGATCTGATAAAAGGGTTTCGACGTATAATATCCAAGGTGCAACAAAAAAGCCCTATTGCTACACCCTTTTAAAACACCAAATAATAAGTCTTGAAAAGGCATCTATTACGACATCATGTTTTAAGTATGGATTAATGAAAGATTATTTAACAGTGTTAAGATATCAAAATGTAGATGCCATATATAACATTGGGTCTAGTATGACACTACAGTAGGAAAAAAAAAGGAGGGAAGAGACTGTGAGTTGTCTTCTTTTGAGAATCTCTGATGGTTGGAGGATGAGTTATGGATGTGTCTATAAGATCTGTATTGTAAAAGCGTTTAATTTGGAGAAGGAGCTCCTTATTAAAATCAAGGAACTCAGGTTAGTTGTAATTAACCTGCCTAATTTGTTCAGTAATAAGTTACCGCGGAGATATTTTATTGATGTTTCTTTTTTATATATATAATATTTTACCAAATTTTTTTTGCTGATGGAGAATGAAAAATAAAACAACAATCATTGATTTACTTATTATTGTTATAGAGCTTATGCATTGACTTTAGTATATATATATTAACAGTGGCAGATCCATAAATTATTTTTTTGGGGGGCGCATTGCTATGTGACGGAGCGGCCGTTGTTCCGTGCTTCTGAGTTCAATAGAATCTCTCTCTTTGTTGAATGACCATCGGTCTGAACATCGCTTTGAGCATCTTCTTTGAGGGCAATCCCCTTTTTCTTCTCAAGAGCACTCTCTCTCCTTCCAAGTTCATAGCAAATTTCTCAGAGATCTAATTGTTGGATATTTTGAGTGAAGCTATTTTGGAGAGTAGGATAACTACGACAAAGCTACAGCTCTTGCCTTGATTTTAATTGATATTTGTTGTTGTGTTTGATCCATCTACATACATGGGTATTTATAGTAGATGAATACAACTTAGGAGATGCATGAATATCTAGATACATATGAATCTTAATAAATGAGGAACAACATTTACTAGAGGACTGTTTCAGATTCCTAGAACACAATCAATGAATTTCATGGTGGTGTGAATCTAGATGATTGCAAATTACTCTTCAACACCCCTTCTTAATTTGTAATCTTCAAAACCTCCATAAACTGCCGAAGTTTTTCGATGCTGACAGCCTTGGTAAGAATATCAGCTGGTTGTTCAGTAGTCTTGACATACTCCAACAAAATCTTCTTCTTTTGAACAATGTCTCGAATGTAATGGTGACGCAGCTCGATGTGCTTTGATCTTCCATGAAATACTGGATTCTTAGTCATTGCAATTGCCGACTGGTTGTCACACAAAATCGGTGTTGGATCAGTAACATTTTGCTGTAAAATTTTCAGAATTCTTCTCAACCAAACTGCTTCTCGAGCAGCTTCATTTGCAGTGATGTATTCAGCCTCTGACGATGACAATGCAACTGAATTCTGCTTCTTTGAACTCCACGAGATTGGTTTAGAACCAATGCAAAATATGTAGGCTGAAGTACTTCTTCTATCATCTTGACTTCCAGCCCAATCACTGTCTGTGAAGCCAACTAACTTGCTGCTTTCTTCCTTCTCGTATTTGATTCCAAAGCTCTTTGTTCCTTGGAGATAACGAAGTATTCTTTTTGCTGCACCAAAATGGATCTTGCTTGGATTACACATGAACCTGGAAATCAAACTCACACAGTATACAATGTCGGGCCTTGTGTTGGTTAAATAAATCAAGGAACCGACAAGACTTCGATAGAGATTAGGGTCTGATTTCTCTGCTCCATCTTCTTGCTTCAACCTTTCATTCAGAGCCATAGGAGTTGCAACTGACTTGCAATCTTCCATCCGAAATTTTTTCAGCAAATCAGAAATATATTTTTCTTGCGAGATAAAGATCAACCCTTTATTTTGTTTCACTTGAATTCCAAGAAAATATTTCATCAGTCCAAGATCAGTCATCTCATATTCTTTCATCATCGCCTCCTTGAACAACTTTACCATCGACTCATTAGTTCCGGCATAAATCAAATCATCAACGTAAAGACAAACCATCAAGAAATTAGTGTCAGTTTTCCTCACGTAAAGAGATGGTTCCGATGGAATTTTCACAAATCCATTCTTCACAAAATAAGCATCAATGTTGCTGTTCCATGCTCTCGGGGCTTGTTTTAAGCCGTAAAGAGCCTTTTGCAATTTGTAGACTTTTCCTTCCTTTCCTTTTACTCCATACCCTTGAGGTTGCTTGACATAAACCTCATCTTCTAATTCTCCATTTAAGAATGCTGATTTGACATCCAGTTGAAATACTTGGAGCTCCAGTTGGGCGGCGATAGCAAGAACAGTTCTTATCGTCTCCATTCTTGCGACCGGCGCAAAAGTTTCAGTAAAATCCACACCGGGCTGTTGCGAATAGCCCTTTGCAACCAATCTTGCCTTATGCTTCTGAACACTTCCATCTTCATTGTACTTGGTCTTAAACACCCATTTCAAACCAATTGCCTCTTTTTCAGGTGGAAGATCCATTAATTTCCATGTTGCATTTTTTTCAATACTTCTCATCTCATCGTCCATTGCTTTTCTCCATTCATCTTCTTTTGATGCTTCTTCAAAACTCATAGGTTCTCTAGCAAAAAATGCAAAATTACATGAAGCATAAATTTCTTCCAAAAAGCGAAACTTCTTCGGTTGATTTTCTAAGTCAGAATCAGAATCCTCTTCATGTGCATTGCTACTATTCTGATCAGTAGCTTGTTGATTCACCATCGGCGGTACAGATTCAATAGCAGTCTGTACATCGTTCGGATTTTCAAAATTCCATGCTGCATTTTCATCAAAAATAACATCTCTGGAGATCACCAAATTGTTAGTTACTGGATTAAAGAGGCGAAAACCTTTTGTTTCATCACTGTAACCAATGAAAACAAGTTTTTCACCCTTTTCATCGAACTTTTCTCTCTTTTGAATAGGAATAAGAGCATATGCGATGCAGCCAAAAATTTTAAGTTGACTTACAACGGGCTTTCTTCCATGCCAAGCTTCAAAAGGTGTCTTATTCCGAACTGCCTTTGTAGGAGAACGATTAAGAATATAGACAGCAGTACTTACGACTTCAGCCCAAAATTTGTTTGGAAGACCCTTGCCTTTCAACATGCTCCTAGCCATTTCTTCAATGGTGCGATTTTTTCTTTCGGCCACACCGTTTTGTTGCGGCGTATGTCGAACCGTGAGTTGCCTCTTGATTCCTTGATCTTTGCAGTAGTTCATAAAAGGCTTGTAAATGAACTCTCCACCTCGATCAGTCCGAAGACATTTAATCTCATACCCACTTTGCTTCTCTACAAAGGATTTAAAATGCAAAAACTTTGTGAAAGCTTCTGATTTCTGTTCGATGATATAGACCCAAGTCATCCTTGTAAAGTCGTCAACAAAGAGTAGAAAAAATCTTTTATTTGCCAACGAAGGTGTTCTTGTTGGACCGCATATGTCTGAATGCACCAATTCAAGAGGTGCATTAGCACTCCAGGCTGTTTTTGGAAATGGGAGACGATGCATTTTCCCGTAAATGCATCCTTCACACACATCTTCATTATTTTTAATTTCTGGTTGTCCAACAACCATACTTTTCTGCTGCAATAATTGTAGACTTTTGAAGTTCAGATGGCCAAATCTTAAGTGCCATAGATGGGTGTCTTCTGGAGTCACACTCTTCCAAGCAATATGAGTTTTCATGTTGAGAGGGAATAGATTATTCGAAGTCATCTTCACGACAACAACTTGATCTCCAGTTTTCTTATCAACAATCTCACATTTTTCATCATCAAAAATCAACTTATAGCCATTTTTCATCATTTGTCCAACACTCAAGAGATTTTGGGAAATATGAGGAGAGTAATGGACGTCTTCGATGAGCTTTTTACCTTTGTTGGTGTGCACAACAACTTCTCCTTTTCCTTCAATTTTTACATGCTTCCCATCGCCAAGTTCTACATGAGAGGCATAACTTTCAAGTTTCTGAAACTCCTTTTGATTTCCAGTAAGATGGTTGCTACATCCACTATCCAAAAACCATGTTGAACCAGTTTTTTCAACATCCATAATAGAGAGGAACAACTTATTTTCTTCACCCTGAGTGGTAAAATCCTCTTCTGCCGTAAAATTAGCTGCTTTCTTTTTTTCACCACTATCTTGATTCTTTTTGAACCAGCAATCTTGATCAGAGTGATTAGGAATTTTGCATCTAGTGCATTTCCACCAACAATCTTTTGATTCATGCCCAGATTTATGACAGACAAAGCATTCCGAATCAGAGTTACTCGATTTTTGTTCTGATCTAAAATCTTTCCTCCCTCTGCCTTTGCCTCCATTTGGAGAATTTCTTCCACAGCCTCTGTTTGGGAACTGACCACGAGATGAGCCTCCACGACCTTGCTGAAAAGGCTTTTTTGAAATATTTGTTTTTGCTTGGAATGCTTGCTCCAGAGGTTGATTGTTATATTTGCTTACTCTCTGCTCGTGTGCTTCTAAAGATCCCATAAGTTCATATTGAGTGAGCTTACTGAGATCTTTAGTCTCGGTGATAACAACAACAATATGCTCAAATTTTTTAGGAAGACTCCTCAAAATTTTCTCCACGACTTTCTTCTCTGGAGCGGTATCGCCGCAACTTTTAATTTGATTGATAATCTCTGTAACTCTAGAGAAAAAATCCTTCACGAGCTCATTTTCTTTCATTGACAGGTTGTCAAATTGACTCCATAAGGATTGTAGCCTAATGGTAATCACTTTTTCACATCCTTGAAACTCTATTTTCAGAGTTTCCCATGCTTCTTTCGCCTTTTTTAAACCAAAAATTCTAGGATAGATGGTTTTACTTACACCTTGTTGAATGATCCTTAATGCTGTTGCATTCTTCTTCACATCCTCTTTGTAGTCCTTGGATTTTTGTTGATCTGGTGAATCGTCATAGCCTTCGTCGACTATATCCCATAGATCTTGAGAAAGGAAGATGGTCTCCATTTGAGAACTCCAATAATCGTAGTGTTCACCATCGAAGATTGGAATCTGACTTGATGTGTATGAAAAAATAGAATTTGTAGTCATGATGATAATAAACCTACGCTCTAGATACCAAATCTTTTGGATATTTTGAGTGAAGCTATTTTGGAGAGTAGGATAACTACGACAAAGCTACAGCTCTTGCCTTGATTTTAATTGATATTTGTTGTTGTGTTTGATCCATCTACATACATGGGTATTTATAGTAGATGAATACAACTTAGGAGATGCATGAATATCTAGATACATATGAATCTTAATAAATGAGGAACAACATTTACTAGAGGACTGTTTCAGATTCCTAGAACACAATCAATGAATTTCATGGTGGTGTGAATCTAGATGATTGCAAATTACTCTTCAACACTAATGAGTTCATCCAATCATATGGACCTGGTATCATTGGCTTCTTCGATAGCTGCAACCTTGTAGGCAAACTTCTTCAGAAAGGATCTGAGAACCTTACAAACAAGCTTCTCATTTGTCATCCTTTCTCCGTAAAGCTTTCGTTGCATATACTAAGCTTTGTATTGAACTGTCCAAAGCTTTATGACTTACCCATGCAATGATTTTCAAATCTTGTGGTGGGATTTTGAAGTTTAGATAACATCACGGTGTTAGTACCTTCGAAGGTAGTCTCCAACATATTCCATGCATCCTTTGCAATCTCACAAGTTGATAGAAGACTGAACGTATCCATATATCAACTGCAGCAAAAATAACATTCAAGGCTTTGGAGTTCATAGTGTACATTGTTTTGTCCACGTATGTCCACTTGCTTATCGGAGTAAGAGAGTTTTTCTTTCTTTCTCCGTTCTGGATGCATCTATCTTACCGTGACACTGTGTCCAGCAAGATTATCAATTGATTTAAGAAACGCGCTCAAATCATTGCTCTCCAATAGGAATAATTGTTACTTTCTAGCAATGAAGGTCATACTGTTGAACCTTCTTCCTTCATGGAACTCATCTTCACACAGCAAAAGAAAAACGCACAGAGACTAGCAAACTTATATTTTTTTTTGCTTGTTGAATAAGCGACTTGATATAATGATGCCAATTGAAATTGCTTAAGTTGTGCGCAAATGTGTGGTGTTATTTATACGTGTTCAGTTAAGTGCTAGAATAATATAATGAACAACTATATGAACAACAAATAAAATCATAAAGCAACTAAAGAATGCACGTATTGATAACACACTTCGGTTAACAACCTAATCTGGGAGCCTTGCCCGGTGAGAAATAATCTGCTATTCTAGTACAAAAAGTACTCAAGTGCTTACACGTAGAACTCCCATCACACGTCACCTTTTCTCTCTTTCGTACCATCTTTCGTGAATTATTGAAGTGCAAGATCCCCTCACACCCTAAATTCGTCAAACTCTCACAAGTAAACTCTTTCGAGCTACTTCTAAGTAATCATTCAAAAACTTAAGTGTTAGATTAAATAGTTAAACACTTAAAAGCTAGACTTCACATAAACATTGAACACTAAAGTGAACAACTCTAGCTAACACCAAAATCCATAAGCTTAAAACACGTAGAGCACTAGAAAATATATAGCTATATATTCGCACTTGGTCAACACACAAATTGTGATTTGCATCGTCTCTATTTATAGAGCACTAAACCGTCTCTATTTCGAAGAAGAAAGGTAGTTTCCTTGTTGAAGTCGGAGTTCGATCTTGATTTTTTCTTGTTGGCATGTCAGAATCCTCCATAACTCTTCAAAGGTATGTCTCTAGCAAGGGGGCACACTTGTGTTAGACGGTTTAACGGATCCCTTGCGTTAGACGGATATTATTTGACCCAAAAAGTGGCCCCCCTCCTTTTTCCTTTTCTTTTGATTTTTTTAATAGTCTCTCTCCCTTCCCCTCTTTTCTTTGATATTCCATTTTTTTTTGGCACAATCGTGCTCTCTCTCTTTTTATTTTTTTGGCAGAAACGGCTCCAGTTTCTTTTTTTTTCCTTTTCTTTACCAAAAACGTGCTCTTTTTTTTTTCTTTTCTTTAGCAAACACGTGCTCTCTCTCTCTCTCTCTCTCTCTCTCTTTTTCTTTTTTTTTTCTTTGGCAGAAACATGCTCTTTTTTTTTCTTTGGCAGCTTTTCTGCCCATACTTCACTACAATAGTTAATGATACTTTTCTTTCTAATTAGTGATACTTTCTTGTGCAATTAGTGATACTTTTCTTTCTAATTCGTGATACTTTCTTATGCAATTAGTGATACTTTTTTCCATAGTAATGAGACTCCACCTCATAGGTAATGATACTTCAACCCATAAATAATGATACTCATATGTGAGTTAATGATACTTCACATCATAAATAATGATACTTGAGGTTTTGATACTCCACTCATACTTAATGACATTTATCTATTCTTGATTCGATAATTAATGTTTAATCATCAATAATATCATATTATACTCCGATTTAATGATATTTCATCCATAATTAATGATACTTCACATCACAGTTAATGATACTTCACCGGATATATATATATATATATATTGAATGATACTTCACCGGATATATATATATTGAATGATACTTCACCGAATATATATATCGAATTGAATTAACTTAATTTTTTGAATTAATTTATTTTTTTTATCCGGCGTCTGCACTGCGCTCGATACAAAATAATTATTTAAAACAAAAAGAAGAAAGTTAAAAGTAACGAAAAGAGGAACAAAGAAATAAGAAAAAGATAAAAAAAGCAAAAAAACTGGTCTGCCCGCGCGCCAGAAAAAAAAAATTCTGCCACAGGACGTGTCGATCCCTCCAGTGACATATCGCCAATTGGACCACTGAGGCCCACATATGACGATGATGATCCTCCAGACCGTCCAGCTCCTCCACCTGAAGTACCGCCTCGCTGCATCTGAAAAATCATATGAACATTAATTTAGAAATGTAACAAATGCCAACGATACTAAGTAGTTGAATAATAAAACATCTATTAAATAAGAAATAAACATTAATTTAGAAAACCTGACACATTAATCATCTATTTCATCATCAACACTAATATTGTCATCTGATAAATCGATCTCTGGTTCTATATCTTCTTCTTCATCATCATCTTCTTCTTCATTGTCTATTACACCACCATCTGGATGATTTGGTATCGGATCATCATCTATTGTGAGAGTATGCAAACCATCAACTTCATCCTCTTCAAAGGATGAGGCTATAATTGTATTATCATCTTCTGATGATACTTCAACATTAGATCGGGCCTTTATTTTGCAAACTGCCCACCAATCACTTTGAGAGCGATTATAACTGGGTATTCACAATAACACACCTGGATTGCTTGTTTAGCAAGAACAAATGGATCAGATCCTGAATACTTACGCTTATGATTTATAGAAACCATTTTGTAGTGAAGATGCACATTTGTTCCGTGTGTTGATGTATCAAACCACTCACATTTAAAAAAAAATTGTCTTCTTAATAGGCAGACCAGTGTATTCCAACTCAATCACCTCCACTAATCGCCCGTAATATTCAATGTGTGTGCTTTTAATGCAGACTCCACTGTTCATTGAAGCTCGCTATGAGCCGTGGGCAATCGTGTGGAATTTGTATCCATTAATTAAATACACAAGATAGACATTAACAGAACGAGAAGGCCCGCTTGAAAGATCACACATGAGCTTGTTAACCTTATTAGTTGGATCTGGTGCCTGTTATAACAGAAAATTCTATATTATGTTACAGTTGGTCAGGTACTGTCATATATACGTTTTCTATTTAAATATAAACTTACATATTTGGCGAACCAGCTTGCAAATTTTTTATCCATTCATTTATCAATATCTTCCGTTAAGATATTCGAGCATATTGCTTTCAATTGGTCAACAAACACACTTCATAAAATTGAGCATAGATTAGAATTTTGTAGAATAACAAAATCACACATTATACAGTACACTACATACTTACGTTATGTATGGTTCAACTTCTGGACAATTAAGTAAAACGTAAATCTGTGTTGCAGTGTACTCATTCTCTGTCAAATATCTCTTGGACATTTTTCTAGACGGTCGACCATGCTGTTTGAAAATCGATATATTTGTTGCACTGTGATCTGTTACGTCTCCAAGACCCTCATAATTACGAGGCATATTTCTATGTCTCGTTTTCACAAAATCCTCGAAATAATATGAACAGAATGTTGAAACTTCCTCCACCAAGTAAGCATTGCAGATTGAGCCTCCAACTCGTGCTTTGTTTCGGACGTTGTTTTTCAACTTCCTCAAGTACCGTTCGAATGGGTACATCCATCGATACTGTACAGGCCCAGCAAGTCTAGCTTCATCAGCCAAGTGGATAGGTAGATGCTCCATCGAGTCGAAGAAACTTGGTGGAAAAATGCGTTTAAGTTTACATAATATGATCGGAATAATTTCATGCAACCGACATACATCATCTAAAATAGTATATAAAAATTACAATAGCGCTAATTTTTTTCAAAATTTCGGCAGCACCTATGTGAATTTTCTAGTCCCAAGTTCTCGACTCTACGCTAATTGATATATGTTCTTCTAATCGATTCATACCAACAATACCAACAAACACCAACAATGTTATAATCCATCAATTAAATATAAAAATAAAATAGCGCTAATTTTTTTCAAAATTTCAGCAGCACCTATGTGAATTTCCTAGTTCCAAGTTCTCGACTATACGCTAATTGATCTATGTTCTTCTAATCGATTCAGAACAACAATACCAACAAACACCAACAATTCAATAAAGAGAGATCCAGGGGCCCTCATCCCATTCAAATTAACGCAAAGTAACAAAGAGGGATCCAGGGGCCCTCATCCTATTCAAAAATAGCATGATAATTGCATAAATAGCATACTTAGCATAAATTACTCAAATAAATTTAATAAAAATGGCATACTTAGCATGATAATTGCATAAATAACATACTTAATTAGCCTAAATTGCCCAAATAAATTTAATATAATTGGCATGATTATTGCATAAATTTTACATACTTGGCATACCTAGCATATTTATAATCATAAGACAAATAAATGCTACATAATTTATTGTAAACCTACTAACTAACCTCGTATCAGCAGCAATGTCACACAATGTGTAAAAGTCAGGAACGAGCAAAACTGTAAATTAAAGAACTTGTTAGTTGTCGTTTATATAAAATATTTTGATGTGAGAAATCCACCACATCGTATTTACAAATATAAGTCTACAAATTGATATATATCTATCCGAGACTTATATATATATATAATTAATAATTATTTTGCCTCTTTTTGATGATTACTAGAGTTTTTTTTGTTGTAAATTACATATATATGCGATCACCTACTATTTTTTTGGTAATAAATTGATTTTATTTACCAAATTTGGGAATTTGGTCAATAGATCCATCAAGTCTCGGGCCTATGTAATTAACTAATCTTTTTTTAGCAAGAAACATCAAGAAATTAAGATGGACAAATTTTGACTAATACAAATTATCAAAATTCATCAAAATTTATCAAAATCAAATCAACAAAATTCATCGAAATCATCAGCGAAATTCATCAAAATCAAATCATCAAAATTCATCAAAATTCACAACAGCAACATAGATCAACCACAACAACACCCTAAATTTCTCATAATAATAATAATAATAATAATAATAATAATAATAATAATAATAATATTAATAATGATGATGATGATGATGATGATGATAACGATAATCAGCAGTAACAACAATAGCAACAGACAACAATGAAGAGGAAGAAGTAGCAACAACAACAGCAGCAATAGACAACAAAGAAGATGAAGAAGAAGCAGTAGCAAAATCGACCATTATCATCATCAACAAATCATCACCAATACAATAGCAATAATATCACAAAATAAATTTTAAAAAAATGCAAAGAGACAACAGAGAGTTAGAGAGAACAGAGAGAGGGAGAGAGACAGCAGAGAGAGAGCAGAGATATGGTTGCGGCGAGAGAGAGGGTTTCAGAGAGAGAGAGAGAGAGCAGAGAGAGACAGAAAGAGGAACACAAAGAGAGAGACGGAGAGAGGGAGATAGAGATTTACCTATTTCCTAGTGGTGGCGGAGCCCGTCTGTTGCGGCGGCGGCATCGCGGTGGATGTGGGTTGCAGCAGTGGAGAAAGGGCGGTGGAGAGGGTATCGCGGTAGATTAGGGCACGAGGCAAAGAGAGAAAGAGAGAGAGTCTACACCACCCGCACAGCCTAGGTTGCCTCCTACACGGCCTAACCCTCTAGCACAGCCGCCTAATGTAGCCTCTCCACGAGCTCGTGATGTTTGATGTCACAAATGCCGAGGATGGGGCCATTTTCAGAATCAGTGTCCAAACCAGTGCGTTTTGTTCATCACTGAACAAAATGAGATCGAGTCAGCCAGTGAGGATGAGCAAGAATAGCCCAAAGGCGTCTCCAAGGTTGAAGAAGAGTCACCTATTGTCGAGCCAGAAGAAGAGGAGCCCGAATTTGCTCATGTTAGTCTTGTGTCTATCCACAGTTTCAGCATAATTCAAGACAATGAGCAACAAGATCAAAGAGAGAATATTTTCTATGCTCGAGTTGCCATTCAAGACAAGATGTGCTCAAAGAAAAGAGGGGAGATCCGCGTCAACAGATCAAGGGCTTAGTCAATATGCAGTTGATAAGCTTGGACTAGTCGCGAAGAAGCATCCAAAGCCATACAAACTGCAGTGGCTTACAGATCGAGGGGAGATCCGCGTCAACAGCCAGGTAAGTGTTGAATTTTCCATAGGTAAATATTCTAATGCAATTCTTTGCAATGTTATTCCTATGGATGCAGCTCACATACTTTAAGGAAGAACGTGGCAATTTGATCGACAAGTTGTTCATGACGGGTTTGCGAACACCTACACTGTTTCGCGAAACGAGCGAACTTCAATACTCAAGCCGCTGTCCACTAAAGCCGTTGCCAAGGATCAACAAAGGATGCAGGAGAAGTTCAAAGAAGAGAGAGCAAAGGTAGCAACCCTCGCGGCCAAGTTCACTATCGTTGCTGATCCACCTCCGGCTGAGCCTTCACCAACGGCAACGGCCCATGCCTTTTCCATCACCAAGACCATTCCTAAACGGCTCTATTTTGATTCCTTAGCACATGAAAATTCATCTGGATTAGCTGTAAATGAAGATAAAGTTCGCAGTCTCTTATTTTCTGTCAAAGAAGTCGACAAGGCAATTAACACTGGTATGTCTATTGTGCCAATAACATATAAGAACAATGCTACTAATGTGTTTTCTTTGCCTAGTGTTGTGCAGCCAATGCGAGACAAGTTCGAAGTACTGATCAAATTCCATTCTGCAGTAGTTTTGCAAAAACGTCCAGCCTCCTACACAAGTTCTGAAGAAATGAAAGAGAATGAACAATCAGTCCAGTTTTATCTACAAGGGACGCATGTTGCATGGCATGGACGAGGACCTGATCTAACTGACATGGATTTATTTGGTGTGTATAAAAGTTCTTCCATTTTTAATGTCACTAATTTCTATCCTTTTTCTGCAGTTGAGTTCGCCCAAGATGAAGCCTTGAATTCGAGGACTTTAGTATTTAATTAGATCATAGTATTTAATTATTTGAGTCAGTTTTTATTATTTATTTGATGTAATTTTCGTCCTATATTGTTTAGGTTTGACTAGAATTGTATTTAAGGTAATTTCCTACCTTGAATAGAATTCTAGTTTAGGTATTTTTCTAGTATAGTTAGAAATCCTTTTTGGATCAAATTTTTAGGGCTTTTTATTCATTATTTTCGTGCATTATTAACCCTATAAATAGGGGAACCATGTTACATTGATATTTTAGACATTATTGATTAAAATTGCTTTTGCATTCAATTTGTGTCTCAACCGTTTAAAGCTTTTGATTGTTTTCTGTCGAAAATCATCATTCTTGAAGTCTAGCGATTTCAAGTCTTATTTCAAGGGAACATTCTAATTCACATGAGGAATTAGGGTGAACTCGCTACGAAAAACAACTTGGAGATTCATTTTCGTCATACAAGATACGTAGGGGATTAATCGGGTTATAATTCACAACAATACCACCTTCGACCTTCATCAAGCGACATCCTACATCATCCATCATCATAACATCCTCCCACATCCAAGACCTGATCGTGTGTTGATCGTAAGGGTTCGGTTCCATACACGTCCAATTCATCGTGTTTTCCATCAATACCGAAAGTCCTTTACATCCTTAACATATCCTATCTTCTCTAGCCATTCTTAACCCATAAATCATGTGTTACATTTTTGTGTCGTAGTCTAAGAATCGTAATTAGGTATAGTTTCTTCCTTTATATTAGTTCGAGTCTTATTCTTATTATTTCAGTTTATTTTTGGTTTATTGAGCATTAGAGTAGGATTGAGTCCTTCAATGGTTGATGTGTTCTTTCCTAAAAGTCTTCCGCACGTTCTCGTATCCTGTACAAATTGTCCGGGTTACATCAGAGAGAGAAAGGAAGGGAGAGGAAGAGGGAGAGCGGCGAGGGGGACGGGTGGCGGGTGGTGGTCGTACGGCGGAGGCGATTTCTGCAAATTTAGGGGAGCGGCTGTGAAATTAGAAAGGGGAGACGAAAGGAACTGTATAATCGCGATTTAACGACGGACTAGCGACATCTCTGTCCGTCGTTAATTTAATTATTTTAATTATTTAAAACCGGAAAATGTTAACGATGGACTAGGTCCATCATTAAATAATATTATATTTTTAAAAATAAATCGGAAAATGTTAACGAAGGACACTGTCCATCGTTAAATAATAATATATTTATTAAATTAAATTAGAACTAATGCTAACGACGGACTCTATCCGTCGTTAGCTCTAACGACAAATAGTATGTTGTCAGTCCATCATTAAACGAAGGCGGAAATCAGCCTCGCCATTTTTTCCCCTTGAAACTGTAGCAACGGACAGTCCGTCGCTAAAGACGATCCGAAAATGTTCCATCGCTAAGTCCGTCGCTAAAATGCGAAATTCTTGTAGTGTTAGAGCTATATTGTGAGCAAATAAGATAATATATATAGTTGGTTTTGTTCACACATCTATATCAATCTCTTATCACCTCTAGCAAACAAATTCTTAAATGAAAAGTTTCAATAAGATTTTTTTTAAAGAAAAAAGGAATATTGAATACTACCCTAGATCGGTCGACATTCCATATTCAACGATTTTTTTAATAACATTTATTATAAAAATAAAATTTATAGTAGTATAATCAATCCTAATTAACATTTATTGCTAAAAATTGAAATATTTAAAATGTATATACTACAATAATTATGGAATAATATACCAAATAATCAATAAATTATACTAACCAAAAATAAAAATTAAATATTAAAAATTAAAAATTAATTATAAAGTTTAATTGGGTAGAATAAATTTTAAATAATAATCATAAAATTAAGTTAAATCAAAACAAATTGAATTTGAAGAGAAAAATAGAAGAAAAACTAATAAAATTTATAGTTAAACACAAAGTGGGATAAAGAAAATTTTCTAGAGGATCTCGTTTGGTAACAAATGAAATCCTCTATCCAACTTTTACTATCCAATTTGGTATTCCATTTTAATTTCTATGATATTTTCATCCATATTTTTTCTTCGAATTTAATTTGTTTTGGTTTAGTTTAATTTTAGAATTATTATTCAGGGTTCATTCCACCCAATCAAGGTTTATATTTATTTTTTAATATTTATTTCTTATTTTTAGTTAATATAATTGATTAATAGGGTTGATTATTTCAAAATTTGGGTGTATAATTTTTTAAAATCTTATTTTTTAGTAATAAATGTTAATTATGATTCGTTATAATATAATAAAATTTATTTTTATAATAAACATTTTTAAAATATTAAATTTCATAGTGGGACATGCAATGTGGACTAGAGAATTTTATCCCGTTTGGTAGCGGATATCGTTATGAGCTAATTGTTAAAGATTTATTACAAACTTTTCTTGTGGAAATAGATAAAAGTAGATAAAAGTAAATAGTAATTTGGAAAAAAGAAATTTAAAAATAGGGAGTTTTCTGGGCAATTTGAACTATAACACACTTGGTCCCCACACCCAATCATTGGCTCAGTGTACTTTTGTCAAAATATATTCAATACACAACCCAACCTCTGAAACCCTAAGCCACGATTAAATTTAAATGGGTCACGATTAATTGAAAAAAGTAACGATTAAATTTCTAAGCAGCCACGATTAATTGAAATGAAGGCCTCGATTAAGTTTGATTAATCATGGCCACAATTAAATGACATGAAGTCCTCGATTAATCGTGGCTTTTTGTATGATCCACGATTAATTTTACAAAAAGGCCACGATTAATGTTTAGAAATAATCATCGCTTTTTGTATGATGCACGATTAATTTTATAAAAAAAACCATGATTAAATTGAATGATCCATGATTAATGGAGGCAATGTATTCCATTAATCATGGATCATTCAATTAAATTGAGGTTCATCATTAAAAATTAATCGAGGATTTTTTTGTTATGAGCCAAGATTAATCGTGGCTTTTTTGTCTCCCGGATTAGTTGTGGCTTTTTTGTTTAAATTAATCATGACTTTTTTATTGAATGCATTTATTTCTTGTGTAAATGAGGTAGCTATTGATCTTCATTAAATAAAAAGTAGGGAAAGGTAGAAATTTGTTGACCGAATTCAATACATGTTTTTATTATTGTGTAAGGAGGTTGGTAAATTTTTTTAATAAATAGACATGAACACCCGAGCTTATTCACACTACAATAAAAGTTAGAGATTTTTTTTGAGCAAGGGGGGAAAAATAATTTTGAAGCAAGGGTGCGAAAGTATTTTCATCAAGAAAAAAGTAGTGCACGAAAGTTTCCATCATTTTTTAAAGGTACATTTTGAACTGTCCATTTTTGTGAAATTATTTTGTAAATATTTCTTATTTTGATTATATTGCATATGTGCTGTTAGAAAATGGGCGAGAGAGAAAGATTTGCATGTCGTAGCCTTAATAGTAGACTTTAAAAGCTAATTATTATGTTAATAATAGCTTATATTATGTTAATTGTGGCTTATTATGTTAATCGAGGCTTATATTAAATTAATCGTGGCATTTGAAAATAATCAAGGATAATTTAAAATTAATCATGGCAATGTTTAAACTTAATCATGGATAATTTAAAATTAATCGAGACTCATTTTATATTAATCGATGATTGTTTAGAAACAATCGTGGCTATTTGTAAAATTAATCGTAACTTTTTTAACTTAATCGAAGTTATGTTTAATATTAATCGTGACTTATGAAATTAATCGTGGCAATGTTTAAAATTAATCGTGGCCTTTATAAAAAATTAATCATGGTCTTTAGATTTTAGGATTTAAGGTTTAATCGTGGCCTTTATTAATCGTGACTTTGTTTTTTAAAAATTAATCGTGGCTTTTAGGGTTTAGGGTTTAGGGTTTAATCATGGCTTTTTAGGATTTAGGGTTTAGGTAATTAGGGTTTAGGGTTTAGGGTTTTAGGGTTTAGTGATTAGGATTTAAGGGTTTAGGGTTTAATCGTAGCCTCATATTATGACTCGTTGCATTATTTATAAATTGCAGATGGTTAGACGTCGCATTATTGTACGACACAGTGGATGATGAGAGAGATCAGAATATGTAGATGGGGACGAGCAACTCATGGTGATGTCATCCGATAAGCTGTGTTTTAGCTCACTGGTGAGAGAGGTTCACAAGTTGTTACGGACTGATCCAAGCACGGTGGAGGATGAATTATTTTATCTAACGGGCACCAATACCGGCAGACGGATCAGAGCTTCTTTGCAAGATGATGGAGATTTGCTGGATCTGCTTCTTTGCAAGAAGAACAAGAACAAGAAGAGGAGAATGTTAGAACGAGGTTGATGGAATAATTGTTGACAGAATTTTGTGGATGGATTCGTTCTTCTGATCACACAGACACATTGTTGGGACTGATGAGAGCCGTATCGTCATCTACTACTGGTCTTCCGTATAGAGCCGACAGGGCTTTGAGTGATTAGGTAGTTCTCCTTGCAGATTTAGTCATTGCGGGCCCACTGTCTTGGGGTGAGCGATCAGCAGCACAGACAGATACACTGCATGTATGAGCCATTTTTCGTATAAAGGATGATCTGTCTCTGGCCATTGAAATTTATCACATGCAGAATCGAGTTGAGTATGCTGTGTATCAATCAAACAAGACACGAATGGGCTATATCTGCATGCGTGGTAGTGATTGTCCGATCAGGTGCTTTATCGTTGTTGATGGACATATGTGGAGAATCTACAAGTTCAACGGCACCCACACATGCCATCTTGATATTAGTCGAATTGTTCCGCGCCAGGTTCCGGCACGAGTGATTGTGAAATATTTCGCGTGTAAATTGGTGAAGGAGAGGACGGTTCTAAAGCCGAAAGAGATGCTGGCGGATCTTGTCCGTGAGTTCGGCATCCATATCGATTTTTATCTCCGGTTATGTGCTTGGAGCACCCGCTATCTAGATAGCAGACATCTTTAGTCTTTTTCTTAGATAGGATGCTCTTTTCCTGCAAGAACAATGATTAGTTTTTAGGTATTCGTTTAATATCGGGTCCGGGTTGGTTAATCAGGTATTTAGGAATCTACATTTGCCTAACTTTTGGCTTTTCCTGGTTCAATGATCCATCAGACTTAGATCTTTTGATCACTCTCAGACTTTTGTTAACTCTTCTTCTTTGAGTTGAGTCCGTTGATCGGTACCTGCGATGTACGTTAGGATAAAACAGTTTAACTAATATTCTTTTATTTTGAGCCCTTGGTACCTTTTGCTCTGGCCAGTTCCTTGTGTTCTTCACAACTCTTGTGTTGCTCCTGCTTAGATAATACCTTGGATCATTTCTGTAATTCAGATATTCATCACAGTTCTTCACAGTTTCTTGTGTTGTGTTCTTCACAGCACACAAGCAATTTATAGAGGTTCGAAGCTTAAAATTCTACGTCCTCTCTTCCTAACTGAAAAGGACAATTCACTATGCAATGGTAAAGTTTCTTTATTACAATTACACAATGAAGACAGGTTGAACTTGGAAACGGCAACTCTCGCAGAGTCACGGTCGCCTTTTCAACTGGGGTTGTCCAAAAAATGGCAGTTCTTGTAGAGCTATGGTCTCCTCAGCCGGTTTTGGCAGCTCACACTTGCAGTCTCTAACTGCTCGCTAAGGAGTTAGGTGCTATTGTCCATCTTTACAAGATTTTAGATCTCTTTCGATCTTCAAGAATACAGTCTTGAAACTGGTATCAACTGATGTGCTCCTTAAACTTGAGCTGAGTAGTTGATCGTTGAATATCTTGAACTAAGAAGCTTGCTCTTGCTGATTTTTTCAGCTAGATGATCGATTGTATCTTTAAGATCTTGTTCTCAGTTGGGACTTTCACAGCTTTTGACAATGCTTGAAACTTGATCTGTGGGGGGGGGGAAGAAAGCTCGGTTGTGAGTATCTGTAATATAGCCAGAATTAGAATGGTGAAAGTCTTAAGATCTTCTTCATTAATATTAGGATCTCTAGTTAAGCATTAACTTCGGGAAGCTCCAATAGGCAGATTTTCAGCCGCTTTGTTTTCAGTTCTGGGCTCCAGTTGGCAGTTCTCCAGCTGCTCATCTTTCAATTCTGGACTGGTCCAATTGGCAGTTCTTCAGCTACTCAGCTTTCAGTTCTGGACTCTAGTTGGCAGTTCTGTATTTGGCAGCTTGGTTTGGCTATAGCTTCAATTGGCTGTTCCTCTGAGCTCTTTTGCCAGTTTGACTGATCTCAACTTTTTGGCTAGTTGGTCAGTTCAGCTGGTCTTATTTTAAGCTTATTTTCCAGTTCAATTGTTCACAAACTGTTGAAAATTTTGTCAGTTTGACTGGTCTTATTTGAACTTGGTCAGCAGTTGGTGTTGAGCTTGCTAACTTTAGTTCTGACTATCAGCGATTGATTTGACTCTTGGCTTCAGTTCGGCTGATATTTGATTGTTAGCCATCAGTTGGATGCTTCCAGTCTTCAGTTTAACTGACTTGTTGTCAGTTTCTTTAATCAGGATGATTTGTCTTCTAGCTCGATTGACTTGGCTGTCAGTTTGATTGAAGCTGATTTGTCTTTTGTGCTTTAACCCTCAGTTGGGTTATTTTCTGACTGGTTGATGCATCCTTTCAGCTGGGTTGATCATGGTCCAATGTGGTTGACTTTTGCTTCCGCTGAGCTGTTTTTTTGGAGTCTCTTTTTGGTCAGTTTTATATTTCCAGCTTGGAACTCCTGCAGTTTTTCAGAAGATATTTCTACATGCTTTTACATTTCATCAAAATCAAAATTAGGGTTTTCTTGATAATTTTTCCTAACACGCTTCAATATTTGTGCATATTAGTCAATTAATTAGATGTACTCACCGGTGAAAAATAATTCATGAAAAGATAGAATTCAAGATATGCGTATTTGAAAAAACTCACCACTTGAACGAGTATTGCATCATGATCATTATAAATCTTCGCATGCATGCTTTGGAGTAATAACGTGTGTGATGAATTGATCATTTGGAATGCACATATATTTAACAACAACAAAAAATTATTGTTAATTACTGGCCGATGCATTAATTTTTCCCCAAATGAAGTAATAATAATTATAATTTTATTTTATTGCATCTTTTACATTCATAAATGTAAATTAATTTTTGACCATCTTATATAAATATGTCCGACCATATAATTTTTATGGCTGGCACATTAGTTCACTCCAATTATAAACATGTATATAGTCAACCAACAAGAAATTATTCCAATTAACATTTTTAATTTTCAGTTAATATGGATGCTGTAGATCCAAAAAATCCACAATTGAATTTGATCAGAGTTTGGGCACCGACAATCTGTGTAGACAAACAAAAAGACGTTAGAGCGATGAACGCCAGAGGGGTGGCGTTCGTTCGCTCTACGACGCCCAAGTCAGAATTGAAATAAGAAGATTATTTTTGTGAAATAAAGTGGCAAGAAAAAAGAAAAGATGGATAGAATGATCAGATTTCGAGGTTGGACACGAGGTCAAGAATTTTGTCATATGAAGTGAGTGAATTGCTCTCCAATCCCCCCTCTCAAGTCTTCACTTACCAATATTTATAGAGCTTTCAACCTCCTTCCTATATTTTAGAGATATCTCTATCCTTATTAGGGTTTTGACGGAGTCTCTCTCTTATTGGCAACGGACTTTTGACTCGGTCATATGTAGTTTGAATTTTGCTCAACCTCATTTTCTACTCTAAGGCTTCGACCCCCCTGACTTCGACCTCTCGACCTCAAATGATCGTAGGCCTTAGTTTTCGGCCTTAGCAAAAAAAGGCCTCTACAATTAGCTCCTCATTACGTGATTCTTGTATTTCAAGGATCGGGTAATGAATGTCGATGTTCATTGGTCGTTACCCCGATTCAGCCCTAGGCTTAGATACTGATTCTATAATAGCTTCGGAGACGTACTTGGACGCGAATTTTGGGGGGAACTTACCGAGGCCGCGAAAGCTAAACTCGTGGAGCTCCACACCTGAAGGTAGGTCCTAGGGGAGCTTCCGAGGTCATGAGAGCAAACCTCATGGAGCTCCAGACCTGAAGGCAGGTCCTGAGGAGCTTCGGAGGTCGTGAGAAGGGTCTAGGGGAGCTCGAAGCTCCAGACCTGAAGACAGGTCCTGGGGGAGCTTCGGACTCGAAGAAGGGTCTAGGGGAGCTCGAAGCTCTGAGAGCAAGCCTCATGGAGCTCCAGACAGTGAAAACAAGTCTAACAAATCTCCAGACTTTGAAGACAAGCCACGAGGCTATGAGAGCAGGCTTGTAAAGATACTGAGGTCCTGAAAGGAAGCCTCTTCTGCAAAATATTCTTTTAGTACATGATTGGTTTGTTTGTCTCCTGCCACCATGGCTAGTGCCATACTCACCAGCTTATTTGTTAGTACATAATCATTGATCATTGCTATAGACACAAGATTTCTAGTTCTAGATCCTAATATGATCTCGATTATATTTATTGATTCATTAGAAGCTTGCATTCTTAAATCTATGATGTCACCACTTGATCTGTAAAAATGTCTGTAAGATAAAATCTACAACCTCTTCAGATTGCATTCCCAAAGCTTTCATAGCTTCCACGATTTTTATACCATTTTTATTGTATGTTGGTGTAGCCTGACATAAAACAACAAACCAACTCTCGCCGAAGAGAGAGCATGAGTAATACACACCAAGCATGCACAAAGGAGGCATCTCACAAAAATCATCAAGCAATCACCCAACAGCACAAGAGAGACATTGAGAGAATGCCTTAGCTAATCCAATTGAAGTGCTCACACATAATGGGGACCACGAGAGAGACAAATATTAAATTTAAAGGAAGAAAACAAGCATGAGGTGAATTTGTGCAGTCAGCTTGGACAACAAAAATGATTCTAGCACAAGATCTTTAAGTTTGACTTGTGCTCTCTAAACACGAGATTCTTTGGATTTAGAGTCTCCAACTTCAGATATCACGAGGTAGCCATCCCGTATAAGATATTCTATTAGCAAAATTTACAAGGTTAATAGCAAAGAGGGTCGACGCAATAGTAGCTCCGACACCAATAAACATGAAGAAATTGGCGATAGAGGGTGTTAATTAGCACTGATTTATGCTCAATCCCCACCAAAAAACAAAATCAATAATAAAAATAATACTCAAATGACAGATTATAAATCACTTTTCAGAGATGAAATGTATAAGAATCAACGAAATCACAATTATATAAAATACAAAATAGTAGAAAATTCCACAATAGAAGTGTCAAACTTAGTGAGTTCAAGGGAGATTTAACTATGATTTTTTATTTATATTCTATAGGATAATGAGAAGTTGTATAGTAGTTATTGAAGAGCAGATTGTGCTATAAATATGTAGGATTATTCATGGGGCAACTATATATAATAAAATACCCAAGCTCCTGTGGAAATAGCAGAATAAGGAGAACAGAAACTGTGCAAAGATGGTAACTATGGGATTGATAGCAAATCACAAAAATGTAATTCACTTAAGAATAGATAGAATAATACTCAACTATCTCATCCACAGAGAAATGAAAATTTAGATCCTATAATTACTCATGCAAATTGTTCTAGTCAAATGGAATTACACACTACTTAATCCGAATTAAGAACAACAATATTGGATATGGATTATAGATCTATTATTGCATGACATATTAATACGATTCACAAGTGGTCAATTTGTATCAAAGTGGGGTGAAAGACTTATACTCTAAGTAGTAACACAAGATTTCATAAATTGTTCGATCAAACAATATTATTATCTAAAGGCTAGACATGCATAAGAATAATATGAAAATCTTTGCGGAAAGCCTTAAAATTTTTAATATGTTATGTCAATTTAAATATTAGATAACTCCAAGTAACTAAGATAATGTGAGGAGAATTCTTGATACGATCAACATTCTTAACTCCTCGATCCGATTTTTCTCTCATAATAAGTGTATCATATCCAAAATATATGATTGGTTAGTTGTGAGTATGCCAACCAAATTGTCACCTGTGAACAAATTAGAGATAATTCATTAAACACCAGAATCCAAAAATAATACTTTACGTAATATAAAATTCAAAATGGACCACTGATTGTTTATTTAACAGCTTCGTATGGATTGTTTATCTGAATAACAAATTTTGAATCAAATAAAGATCATATGTTCAGATACCAAATATATTTTTCGCTAATGGATCCAAAATTTGAACAAAGAAATAGATGTTATTGCTTCATAATTGATAAAAGGAAAATGACAGATGCAGATACAATGAACTTCTAAATTATAAATACACACAGCCAAATAGTGATTCTAGTTAAATAGACACAAACCTGGCTTCATGTCACCAGTCGCACGACTAAGAATTCGGGAGCACCTGCAACAATGCAGTAGTAATCAATGGAACATTGCTCAGTTGAAGATACACAACTTCACCACAGCAACGACTCTGGTCTAGATCATTATTGGTCGAAGCAGCGGCGATGATTTCTGTGTTGATACCAAAGAGAGAGATGTGTAGAGCCACGTTAAGTCTTTCCCATGACATAACGATACTCTAGCAGAGGTTTCCAGAGTAGCAACGGGATGGTAGAACCCTAGTCATCGCCTTGGAAGAACGATTAAGCCCACTCGTAATACTAGATGAGGAGTGAATGGAGCCCGATCAATGTGAATCTGTAATGGTATGTCTGTCTTTCAGCGTCATCAGAGCGCCACGGTGGGCGCCAAATTGTAGATCCAAAAAATCCACAATTGAATTTGATCAGAGTTCGGGCACCGACGATCTGCATAGACAAACAAAAGGACGTTAGAGTGATGAACCCCAGAGGGGTGGCATTCGTTCGCTCTCCGATGCCCAAGTCAGAATTGAAATAAGAAGATTATTTTTGTGAAATAAAGTGGCAAGAAAAGAGAAAAGAGAGATAGAACGATCAGATTTTGAGGTTGGACACGAGGTCAAGAATGTTGTCATATGAAGTGAGTGAATTGCTCTCCAATCCCCTCTCTCAAATCTTCACTTACCGATATTTATAGAGCCTTCAACCTTCTTCCAATATTTTAGGGATATCTCTATCCTTATTAGGGTTTTGACGGAGTCTCCCTCTTATCGGCAACAGACTTTTGACTCGGTCATATGTGGTTTGAATTTCACTCGACCTCATTTTCTACTCTAAGGCTTCGACCCCCTGACTTCGGCTCTGAGACTTCGACCTCTCGACCTCAAATGATCGTGGGCCTTAGTTTTGGGCCTTAGCGAAAAAAGGCCTCTACAGATGCCATCTTAATATTCCGACTCGAACTACATAATTATTCAGCTTAACGCTAAGATAAACTGAAATTAAACAGGGCAATATAATTAACACTAGATTTCCGCTTGTGCAATGCACAATATCAGGACCATTCATGGTCTCAAATTCAATTATTACATTTTTAATGTAAGTGTGACATCTTCACATTTTATAGATAATATTTTAGTTAATAAGTTAATACTGTCTTTTTATTTTTCTGGCTATTTTTTATTTTTTATACAGGACAATTATTATTACAAATTTAAAAGGAGTTGTGTTGACAATATAATCAATAAAAAATATTTATTTGGACACACATGCATACATATGTATATACATACATGTTGTATTATAATATTATAATATATTTCAAATTACAAATATATATATATATATATTTATATATAATATTTCAAATAATTTCACAAATAATTAATGGGTAAATTACACTTTGATACCTATATTTTGGGCATTTTTTCAAAAATAACCCACTTTTCAAAATTAACAAAACAGCATCTACTTGTTCAATTTTTTACAAATCTAACATTAATCCATTTTACGACTCAAAAATCATATGTAATTGATTGTATTTTAATATTTATTGATTGAAGGGATTTATCTATTTGGTTGGGGAAATATGAATATTAAAATACAATCAATTGCAAATGATTTTCGAGCTATAAAATTGATTAAATGTTAAATTTGCTATATATATATATATATATATATGAAAAAGTGGGTACTGTTTTGTTAATTTTGAAAAAAAAATTGATCATTTTTTCCCAAAAATCATATGTAATTGATTGATTTTAATATTTATTAATTGAATGTGTTAGTGCCATATGCACTATAGTGTTTAAGATTGTCATTATCTAATTAGATATTATGGCAATTTCAAAAGAACACAAAAGGTTTTGGTTATTCATGTTTGAATAACATCTTCTGGACATTTCTGTGAACATTCCGCTGCCAATCTGATTGAAGATCAAGATATGTACTTAATCATGTTCAAAGAAATGATCATGTACATTGTTGTCCAGAAAGATTACAAAGAGACGTGCCATGCTAGATTCAAGGAGTTGAAGCTGCAGATTCAAGATGGACGTTTTAGAATAGAAGCTGCCTCGTTTGTGATGAAGATCAAGAAGGAAAGAAAGAGTTCTATTCAAGGAAGACAACTAAACTAGAAAAGTCCGATTTAATTAAGGAAATTATTTCCTTATAGAATCCTAGTCAAAATAGAACTTCTGATTACCTTGTTAAGGCTATAGTTGTTTCTTATAAATAGCCTGGGATTCAGACTAGTTTAGGAAACACAAGTTTTTACGAATATTCAAAAGGGGTAAGAGTTAAAAGACTTCATATTCGAAGCATATAGTATTCGGGTAGACTAGGTTTGATCGGTTAGATCGTTGTGTTTCTAGTCTGTGTTTGAAACTCACTTTCATACACACTTAGAGGAGTCTCGGGAGAGATTGCTTGTGGGAACTAGAGGGATTCTAGGTTGTGAGGGGAGCTCACAATTCAGTTTAGTGAAAGAGGTGGAATCAGGTAGAAAATAGGTCGAGTGACAGAAGTCTTCATGTAATAGCCTTTGTAACCATTCAACGGAGTAGTAAATTGTTTCTCATGAACTTGATAAGTCCCCCTAACGTAGATCAGTTGATCGAATAGGGTTACCAACCTCGTGTTCTTTATTTGCTTAAGTTTTTATATTCTGACCTTGCATGTTCACAACAATGTTCAAGTACATGATGATGAACATGATCGCCCAGTTTAAGTAATTTCAATTGGTACCAGAGCGGGTCGCCTTTGGTGTTAGTGCGAAAAGAATCCTGAAAGCTACATATCTGCGTGAAGGTTTTAGTTGCATTCCAGCCATGAGTGCAATCAAAGAAGAAGGATCTACGGTCAGACCACCACTACTAGAAGGCAACAATTATCCCTACTGGAAAGCTAGGATGAGGGCGTTTCTGAGATCACTTGATGAACTCGCATGGAAGAGTGTCACTAAAGGATAGAAAAAGCCAACTGTTGCCAGAGAAGGAAGAGATGTGGAGATTGAAGAAGGAGAGTGGACTGTGCCATAGAAGAACTAGTACAATGTCAACTTTAAGACGCTCAATGCAATATTCTCTGCAGTGGATCTTGAGATATTCAGTCTAATCTCAACGTGTGAGACTGCAAAAGCTGTATGGGATATTCTGAAAACTACCTTTGAATGGACTAGTTCTGTGAGGCTGTCAAGACTTCAAAATCTGACTTCAAAGTTTGAAAGTCTCAGAATGGAAGGATTTGAATCCATTGGTGAGTTTAATGCCAGATTAATGAGCATATCAAATGAAAGTTTTGCTCTCGGAGAACCTATCAGCAATGAAAGGCTTGTGAGGAAGGTTCTCAGATCTCTTCCAAAGAAGTTTGCCTACAAAGTTGCTGCCATAGAGGAAGCCAAGGACATCAAAAGTATCAGACTTGATGAACTGATGGGATCATTGAGAACGTTCGAGATGAATCTGGAAGATGAAGATAGCAGCTCAAGGAAGAAAGGTATTGCTCTTAAAGCTGAAATTTATGAGGATGTCTCTGAACATGTACAGAAATAAAAATATGTACTTGATTCAGAGACAATGAATAATATGGTTTTTATCACCAAAAACTTCAGCCGAATGCTTAAGAGAGTAAACAAGCAGTCTTCCAGAAGGTCAAACAACAGAAGATAACAACCTGGAACTTCTCAGCAAGATAGAAACTCTAACAGTGAGCAGAAAGAGTTTCAACCATCAAATTCAAATATAAGAATTCAGTGCAGAGAGTGTGATGGTTTTGGACACATTCAAGCTGAATGTGCCCACACTCTGAAGAAGAATAAAAAGAACTATAATACCTCTTTGAGTGATAATAACTCTGAAGAAAGTAGTAGTGAATCAGAGAAAGAGACCTATGCTTTTACAACAAAAGTCTCAGAGTTCCAGGATCCTTTCAAACTTGCAGAAAAAGAAGAAGACCCAGACAATGATGATGTCAGTCATGAGGAGTTTGTTCAGACCTACAAGGAGATGTATGAAAAATGGCTTGAAGTAGCTGAGATCAACAAAACTCTTCAATCTCACAACAAAGATCTTCTCATGGAAAAGAAGAAGTTAATCAAATCTGATGGAGAACAAAAGGTCATTATCCAACAGCAGAGGAGATTGAAGAACTAACTACAGAACTGAAGTCCATCAAAAGAAATATCAACATGCTGAACAATGGAGCTGAGACTTTTGATAAGATTCTTACTAACCCAGAACACTCTGGGAAAAGTCATCCAGGTCTTGGATACAATGGTGGAAAATCCAAGACAGTGTTTGTCAAAGCAAGTACAAGCCAGACAGTGCATGTATAACATAATGTTCAGTCCGTCCAGAAGAACATTAACAAAAAGATGACTGTTACTAATGGCAATAAGAAATGAATCATTTGCCACTATTGTGAAGAAAAAGGCCACATTTGACCACATTGTGAGAAGTATCTCTTTGATCTAAAAAGAATGAGGAGAAGATTTATAGCTCAACATTCCAGCAACACTCAGAAGAAATCAGCTACTCAACAAAGGAAGAAGCCTGCACAGAAAAAGTAATGGGTTGTCAAGCAGACCAGCCTAATTGCTCATACTTCCTTGAGAGTTGAAGATAAAAGAAGCTGGTATTTTGACAGTGGTTGTTCAAGACACATGACTGGAGATTGCTCTGTGATACAGAATCTGAAAGATTGCTCGTCAGACTTTGTTACCTTTGGAGATGGTAAAAGGGCAAAGTAATGGGAAAATGAGAGCTGATTGTTGAAGGAATGCCAAATCTTAAGAAGGCTATGCTAGTTGATGGACTCAAAGCTAATCTGATAAGTATCAATCAACTATGTGATGATAATATGACTGTAGTCTTCACCAAGGAAAGTTGCAGAGTTATGAATAAGAACAATGACTTATTCATGGAAGGAAAGAGATCAGCTGACAACTCTTATCAGCTACATGTTCCTGCACAATGTTCTTTAACATGTCAAAGAATATCTATAGAAGAGTCTGAGATCTGGCATCAGAAACTTGGACACATCAACTTTAGAAATCTCCAGAAGATCATCAGTAAGGAGATTATCAGAGGGCTGCCACAGATCAGTATTGACAGAGACAAAGTCTGTGGTCCATGTTAGATTGGGAAACAGTCCAGATCCCAACATAAAGAAGTGCAAGAAAGAACTTCCAAAAGAATTCTAGATCTCATTCATATAGATCTAATGGGGCCTATGGCTGTGGAAAGCTACGGAGGAAAGAAGTATGTGCTTGTCTGCATTGATGATTACTCAAGGTTTACTTGGGTTGACTTTCTCAGAGATAAGAGTGAAGCTTTCACAGCATTCAAGAGATTAGCTTGCAAGATCACAGGTTAGAAGAATGATCAGATTATCAGGATCAGAAGTGATCATGGCAAGGAATTTGAGAACCAGTACTTTGATACATTCTGCAGTGAGAATGGTATCAGTCATGAGTACTCAGCCCCCAAAACTCCTCAGCAGAATAGAGTTGTGGAAAGGAAGAACAGAACTCTTCAAGAGATGGCAAGAATCATGATTGCTGCTAAAGAAGTTGTTGCTATGTTCTGGGCAGAAGCTATCAACATAACATGCCACATCAGCAACAGAGTTCATTGATGAGTGCTTGAATTGCACTCATTTGCACTCAATAGCACTCGTTTTTGAGTGCATTTGCTATAGGTTTATGTATTTCTGTATGTTAATATTGTATATATTGTCTTTAATCTTTCATTTTGTTATAAGTGGTCAATATAGGATATTTTTGGGTTAATATAGTACAAATCAAAGTTGAATTGGGATTTAGATCATCAAAAGCCGCACAAGACTTGAAAATATGAAGAAAACCAATTGTTAGGCTCAGACACGGCCTAGAGATGCGACCCAACAAGGGTCGTGTTGCAGACCCCTCTGGGCACGGCCTTTGGGCTCAGGCGCAGGGCAGGTCGTGCCCCAGGGCCTCTACAACACGGCCTCCAGGCTCAGGCGGTCTACCCGCTTTTCAGCCACTTCAGGGACGTGTTTTCCTTTGTTCCACACACTCTCACTCACTCTCACACGCGATTTTCACTCTCTTTCAAGAAGAAACAAGGTAAGTTCTCTAAGATCCTCCATAACTTCACTTAAATTATACTCTATCATGAATTATATGCTTCTATTGTTCACATTTTGAGAAATTTGGAGAAAAATTCCTCTTTTGTGCCCTAGGAATGGGATGAATGAATTTGGTGTGAATCTTCCTTAAATTTTTCTTTCATTGGATGGAATGTACAATATGTTGCATGGGTATGATATGGGTGTTAGAATTTGGTTGGGATTTTGGTGAAATTTGATTGGATTCTTGATGAAATTGGGGCAAAAATGGGAAATTTGATTTTTCATATCAATTGTTTGTTTTTGTCTCCATTGTTGCTCATAAGAGGGGTGAATGCTTATAATACATGCACTTAGACAAGTATGATGAATTACATTGTGCTCATTTGAGAAAATTTTGCGATTTTGGTGGATAAATTGTTGTATTTTGTTCCTACCTAGTCTAAGTTAGCTAATGCAATATGAGGTGAAAGAATTGGTTGGATTTTGATGCATTTTGCTTGGGTTCATGTTGATATTGTTGGAATGGAGCATGGAAGCTCAATTTTGACAAATAATTTGTAGGCTATGATGTGAAATTGAAACCCTTGCTTGGAGTCTTTGCTACATTCTTGCACAATGAGCCTTTGTCATCTCCTAATTGGTTTGAAACTTGAGGATTAAATGTCTAAATTGGAGGAAATTTGAATGTTTGAGAATTGATGCAAGAATGTTGGTTTTAAATGGTATTTACATGCTTTATTCAACCCTAAATGTAAAGCTTTGCATTCAATGATAAGATACTTTGGGAAATAGCATGAATTTGATAAATTTTGGGGCATAAAAAGAGAGAGATTGAATATAGTAAACATGTGATGTTGCTATGTTGCTTTGGATATTGTCATATTGATCGTAATCCTCTTTTTGCTTAAAAAACTTATTCAAAAAAATCATGAAATTGTTGAATGCATGAGATATAAATGTGAGCATTCCTCTTTAATGTTGAATAAGCCCTCCCATATTTTGATATTGTCATCTTTAAAATAAGGGTATTTTATTTAACAAATTGCAAATTACTTGCATTTGTGGTTGGAAATTCATGATAATGCCAAGAAAAGGGAATTTGTTGTGGTGGATGAATGGAAAAAGAGGAGCTCTTTGTTGTTGATATTGTTACATTAAATGGAGCCCCCTTTGTCTAGATTTTTACTTACGATTGAGTTGGGTTAAAATCATGGGAAACAAGCATTGTTGTTGATAAATAATGTTGAAGAAGTTTGTTATTTAGTCCTATGCTTTTGATTTTGTCATATTTATTTGAAGACCTTTTACCAAACTCTCAAACTAACTTTGTTTAGTGTTGATCATGATTGATTGATTTTTGGAGCACATATGCATTTTGCTTTTGTTCAAGATATTGTCATATATGGAAGTAGGCATTTTGTAACATTTTAATTATGTGCCTCAAAATGAATTTTGGTGTTGGTACTTTGAAAAGTAAATCATGTCTAACATTTGCAAAAGGGGCATGAAGTTAAATGGATTTAAACTTCGATTCACCAAAGTTAATTGAGGAAGTGTGTTAGATTTTGTCATATGTTTTGAAACTTCAATTTCTTTGTTTGAATTTTAAGTTGGTTATGCCCCTACACTTTATGGATTCTTTTTCTTTTTCTCAAGTACCGTATTCCAAAAACACAAAGATGGCACCAAGAAAGGGAAGGAAGTCTACAAGAAGACAAGAGCCCGGATCCGACCCCGAAATAGAACAGGAAGAGGAACAGGAAGAAGAAGACCTCAGGATAGACGATCCCATGACATATGAGATTCACTTTTCAGAGGCATGGCACAGGACAAGTTGGGATAGACTCTTCCTATTAAGTGTGGCCACAACACGATTCGTGTGTTCCAACACCACAGATGTTCTTGGGATTAATGACAAAGTTTATACCCTTCTAGACATGATTGGTTGGGTACAGGCTTTGGGGACAGAAAGGTAGACCTACCCCATATTAGTGAAAGAGGTGCTGAGTACACTGGATGTCAAGAGGACGGCAAAGAGAGGGCCCGTAAGGTGCACTTTCAGAATGGGCAATATGGATAGAGCTCTCACTATTGATGACGTTAACCAAATCTTCAATGCTCCTGATGACGGCATCTACCATGCTCCGGCTAGATAAGACAAGGACTTTGTATACCGCTTACTCTGCATTACGGAGTCTGACACTGAAAAGTATGACTCCAGCGTTGCCAAGGCATCTGCCCTACCTAACCCCATCTTCAGATATCTTCACCGCATTCTAGTATCTTCAGTTTTTGCTAGACGGGAGAACGGTGGGTTGAGGACTTCAGAATTGTTTGCATTGTGGGCCATGTTGAATGCCGTCCCCCTGAACTTCGGAGCATTCTTTCTTGAGCAGCTTCAAAGACAAGCTCACATTGATAATGGCTGGATTTGCATTGGGGGATTGATCACACCAATATTCGAGCACTTCAACATTGATTTGGATGAGTACCAAGAGAGTCCAGGATCAAGACTCTTGAGTATCCCCTACTTGAGAAACATAAAAATGCTCACCTCGGACACGACCACATATCTACTATCCATGAGAGGAGGGGAGAACTTTCTACTTCTGAATCCGGCTCTTACTCATGTGTCCAATTTCCAAGAACAAGAGGCTATACGAGTGTAGGACTTCCTAGGGGCATCAGAGATGCTATTGATGAGCAACCGGAAGGAGGAGGAATTGATGCTGGAGAGGGACCATCCAATACCAATTTCAGACGAGGGCGGCGCTACACTGAAGAACAAATTATTGGCCGCTTCGATGCACTGGATATCTACATGATGTCAATAGAGGAGTCCATGCAAAATTGGAGGAGTGATGTGCATGAAATCTGAGGCAGGATTTGTACACAAGATTTGATGATATCCGAAGCGACATGCATCACAGAATGGGTATAATCAGGTCTAGTGTGGATGAAAGATTTAATGCCATCCAGACGGATATAGAAGAGAGATACACAGGCCTTAGGGGTGAGATCAGAGGCCTAGCAGATAACATGGGCTCGTTTAGATCAGATATACAGGACCTAGCCGGACTCTTTAGAGGAATGAACACTGGATCTGGGTCACAGCAGCAGCCCTACACTCCGTCTCAGCACCAACAACCTATGACCCCCTATCACTCCTGCCAGCCTCAGCAGCATTTCGGGCAGCAGCAGCCATTCCAGTTGATGCAGCAATTCCCGAATATACAGTTTTTGGCGTCCTCATCCTCCTCTCAGCAATCCTAGTAGATGCTGACGGGCCAATTCATTGCGACCTCCTCACAGCAGTTCCAGCAGTTCCAGACCTCTTAGTTCATGCCGTCATTTTCTTAACAGCAGTTTCCACAACAGTCTCCACACCACCACCAGCATCCACATCAATGAGCTATTAGTGAGCCTTGCCACCAACTTTTTTCCTCCAAACTTATTTCCTCTTGTGGATAAAAATAAGTTTAGGGGAGGGAGAGAGAGTAATGGTGGCAAGGATCTTTTCTGCTCATTTATCGACACTTTATTTTAAACAATGTCTAGTTAATTTGTTTATGTTTTGAATAGTTAAGCATGCTTGCATGCTTATGTTTTATTTATGTTTGGATTATGTTAGGATTTTATTGCATTATGTATGTTGGATAGATTGGATGGAGGCAATTGATGGATGTTTGATCACATGCCATTTTCCTTCATGAGCATGTGATGTTTTATCTATATTTTTGTTCAATTGCCTTATGATATCTGGTTTGGGGATATTTTGACTTAAATAGGTGTATGTTCCTGTAATATAATAAGAGTCAAGAGCATGTTTTTGGTTGAGTTGGAATCTTTGATGATGATGAGCTTATGTTGAAATTTTTTGAAAAATGTAGATAAAATGCAAGATTGTATAGCATGATAATATAAGCAAGGTTCTTGTTATGTCTCAAAAGTACAATTATTGAAGGAAAAGCTTACCTTGGGAAGATTTTTGATCTAAAGATTACACTTAGTGTAACCTTTTCTTTGATGAGTGATTAAAGGTCCCCGTGGTACACTAGTCTTTCTCTAGAACTTGCTTTGTGACTTAATTGAGGTTACAAATTGTGTGTTTGATTTCTTGAAAAGGATTTAAGACCATTCTTTGTTAAACTCATTTTTATCCAAATATGTTCCTTCCAATACAAATTGAATCCCTTGCAAGCCCTTTTGAGCCTTGAAATGTTTTCTTGATTTTGTTGGGTTGGGAATGAAATAAAAGGCAAGATTTGTGTATATTCTTACAAATTGAACTTATGACAAATCTTGTAGTTGGAAAAAGGAAAAATGTTGAAATACTCTTGTGATGAAAAAGAACAAAAAGAAGTGAATTATCTTGATTTTAATTGAAATTGCTTAAGTGAAGAAAAGAAGAGATAGGTTCACATTAAGATCACAAACAAAAAGAGTAAGAAATGATGAAAAAAAATTGGAAAAACCTCAAAGAAATTAGGTTGTGAAATAACAAAGGGTAGAAGAGAACTTGTTTAGTTCTTCTTGATTGGTAATGAAATGAATTTGGTATTTTTGGGAAGCCACTTAGCCAAATATGTACCTACCTTTCCGAAAAACCTTCACTACAACCCAAAAAGCCCTTAATGATTCTTGTTTGAAGACACACATGGAGTAGTGGAGATTGTAGTCACTTTGCAAGCATATGGTAGGATCCTAGTGCACTCTTGACCTTGAGCGGAAACACATTTAGCCTATACACTCGAGAGTGAGCGTTCTTTGATCTTTGTGAGAGCTTGTACTTCAATAATTGCATCATGATGATTTTATTGTACTTGTTTATGTTTGATTGTCAATATCATCTATGCAATGCACGTCTTTTGATTTCGAAGCAAATTGTCATCTTCATTCTACTTAAATCAAAATCCTTGCCTTGTTACTCTTATTTTTGTTTGGGGACAAACAAATATTTAAGTTTGGGAGAGTTGATGAGTGCTTAAATTGCACTCATTTGCACTCAATAGCACTCGTTTTTGAGTGCATTTGCTCTAGGTTTATGTATTTATGTATGTTAATATTGTATATATTGTCTTTAATCTTTAATTTTGTTATAAGTGGCCAATACAGGATATTTTTGGGTTAATATAGTACAAATCAAAGTTGAATTGGGATTTCGATCATCAAAGGCCGCACAAGACTTGAAAAGATGAAGAAAACTAAGTGTTGGGATCAGACGCGGCCTAGAGGCGCGACCCAACAAGGGTCGTGTTGCAAACCCATCCGGGCGTGGCCTCTGGGCTCAGGGCCAGGGCAGGTCGCGCCATAGGGCCTCTGCAACACGGCCTTCAGGCTCAGGCGGTCTGCCCGCTTTTCAGTCACTTCAGGGATGTGTTTTCCTTTGTTCCACACAAGACCTCCGGGCGCGAGTGCTGGGCGGGTCGCGCCCCAGGGCCTCTAGAACACAACCTCTGGGCGTGACCAGTCAGCCCACTTTTTAGCCACTTTAGAGATGTGTTTTTGTGTGTTCCAAACTCGACCTCCAGGCGCGACCCTGACGGGGTCGCGTTCGGGACTGACGAATCCACTTTTTAACTTTTGGCACTCCATTATTGGCCCTCTATATCATATAACACTTGGGGAGTTTAAACAAATCAATCTTCCACACAAAAGTACTCTTAGAAACACTCTCCATTTAGGATTTTTGAAGATCAAGAAAATCAAGAGGAGGAGGAAGATTCAACCATCCATTTGAAGATTCAAGCCAAGGGATTGAAGGAGTTTGTTCTACATTGGGTTTTATCTTCTCCTTCACTCTTTTACTCCTATATTTAGAATGGATTTTAGATCATCTTTTTGTATTCTTGATCTTGTTGTAAATATGGTAGGCTAAAGCCCTTAAGACTCTAGGATGTGGTGAAACAATGTGAATCTTGTTCTTGATAAGGGTTTAATATATGATTATGCTTTGTCAAGGTTTTAATCCATGCTTGGTCTTGAATGATGTTGTTTGAGTGGCATTTTTACTAGCATCACATGTATGATTCACTTGCATCTTGCCTATCCCGTGAACATAAGCATGTATGGATTGAATTCATGTATTTGTACTCTTCGTTGAATGTTGAATATGTGGTAGGTGCGACCTTGGAATGTGTTAGAGATAGCTATCCTTGTCGCATTCACAATTTAGGAGATATTCGAGAGATGTTCCTTCTATATTCGTGGTCTTCTTACCTATGAACTTAGCTTGATTGTGTGTTTTACCCTTGTTGTTGAATCAAGAGGAGTGCTGTGAATCCATATCCTAGAGTCTTGTTTTAACTTTATCTTTTAATCTCCCTTTGTTGATTGTTGTTCTTGCTTTCTATTTAGATTGTTTGTTTTTGTTGATTAGTGTTTGTTACTTTATTTCTTGATTTGGCATTGTGAATGAAACCAACCCCTCACCTAATCATAGTCTAGATATTTCACTCATCTATCGTCGTGGTACTTGCATTATGAAGTTTGAAATCCTTTTCCCTGTGGACCGATCTCGTTCCATCATATCTACAATTATATGCTTGTATACTTGTAAACATGACTCGAGTTTATAAATATTGAAACGAATCTTAGAGGAAACAAAATTTCTATCATTCATCTCAGACCAGGTACTCTCACTACTCCATATGAGATTTGGAATGCGAAGAAGCCAACGGTGAAGTACTTTCATGTGTTTGGAACAACATGTTATATTCTCAATGATAGAGAGTGTTTCAGCAAGATAAACAAAAGAGGAGTTGAAGGGATGTTTGTGGGATATTCCAGAAATAGTAAATCATACAGGATTTACAACAAAGATACAAAGGCTGTAATTGAGATAGTCAATGTCAGATTTGAAGATCAGGATAATACTATCAATACTCCTGAAGATGATGTTCACACAGATGTTTTTGAACATCCTAAGGTTCATGATGATACAGACAGAGAAGTTGAAGAATAAATAGTAAGGCACAAAAAGCTTTCTAAGCAAATCATCAAGAATCAGCCTACTTCAAAAGTAATAGGAGATATTCATGAAGGTAGGATGACCAGGAGCACTTTGAGAAAAATAATGTATGATGAGATATCCTATGTCTGTTTCACCTCAAAGGTTGAACCAAATAATATCCAAGAAGCTCTTAAAGATGACTACTGGATAGAAGCCATGCAGGAAGAACTCCTTCAGTTCAAAAAGAATGATGTCTGGGATCTAGTGTAGAAACCTGAAGGAGTCAACATTGTTGGAACCAAGTGGATTTTCAAGAACAAGACTAATAAAGCTGGAAACATTACAAGAAATAAAGTTAGACTGGTTGCTCAAGGTTATTCTCAGATTGAAGGCATTGATTTTGATGAAACCTTTGCTCCAGTCACAAGGATTGAATCAGTCAGACTTCTAGCTATGACATGCATCATAAAGTTCAAACTATACCAGATGGATGTCAAGAGTACTTTTCTGAATGGATTCCTGAAAAAGGATGTGTTTGTTGCACAGCCTAAAGGATTTCAAGATCCACATCATCCAGAGTTTGTGTTCAAAGTAAAGAAGGCATTATATGGCTTGAAGCAAGCTCCTCGGGCATGGTATGAAAGACTGGCTACATATCTAGTAAGCAAATTATACAACAGAGGAGGAGAAGACAAAACATTGTTCATCAGAAAGGAAAAATCACAAGTAATTGTGGTTTAAGTATATGTGGATGATATAGTGTTTAGATCAGTGTCTGATAAGATGGTCAAGGACTTCATCAGAGACATGGAAACTGAATTTGAGATGAGTCTTGTTAGAGATCTAAAATACTTCCTAGGACTTTAGATAGAGCAGTCAGAAGAAGGGATATTCATCTCTCAATCCAAGTATGCTAGAAACTTAGTGAAGAAGTTTGAGCTTGAAAATTCCAACCACAAACGAAATCCTATCAGCACTACAATCAAGATTGGAAAAGATGATGCAGGAACTGAAGTTGATCGAACTCTCTACAGAAGCATGATTGGAAGTCTCCTTTACCTCACTGCAAGCAGACCAGATATAGCATACAGTATGGGAGTGTGTGCCAGATATCAGTCCTGTCCTAAGGAGAGTCACAGGAAGGATGTTAAGAACATCATCAAGTACATCAATGGAACTACTGATTATGGTTTGTGGTATACTTCAGACACAAATGCAAGTGTTACTGCATACTGTGATGCTGATTGTGCTGGATCTCCAGATGACAGAAAAAGCACTTCAGGTGCTTGTTTCTTTCTAGGAAACAATGTTGTTTCCTGGTTCAGCAAGAAGTAGAACTGCATATCTCTATCAGAAGTAAAATACATTGCAGCAGAGAGCAGCTCTACTCAGATCATCTGGATGATGCAGATGATGAAAGACTATGAAGTTATTCATGATACTTCTATTATGTAGTGTGATAATATAAGTGCTATCAACATCTTAAAGAACCCAGTGCAGCATTCGAGGATCAAACATATAGACATCCGACATCACTTCATCAGAGAGCTGGTTGAAGAAGAAGTGTTAAAGATTGAACACATAAAGACAAAAGATCAACTAGCTGGTTTGTTTACCAAGGGATTAGCTTCAGCCCAATTTGAGAAACTCAAATCAGCCCTTGGGGTGTGCTTGGTTCATTAAAATGAAGAAGAGGGGTATGAGTGTGTCTATTTCATACTCAGTAGGAAAGAACCATTCCTGCAAAAAGGGACTGAGCATTCCTATAAATGTTCCTACAGATGTACATGATCATGATTCAAACCGTGAGTACATTTTTTTGTCAACGGCTAGTTCTGACGTGCTATCATCATCTCTGATTTTCTGGGATTTTTCTCTGATTTCTTAGTCTAATGGAAACCTGAGTTTATTTTATGAACAGAATACTCTCTTATATATATGTTTAGCCGTTTAGAGAGAATGTTCACTTTTCAAATTTCTGAAATCAAAACACCCTTCTCTCTTGATAAAACCTCTGAGTTTTCTGTATTTTATCCCTTGTTTGCCATTGATTCTCTTGCTGTTTATTTCTTTCATATACCGATATATTTCCAATGGCTCTGAAATGAAAACTTGTCTATCCAAGAAAGTTGTGAAGCCCAGAATGAGGTATGGAAAAGGTTACATATTCCAAACCTCAAGACCAGTTCTACGAGGGGGATGAGTTTGACAGACAGGTTCGAGGTGAATTAACATACAAGAAGACTATTCAGAGGGCAATTCGCGATGAGTCTTCAAGCAAAGATACAGAAGAATTGATTTAAACATTCCATGAGATGATGAGGAAGAAGATATGGAGACAGAAGAGCAAGAAATTGCTTCTTCTACAAAGAAAACAAAGACCCAAAGTTTTTCAATCCAACATCTTTTGAAGGAAGCTACAAAGTTTTACAATGTTAACAAAAAGAAGGCAAGGACAAAGGGAACTGCAGTCAAGAAAACCAAGAAGACTACAGCCCCTTCATCAAAGAAGATCGTCACAGGACCCGCTGCCCAAGCCCTTCAGAAAGAGAAGGAATCTGCTGCTGATGATCAAGTTAAGCCTTCAGATATGCCTGAACATATTGAGGCACATGTTACAGAGAAGAGCACTGCGGAAACATCTACTACATCGAGTGTTGCGCTGAAATCACCTATTCAACCTTCTACTACAGAAAGAGATGATGAAGATAGAGAAGATGATATTCCATTAAGCTTGAAGATGAAAGCTATAGTAGCTGCTCTTGCAAAAGGAAAGAAAAAGGTCATTCACAGACCTTTAGTTGCTGATCCAACAGAGAAAATAGCTGTTCAAAGTTCATCCTCTGAATCTGCTGAGAAGACTCCTGTTCCACAACAGGAGAAGTTGCTTGCATCTACTCAATATGATCTATTTTCCAAATCACCTCTCAAAAATAAAACCCCCAGAAAGAAGGCCTCTACTGCTGTGGTGCAGTTAGTGCCCAGAACTCTTGTGACTCGAAACTGAGCTTCCACAACTCCACCATCCACTGCTGTGTCTATAAAGAAAAGGAAAGCTGTTAAAAACCGACTGGTCCTTCCAAGAAAGCCAAGAAAGTTGTCCAGCTGGAAGATGTACCTGAAGATGTTCACTCACAATTAAGTGAACATGAGTTTGAAGCTCTCAAATAGATTATTCGTGTTCCAGGTACTTCAAGACAATCTATCTTGTGGGAAAAGGTGAAGCAGAGGTCAATGATCTCTGAGAAGAAGGTTGACAAGGATACACTGTTGGCCACTGGTGTGTATACCTTGTTGGAGGAAGCTGATCTTTTAGGAACCGTGCAGAAGGTGCAAGAGTTTGTGCCTAAGGTTGTGTTTGAGTTCTAATGTAATCTAACCAAAGAGATTGATGATCCAGTGTTTGAAGATTTTCAGAAAGTGTTTGTTAGATGAGAGATGCTGCAGTTTTCCCCATATCTCATTAATGAATTTCTGGGATGTGCATCTGAGGTGGAGTACAAGGAGATCGATGACTGGGGGATAGTTGCTGAGGAACAGACCCATGGCATCTACAACAAATGGCCATCGCATCTGCAGACTATTCCAACTTCGAACCTAACTCACAAGTACGGTGCTCTGTTCAGAATTTTGATTCACAATTGGCTACCCACGAAGCACAGAGCAATGGTGACTCAAGCTCAAAGGAAGTCTCTATATCACCTCAGAACTGGAAAGAAGTTCAATTATGGTGAGTTTGTGTTCACTAAGATCATCAGCAGTGCTGAATCTACAGTAGTCAAGGGACCTCTATGCTATCCTTCAAAGAAAGATAAAGTTGTTCCTCTCAACAAACTACTTGTGATCAAGGTTCCTCCTGAGATAGGAGATCCTCACCTTCACCTCCAGTTCAAGCAGTACCTATCATCCAAGAAAGGATTGGATGATCTTTTTGATGAATCCTCACCTAACAGTGTTGTGCTGAAGTTTCTAGAGAGAAGCTTGGGGTTCCATGCTCGTTTGATTTCTGAGCATACTTCTGAGAAGATGAAGATTCAAGCCATGATAGCTGATCTCTCATCAGGAGAAAAATTTGCCTCCCCAGTAGCAGATGTTCCTGAGAATGTTCATAACTTGCACAAGCTTGCAAGTACTGCTGAAGCTGCTGCTCAGAAGAAGTCCGCTCCAGCATCAAAGCAAGGGAAAGTACAAACTGCAGCACAAGAAATGGAAGTTGAAGCTATTCAAGAAGAGACTGTAGAAGAGGTTCATGAAGAATAACAAAAGGCTGCTGAAGAAGAAGTTGATGAGGAAGAGGAAGCTAAGACCAAAGAAGAGGCTGATGAAGAGACAGAAGCTGAAGATGAAGAAGAAGGTTCTGAAGCAGAATGAGGATTTGAACAAGATGATGTTGATCAAGACCCTGACAAATCCGAGTAGTTGCTGGTTATTACTCATTTACCTTTCTCGGTGGCAAATAGGAGGAGTAATGCAATATAAGTTTTTTTTATGTTCTGTTCTACTTATCTTGCATCATGTTTTGCAAGGTATTTTATTTTTTCTTTAATAGCTTGTAATAGCTGTTTTGTTATGGAACAGATTGTTTTTCTTCCCTATATGATTCATATCTACTAAAAAATTGAAACTGCTATAAAAAATAAAAATATAAAAGAAAAAAAATCAATATAGCAGTGCAGTTACAAGCTGATAAGAAAGTGAAACACAACTGAATCATATGATGTTCTTCACAATATCCAAGTATGCTTTTAAGTACATGATCCTACAATTCAAGAGTTGTGTACTTTTAAAACATGGAGCTGATTTGCAACCAGATAAAGACAAATGGGGAGATTGTTAGTGCCATCTGCACTAAAGTGTTCGGGATTGTCATTATCTGATTAGATATTATGGAAATTTCAAAAGAACACAAAAGGTTTTGGTTATTCATGTTTGAATAACATGTTCTGGACATTTCTGTGAACATTCCGCTGCCAATCTGATTGAAGATCAAGATATGTACTTAATCATGTTCAGAGACATGATCATGTACATGGTTGTCCAGAAAGATTACAAAGAGACGTGCCATGCTAGATTCAAGAAGTTGAAGCTGCAGATTCAAGATGGATGTTTCAGAATAGAAGCTGCCTCGTTTGTGATGAAGATCAAGAAGGAAAGAAAGAGTTCTATTCAAGGAAGACAACTAAACTAGAAAAGTCCAATTTAATTAAGAAAATTATTTCCTTGTTGAATCCTAGTCAAAATAGGACTTCTGATTACCTTGTTAAGGCTATAGCTATTTCTTATAAATAGCCTGGGATTCAGACTAGTTTAGGAGACACGAGTTTTTACGAATATTCAAAAGGGCTGAGAGTTAAAAGACTTTGTATTCGAAGCATATAGTATTCGGGTAGACTAGGTTTGATCGGTTAGATCATTGTGTTTCTAGTCTGTGTTTGAAACTCACTTTCATACACACTTAGAGGAGTCTCGGGAGCGATTTTCTGTGGGAACTAGAGGGATTCTAGGTTGTGAGAGGAGCTCACAATTCAGTTTAGTGAAAGAGATTGAATCGGGTAGGAAAGGGGTTGAGTGACGGGAGTCTTTGTTTAATAGTCTTTGTAACCATTCAACGGAGTAGTAAACTGTTTCTCACGGACTTGATAAGTCCCCCTGACGTAGATCAGTTGATCGAATAGAGATTCACTTAAGTTTTTACATTCTGACCTTGCATGTTCACAACAATGTTCAAGTACATGATGATGAACATGATTGCCCAATTTATGTAACTTCAGAATGGATTTGTCTGCGTGGCTGGGGAAATATGAATATTAAAATACAATCAATTGCGAATTATTTTCAAGCCGTAAAATTGATTAAATGTTAGATTTAAAAAAATGAAAAAGTGGGTACTGTTTTGTTAATTTTGAAAAAAATGAGTCATTTTTGAAAAAGTGCCCAAAATGTAAATATCAAAGTGTAAGTTACCAATAATTAATATCTATTACAAACAAAATATTATATTATAAATTATGCAACACTTGTTTGTATACAATGTTTGTAATAGCATTTACTGAATTTATAAATATTTATCTCTATTTGATTTAGTTATACGCTAAATTAGAATTTTAAATTATTAACTATTTCATATTCATTATAATTAAAAAATATTAGAAATGTTATATCTACGTATAAAGTATATACAACATATTACCAATTATGATCTTTTACCAAATAATTTACTTTATTATTTCCTTTAATTATTTGATATATGTTGGTAATTGTTTCACATAATAAAATCTACTAAATATTATCCATTACTTCTTAATATGAGAAAAATTCACATATTTATTCAATCCGTACAAATAAATATGAATATCATATATATAATGAAATATGGTATGGAATATAAAATATAGCATAAGTGAATTTTTTATTTATAATAAATATTGATGATGTGATATTTTTAAGAGAGAACAAAGTTTCGAGGAACTGGATTTGACTGTATTATATAGATTTCCATATCAAACATTTTTTTCTACTATGATTTATGACTGACCCACATTCCCAATTGTACATTAAATGTCAATTGACATCTTGGAAAATAATGGAAGCCTCATGCCCAAAGCTGAATGGAGGGGGAGGAGATAGTGGCCTCCCTGCAAAAAAGTTGACCTTGAAGAGTTGTGCAATTAAATGCACCGGGAGTGAGATAACGGAGAGTTTAACGCTATACATGGGCTAGCCTTAGGTCATCTCCAACAGTTTTCACCAGAATACAGTTAACTCTACATTACTGTACAGTTAAAGTTATAAATTTTCAATTTTCATCTCCAACAACATCACTCTATATTTCACTCTACAATGGGATATTCCTTTTTTATACTCTTTACTATTGATTTAATTTTTGTTATCGAATTATTTAATTCAATATGGTTATATATATATATATATATATATATATTCTTGCTCATTATTTTTTATTTTTATTAATAAATAATTAAATTTTATTTTTATTTTACAAAAATTAAAAGGTTCATGTAAAAACAATCAACTTATTCAAAATAAAAATCAACATTTCATAATAGATCATTTAATAAAAGTATAAATTACATGTCATAACAATTTTACTAATAAAAATAAGTTTCATAAAATTTAAACACAAAAAGGAGAAAAAAGAAAGAAGATAAATAAAATATTATAAAGAAATTCATATAAAATATATAAAGAATAAAAAAGAAAAAAAAAACAAAAACTACCAATGGTGAACAGTGAATCGGTTCATCATCCCACATCAATTTACCGAGGCGGGGGGGGGGGGGGGGGGCAACTGTTGGAGATTTTTTTTATTGATTTTGCCGTTTTTCACGCCAAACTGCCGAGGTACCCAGCTTGTAGAGACGCTCTTAAACCGGTTTAAAATTCTTACACGAACTAGATCGTCGAATTAATGTTGCTGCAGGTATCCTTTTCCAGTGGCGCAATCCTACACAAGGATCATGCATGTCTGCTATTCTCTGAACACATTATCCACTCACGAATTAAAAACAGAAAATCTACAGATGTATTGTTGTTGTTGACTTGTGGACTAGTGATGTTGGGATTATATCGTTAGAATTTATTGTGGAAATTCAAATTTATATTTGTAACAGTTAAACGAGCTTTTTATTATCAAACGAGCAGCTCAGCTCATCTAATTAAATAAGCCTTAAAAAAAAAGAAAAACAAAAAAAAAAACTCGCAACTTTTCATGATCAAATATATATGTTCGAGTTAAACCTCGGGTTCATGTTGAGCGAACTTTTTTTCATGTACGAAGATGTTTTGCGTTTCATGGTCACACGAGCCTGAGCCCGGTGGTGTAACATATTAAACTAATATTTTATGAGCTGAATTCGAACTTAAATATATTTGTAACTAGATAATATCGAGCTCAAGTTTAGAAGCAAGATGATCTCGTTAAAATCTAAACGAGACAAGATGGACGCTGTAAGTGTTCGATCGGCTTGACAATTGAGTTGAGACTCAAATGCTGTATGAAAAAGTAATTTCACCTCATTAATTATCAAATGCATGGTAATTTTATTGTTTTCTTAAACGCAAATATTCTTGTACATAATATGTATATCAGACGGTCAACGCGCATTGATCCGGTCAAAGTGTTGACTAAAAAAATCATCCAAACGAGTGATACTTTTTAGGGATACAATTGATACTTTTTTTAATTTGAATGATATTTTTTAGCATTTCGATTGATACTGATTTTAACAGTTTTTTTTTTATTTTATTTTCTGGCCAATACTTTTAAATGATACCTTTTGGGCTTTGAAATGATACTTTTCAGTATTATGAATGATATTAATTTTAACGGATTTTTTGGTCAGCACGCGTTGACCGTCTTATGTGCACCTAGTGCACACAAGACCTACCCTTTCTTAAATATAACTGGAAAATGGCTAGCTTATGTTGAATAGTACATAAATTATAATATATTATGAGTTTTATTAATATTTTTCTAAGTTTGCCGGTGAAGGGGGGGCAGTGGATTTTATACTAATCCCTCGTCAAATGGCAAAGAATCTTCACCTTAATTAATGGGTCCCTTTGAATTTAGGTATTTGCTAAATATTATTTGGTCAAGAAATTAATGCTTTATTGGAGTGTTTAAATGGTAAAGACAACCTATTTAATTAAAAGGTGACATGGAATTAATTTGAATCAATTGATCCTTAGACTAAGATTATATGTATAGGAGATGGTTAGCATGTAAATAGGTTCCTAGTGTATAAATTAGGGATAAATCTCAACCATCTATTAATATAATCCAATGGATTGAAATTGATTTGATTAGTTGAGGCATAGTTGTAAATAAACCCATTCAAATAATCATGCGTTTCTTTCAAGGGCAAAATAAACACTTTAATTTTCCTTAAATTAAACTTGCAGTTATGACGGTGATATACTAATTTTCTGTGATGATTTGGATTGATATGTGTAATGCTATTTATTGCTATTGTGAATTTGATAATGTTAAAATTTATGAGGGTGTATAGTGATGCATTTTTGTCAACTATATTAAAACACATTTTGCTAGAAAATCTGTTTTCCGGTGCTCATTTCGTATGCCATGATGTTTTAATTCTTATTCAAATATTCGATAATGCTAGATTAGTGTTGTTGTAGAGATGTTAATGCTAATATTTATTATGTTTTTACTATTGTAAAAAATATATATTCTCATAATATATTGTTATGCTATTTTTATGTTACTGGATATTTTTTATTTGATTAGTATATGTAGTATATGTGTAGGTCGTTTGATGCCAATATAAATCGTTATGTTATTTTTAGACTCCGTGATGCTTATTTTGTTATTTTATAGGGGTGTATTGAAATGAGAATGAATCACCGTGTTGGAAATATGAATAAATCTCCACCACATAATTTTGTATTTTAATGGTCAAAACTAGTAAAAAAAAAAGGTCAAAATAGCGGTGACATTCATGTAATTTAGAAGAAATTTTCATCCTGCCAATTGATTGAGGGTGATTGAGGGTAAAATACATAGAGTATATCAAACCCCTAATTGAGTAGGATGAATCCTGAATAAATAAGTGTAAAATTAAGTTAAAGCACAAGAAATTGAAACCAAAAAAAATAAAAATAAAGAAACAACTAAAAAAAATCGATTTCATGATTTTCATCCATGTTTATTCATAATAACATGATTATAAGTCCATAGTAGCATGTATATGTATATATATATATATGTTCACAATAGCATGTATATATGTTCAATTCATAGTGACAATTGTGTTGTTCGTTCATAGTAACATGATTATATATATGTTCATAACAGCATATATATATATATATATATATGTTCATATGCAATAGCATGTGTATATATTTATAATAGAATGGTTGTATATTAAGAACTGACATGCATCATATTAGCAATATTAATACACGATATTACCATTGTTGTGGTGTCATGTTGGCAATGTCTGACCGACTGTTATAGTGTTACAACTTGTATATGCATGAAATTTATTTATTTTTTATATTTTTTATCAAATTTTTTCGAATAACATATGCAATATAGATCTTAAATGAAAGAGCATGGAAAAGTTGTTATATTATTTCAGTAAACTAGATAAAAAAAATGAGTAAGTTATGATTATTTAAAGTTTTAAAGAATTCTTAAGAAATCTAGAAGTGCCATTTTATTTTATTTTATTTTTGCATTCTCATATTTACAGTTACGCCTCTGTCTTTTTGTGTTCAGGTAGAAAGTTGTGATTGGTTCCTATTTTCCACATAAGGATTCAGTTCTCATTTAAACTTTTCCATATATATGGGATGGATCAAATAATATATTTTTCCAAGTGTGGAAATTAATACTACATCTTACACCATCCATTGATATTTAATGGTAGAGATCAAATGCAAAATATGGTAGTAATTTCGTAAATGACAAAACAAAAAATAAAGGAGGGAGGATATTTTTGCCCAAGCCTTTTAAAATGTTGAAGCCATCAATTCTAAAAGAAAATTCTAAAAAACTTTAAACATGCATAAATTGCTTATTTTTAATTCAATTTACGCATGTCTAGATATTAAAAGAGCATGTTTAGATAAAGAAATATGGAATACACACACACACATACATTGGAGATTCTCTATCACATACTTTATCACTTGAGATGCTTTAGTCTTAACTTGTGTGTACCAACCTTGTGTCAAACCTCAAAATTATTACTTTTTCTTATATTTTTTTCTTCAATTTTAATTTCAAATAGTTTAGTATAATTTTACATTATTATTTAGTGTTTATTCGACCTGATTAGGGCTTATAATTATTTTTAAATATTTAATTTTCATTTTTTAATAAATATAATTGATTTCGGGGTTGATTATTCCAAACTTAGGGTACATAATTTTTTAAAAAATCAATTTTTAGCAATAAAAATATGATTGGTTATAATATAATAAATTTTATTTTTATAAACAACATTATTAACAATAGACAAAAACTTGTATGACACTGTCTAATGGGTCTCTTGCGTTAGACGGGTCAAATAGGATCCAAACTCGTTCAAAAAATCCTTCCAAACATATCCAAATTCACAAAAACAGTTAGGCGCATGGGCTCCATGCGCCCGCCCACGCGCGGCCACTCGGGTATCACTAAGTATAAACTAAAGTATCACTATGTGTGAAGTATCACTAATTGTGAAGTGAAGTATCATTAACCATGAAGTGAAGTATTATTAGATATAAATTTGGCAAAATATCATTAACTATTAAGTGAAGTATCATTAGATATATATCTGGTAAAGTATCATTAACTCTGAAGTGAAGTATCATTAGATATAAATTTGGTGAAATATCATTAACTATTAAGTGAAGTATCATTAGATATATATCTGGTGAAGTATCATTAACTCTGATGTGAAGTATCATTAGCTATGAAATGAAGTATCATTAACTATGAAGTGAATTATCATTAGTATAATTAGCTATGAAATGAAGTATCATTAGATATATATCTGGTGAAATATCATTAACTGTCATGTAAAGTATCATTAATTATGAGATGAATTATAATTAACTCGGAAGTGGAGTATAATATGATATTTCACTTCACAGTTAGTGATATTCACATATAGTGATACTTTACTTTATACCTAGTGATACCTGAGTAATTTTATTTTTTAATTATATATTTTATTCAACTCGGATCCGGGTTGAGATTCGTCTAACGTAAGAGACTCGTTAGACGGTCTCACACAAGTGTGCCCCTTAACAATATATAATTTTAACATGGGCATATGATCACACAAATTGGGACTAGAAGATCTCTACTCATACTCTATGGTGTAATATCCAAAAGGGGCAGATTTGGGTGAGACCGTCTCATACATGAGACGGGACAATACTCACATGCGGGGATCATTATTTATGGGTGAAGTATCATTAACTCACATGTGAGTATCATTATTTATATCCGCATGCGAGTATCATTATTTATGAGTGAAGTATCATTAACTCACATGTATCATTATTTATGGGTGAAGTATCATTAACTCACATGTATTGATCCGCCTCATGTATGAGACTGTCTCATACAAATTTTTGTCTATCAAAAAATATAAAATAAATGATCTTATTATCTCGTCAAACTTAATTTGTGCGACGAACTATTCCAAATAGAATATTCGATGTGCCAACATGTGACCTTGGGGCACTGGAGTCGTTTTTCTTATCGAAGGAAACAGTTTCAGTAAAACCCTTGAATTCGAGTAGAGATCCTCTAGTCCACTTGTGTGTGCCAACCGTGTGCCACCATTAAAATTATATATTGTTAATAATGTTTTTTATAAAAATAAAATTTGTTTTATCATAACTAATCATAATTAATATTTATTGTAAAAAAATTAAAATTTTAAAAAATTATATACCCTAAGTTTGGAATAATCAACCCCAAAAATCAATTATATTAACTAAAAAATGAAAATTAAATATTAAAAAATAATTATAAACCCTAATTGGGTGGAATAAACCCTAAATAATAATGTAAAATTATACTAAATCAAAAGAAATTAAAATTGAAGAAAAAAATAAAAGAAAAAGTAATAATTTTGAGGTGTGGCACACGGTTGGCACACACAAGTTGGGACTAGAGGATCTCAAGTGCTTCAATTCGGCAATTATATATTTTTTTTTTATCTGTCATATCTTTTGACTAAACTCTTAAAAATTCACAATACGCAACAACTGTTTTTGTATTTGCATTTTAGTACGACCAATGCAATCACAATCGTCTTCATTCTTTATCTATTTCCTATTATCCTATATATATAATTAAACTCATAATATTATCAAAGCTAACCTCCATTGCACAATCTTGATTAAAGAAAAATCTTAAAGCAAAAAAAGAACTTTCCCTCCAAGCAAGATGAATGGTGGTTCAAGTTCAAGAAGCAAAGCCATGCAAGAAAAGGAGGAGAAGCAGGAGGAAGTGAAATACCGCGGCGTGAGGCAGCGGCCGTGGGGGAGGTTCGCAGCAGAGATACGCGACCCAACTCGTCAGGGAACGCGCTTGTGGCTCGGAACGTTCGACACCGGAGAGGAGGCCGCGAGGGCCTATGATAAGGCTGCCTTTAGGTTGAGAGGTCATCTTGCCATCTTGAATTTCCCCCATGAGTACTTCTCTCAACTTGATATTCCACCGTATAACCCTACATTTATGTCGTCGTCGTCTTCTTCTTCTTCTTCACATGAGAAGATTGAGCTAGTGTATTTGGATGATAGTTTGTTGGAGGAGCTACTGGAATCTTCGGAGAAGAAGAACAAGAAGAAATGATCAGTTTTTATTTTCACAATAGTACGTCATGCACATGCACAGTGTAAAGAGAATTTGATCTTGGCTTTTGTACGGTGCAAACATGCATGGGAAACTACCTTTTGTAATTAATTGTATGGTTTCTTCCTATTTACTTTTTAATTTTCTTTATTTGTCTATTAGGGAATTTAATGTAGTACATATATATCTATTATAAGATGGATCTTCTTTTTCTTTTTCTTTTTGAAGATTAATGTTGCCATCGATGATGCAATGAACCATGTTATAGCTAGTTTCATATATATTTTGGGAAAACTATCATTTATATCCCAAATTATTTTTGATTTTCGAATGCATTTCAAACTAACATTTTTGTGAATTGAATACATAAACTATTTAAAAACTAATAGAATCTAATATGTGATGCATTTTTTGGAACCTCAAAGGATAAATTGCATTTTGATACCTACATTTTAGATTTTTTTTTTTTGAAAATAGCTCACTTATTCAATATTAACAAAACAATACCCACTTTTTAAATTTGTTGCAAATATAGCATATAATCAATTTTACGGCACAAAAATCATACGTAATTAATTATATTTAATATTTCTATTTCCCCATCTGCATACAAAAATTCAATCTAAGAAATCTAAAAATACAATCAATTACGTATGATTTTCGAGCCGTAAAATTGATCAAATGTTAAATTTACAAAATTTTCAAAAAAGTAAGTATTATTTTGTTAATTTTGAAAAAGTGGCTATTTTTGAAAAAACACTGAAAATGTACTGATGAAATTGTAAATTGCCCAACCTGAAAAATGAATAAGTTATAGGTCTTTATTGATATGAATTTTTATATAAAACGAATGAGTTGACTTGGAATACTCCTTTGACAATTAACTAGAATATTCAAGTTAACCCTTCTTTTTTACTACGCTAAATATACAAGTTAGCTTTAAAAAAATACGACTTGCACTACAAAAAAATCGTGGTGTAGCGACGGATACTAGCGACAGAAATATGTCCGTCGCTAGTTGCGACGGTTAGCGACGGACTTTCCGTCGTTACACTCTCCATACATAAAAAAAGTGCGGGAATATTTTGCGCGTAAGTTTAACGGCAGACTAAAGACGGACTCACTGTCTTTAGTGTTAACGACGGACCTAATCCGTCATTAATATTTAATTTTTAAATTTATTAAATCAAGTTAAATTTAACGACGGACCTAATCCGTCGTTAATAGTCAATTTTTAAATTTATTAAATCGAGTTAAACTTAACGACGGATTAGATCCGTCGTTAATATTCAATTTTAAAAGTTATTAATTTGGATAAAACTTAACGACCGATTAGATCCATCGTTAATATTCAATTTTTAAATTTATCAAATCGGGTTAAACTTAACGACAGGTTAAATCCGTCGTTAATATTCAATTTTTAAATATATTAAATCGGGTTAAATTTAATGACGGATTAGATCTGTCGTTAATATTTAATTAAATTAATCAATTTAATTTAACGACGGATCTAATCCGTCATTAAGTTTCAGATATGAAATAAAAAATGGGCTTCTCTTCATTTCCCCCCAAATCGATCCCGAGCCCTAGCCGCCCGTCCCCCATCTCCGGCCGCTCCCGTCGCCCATCCCCATCTCTCTCTCTCTCTCTCTCTGGCCCTCTTTCCTCACTCTGCCGCCGTGCGTTAACAGCTCCGGTGCCTCGTTGTAGTGCCGCCGTTGGCTCGCCATTGCCTCCACGCCGTCGCAGGTAAGTCCCCCCTCTCTCTCTCTCTCTCTCTCTCTCTCTCTCTCTCTCTCTCTCTCTCTCTCTCGCACAGACCGTCGCCGCCCAGCCGCCCAGCTCAAGTCAGTCGCCGTCTCTCTCTCAATCTTTGTTTTTTTTTTTTTTTAATTTCAGATTGTTTAACTAAAATTAATATGGAAGTTATTAATTTTTTAGTTTAGTTAATTATATTTCAGATTGTTTCATATTTTAGGGTCAATAATGGTTAGGGTCAGATTCTCAGATTTTAGTTTAGTTAATTATTTCAGATTGTTTCAGATTTTAGGGTGAATCATGGTTAGGGTCAGATTTTCAGATTTTAGTTTAGTTAATTATTTTAGATTATATTTCTGATTGTTTCAGATTGTTTAATAAGTGTACCAACTCAGAATAAAATATTCAAAAAAATACAAGGATAAAAGTATTAAAAGGGAGTAATTTGGGTTCATAAATCATAAGTAGTTGTTTAAAAGTTAAAGGGGGCTAGACTTGACTACAAGGATAAAAGTTAAATTTTTCCAGCAATCCCCATGCACCAAAAGTCCACTAAAGAATTCAATTCCAATAATTACAAAAGACAAATGTGTAATACACATTAATAATGATATGATTTTAATTTCTAACCCCACGAACAATTAATGAAGCTAATTCTCACTCACCAAGTGTGCCATAGAATACATCTAGTTCCATTTTATAACACTTCATGTTTTGGACTTACACAAAAAAAAAATTAAGAATTAAAAAATGTGATAAATATATCACCTTCTAGAAGAGTGATATATATAGAGATTGTTTAAATTTATATGGGACGAGGGCTCCTGGATACCTATTTATTACTTTATTAATTTGTATGAGGGCCCCTCGATCCCTCTTTATTACTTGTTTAATTTGTATGGGACGAGGGTCCCTGGATCCCTCTTTAACATGAATATGAATTATTGTTGTTGTTGGTATTGTTTCTTTTTGTTGGTTTTGTTGGTATTGGTTGATTAGATGAACATAGATCAATTAGCGTAGAGGCGAGAACTTGGGACTAGGATTACACATAGGTGCTGCCGAATTTTTTACTGAATTATTTTTTTATCTTTCTAAATTCAATTTCATTGTGTTGTTGGTATTATTTCTTTTGGTTGGTTTTGTTGGTATTGGTTGATCAGATGTCAGCTAGAGGTGGTGGTCGTCCTTCACGAGGCTCCAGCAGAGCCTCTACAACATCTCCATCGTCATCCGCCGGACTTAGTGGTGGCGTTGGAGGGTTAGATTTGGAGGGTTCTTCTGTAGGACGTGTTGTTGATCCTACTGGCCGACGGGCTATACATGTAGATGATGGGTTTGTCTTCTTTTTTTATATTTTCATAGTTGTTGATATTTTTATATAATTTTTGTAACAATTTATTTGTGTTTTGCATTTACAGTGTGATGATGTCGGCTCATTGAGGTGTCGAGTGCTATCACTGCGGCATTTAAGAGATATATGCATCCGACTGGCTATTCATGGAAGTTGGTGCCAGTGGATGTTAAGCAGCTATATTTTGAGGAGTTCAAGGTATATCTTATGTATATACAATTGTATTTGAATAAACTATATGTATATATATATGTGTGTGTGTGTGCGCGCGCGCGCGCGTGTGTGTTGTGTGATATATGTTTATTTAACTTGGTGCAGAAGGAGTTCAATTGGGATCCCGCTATCACTCCTATGATAGAGGGATTATGGAAAGCTAAAGCGGCTGTGAGGTACAAGGACATGGTGTACACATTCAAGAAGCAGAGAAGGGAGGGTCGACCTGTGTGCATTCCTCAGGATGCTTGGGAGTCATGGCTGGCGTACTGGGACAGGCCAGAGGTCACGAAGAAGGCTGAGATTTCAAGCAAGAACAGAATGTCTGAGCCGGATGGCCCTGATACTGGCATAGTGAAGCACAAGAGCCGGATGGCCCTGGTACGGCAGCATTAGTCCGTACTCTTAATATTATAATTTATTTTTAAGTTAATTAATTATTATGTTTAATTTTTGTATAAGTACTAATATCTTGGTTTTATTATTTAGGCATCAGAGAAGGGTCTGACGGCTGGTGAGATGGGATGGGACACCTTTATGAGACTGCATGGCAGCAGTGACACCTACTACTCTGATCAGAAGTCAAAGCGCATCGCTGTAAGTGTATTCAAGTTATATGTTTACTTGATGTAAGTGTATTTTAATTTCAGATGACATGTTATGTTTCATTAATAATTTAATAAATATAGGGCGAGGTACGTGAGGTGATTGAGCAGAGGAGTCAGGTGCCTCCCGACTCATCTGAGGTGCCGTCGGACACGACATCGATCTATATCGATGTTGTGGGCGTGGCGAAGAGACGCTTTTTCAGGCTGGGAAATCGAGCTGCTGCCCACATCGGACGTAGTCAGAGGAGTAGCAGTGCTGATTCAGTGGAATCTCATTACTATGACTCTCAGGCCGCTATCCAGGAGCTGCAGGTGAAGCTGCAGGCACAGAAAGAGCGATTTCAGCAGCGAGAGCAGATATGGGAGCAGAAGCACCATGAGATGATAGATCAGCAGCTTGCTCTCCTCCAGCAGATGCAGGAGATGCAGCATCGGTTCGGGGACGCCGGTGCCAGTGGGTCATCTTCTCAGCCTCCTCCAGACATGTAGGATATTTTTATTTATCTTTGATTGTGGATGATATTTTTATTTTTATGTTTTATATTATCTATGATTCTAAAATTGTTGTGTTTTATTATGTATGATTTTGGATAACCATTTATATATGTTTAATCTCTTATTCCAACTAAATATTTATATAATAACTTGTATCTATTTTATTTAATATAAAATATTTTCAAATAAATAAAATTGAAAACGCTAAAAAAATATATAAAAAATCTAACGACGGACTGGTCTGTCGTTAACAATAAAAAAAAATATAAACAAAATCTAACGCCAGACTAGTCCATCGTTAAAATAAATAAATTAAAATCCGACCTTTTTAACGACGGATTATATCGGTTGTTAGATTATTAACGACGGACATATCCGTCATTAATGACGGATATGTCCGTCGTTAATTCGGTCGTTAATAATCTAACAACCGCCAAAGTCCGTCGTTAAACATATTCCCGACTAAAGGTTTAACGACTGACGTACTTCGTTGTTAGAACATTGTAACGACGGAAAATCGAAGTCATACGAGAGACTAATCTGTCGCTATACTGCGATTTTTTTGTAGTGTTGTGTGCACCTAATGTATGTTAGAGACTTACATATGTCATATAGGTGAAATTCATTCAATGCCCATAATTAAAAAAAAAATATATGACATCATATCATCAAAATTACAAAACAAAACTTTAAACGATCATAATTTTATCGTTTTAATCGGATTTATGCAGATAATATACCAATTTAAAGGTCTTTTCATAATCTTTCATTTAAGAACTAGCATGGGCATTTTTAGACGAAGAAATATTCACAAAAAATATAAAATATTCATTTTCATGCATTTAAAAAAAAGGCTTAATTCATATTAATATTAATATTAATATTTTATAAAATGGAGAGGGTTATAAAGAGTAAGATGGGGGTTATAATTAGAATTTTCCAAAATTAATATGTAGAATTTAAAAATAAAATTAGATTTTAGTAAAATTTTTAATTAAATTATAAGATTACTTCAAATACATCAATATCATTCAAAAATCAATAGTTAAAAATGACTATCTCATAATATTTCTCTGCTATATTTACTCCATATTTGGAAATCATTCTATAGTAGTTTCATTGGTAACATTTAAATACATCTTTTTCGATTTGAAGGTAGTAAAATATCCAAAACTATCAACATGTTCTAATAATTTATATAATAAAAAATAATATAATTAATTATTAACCAGTTCATTTATTTACACTAATATTCACACACAAACACTACAAAAAAAAATTGTGTTTTTTTCCCTAAATATCAAAAATTAGTTATTAAAAACTTCACCACTAGTCATTTTAGCGACGAAATTATTTATTTCCAAATCGGTCATCGGAAAATAAAAATAAAAATATCATGTCATGTAAAATAAAACATAATAATAGAACACGTGAGCCCTAACTCCACATATTATACCAACATTTGCTGCTCGTGAGATTCAAATCTGAAGCCTTACAGAAATGCATGACTTTATGCTATGCCCTAAACATTATAAGCTCTAGCTAATATATGTTTATGTTAATATTTAGATAGAAAATATATTTACATATTGAATTGTTAATTTTTTTTTGCTTTATTTATTTTTTTATATCTAAATTAAATTAATTAGATTAATAATGTTTACAAATATGTGTTTTAAATTTTAGTAAGGATATTTGTTTAAATATAATATTATTTAATTATTATTTTCTTATTGTAATACAAGGTTAATATAATATTTACTTTATTTATTTAATATATTTTTTCATACTTACTTCTTCAATTTACACTTTTATTTTTTAATGTTATAAAATTTAAAATATTTTTTTATTTCTAAGGTAACTAATTACATTAATGATACTTTTAAATATCTTTTATAATTTCTAATGCTGTATGTTTCTTTTATAATATAATTATATTACATGAATTATTAATTTTTTTCTTATTTCTTGAAATTACACTTTATTTTTAAAATATTAATTTTAAATTATATTTTTTTATTTTAATTATATTTTTTAAGATTGGCTACGTTGTATATTAGATTATTTTAATTAATTTTATCAAATATTATGTATTTATAACTAATAATACTTATAAAAATAATATTAAAGAGATGTAAAAACTATTTTCTCTAATTTAGAAATGATATAATTCATCTCAAAGTCATCATTAAATAGTAATTAAAAAATTTTAAAAATAGAGTTTAGCTATACGGAAATCTGTCACTAATAATAAAAAAAATGAAATGTTTAATGACAGAATTTAGAGATGGAACATTCCGTTGTTAAACCGTCGTTAAAAGACTCGAACTTAATATGTTTTTAATCTATCAGTAATCTAGAAACAAAACATAATATGTCGCTAGGTCTATCATTAAAATGCATTTTTCTTGTAGTGAGAAGTATTAAATATTCATCATTTAATAAGCTAATACAAAAAAATATATTTCCAACAAAAAGAAAATAAATTTAATCCACGAGCGTATAGCTGCATGTCCTAATAACTATGAATTCAAACATTATTAATGTACAGGTACTTAAAAAAAAAAAATTGTATAGAGAACTAATTATAAAACCTAATGTTGTGTTTTGACTTGTTAAAATTACAAAATACTCCTATTTACAGGGCCGTCTCCAGGATTTATGAGGCCCTAGCAAATATATATCTATTTAAATAAGTATTTTACTATATGCTTATAGTTAGTGTTAAATGAAAAATCTTAAAAACTAGTGAACAATGAAAAAATAAAATATAATCAAAATCACGTAAAGCAATTCATCAATAAATAATGTTTTTGGAAAATAAACACTAACTAAGTTCACACTATTCGCGCTTTTTTTTGTGCAAAAGTATCAATCAAAGCTTTGTATTCAAGCTCAGCTACCATTTTTTTTCTCAATAGATAACATGGCCAAACCATTCAATCTATCTTGTGACATAGTTGATCGAAGATAATTCTTTATCAACTTTAGATTGGAGAAACTTCTTTCAGCTGATGCTACAGTCACTAGTATAGTTAATAATATTCTATAAGATACCCAAGCATTAGGAAATCCATGACGCCAATTTTTTATGTACTCCAAAACTTCAATTGGCCGAGTTAATCCGCTAGAAAATGTTTTTCTCAACAACTGTAGTTCTGAAAATAAGTCATGCGCACAAATATCATAGTTATCCTCATGTTTCAAATCATTCTCCAATGTTGCACATGAACTTTTCAAACTCTCGTCATCTGCATCTTTCAACTGTTCCAAATTGAATAGAAATCCAAAAATCTCTTCATACTTTTTAAACTGCTCAAATCTTGCTTTGAGTGAAGAAAGAGCATTATCGACTAACAACAGAAAATATATAATTAATAATTATATATTAGGTATATTATAAACTGCTCAAATCTTGCTTTTTTAAACTCTCATTTTTTCTTTCTTGTGTATAAAGGTTTGATTTATTTTATTTTTAATTTAGGTATATTTATTTAAATATATAATTAATAATTTTTTTTAAAAAAATGAGGCCCTAATTGTGGGAGAGGTCCTAGGCCCATGCCTAGGTAGCCTCCCCCTGGAGACGCCTTTGCCTATGTATGTACTAGTGGGCCCCTCTCCCTTCGTTACTGTAAGTATAAGACTAAGGACGTGATTGGTACGGTGGAATGGAATAGAATGATCATTCTCACATCCATTCTCATTTCGGCAATTGGTATTGTTCAAAATCGGGAATCAGCATTTCCGATGGAATCTCTATTCCCAAAGGAAGGGGAATAGTCATTCCACCCACCCTCTATGCGTTTAGCTATTACCAATGACCAAAAAGATTAGATATGATATATTTATACATAAGCATGTCTTATAATATTATTTTATCATATTTAGAAAAATAAATCAAAATCAAATTAAATAATTTATTATTATTATTATGATTATTATTGTTATTATTATTATTATTATTATTATTATTATTTCTTAATTATTTTTATATTATTTATTTAATTTGAAAATATAATTTCAAAATATGTGTTAAAATCAAATTTTGATAGCTTTTATAATTTTGTTGGAGAAAAATGAAAGTGATGCCGAAATAAATATAACATAAAAATATGTTATAATACAATATAAAATATTTATATATTTGATATAATTTAATATATTCAAATGAAAAATTGAAATGTTAAAGTATTTTTCTATGAAGTATAGTTCGCGTGCTGGAGTATGTTTTCTTCTCAAATTAGGATTTCCAAACATATCTAAGGTCGGTAGGTATGTCATATCCTCATGCATTTAGAGGGGGGGGGGGGAATGCAGAGAGGTAGGCACATATTACACTTGGAGAAGAGATCCAGAGGCTACAGAGAGAAGTTATCATAGGAGACGGGAAGAGATTGTAGAGATTCAACTAGCTTCACCAGAGGATTATCGGAGTTATCTATTCTTCTACTATGAATATTAATCAAACTCCGTTTTCTTTAATTTACATTGTGTCTAGCTAATTTATTTTTTGATTCTATTGTTAATTATAATTTAATTCTCAACGTAACATTTGGATATTTTTTATAAATAATTTAATATTTTAATAATTAAAATTTAATTTACAATGTTTGGACTTTTTACCTAAAATGTCCCAATGTTTGGACCTTTTACTTGAAATATCCCAACATTTTGATAATTACAAAACAATTCATGACATTTTCTCCTTTTAACAATAAATCATAACAATTTCCTTAGTACTTTTGTTAAAAATATGGGAGAAATGTTAGTAATTATTTTGAAATTTTTAAATGTTGAGTCATTTATGTTAAAACATCAAAACATGGGAAAATTATAATTATTAAAATTGTTTGTGCCATTGGTGTGCATTAGCTTAGTTGTCATTTATTTTTATGTTCAGTAATTATTTAACCTATACTGTAAGTGTACAATGAGATTAATAGTAAAGTAGTGAACAAGGTCGTATCCACAGGTACTTAATGTTTATCTTACTAATTATTAAACTTAACTTCCTATAATTATCTAGACCACGTAACAAGATTAAGCTTGCTTAATTATCTAAAGAATGAAAGTAATGAAAATAATAAAATGCTACCACAAAAATAAACACAGATAAATCAAACAATGAAGAGAAAACGTATTCTAGGATTGGATAATCATAAACTAATTCATTCTTTTAATAATTTCATCTATATACCTATGTTGGGACTTTAATTGTTATAGAGTAACCACATGATTATCATAAACCTCATCTCGAATTGCCTAAGTTGTAGACCACATAACTAGTATTAACGTCTCCGTTCAATATCTAGTTTATAGCTCCTAATGGCTCTTAGGGTTCATTGCTCTCTCAATTAATCGCAACTCTCTCGAATGATATTGAGTGACAAGTTACTTATTCTTATCTCGTGTTATAACTCATCTCTCAATTTATGAAATAATACATCGAATTTCATCATTTAATGGCTAGTTAAACCACACATGATCAAGCACAAAAATAAGTAAAACACAACCAAGTCGTGGCATAAAAATGGAATAGATAAAACGAACTTTATACTTGAATCATAAACAAACCTAGAATACTAGGGTTTTAGTTGTTCATCATAATATAAATAACTAAAATTATCCTCAAAGAAAACATTCTCTTGCAAGGAATAAAGTATATAAAACTCAGAAGTCTAATTTTGCCTCAAATCTTAGTAAATCTTGAATTCTATGGTTTTGTTTTTCGTGCTCTCTGTCAATGTTATTTTTCTCTATTGTCAACTTTAGGTTATAATTTCTGATAGCAAATTTCGTTCAAGTCCACCCTTTTATACCTAGGAAAAATAAAGCCTAAAAGCACTCAATTTTTACCAAAGCCCAGTCGACACGCGAGCTCGCTTGCGATGATGTCACCTACAAATAAGTTCCTGTATCAATGTGGCATGCTCATTTATGATCGAGGTCGCTAATCAATCGGATACAATCTTCTCCTTAGTAGCAAGCTTCCAAATATTCGACCTTGAGCTTAGTAATTACTCCTTCTGGAAAGCTAGAATGTGAGTGTTCATCAAATCAGTCGACACACTTGCTTGGAATAATATTGAAGATGGATGGGCACATAAAATAAAGGAGGTGGACAGCAAGAAGAGTTTGAAGCCAAAATCTAAATGGACTCCGGAAGAAAAGATTGCATTCAACATGGATTATAGGCTCTCCACCCTCTTTACTCTACTATTGATGTGGACATGTTCAAATTAATATCAAACTGTGACATTTCCAGAGTTGTGTGGACCATCTTGGAGACCATCTATGATGGAACAAGCTCTATTCAATTGTCAAGACTTCAGATGCTAACATCCAAGTTTAAAATGTTAAAGATGGGTGACCCAAAAAACATCACTGAATTTAATGCTCACATTCATGACAAATCTAATGAATGTTATGTTCTTGGTGAAAGAATTTCTAAAGAAAATCTTATGAGACTCAATCGTCAGTTAGGTGATAATATAGAACAATTATTGTGAGCAGACCATGTCCGTAATTTGATTTTAAAGTTTAATAATTTTATTTTAAAGTATATATATGTTTAAGGAAAAAAGATAAAAACAAAAGAGACGTTGTTTGATGGGTCTATTACACCACCTTAATTAGAAACAATTAGAAATAAGAGACTGCCAACCAACTATCTGATGCCTTTTTTATTTGTTCATTCAAAGAGGAATATATGTACTATAGTTGCGTATACAGTCACACTAAAACATAAGTCCTCACCCATCCACTAGTCCTAATAAATGAAGAAAGATAAGAAACACTTACATACCACAACACATTGCGTCGGCTCTCTAGGATCATTACACATGGAAAGTAATCTACAAGAACTTTATTTAGTCTAGTCTGGACTGATTTAGAATTTTGAACATGACTAACCTTGACTCGTGGATGGCGTTCTGGCTCCATTATCTCACTCTATCTAGAATTTAAGAGCACCATTTACTTCATGTCCATCGGGTGTCTATCGATTGTCCATTAGGACTTTAATGCAATGCAACTCTGGATAGGATATGCATCAATCATATATGCATAATATTGGAAATTTTTTGTTTTCGCGAAAATGTTAATTATGTTTCCGTAATTAATTTTCAAGCGCTCTTATTTAACTGTAAGCCTCAAAATATTTAAACTGTGAAACATAATAATTTATTATGTAATGACAATATATATATATAGCAGTGAACTAATGTGAGAATAAAAAATGTGATAGTTGGACTATTTTAATTTAAGGTAGTCCAAATTACACGACTCTAGAACTTGCTGTGAAATAATAATCAAATTTGTATTACATAATTGTGGAAAACTTAATCCATTCACCTATCTTTCTGAACTTGTAATAAAATAATAATCAAATTCATATTACTTGATGTATTTCTTGAAGGACGTCGATCATCGAGTAATAGCTATCTTTTGAAGATCAAGATTACTTGTTTCAAAACTTAGGCATATCAATTTTAGAGAGAGAATCATTGACATAGGCGTAGTCGTAAGAATTCCCAGTTGAGGATTGATGATGGTTGCAGTTGGATCAGAGTAATTACTCCTGTTAGAAAGCTAGAATGTGAGTGTTCATCAAATCAACTGATGAACTTGTCTAGAATAATATTGAACATGGATGGACACATGCACTGAAGGAGGTAGATGGCAAGAGGAGTTTGAAGCCAAAATCTGAATGGACTCCGGAAAAAAAACTGCATTCAACATGAATTTGAAGGTTCTCCACCATGTTTACTTTGTTGTTGATGTGGACGTGTTCAAATTAATATCAAACTGTGATATTGTTAGAGATGCGTGAATCATCTTGTAGACCATCTATGAAGGAACAAGCTCTGTTCGATTGTCAAAACTTTAGATGCAAACATACAAGTTTAAAACATTAAATAATGACATATTAACCTATGTTCGATTGTTAAGATTATGTACCATAAGATAATATTTTTAATCTGTGATTTTTTCAGTGGATTATGTTTTGCTAATTCCTTCCTTAGAATCTCTTTGGCATTTATTTTGCCTAAGTTAGATTCACGGTTTGAGAAAGAGTTCCATGATGTTGATCATTCTCTTATCAATGAGATAATCTCAATTTTATTCCTGGAACGCGAAGGACATACTGCGCTGAAACTCTGATTGACTATGACCATTCAAGATACTATAGTAAGCAATGTTCCAAGGGGAGATCCACACAATGTTCCTACAAACTGAATTGGTACTGAAATTCAGGGGAACCATTTGTGATTTGAGGTTGTTCGTTCAAGTATCAAAACCTTACATTTTCAAGAAAGATTATTTGTCTCCATAAAAGTCAAAGGGGGAGATTGTTAGTCAAATTGGTGTGCTCTAGCTTAGTTATCATTTATTTTGGCAAATTATATATTGTGGTAATCTTGGTTCTTGTTGAGTACTAATACACGTTCATTATCCGCTATGCTGCTTAAGGAACATTCGAACCAAGGGTGTCAAACTTGGAGAGAATGTTGTTCCTTACAATGATCCGGAAGATGATTATAATGAATATTTACGGTAGTTTTCTTCTGGGAAACACGCCTATTGCTTCTGATTACTTGTGGATCAAGCTAGGTTTTTGGCACACCGTCGTTTTAGTGTGCAAAAATACACTTGCGGGCAAATGGTCCACAAATGCTTAATCTGCCCTCAACGGCTAGTATAGCTAGTGAAGATGGATGTCGATCCCACGATGAGTGTTTTAACCTTCTGTCTTTTCTTAGTTTCAGTTTGGGTCTTCAGTGTCACTCTAAAAACCTTGCTAATAAACTTAAACTAACTAAATGCTGAAAAGGAAATCACAAGAGAAAATATTAGTAATAAAAGTGTTCAAATCAAAGCATCAAGTCATTCGATAGGTATGCGCAATCCCGGGCAAAACATATGTAATTACCACTACTACCCATTGTGCCCACACTAGCAGAAAGATCAAAAATTGAATCCCTATGGCCAAATTTGGGTAATTGTCACTTTGAGGGTTAACCGGTTATAGGAAATGGATACGATCGGCCACTCCCCAATCACTTCTTAAATTATATCATCTAGATGATACGATCGGTACCTAGGGACCTAACTATACAGGAACCTAAGGAGAGAATCACACAAAGGTTTTGCAGGTATAGCAGCTTTGAGGGCAAAAGCGACCCGATTCTAGTAGGTTTGACACGGTCTTGTGCCTGCATATACTACTCAATCTCAACTACCAAGGCTGTCACACCCGGACTTGTTACTATGCGGGTATCGAGGCATGGGTCACCTATACACTCCCACGTAACTAACACTAGTACCAGTTAATCAGAAATGCGCGCTTTCATCTCCAACCACCCTTTACCTATGTCTAAGTGAAAAACAAGTTAAGATTGTGAACCCTTAAGGCTTTAAAGTCCGATTACCTCATGCACATATTCTACCTTTAGACCATTACTTTGACTTGAACAGTGGATACTTAGCCACTAAACATAGAAACGGAAGTAAAAGAAATGATAAAAGACATCTTACTTGGAAAGAAAATAACTCGATTAACTTCTGGGCCCAACCCCAGTTTTGCTAACAAAATAACTGAACTACCTCTCCGCGGGCAAATCGCCAGCTTCAGGCAGACAAAATATCCAGCAACTATACTAAGTACGAAAACAGTAAATTGTATCTTGAGATGCGAGAGAAAAAGAAGGTGTCTGATATGAAAACAGATAAAAGTATTTATAGCAAATGAATTAAGGCTTCACGCAGCCCAGATCTCACCCACGCAGGGGTTCTTGCACTCCTCCACTTTATCACTTCATGCTCAACGTTCTTCCTTGAATTTAGGAGGGATAGCAACAAACCCTAGCATCTCCAACAGCTTTCTGATGTCCCCACCTCCTTCCCAACGTGCTTAGACCTCTCCAAGACTCAGAACTGACCGCCACATCACCTCCACGTGCATATAGGAACTGTCCCGCGATCTTGTTGCGCAATTCTCGCAACAACTTTGACTGGGTCCTCGGCAGGCAAATCAGTCCTTTGTGCCCTCAGCATAAATAGCACCTGTCTGTGCCTATTGTGGTGGTTTTGTGCCCTCAGCCTCCTGCAATCAGTTTTACCCCCAAAACTAGACTAGACTCTACACTAAACACTTAAAAAGGGTGTAAAAAGATAAATGAAAAAGCACGAATTTGAGTCTTCATCACACCCACACACTTGGACTATACTTGTCCTCTAGTATGAATGCAACTTTAACTCAAAACAACAAAAAACAGAAGACTCAAATGACTGAACACAAGACAACACAGCATATGAATCATAAGTTGATAAAGGGCATAACAGTTGGTCATAATGATGCAGGCAAATCGAATCAATCAAACTCAGGCTACTATTATAGTGTACACTCAGCTCGCCTTTTTCTCGAGTGTTTAGGCTAAGTGTTTACTCTCAACAATTCCACCAAATCATCATCAACAAACTTGCAAACACCCTGTATAAACAATTTATGTTATTCACATGCATATCAAAAGGTCTTGTGAGGGTTGTAATGGGGCATGCGGATCAAGGTTGGAAATATTAGGAACTGGCTGCTTTTAATAGTATTCGGGCAAAATCAGCACTGACAGCTCTATGCCCACATAACAACCTGGGAAACCATTTTTATTCATACACTTATTTTTTTCATTATCTCTTTTTTTTTCTCTTTTTTTTTTCTTTGTGCCCATTTCTGGCATCCTGTCACTATTTGGCTTAAACATGCTACCAATACGAGCATAAAGGTTTCATTCCCAGTCATAAGATACTCTTTAGAGAGAGATTTTCAAAATGCAGGTCATGAACAAATAAGCAGGCTCAAATAATGGCTGCAATGGGAAGCATTTATCAGTGAGTAATATGGCCAAATAACGATGAAAGAAAATGCCTTAATCATCTAAGCATGCAATGACATCAAGTTTGACAGGGCATAAGCAAGAAAGTATCAAATGAGGTGATGGAATTTAAACACACAGAAAGAAGTCGCAAATGTGAATTTGGGCTCAAAGCTCACTGGGTAGTAGTTATATATTGTTTTCACATGCGATTGATTAATTCCATCTGCCTAACAATAAATTTATGTCCATACATGCCCAATGTCAATCCATGACTCATATGCTGTAGACTCAACATGCACACACAAAATAAAAACAAATAAAGACAACGACCTAGGCATATCCTGCCCACACACTTGCTATGCAAAGTACCCTTGCGGGCACAAACAGTAGTGTGGGTTAGATATGCCCAAAATAGACTCTATATATACAGACGCAACTATACAAAAACAAAAAAATAAACACACAAACAAAAATAAAAACAAACACATCCTAAACTACTGGGGATAAAACATGATTTAAGGAGAGGAGGGGTAGTCTAACCCGAGATGAACACAAATGCTCTGTAGGGCTTTCTCAACTCTTTCAAGCTTCTTTGAATCTGCACTGCTCTGTGCCCTGCTCGGTCCTTCTTGTGCCTTGGGTGATCCTTCTTGTGTTTTGGGGGCCTTTCTCTTGTCAAAGTATGTTGGTTCGTCAAAAGGGAGGAAGTATGGGGTGTTCTCTTCAGTGAACCCAACTAGCTGCATCCACTCCAGCCTCTGGGCATCGAGATACTCTGTCCCTTCATCAAGCTCTGGGTACCCTTCAAAGACGTCGTCGAGGTCGCCACCTTTCAAGCCTTCAAACACTCTCGCCACGAACATGCCCAACGCTACAACAGTTGCTCTGGTGTTGCTGGTCTGTGCCTGCAATTGGATCGCCAGAATGTAGCCAAGGTTGACCTTCCACTTGTGCACCATGTTCCATAAGAGGAATACCTCCTGCTGCGTGACTTGGCCTGTGCCATCCTTGCGCCCATAAAGGTTGAATGCCATCCATCTATGGCAAATCTGGAGGGCGTGATCAGAGATGTGCTTGTCCTTGCTTGAGCCCGAAAGATAGAAGCCTCTGCCTCCAATTTCCTCCCACCTTTGCTGAATGTTTCGACTCCAGTCGTCGCCAACGCTGGTTGCTGCTTCCTTGTACCACTTCGAATGGACATCTTTGGGGTGGATGAAATCCAACAGCAGATTCAATCCTGAGATTGACATGCCATAGCTCTCTCCAGCTATATAGAAGTTCACAACTCCGGGTGTCTCCAAACCGAATCCCTGCACTGGCTTAAACTCATATGAGGAAAGAAATTCAATGGTTAAAGAAGGGCGTACCGTGTTCCTCCAGCCGAGTACTTGCTCCCAACCGATGTTGGCAAAGTATTCATACACTTGGTCCATGACTCCAAGTGTATTCAGCGTGCTGTCATGAAGAACATACAGGGGCAGATGCTTCTTCTTGTTCAATCTCTCGACGATTCCTTGTCTTGAGCTGCTTGGATCCTCCTTCTCCTCCTTCGCCGAGTGGCGGGGAAGGGTCCTAATTGGCACCCTGCCTTTTATGCCTTTTTTCACCTTTGCGAGCACATAGGATTGAACTGGAGCTGGGATGATTTGAATTTCCGGTTCCACTTCCTCACTGTGCACTGACTTCTCTTCCTCTTCCTCGTGGATCTGCTCCACATCTAGCTTTCTTTTGGTGGGGGGTTTCTCTTGTTTCTTTGACTCCTTGCTGACTGGCTTCTTTCCTTTTTGCTTGCTCTTAACCTTTTTGGGCACATCGGGACCCTTGCTTTGGCTTGGTTTCCTTTGTGCCTCCTTCGCGACCTCCTGTGGTTTTGCCTTCTTTGACTTTTTCTTCTCTACGGGTAGATCTGGTTGTGCCTGTTTCAACTGCTCAGACTGGCTGTGGGCATTCTCAGATGTAGATCCCTCTGAAGCCACTTTGTCTTCTTCCAACGACTCTTCTTTCTCTTCCTCCAGTTCTGGTTCTTTCTCATTCTCCTCTTGCTGATCTTGCTCTAGTTTCTCCTCCTCCTTGTCTTCTTCCTCCAAGCTCTCACCTTCAGATTCATCAACGCTTTCTTCTTCGTCACCGCTACCCATTTGCTTTTCTTCATCCACCTCTTCTTCTTTCTCTGGTCTACCGTCGCCTTCCCCGTCCTTCTCTGGCTCTTTCTCAGGCTCAGACTCGTTTAATTCTTCACTGGGTTGGGGTGTCGGTGGCTTCTCTGGCGTTGGTGGTTTTTCAGGTGTTGGCGTTGGGTCAGGGCTTTGCCCAGCTTGTGGTGGGCTCTGGGGTTCGCCCTTGTCAGCCTCGACCTTCTTCTTCTTCGACGCACCGCCCTTAGCCTTTGGCGGTGCTCGTTTCTTTTTCTCTGTTTGCGATGGCGGGGGTGGTGGGTGTTGCGGTAGAATGGTCTGGATCGGTGAGGGGTTTAGAACTGGTTCAGAACCTTGTTTCGGCTCCTCGGGCTGGGTTGACTGGGTGGTCTGCGTTGTTTCTTGCGATGAGTCACCGGCGTTGCGGGCACTGCGCCTTGTGCCTCACTTGGCGGTTTCTCCAGTTTTCTTTGTAGTCACCATTTTTTTTTTCTTGACAAGGGTTTGGGAATTTTGTGAGGTAGGATTTTCTTTGCTTGATTTGTGAGAAATCGAGAGAGTGGGAGGGGGTATTTGAATGCTTCAGGATGCGTGAGGTGTTGTGAGGGTGGTGGGTTTGTGCAGCGAGATCCTGGCCGAGAATATAGGAGAAACGGTTGTGCCTAATTTTGAGGAAATTGGGGAAATTTGAATTGGAGAAGAAGATATGTTTGAAATTCAAAATGATTATCTATGTATATCATATCTCCTTCACTCTTCCTTTTTTCGGCCTTAATTCCCAACAATCATCACACTGCATGGGAAAACCAACCGTCTCTGCAGTTGTTTTTTTTCGTGTCAAATCAGTCAAATCTGCTACAGTACCCACCCACACACTTAAACCTTGCTGTGCCCTTCACATTACTTTGCCCACAGTGATATGTTTCCAGTCTTTGCCTTCCTGTAGCGTTAACTCACAACCAAAATACAAATAACAAACATAATTGAAATTAAAGCAAGTAAACAAACCGGGTTGCCTCCCGTCCAGCGCCTTTGTTTAAGGTCTTTGGCTCGACCGTGTTGTACCTTCAGTAGTACTCAGGGGTGCTTAACACTTGGGTTTCTGCCCAAGTTTCCTTCTCTTGCTCGAAATATGGTTTCATCCTCTGGCCATTGACTCGAAATTCGCACCCATCTTTTGGATTCACAAGATCGATTGCTCCACTTGGGTGTTGATGTTGCACCAGATAGGGGCCCATCCATTTTGACTTCAATTTGCCCGCATGCAATTTGAGTTTTGAGTTAAACACGAGCACCTTTTGCCCACAGCGCAGCTGTTTACCCCTTGCGAGTGCATCGTGATATCTCTTGGTCCTTTCCTTATACATCACAGCATTATCATAGGCTTCGGACCTCAACTCTTCTAATTCTTGGATCTGCAGCTTCCTCTCAATTCCAGCGCTTTCATTATTGAAGTTCAACTTCTTGATTGCCCAAAATGCTTTATGCTCCATTCCTACAGGCAAATTGCAATACTTTCCAAAAACCAACCTATAAGGAGACATCCCAATAGGTGTCTTGTAGGCTGTGCGATATGCCCACAGAGCGTCTTCCAATTGATTGCTCCAGTCTTTGCGCCTTGGTCCAACAACTTTCTCCAGAATATTTTTGATCTCCCTGTTTGAGACTTCTGCTTGTCCATTCGCCTGGGGGTGATATGCAGTAGTAACCCTGTGTGTGACCCCATACCTTACCATCATCTTCTTTATGAATGAGTTGCAGAAATGAGTCCCTTGATCACTGATCAGGACTTTGGGCATTCCGAAGCAACAGAACACATTTGCCCTCAGGAACTTCACCACTGTTTTCGCATTATTTGTTGGAGTGGCTTTTGCCTCCACCCACTTGGACACATAATCTACAGCCAGGATAATGTAAAGGTTGTTACCTGACTTGGGAAATGGTCCCATGAAATCTATGCCCCATACGTCGAAGATTTCCACGGGCATAATAGGTGTTTGTGGCATGGCCTCCCGGATAGAAATATTCCCAGTCATCTGGCAATTCTTGCACTTCTTCACAAATATGTAAGCGTCCTTGAATAATGTAGGCCAGTAAAATCCTCCATCTAATACCTTTCTTGTTGTTCTACGCGGGCCAAAGTGGCCTCCACATGCATTGTTATGGCAGAACTTCAAGATATCTAGGACCTCATCATCACTGACGCACCTTCTTATGACTTGATCAGCTCCAATTTTCCAAAGAGTTGGTGCTTCCCAGAGATAGAACCTGCACTCCCGTTTCATCTTATTCCTTTGGTAGTCACTCAAACCAACTGGAAACTGCCTTGCGACCAAGTAGTTCACTATGTCGGCAAACCACGGCTCCTTTGCTGCTTTGCCCACAACCTCATACAAGTGCTCATCTGGAAAATTCTCAGTGATTTCCTCTTTGCCTTCAACCATCAGACGGCTAAGATGGTCTGCAACCAGATTTTCTGCCCCAGTTTTGTCTTTGATCTGCACATCGAACTCTTGCAGGAGCAATATCCACCTTATGAGTCTTGGCTTTGATTCCTTCTTAGACAGTAGGTACTTCAGAGCTGCGTGATCCGTGTAAACAATCACTTGTGCCCCCAGCAGGTAGGAACAAAACTTCTCAAAAGCGAACACTACTGCTAACAGCTCCTTCTCCGTGGTGGTATAGTTGCATTGTGCGGCATTTAATGTCTTAGAGGCATAATATATAACATAGCTCTCTTTGCCTCTTTTCTGGCCCAAGGCTGCTCCCACGGCAAATCCGCTGGCATCACACATCACCTCAAATGGCATTCCCCAATCCGGAGGTTGGATAATGGGGGAAGACACTAGCATATTCTGCAATGTATGAAAAGATTTCTTGTAGTCATCATCAAAGTCAAATTTTACCTCCAATTGTAGCAGGTTTGTGAGTGGTTGAGCAATCTTTGCGAAGTCCTTAATGAATCGACGATAGAAACCTGCATGGCCTAGAAATGCCCGAATCTGCTTGACGTTGATGGGATAGGGCAATTTGGCAATGACCTCCACTTTTGCCCAGTCCACCTCGATTCCTCGCTCGGATACTACATGTCCCAGCATGATTCCTTCTCTCACCATGAAGTGACACTTCTCATAATTCAACACCAAGTCTTTTTCCACACAACGGCTCAATACCTTGCTCAAATGATCAAGACATTGATCAAAGCTATCTCCATAAACCGTGAAGTCATCCATAAAGATCTCAATACAAGTCTCAAGCATATCAGAGAATATACTCATCATGCACCGTTGAAATGTGCCTGGAGCGTTGCAGAGGCCAAAAGGCATCCTTCTGTAGGCAAATGTGCCAAAGGGGCAGGTGAATGTTGTTTTGCCTTGATCGTCTTGGGCCACCACGATTTGCATATAACCAGAATACCCATCTAGAAAACAGAAGTACGATTTTCCCGCAAGCCTCTCCAATATCTGATCGATGAAGGGCAAAGGAAAATGATCCTTCTTTGTGACTGCATTCAACTTGCGGTAGTCAATGCAAACTCTCCATCCGGTCTGCAGTCTCATCTAAATAAGTTCCTTATTTTCATTCTCCACAACCTGGATTCCAAACTTTTTGGGCACAACGTGGATAGGACTCACCCACTCATCGTCGGGCACAGGGAAGATAATGCCCATATCGAGCAGCTTTAGAATCTCCTTTAACACAGCTTTCTTCATCAAGGGATTCAGCTTCCTTTGAGGATCTTGCACTGGTTTTGCCCCTTCTTCTAACTGGATCCGATGCATGCAAATGGTGGAACTTATGCCCTTGATGTCGGCCAAGGTCCATCCAATTGCTTCCTTGTGCATCTTCAATAGTGCTATAAACTTGACTTCTTGCTTCATGGTCAACGATGAACTGATTATAACCGGCAAATTCTCTCCTTCACCCAAATAGGCATATTTGAGGTGATCGGGCAACTCCTTCAACTCCAACTTTGGTGGCTTGATGATAGATCGCAACAATTTATTACCCTGCCTTATTGTGGGCAAAGACAGACATTTATCCCTTGAAAAACCGGCTTCGATGTGATACAATTGCAGGATTGCCTCTTTGATTTGCTTATCTTGTTCCTCTTTAGCATCCCAATCGATCTTACTGTTTTGAAGTACCCACTCAAGTGGATCCTTTGCCAGCAGCCTTGGCATTTCTTCTTGGATCATAGGCTCAAAGACATCGATCACATGTACACCCTCCGTGTCATTGGGGTATTTCATTGCTTCCATGATGTTGAAGGTAACTCTGTCTCCATCGAACTCGCACGTCAATGTGCCCTTATCGACATCAATCTTCGTATGTGCCGTCTTCATGAATGGTCTGCCCAAAAGTATACAAGCAGCTTTGGGATTGGTTTTGCCCATATCCAGCACATAGAAGTCTGCTAGGAAAATCAGACTCTCCACCTTGATTAGGACATCTTCAAGCACTCCCTCAGGGTAAATATTAGAACGGTCAGCCAATTGAATAATGGTCCTTGTATCCTTGAGCGGTCCTAAGGTCAGCTCTTCAAAAATGTTTAAGGGCATAACATTGATCGATGCCCCTAAGTCCAGCATAGCTCTCTCAACTCGAAGTCCTCCAATTTCACAGGGAATAAAGAACATCCCTGGGTCTCCACACTTTTCAGGCAGCTTCTTCTGTAATAATGCTGAAACATTTTCGCTTACAACCACTTGTGCCTCCTCTGTGAATCTCACTTTCTTTGTACATAAGTCCTTCAGGAAACGGGCATATCGGGGCACCTGCCTGATTGCGTCTAGTAGGGGAACATTGATTTCTACTTTCTTGAAGATGTGTATTAGATCCCTATCATCTGCTTCTTTTTTGTTCCGCTTCATCCTTCCTGGAAATGGTAAAGACACCTCGATCTCTTTTGGAATATTACTCCTTAGGATGGGTTTGGGCACAACTGCTTCTGGTTCGTCATTTACCTTCAACTTTGCTTCCTCCTTTGTGGGCTCATCATCATTGTGGGCATCATCGTTTGTAGTGTCTGGATATGGTACATGCAGTTGCCTTCCACTCTTCAATGTTATTGCATTTACCCCAGCCTTTTTTGGTGGTTCTGTCTGTGAGGGCAGAATTCCCTTAGCTTTCTCCATCCTTGCTATTGCATCACTAATTTGGGATATTTGTCCTCCCAAATAGTTCAATCCATTCCTTGTCTCCTGTTCGAAGGCTTCTGATTTCTTTTGTACCTCCACCGTTTCATTCACAATCTTGTGAACCATGTCTGATAAAGTTGGTCCTGCTGCGGGTGCAGGGTAGTATGATGTTGTCTGCCTCTGATTGTAGTTGGGGGCAAAATGATTGTGCCTCCTTCTGTGCCCTTCATCCATAGCGTTGACCGTCTCTTCCTTCTCTTTCAATTTTGGACACTGGTCAGAGTGGTGCCCCATTAATTCACATACCCCACAAATTCGCAAGGTATTGGCCGAAAACATGGTGATCATCTTCTCCATCTTGTTCCAAAGTTGTTCGATTCGGTCATCAGTTGCAGGCACAGAGATAGTTTTGCCCGCAGCGGCAACATTTGTTCTTTCATATGAATCGTCTCTGTTATCTTCGGCCATTTCTCCAATAAGTATTAGAGCTTCAGCTGCCCTCTTGTTCAGGATAGATCCTCCACATGCTGCATTCAGTAGGGCCCGGTCCTCGCTTCTCAACCCCGAAACAAAGTAGTTCACCAGGTCATGATCTGGAATCTGGTGATGTGGGCATTTCGAAAGCAATTGTTTGAAACGCTCCCAGTAGTCGTAAAAGCTCTCGTGGGGACCAGCCTTTGCGGTTGAGATTTTCTTTCTCATGCTCTGCACTCTTGATGTGGGGAAGTACTTCTCCAGAAACTTTTGCTGGAGTTGACTCCAGTTGGTTACACTCCTGGCCTGAATAGTGTATAACCATTCTCGAGCTCCGTCCTGCAGGGTGAAAGGAAAAGAAACCAGGCGAATGTATTCGCCTGTCCCATTAGCTCGTGTGCGTTGCGTCTCACATGCCATCTCAAAATCTTGTAGATGTCATTGTGGATCCTCCCCTGGATGGTCATGGAATTTGGGCAAAATCGAGATGAAGTTTGCCCTCAGCTCCCAGTTACCAGTAGTTGTGGGCAAAACGATGCCCGTAGGACGCATGTTCATGGTTTGAGGGAAACTCAGCTGCCTCAAAGTAAGGGTGTGCGGTGGTGCTCTTTGTTGTTCTTCTTCTTCGTGGTTTGATATCTGATCGTCCTCCATCTCTTCTTCGGAATAGAGTGGATTGACGTTGCTTGTCTCAGCTTGTTCGTTGCTTGCTTGACTTTCTCCACCTGAGGTCAAATCGTCACTGGATCCTTCAGTTTGATTATCCTCCTGCAGTCTTTTCAAAAACGCCCTAGCTTGTGCCCTTCTTGCCCTCGCTGACCTCTCTATCTCAGGATCGTAGAGTAAATCTCCTGCGCGGTTAGAACGAAGCATATACTAAGGTAAAATAGTAAATAGACAGAAAAGTGCGCATACACTCCCCGGCAACGGCGCCAATTTTTGGCACACCGTCATTTTAGTGTGCAAAAATACACTTGCGGGTAAATGGTCCACAAATGCTTAATCTGCGCTCAACGGCTAGTATAGCTAGTGAAGACGGATGTCGATCCCACGAGGAGTGTTTTAACCTTCTGTCTTTTCTTAGTTTCAGTTTGGGTCTTCAGTGTCACTCTAAAAACCTTGCTAATAAACTTAAACTAACTAAATGCTGAAAAGGAAATCACAAGAGAAAATATTAGTAATAAAAGTGTTCAAATCAAAGCATCAAGTCATTCGGTAGGTATGCGCAATCCCGGGCAAAATATATGTAATTACCACTACTACCCGTTGTGCCCACACTAGCAGAAAGATCAAAAATCGAATCCCTATGGCCAAATTTGGGTAATTGTCACTTTGAGGGTTAACCGGTTATAGGAAATGGATACGATCGGCCACTCCCCAATCACTTCTTACATTATATCGTCTAGATGATACGATCGGCACCTAGGGACCTAACTATACAGGAACCTAAGGAGAGAATAACACAAAGGTTTTGCAGGTATAGCAGCTTTGAGGGCAAAAGCGACCCGATTCTAGTAGGTTTGACACGGTCTTGGGCCTGCATATACTACTCAATCTCAACTACCAAGGCTATCACCCCCGGACTTGTTACTATGCGGGTATGGAGGCATGGGTCCCCTATACACTCCCACATAACTAACACTAGTACCAGTTAATCAGAAATGCGCGCTTTCATCTCCAACCACCCTTTACCTATGTCTAAGTGAAAAACAAGTTAAGATTGTGAACCCTTAAGGCTTTAAAGTCCGATTACCTCATGCACATATTCTACCTTTAGACCATTACTTTGACCTGAACAGTGGATACTTAGCCACTAAACATAGAAACGAAAGTAAAAGAAATGATAAAAGACATCTTACTTGGAAAGAAAATAACTCGATTAACTTCTGGGCCCAACCCCAGTTTTGCCAACAAAATAACTGAACTACCTCTCCACGGGCAAATCGCCAGCTTCAGGCAGACAAAATATCCAGCAACTATACTAAGTACGAAAACAGTAAATTGTATCTTGAGATGCGAGAGAAAAAGAAGGTGTCTGATATGAAAACAGATAAAAGTATTTATAGCAAATGAATTAAGGCTTCACGCAGCCCAGATCTCACCCACGCAGGGGTTCTTGCACTCCTCCACTTTATCACTTCATGCTCAACGTTCTTCCTTGAATTTAGGAGGGATAGCAACAAACCCTAGCATCTCCAACAGCTTTCTGATGTCCCCACCTCCTTCCCAACGTGCTTAGACCTCCCCAAGACTCGGAACTGACCGCCACATCACCTCCACGTGTATATAGGAACTGTCCCGCGATCTTGTTGCGCAATTCTCGCAACAACTTTGACTGGGTCCTCGGCAGGCAAATCAGTCCTTTGTGCCCTCAGCATAAATAGCACCTGTCTGTGCCTATTGTGGTGGTTTTGTGCCCTCAGCCTCCTGCAATCAGTTTTACCCCCAAAACTAGACTAGACTCTACACTAAACACTTAAAAAGGGTGTAAAAAGATAAATGAAAAAGCACGAATTTGAGTCTTCATCAGTTTTTTACTACCTTCGTTGAAGAGATTTACTTTGAAGACTCATCTTAATCATCAAATGAAGGTTCTCGTTTAAAAAGGAAACAAATCATATCAACATGGTAACAAGATTCAACAAAGAACACTTGAAAAAGGAAGATGGTTCAAGTTATTATAAGAAGATGACCATTCATGTCCAATTGAATGGTGCGAGTGCTGAGCGAGTCTTGTGTAATGCCTAAGTATTATTTTATCAACTCTACATGTTTTGAGTTGAATTTTTGATAGGATTTATTATGTCTACTAGTGTTGTTCATCATGTTCAATGTAAAGTTCATTGTGAGTACTTGGGACATAGGTGAATCTTGTTGGAGTTTATACTAAAACACTTTACTTTTTATATTTACACTATTTCCTTATTTGAATGATAATAAACAGTCACTTATATTGCGTTTATGATGTTTTCTAACATACGCAATATTGTCTTTTGTATGCATTCCACACACAATGGTGTGTGGAATGCACACAAAAGATCATATTATCGGTTCCTTATTAAGTATGACAGTGTTCACAACCTAGATAGAAGTAGACGAACCATCGGTATAGTCATGGTATAAAATTTAGAATTAGTCTATCTTGACTATGAAATTATATTAGTACATTTTAGTCATGTATTGAACTAGATCGTAGTAAGATAGTTCTAATGGACTAATAATACATTAGAATATTGATCTCGGATACTCATGATTCCTAATCTCTACATAATAGTAGACATGTTTATTTTAATGCTTACTACTTTGAATTATCAGTGGGTGAGCTTCTAATTAAAGAATCAATAAGCTCGATAAATTAGGTAGTGACATTACTATAATCGATGGGTTACTAATTATAAAAAGAATCCATATCCCGGTGCGCCGGGTTTATGATGTCCCCTGATGAGCTCAAAGATGATTATTATGTTAAACCATGCAGCTGGATTTATATCTGGCATAATAATAAAAGTTGAGTGGTACTACTCATGGATAAGAAATTAATTAATTCAGTTTTCAGTATACTATAATTGATTAATGAACATTCGATATCCTAAACACTGGGAATGAATTAAGTTGAAGGAGCTATATCCGTGATTATAAAATTGAGGTGATAGTACATCATTAATTCTTTAATGAACTGAATTAATATTAATCGGCTTATGTTGGTCCTGGGTGAGTAGATATCAGTTTAGAGGAGAGATGAATAAACTGATCCAAAAACTTTAACTTCAAATACGGAATATAATAAGGGCCCTTACCTCGCTTAAAAACTTATCTATGCACTAGTCAGTTTAGACGATTTCAATTGACTTAAGTGCTGCTTGTGTGAGTTTGTGTATAGTTTAGATATATGTTAGATTGAGCAAAACAATACAATACACAGATGATTTATAGAGGTTCGAAGTCTCAAACTTCTACGTCCTCTCTTCCGTCCGCAGAAGGGCAAATTCACTATATAACTTGAGTTTCTTTACAAATTATATAATGAATGATAGTTGGTTGAACCTGGTAATGGTGAGTTTCTTTACACGGTCACCTCAGCGGGTTGACGGCTCACACTTGCAGTCCCAAGTGTCTGTGGCTCGGAGAGTTAGGTGCTATTATCGTCTTTACAAGGTTTTAGATCTCTTTTGATCTTCAAGAGGTTAGTCTTGAACATGGGTATCAACTGATGTGTTCATTAAGTTGAGCTGAGTAGTTGATCAATGTATAGCTTGAACTAAGAAGATGGCTCTGGCTGGACTTTCGACAGCTAGCTGAATGCTTGAATCTTTTAGTTCTTCTTCTCAGTTGATATTTTCATAACTTTAAGATAATGCTATAAACTTGAGCTGAAAGAGGGGAGAAAGAAAGCTTAGTTGTGAATATATGCGAAAGTTTAGAGTATGATAGATAAGAGTTCGAAAGTTGAAAGTCATTTGAATATCAGATTTACTCGTCGTATATAGAGGAGTGAACTTGTGACTGTTGAGTTCCATTGATCGATGGCTCTATTGGTTCATCAATGGTAGTTGATCTTCATAGCCGTTGAAGCTTGTTGAAGTAGCCGTGACTTAGCCAATTGATCTTCATTGAGCATTAACTCCAAGATCTTCATTGATCATTAACTCCAAGATTCTCCATTTGGTAGTTCTCAGTTCCAGTTGGCAGTCCTGAGGTTGGCTGCTCAGTTTGGCTATCGCTTCAGTTGGCTTTCTTTCTGAGCTTCTTTGCCAGTTCAACTGACTATAAACCGTTGACTGGTTTGGCATTTTGACTGTTCTTATTCTGAGCTTGGTCAGCAGTTGGCTTGTCTTGAGCTTCAAGCTGGCTGACTTCAATTCTGGCTATCAGCAGTTGATTTGTCCTTGTGCTTCAGTTGGGCTAATTTTAATTCTGGCCATCAGTTGGATGTTTCTAGTCTTCAGTTAAACCGACTTGTATGTCAGTTTCATCAGTCGGTTGACTCTGTTTCTCCAGTTCAACTAATCTGGCTGTTAGTTTGATCCTTAACCGGTTCGACTTGTTTGGGCTTAACCCTCAGTTGGATTATCTTATGACTGGTTGACGCATCCTTTCAGCTGGGTTGACCATACTCCAGTTTGGTTGACTCTTACTTTAGCTGAATTCTTTTTAGAGCCTCAGTTGGTCAACTAAGATCTCCAGTTTGATTCTTTCTTCAGTTTTTCAGGAAACGTTTGGACATCTCATCAAAACCATATGTTCAGGGATTTTACTTGATAGTTTTTCCTAACAGCTTAAGTTATGTCTAGGCTTGACATGGAGAACCTAAGGCCTGCTGGAGGCTCAACTAAAATTCTCCTTCTAGATCCTGTTGTAGCCTATTTATACTAGTTGGGGGGGTGAAAAACTCTGGCCACCATACTCATTATTTTTTAAAATTACAGCTCCCAAAACTGTGGAATTTTTAGTCATAGTCAGAGTCAGGGTTTCTCAGTCTAGTTTTCTTTAAGGTCTAGATGATCATTGCCCACACAATGTCTGGATCCACGAGAAGGTCATACATCAAAATATAAGGAAGTCGGTATAATCGTGATCAAAGAAATTGTTGTTGTATATGTTCTGTATCAATTCTACCCTACATAAAATTCATCCATTTTGCTAGGTAATTTGATAACCTCTGTTGTTTCCGCAGCACATGAGGTTGAGATTTGAATTTAGCATGTAATAGATGTTTGGTTTTATTCAAATGAGAACATCCAAATGAATCATGGCTATCCATCAAGTCTTACATTTTCAATTCATTGAAGATGGATTAGTATTCGAAAAAGAGATCAAGTAGGTGGTCATATTGTATAAGTCATTTGTCAAAACTAACTTTGAAGAACTGAATTGGTTTTGTATTGGGGTGGCCCTCAGAGTAAGCGAATTCACCGAACTTGGTTAACACATCATGTGTCATTTATTTTTTCTTTACTTATGTTCCTCACTATCACTTGACCGTACAACTGAACATCTTAAAGAACAATACTATACACGATTAACATAGATTACAAATTTTCAAAAACATTGAGTCATTCCTGTTAAAATATCCAAATACACTATAAGAAAAAAAAACAAAAATTTCAGCGCACAGATTTCCACTAGAATAGGCTAAATTTGCATTGGAATCATCAATTCTAGCAGGGTATTCCAACACATCTCGGACGCTAAAAAACGGTGCGATGGAATTGAAAAATATCAGTAAAAATTCTATTCCATCGGATTTTTTTCGCTGGAACAAAATTCCAGCACGCGAATATCGCTGAAATCTAGATTTTTTTTAATGTAGAAAAAATTATTCCAGTGCATTTTATCTGCTGTAATTGTTAAATTAATTAAAAAATGGTCCCACCCAAGAAAAGCCCCCCAGCACGCCGAAAATCTCCATCCTTTGTTGCACCTAGGTTTCGAACACGAGACCTCTCATACATGAATTCATTAATAATACTATATATTTTATATCTATATATATTATGTGTCTATCTTATATATTATGTATTATCATATAATGCATGGTTTGTGAACTTTTAATATTACATTCGTTAAATTAATTTATAAAAGTTAAAATAATATATTATTTATTTGGTGGTATTGAATAATTTTAAAAAAAATCTAATTAATTAAGATTACAAATTAATTTAAATTTCATTTTTAATAATTATTATTTATAACATTTATATAGAGATGTAACAAATAATTATAATTCATAACTTGGATTATCTTATAACTTACAATTCACAACAATACATAATATTTAACTTTAAAATTAGATTTTCTATATTAGCTTAATAAACTTTAACTGATTTTGTGTATATTATAAATTATAGTAAATTATAATACCAAATTAACTTACTTAAAACTCAAAATGTAGGAGAGATAATTGTATTGTGATTACATATTAAACAAAACTTATTATAAGTGCTGAAATTTTATAAAATAATAATTGTTGTAACAATGAGAATTACTAATCTTACAATTTATAACTCAAAAATTTCATAACTCACTACAATACATTGTTTTCAACTTTAAAAATACATTATCTATAATAATTATATAAAATTTTAAGTCATTAATTGTCTATGTTACATATTAAATAAACTATAGTTGTGCTAAATTAACTTAATCAAACTTTAAATTTAGGAGATTGTCATATTATAATTATAGATTGAACAAAACTTATTATAAGTGTAGAACAATTATAAAATAATATCGCATCGGTATAACACTTAATTGCTTATAAAATTTTAAGATTTTTAACTTAAAAAAATATTATAACTCACAACCATATATAACTTTTAACCATAAAATTAAATTTAATATTTTAGTTTTATAAACTTTAATTGATTAGTTATTTTGTAAGTTCTAAAAGAACAAAATTCATTTATTCAAATCACGAATTCATCTTATATATGTTGTTATGATCAATTTATCTTATATATAAGTATCTATTTATCCTGTAATTAAAAATGTTAATATTTATTATCTAGTTAAAAAGACTAAAGTACATTTTAATTTGTTATTTTGTAATTTATTATTTATATGATTTTTTATTGATTTATAATATCTAATAAACATTATACACTAAAAAATTAAAAAATAATGAAATTTCAAAATTTCTAGTGGAAAAATAATACTGGTATTTTTTATTTAAAAATAATAAATTAAATAATAAAATATTCCAGCGAAAAATGCCGCTGGTATCCAGAAAAAATATGAATAAAAATTATTAAAATATTCCAGAGAAAAATACCGCTGGAATATGAAACAAATTAGAAGAAAACAAAAATAAAAAAAAATATTAAAATATTCTAGCGGAAAAATACTGCTGGTATCCGAAAAAAATCATAAACAAAAAAAATATTGCTGGAAGATGGAAAAAATCAGAAAAAAAAAATATTAAAATAGTCCAGCGGTAAAATAACGCTTGAATTTAGAAAAAATCAAAAAAATAAACATAAAAATATTATAGTGTAGTTTTTTTGCTAGAATCTAAAAATGTTTGAAAAAAATAAATAAAAATCATTCCAGCGGGGTTTTTCCACTGGGATGAACTCAAATGTACGTTGAAATTTGCAGCGGACATAAATTCGCTGGAATATTCGGTGGAAAATGTAGAATTGAAATTGGAAGATGTCAAACAGGTTAGAGCCCTGCGACGTGGTGCAGGATCCACTGCCTTAAAAACGATTGCGGCTAGCCCGGGGTGTACAGTCTTTCACGCCAATTGTTTCCAAGGTTAACACAACATTTGAAAAATTGATTACACTCTCGAAATGCAAATTGGAGAATCTCAAACTCTTGCTCAGAGAGAAAGCGGAATAAGGAAAAGGTAGAAGAAGAATATGTATGTTTTTCATGTCTATGGCCACTCTCCCTAACAGATGATAAATAGCAGATCATAAGAGAGCCGTTTAATCTCTCCATAACTCACAACTTTTAATCGTGGGATGGGAACCCTAGCAGTTACAAGAAATATTCAAACCAAGAGCAAAAAATAAAATAAAATGGGAAAAAGAACAAGGGATCCCCCGAAATACGCACAACCCAAGCCATCCCTCACGACCCGACCCGACCGGTGAGTCGGGTCGGGACGGGCTAGGACGGACGGCACGCGCGTGTATGCTTCGCTATCACACCCCAACCCACAAAAGCCCTTTTCCAACTTAACTGACTAAAGAAGAAGGGAAATGAGATATAAACTGCACCAAACACTAATAAACAACTGATGTGTGACAAGCAACAAAGAGGAACCAAGCAAAAAAGGTTGCTGCCATTTCCAACAGTCCCTCACAAATGGCATGCAATAAGAATGGGGGCAACAATTGAGCAAGGAAGGAAAAATGCATAAATATCAATAATCAAGAGAGTTTGAATTGATACTTATTTATATGGAAGTTAACGCACAAATTCAAAAAGTGTGTTAAACACTTGAACTTTTAGGATTCAAATGTTTTCCCCCTACACCACACATCAATCCTTAAATTGAGTAAACTCCGCGATATAAAAACCAACCAACATAACCTTGAATTCTCATGAGCATTCTAGAAAGAAAATATCTTTCTTTAGAGAGGGCCAATTCTCCACACATACTCACTTAGGTGATTACAGATTTAGCGTCCCAATAGGACAATCATACAAAACAGTGCGTCTCAAAAGCACAGATGTATAGAATCATTAAGAGCTAATAGGCCAACCTCAAAATTAATCAATTTGTACATACGTACACAACCATTAAGTCCACCGCTTAGGACCACCCAAACAAACGGATGTGGTTATATCAAACACATAATGTCTCATAATATCAAAGAAGAGTCGACCACATGTTTTCGTTGAGGGCTTTGGTTAGAAGATCAACCAGATTTCTTTCGGATCTTATAAAATCCAAAGAAATCACTCCATCTTTCAGCAACTATCTCACAACAGCATGCCTCAATCGGATGTGTCTCATCTTTCCATTATAGATGATATTCTTGGCAACTCCAATAGCAACCTATGAATCACAATATAAAGAAATAGGAGCAGCTGAATCCCTCACAAGAGGTATATTATATAGTAAACTCCTCAACCAGTCAGCTTCACGGCCTGCCAACTCAAGAGCAATAAATTTAGATTCCATAGTAGAATTCGCAATGCAAAACTGCTTAGTAGATTTCCAAGAAATAGCACCCTCACCCAGAGTAAAAACAAAATCAATGGTGGAACTCATGTCATCATTATCAGACACCTAATTTGCATCACAATAACCTTCTATAACGGTAGAAAATTTTTCAAAATTCAAACACCAATCAGAGGAGCCTTTCAAATATTTCAACAAAGATAAAGCATGGTCCAATGCTCATTACTAGGATTATGAGTATATTAACTCAAACGACTCACAACATATTAATATCAGGTCTAGTGCAGTTCATAAGATACATCACACTACCAATTATTTTAGCATATTCAATTTGACACACGGGTTCACTATATTCTTTTTCAGATGCATGCTTATATCATATGAGGTTTTAACAGCAGTCATGTCATCATAGTTAAAACGTTTTAACACTTTATCTATATAATGAGATTGACTCATGACAAACCCATGCTCAGTTTTTTCTAGCTTCACACCAAGAATAAGATCAGCTTCACCCAAATCTTTCATGTCAAAGGCAGAAGACAGAAATGACTTGGTTTCCAAAATCACATCAAGGCTAGTACCGAAAATTAGCATGTCATCAACATATAAGCAGATTATCACACAACCACTCATAAAGCTTAGAATATAAACAAGAATTAGAACCATTAACAATAAAGCCATTCGAAATAATAGTACTATGAAACTTGTCATACCACTGTAAAGGAGCCTGTTTAAGTCCATACAAAGATTTTCTTAACTTACACACTTTTCTTTCCAAACCCGCCTCGACACAGTCTTCAGGTTGTTCAATATATATCTCTTCATTCAGCTCACCATTTAAGAAGGTTGTCTTAACATAGATCTGATGAATTACCAAATTATAGATAGCAGCAAGAGCAACTAATGCACAAATGGTGGAAATTCTAGCAACAAGAGAATAAGTCTCAAAGAAGTCTACATCTTTCTTTTGAGAATAACCTACCACCAGCAACCTAGCCTTGAATCTATTAATGTAACCATCCAGTTTTAGTTTCCTTTTAAAAATCCACTTAGTTCTAATAGGTTTACATTTTTCAGGTAAATCTACTAACTCCTAGGTGTGATTACTGGTTATGGATTATAACTCACTATAAATAGCTTTTTTTCCATTAAGTAGCATCAATGCTAGTCATAGCATCAAAATATGTACTCGAATCTTTATTTATAAAAAATATATACATAACATAATCATCAATCTTATCAGGACTATCTAACAGAAATGCAGTAATAAAATCGGGACCAAAAGAGATTTCCGTTCTCTGTATTTTACTTCTTCTAGGTTCAACATGATCACCAGACGTATTTACAAAAGTACTAGGCACATCAACATGACCATTAACAGAAGAATCTGAAACATTTACATCACGAGATTTAAGAAGAAATACATGCTCAAAAAATTCCGCATCACGTGACTTAAAAACCGAATAATCACTCAAAGACATAAATTGTAACAACCCGATTTTTCAGAATATGATTAAGTAATTCCTAATTTTAATTAGGGAATATTAAGAGGAATTTTGAGCATAATAAGGATGTTTCGGTTCTAAACCGCGTTTTTAGGAGTTATTTTTTTTCGTTAAATCGTCTTTTTGAGAATTTTGATTCGAGCTCAATTATAGTCAATTTTGGTCATGTTTGAAAGGATTGACCCAAGGAGCATGTCAGTGCTTTAAGATTTTGAATCTGATGTCGTTTAAGTTCCCAGTGATTTAAAACGCATTTAAAGAAGTTATGAATAGTGTTTTTCCGTAAGAGCGTGATTGTTAGAAATTTGTGAAATCTCGAGTGTTGACCCGAGCCTTATTTTTTCAAGCCTAACCTATAGAAAATTTCTCAAAGAATCCGTTGGCGTTCCTGGATTTTCATTATGAGGTCAATCGAGCACTCGGGAATTTTATTTGTCCCTTATGTGGAATAGTAACTTTATTTTTTGAAAAGAGAATCTTTTCTCGTTATCCTTCAAGATGACTCGTTTTTTACCCCGAGTCAAGTTGGTTCAATAGTACTCGAGCCAACGAACATCTCGGTATTTATAGATTTCGTGTCTAAGGTCATTTGGACCTCGACATCGAATAAAGCATCTTTTAACCGAACTCTGTGCAACTTTTGCAGTGTTTCTGTACTGGAGTGGCTTCCAAGGGAAGCCACACTTTTTCCTATAAATAGGAGAGGCCCCCTTCACAAATCCTTGCTCATTTCTCATTTCTCAAACCTCCATTTCTTAAATTGAGCGAGGAGCACTCTTCGTGAGTGCACCTCCGAGACGTCGAGTTTTGTTTGGCGAGTCAAAGTGGAGGAGTGGAGGAGGAGTTTCCGCCGCCGAAAATCACCCAGATAGCGCGGTCGCGGAGGATCCCGCGGTCGCGGGGGCTCCTGCGGTCGCGGGGGTGCCCTCTCGACCCGAGTAGAGTGCGGGCGCGGAGGTGCGCGGGTGCGAGGGGTTGCTGGGGCAGTTCCGGCACGATTTCGTCCGGAGGTCATAACATTCGCCTCTGTTGGAACCACGAGGCCCATCAGTACTCAAATCGAAGCTCTTTCGAAGATCTACAACATAGCATTGGCGGATTGTCCGAAATATCGACTGTTCGAGTCAAATTTTCCGTACATTTTTCGGTAATTTTAAGCATTTAAAATTATTTAAATTCTCGTATTTTAAGTTATAGTTAAGGGGCGAACGTTTAAATATCATTTCGATTTCTTGATAGAATCTCGAATAGGGCCGCTAAGTCATTGATCGACTTTTGTAAGAAGAGGTAAACCCCGAAGAGGCCTGAGGAAGGATTTTCAGCTTATTTTTTTGTCCACGAGCTCGTTATCGAGGTGCTCGTCATCGAGGTGGGTGGTTCTAAACCAAGTATAAGGTTTGACCTATTAAGCTCTAGAAGCATGATATGGCAAGATGAATATTCAATTAAAATATTTATGCTCTGCTTGATTAGTCTCTATACAAGGAAAGGAAAGGAAAGAAAGGAAGTTATATGCATGATTTTGTTAAATTGTTATTTGAGTTTGATAAAGTAAAGTAAGTTATTATAAGTTAAGTATGCTCTGAAGGATGTTTAGATATGCTAGAATTGTTTAAATACAATTGATACCAGCATGCGATCTAGAATTGCTTTTATTTGCAATCTATACTTATACCCATTCATTTCCTAGTATTTGGTTATTGGGTTTTGCTAAGCTTAATTAGCTAAGGTTATGCTAGAATTGTTTATATACAATTTATGCTAGCATGAGATGTTTAGAATTGCTTTAATTGCAATCGATATTTATCCGCGTTCATTTCCCCGTATTGGAATGTTGGATTTTGCTAAAGCTTATGTAGCTAAGCATTGCCTTTTAGGGTAAGTTATAAATCCCTTACAGGCCGAGATCATGCTCAATTAAAGAATTAGCCTTAGACGATTGCTCTAGGCTTGGTATTGCTAGCTAAGTCAAGTAAGTAAGGAAGGTTAAGGAAGGATGGTTAAGGTTAAGTAAAGAAGGAATTTAAGGAAGGATATAGCTTCTGTTGTAAACTGGTTATCGAGCTCAAAGAACAGTTTAATTGCATTAGCATGACGTGACCTTCGAGTCACCGAGTTGAACATTTGAAAGTAAAGGGAGTCACTGTTGGGTAATCCCTTCGCATACTCAGAAGAATACTTGAGGTAACCCCTCTGTTATCCCAAGGCATACCTTAGGGTACAGTAGACAACAGGTTTGAGCCAGGAAAGGTGCCAAGAAAGGAAGTAAAAGGTTTTGCGGGTATAGAGAGGGCTTTCGCGTTTTGCACTCCATATGCCGCCAGTTTATAATTGGATATTTCAAAGTTTATTAAAGATTTTTCTCGTAAAATCCCACTAAGTACATTAGTGCTCACACCCTCTTTTTCAAATATTTTCAGGTTGAGATGCTAAGACCGGTAATGTGCTGCTGACGGGGTTGTCTGAGGTTTCAAGTTTGCTGCTCTATATGGTTACATTATTTTGTTCCGCTAAGTTTCTGCTAAGTACTCTGATATTAGTACCTAAGATTGATTAATGTAACTTGATTCTTGATAATAGCATGTCTTAAGTGCTATGATTCGTGTTATCAATAAAGTTTTGAGAATTAGAAGCATGCTCTTTTGACATACCCGTTTATGCTCTTGTTGATTCTGAGTTATTTGAATAGTCATAGTTGTTGAGCATTCTGGTATCTATTCATCTTCAGTTGACTTGTGATTGAGACTTGCATGCTTGTTATTATTGTTCGCCTATGAATGGGCTTTTCTTTCAAGCATGATTCTACTTGTTTCCAGTTAATCTTAAGTTGTTTTCTTGATCCGTCCTATGAATAGGACAATAAGATATATATGACTCCAACCTATTTATGGGTCATAGTTGATGTGACCTATGATGAGGTCTTGATTATTTGAAGAGTCAAATTCCTATCTGTTTGTCTTTGGATTCTGTTTAAATTTCGGTTGGCCTATGATTTGGCATTTTTTTAACTCGATTGAATCCTTTGACCCCTTTCGATTCGTTGAAAATGATAAGTTCTTCATAATCATAAAGTTAAGTTTCCTAAGTTTTTGAGGCGCTAACTTAGTTTAATTTTAAAAACACCTCCCTGGATTTTCAATTAATCTACATATTTTCTTCAGCTTTTACGCCTAACACCCCGTCCCCATCAAAATGACCGCCTAAGGGACCGGGCTGTTACAGATGGTATCAGAGCAGGCTTGCAACTTTACAGACCTGTCTCTTCTTAAAGTAACTGATTGAATTCTATGTGAATATTGAATTGTCAAAGGTATTAATCAGCAACCCCCAGCTCACCATCATGCTCACATCTTCAACAAAGTTAAGGTATGATCGAGTTAAAGTATTTTGATTATATTTGGTATAGCGTTTTGAAAGTACAGGATAAGGAGAAAAGTTTTGAGCAAAGGCAAGGTTAGTTGATTTTGAAAATCAAACATTATTTCTTTATGAAATAAAATTTTTAGTATTGTCAAAGTTTAAAGTGTAACTTGTTGAAGTAAGTTCTAGATCTATGCTTTTAAAGAATTTTGAGTCATTAAGGACTCGAGCAAGCAGCAAATCTTTTCAAAATATTATTTTCTGCAGATACTCAAACTATATCGGTCGTTTGGATCGTCAAAATTTTTGAGTTGTAAAGTTTGAAAGTTGATTTAAAAACCTTCTTTTGATAAAAGGATTGTCTACTGCCCATAAGGAAAGGATTTTAGGATGAATAGAGAATAAGTGAGGCATAGAGAATATAGTTAGAACATAGACTGTAGCGAGCTTAAATTAAGGAGAATTCTAGAATTCCCTTTAGGTTCTCTTAAGAACCTATATTGAGTAAGTTCCATCTTAAGGAGCTAAGTTAAGTAGAGTTATTCGAAAGAACATTTTATTGCAAGGATGTTCGTGAGAATATTAAAGGGTTCCGATAGCAGATGCGAGAGTAAGCATATGAAGTTAAAACCAGAAACAAGAAGATAAGCAGTCAAGTTAAAGGCGAGTTACTAGATTGCGGATCTAATGCAAGTTTGAGGAATCCCTACACGAGTTTTCAACTCAAGAGAAGTCTCGTTTAAAGACCCAATCGTGTTTGCAAGGAATGAAGATTCATTTCCTTCGACAGAAGCTCGTTGATTCAAAGGAAGGACATTCAAGTCCACGACGCGTTCAAATGCCCAAAGTTATCGCTTGTTTCAAGCCATTAATGAAGATGGAGATTGTCGTTATGACTATAGCCAAGAGAGTTTGAAGATATATCGGTGTTCTAATGAGCTTCCAGAAGACGTTGAAGTCAAGTTGTATTGAGTTTAGGAGGATCCATAGATTAAGTCGCTTAGTCGTATCCTTTTCGATTGATAGGAAAAGATCCCCGAATATAGCTTTCCCGGCCAAGCGCAGCCATTTGAGTCACGTTGACTCGTGCTATTTCATAGCAACCTCATAAAGAAGAATAAGATGCATGATGATCAAGAAAGAAGTTAAGAACCCGAAGAAGATCGTTAAGAAGATAGACCTAGTATTCGGTAGATTGAGAGTTTCAGTATGATAGAAGTTTTGTTGAATCTATTTATTCATTCTCATGTCAATGGAATCGATTTATTCATTCCCTTTTGGAATCGATTCATTCTCTTGTTAATTGAATCAATTGCCATTCAATAGCTTCATATCAATTGAAATTATCTATTTAAAATTCTTTGATTATATCCTCTTGGATAAATTGTAACCTTTTGGATGATACTTCTTTGATCATCTAGAATCAGCAATGGCATTTCCTTGTTAGGCTATGCTGACGCCTTTGAGAAAATATTTTAGCACGGTTTTCAGTTACTAAGCCTTGATTTCTTCCATATCTTTGTTATGCACAAGAATCCTTCAAGTTTATAAGTCCTCTGAAAAGGCAATGTTTTTGGCATATATAACCTAGTGTTATATTCTTTCCAGCTTTTAAGCTTGTTAAAGAATTATTGATTAAGATAAATTCCTCACTCAGAGGCAGTCGTTTATTTTGCTCCCACTCATAGAACTCGAGTGTGGATCTTGAAATAGAGCAGAGAGCTATGGCAGTATTCCTTCTAGTCAGGGTTGGAGGAATAAGAGATAGTATTTCCTAGTAAGAAGTAGAATCTAAGTAAGTGTCAGATAGTATTCTCTAAGTTTAGGACGCGTGTTTCTCAGAAAATTTCTCAGCTCGTTGCGTTGGAGGTGATCTAAGAAATGTAGGCAAGTAAGTTCCAAGCGTGCAGTTAAAGTCCAGACATGCGATCGCTACGCCTATAAGTGATGGTGACCACCAGCATGAGCCACGAAGTCAGACGACTGCTTCGAGGAAAAGAGATGACTGCTTCGAGGAAAAGAGACGACTGCGACGAAGAAGTTTAGATTTAAGTTACGACGAGAATTTAAGTTTGGAGTGCATTACGAAGTACGCCCCAAGAAGATGAAGAAGTCGAACCTCAAGAAGTTAAAGATGAAGATAAAGTGAGTTTTCAATGTGATAGAGCGTGCAAGGAACCATCGAAGGAGGTGCTTGATTAATTCGAGATTGTCATCTAGTTTGAGTTCGTTAAAGTTTCTCAAAGCTGCGTGAAGTAAAGTTAGAAATAAAAGCAAAGCAAAGCAATATAAAAGAAGGATGGATTCGTTGAGATTGCCCGTGCTCGAGGAGCAAGTTTAGTGAATTTTTCTTTTATTTATTTCGTTGCTCGAATAGTTTCTAGAGGTCCACTCGAATGCAAGATCATAGGAGCTCGTGTAAAGCGATATTTCGAGACAGATTGCATAAGAAAGAAAAGATAGAAGATGTTAAGGCTTTGAAGAAGAAAAGCAGAATGATTATAGAAGTATTAGTCCCGCGTGAGGACTAATTTATAAATAGAAGGCATCAGGCTATTCTTAGCCGTATAGTAAAGGTTTCAAACCTATGTCATTCCAGTAAGGCTGTGAATTCTTAGGAGAAATCCAGATCTCTGTTGAGAATAAATAAATTTCGAAACGAAATTTTTTAAGGGGTGTAGGATATAACAACTCCGTTTTTCAGAATATGATTAAGTAATTCTTAATTTTAATTAGGAAATATTAAGAGGAATTTTGAGCATAATAATGATGTTTCGGTTCTAAACCACATTTTTAGGAGTTATTTTTTCGTTAAATCGTCTTTTCGAGAATTTCAATCCGAGCTCAGTTATAGCTGATTTTGGTCATGTTTGAAAGGCGTTGACCCAAGGAGCATGCTGGTACTTTCGGATTTTGAATCTGAAGTCGTTTAAGTTCCCGGTGATTTAAAACGCGTTTAAAGAAGTTATGAATAGTGTTTTTCTGTAAGAGCGTGATCGTTAGAAATTTGCAAAATATCGTGTGTTGACCCGAGCCTTATTTTTTCAAGCCAACCCTATAGAAAATTTCTCAACAAATCCGTTGGGGTTTTCGGATTTTCATTCTGAGGTCAATCGAGCGCTCGGGAATTTTATTTGTCCCTTGTGTGGAATAGTAACTTTATTTTTTGAAAAGAGAATCTTTTCTCATTTTCCTTCAAGATGACTCGTTCTTTATCCTGAGTCAAGTTGGTTGAATAGTACTCGAGCCAACGAACATCCTGGTATTTTTAGATTTCACATCTGAGGTGATTTGGACCTCGACATCGAATAAAGCATCTTTTAACCGAACCCGGTGCAACTTTTGCAGTGTTTCTGAAACTTTTACTATAAATAGAAGAGGCCTCCTTCACAAATCCTTGCTCATTTCGCATTTCTCAAACCCCCATTTCTTAAGTCGAGTGAGTAGCACTCTTCGTGAGTGCACCTCCGAGACGTCGAGTTTTGTTTGGCGAGTCGAGAGCGGATGAGTGGAGGATTTTCCACCACCGAAAATCGCCCAGGTGGCGCTGTTGCAGAGGATCCCGCGGTCGCGGGGCTGCCCTCTCGGCCCGAGTGGCGTGCGGGCGCGGAGGTGCGCGTGAGCACGGGGCTGCTGCGGCAGTTCCGGCACAATTTCGTCCAGAGGCCATAACTTCGCCTCGGTTGGAACCACGAGGTCCATAAGTACTCAAATCGAAGCTCTTTCAAAGATCTACAACATAGCAGTAATCGATCATCCAAAATCTCGACTGTTAGAGTCAGATTTTCCGTCCCTTTTTCTGTAATTTTGAGAGTTTAAAATTATTTAAATTCTTGTATTTTAAGTTATAGTTAAGGGGCGAGCGTTTAGATATCATTTTGATTTCTTGTTAGGATCTCGAATAGGGCCACTAAGTCGTTGATTGACTTTCGTAAGAAGAGGTAAACCCCGAGGAGGCCCGAGGAAGGATTTTCAGCTCGTTATTTCATCCACATGCTCGTTATCGAGGTGCTTGTCATCGAGGTGGGTGGTTCTAAACCAAGTATAAGGTTTGAGATCTTAAGCTCTAGAAGCATGATAGGGCAAGATGATTATCCAATTAAAATATTTATGATCTGTCTGATTAGTCTCTGTACAAGGAAAGGAAATGAAAGAAAGGAAGTTATATGCATGATTTTGTTAAATTGTTATTTGAGTTTGATAAAGTAAAGTAAGTTATTATAAGTTAAGTGAGCTCTCAAGTATGTTTAGATATGCTAGAATTGTTTAAATACAATTGATACCAGCATGCGATCTAGAATTGCTTTTAGTTGCAATCTATACTTATACCCATTCATTTCCTAGTATTTGGTTATTGGGTTTTGCTAAGCTTAATTAGCTAAGGATATGCTAGAATTGTTTATATACAATTTATACTAGCATGAGATGTTTAGAATTGCTTTAATTGCAATCGATATTTATCCGCGTTCATTTCCCCGTATTAGAATGTTGGATTTTGCTAAAGCTTATGTAGCTAAGTATTGCCTTTTAGGGTAAGTTATAAATCCCTTATAGGCCGAGATCATGCTCAATTAAAGAATTAGCCTTAGACGATTGCTCTAGGCTTGGTATTGCTAGCTAAGTCAAGTAAGTAAGAAAGGTTAAGGAAGGAAGGTTAAGGTTAAGTAAAGAAGGAATTTAAGGAAGGATATAGCTTCTGTTGTAAGCAGGTTATCGAGATCAAAGAACAGTTTAATTGCATTATCATGCCGTGACCTTCGAGTCACCGAGTTGAACATTTGAAAGTAAAGGGAGTCACTGTTGGGTAATCCCCTCACATACTGAGAAGGATACTTGAGGTAACCCCTCTGTTATCCCAAGGCATGCCTCATGGTACAATAGACAACAGGTTTTAGCTAGGAAAAGTGCCAAGAAAGGAAGTAAAAGGTTTAGCGGGTATGGAGAGGGCTTTCGCATTTTGCTCTCCATATGTTGCCAGTTTATAATTGGATATTCCAAAGTTTATTAAAGAGTTTTCTCATAAAACCCCACTGAGTACATTAGTGCGCACACCCTCTTTTTCAAATGTTTTCAGGTTGAGATGTTGAGGCCGGTGATGAGCTGCTGATGGGGTTGTCTGAGGTTTCAAGTTTGTTGCTCTATATGGTTACATTATTTTGTTCCGCTAAGTTTCTGCTAAGTACTCTGATATTAGTACCTAAGCTTGATTAATGTAACTTGATTCTTGATAATAGCATGTCTTAAGTGCTATGATTCATGTTATGAATAAAGTTTTGAGAATTAGAAGCATGATCTTTTGACATACCCGTTTATGCTCTTGTTGATTCTGAGTTATTTGAATAGTCATAGTTGTTGAGCATTCTGGTATCTATTCATCTTCAGTTGACTTGTGATTGAGACTTGCATGCTTGTTATTATTGTTCGCCTATGAATGGGCTTTTCTTTCAAGCATGATTCTACTTGTTTCCAGTTAATCTTAAGTTGTTTTCTTGATCCGTCCTATGAATAGGACAATAAGATATATTTGACTCTGACCTATTTATGGGTCTTAGTTGATGTGACCTATGATAAGGTCTTGATTATTTGAAGAGTCAAATTCCTATCTGTTTGTCTTTGGATTTTGTTTAAATTTCGGTTGGCCTATGATTTGGCATTTGTTTGACTCGATTGAATCCTTTGACCACTTTTGATTCGTTGAAAATGATAAGTTCTTCCTAATCATAAAGTTAAGTTGCCTAAGTTTTTAAGGCGCTAACTTACTTTAATTTTAAAAACACCCTCCTGGGTTTTCAATTAATCTACCTATTTTCTTCGACTTTTATGCCTAACACCCCATCCCCATCAAAATGACCGCCAAAGGGACCGGGCTGTTACATAAATCTATAAGCAGTAGAATTAATAGCATAACTAATAAACATAGAATCATACGTTTTACACCCAACGTTCAACCTCTTAGGGTCAGAAAAATGAACTTTAGCTAGACACCCCCACACTTTCAAATATTACAAAGTAGGAACAAACCCTTTCCATAGTTCATAGGGAGTTTTGTCTAGCTTCTTATGAGGCACTCGGTTCAAAATGTAGCATACAGAAAGTATAGCACCCCCCACATATTATTAGCCAACCCAGAACTAATTAGCATAGCATTCATCATAACCTTCAGGGTTCTATTTTTTCTTTTAGCTATACCATTTTGTTGAAGAGATTAAGGAGCAATAAACTCATCTATTACCATTCTATTGACAAAAATCCTTAAGAAATAACGTGCTATACTCACCATCTCTATCCGATCTTAATCTCCTTATTTTCTTATAAAGTTGATTTTTTACGTTCAGTTTATATTTCATAAACATGCTAGAAAACTCATCTTTCGTTCTAAGGAGGTAGATTCTGGTATATCTAGAATAATCATCTACAAAAGAAATATAGTACATTTTCCTCTTTTACTCATAATGCTTCTAAATTCTGCTAAGTCCATGTGAATTAGTTCTAGAAGCTCAGACTGTTTATGTTCAACTGGATTAAATGGTTTCTCAGCAAATTTAGCCTCAACACATATTTGACATTTAGACAAATTATGCATGTTCAAATTCAGGATTAATTTCAATTTTCTTAACCTCTTAATTGAAGCAACATTAACGTGCCCGAGTCTAGCATGCCACACATCATACGACTCAACCAAATAAGCAGAAGAAGATGTATTTCCATTAATAACAACAGAATCAATATTAAGTATAAATAAACCCTCATTCAGATACCATTTCCCCACAAATTCTCCATTTTTAGTGAGAACGGCTCTATTAGCCTCTATCACTATTTTCAGTCCCACTTTATTCAGTAAAGCACCAGAGACTAAGTTTCTACGCATAGACGGAACTTACAATGTATTGCTTAAAATTAAAGTTTTCCGAGAAGTCAATTTAAGTAGGATTTTTCCTTTACTAAGAACTCCAGCAACACTAGAGTTGCCCATGTCGATGCATTCGCCTTTTTCAGTTTTCTCAAACATATGGAAAAGCTCCATGTTGCTACAAAAATGTCTTGAGGCTCCGGTATCCAACACCCAATGTAACGCCCCAGTCCCAGAATAATAGTGACAAGGGACTGGTGCGTTACTAGGGAAAAAGGGGAAGGGGTTGTTGCATAAAGATAATTAAATGAAATAGCTTTGGGACAAGAATAGGTTATGTTTCCCAGAAATATGGGCAGCATAACCTCTGTAACTGTAATAGAACCACGCACTAAGGCGTTCAGAAAGAATTTGAATCAATGACCAATCATCAAATGGAACTTATCCCGCCAACAATTATAAAGGAACATTATAGCAAAATGCCGAAATCATAACATGCTTCAAACAATTGAAGACAAGCTATATTAAAGTAAACCGGACAAGCGCAGAGCATCTTTATTCAACTTAAGTAAATTGTTTCAAGTACTTAATTGATTTAGAGTATCTAACATTTCTGAACAACACAAAAAGAGCAAGCATATAACAACAAGCCAGCCCTTGCCTCAGCTCCATCATCTTCCAGCCTGCCTCTCAACCTGAAAATGTTTTAGAAAAGATTTGGGCTGAGTACTAGCGCACCCAGTGGGCAATTTTGATAAACAGTTCACAATCATTTTATAAATATGAATATCGTATCCACACAAGTATAACAATGGAAAGGTTTCAAAACTAAAAGCATTCCATGCATACAAAGCTTCTTTTAGCCTTACTTGCACGCTTTATCTCAACTGTCCCTTCCTACAGTGTCTTAACTTATATACACGTCCTCCAGCCTAGCTGTCTAATAAAGGATTGTGTATACGGTCCCAAAGCTTTAAGGATCCGAACTCGAGTCTAGTTAAGCACTCAATGTTTTCGTAAGATACTAACGAACACGAACAGTGAGAGAAATCATTTTGATACAGATATTCACAATTTACAGTTGATAAACAGTTGAGCTTATTAGCTGAACATAATTTGAGAAAAATATAGCTCAACTGGTTAGCTAATAATAACTGAAACATTACATGTGTCTTGCCAATCCTAATTAAGTCTGGATCTCGGGTTCGGCCTATAAAGGAAACACTACCTATTAATATCATGTTAGGCCTTGAAACTATAACATAAGGTAATTTTAGCTTAAAGGAATAATAATCTCTCTAAACTTCAGACCGGAACATACATAATTAAAGATTTTAATGGATTTAAAATAATCCAAAAGGCTCAAACGGACAACTCTCGGAAATTAGACATATTTAAATTGGCCCAAAAGGCCCAATAAGAATCTCGTTCGTTTAAGATATTTAATAATTTTTAGAATAAATCAAATTATCCAATATATATATATATATAATTTGTAACACTTCTCATGATAAATACATGATTATTTTATTCACCTTTAAAATCCTTAATCATGTAAAACTTAAAATAATGAAAGAAAAATTAAATTAAATATACACCTAATTTAAAAAGACAAACCTCTTTACTACACAAATTTTAGAAAATTAAAACCAATTTTTCTCTCCTTTGAAACTCTCGAGACCTACTGCTCAACAATCCCACATCCAAACCCATCTCTACACACTCATGCATACATACACAATTTCATTTCAAACCCATTTTTCTCTCTCATTTCAAAACTTATTCCAACTATATTCAAAATTATCCTTATATACTTGTTTTTGTCCTGAAAATATTAGTAGCACCTTAAGTAAATTATTGGATAGCTTAGGTGCAGAATTAAACAAGAATCTCAACACCAACAATCAAATTTTCAGATTTCTAGCAATTTGGAAATCTAAACTTTAATTGGCTATTTAAAGTTCCAAACATAATCCAAAGCTAAAACGGATAATATGATAATGAAGCTTGTGAAGAGATGTTTCTAACCATATATTATGTGAAGAATATCAGTTGACGCAAAAGACAGAAACTTGTAATCAAAGCGACGATAGCGCGCGGTAGCATGCTTTTCGGTATTGGACAGTGGTTTTCTATCAACTTTCGGCGTAAGAATAGAGTATCAAATGAGGTCTGATCGCCAACCCAAGACTTCATATGCATAGCTCGTTAGAAGAGGTTCGAAATAGTATAAAGATGAGATGAATCCGACGACCAGATCACCCGAAAATGGCACCGCAAGAGGGCTGCGGCACATGGTGGCGGGACAACAGCTCTCGGCAATTCCTTGCTTTCGTTTTAAATTTTCTGGACATTTATTTTAGCGAAATCTTCCACAGCTGCTATAAAACCAACAAGAGCAGGATCATGGTATATTTTTCATAATTTTGGGTTATGATTTGACGATGGAAAATAGAGGAGAGGAGGAGGCGGTCGGCGGTGCTTACCAAATGAAGAAGAAGAAATGAAGCTTGTTGTTTTGTTTTTGTTTTTCCTAATACAATAGTTGTAGATAATAAATGATACATGTATACACCAATCCAACTAGATACGTGTAAGGCTAGAAAGATGATTAGGTGGAATGAAAATTGATTAATTACTAAAACTCAATGCCATTTTCGAAAATATGCGGCTACTTCATTTGGTAAATTTTTTCTATGGCTAAGGTTGTTTCTGATAAAATTCAAGTACATAGCTATGTACTTACATCTAAGCATCTCCTAAGGTTTAGATGAAGTAATTTAATGGGCTGAAATAAATTTAAATTGCCCGATTTACTACATAATATTGGGTACATAAATATAAATAATATATATATATAGTATATATTTTGGGTGATCAAACTAATTTTGATTTGAGTAATTTAGTTGTTGGAATATAATCCTTTTAACGTCTTCTTTCATATTTTGGGTCTAAATTTGTACTATCTATTATTTAAATAAAATTCTTAAGTAAATTCTAATTATACAAATTTTCGGGGTGTCACAATTTCCCTGACAGCAGTTTTTCTTTTATTTGAATCCTTTAAGGATCCAATTTATTTTCTAACTTACCAGAGGGTCACATAAATTGAATAAAACCATCTAAAATATTTCGGGGTATTACACCCAATCAGTCTTGTTCTCCACCAGATTCACCTCAACTACAACACCAGTAACAATGTCATCAGTTTCAGTCAAGTGAACTTGAGATCCAGGATAAGATGAATTTGGCCTGTGGGATTGTCCTTGGCGTTTTGGGCATTGATATGATTTGTGGCCGGTAGTACCGCACACCCAACAAGTCAGTTTAGAGGAAGGTTTTTTAGCTATCTTTTTATCAGCAATGGGATTCTTTTTCTTCCACTCCGGCTTATCTCTTTTTGGAACATAGTTACTCTTCCCTTTTCCTGAAGCTGCAGTAGATTTAATGAGATTAGCATTAATGGAATTAGAAAATAAAGAAAGCGATTTATCTTTCATTTGGTCGGCCTCCTCAGTACGCATGTGACTAATGAGCTCCTACAAAGTTAAATATCTCTTCTTATGTTTCAGCATATTCTGGTACTCAGCCCAAGAGGGAAGGAATTTCTCGAGCAGCATATTAGCTTGAAGTATCTCACACATTTTCATGCCCTCATTCATAATAGCAGACATGAGATTCTCATACTCATTGAGCTGCTCCATCATAAGTTTATCATCCACCATATGAAAATGTAGCCACTTTCCTACAACATATTTTCTTTTACCAGCATCGTTTCCCTCATACTTCTTGTCAAGGGTATCCCATATCTATGTTGCAGACCGTATACCAGCAAGAAGATCAAAGAGGCTATTCATCATGTGATTAAGTAGGTGTTTCTGAATAGTCTTGTTATCCTTCTCATATTTTCTGGCGAGAACAGATACATCTGCAGGTATCTCTGTTGCAGTCGTTACTACAGTCATTTCCTTCACAACAGTCATCGAGGCTGAGTCCTGTGAAGCAGTAGCAGCATCGACCTTCGACTTGGGTACAGCCATGTCATCGCTATCTCGGGAGATAACGACAAATTCTTCCAGTGAATCCGAGAAGAGCACATAGTCGACATCAAGCTGTTAGAAGAAAATAAGAAGCTTCTGCAACCACCTCCTATAATTTGAATCATCAAGGGGTTCCAATTTCAACAAATCATGCAGGGCTCTGGAAGAGAACACCATTATCAATCCTTTTTAAATAGTAGAATCGAAATTGGAAAATATCAAACAGGTTAGATCGCTGCGACGTGGTGTAAGATCCTGTAACAACCCAGATTTTCAGAATATGATTAAGTAATTCCTAATTTTAATTAGGAAATATTAAGAGGAGTTTTGAGCATAATTAAGATGTTTCGGTTCTAAGACGTGATTTTAGGATCATTTTTCATGAAATCGTCTTTTCGAGAATTTTGATTCCAACTCAGTTATGACCGATTTTGGTCATGTTTGAAAGGCGTTGACCCAAGGAGTATGCCGGTGCTTTCAGATTTTGAATCTGAAGTCGTTTGAGTTCTCGGTGATTTAAAACGTGTTTAAAGAACTTATGAATAGTGTTTTTCCGTAAGAGCGCGTTCGTTAGAAATTTATGAAATCTCATGTGTTGACCCGAGCCTTGTTCTTTCAAGCCTATCTTATTGGAAATTTCTCAAGGAATCCGTTGGCGTTTCCGGATTTTCATTTTGAGGTCAATTGAATGCTCGAAAATTTTATTTGTCCCTTGTGTGGAATGGTAACTTTATTTTTGAAAAGAGAATCTTTTCTCGTTTTCCTTCAAGATGACTCGATCTTTATCCCGAGTTAAGTTGGTTCAATAGTACTCAAGCCAACAAATATCCCGGTATTTTCAGATTTTGTGTCTGAGGTCATTTGGACCTTGACATCGAATAAAGCGCATTTTAACCGAACCCGATATTTTAAAACAATATTGTTGCACTGCAGAAGCTTCCCGAGGAAGACAAGTATTTCCCTATAAATAGGGGAGCACCCCTTCATTCCCATTTGCTCATATCTCATTCTTCACCTCCATTTCTAAACTCGAGCGATGAGCACTCTTCGTGAGCGCACCTCTGAGATGAGTAGTTTTTGTTCGGCGAGTCGAGCGCGGAGGAGCGGAGGAAGAGTTTCCGCCGCCGGAAATCGCCCAGGTGGCGTGGTCACGGGGCCTTTCGCAGTCGCGGGAGTGCCCTTTCAGACAGGGCGGTGCGCGAGCGCGGAGTTTTGCGGGCGCGCAGATTTCCGCGAGCGCGGGGGTTCCGCGGTCGCGGAGGTCTGCTACGGTAGATTCGGCACGTTTTCGTACAGAGGCCATAACGTTTTCCTCAGTTGGAACCACAAGGCCCACGAGTACTCAAATCGAAGCTCTTTCGATGATCTACGATGTAGCAACCGATCATCCAGAATCTTGTTCGTTCGAGTCAGATTTTCTGTCCCCGTTTGTGGTAATTTCGGATGCCTTAATCGTTTAAATTCTCATATTTTAAGTTATAGTTAAGGGTCAAGGGTTTAGATATCATTTCAATGTCTTATTAGGAGCTCGCATAAGGTTCCAAGTCATTGATCATCTTTCATAAAGAAAAGGTGAACCCGGAGGAGGCCCGATGAAGGATTTTCAGCTCGTTGCTTCGTTTACGCGCTTGTTATTGACGTGCTCGTCATCGAGGTGGGTGGTTCTAAACCAAGTATAAGGTTTGAGCTATTAAGCTCTAGAAGCATGTTAAGATAAGGGAAATATCCAATGAAAATGTTTTATGCTCTGCCTGTTTAGTCTCTGTACAAGGAAAGGAAGCAAGGAAATTTTATGCATGATTATGTTGAATTGTTATTTGAGTTTGATAAAGTGAAGGAAGTTATTATAAGTTAAGTAAGCTCTCAAGTATGTAGAGATGCTAGAATTGTTTATATACAATTTATGCTAGCATGAGGTGTTTAGAATTGCTTTATTTGCAATCGATGTTTATCCGCGTTCATTTCCTCGTATTTGAATGTCTATGCTTTGTTAAAGCTCGTATAGTTAAGAATTAAGGATTGCCTCGTAGGGCAAGTTATAGATCCCTTATAGGCCGAGATCATGCTCAATTTAAGATTTAGTCTTAGACGATTGCTCTAGGTTTGGTATTGCTAGCTAAGTCATGTAAGTAAGGAAGGTTAAAGTTAAGTAAGAAAGAAAGTTAAGGAAGAATATAGCTTCTGCTCTAAGCAGGTTATCGAGCTCAAAGAACAGTTTATTTGTATTATCATGCCGTGACCTTTGTGTCACTAAAGTTGAACATTTGAAAGTAAAGGGAGTCACTGCTGGGTAATCCCCTCGCATACTCAGAGGATATTTGAGGTATTCCCTCTCTCATCCTAAGGCATAAGGGTGCAGTAGACAGTAGGTTTGAGCCAGGAAAGGCGCCAGAAAAGGAAGTAAAAGATTTTGCAGGTATGGAGAGGGCTTTTGCGTTTTGCTCTCCATATGCCGCCAGTTATTAATTGGATATTCCAAAGTTTATTAAAGAGTTTTCTCATAAAACCCCACTGAGTACATTAGTGCTCTCCCCCTCTTTTTCAAATGTTTTTAGGTTGAGATGCTGAGGCCGGTGATGTGTTGCTGGTGGGGTTGTCTAAGTTGTCTAAGGTTTCAAGTTTGTTGCTCTGTATGGTTACATGTTTTCTTCTGCTAAGTTTCTGCTAAGTACTCTGATGTTAGTATTTAGTCTTGATATGTGTAACTAGATTCTTGATAGTAGCATGTTTTAAATGCTATGAATCCTAGTTATCAATAAAGTCTTTGAAGCATGTTCTTTGATATATCAGTTGTTCCTTTATTGATTCCGCGTTATTTTAATAATCATACCTGTTGAGCATTCTTGTATCTATTCATCTTGAGGAAGTCTTCTTTAGTTATAAAGTCGAATTCCTATATGTTTGTCTTTGGATTCTGTTTAAATTTTGGTTAGCCTATGATTTGGTATTCCTTTAACTCGGTTGTATCCTTTGACCCCTTTGATTCGTTAATGATGATAGTTCTTCCAAGTTATAAATTTAAGTTGCCTAAGTTCTTCAGGCGCTAACTTATTTTATTTCTAAAAGCACCCTCTGGATTTCCGATTAATCTACCTATTTTCTTCGACTTTTACACCTAACACCCCGTCCCCATCAAAATGACCGCCTAAGGGACCGGGCTGTTACAGATGGTATCAGAGCAGGCTTGCAACTCTGCAGACCTGTCTCTTCTTAAAGTAATTGATTGAACTTTTATGTGAATATTGAATTGTTCAAAGGTATTAATCAGCAACCCACAGCTCACCGTCACCCTCGCATCTTCAACAAAGTTAAGGTATGATTGAGTTAAAGTATTTTGATTATATTTGGTATAACCTTTTGTAAGTACTGGATAAAGGAGAAAAGTTTCGAGCGAAGGTAAGGTTAGTCGATTTTCGAAGATTATTTCTTTCAAAATAAAAATTTTGGTTATACCAAAGTTTAAGGTGGAACTTATTGAACTAAGTTCTAGATCAATGTTTTAAACAGTTTTGAGTTGTTAAGGACTCAAACAAGCAGCAATTATTTTCAGAATATTATTTCTGCAAATACTCAAATTGTTTCGGTTATTTTGGACTGTTAAAATTTTTGAGTAAGAGTTATAAAGTTTGAAAGTTGATTTAAAAATCTTCTTTGTGACAAAGGCTCGTCTACTACCCATAAAGAAAGGATTTGAGGATGAATAGAGAATAAGTGAGGTATAGAGAATATAGTTAGAACATAGACTATAGCGAGCTCGAATTAAGGAGAATTCTAGGATTCCCTTTAGGTTCTCTTAAGAACCTAGATTGAATAAGTTCCCTCTCAAGGAGTTAAGTTAAGTAGAGTTATTCGAAAAAACATTTTATCGCAAGGATGTTCGTGAGAATATTAAAGGGTTCCGATAGTAGAAGCGAGAGTAAGGTTACGAAGTTAAAGCCAGAGGTAAGAAGAGGAATAATCAAGTTAAAGGCGGGTTATTAGATTGCGGATCTAATGCAAGTTCGAGGAATCCCTACACGAGTTTTCAACTCAAGAGAAGTCTCGTTTAAAGACCCAATCGCGTTTGCAAGGAATAAAGATTCGTTTTCTTTGATAAGAAGCTCGTTGATTCAAAGGAAGGACATTCAAGTCCACGACGCGTTCAAATACCCAAAGTTATCACTTGTTTCAAGCCGATTAATGAAGATGGAGATTGTCGTTATGACAGTAGCGAAGATAGTTTTCAGTGTTTTCAGGAGAAGTTGAAGTCGGATCATTTGAGTTTAGAAGGTGCCATAGATTAAGTCGCTTTGTCGTATCTCTTTTGATAGATAGAAAGTAATTCCCGGGATATTGCTTTCCCGGCCAAGCGAAGCCATTTGAAGTCCAACCGACTTGTGCTATTCTATAGCAACCTCGCCAAGAAGAAGGTGCGTGATGCTCAAGAAAGAAAAGACCCGAAAAAGAAGATGCATGTCGATCAAGAAAGAAGTTAAGAACCCAAAGAAGATCATTAAGAAGATAGAGTTAGTGTTCGATAGATTGAGAGTTTCAGTTTGATGAAAGTTTTTGTTGAGTCTATTTATTTATTCTCGTGTCAATAGAATCGATTTGTTCATTCCCTTTTGGAATCGATCGATTCATTCTCTTGTTAATTGAATCAATTGCCCTTCAATAGCTTCATATGAATTGAAATTCTCCATTTATACCATTTGAAATTCTTTGGTTATATCCACTTGGATAGTTTGCAATCTTTTGGATGATACTTCTTTGATCATCAAGAATCAGTAATAGCACTTCCTTGTTAGGCTATGATGTCGCCCTTGTGAAAATATTTCAGCACGGTTTCCAGTTGCTAACCGTTAATTTCCTCCATATCCTTGTTATATGCAAAAATCCTTCAAGTTTATAAGTCCTCTGAAAAGGAAATGTTTTGGCATAAATAACCTAGTGTTATATTCTTTCCAGCTTTTAAGCTTGTTAACGAATTGTTGATCAAGATAAAGACCTCACTTAGAGGCATTCATTTATTTTGTTCCCACTCATAGTACTCGAGTGTGGATCTCAGAATAGAGCAGAGAGCTATAGCAATATTCCTTTTTGTCAAGGTTGGAGGAATAAGAGATAGTATTTCCTAGTAAGAAGCAGAATCCAAGTAAGCGCCATATTCTCTAAGTCTAAGACGCGCATTTCCAAGAACATTTCTAAGCTCGTTGCGTTTGGAGGTGATCTAAAGAATGTCGGCAGATAAGTTCTGAGCGTGCAGTTAAAAGTCCAAACGTGCGATCATTATGCCTACAAGCTATGGTGACTGACAGCAGGGGCCACAAAGTTCGACAACTACTTTAAGGAAAAGAGACGAGTACGAAGGAGAATTTAAAAATGGAGGCGCATCACGAAGTATGCCCTAAGAAGATGAAAAAGTCAAACCTCAAGAAGTAAAGATGAAGATAAAGCGAGTTTTCAACGTGATAGAGCGTGCAGGAACCATCAAAGTAGGTGCCCGATATTTTTTCGAGTTTATTGCCTAGTTCGAGTTCGTTTAAGTTTTTCAAAGCTGCAGGAAGTAAAGCCAGAAGCAAAAGCAAAGCCAAGCAAGACATAAGAAGGATGGACTAGTCGAGATCGTACGGCTCGTGCACGAGGAGCAAGTTTAGCGAATTTTTCTTTTATTTCGTTGCTCGAAAAGTTTCTAGAGGTCTGCTCGAAGGCAATATCATAAGGATCTCATGTAAAGTGATGTTTCAAGAGAGATTTCATAAGGAAGAAAAGATAGAAGATGCTAAGGCTTTGAGGAAGAAAAGGTGAACGATTATAGAAGTACTAGTCCTGCGTGAGGGCTATTTTATTAAGGAAGGTCTCAGGCTATTCTTAGCCTTATAGTAAAGGTTTCAAACCTATGTCGTTCCAGTAAGGCTGTGGATTCTTAGAAGGTATCCAGATCTCTGTTGAGAGAAAGTAAATTTCGGGACGAAATTTTTTTTAAGGGGTGTAGGATGTAACAACCCGGATTTTCAAAATATGATTAAGTAATTTCTAATTTTAATTAGGAAATATTAAGAGGAGTTTTGAGCATAATTAAGATGTCTCGCTTCTAAGACGCGATTTTAGGATCGTTTTTCGTGAAATAGTCTTTTCGAGAATTTTGATTTCAGCTCAGTTATGACCAATTTTGGTCATGTTTGAAAGGTGTTGACCCAAGGAGTATGCCGGTGCTTTAAGATTTTGAATCTGAAGTCATTTGAGTTCTCGGTGATTTAAAACGCGTTTAAAGAAATTATGGATAGTGTTTTTCCGTAAGAGCGCGTTCGTTAGAAATTTATGAAATCTCGTGTGTTGACCCAAGCCTTGTTCTTTCAAGCCTATCTTATTGGAAATTTCTCAAGAAATCCGTTGGCGTTCCCGAATTTTCATTCTGAGGTCAATTAAACACTCGGGAATTTTATTTGTCCCTTGTGTGGAATAGTAACTTTATTTTTGAAAAGAGAATCTTTTCTCGTTTTCCTTCAAGATGACTCGATCTTTATCCCGAGTTAAGTTGGTTCAATAGTACTCAAGCCAACGAACCTCCCGGTGTTTTCAGATTTCGTGTCTAAGGTCATTTGGACCTTGACATCGAATAAAGCGCATTTTAACCGAACCCGATATTTTTAAAGCAGTATTGTTGCACTGCAGAAGCTTCCTGAGGAAGCCAAGTATTTCCCTATATATAGGGGAGCACCCCTTCATTCCTATTTGCTCATTTCTCATTCTTCACCTCTATTTCTAAACTCGAGCGAGGAGCGCTCTTCGTGAGCGCACCTCCGAGACGAGTAGTTTTTGTTCGGCGAGTCGAGCGCGGAGGAGCGGAGGAGTTTCCGCCGCCGGAAATCACCCAGGTGGCCCGATCGCGGGAGTGCCCTCTCAGCCAGGGTGGTGCGCAGGCGCGCAGAGATGTGCGAGCGCGGAGGTGCGCAGGCGCGGGGGTCTGCTGCGGCAGATTCGGCACGTTTTCGTCCGGAGGCCATAACATTTTTCTCGGTTGGAACCACGATGCCCACGAGTACTCAAATCGAAGCTCTTTCAATGATCTACAATGTAGCAGTGTCCGATCATCCCGAATCTTGTTCATTCAAGTCGGATTATCCGTCCCCGTTTGTGGTAATTTCGGATGCCTTAATTGTTTAAATTCTCGCATTTTGAGTTATAGTTAAGGGTCAAGGGTTTAGATATCATTTTGATGTCTTATTAGGAGCTTGAATAAGGTTCCAAGTCATTGATCAAATTTCGTAAAGAAAAGGTGAATTCAGAGGAGGCCCGAGGAAGGATTTTCAGCTCGTTGCTTCGTCTACACGCTTGTTATCGATGTGCTCGTTATCGAGGTGGGTGGTTCTAAACCAAGTATAAGGTTTGAGCTATTAAGCTCTAGAAGCATGTTAAGATAAGGGAAATATCCAATGAAAATGTTTTATGCTCTGCCTGTTTAGTCTCTGTACAAGGAAAGGAAGGAAGAAAATTTTATGCATGATTATGTTGAATTGTTATTTGAGTTTGATAAAGTGAAGGAAGTTATTATAAGTTAAGTAAGCTCTCAAGTATGTAGAGATGCTAGAATTGTTTATATACAATTTATGCTAGCATGAGGTGTTTAGAATTGCTTTATTTGCAATCGATGTTTATCCGCGTTCATTTCCTTGTATTTGAATGTCTATGCTTTGTTAAAGCTCGTATAGTTAAGAATTAAGGATTGCCTCGTAGGGCAAGTTATAGATCCCTTATAGGCCAAGATCATGCTCAATTTAAGATTTAGCCTTAGACGATTACTCTAGGTTTGGTATTGCTAGCTAAGTCAAGTAAGTAAGGAAGGTTAAATTTAAGTAAGAATGGAAGTTAAGGAAGGATATAGCTTCTACTCTAAGCAGGTTATCAAGCTCAAAGAACAGTTTATTTGCATTATCGTGTCGTGACCTTCGTGTCACTAAAGTTGAACATTTGAAAGTAAAGGGAGTCACTGCTGGATAATCCCCTCTCATACTCAGAGGATATTTGAGGTATTCCCTCTCTCATCCTAAGGCATAAGGGTGCAGTAGACAGCAGGTTTGAGCCAGGAAAGGCACCAGAAAAGGAAGTAAAAGATTTTGCGGGTATGGAGAGGGCTTTTGCGTTTTGCTCTCCATATGCCGCCAGTTATTAATTGGATATTCCAAAGTTTATTAAAGAGTTTTCTCATAAAACCCCACTGAGTACATTAGTGCTCACCCCCTTTTTTTCAAATATTTTTAGGTTGAGATGCTGAGGCCGGTGATGTGTTGCTGGTGGGGTTGTCTAAGTTGTCTGAGGTTTCAAGTTTGTTGCTCTGTATGGTTACATGTTTTCTTCCGCTAAGTTTCTGCTAAGTACTCTGATGTTAGTATTTAGTCTTGATATGTGTAACTAGATTCTTGATAGTAGCATGTTTTAAATGCTATGAATCCTAGTTATCATAAAGTCTTTGAAGCATGTTCTTTGATATATCAGTTGTTCCTTTATTGATTCCGAGTTATTTGAATAGTCATACCTGTTGAGCATTCTGGTATCTATTCATCTTCAGTTGACTTGTGAATAAGTCTTTCATGCTTGTTATTATTGTTCACCTACGAAGAGGCTTTTCCTTTCAAGCATGATCATATTCGTTCAAGTTAAGTTTTGAGTTAGTTTCTTGTTTGGTCCTATGAATGGGACAATATGATTTATTTGACTCCGACCTTTTTATGTGTCTTAGCCATTGTGGCTTTTGAGGAAGTCTTGTTTAGTTATAAAGTCGAATTCCTATATGTTTGTCTTTGGATTCTGTTTAAATATCGGTTGGCCTATGATTTGGCATTCCTTTGACTCGATTGTATCCTTTGACCCCTTTGATTCGTTAAAGATGATAGTCCTTCCAAGTCATAAAGTTAAGTTGTCTAAGTTCTTGAGGCGCTAACTTAGTTTAATTCTAAAAGCACCCCCTGGATTTCCGATTAATCTACCTATTTTCTTCGACTTTTATGCCTAGCACCCCGTCCCCATCAAAATGACCGCCTAAGGGACCGGGCTGTTACAGATCCACTGCCTTAAAATCGATTGTGGCTAGCCCGGGGTGTACAGCTTTTCACGCCGATCATTTCCAAAGTTAACACAGCATTCGACAAATCGATTACACTCTCGAAATGAGAATTGGAGAAACTCGAACCTTGCTCAGAGAGAGCAAAATAAGGAAAAGATAGAAGAAGAATCAGTATGTTTTTCGTGTCTATGGCCGCTCTCCCTAATAGATGATAAATAGCAGATCATAAGAGTGTCGTTTAATCTCTCCATAGTTCACGACTTTTAATCGTGGGGTGGGAACCCTCGCAATTACAAGAAATATTCAAACCAAGAGCAAAAAATAAAATAAAACGGGAAAAAGAATAAGAGATCCCCCGAAATACACACAACCCAAGCCATCCTGTGAGATCGGACCAGGACGGACGGCACGCACGTGTGGGCTTCGCTATCACACTCCAACCCACAAAAGCCCTTTGCCAACTTAACTGACCAAAGGAGAAGGGAAATGAGACTTAAACTCCACCAAACACTAATGAACAGCCGATGTGGGACAAGCAACAAAGAGGAACCAAGCAAAAAAGGTTGTTGTCATTTCCAACAGAAAATTCGAGCGACCATAAATTCCGCTTGAATGTTCGGTGGAAATTTTCAACAAATACTTTTCGTTGGAATAATCGGTGGATTCTGAAAAATTCCAACGTAAATGAGGTTCGCTAGAATAAATCCGATAGAATTTACTGATTTTCTTACCGTGATACTAAAAATTAAATTGTAATCCACCCTTAATATGACCTGCATTGTAAAATGAATGACTTACATTCTAAATATCCTTATGCAAGCGCCAATTAAATCAAAATTTATTTTAAATGAAATTCAATATTAATTTCTCTATACCAGAAAACTCTAATTAATATTTTCCAACGCTATACAATATTGCGGATGGAAGTTGGAACTTTCATTAACATACAAAATGTCAAAAATGTCAATTTCTGAAATATAAATTTGTTTATTGGCGACGTCCTATAAGAAGTTGTGAAATTAATATCTGTATAAGAAAACTTGGGTCAAAATTTTGACTAAACGAAAACATTTTTGAATAGTCTGACTAGTCTTTGCAAGTAAAGCCAAATTCGTCTCTTTCTTTGCCCAGCACTAGAGACGTTACCTTCATTTATGGATAGAAAAATTTTAAATAATCATTTGAGATAAAAGTGACAAGTTTTTTAGTTAGACTATTTTGTTACATTACCAAAGGATATGGAAATTGTTCTCTTCTCAGCTTACTTCACACGATAACTTGTACCTTTTACAAGAACTTGCACATATGGTAACTACACATGCATAACATAAGAATAGCACCATAATGTTCAACGATAACTTCATATGATAATCTGAAAAAAGGAATATGAATTAAGTGCACATGTACAATTATCAAAAGGAGTTAGGTAGACCCATGTAGAGAGGTGATATTTTAAACTTGAGGAGGTCTCTTGTGAGACTGATGATGTGCCACATGCATGAGATGGAATTCACCTTTTATTCATCTTCATCTTTCTTTTTTTTAGTTTTCTCCCACAATTAAAAAAAAAACCCTTAAAATTGAATCGCCGACAGCTCGTGCACTGCGTTCATAATTATTATTATTTTTTGTCAATACATTGACCGGATCAACGCGAGTTGACCGTCTGATGTGCATCTAGTGCACACAAGACCTACCCATTGAATAATGATATATATTAGATTATTAATAAATGAACTAAATAAGTAAATATATATATAGAAATCAGCATATGTATTGAGACATAAAAAAAAAAAAAAAAAATCTATATGAATGGGACATGGAATATAATTGTTTAGGTGCATGTGCAACAAATCCATCATTATTTTTCTCTCACCAAAAAACAAATAATAAAAGATCCATCATTATTTGAAAAGGTAATCAACCCTATAATATAATGCAATCCAAATACGTATCCGTACAGCAGTAATTAACCAAACTAATGAACGGAGATGGATTTATTGCCTCAAATTAACATACATTCATCAATGACTACGTAGTCATTATCAAATTATCGAACTTGTGATTAAATTATTGCATTATAGTTAAGAGGAGAATATATACTCAAAATTTGTAAAATAACTAATTATTATCGCAAAGATATGACGCTAATGTAAGACGGGATGTCAGCAAAACTGACTTCACACCAATTTGGACCAAATTTTCTTGAAACAAATTTATCACGTGTGCATCACATAATTTTGGAAAACATATACTTTTCGATTCTTTAATTAATTTCCCTCCATTATATATATTTCCAATCAAATGATAGAAGTAGAACAAAATTAAGTCCCAAATCCCAAAGTGGTACAATAGTCCAAAGCCACCACTTTGACGGTTTGACCAGCCCAGATACATTGCATACGAAGTTTTGGTGTACATGGAAGGTTCTATATATCCACGTGGCTTTAAATTTGAACCACTCGATCGTCCACGTGGACCGTTGGGGCCCCACTTTTTGCCCAACCCCTATTCCTTCTTGAACATTCCAAGCACATATAAATGCCACATCACTCCAAAGTTTAGTCCACAAAGACATAGCATTATATTCTGAGCATGGACAGCAGAAGCAAGAGAGGAGACCAAAATGATGGCGGAGAGGTGAAGTATAGAGGCGTCAGGAAGCGGCCGTGGGGTAAGTACGCGGCGGAGATACGCGACTCTGCCCGCCACGGTGCCCGAGTCTGGCTCGGGACGTTCAACACAGCGGAGGAAGCCGCCAGAGCCTACGACAGCGCGGCGTACGCCATGAGAGGCCACTTAGCAATCCTCAATTTTCCAGAAGAGTATAACTTGCCTAGCAGCTCCTCACATTTCGCTTCGTCGTCCGATTCGAGCTCGATGCAGGGGAGGAATGATGATCGTGGGAGGCAAGTTATCGAGTTCGAGTACTACGATGACAAGTTGCTGGAAGAGCTTCTTGATTACAATGACCACTCGGAGATGAAGAGAAGATGAGAGAGAGAGAGAGAGAGAGAGAGAGAGAGAGAGATAGAGTGATGGTGTTATTTGTAAAAATGGCTAAGAGAAATTAAAGTGCTTGATAGCACCAAATTAAAATGGTATGTTCTTCTTTTTTTATCTTACTATGTTTTTTTTATCAGTTTTTGGCAGATAAAAATGATTGCACTGAATTCTCAGCTTGGAATCATTATTTTCTGTTATGCGCTGATTAATCTGTGCATGTAACATAAGGGTGATGAAATAATTGTAACATCCTTGAAGTGCACGATTATATTGTAGTATACATATATATATATATATATATATATATGAAGAAGTACGTACTACTTAATTAATTAAATACTGTCTCAAGAAATGAGTGCATGAAAGTTAATAGTAATGCTATATTGTGTAAGAATTAATATTTATCGAGAATGTCTCTTTTACAATTTAATTTGCTGTCTGCCTGATCTACACATGCGTAACAAACACCAACTTATGTACGAAAAATATTACTGATACTGTTTTAAGGCATTGACTTTAAAATTTTGTACACAGTGTCGGGTGAGCGGTTGCATTCTTAAAGAATTTTAGAAAAGGCCAAGTATTTATTTTATTTTTTGTTTTTTAATCTGTTGTAGGAGAAAGTTGTGAGATTTTATTTCTAATTATAAAGGGGAGGCGCTTAACAGTATGTCTCCGTGAATAATTTAGCTCCAGAAGTGGCCTCAAATCATAAGAAAAATTTAAAATTTTAATGAAATATATTTTTAGAAAACAAATAAGACAATTTATGAGAATATATTTGAGAGATAAGGGATATAAATTTAAAACTAAAATTTGGACCAGTTCACCACTGTTGTTATTGTTATATAATATAAGTGGGCCAGTTGTGTCGACTTGACTTTGAAATTTTGTTATTAATTAGATTATTATAAATTATATGGAAAGTACTGCAGCAGGACAGAAAATCATAATTCGTACATTATATTTCTTCCTACTGGGTGACCGTTATAAATTTTATTCATTTTTTTTCTTCTTTTCTCTCCAATTTTAATTCTTTGAGATTTAGTTTAATTTTATAATTATTAATAAAGATTTATTCCACCAAATTTGAGTTTATAATTATTTTGAGTATTTAATTTTTATTTTTAATAATAATTGATTATTAGCTTTGATTATTTCTCAATTACGGTATACAATTTTTTTTAAAGTTTCAGTTCTTAACAATAAATATTAATTATAATTTGATTATATTATAATACTTTTTATTTTTATAATAAAAATTATTATAAGGCAAAAATTTGCAAGCACTGGATGTATATAAAGTTATATCAGGCGGTCAACGCTTTTAACAGGGTCAAACGCGAGTCAACGCGGTCAACCCGCAAAAAAGAAAAATGATAAAATAAGTGATACTTTTTAATGATACAGATGATACTTTTTGAATTTTGAGTAATACTTTTTAGTATAGCTATCAAATGGGTTGGCACGGCCCGAGCCCACGGGCTATAAAAAATTTTCGAGTCGGACCGGGCCGCCCCGGACCGAACGAAAATCGGGCCTAAAAATCATGGGCCCAACTCGGCCCGAAATTCGGGCGGCCCGTGGGCCTAAGGCTAAATTCCAGTTTTTTTACTAGGCCAGCCCGGCCCATATTGGCCAATTTTTTCGGGCCGGCCCGACCCGAAATAAAATCGGGCCTATAAAATTACAGCCCAGTCCGGTCCAAAATCGGGTTGGATTGGACCGGCCCATTGGGCCGGACCGATTTTGACAGCTCTACTTTTTAGTGTTATGGTTGATACTGATTTTGATGGATTTTTTTTTATTTATTTATTTTGGTCAATACTTTTTAAGGATACAAGTGATACTTTTGGGCTTTTGAGTGATACTTTTTAGTGTTACGGTTGATACTGATTTTGATGGTTTTTATTTATTTATTTATTTTGGCCAATACTTTTTAAAGATACAAGTGATACTTTTTGCCTTTTGAGTAATACTTTTTAGTGTAACAGTTGGTACTAATTTTGAAGGATTTTTTTTAGAGTTGACCGGATCAACGCGCGTTTTTCAGCGTTAACCGGTCAACGAGTTGACCCAATCAATACGTCTGATGATGCATCTAGTGCACATAAGTGCTTCTTCTCTTATTATAATACTGAACATATAGAGATGGACTAGATAATCTAATCTTTAAATTTTGAGGTGCATCCACTATAATAAATGTTATTATATTCAAAGAAAATTGATTAATTTTGATGTGTATAATTGGTAGTAAAAGTAATCGAGTTAAAAATAAAAATAAGTAATTGACAACTTACCCCAATTATTATGCACGAGCTCGATACACTAATTCGCAATTTTTAATTAACATTTACATTCCCACCTCAAATAATTTATTATTATTTTAGTCCGCACATTGTGCCTATCACGTAGCCCCACTATGTATCTCTATCTCACCAACACGACCAAACTAGCCTCTTTCAAAGCGTAGCCCCCAACTCCATATATCTCTATCTCCACAATAGCCACCAAGATTTTAAATTACCATTGGCAATGGAGTTTATTGCTGCATAAATATAGAGTACGTACGTTAACTTCATCGATCGTCTTAGTCATATCGATTTCTTCCTAATATTCTTATCTTCGGGAGAGGAAATTAAGGTGTGGTGGAAATGATGAGCAAGGTGCATGTCAGCATGTGTAGATTTAAAGAGCTCAAAAACCATACAAAACTCCTAGCTAAGTATCGTTTCATTATAACATCCAGTAAGAACAACTTCAAGGATCAAATTTTGTGGCTACAATTGTATATAACTGCCCAGTTTTATATACGTGTTTTAATTCATTTATAATTATTTTTTTAGATTTCTCTCCAAAAAATAAAAAAACCTTTGGCGGATAGGGTTAGGGTTTTGGGGTCAGTTTGCCCGTGTTCGTGTGAGTCAGCCAGTTGATAAGCCTTTACAACATTGTGTTCGACTTGAGGAGGGGTCACTTGGCGAAAGCCAAATTGTACTAATCTTATATGAAAAACTCTTGGACTTTTGCTTTGCATGTGGTAGGGTAGGGCATGTACTACGTCACTGTTATGATGAAGGTGTGAATAAGGAGAATATATATGGATTTCGGTCCATGGTTAAGGGTGAATACAGAGGCCAAGTCTCACCGTCTGCGGGGAGGGATGGTGGAGGGTTTGAGGAGTCGAGGGAGACTGGGCCAAGGGGGTGCCTCTTCTTGCGAAGAGTTGGGTAGTGCTGCAGATGAAAAGGAAATTTCAGCAAAAAAGTTTGAGCAAATACAAGATTGGGGGTGGTCTAGTGGATGACGGAGAACAGTGGGAGGTTGAGGTTGTTAACGTTCGGTCCTGGGACTAAGAGAAGGGGAAAGAAGTGTTAATCCATGAGGGAGTTGGGGGGCCTGATTCAGGCTACTGACTCTAATCAAAATGAAGTTACTTCACCCTCAAAGTCCAAAAAAAATGAATACGGGGGAAGGACGGTCATGGATTAGAAGGGCTCGGGCCAAGGCCAAGGTAGGAATGAGTGGAGGGAAGGGTCCTCTAGGGTTAAGTAAAAAAGAGACAAGTGGCTGAAGCTGGAGTTTCTTTGAGAGGGGGGTGAAGAAGAAATTGGTATTAGGGGAAGGAGGTTCAAACAAAATGTTGGAAATAACGGCAGTGGCTGATAATCAGCCCTGCCAAGCCCAATGAATGTTTTCGTTTGGAATGCCCGGGGTCTGGGGAGTACTCGGGCATTCCATGAGCTTAGGAGACTATTGGTCGACCATTCTCCCAATTTGGTTTTTATCAGTGAAACCAAAATTAAGAAATGCAGGTGTGAGAGATGGAAATCTTTTTTCAATCTTGACGATCTCTTTGTGATTGATCCAAAGGGAAGAAGTGGGGGTCTTGTTCTTATGTGGAAGTGGTCAGTTGATGTCTCAATTAGGTCTTATTCCAAGGGACATATTGATTGTCTGGTGACCTGGAAGGAGATGATTTAGCATTTTACAGGGTTTTATGGTAACCCGGAGGTTTAATTTACAAAATTCTCTTGGGAGTTATTGAGAAAATTGGCTGAGGATAATACGATGCGAAAACAACCTTAGCTTGTAGGAGGGAATTTTAATGAAATTATGTTTGAAACAGAAAAATGGGGAGGAAGTAATCGTTCAAAGATGCAGATAAAAGGATTTAGGGAAGCTGTTGATGATTATAATCTGCAAGATAGGGGATCCAACTAGTGTTTTTACTTAGTTTAACAATAGGCAATGGGATAAAAGAGTATGGGAACACCTTGATCGTTTCTTATCTAATGCAGAATGGCGCAACCTCTTTCCTCATGCTTGCAGACATATTCTGGATTTTTACAGCTCGGATCATCATCCCTTATTGATGCAGGTTGAAAAGGGGAGGCCAAGACGAGCAATGAATGGGACCAAAAGATTTCATTTTGAAGACAAACGGTTTTTAGAGAAGTCTTTCATCCCGAATTTTTTGAGAGAATGGGATTTGATTAGGGGTTCCCCCTCTCTCCCTCCTTGGCTAAAGAAATGCAGGAGTTTTTTCCAAAATTGGGCGGGGAGATGTTTTGATAACCTAGGAAAACAGATAACTAGTCTAAAGAAGGCTCATCTCACTAATCTTAAGCTCAAGCCAGGGATTGAGATGGACAACAAGGAGATTAATAGGGAAATTAAGCTCTGTCTGGATATGGAAGAAAGCCATTGGAAGCTCAGAGCGAGAACAAATTGGTTGGCACAAGGAGATAGAAACACCCTGGCATTTCATGTATTTGTGTTAGCAAGGAAGAAAAAAAATACTATTAATGGGCTCCACAGGGAAGATGGCTTTCGGGTGACGGATCATAAGGAGATGGCGGAAATGATGGCTAGATTTTTTGAGAATCTGTTCACAATCTCAACACCAACGCCTTCCGAATTCCAACCAATCTTACATGTCGTTAAGTCTAAGATTGGGGAGGCTAGCAACAAAATATTACGGAGACCTTTTACAAAAGAAGAGGTGAAGATTGCTCTTTCCAATATCCACCCTTCTAAATCCTCGGGACCTAATGGGCTTTCGGGGAGGTTTTATCATAAATTCTGGCTTTCCATTGGAGATGAAATTATAGAAGTTGTCCATGGTGTCCTAAATAGAGGAGGTGATGTAAAAGAGTTGAATAAGACTCTCATTGTTCTCATTCCTAAAGTGGATAAACCAAATGGGGTGAAAGACTCTCGACCTATTAGCTTGTGTAATACAACTTATAAGGTCATTTCCAAGGCTATTGTCAATCACCTGAAAATGGTGCTTCATGAGGTGATTGATGAGAATCAAAGTGCATTTGTCGCTGGCAGGCAGATTAGTGATAATATTGTGGTTGGTTTTGAATACATGCACTAGCTATAGAATAAGAGGTAAAGATCTTGTTTTGCTGCTCTTAAGTTGGACATGAATAAAGCATATGATCAGGTTGAATGGAATTTTATTGAAGCTTTGATGAGGAGAATAAAGTTCCGGATGGTTTCTTGCATCTCATTATGAACTGTATTACTTCCGTCTCCTATTCTTTTGCTGTGAATGGGAGAGTGTTTGGGGATATTACACCGATGAGAGGTTTACAAAAAAGAGACCCCATCTATCCTCTTTTATTTGTTTTATGTGTCAGGACTTCTCCTCTATTTTGCAGGATTTGAGTTTGAAAGGTTCTCTACAACCGATTAAATTTGATTCTACTGGCCCGGCTACTTCGCACTTATTTTTCACCGATGATAGTCTACTTTTTTTAAGGTGCATGAGAAAGCTTGCAGAGTGCTGAAAAAGTAGTTGCTCAGGTACGAAAGGGCTTCAGGGCAACAAATCAACTTTGAGAAATCTTCAATGTCTTTTAGTCCAGTGACTCCAAATAGGATCATTGGCAAAGCTAAAGAGATCCTGCAAATTTCTGTGATGAACAGCCATTCCTTATATCTCGGGCTGCCAACTGTTGGCCTTCGAAATAAAGGCTCCAGTTTGGCTATATCCGGGATAGAGTGGTTCGCAAACTAGCAACTTGGCAGAATAAACTCCTTTCAGCAGGAGGAAAAGAAATCTTGATTAAATCAGTTATCCAAGCCATCCCTACATATCCAATGACGTGCTTTAAAATTCCTGAAAGTAATTGTAATGATATCGATAGAGCTTGTACCCGATTCTGGTGGAGAGATAAGGAAGATAAATGAAGGATACACTAGGCAAAAATAGAGAAGTCTATGTACTCCCAAAGATAGTGGAGGATTGGGTTTTCGAAACTTAGTTAGCTTTAATAAGGTATTACTAGCCAAACAAGTTTGGACGCTTATTAAGAAACCAGATTCCTTTCTGGCTCGAGTTCTACAGTTAAAATATTACCGGCTTGGTTCAGTGTTGGAGGCTAAAGTGGGCTCTAATGCTTCATTTTCTTGGAGATCTATCTGTTGGGGTTGGTCCCTCATTATTAAGGGGGCCCGCTAGAAAGTTGGCTCGGGCGTAGATATTCGAATTCTCTAGGATGGGAGCTTCATGGATAATTTTTCTAATGGAGTGCCCACGACTCGCGTTCCTTGTGAATCTAATCTTAAAGTGGCTTCTTTTGTGACGAAAGACAAAGGTTGGGATATGCAAAAGCTGCCGCAAGTGTTTTGGCCGTAAGTTGTTGAGTCTATTGCTAAAATTCCCATTCTACAGGTTGGCGATGATAGATTTTGGTGGAAGGTTGACACGCATGATGTGTTCACTATTAATTCAGGTTACTTATTAGAGATTGGGTATTACGATCAGTCGCCCCACACATCTAGTTCACCTGTAAGTGACTAGAATGCTCTTGTGTAGAAATTGGACATTCCCCCAAAAGTGAAGATTTTTATGTGGAGAGCTTGTATGAATTTTATAGAAATGGCAGCCAACTTGAAGGACCACCATATTCCTGTTATTGGTGTTTGTGAGGACTTCTGAAAAAGTTGGGGTACAATAGTGCACGGACTGATTTTTTGCGAGAATATTCGAGGATTTTGGAAGGCTTCTCACTTCTGAAAGATTTTGAAAACCATAAAATTTTCATCTCTGATGGAGATTGCTAAGGAGGTCCACAGAAGATTTGGTAAGGGAGAGCTGGGAATCTAGATTGTTACTCTCCATTCAATTTGGAGTTTTATCTGCAAGAAAAAATTTGATAATGATGGCCCACTTGTGAAGATGGGCGTAGAGGAGTCGGAAAGGCTGCTTTATGCCTTTCATGGAGCAAGAACCATCCTCTTATCTTCAATGGCTATTGGAGTGCAGGTGGGAGATCGAGAGTGGCATCCTCCTCAGGAGAGGGTGTTTCAGCTAGATGTCGATGCTGTCATGAATGAGGTGAATGGTCTATTCGGCGTAGGACGGTGGTTCGCAACTTAAGAGGAAAGATCTATGCTGCTCTGGCCAAGCCAATTCAAAAGCCTAAATTGGTTCTTGATGCGGAATTGAATGTTATCCTCTTTGGAGTTGAACTTTGTGTGCAAGAAGGTCTTGTCCATCTCGTCGTTTTCTCGGACTCATTACTTGCAATTCGGTTGCTTGGCAATGGCAAAGAAGGCATGGCTTACATTGAATCTAAATTGCCATCTTTAGTTGAAGTTATAAACACAGGTTCTGTTAAATCTTTCCACCATATGCGTAGGGAGGCTGATGTGCGGTCATTTCACGCTCAAAATAAATTTATAATGCTCATGTGCACACAGCGAGCGTAGCTTGCTCATGAGTACAAGTCGATCCCACATAGAGCTGATGTGATTCTACTTTTGAGTAACCAATCACAAAAAAGGAGTTGGTTGTGTTGTCACCTTACTGAAATTAAATCTACAAAATAAGACTAAAGAAAATATCAAATAATAAAAGTTCTGATATTTGAACTAGAATTTAATTTAAGTCTAAGCTTCCCGACCATGGGCACACCGATTTTCATGCATTACTAAGTCACCCCAGTTATGGAGACCGGATTTCTCTCTACGTCTCCTTATTCATCTTTTCATTTTAGGTTTAAAAGCAATTTCTCATCAAGTAAACCCCTAACCTATCACCCACCACCCGGTTCCCCAAAGAGATGTAAGTGAATAGACAACAGTGTGCCCTAGATGAACCTAAGTTTGTCATGTTTACCGATTCCTCGTGTGCCCACAACAACCCACCGATTCCCTAATTACTATATGAATCAACACACAGTCACGATTCGCCAATTCAATTAACAGTGGTGTGCCCTCTATGTCTAACGAGTAATCAGCCACATTAGGCATTTCAAACACATACTCACATGGAACAAGACCAATAATCGGTAGAAATCTTTCATGCATTAATATGCTCATTCGGCCTCACGAGTCCAGTTTTTACTTAAACCATCTTTTATTGTTCAAACACTGGAATTAAAGATCTAGTCACGCATGTTAGATCAAATTAAACTTGCAATAATAATAAAAGACATAATTAAAGGAAAATTTACTGAATTAATCAGCAAAAATACTCAACTCCAACGTTGAGAACATAAACCGATCATAAATCCCAAAGGCCTAAGGCCTATGGGATTGTCTTGTTGCCTTAGCAGCTTTGAAAGTAAAACGAGAAATTAAAATGCAGAAAGTAAAATATTGTAGCAATATTTCCCAACTCTCCAAAAGCTCACTTTCCAGAAAATGAAACTTGTTTAAATAGATACATTTCTGAATTCAAATTCCCCCATAGGCGGGGGTGTTCAACTGTATTCCATGTCTGGTGTGCTCTCTGCAACTGACTGGATAAGCCTTATCCAGGTTGTTGATCAGATCCCTATTTTTCAGGGATTGAGCTTATCTCTTCATCTCCACGCCTCCCAGCAGTCCAACTTACCACCAACTCTTCTCGGATTTGTATCTATCTCTCACGCCTCCTTTAACTAATTCTCAAAAAATTTGCATGTGTCTATTTCAGGCCTTTGGTTGAGTCTATACGGGCAATATGGGCACGGCATCATCTATTCAGCTTCATCCTTAGCGCTGTGCCCATTCTACTTCCCAAATATTGGATGAATGTTGAAGAAGTTCCCTGTGCCTTTGAGTGTTGTTTATGGCGTTTATATAAACTTGAATAATTAGGCATAAAATGCCTCTTTCGCCAAACTCGACCTCTGAAATGCCCTTGACCACAACCTGGTTCTTTTCGACTCAAAAATAGACTAAAAAAACATTTATATCAAATAAAATGCCAATAAAAATACGAAATAAATGGACTTATCAAAGACTGATGGTGTAGCTCATGCCCTTGCACAATTTGGTGCAAGATGTAGTGATTTTTGTACTTGGACCAAGGATTTTTCTCACTAGTTGAGGGCTCTTATCAATTAATATTAATCATTATTTTTCCTCAAAAAAAAATAAATATTTTTTTAGATTTGGAATAATGTTTTATTTGCATCATTAGAATGACACACTGTGTCGTGCATGCAAGGACAGAGGGACATTGGGCCCTCTGAAATATTTTAAAAATAAGTATAATAGTAATATTTTAAATTTAATATTAAAAAATCACTAAATATTATTCTACTCTCAAAGGCAATATTCCACTTTCTGCGTCTCTAGAGTTCAATCTCCATCCCCAAAATCCAATTCAAACAATACTAATTAACCCCAACCCTACACAAATGAAATAGAATTGGCTAACTTTACTATAAATCAACCCGATTTCATATATATTGGTAGTAACTCATATTTTCTTTAATATACCTTTCTCATCTTAGTGTTGAGTTTTAATTTTAAGATTCCTTGAAATATTCGAAAATTGTGATGTAATTTTAAGAATATTACAATTGTATTAGAATTTTATTAGTTAAATAATTTATTTTTTATCGTTCTACTTATGACTTTTTATATTATGAATTGGGCCTCCTGAGCAACATTCTTCGCTCCATCACTACATGCATGGATATAAGGAATGTACAATTATTTTATTAAAATTTATAAATATGAAAGAAATATAATAAAAATATTAACACTAAAATCTATATATTCAAAATACTGCAGATCTTAAAGATAAATTTTACTGGACATGATATTTAAAGATAAGTTTTTACTGGCACAAGAGATCCTCTAGTCTAAGTTGTGTGTCTCATCCGTATTCAAACAACAAAATTATTAATTTTTCGCCCATTTCTTTTTCAATTTTAATTTCTTTTGGTGTAGTTTAATTTTATTTTATTATTTAGGGTTTATTACACTCAATTAAGATTTAATTTATAATTATATTTCAGCATTTTATTTTCATTTTTAGTTAATATAATTGATTATTATGGTTGATTATTCCAATGTTATGGTATATAATTTTTTAAAATTTTAAATCTTAACAATAAATATTAATTATTATTGATTATAATATAATAAATTTTATTTTTATTATAAAACATTATTAAAATTACATATTTATAATGTTGGAAGACAGTTAATTGGTACGCATAATTCAAATTAGAGGATTTCGTCCAGCCAGGATTGGGAGCATATATGGGAATTGTTCTCTTTCAAGTTGACATCTCTTGTCCATGTATAATTATTTGACAGTTTATTTTCTACTTTATATCTATATATATGTTATATTTCATATTTATTATTTCAAAAGTTTTGAATACGTGAGATACTGATTGAGACATTGACTATATATGCACTATATGATTTATCAACTCTAATAAAACACCCTATGTATGTAATTATAAAGTTATCTAATAACACCAACTAGCTCACACGAAAGCGTCCATTGCATATATGGTGTTGCATTTTCTATCGCACATTTAATTTTTTTCTTCGATTTCAATTTCTTGTACTTTAGTTTAATTCACTTATTATTTAGGGATAAAGTTACCCAATTAGGGTTAATGATAATTTGTTAGTATTTAATTTTTCAAATAATCAATAAATAACTAAAAAATCTAAATTAAATACTAAAAAAAATATGATATACCTTTATTGGGTAGGGTGGACCTTAAATAACAAGTGTAAAATTAAACTAAAATAGAAAAAATGAAATCGAAGAAATGATGATGATGATGATGATGATGATGATGATGATGATCGAGTGTGCAATAGAATTTGAAACACTAAATGTACAATAGGGGATTTCAACTGAAACTAGCTAGCTCACTGATCACCGGTCAGGTGGATCATGTTTTTTTTTTTCATTCAATAATTGTTAAAGTATTTCCCCACCACTTAATTGATCACCTTGATAATTACCATTTACTATTCCTTGGTATATATATAATATTGAGTTCCATTACATGGATGGTACCAAATCACTTCCAACTTTCATTTTTCCAGACACAATTCATTGAATTCAAACATTTAGAAACCACGAAAATGCATGCGAAAAAAATATTGCAACACGCGATTCTACAAGGCATTACAAGTTTTGAGCATGCATATTGTGACAAGTTTATGAACGTGAACCAAATTCAAACAAACATAACTGAAACTGATCACGATCGAGAAGGAATTTATTGATGGCACCGTAACGAATCTTCAAGCCGCCGGAGGAGGACGCAGCCACGGTGGAAAAGGCCGGCGGCGAGGAAAAGGGAAGGGAAAGGGAGGCCTAGGCTGAGCATAACCACACATTCCATAGATGCAACGAATTGGAAACCTACATCGGTTACCGCACTTCCCACAGTTGAAAGGGTTTCTATTTGTATTCACACATATTCCACTGCAGCACTGTCTGGTGAAACGACAGCGTATCCCGCACAAACCGCAGTTGTTGACGTCCGAGGCTAGGTCGACACATCTGTTCCGGCAGCAGCGCCACCGGGTTCTGGGGGACTGGCCCTGGTTGCAAATCCACGGCTGCCGCCGGCAGCCGGGCGGCAGGCGGCGGTTATGGAGTCTCGTCAGCCATGGGGAAGTGGCGGAGGAGTTTGTGGCATTGTGTTGAAGAGTATGAAGGAGTAGGGTTTTTCCTTGTGCTGCCTCAAAATGTAGAACAAAGGGCAAAATATAGAGTAGGACTACTAGTGAAAACAGTAGTTGCATTTTGTTTAATTACTTTCTTATCTGGGGTGAACCAAAGTTATTGGTTTGTAACATTTTATTTATGGCGGGAATATGGAAATTATTGATGAAGTATTTATAGGAGTAAAAGGGATTTATTATCAAGGAATCCGGAGAAATTCATGTTTTTCATACAAGGATTATTGCCTAATACGTGATGGAGTATGATAGATGGTGAGCCCAAGAGCTGTTACTTTTTTCCACAATTTATATTGGCTTTTTTCACACCTTAAGCCTCTGAGGGGTCTTTCTTCCAACAATAATCATTAATCTAACTTTTAAAAAAGCGAATTATTTTAAGGTGGCTACATATATTGATATATAAGGCCATGTTCGTGCAGAATAAGTTTTTTATTATTTTCACTATAATTCCAACTCTATAATAAATAAGTTTTGCTAAAAAAAAAAGAAAAAAAAAACCTCTAATAAATAAGCAAAATGATATTAAAATCCCGAGTAAAAGTACGTGTACAATAATTTGTTTATTCTATTATATTGAATGAAAAAACCATACACCACCAATGTCTTGCATATATAGCAAATGCTGAAATCGTATTAGTTACTATTATGCATAAATCTAATGGTTAATTTTACTACTTCACTACAAGAAAACGTGATTTAATGATGAATTTAGTAACGAATTTTATTTCGTTGTTAAATTACTAACAAATTAATAACATATTAAGATTGAGATGTTTAACAACAAATTTTTTCCGCCTCTAACTTAGCGATGAAAAATACGTGGTTAAACGTCAAATTTTAAATTTTTTTGTTTTTATTTTTTATATTAATAATGAAATAACGGCGGATAATTCCGATATTCCGTCACTATGTTAGAGACGGAAAAATCAATCGTTAAACATTTAATTTTTTTTATTTTAGGGACATAATTTTTTCGTAACTACATATAATTCTCATTTTTTTTATTTTTTTTACTTTCTCATTTTTTTATTTTCCAATTAGTACTTATATTAATGATGAATTTGAATAATTTTTTTAATATTTTTAATTTTTTAATTTATTTTATTTTTCATATATTTTTTTAATTTTATATTATTTTTTATTTTTTTTTATAAATTTTTGTTTAAGATTTTTAATTTTTTTTAGTTCTTTAATTTTTTCAGATTTTTTTATTTTTTCTAATATTTTATATTTTTTTTTTGAAGCTACTACTTTATGAATTTTTTATAATTTTTATCACTTTAATTTTATTTTTATTAATATTACTAATTATAAATATAAAATATGTCAGAAAATTAATTAAAATAATCTCATATAAAATAAATGATGTAATAAAATTATATTTTAGTTATATCATTAAAAATTATAATAGATATTTAAATAAATGAAGCACAACAACTTTCGTGTGTGTGTGTGTATATATTCTATCTGAATATTAATTTGAATATACATTAGTCCACTTGGTTTAACCCTATGCATTCCCGGGATCAAGAGTTAAAATCTCGCGAGCAACAAATGTTGAAAAATTTGGCGATAATTTTCGTCGCTAATTAATTTTTTTTTTTTTGTTAATTTTATCATTAAAATGGCTAATTATAGCGTCTCATAAATATTAAAGCATAATATTAATTGTTTAAGCCCTATAAGTAACGCATAGAGTAGCATGCTCATAAATACATTATATTTATTACATTTCATGCATGCCATTAAAGTTATATTTTATTTATTTATTTATTTTTAAAAAGCCCAAAATATCTCATACATGATACATATTTAATTGTTGGCCCACGTCTATTTTTCTTTCTAGCCCAAAGCAAAAGCCCAAGAGGATTAGGACACCAATTTTGATACTTTCCATCCGAAGTAAAAGGAAAATTTGACCTTGATTTATTATCAAGATTTTTCTCTCAAATCTTCCTCCATGATCCAAAGCTTTATAAAAATAAATCATTTCTTGATTTTCTTCGTCCATAATCAAGGTTAAGAAAACTCTAGCTTCACTAGTATAAATAGATGCACTATTTCATCATTTTTCTTACACCAAAACAAAGAAAAGGTATAGAGCACAAACTTTTCGTTTCTTTCTTCCTAAAGTTCGATGAGCTTTTCGAAAGGTACGATTTAATATTTAATTATTGTTTTAAATATGTATTAACCAATTCCTTAAGCATTTCACATAGGGGCAGACTTGGGTGAGACCGTCTCATACATGAGACGGGTCAATACTCACATGCGGGGATCATTATTTATGGGTGAAGTATCATTAACTCACATGTGAGTATCATTATTTATACTCGCATGTGAGTATCATTATTTATGGGTAAAGTATCATTAACTCACATGTATCATTATTTATGGGTGAAGTATCATTAACTCACATGTATTGATCCGTCTCATGTATGACCGTCTCATACAAGTTTTTGTCTTTCACATAAACTATCTTAAATCATGTTAACTATTTCATGCATTAATTTATTATATATATATATATATAGGTATGTATGTATATGAGTGTATTTTCACCTCTCATAACAACTCTTTTAGATTAGTAAATATTAATTATGTTTCAAAGTGTTTTTGAATCATGTATAGCCGTACATTATATTTTTCGCAAGTTATTAATTTAAGATAATTAACTATAGGTAAAGACGCGCACAACGCAATCGGTTAACATCAAGGTTAAAGTCAACGTGGGATTTTATGTTGAAATTTGTATTGTTATCTTCTCTATATTTATGTGAACTTTCAGTACAGAGCCTTTTAGACTATAAAGTACATAGTTTTTTTAGACTATAAAATATAAAGTCCTTAGAATATAAAGTATCGAGTTTAAGGGCTGATTCAAAAGTAGATGTTACATGAATTAAATCTTTTCACATGTTTTTCAGTTAAATGTATAGTTTTGATAACGGATACTCCCCACTGAGTTTAAAGGAACTCGCCCCAATCTTTTATTTCCTTTTAGGCAAGAGCTCGGGCGGTGTGTAAGTGAACAAGATAATGGTAGTCAAATGGTCAATCATGATTAAATGAGAATATTTATTTTATTTTTGACTTTATTGTATGTAATAAATGTCAATTTATGATTGAAACTTCCGCTGTATTTTTTAAAATAAAGTATATTATTAATGAAAGTATGAGTAACGACCATTTTTCTATTAAAAGTGAAATTGGGACGTTATAGAGTGGTATCAAATAATGTCTACTTTCTTGCATACATAAAAAAAAATTGCAAGCATGCAAGCAAGTAATGATCATCATCATGGAAATATCTATGCTACATGTGGGGGTACTACCCCCACATGTAATACACCATTTAAAAATAATAAAAGTGTATTAGATGAAGGATAAAAAAATGATTGTACACTTTTATTATTTTTTAAATAGTGTATTACATGTGGGGTAGTACCCCCACATGTAGCATAGAATTTCCCCAACATCACATATGCCACATTGCTTCGAGAAGAGGTAAAAGTTAAGTTATGTTTCATGTCAAAGTTTATGAAAGTATGATTTATGCAAGTATGTTGTATGAAAATGTTTTGCACTTTTCAAGTTTTGAAAATATGATTTTGAAATTTCGAGAATGAAACTCTTTATATATAAATGGGGTAAGATGTAGCGCCCCGTAAATTTTAAAGTATCATATTAATTGTTTAAATCTTATAAATCGCGTCTACAAAAGAAAAAAAATTTTAATGTGTAGCATGCTCATAAATACATTATATTTATTGCATTTCATGTAAGACATTAAAGTTATATTTTATTTATTTGTTTGTTTTTAAAAGCCCAAAACATCTCATATATGTTTAATTGTCGGCCTAAGAATATTTTTCTTTCTAGCCTAAAGCAAGAGCCCAAGAGGATTAAGGCACCAATTTCCGTATCTTCCATCCAAAACAAAAGAAAAATTTGACCTTGATTTATTATCAAAATTTTCTCCCGATTCTTTTCCTCAAAAAAAAAAAAAAAAAAAAAAAAAAAAAAAAAAAAAAGAAACTCCCGATTCTTCCTTCAAGATCCAAAGTTTTATAAAAATAAATCATTTCTTGATATTTTCGTTCATAATCAAGGCTAAGAAAACCCTAGCTCCACCAGTATAAATAGATGCATTATTTCATCATTTTTCTCACACCAAAACAAAGAAAACCCATGGAGCACAAAATTTTCGCTTCTTTCTTCCTAAAGTTTTCAAAGAGCTTTTCGAAAGGTACAATTTAATATCTAGTTATTGTCTTAAATATGCACTAACCTATTCCTTAAGCATATTTTTATATATTCACGTAAACTATCTTAACTCATGTTAACTATTTCATGCATGAATTTTTGTATGCATATAATACGGGGTGTGTGTGTGTGTTCTCGCATCTCATAACAGTTCACGTAGAAATTTAGATTAGCAGAAATTTTAATTATGTTTCCAAAGTGTTTTTGAATCATGCATAGTCATACATTATATATTTTGTAAGTTATTAGTTTAAGATAATTAATTATTGACAAGGCGCGCAGGACTTGGTTGGTTAATGTTAAGGTCAAGGTCAAGGTGGGATTTTATGTTGAAAATTATATTGTTATCTTCTCTATATATTTGTACATGAATTATGTGAAATTTCAGTACAGAGCCTTTTAGACTATAAAGTATAGAGTTTTTAGAATATAAAGTACCGAGCCTAAAGGCTGATTCAAAACTAGTACAAGTTACATTATGGACCAAATAGAATTAAATCTTTTCATATGATTTTCTGTTAAATTTGTAGTTTAGATAACAGACACGCCTTACTGAGTTTAAAGGAACTCACCCCAATTTTTTGTTCTTTTTAGTCAAGAGCTCGGGTGATGGTGGTTGTCTAATATGGCCAACCCGATTGAAAGAATATATTTTAGATTTTTTATTTTATTTTCCATAATAAATGTCAATTTATGAAATTTTAAAACTTCTGCTATATTTTCAATAAATTATTTTATTAATGAAAAGTATGAATAATATGCTTTTACTATTAAAATTAAAATTGGGGCATTACACTAACGGTGAGATTTTTAATGACAGACTCGATCGATCTGTCTCTAATCTATCGCTAAACCATTTTAACGACGAATTTTTGATGTTCAATGAATGAATTTTTGTCACTAAAACACTATTTTTTTGTAGTGTTAGTTGTACCTACAACTAATAATTAATTTTATATTTTTGGATAATCTTATATACGTAATATAGTCGCGGTGTCACAGGTCGCAAGCTGCTTACTCCTTTCTGAGCCTGGATTGGCCAAAATTGTCGAGGATTGCGACGGTGATGCACATGAGCGCATATGAGCATACTATCATTGTAAAGACGGATAATAAATTGGACGCGCATATGACCATACTATGATTGTAAAGACGGATAACAAATTGGATGCGCGCCTCATTGAGTTGTGTCGGATGGTATGGAGCATAAGGGGAACGTTGATTGGGTGCTATTGTCGCTCCCTTGATGAGCCCGATGACAGGATAAAATTAATTGTTGTCCTGAAAGTCCCCATTAATGACAAGTATTGACAATTCAGCATGCGTCAGAGAAAGTCATTCTCCCGCCCCATGACACGCAATCACCTCTTCAATACGGTGAGGAGGATAAGCCATTTCTTTACAATAATAAAATGCATATTTTATAGAATAATAATAATAATAATAATAATAATAATTATTATTATTATTATTATATTATTATTATTAGTAGTATTATTATTATTAAACTCAAGTAATTCAATTCAAATTGTACAATTTTTATGGAGTCGGTTTTAGAAGGTATAACGGTAACAAGTTAAAAGTTAGAAAATTAATATATTAATTAATATGTTTTCAAATATTTGATGAATAACATATTAGTTCCATAAGGATAAGGTCGAAAATTCTTTAATTTTAGTTCATACGATAATTTTTTTTGGTCCCTAATGATATGTTTCGATATTTTTGTGTCAAAATTAAACGGTTGTTGTATAAATTTTAGTTTATTCACCTTAACTTGATAATTATATTTCTAAGGATGAATTCATCTCTTACATTTTGTGCAACACTAGGTGATACATAATTAAATTTATTAATTTTTCTTCGATTTTTTCATTCAATTTTAATTTATTATTATTTAGTTTAATCATACACATATTAATTATGGTTCATCATACCTAATTAAAGTATATAATTATTTTTTTACGAAACAATTAATTATAAAATAAAATTTAATATTGAAAAATTAATTATATACCATAATTAATTAGTGTAAAATTAAACTAAAGTATAATAAATTGAAATTGAATGAAAAAATTGAAGAAAAATTAATAAATTTAATTGTGTAAACACTACAAAAAATCCGCATTTAAGCAATGGAAAAATTTATCGCTAAACATAAAAAATACGTCGATAAATCATTTTAACGACGAATTGGTCAGTCCGTCGTTAATCATCTCGATAAATCAAAATTTATTTTAGCTACGGAATAATTCCATAGCTAATATGTCACTAGAATTAAAAAAAATAAAAAAAATGTTTAATTACGGAATTTTCCGTCTCTAAGTTAACGACGGAAAAATCCGTCGTTAAAATAAAAAAAATTAAATTAAAAAATTAAAATATGATGTTCAACGACGGGTTTTTCCGGCTCTGGATACCAATTGTTGTGATCTAGTCTGTTTTTGTATTTTTTGTTCTCATTTTTGTAAGATATTCTGGATATTGGTAAATAACACAATGATTTGTAAGAAAGTTGGAATTTTTATAGCCTTTAGAGAGAAATGGGAGGAATATTGAGAAGAATTTAGAGGGAGAAATAGAAGAAGAAATGGGGGAAAACTTTAGGTTAATACTTTTCTACTTCATAATGCAAAGTGTTCGGATATTTATCTTACAAGCATGGGACCACTAGCTAGGGTTCACTTAGGGAATTAGACAATAAAATAACTTCGGTTTCCTACATAAATAAAATAATATTAACCCAAGCCTAAAATAAAATCCCAAGTCTAATTAATTGGTTTAACCCGATTCAGCTGTGCCCATTTATCAAACGAATCTGCCTCCATACAACTTTGATCCCCAAATTCAAATAACCATAAAAATCAGATCTCGGCCTTCATCTCCCCTCTCTCCAGCCGTCATCTGCTCTGACACCTCTCCGGCGATCAGTAGCACGTTCCCGGCTGATCCAACTTCAGTTGTGATATCTAATTTCATAACAATCGGATAGCTTATTTTGGAGAAATCAAAGGATATAATGAAGCTTTTGTATCCTCAACACCCTCCCGATGAACATCAATTTTCTCAAGGTTGGCTTGAAAAAATCAAGGTAAGACATGGTATTAAATCATTCCGTCGTTTTGGAGAAAGTGGTTCGGTTGACATGCAGGACAAGGAAATGAAACTGGAGGCTATAAGGGAGAAAATAAACCAAATTTCCATGAATGATGTTTTTAATTTGGATAAAACATGTCTGTTTTACAGGTTACAAGCTGATCACTCTCTTGTAAACAAGCAACTTGAGGGAAGAAAGCAAGACAAAGAGAGGCTTACAATTGTTATTTGTTGCAACGAGGATGGTTCGGAAAAAAATCATTTATGGATTATTGGAAAATATGCAAAGCCACGTTGCTTCAAAAATATCAACATGAGTAGCATCAATTGTCATTATCGTGCCAACAAGAGGGCATGGATGACTAGTGTGTTTTTTGATGAATATGTTCTCTGGTTTGATCACAAAATGAATGGCAGAAGAATCTTGTTGATGATTGACAATTGTCCAGCCTATCCAAAAAATATTGAAGGGTTACGGAATGTTGAGTTGTTTTTTTTTTTTGCCATGTAACATGACATCAAAGATTCAACCATATGATGCAGGAATAATTAGAGCTTTCAAGATGCACTACCGTAGGAGATTCTACGAAAATCTACTGGAAGGTAATGAGTTGGGGCTACCTAATCCTGAAAAGATTAATATTTTAGATGCCATCAATTTTGCAGTCTCCGCTTGGACAACCAATGTTTCTCAAGTGTCAATAGCAAATTGCTTTCGGCACTACAAAATCCGTTCAAATGAAGAAATCTCAAGCAACTCAAGTGAGACAAACTTTGAAGAAAGCCTACATGAGCTTGAGAATATGATCAAGGATGTTGATTATCGCAATGAAATGGACGTCAACAAATTGGTGGACTACCCGGGTGAAAATGGTGAATGCTCAATGGTTCAAAGTTTAGAGGAAATTTTTGTTGATATTATTGAAGATCCTACTAATGATGAAGTTTAAGATGATTCAATACCGTTGGAACCAGTCACGAGAAAGGAGGCTTTGAGCGCGACAACAACTCTTCTCAATTTTTTGTTACAGCTAGAGAACTCGACACCGGAACTCTTGGCTACAATTAAAAAAGTTAGGGATGAAATCCAATTAAATTTAAATTTTAAGAAAAAACAAGTAACAATAGATTCATATTTTAGCAAATTGCCATAATATTTATAATTGTAATATTAATGAATTATTAATTTAGAGTTTTAATGGGACCTAATATTTATAAAGGGATTTTCTGAAAAATTATTATCTTATTATCTTATCGAATTTGATTATTTTTTACAAAGGTTCACGTCGGGACCGAAAGATTTTATTATTTTAGAGAGTTTATTGATTTATAGAGGTTTTACGGAAGAACAACGAAATATAAAAAGAAAGTTATCAATCTAAATAATGAAGAATATTTAGGCAAATTAAGAACACAAAATCCCCCCCCTCCCCCCCCCGTGTTGGTCGTAGACTCGTAGTGTTAACTAAGCCACAGTGTTTATATTCAATCCTGCAATGACCGATCGTGGGCTGCTTTTTAGCACTTGATGAGACCAAATTACCACCAAGGAAGATGGAATAACCATAGATAAAGCCCAACCTGCATCCGAGTAATTATATAATAATGCTAAACATTTGAACAGTTGTATACATAAATGGTATAACTAAACATCAATTTTAAAAACAGAAATCAAATTAAAGTAAAAGAATTTTAAGAAATATATAAAAATTAAAAACAATAATACACTCAAAGTACGAACCGTCAAATCTATTTGGAAAAAAAAAAAAAACCTATGCTCCCGATCAAAACTAGACGATTATGCCCCCGTCAGATCAGATCGGACCGGCCACAAACGTGCGGTTTGGTCCTACAACATCAATTCATACTATTATAAATTTTATAAATAATAATTTAAAATTGTAAACCATAAGTAAGAAATTCACTTCTCGATTGTTTCTATTTATGACATTGTTGGTATGAAGAATGGGATTCAAATAGAATGGTAATTCTTTTGTATTTCCTTATATCTTATGGTTGATATATTTTGATTTTTTTTTTTTTTTGAGCAAAGCTATATTTTGAATCAAGAATCACCATTACTATGGAATTCATATTTCCGAAAATGCGGAATACCCATTCATTCAATCCTCGCTCCATAAGTTAGCTATATATTTTCAGTCAAGATATTAAGTAGTAAATGTAGTATATCATATTTTAATATATAAATGTCAAAAATAGAAAAAAAATGATAATTAGTTTAAGGAATTTATTATTATTATGACTATTTTCGGCTACAATATTAATTTGATAATGCAATTTATTCTTTAAAAATATAACTCGGAAACATAACATTAAAGTCACAATTGGATATATTTATTAATTTAATTGAATAAAAATTAGCATCGTGGTAAATATTTAAAATATATATAGCTTAAAAATTGAACAAATTAAAAATAGTTTTAAATTTATATAATAACATATTTAAAATCAAAAGCATATATAAATTATTTATATTGTAAAACAAAACATTAAATTGTAGTAATGATCATATGAGTTTTAATTTAATTAAATACTACTACCATAGAACTAAAATTTTGCATTGATTACAAACACTATTGAGTGGCTTACTGGGGGTGAGATTACTTTTGGCTAAATATCTCCGGTTTAAATCTCATTAACCTCTACAAGTCTAGTCCACAGGTTCTCAAGTTCAAGGTTAGTCTTTTTTTTCCCAATGTTTGATTTGGAAATTGATTTTCGATTTGCTGCTAATTTTATTCCATCAGTAATTTTATTGTTAAAATGATGAATGACGAAATTTTTAGAAACCGATCAAGTCTGCCATTAAAATAATTTAATAAAGAATTTTCTATATTTAGTAACAATATTTTTTTTAATAGTGGTGTGTATGTATGAGCTCCTACCATCTGAATTTTGGAGGGACCACCTTTAATTAATTTATGAGAAAAATCAATTAATACATTAATTGGACTACGTATGTGAAATTGCGACAAACACAAATCACATTCATCTGTGCCCATGTCTGTTGACATAAGGCGTAATGTGGACGGTGGACTTATTGCCCACTCTACACTATATCCTTGAAGTAGAAATTAATTAATTAATTAATATAGACATACAATGTGTCTCTAAAAATAGCTCCAAAGAAATAAGTTACTTATTTATTGAAGTACTAGACTCATGATCAACGCAACATGCAATTATTAATTCTTTTAAAATACTTGGAACATTGATCGGAATTATAACTTAGTCCTATACTTATTTTCATTTGGATTATTAATTTATCATATATTTTTATTATTATTTTTATTTTGTATTTAACTCTCAATCCGGTCAACTTCAATAAAAGCTATTGTTATTATATTTTTTCCTTTCTAAAAGGAAGATATATTATTTTTTTAATGTTTTTTTTACTCACACACCTGACTTGTGGTATTGAGGATATTCGAACTCGTGACCTTTGATGCAACCCCACTCCTCCACTAGATCATTCCCACCGGGACAAATGAATATATATTGTTAAGATTGATGGATTGATTTCCTCCAATTGATTCCACTAGACCATCCCCACCGAGACAAAAAAATATATATTGTTAAGATTGATGGATTGATTTCCTCCGATTGATTCTTGACATATGTTGTAGTGTATCTTCTTAGTCAACCAATAGGTAAACGATAAAAATGAGTAAAAGTAAATAAGTATCAACTAAAACTAAAATAATTGTAAAGGCTGATGGATAATTAATCAATATTATCTCTAAAGACTTCAACATTAAGGCAACTAAAAAAAAACCTAAATTTGTCAGAAATGATCAAGCTAAAAGTTCGACAGAAGGTAACAAAAAGTAAAATTTAGTAACTTTGAGAATAAAAGTACTGATAGATCCTCTATTCTAATTTGATGTTCTCCATTTCATATTTCAATCATTGAATGTATGCCATGTGTATTTAATTTTCGTAATAGATAAATATTTATTTTTTTAAATACACATGACATACATCTAATAGTTGAAATATGAAATGGAACAACAAATTAAAATACAGATCTCATCAGATAAAAATAAGTTCAAAAATTAGTTTCTTGCCAACCTCCCCTCAGGATTAGGAGAGAAGAAAAGAAAAGAAAAGAATAGAATAGAAAGTCCTTATTGGACGCTGTGATATTCTTGACCAACTGCGCCACAAAATTTTGTTAAAGTTTTCCCACCTTAAAGAAGGGCCCACCCCCAAAATAAATAGTGTTACATTTACATCCAAAAATTTCTCCGTTAGTACTACTAGAAGCATTTAATCCAACCTAAATTTCTCACTTTGGTCCTACTTCTCCAAAGTCCAAGCTCCCCTATCTTCTCTACTCACCAAACCATCTTTTCTAGGCCAAACCTTCATAAATTCAATCTATTTTCTTGCAATGTTTAAATGCATCTGCATTTATTGATTGCACAAACAAATCAAACAATGCTCATTTCTGCTGCTCAACATCTCTCAAAATTGATACATTTACTACTTATATAGATCTTCAATGGATCTGGTGATGAGCCAGAAATACCAATCTCCAGCAGCTCTCTCTCCCACCAAGAGCCCCCCAGTCTCTCTCTTCGGCTCATCTCTCCACACTTCTCACACTAGCTTCCCTATCATCGCCGTCGCCGTCATCGGTATTCTCGCCACCGCCTTCCTCCTTGTTAGCTACTACATATTCGTGATCAAATGCTGCTTGAACTGGCACAGAATCGATCTTCTCCGGCGCTTCTCCTTCTCGCGGCGGCGCCCGGTGGAGGACCCCTTGATGGCCTATTCTCCGGCCGCCGAGAACCGGGGGCTCAACGAGGCCGCCATTCGATCAATACCGATCTTCAAGTTCAGGAAATCCGACGCCGAAAACGCCGCCGCCGCCAAATCTTGCGAATGCGCCGTCTGTTTGAATGAATTTCAAGAGGAAGAAAAGCTCCGAGCCATACCGAATTGCGGCCACGTTTTCCACATTGATTGCATTGACATCTGGCTTCAAAACAATGCGAATTGCCCTCTGTGTCGAACCAGCATTTCCGCGGCCCGGCCCGATATCCGGATGCCTATGGATCGGGTTCTCGGGGCGAGCCCGTCGCCCCAAGATCCGAGCATCATCAACGGCGATAGCTTCACCGGCAGAGATGAAGACTACGTCGTGATTGAAATAGGGTCGGAACAGGGTCCTCCTAATTTGCCAAGAATACAGGAGGGGGCGAGCTCAAACGAACTTTTATCGAACAGTCCTTCCCTAAGGAAGGTTTGGCGAAAAAAGGCGAAAAAGTTTAGCCATGTCTCAAGCATGGGGGATGAGTGCATTGACAATAGGCAAAAAGATGAGCGATTTGTGGTGCAGCCAATTCGACGGTCGTTTTCGATGGATTCGGCAGCTGATAGCCAGCTTTATTTAGCTGTTCAAGATATAATTCAACGGCATGGGCAAGTAAATAATGAAATATTAAATCAAAGTGAAGATTGCAGCAGCAGCAGCAGCAGCAGCAGAGTAATTAAAAGATCATTTTTTTCATTTGGGCAAGGAAGAGGTTCCAGAAGTTCAGTTCAGCCAGTTGCATTGGAGCCAAGAGGGTAGATTTTTTTATTTTATTTTTTTTTAATAATTTATTGTTGTCTTTTTTTGGGATAAATGTGGTTTAATTTTCATTTTAGGTATAGAGGTAAAAGTATTTAATTTAGATATGTTTAGGGATTACAGGATGGTTGTTGTTGTCAACTTGTCATATAAAGTAGACTAGCAATGAAGAAGTATTCAAGATTTGGCTATATAGAGATAGAGATGGGTTTTAGTGGCGCTGGGATTTTGGATTACTTGATTGGCATGACAAATTGGAAGGCTTAATGATGAATGGACCACCTATATCTGATTTTGACTTGAGCCATTATTGTAATAATCATTGCTCGAACAACTTCCTTTTGCTTTCCCTCACTTTTCTTCCTTTTTAATTTGAATATTAATGATGATTCAATCCAATCATATCTTCTATTTTTCACCTTTGAAATACAAGAGGCAATTAATATAAATAACTTGAACAAATTTTGGACTTATTGGTTTTTAATTCTTAGGATTTTTATGTTTCAAATCATATTTTATAGCTAGCACAAGACCCAGTAAATATTTTAGACAACATTGGTCTCAACTAATGCTTGCAAGTGTCCCAAGCGGTGGAGATCTTTTTGTAAAAGAGAAATATCTTGAGTTCAAGATCCGGCGCTATCCCTTTCCCTCAACTAAAAAAAAAAATGTGAAATACATTTTATAATAAAATAATCACATAACTTGTATGAAATTATTTTACGTGTCAAAATTCATAAGTCGGATTAAAATCTAAATCCAAATTCATATAGAGTGACATATTTATACTTTTGTTGATGTTTGATTTGAAATTTTAATTTATTTTATGAATTTTAAAGGGTAGAAGATACTCCCTTTAAAATAAATTGTTTAGTTAACTGTTAAAAGGTTGCATTTCTTTGAGATGGGAGGGGTCCGGAGGAATGGGGGTCCCCTACTTACCCTCTGATTCCAATTGGTACAAAATGACAGATTACCAAACTTGAGAAAATAAGAGATGAATTAAATTCATGGTTTTCCAATTTCCAGGCTGGAGAATTATTCTTCCCTGAACTACTGGGTGTTGAAACTTATAAAAAGATCAGCTACCAAACTAGCTCAAATATTATTTTCATGTTCCTCACTCTCCACTTAGCTGTCAAATTCATCAACTTTTTTTAGGCCTCATTCATTTCCAGAATTATGTGAGGAAGTTAAGTTACAAACCAGATTTCCTATCACCTTCTATATGACATCTCCTGCATTAAATTTTTATTTTTATTTTCAATTTATTATGATTTAATTTATTTATTTTTTATTTAGAATTAACACTTCTCCCATTAGTATGTTTTAAATATAAAATAGTTATGACACATGACGAGAATATACATGGATGTGGTATATACTGTACCACACCAATCATTTGGCGTTGACTTCCTTTTTCCTTTTCTTGATTAGATGCAATTGTTCGAATTATTGACCACATGATTGCAACCGATGATTGGTATTGGTATCACATTATGATCTAACTTGAGAGCTAGAACATTTATTTTTTGTTCAAATTGTAATTTAAATGGCTCTTAGAAAGGATGAGCGAAAGCCCGAGCTTTTGTTCCTAAATTATAAAATATTTATTAATTACCTCAGTCATTTTAAAACTTAGTTGCTACATTAATCCTAAATGTCAGGACTTATAAATTATTATGTAAAGCATGCTCATGTATTATATCGTCATTGCATTTTCATGAAAACCCAAGGAAATCTATTTCTGTGAAAGCCCATGTATATTTTTCTTAGGGCCCAAACATTTGATTTAAGCCCAAAGGAAAGTATATATGGAAGGAAATTCTTCCTCTCCATACCATGTTTACACGGTCGCCATCTTCAAGAAAATACGATTTTGGAAAGAAATCTCCCATAAAAACAAAGCTCATATTTTCTTTTTATTTGAATTAAATTTGATTAGCAAAATATCAAGAAAATTGAGTCGCGCGCAACCAAGAGAAAACCCTAATAATCAAACCTCTGCTGTCAAAACTACCCATGTCAACTCTGTTCTTTTTGGGATATCTTGGATGCACGACTTTTTATTTTTTATGTCTTTATTTTGGGATATCTTGGATGCATGCCTCTGTCCTCCCCCTCACTAAGTACCACATGGTTCAAATTTTAATGTTTAAACTTCAAACACTATTTGGGTCAAATGGTCAATGATGGACGACATGTGCCCAACAACACAGCCGATTGCCGAAGGAGCTATTGGAACATTTTTCCTAAATTAAATGTGCATAATTGTCTTGCAGTAATTTTATCAAAGTTATTTATTAAGGTTTTTCTTACGAAATTATTTATTAAGCTTTGAATGATAGAGTTAACTATAGAAATAAATTTTAATTTAATTGAGATGAAACGACACTCATATATGTTAAATAGCATACTGATATTTTTCAGGTTACAAGTGACATGTTTTAGTGTAATGAGTAATACTTTTCTGAATAGCATATATATTATATGTGTGTGTGTGTGTGTGTGTTTGGCGGGTTGCGTCGGGGCAGACCCGCGAGTTTAGCTCGTTTGGTACACGTTGTGTACACATGTGTTTGCCACCTATTATATATATACACATATAAAACATATACATTCTAATTACTATTTGAAGGTTAATATATAGAAATAGTAGTTCAAATAGTTTCAACATTGACCTATGAAAGGTCATATTATATGAAATTGGACTTTAAATTTACAAATTCTTTATACACGGACTAGCATTAAGCATGCCCATGGTTGACATCATGTATATTTCTTAAATAAATGAAGTTATAGGTTTTCTTTGCTTGGATTTTCGATTCTTTTCCATTTCTCTTCATTCTTGGCCACGGCAAGTGATTGTTAAATTTAATTTACATCATCAATTTGAGAAGGAAAAGACAAATTAATTATTAATTTGATATCTGAAAGATGAAAATAATAAATTTATGGTTTGATTGACTGAAACAATCAATCTAGAACTAAAATAAATCATGTATTTCTATATTTTTTAGATATTCTATATTGATTTTCAATTAATGAAAAGTCCTGCATGAATGATATATTAAATTTAATAACGAACTTATTTAAAATATTAAAAAAAATCAAAATACACAAATTTTGAATTAGAGAATAGAGATTAATAGTTTCAATTATTCGTATCCTAAGCAATAGTTTACATATTTTAAGTCTCGGATTAATAGCTAATCTATGTATGAGACCCTAATTGGTCGATCTCATCCACATCCCTTAATATTTTAAGTCTGGAATTAATAGCTAATCTGTGAATAAAGAAAAAATAAAAAAAATAAAAGAAATAACTACGAATTTGTACTATAAAATATTATGAAAACTGGTATGAAGGAAAATTAGAAGAAACTGAAAATATTTTTAACTTTTCAATGGATATATTGAAAATTATAAGAATACTAATAATCTATTTCAAAATTTGAGAGGGAAACCCTCTCCCTGGCTGGGGTGCTTGGTGGTGATCACCGAATGCAGCTGTGTGGTGGGATTGAGAATGTGAGATTGGTGAATGAGTGTTAGCGAAACGATGTAACACTTCTGGAATAGGTTATAACTGAAGTATAAGAGGAATAGAAGGAGGTAAAAGATTACAATAAACTGAATTGAAACAATTAAATAAACTGGAACCCGAGTGCAGATTCCGGCAAGCTGACTCGAGGGGACCTCTCTCCGCAAGACAAATTACGCCCCGGCTAGTGCTCACGGTCTGGCGATTCGTCTCTCAAAGATGAAATGACTTTTCTTCCTTCTGGCAGTAGCACCACATGTCCGGCAAGACTCCGGCGAACTAGACAATGTCGAGAACTGGGAAGCTGAGACTCGAAAGGAAGTATGCAACAATATGTTTGATAATGTGCAGAATGAGAACTGGGAAACTGAGACTCGAAAGGAAGTATGCAACAATATGTTTGGTAATGTGCAGAATGTAGCATTTTGGACCATGCAGGATGTTCTATTTATAGGCACATCTCCACTGCAGGGGACAACACTTATGGTTTGAGGGCATTCAAACCAGGTGTTATAACTGCCACGAGTTATAGCTCTACAATTAAGCCCTCCAGGAGTTACCTTCTGCAGATCCCGACAGGTGTCCTATGTCGGCTCGGATCTCAACATGTGTCCAAGACAGATGCAGATGCAAATCCTGACAGGTGTCCCATGTCGGCTCGGATCCCAACACGTGTCTAGACAGCTGCAGACTTTGACTCCCGACAGGAGTTACATTCCAGCCCACTAACTCCACCAGCTCTAGGTGGGAGTTACACATTTGAAATACAATTGAAGCCACTTAACTCAGCTAGGAGTTACAGACTTCAATGTTGGACATGCACCACTAAGTACACCTATGACCCGACGATCCAGATTGTCGATTCGCCGACCCGCTCTATGACCCGACCATTTCTGTACCGTAAAACTGGTACGGCTAAGCCCTGGAAACCCACGTACACCCAATATGGGATCATTTAATGTGTCTTAAACACATTATCCCACACACCATAAATACTCAATTGTGTGACCAACTTCAACCACTTATTTCTCATTCATCGAAAATTGGATTTGAACAAATAAAAATACTACGATTATCTACTCACAACATAGAACAATCGTACGATATTTAATTCCTCCAAAATTAAATATCTCGATCACGAAAAAATCGGATAAAATGAGTCAAAACTCAATTTAATAAATTCAATTTTCCAACAATCCCCCACATGAGTGGAAATAGTGCATGTATGTATGCAGACAAGCAGCCCAGTTCTCTAGAAACACAACTGCAACATGATAGGTAGCTTGTGACTTTGAACCTTCCATATTCCAACACTATCGAGTATACCGGCTGTTTAGTGGACATGATGCCTTGAACTATACATCCTTAGTGTATACCGAGACAATAGTATTGAAAACAGCTATGTCTCAAACATTATCTGTTCTCACGTTTGTGTCCGTTTTAGGCCATAGACAACCTCTTTGAATTCATAAGTATCTCTTAGAAGCAGCTCCCACTTCTCACTTATATAAGTGATCTCCTCTTCCGAGTATCCTGCCATACTCAACCTCATTAGGTTTAGGAATCATTAAAAGTCATCGGACTTATCCTCACCACATTGACAGGTGTACACTTGGTTTGCTCACAGGGAAATGTTCACTTATAAGTTTCCAAGTGCTACCAAACCGAACGTTTGTAGCTTAGTTTTCCCATTGAACCAAGTTCTTAGGATCTCCAGTCATCATGGTTGGGTTAACACTACAAGCATTCTTAGAGTGTGGATTTTAAACCCATTCCCTCTAGCAACTTAGCCATTTGATATCGGGTTAACCCTTTGGTTAGCAGATCCGCTAGATTGTCTACTGACTTCACTATACTGAGACAACACCATTTGAGATCATATGCCTCACAATATTATGTCTCCGAAGTGTATGTCGAGACTTACCATTATACATAACGTTATGTGCCCTTTCAATAGCCGCTTGACTATCACAGTGAATCATCACTGACGACATCGGTTTTTTCCAGCATGGAATATCCTCTAGAAAGTTGCGAAGCCATTCCGATTCTTCACAAGCTTTATCCAAAGTGATAAACTCAGATTCCATGGTAGAACGGGCTATACAAGTCTGTTTCATGGATTTCCACGGCACTGCTCCACCACTAATAGTGAAAACAAATCCACTAGGCAAGAATGAGTCTTTTGTGTCTGATATCCAATTCGCATCACTGTACCCTTCAAGTACAGGAGGAAACCTTGTATAATGCAGGTCGAAGTTCAAAGTATACTACAAGTATCTTAGAACTCGTACTAGAGCTTTCTAATGCTCTTTGCTTGGATTGCTCATGTACCGATTCAACTTATTCACAGAACATGCAAGATCGGGTCTAGTGCAGTTAGTAATATACATCAAACTCCCAATGACCCTTGCATACTCTTCTTGAGCTACTAGTTCTCCCCAATGGGGTCTTAGCCGGCGGACTATCAAAAGCATTGAATTTCTTAAGCACTTTCTCAACGTAATGAGATTGTGTTAAGACAAATCCACCACTTGTTTGAACTATCTTGATTCCTAGAATCACATTAGCTAAGCCCATATCTTTCATGTCGAAATTTCATTTCAACATTTGTTTCGTTTCAACAATCACTTGATGGCTATTGCCCATGATTAACATGTCGTCTACATTAAGACAGACTATGACATAGCCATTAGAACTGCTCTTTATATACACACATTTATCACACTCATTGATTTTGAAACCATTTGATAACATCACATTATCAAACTTCAGGTGCCACTGAATAGGTGTTTGTTTAAGACCATACAATGATCTAACAAGTTTACACACCTTTCATTCTTGCCTTGGTGCAACAAACCCTTCAGGTTGTTCCATGTATATTTCATCTTCCAGTTCACCATTCAGAAATGCGGTCTTTACATCTATCTGATGAATTTCGAGATTGTGCAAAGCAGCAATCGCTAAAAGCACCCGAATAGATGTAATCCTTGTTACTGGTGAGTAGGTATCGAAGAAATCATACCCTTCTTTTTGTCTAAAGCCTTTGGCAACCAAACGAGCTTTATACTTATCAACAGAACCATCTGCCTTATACTTTCATTTTAGGATCCACTTGCATCCTAAAGGCTTACACTCACTTGGGAGATCTGTCAACTCCCAAGTGTGATTTTGCATGATGGAATCAATTTCACTGTTGATAGCCTCTTTCCAGAACGCAGCATCTGGACTAGATAGAGCTCCTTTCAATGAATTTGGCTCATCATCTAGCATATAGGTGATGAAATCAGGATCAAAAGTCTTAGCCGTCCTAGCTCGCTTGCTACATCTCGATTCTTCATCCACAAGATCAGAATTAATAACAGCTTCAGAAGTTCATTTATCAGAATTACCTTCTACCCTATCCTTATCTTTACAATGATAGACATTCTCGAAGAATATAGCATTTCTCGACTCCATCATTATTTCTTCAGTAAACTCGGGAATCTCTGATTTATGGATAAGAAAACGATATGCACTACTGTTAAGTGCATACCCAACAAAGATACAATCAATCATTTTAGGGCCGATTCTAGCTTGTTTAGGAAGTGGCACTTCAACCTTAGCTAAACACCCCACACACTTTGAGGTATTTATAAGACGGCGTACGTCCTTTCCACAACTCGTAAGACGTCATATCCTTACCTTTAAGTGGAATCTTGTTCAGGATATAGTTAGCTGTCAACACAGCTTCCTCCACAAGTTCTGTGGTAATCCCGAACTTATCAACAAAGCATTCATCATCTCCTTAAGAGTTCGGTTTTTACGTTCAGCAACACCATTAGACTGTGGTGAATAGGGAGCCGTAGTTTGATGAATTATACCCGCCTCTGCGCATAACTCTTCAAACGGGGCAACATATTATCCACCTCTATCATTTCGAATTGCTTTAATTCGGCCGCTTAGTTGATTTTCGGCTTTATTCTTGAAGTTCTTAAAAGCTTCAATTGCCTCATCTTTACTTCTTAAAAGATAAAGATAACGGTATTTTGTGCAATCGTCAATAAAAGTAATAAAATACTTTTTACCCACCTCTAGTTTGCACAAACTTTAAGTCACACACGTCTATGTGAATTAGATCTAGAGTTTTAGTGCTCTATTCAACTGAATGAAATGGTAACTTTGCCAATTTTGCCTCGACACAAACTTCACATTTGTTTTGTGTATTAAATTGGTTCACTTTTAGCAAATCTAAATTTACTTAACATTTTATAGCATTTAGATTAACATGTCCTAATCTACAATGCCATAAATCTGAGCACTCAACAAGCAAGTAAGCAGAAGAATTCATTTTATTAGCACTTTCTTTGGTAACATGACGGATAGCCATTACATTCATTTTGAAGAGTCCATTGGCGAGATAACCCCGACCAAGGAACCTTCCATACTTGCTTAAAATAAACTTTTCAGACTCAAACACTAGTCTAAAATCATGATTGACTAACAATGAACCCGAAACCAGATTCTTGCGGATGTCCGGAACATGCAGCACATCCTTCAAAGTTAGCTCTTGGCCTGAAGTCAGCTTCAAAACCACGTTGCCCACACCAGCCACTTCAGACGAGGCTTGGTTCCCCATGTGCAACTTTCTACCTTCAACAACTTTGTAGGTAGCAAACGAGCCCTTGTCGGAGCAAACATGACAAGTAGCCCCGGTGTCGACGAACCACTCTCTCGGGTTGTCCACGTGGTTGGCTTTAAATACAATGGCAGCCAAATCATCGTCATCTCAATCATCTTGACGGGCCTTGCCTTTGCCTTTGTTGTTGTGTTTCACCAAGTGCGCACCATAATTGGTACGCTTCTTCTTTGGAGCCGTGCAATGTTTGGACATGTGCCCCGACTTGTCACAATTGAAGCAGTTGCCGTTGAACTTCGTCATTGGCTTCTTCCCTTTGTCAACTTGACCCGGGCGCTTTCTTTTATTGCTATTTGATGGTCCACCATGTTTCATCAAGTTAGCATTGGCCTCGGTCGGGACTCTTGGTCTCGGATCCGCCTTTCGGTTATCAGCTTCAATTGGAAGCTTAAACACAAGGTCTTCAAGAGTCATCTTCTTTCGTTTGTGCTTGAGATAGCTCTTAAAGTCCTTCCAACATGGTGGCAACTTCTCAATCACCGCAGCAACGGTAAAAGAGTCGGGAAGGACCATCCCTTCAGCATGAACGTCGTGCACAATGAGTTGAAGCTCTTGCACTTAATCCATCACTGACCGGGTGTCCACCATTTTGTAATCGAGGAACTTTGCCACCATGAACTTTTTAGTTCCGGCATCCTCCATTTTGTACTTCTTTTCTAGAGCATCCCACAATTCCTTAGCACTAGTTACATTTCCGTATACAGAATATAAACTATCTACTAAGCCATCAAGAATGTAATTTTTACAAAGAAAGTCAGCATTGATCCATTGATCATACGCCATTCATTTATTGACGTCCGGCTCATTTTTCTCGACCACTGGAGCATTTTCTTTGATGTAGCCAGCAACTCCCAACGTGGTTAGGTAGAAGAGCATCTCCTGCTACCATCTCTTGAAGTCCAATTCGGAGAACTTCTCCAGCTTCTCAGCTTGTCCATGGGAAATGGTTCTTGCAGCAACGAGAGCGGATGATGACGCCATTCCAGCAAAGGTAATTGTTTCTTTTAGTTTATAATTTGTCTTGCGATTGTTAGCAAAATGATGTAACACTTCTGGAATAGGTTACAACTGAAGTACAAGAGGAACAGAAGGAGGTAAAAGATTATAATAAACTGAATTAAAACAATTAAATAAACTGGAATCCGAGTGCAGATTCCGGCAAGCCGAGTCGAGGGGACCTCTCTCCGCAAGACAAATTACGCCTCAGCTAGTGCTCAGGGTCTGGCGATTTGTCTCTCAAAGATGAAACGACTTTTCGTCCTTCCGGCAGTAGCACCACAAGTCCAGTAAGGCTCCGGCGAACTAGACAATGTCGAGAACTGGGAAGCTGAGACTCGAAAGGAAGTATGCAACAATATATTTGGTAATGTGTAGAATGTAGCATTTTGGACCATGCAGGATGTCCTATTTATAGGCACATCTCCACTGCAGGGGACAGCAGTTAGGGTTTGAGGGAATTTAAACCAGGTGTTGTAACTGCCAGGAGTTATAGCTCTACAATTAAGCCCTCCAGGAGTTACCTTCTGCAGATCCCGACAGGTGTCTTATGTCGGCTCAGATCCCAACATGTGTCCAAGGAAGCTGCAGATGCAGATCCTGATAGGTATCCCATATCGGCTCAGATCCCAACACGTGTCCAGACAGCTGCAGACTTTGACTCCCGACAGGAGTTACATTCCAACCCACTAACTCCACCAGCTCCAGGTGGGAGTTACACATTTGAAATACAATTGAAGCCACTTATCCTTGTGCGCGTGTGGGCTCATGGCTCATATCCTTGTGCACTTAATTACTTCACTTAAGTGTTCATACACTTAAATACACTTCTTAACTTGATTAAGAAATCAATGTGGGATCATTTAATGTTTCTTAAACACATTATCCCACACACTATAAATGCCCAATCGTGTGACCAACTTCAACCACTTATTTTTCACTCACCGAAAATCGGATTTGAGCAAATAAAAATACTACGATTATCTACTCACAACATAGAACAATCATACGGTATTTAATTCCTCCAAAATTAAATATTCTGGTCATGAAAAAATCGGATAAAATGAGTCAAAACTCAATTTAATAAATCTAATTTTCCAACAAGGAAATTTTGGGGAAAATGTCAAACTGCTGGGGCACCTCTCATGTCATTTTTGGCGAACGTTTGACTGTTTTTTTAGTTTTGTATCATATGTTCAAAAATTATACATGAATATCCAAATTTTGACAAATTAATACTTATAGCACCAATGCTATTTCTTGTTATCCCAAATAATGATCTGGGATTGCATAAATCTTAAGTGAAGATGTGGATGAGGAGGTGTGGAGGCATTTGAAGGTGGGCGTAACATTCCACGTCAAACACCGAAAAATTACATTAGTACTATAAATTGTAATTGTCAAATATTGGGTATTGTCGTATAACTTTTGACATTTCAAAACAAAGGTGAAAAAAGAGACAAACGTTGGATACTGAATTTTAATTAACTCGTCATTTTTTATGATTCATTTTTTTTTTTCAGCATAACACTTTGAGACTTAACAAGCTTCTTCCATTTTAATTTCAAGATCTCATTTTTAGTTAAGTTTTGATATAGTTATTTCAAATTATTGTTATATGTTATTCGTAATATAATTTATATATTGTGATGTTATCATTTTATTATTTATTTACCCAGTTTAAAAATCTTGAATTATACTGTATATTTAAAATGATTAATTCTGGTGGAGATGACCTAGTGGTGGAGTGAGATTGCTCGGAGACCAAAGATCACGGGTTCGAATATCCTCAACACCACATGTTGGGTGTGTGAATTAAAAAATGATTAGTTTTTTCATAAATTCATATTTTAATTTGCATCGTATCAAATTTTAATTACTCCAAATTATTTATATAAACTATTTATATAAACTATTGCACATCGTATATAAATAGTTTATATAAACTATTTATATAAACTATTGCACATGAAAAATAATGTATTCAGTACACCCCCTCAAATAAATACTCCAAATTAATTACCTTCGTCATCAAGAGTAAAATAAAAATAGAAATGGTGAAAATAACTTCCCACTACGTCATTTTTTTAATCCTCCACTAGTCTATGTTCCTTTTCTGTCCCAAGAAAAAAATATTAATCCGCCGTGCGCGCACACATACTAAATCAGAAACAACCTATCATACATTTAGGGTTATCAAATTTTGACTCAATATCACTACAAGAAAATTGGATATAGACAACACTCGATAGACAACGTTTTTTGATGTTGACGTTGTCTATTTTGGAATAGACAACGTGTCTACACTTCCACGTTGTCTTTTGCCGCATTTTTTATTTTATTTTTTATATTTTTTTATTTCAAAGATAAAAAACTATGTTGTCTATATAGACATAGACTACGTGCACCACTAGCAAGTTGTTTATAAGCGTTTTTTTTAAAATATGTATTTTTATTAGAGAACGACGTCGTCTTTTTGGCAATCTCAATTCAGGCGGACTTGGAAAAAATTCACATTCCCCCCTTTTTTTCATTCGCATGAGTTTCTGTGAAAAGCCCTAGCAAATTCTATGAAAAATTTTCCCCTCCCTCCACACTCCCACACTCCATTTCCCTAAACAATCCTCCGCCACCTCTTCCCACCACAATTGCCGCCCCCAAAAACCACAGTCCAAAAATCGACTCCTCAATCGAACATCATCCAGAAAGAAGTTGCAATGGCTCTTGAGGCCAGCACCTTCTGCTTAAAACAGCCAACCCCAGATACTGATAGCCGGAAACTTCTCTCCGGTACCGGAACAGCCCGTGAAGTAGAATCTCCCCATCGTTGGTAAAATCCCAGAAGCCATTCAAGGCGTATATTAATATTTTGAATTTGGGTGAACTGGAAGAAACTGTGATTTTCTCCAATTTCTGAGGTACGTATTAATATATTTTCTATCGTTTTACTGTTTTGTTGCTTGTGCTCTTCCTTTTTTATCCTGTAGATTTGATGTATTTTGAGCATGAGGTTTGTTAATTTTTTCGTCAATTTTTTGTAAAGATAGAGAAATACTGGGTTTTTATAATTAAGAAGTAGCTTAAAACAATTGGTATAGTATATAAACGGAAGTTTTAAAGGTTTTGATTTTCTCCTTTCCAATTCCATCTAGTATAGTACAGTATAGCAGCGTAGCTAAGTTGAAGAAGAAGAAGTTGAATGCAGCATTCCATTTCTGATTAATTTTTCACCCTTAATTTTTACTCTGTTCGTTTCCTCATCTCTGTTTCTTAACTTAATTTCAGGAGGGAAATTAATTGTTATTCTTATTATTATTATTATTATTATTATTATTATTATTATTATTATTATTATTATTATTATTATTATTATTATTATTATTATTATTATTATTTTAGTGTTTAAATGGTGGGATTGAAAAGGCGAATACACACACCTACTTTCTCATAAGAGTTGTTGTCAGCAAAATTTTAATTGAGAGTTAATGCATTTTATGTTGAATGTGCTTTGTTATTGGATTTGGAGATAGATTTTAAGTTTCCCCAGCTATGAAGAGAAGTAATTGATTTTCTTTTGTGTTATTTAGTATACTCTGGCTCCAATTTAGGTTATTCAATTTCCTACAGAATTAATTTGTTGGTCCTGCTACTTTGCTTTTAATTCATATATAGAGATAGAGGGATAATCAGATTAAATAAGCTGCTGCTGCCGAATCAATTCTCTATACTTCAGGTTTTATATGATCAAACTTTTTGCTTTTTTTTCATAACTGTACCACATTCATCATCAAAATCAGTAATATTTTCCTCACATTAGTTAATTAATTAATGAGATATAGAGTGGGATTAAATTAAATGTTTATTGCGTTTCAACTACTAGTTGAATTATTAATGTTCAAACTAGCTCTCAACTTGGTCAATTCTATATAGTGCTTTGTAGAAATTGGCTTTAGTCTTGTTTCAAATATGTGGAATAAAGTTTTGCTTTTCTCAATAAAGTTACCAAGTTTTTACTCAAGAACAGGAAGCTAGCATTTTATTTATTTCTCTTAAATTTGCTTCTAACATTTTTCAGTTGTTGTTTACATGCAATCGTGCTTGTGAAACAATAATTAGAAAAGTATGATATTGCAAATTGTGGAAATCTAGATTAGCTATAAGAACTTATTGTTCTTGTTTGTATTGATCTACAAAAACTATTATTTATGATGATATTGCTAGTTTAGACTATAATAAAATGTGAAATCAATATGGAGAACAAGAACACTATTTATATCTTTATCTAATATCTTTTAAGACTCAAAATGTTCTCTCTTGGAGCTGAAAGAGAATGAGATGAATATGCATGTATGTTTGATTTATGTTAATTTTTCATTTAAAGTGCAAGCTTGAGGCATGCCCAATTGTCCATTTCCAGAGATCTGTGTGTGTGTGAAGAAATAATGTTTGTTTATTGCTTGGTAAGGCTGAGCATGTCTTTGTGTCTAAAGAAATAATATTTTTTTATTGCTTTCCAGATGGACAACCTCATCACGGTACTTGTGCATTTTTTGTCACAGTTTTTATTGCTGCTTTAAATTAATTACAAAAATTAACACGTCGTTACATGGTTTTACATTAGCTAGTATATATAAGTACTCAGGTAATTAATTAAGAACCAATCCCTCCCTTTGGAGAGGGAATAATGAATTGATTCTTAATTGTATGGTGGTTGAAGTAGTTTTTTTGAATCATTTACATACCCCAAATAGAAATGCATGTGTGCAAAGATAAAATAAAAATAAAGTCATAAAAAAAGATCAACGTTGTCATTGCTATTTGCTAGTCCATTATCTCAATTAAATTAGATATATATTTGTGGTGGGCTGGTGGCAGCTAGCTAGAGTTGTACTTTGGTGTTTAATTTTTATGTTTCTTTTTCTTGATGTTTGCGGAATTTTGATGATGTAAAATGTGATTTCGAGCGTGTATGGATATAAATTCTTGATGCCAGAAATACTAAGAAAGATGGCAGGGTAAATGATGATCTAACCTAATAAAAATGACTTAACACCTGGAGAGTATTGTACCATTGACCAGATTGCAGATATAGGTTTTGTAACTAGTGTAGAAAGAAAAGGCTCAAGGAGCAGATTTTTTAATTTATTTTTTTCTGTGAATTTTGTTGGGGCTGGCAGATTTTTGAAGTCGAAAGACGATAGGTTGATGAAGTTTTTGCAGAATTTTTCCTTGACCGCTAACTGTTGGAGTTCTCATCTCATTACTAGGTACATTTTCCGTCTTTCAATTCAGTTGAAATCAAACAGAGTTAGATGCATGCAGATTAGTGGTGTGTCTTATAGCTCTTTGCTAGCTGTCTGATTGCTAATGATAATAGGTAGATCTTACGACTAAAAATGAAGTGCTTGTTTATATTTGTAGATTTAAAGTTAGTTGTTTATATTTGTCGATAGATGAATTTATTACTATTGCTACATCATATCTATATTACTTTTTTTTGCAATTATATGATTTTAACTTTTATGATTATTAGTGTACTGTTTTAGATATATTATTTTTATAGTGTGAGTCTCTTATTTATTTGTATTTTAAATAGATTGAAGTCTTAGATGGATAAATGGTAGATGTCCAAAAATAGATTATCAAATGACTATGAGGATGGAGTCGAATATTTCTTGAAATTTGCCATAGAAAATGGAAAAGATCCTAACGCAATGTAGGGTATGTTTTAATGGAATACATTTTAGTTAAAATGTTTATTTGACTTGCATATAATCTCTATATTCATTAATTATATATGAATATCTATATATGTAGGTGGCATTGGATCCTTATTGTTATTGATCCACACATTGAGACTGTGTATGTGTTGGATCTATTGAATAACCAAACTCATCTAGAACAACTGAAGGATGTGGTAGACATGTATGTTTTGTCACTTGTTTTTTTAAAGTTTTCTTAAAAAATAATATTTTATTTAAATTTATATTATAATGTGTGCAGGGCTATAAAATCGTTCAATTTGAGTAAGGGGAAAAGAGGGAGAAAAAATATTTTATGGGAAAAGATCAGGTATGAATCTCTTTTGTTAACATTTATCGTACATATATAATTAAAATTATATTTATTCATGCATAAATATTTTTGACAGTGTCCACAACAACCCCATGGAAAGCAATGCGAGTTCTATGTAATGCGTTACATGAAGGATATTATTGAAAATTGTGGATCTGTAGACTCGATTCCACTGTCGTCTTTAGTGGTAAGTATTATTTATTCATAGTTATATTTCTTTTATTATAAAATTATTTTCAAGTTGGTTATCTAATGTATTGCAATATCATTTTTTGTTTATTTATTAGTTTTCCGAAGGATATTACTCAAAAACAGAAATTGATGAAGTTCGTACAGAATGGGCTGAATTTGTGTATGATTTTACGGATTGACAAAGTTATTGATGATGTTCTTGTAAGTTTGATAACTTAATTGTGTTTGATTTGGTATTTTAATGTCTTAAGATTTGCTTTTGATGATCTCATTTTGTTATATATTTGTTTAATTTGTGAATGTTGCAGTTGCATCATTTTTGTTGAGTGTTGATGGAAGTTGGGTGGTTGATTTGCAAAAATGGTGAAGTCTCTGCTATTTTGGAGTTATTGCGCGGAGTTTGTAATTTCAATCTTCATATTTAGTACTTGGATTAATTTGAGACAAAATTTGGTTGTTATACTTGTTACTTGGATAAATTGTGGTTTATGTAAAACATTGAATTAGTTGTATGATTAATTATAATTTTATTAGACATTTATAGTTTTATGTTACTTATTCTTTGAAATTAAAGCGGGTTGTCCGTATAAAATAGAATAAATAAAATAAAATCTGAAAAAAAAATTATAAAGCTACAAAAAGACAACACGTATTCCACGTTGTCTATAACATTTTTCGTGTTGTCTATCTTTTAAAGACAATGTGTATGCCACGTCGTCTATAACCAAATTATCGTTGTCTATAAAGGCATAGACAACGCATATTATGTGTTGTCTTTAACTAAATAAACGTTGTCTATGACCTAATATACAACGTGCAATGCGCGTTGTCTTTAATCGAACACGCGTCGTCTATGATGAAATAGACAACGTGCAATGCGCGTTGTCTTTAACCAATTAAGCGTTGTCTATGATGAAATAGACAACATGCATAGCACGTTGTCTTTAACCGAACACGCGTTGTCTATAATGAAATAGGCAACGTGCAATGCGCGTTGTCTTTAACCGAACACGCGTTGTCTATGATGAACTAGACAACGCGCAATGCGCGTTGTCTTTAACCGCCCTATAATAGACTACACGAATGTAGACAACGCTCGGTTTTCGGAAAGAAGACGCGGATTCCGCGTTGTCTATAAGCTTTTTTCTTGTAGTGTATGTTGGCATGATACAAAAATGAGGGGTGAGATCCTCGATTTTAGATTTAATGTTTCAATTCGTATTTTACGATCGAATTCATAAATTTAATAATAGGTTTTGTAAAAATAAAAGTTAATTATAACATAATCAATCTAGTCATAACTATGAACAAAATATTGAAATTTCAAAAATTATAAATCATTTTTTAAAAATAATCAACCATAATAATATTTTTTTTGAAAATTAAATACTAAAAAATAACTATAAACTCTAATTAGGTAGGGTGAACTCTAAAAACAATCCTAAAATCAAACTAAAACATAATAAATTAAAATTGACGAAAATAATGAAAGAAAACTTCATAAATTTGATAGTGGATTACGGATTGAAACACCAAATCTGGAATAGAGATCCCATCCGCAAAATTGAAGGTTATAAGTGAGGGTGAGGTTCGGTGTTCGTGTAGTTAATACTATGAATAAAAACCATATTTCTTTAATTATATTTACTTTTATATATTCTTGACGTGTATTAGCATTCATTTCTTATGAATATTATTTCAACAGTACTTCATAATTGATAAATTGTGTATTTTGTTAAAGATACTTGTAGATGTTATACATAATTAAGTACTTTATATATCAACCTAAACATAAAAATGAACTCCGTTTTTAATAACCCACTTCCCCCACCTCATATATTTATCGATAGACAGAGTAGTATTATAAAAACTGAAAAAATAAAATAAAAGAATTAGACGATAGCATTTCAAATTTTCAACAAACGTGACATACCCATACATCTTGGACAAATTTTGATGAATAAAAAAAGATGCAGCAGTGACTTCAATCTGCAACTTGCTAATATTTTTAAACCAATAATTGGCGCAATCATCTTCTCACTCTTGCTCTGTTCCTGACCTCCTAAATCATTCCTCATTAATTTTATCACTCAAAATATTCACCGCCAAATCGTTTTTCGTTTAAATCGAATTCTTCTAATTTTGTTGATGACTTCGAAGTCGTAACCAAGCAATGCATAACTATCACGTCGATTCGTTCAGTGAGAACTGCTGGTGCGATTTAATCGATTACAGCAGCCTCTTGGACGACGCCGCACCACCACCCGATTTCTTTGAGCCACCGCCGGAAAAGTGAGTGATTCAGTTAATTGGATGGTGTTTGTTTTTTTTTTTTTCTAATTACTCGTGGATTTGATGAATTTCGATAGTCTGTTTGACTGTTTGCTTAGTAATTCAGCTGAAGAACTTGAAAGTGTTAGTACTAATGCAAAAAGGCAGAATATATAGAATATATATTCTGAAATTGATGGTTTTATCTATTTTTATTGAGTTTTAGTGATGCGAATTTTGATGGGGGGAACTATTTCTATTTGTCTGATTTATTTGACGATTTTCCATTTAAGTTAGTGCTGGAAGTTGCCAAAATATATAAAGATATAGATTAGTAGTGAAATCTTCAGAAAAATGGGTTTGAATATGTTTGATCATGTTGCTGCAGTGTTGGTAATGGTATGTCAATCGATATCTCACTCATTGAAATTACAGCGGGGGTAATTAAATGTGAAGAAAGAGGATCCCTGAGAAAGAGGTAAATAGTAAATTATTCTCGACGATTGCTCATTTTCAAATTTTTTTTAATGAATGGCCGGATGAGTGACTGCTGTGTTTTGTTTGTTTATGATGTATTATTTTAGCAACATCAAAATATAATTTATTAATTTTTTTCTTATAGAGGTAAAAATACTCTTACCGTAGATCTCGCATCTTTATTTAAAGAGAAAGGGGTAAACACCCTCCTAATGCTTATCCCAAGGGGTGGATCTCCTTTTATAGGGCAAGTCTCCTGTACATAAGATGTACATCAGACGGTCAACGCATTGATCGAGTCAACGCCTGTTGATTCGGTCAATGATTTGACCAAAAAATCCATCAAAATTAGTATCATTCATAATACTGAAAAGTATCATTTCAAAGGCCAAAAAGTATCATTTGTATCAATAAAAAATATTGGCTAAAAAAAAAATAAAGAAAAAAAATGCTAAGATTAGTATCAATCGAAATACTAAAACGTATCATTCAAAATTAAAAAAAATTTCAGTTGTATCCATAAAAAGTATCACCCGTTTTCACGATTTTTTTGATCAACACTTTGACCGAGTCAACGTGCGTTGAATAACTTCTTTTTCAAGCAAATATGTCCCTCCACTTCCCAAAGTAGGTTTTTTGTGCAAAAATACATATTATTTTTTCATCTTTAAAAATTCATTTCTTTCGTATACTTTTCATTTAACTATAGACCTAAAATTGTATCTAAATCCATAACATTATTATTATATCATAATTGAATATAGACTTATGTGAATGAATTTTATTAAAAAACTTATATATATTTTTCAAACATCTTTTTAATAAATTTGAATCACAGAAGTACAAGCTTAATAAGGATAAGTTAATATTAATTTATGCATGTAGATATGATTTATGTCTATAATTAAAAAATATTATACAAAAAATTACTTAAACTTGAATATTAAATGCTAAAAATAATTATAAAACTAATTAAATAGAATCACCCCTACTTAATAATTATAAAATTAAATTAAAATATCATAAATTGAAACTCATGAAAAAAATAGCAAAAAAATATGGAATCTCATCCGACCGCAAACCCTTGATCTGAAATCTAAACCAAATCTAACTGGTCAACCTCCACCCACCAAATCTACCCAATCAACCCCCCATCCCCAAAATCTACCCGGTCGCCCACATTCTATTTTTTAAATAAGAAGATTGATAATATTAAAAGAGAAGGAAAAACCAGTACACAAAAATCGTAAAATCCGTTTGAATCATTCCCCACCTCTCAAATTCCATTTTATATAACTTCTAGTTTATCTGAGGGTTAATAATTCTGTTTTTTTTTTTGACAAAATAATTCGGTTTATTAACAAAAAAAAAACGGTTTATTATGCCGGTTTTACCTACTTTTTCCAGTCGAACTGAATAAACCTAACTTTTACAATCTATAGTCGAATTGGACCGATTAAACTTAACGATGGAAAGCTGAATTAACTGAAAGTTTTTGTTATCGAATTTTTTATTGGATTTTCCTTTTATCGATTTCAACCTTTATGAACATTATAATAAGAGAAAATGACCAATCCGAACTTGATTATATGATAATGTTCAAATAGGACTCTCTTTCAATTTTAGAGCAATTGGAATTTTAAACTTTCAAAAAATAGCCCAATTAAAATCTTGTGTTGCCTCTCGTCACCACACCGTCACAATCTAATTACTTCGACATCAGAGTAAAGCAAAATTGAGCCCGCTTTTAGAAAATACCTCGATCAATTTTGAGATTTGATGTTGAAATCTCGATTTAAGTTAGTTGAAATTCGACCTATGCAAAACTTTTCAACCATAAGATACAGAACAATATGAATACCTTTAAAAATCTCTCAATATATTTTCCAACAGTATATTTAGTTTGCTGATTGGACATTACACGACGAAAAATTTGATCGAAGAAGTTTGGATTGCTAAGCAATGCACACGAATTTCAAGAAATATCGAGTTGAGATTTGAATATCAATTCAATGTCGAATCTCAACATTGGTTGAAGGGTTTCGAAGTCCAAGAAGTAGGTTTTTCCAAAATGGGCTTAATCTCACTTTCCGACAATTAATGAATGAGTAATTAAATTGTGAAGATGCAATAACGGACTAAAATAATTTAATAGTTAACAAAGAGTCCTAATTAAGTTATTTTTAAAAATATGAGAGCCCAACAAGATCAAAAATTAAAATAAATTCTTGCTTGAACCTCACCATATAGTTCAAGATTCTACCAAAGGATTTCACATGCTTGTTATCTGAATTGAGCAATATGTACATAAGGATAAAAAAAATGTGAATAGAAGTGAATTGAAGGGCCTTGTTAGAACATAACGAGCTGTTTGAGTTCAGGAGTTATAAAATCTAAAAATGGTTAATTACACTCATTAACACTTTTCTCTAACGGTATACAATTATATATTAATATTCAACATTTGCATAATCTTATAGATCTTGCACGAGAATAAATTCTGACATTCCAATTATGACGCTTGTAGCAACTCATAGATTTAAGTGAGAACGTCAATTTTGAAATGCGGGAAATTTATTCCATGCTATATTTGTTAAATTATACAAATGTTGGGTATTAATATGTAATTTTTTAAAAGGCGGGGCAAAAATGTTAGCAATCCAAAGCGTTGAGTACTAAAGGAAAATTAACCCATTTTAAAATGTTTTGGTTTAAAAAAATGTATTTCCTCCCTTTTAAAATATATATTGTTTTAAAAATTTTAGTTAGAATTAACATATAAATATTTTGACTAATATAGCAGTGGCTCTCCATCACATATCAAATTATATTAAGATATGGGGTACATTTCTTTAATAAGTGCATATTTCTCTTTTTCCCAAATAAAAGGAAGGTTTTTTTTTGTTTTTTTTTTTTTAAACTCACACACCCGACCTGTGGTATTAAGGAGATTCGAATCTGTGACCTTTGGTCTCCAAGCAATCTCACTGCAATCCCACTCCACCACTAGGCCATCCCCACCGGGACCCAAATAAAAAGGAAGGTTAACAATGTATATTTTGAAAGTGAGGGATTAGTTTTTAATGCTTTATTTGGAATGTCTAGAAACTTAGCAGAAAAAGTATAATTTTCCGTTTTATTGGTTGGTTGTAATCTGCAGGGGACGCTCTGATATACCCGGTGGAACAAAAGCATGTCGTGAGAAAGAACGGAGAGGAAAATTGAATGACAGGTACGATTATTGTTATGAATTTAGTTGCCATATTCCTTTCCACATTAGTAATTTCTAGTATGTGCAGAAAAATACATGCATTTTCTTCAGATGCAAGTGATGAATTGTATGCAAACACATCCTAAACTTTTTTGTAATAGATCTTTGACGAGTCAAGATCCGTTTGCCCATTGTTTTTCAGTTAGTTGAATAGCTTTATGTCCATGATACAGATTCTTAGAACTCTCTGCCATTTTGGAACCTGGAAGATCGGTGAAAACCGAAAAACAGGCCATACTTGGTGATGCCATCAGACTCATAAACCAGCTAAAAGCTGAATCTAAGGAGTACACAGAAATGAACAAAAGGCTGATGGAAGAGATACAAACTTTGAAGGTTAGACTGGAGACTTGTTGAGCATTTGGTAAATTTAGCTCCAGAGACATCATATGACATAGTATTAGATTAGTTAAGTACTAGTTTGATTTTTGCCATTTATAGGAAGTAGTCAATCATTGATTTACAATTTCTTGCACATAAAATGGCCTTTTATAACTTTTGCAAGTACAGCATGTTCTAGATTTTCAGGTGACTTGCATAAAAGTTTGCTGAATGAACTTAATAACTGAATGGTTTTGCCTTTTAGCAGCATAAAGGGAGATTTTTTCGCCCATCCGTAATTATGTAAATCTCTAAAGGTTTTGCCTTGAGGTTGTAATATAATGGAGTACTCACTCTTGATTGCAGTGATAATTTTGTTAAGGAAATATCTATGCGATGTATATGTATATGTCATATACATGTTAGTTCAGTAATTCTGTGAGTTCCTGCTTTTGGCCTTTAATATCCTGAGATTCTCAGTTAGGAATCATGGGCAGAAATGTTGGAATATGAACTTATTTTATCTTCATCTGTGTGTGTTAGAAGTCTTCGGATCATTTCCGTTTCGCATTCTAATATGCAGGTTGAGAAGAATGAGCTTCGTGAAGAGAAACTGAAGCTAAAGACAGATAAATACATGATGGAGCAGCAGTTGAAAACCTTGAATATTCCTCCTATTTATGGCGCTGAAGTCAACAAGGTTCCGATGCTTCCCAGCTACGGCTTTGTTCCAATGTGGCAGTATTTACCACCATCTATCCGAGATACTTCTCAAGATGATAAGCTCAGGCCTCCTGCTGCTTGATAATTTCAGCAATTTCTGCTTTTGGAGAAGATTTATCGTGTGACTGGGACATGTTGTGTGCTGTGTGATTGTAAATAACAGTTAGTTACCAGTAGAGTTACTCTTGGAAAGACTTATTGTTGTTTATCATATCTGCAATAACTTAATATTGGATAAGTGGAAATATGTCTGTTTGAACTTTGAAGTGAAATACATTGCTTTCTTACTGTGCTTAGTCAAATCTTTTTCCAGTGCAATATATATTTTATTATTTATACTGTTTCTCTCTTTCCTGAGGACTTTGAATTGTTATTGCTGGTGCTTTTGGTTTGAATTTTCTTTTATTTATTCCAGTGAGAAGTGTTTAATGTTTCTGACTTAGAAAGAATTTTACTATTGAGAGAATATTTAGAAGTATGAAGTAATTGAACAGTGAAACTATCTTCATCAGATTGACCTTCATATATAACATTTTTTAATCTTAAGAACAGCTTAATCGCCGTTACAGTTGCAGTATTACAAGGAAATGTGCTCATGGGTTTCAATTCAGAATCAGATGCTGTATGGATTTCAATACAGATTCAGATGCAGGTGAAGATTATAATTCGAAAAAGGTATGAGATACGAATGCTTTGCAAAAATGATGGTGAAATGATTTCATTCTTTCCTTTTAACTTTACTAAGATATTTCCTAGAATTGAGAACCATATCCCAGATTAAAAGCTACAAGTCACTCAAATTACAACTGTTCTGATCTTTTCTCTTTGTTTTGAGAAGAGTTGTTCTTATCTTTCAAACCTTATCAGATTTTGTTTCTCTTGCTCGTTGATGTAGTTTTCTTCGTTTCGCCTTCCATCAGCTCATATATATATACATACGTGTGTGTGCATTTTCTGCAGAAGTATCATGAAAAATACCTAAGGTTCTCCTTTCAAGTTGTTTTCGTCGGAGGAGAAGATCAGTGCCTTGGGATCTTCTGGTTCTTTCAGCTTCATTTGTGACTGGTCATGTTCTTTTCCCCATAAAAGCAAATAGAGTCCCGTAACTACAATAGCACCACCTATTATGCTGGTAAAACAAGGGAGGTGATTAGAACTAGAACGTGGATTTTTGTCTCCATACATACACACATAGAGCTATGCAGCATATTCTACCTTCCAATATAGAGCTTTTCTCCAAGGACAAAATATGCTAGAGCTGCAACTAACAATGTGGAAAGGGGGTTAAACAATGTCACAAATACCGGTCCCTTTGCTTCCGTGCACCACAGCTGAACGTAGGTCACTATGCCTGAAATGACTACTCCCTGTTGCATTACACTGAAAATGTTAGTTCATATTTATCGCATTTAATCATGAATATTTCCAAATTGTTGATCCTTACTCCATATAAGGTAGACCAGAGATCAATGTTAAGGCCAATGGTCCATGCAGCTTTTTTATGCTGTACAATGACTGTGAATACAGCAGATTGTGCTGCTCCAACAAAATTCATCCATGTAGCTAATGAAAGCTGTGCTGGATATCGTTTCAACGTATATGCCTGCAAGAAAATAAAGACCAATTTATTTTGAGAGAGAGAGAGAGAGAGAGAGAGAGAGAGAGAGAGAGACTCTGTTTAGATGAGAGTTTTGGAGCAAAACCTGCATGATGTACCATATGGACCATGTTATGCAGCTTGCAACTGTAAGAAGTGAACCCTTGAACCAATTCTCTTGAATAACTGTTGTGCTTCCTCTTATATGAATGAGTGCATCTCCTATTTTTTCCAGTGCAGGTCCCTTATACAATGTCATCGTCATCACACCCGCCAACGAGATCCCTGTTCCTAGTATTTTTGCAATCCCACGGGGGCTACGGACATTTGCAACTTCCAATCTGCTCAAAAATTCATATTATGCATTTATGGGATTATCTATTTCTACATAATATTGTCTTTAAATGCATTACCTGAGTATGACTGCCAGTATAAATGTCAAGGAAGCAATAGTGTTGACCATGCATGCCAGCAGTGTTGGAGATGTGTACTTCAAACTTGTGAAATACATGTTTAGAGTTAAACTCACCCTGCAACGATCGTGTTTCTGTTAGTTATGGTCCTAATTTATGAATATATATCAGTATATGCTTACATAACTATGTAATCTTATTCTTACCCAAGAAGAGATAGTACAAAAATCTCCAGGAATAGAGCCTTTGTGAGTTTTGGCCTAGTTTTCCTGCAGAAGATCATATCAGTTCCAATTGTTTCATATATACACACACAGAAGGTATTGAAAGATGTACCTCTCCATAAAATAGGCGAAAGGAAGCATAAAGAGACCAGCAACAACATGTCGGTATGTGACATAGACCGAAGGATTCATACCATTGTTGAATGAAGCTTCTGTGATGATATACATGAAAGTGTAGGCTATCTGAGCCAGAACCATGAGAATGTGAGGCTTGAAATGCAGGTAAAAACCGATGAGAGGGGCAGCCGTCGTCATGGTTACTGATCGAGAGGATGTTGTTTCAGTGCTCAACTGTTGGGTAATATCAGCATACATATAGACATAGTAGGAGGAAAAGAATAAGAGGTTTGGATTCTTGTTGCATGTTGTTGGTATAATGGTATCCTGTTTTGTGTAATGGCATTGAGGCCTGACAGTTTTCCAATATGATGTAAGAAACTTGTTCAAGAATGGAGAAAAGAAATATACGCCTTTTCGGATTGAACAATACATGCGTGATTATCAACAAATTTCAGTTTGGTAGATAAGAGTTTATTCTAACAAGTTTTCGGATTCTTCCCTCACTTTAGTTTGTTATAGTTTTCACTTTTCATTTTGGTTGTTTGTGTGCGCGCGCTCACATGATTGCCTTTTGTCCTAAATATTGGACCCTATTATCTATACCTATACCTATATAAAAAATGTGAATGTTTCTTACAAAATATGATTTGCCTATTATGTCCACAATTTGCAATTAATTTAAGGGTAAAAAAGTAATATAATATATTATATTTTTTTTGTAAATATAATATATATTTTATTTATTTCAATAGTTTTGTTACAATTGAACTCTACTACATAAAATTATCCCTAATATATAATATTATAAATAATTATTTGTTAATATAATATATTATATTTATAAACCAATTTAAGAAATTTTGACGAGTCCATGAAACCCGGTTTCTAAAGCCTTTGCTTAGGTTTTATAAATAATCAATTATTTAGATAATTATTTTATTTCGGAAATTATGAACATTATATTTCAAATTTGTTAAAGCTTCTTTTTCCATTAAGAAGTCAAAGACAAAATACCATTAGCTTTCCGTTTCATCAATTAAATATAAAAAAAATAAACAAAATATGATTTGTCTATTATATCCATAATATGCATTTAATTTAGAGTAAAATAGCAATATACTATATTATATAATTAATTATTCACATATAATTTATTATATTTATTTAAATAATATTGCACTATTCCAATTCTTCATCCACATCATATTAATTTTTCACCAATTATTTATCTATCATATCAACCATAGCAAGCAAGAAAAAAAATTAAAAAATATAATCCCGCAATTATTATAATTTTTCATTCATCCACATTAATTAATTCTTGATCAATCGTATAGTCTATATAAATTATGTTCGCATGAAGAGATTGAAAAATAAATGCTTGAATTTATAGAAACATTATAAAACTAACCTGATGATACTTAAGAAGTTCTCTATCAAAAATCAAGAATTTATTCTCCATCAATCATTATATAATTAATCATTATCACGTGTAATATATTAAATCTATTTTAGTAGTATTATACTATTATAATTCTTCATTCACATTAATTAATTCTCCACCAATTATTTCTTCATCATATCAACCATAGCAAAGAAGAAAAAAAATAACGTACAATAATATAATATATTATATAATTAATTCTACACACATAATATATTATATGTTATAATTTAAATATACTAGAATTGTACTATTACATAGTTTATATAGATTATGTTGGAAAAATAATCGGTCAAATATTTTGATTAAATGTCAAATAACTCAAAATAATGAGTCATGACAAACTCGACTGAACGAATACACAATTATCACATAGACGAGTTGATAATCAATAAAGATGTCACGTCATTAGTTATCTATAGCACAACTGATCTATACAAAGGTAGAGAAGACGTAGAAGTTTTAGCTTCGAAGCTCTATAAATCTTATGTGTTTTATATTGCTTTATTTTGATTGACATATCTTAATTGCAACGAATTCATTCAAATCAGATGTCCAAAGTCATATTCACTAATGGCTGATTACCGTTATTTTATCTTGTCATTATATATTTTATCCTCTGAAATTATTATTCTAGACTATCTCAACGATAGTACAAATCAAGTAACGAGTCAAGGCCTCATACTTCCTCACTTTAAATTGAATTTTGAAAAAAGTTTATTTAACCCTCCTAAACCCCATTTCACTTATTCGAGACCAACAAATTACATCCCAACGAAGGAGATTGAAAAATAAAAACTTGAATTTATAGAAAGATTATAAACTAATCTAGCTCATTATTCTTAAGAAATTATCTGTGAATAATCAATAATTACATCAACATTCAATCATTGATTTGATTCATTTAATATAAGTTATTTAAATAGTTTTAATAGAAAACATGTAATTTAGTTGCGGTAACTACAGTGTGTGTGTGTGTGTGTGTGTGTGTGTGTTCTAAATCATGTTATATGGTATATGAAAGAAAATTGATAAAAAAATGGTTCCATAATATATACAACCAAAATGCTAAGTTTTAATTTATTAACTGAAATTGATGTGTTCACTCTCATTCATATGATTAAGAATAGTTCCAATTAAATTTATTGAAACTAAATTTCAACTTCTATATTTATGGTTGGGCTCGGATAATGTTAACTGCATCAAGAAGACCTATCAGATAATATATGTTGAACTATTAGAATATATATCAATTAAAGTGAATGAAGAACATTTAAAAGATGTCCATGATGAAGATAAATATAAGAATTAATTAATGTAGAAAATTTTGGGGGCACTATTTTGAAAGTTGGTAGACAAAGTTTTAAATGGTTGATTGGAAAAAATAAATTTAAAATTATAATTTATACATGACTTTGTACGAATTTATAATTTATACATGACTTTGAAAATATTACAATAATAAATGGTTGATTGGAAAAATAAATTTAAAATTATGGTTCAAATGTTACGTTTTTCTAGCTTATTAATTTATAATTTGAGAAATTTGTTTAGAATATAATATCAGTTGGTTTTATAATTATATATAAAATATTTTATATTAGAATATTCAGTTAATTAAGAATAGTTATTTAAATTCATTTGGGGGAATGAATATTGCATAATTTTTTGAAATATGAATTATGTTGACTACCTATAATCATATGACTGAGAATAAACATAGTCCAATTACTTATAAAAGAGTTGAAATGGAAGAATCGAATATTTTCCCTCTAGATTGAACTACTAATTATTAGTTAAACATAATACATATAGAACAATAATATAATTCATAGTTATCTATAGAAGTGTTGTACATTATGATTTTTTTTATAGAACGATATATATATATATATATATATATATATATATATATATATAAATTAGGTGTTTTGGTTGAATGAGAATAATTAAATTCCTCGGGTGGAAGAAATTTATATTGCACATGTTTTGGAATATAGTTTTCCATGAAATTAGTGATTACCAATTTTAAAACATATCAATCATAAGAATGAGAATGTACATTCTCTGTTAGTTGAGTAAATAATTGAAATTGAGAAATCGAATAATTTTTCCTTAGATTTGTACTACTACTCGATTATTGAATAAAAAATTACAACTGAAAATCAAATTATATTTTTCGTAAAAAAGTTATAAACAATGTATAACATTTTAAAAATATATTGAAAATGAAACGTTGAACGCATTTTAGCACAACAAACTAACCAAACTTTGAGATTTTAACATTTCTTTATCATTGAGCAACACATGTTGCTATAATAATGAAGTTTTTTTTTATCTTTAAACACATGATATTTATACATTCAACACCATTTTAATTTAGTTAAGTTATTTTTAGTTTTATTTGTTCAATATAGTTATTTATATTACAATAAAAAAATATTGTATTAAATGTATGTTCAAATAAAATACACACAAAAAATAGTTAATATTTTGTGACATATGCAATAATTAAAATAGTTGAATTCAGTGTATCGTGATATACGTAAATAAATTGATAACAGTTGAACTCAGTGTATCTTAATTGATGTGCGATAAGGTGTTTTGTCATGATAGTAAAAAATCATATAATAATACTATTTTGAACTCATTAACTTTTTAGTAAGTTTAATTAACTTTATACTGAATTTTTATGAAATGGATGATGCAAGATTTTGTGAACTTATATTAATTAAAAATTTGTATTTTTATTTGATGGTAAAGTCAACATAAAAATTGTTGAATAGAAGATTTGAATTGTGTTAATACATATATACGTCAACAATCTAAAAAGATTGAGAATTTTTGTAAAAAAAAAAGGAATCTTGAGAAAGGATACATCTCTCTCTTATCTTACTGCATCTTACTATTTAATTGCTATTATTTTACTGCTTAAACGTCCATTAATTAATTAATTTTTTTGTGATAGTCTATTATTTAGTTATTTTTTAAATAGAAATATTATAAACATGATTGAGTTTCTCAAACTCCTCTGACTGTTTTTAATCTTTGGGGAATCTAAGATATAACGTATCCATATTTCATGTAGCTAATAATTTCTTTCCATAATAATTTCATAGCAGTTTTATAATATGCAGCACACCTATATGAATTAATCTACATTCATCACGCCTACTTGCATATAATTAACTACCAACCATTGATCAAGAAAAATAAATGAATTAGATTTATTCTCATTTCTCACATGAGAGTTATTTCTCACCATAACCTAACCATATGTATATATACATATACATATCTATGTATATATAATAAAACAACATAAATATAAACAAAACAAAAGACTATAAATTCTAAGTTCGTGTTTGAATAGTTGAATAGTTACAATTTAATCATATTTTATGTATATATTATTTTTCTAATTATTGATTAATCTAGAAATTTTAGATATTATTAAATTTATAAATTAATATATATATATATATATATATATAATTAAATATATTTTTAAATTAACTACCCAAATATAATATAGTAAAATTATGCAAAATTCAATAATCAATTTAAATAAATTAGTTGAATTGCGTGCACTGCACGCGTTCTCTGCTAGTTCATTAAAATATCTAAATTGCCAATGCAACTAATTTGGACCAAAATATCAAGAAACGGTTACCTAAATTTGGTCCTATGTACTATTTTTCTATTTATATTATTTAAAATAATTATTAAATAATAATTTTAAGGGTTAATTACAGTTTAGTATCTAATGATTTGGTTCTCTAACACTTTTATCCTAACATTTAGTGATACCTTACATAATCTAACATGTGAGTAAATTTCCAACGAGGGAGGAGATTGATGTATATTTTACAATCTCTTTGATTTGGATAAATTACATCAGATTTGTTAGATTATGCCAACTGTTAGGAACGCGAACTTTGGATATTAAAATGTGATTAATCATCTTTATAATTATATAATTGTTTTGTTTTTGTTTTAATGTTTTATTTTATTTTTTTAACTCATCTTTCGCAATCACAAAAAAAAAAAAAAAAAAAATTGTAGACATCTCCTACCTCATCTACCAAAAAAATCGAGGATTGGTGTACTCCAAGCATATCTCATTCAACAACGGTCTTCGACCAGAACCCTAATTTTTCTATTATTCTTTCGTGATTCCAATGCCGACTATTTATCTCTTTTTTGTTTGAAATTTGAATGTATATAGGCGGGTGATTGTCAGTATTAATTTGAGTGGTATGAAGAATTAGAAATAAATAGATAAAGAAAGAAAGAACAAAAATCAACATGTTGTTATGGGTATATATGGACTTCCACAATATGGTTGGTATAGTACCGTATGCTTCGATAGTTAATGGAATGAAGAATATAATATAGAGTGAGATCATGATGATAGTGAGTGCAATTTGGATACTTGTTTAGCACATGGTACATCATAAATTAGGAATATTATTGTTCCTTGAGCTCAAAAAATATGTATGATCAAGACCATGTCCCACAACTTTACACATGCAAAAATTGAATTCCTTTATTATTTATTTAAATAAAATACTCATATCTGTAACGTATATATAAAAGTATGATAGTAGAGTTGTAGCAAAATTTCAAACAATGTCGTTTTCTTTGTAAAAGTCATGTCCCTAGCTAGCTATTACACCAACTTCCCAATTAGTCGTAAAATACATGTAATGCTGCTATATTGAGGATTGCTCAAAGTTTAGTCTAAGGAAAATTTATATACTAATACAATGCAATTGCAGAATGTAAGGTTGCTTTGGTTGGGAAAGCGGTGAGTAGAAGCACGTTTAATTTGAACACCTATTTTTGATCCCTTAAAATATGAGCATCATTCATTAATTTCACAATATTCTTGATTATCAAATTACTCTTTTTTTTTTTTTTTTTATCTTTCAAATGTTATACATTAATATTAACTCTATATAATTGGAAATGAGTCTAGGCAAGAATTGGACTTTTTCTGTACAACGAAATTGCCTAGTAGTTGTTCACACCATTTGTATATTGGGTTGTACGTTTTCCGTAGATTGTGTACATCAAACTCGAGTTATACGACGACTATATCAAACTTGTTGTACAACAATTGAGATTTTGGCAAAGTGTTTAATACTCGGAACTTAGTATAGTCCTAATTAATTCTATACTAGAACTAGATAGAATTCATGATCGATGTATTGAATTGAAAGTTTTTGGAATGAATGTAATTGTGAAGTATATATAAATTTCAAATCTCCAATTTGTTTTTCATAAATCCCAAATTTAGAATCACCAAATAAAATGCTATTTTTGTAAGAATTACGCAGAGAAGCAGTTCCCTTAACTCTTGAACAACAAAGTAACAGAAACTGCAGTTAGTCCTACAGAGAATCCCAACCCTAAAGGGAGATTATACCATGAAATTTCATCATTCTCTTCCTGATGATCGTCCTCTCTAGGTGTGATGTCGACGACTGTGCAACTTTTATTTAGTATATCCCCACAGAGTTTGGGGTTCCCCTCAAAGGAATCAGCAGAGAATGTATCAAACTGACCGCCACTCGGAATTTCTCCTTGAAGATCATTGTTGGCCATGCTCAAGGAAGACAAGAAATGGAGCTGAGTTAGTGAATTTGGGATCTCACCGGACAGCTGGTTCCCTGAGATATTCATCATCTCCAAATTAGTGAGACGCGACAGCTGATCAGGGATGCTGCCACTGAAGTTGTTGCTGCTGAGGTCCAGCACCTGGAGAAACTTCAGTTGCCCGATTTCTTCTGGGATTCTGCCACTGAGATTGTTGCTGCCAAGTATCAATCCACGGTGCATGTGAGACATACCTTTGTACTCGAGGCTATTGAACAAGTAAGGCAATTCTGAGTGGTGAAAGTCGGAGCTGGTGTCATCTGCATTAATCAGAGCTGGCATATGCCCGATCTCGCGTGGAAGCTCTCCAGACAGGAGGTTTCCGGATAAGTTGAGATAAAAGAGGTGTGGCATAGATACTAGCCAAGTTGGAATAGGGCCTGATATGTTGTTGTAAGAGAGACTCAACATTTTGAGCTTCCTAAGTTTTGCAATCCATGAAGGGATGTGGCCTTTGAGTTTGGATTCTGCCAAGGATAGAAAATGCAGATTATGGAAGCCACTTTGGCCGTTATCATCGAGCATCATCTCATCATGGAAGCTCCTCCCCAATAACAGAACGGCAAGATTTTCACAATGCCTAAGAACGTTGAGAGCTTGAACTATGCTTGTTAGGTTATTATTCCAAAGGGAGAGGTGATATAAAGATGTTAAAGAAGCCATGCAAGGTGGAATTTCACCAACTAGCTCGTTAAAAGACAATCTTACAGCAGTCAGGGAGGTGCAGGAGCACAGGCTGTGTGGAATATTTCCGAAGAATCTGTTGTGTCCAAGATCAACGGCTTGTAGTCTCTCAAGTCTAGAGAAGTTGAGAGCAGAGATATCTCCTCCAAAGTCATTGTTTCTCAAGAACAGAGTTGTGAGGTTGGAGCAGTGCATCAAAGAGGGAGGTATAGTGCCGTTGAAGGTGTTGTGGTGAAGTAGAAATTGCTCCATTTTAGACAGCAATCCAATATCATGAGGTATCTCACCTATGAGTTGGTTGTCATTGATCTCTAAAATGGTGAGGTTAGAAAGCATAACAATGCTGTTGTTGATGGGGCCTGAAAACTGATTGTGAGGCAGCGATATCTCCTTGAGCGTTGCAACGCTGTAGAGATCGTTTGGTAGCCATCCTGAGAGATTGTTAGAGCCTGCCCTGAAAACTTGCAGATTTCGACATTTAGCAAGGCCGGGAGTTATAGGTCCAGAAAATCGATTTCTTGAAAAATCCAACATCTTGAGACGTGGGGAAGTCTTGCAAATTGATGAAGGAATGGAACCTGTGAAGCTGTTGTTGCTGACATTGAAGCTGATCAGATTGGATGCCTTGTGAAGAAACAAAGAGCTTATAGAGCCGTTGAAGAGGTTGCTGGATAGGTCTAATGTTTGGATGGAAAGCGGTAAGGGCAGATCAAGTGATCCAGATAGAGAGTTGAAACTCATGTCGAGAGTTTGGAGATGCTTCGAAGAGTGAAGGAGTCGGGAGGCGAAAGGGCCGGAGAAATGGTTGTGGGAGAGATTTATGTGAGTGAGGAATGGAAGGTTTGCAAGAAAGGAAGGGTTTATGGCTCCGGAGAGATGTCTCTCCGGCAGCCATAGATGTGTGACTCGAGCAGCGTGGTTGCAGGCTATGCCTTGCCATTGGCAGCAGTTGAGAGGAGGAGGGGAGGAGATGGGGATTGAGATGTTGTGGTAGAATGATACTAGGGTATCACGTTCTAATTGATCACAACAAACCACAATTTCATGAAACCAAGTTAACACAAACATGAAGGTTAGCATTAGTACTTGAATTTGGGACATGGCGTTACTACTTTTATTTCTCTTCTAGACTACCCCTTATAGACAGTATGTCGAGAGCAGCTCATACACATACACACACATTCAAGAATTGCGTCACTTTGAAGATTTAGTGAGGAACTGTTCAAAAATATATAGCCGTATTAGTGAGAACGGATGTGAGTATTAATTGTAGAGTTGAGAAAAAAAAATATTGCATTTTCATGTCCGTTAGTTCACACTTCACATCTAAGTCGTGTTTCTTCATGTCCAGTAACAACGTGTATCACTTGTTACATGCTACAATGGGTTTTCTCATGTTTTTGTCGTAATAGCAAAAAATAATGATTTTAATAAATTAATTAATTGTAATATGTGGATGTCATATTTAAATTATTTCATTATTATATATAGTACATTCTGTTTTTTTATTTTTTAGTATGACTTATGAATTAATTGATGGGCATTAACAAACTAAGATTTTTACTAAACTAAAACTAGCTACCTAATTCTGTTGTAGACTTATATCCATTCCGGTTAAAGGTCATGGCTTCTTTGTGCTACTACAAATACATAAAACCTTTTCTGGCAAATAAATTTTTGAATGATTCGGATTAGCCAAAGCATCTATATAGAGAAAATTTCATGAATTAAGATGGAATTATATAGTAATTAAGATCAACATATCTTACAATGTGTCATTGAGCTAACATAATACAGACACATTCATTTATTTTTTCACACTCGTCCACTTTCCCTTGGAAACGAGTAGCCACATTTCTTATCATAACATTGCTGCTATTTTACAGAGATGATGCAAACCAGTATAACATTTTCATGCTCCATTACTCCAGCTCAAGCACAGAAGCTTTATTCATTGCCATCTTCTTCAAATCTTGTAGTAATCGAGAGCCCGATAACTGTCGAGTCCAGTAGTCAGGAACTTCATTAGATATTCACCCAATACAATCTCTCTGTAGACTGCAGGATTTTCCTCTGTTATCAGCTCTTGGATGGGGCCATAAATCTTCCCCATGTTAGTAAAAGGTCCAGAGAAAAAACATGCCACAGAAATTCTTGGTCCACCGCGATTTGCTATTGCTCTGTGCTCAATGCTTCTGAATTTCCCATTAGATACCAACTGATCCAAACAAACAGAAGGGAGAATGAGTGGAAATTCTCACATTTAGAAGAGCATGTAATAAAAATCAAGAAACAGATATATATATACCTGAAGAAGATCACCAATGTTTACTACTAAACCACCTGAAACTGGTTCAATATCAATCCATTGGCCTTCATACAAAACCTGGAGACCGCTAACAAGTTGGTTTTGCAGAAGAATTGTGAGAAATCCGGTATCAGAATGCTTCGTTGTTCCGATAGCCAACTCAGGCTCAGGGCATGCTGGATAATAGTGGCCGTGGAGACGGTGTCCCTTGGAGCATTCCATGTTCTCCAGTAGCTCAGATTTTAGTCCCAGAGCCTCAGACAATATCCCAAACAGAACATTTCCCAATTTTTCGACATGTTTTGAGTATTCAACAGCTGAATCCCTGTCAATCATGTGTGTTTTCATGTATTTTTACTTTACCATCCAAAATATAATGATCGGAGCAGTGACTCATTATCTAAGTCCATTCCATAAACTTTATCTGGTGAACCTAATTTGTCTGATAAAGTTCCATTCCAAATATAGAGTGATTTAAGTGTATTATTGGAAAAGTCAGTGATGCAGATAAGTTTCTTATCATATCAAATGAGCTACTTCACTACAATAGTGGAAGAATTAACCACAGCCTATATATTTAGGAAAGGTTACAAAGCAAGTAGTAGTAGTAGTAGTATATAACTATATATAAAGGATAAAATAAATTCCATAAGAAAATAATCGGCATACCTGCAAATAGCAGGCAATTCAGCAGGATCCAGAAAATTGGAGCCTGAATTAAATGAAAAGGACAAGGTATCTCTCCAGCTAGCAGTTCTTGATGTGAAGAGATCATAACTGCTGTTATATCTCACAGTTTTCGTGGTATCCCGCGTGTAATATTTCTTCTTCTCATCGACATCCTGCTCGTGGAAATCACGGACGCCATCAATCATTCCATCAAGCGCGGATAGAGGAATCCCGTGATTCACCACCTGAAAAAATCCCCATGTTTCAGAAGCATTTCTTACTTGTTCAACAATCTGCTTCCGCTTGATCTCATCGTTGGCGACGTTGCTCAGATCAATCACAGGAACTTGAACATTAGCCTCTTCGTGTTTGAGCTCTTCATCCAGTTCATCAGATGGCCTTACAAAAATGTCGGGAAGTTTGAGCAATAATCCCGAATCACAGAGGCCTTTAACGCCGGCTTTTGTTTCATCGAAAGCTTTCAGCATTTGCACTCGATCAATAGCCGATGCATCCATTCCTTCTCTCATTTTTTGGTTTTACTAATTAATGTTTTTGGATCGATCAAATTCAAATATATGTGTTGCTGTATTTTTTATATGTTATATAGAAGATAGCTTGTTATTCCGGTGATTAATTGATTTTAAATTATTTACTTTCTCATGATCTTATCACCATGGAAGATGCTTGGAAGTATTCACTTAATATATACCACTAGTCCACAACCCACTTCACCTTTTTTTTTTTTTTTTTAATTTTTTTAAGGAGTTTATCACATGTCTAAATTCAACTCAATTTTTTTGACTTTGTACATTGTTTATGCTGAGTCATTTGTCGAGAAATAAATAAATAAATAAATAATGGTGCCTTTTGTACATGCCTATTATATTGTTAATTTAATTTAGGGTTAATTATGAAAAAATACATTAACTTTTATTTAATTAATAGCAATTTAGATACAAACTTTAAAATTTTATAATTACAATGTTGTAATTTGTTAACACAATTTTGTAAATTATTGTAAAATAGTCAAAACTTTGCTATAAATGAAAGTCATAAACATAAAATATTTCATACCAATATTTATTGCGTAAATTAATGAAAATCTGATCATTATTATTCTACATGTATGCAATTTTATAATATTTCACGTTACAGTAAAATCTCTATACAGTAATATCGTTGAGACCAGAGAAAAATATTACTATAAGAAGATTATTCTTATATAAAGTTTACATATAAAAATTATTTTTTAAAATTAATATATATTATACAACACTTGGAAATGTCCATTCATATTTTACATATATGAATTTAAAAAGTATATAAAATTCATTCATGTGCTTTAACCGAAGAAAACATTACTATAGGAATCAAGTAAGAAGTGCAAGGTGATAATCCAGAGGATGATAGTGTAGAAATAGAAAAAGTATCGTGTCAAGAAGCTTCAATTATGTTGAACAAGCTAGAATGTTTTGGATTCAACAAGAAGATAATTGTGTTGACGAGTTACTTTGAACGCACAAGTTAAAGGATGTTGTATTAACCCAAAAAATTAAAGCATTATATATCACATACAACTATAGCTAAGCATTTCATGCAATCTTAAGTTTAATGTTACATATGCAGTTAAATAGTTCTAGATGTTTTAAATAGATAATTAAACTATATTTGAAATTTAATGTCATTTTTTATTATAATATAGAGGTAAATTTCTTAAAAATTGTCCTAAGCAATACCGAAATATTACAATGTAGATGTTATTTTTATTTATAATTCGTCCTGAATTGGGACAATAGCTTTTTATTACTATAGGCAGGTTATTCTTATATAGAGGTTTTACTGCGTATATAAATTTTGCGTTGATTGAAAAAATTTTAGGTGTCTATTTTGAAATAAATTACAAAATTATGCTCTAATTGTAAATTTAAAAGTTCATTAAATTGCAAATGGTGTTAAAGTTCATATATATATTTTTTCCCTTATTGATCCTTAAATAAATACAAGTTGGATACGTCTCACTTTGAAGAAGTGATTTTTAACTGGGCGAGGAGAACTGCAAATGGTGTCGCACACTTGGTGGCGGCTTTAGCTATTGAGAATCCTAGTTTTTTTTCTTTCACCGGCCCTGTGCCGGAGTTTCTACTGTCGAACATTTCGCCCGTTGAAAGGGCTTTCATTTAATCCTATTACATTTTCCTTTTCTCAAAAAAAAAAAAAAAAAAAAAAAAAAATACAAGTTGGAATTTTTTGACATTTGATTTTTATTTTTTATTTAGGAACTATTTTGTTGGTATAGTATACGAGGAATCCAAGGTCTTTCCACACATACTGATAGAGCACGTATGTCCCTAGCATATGAACCAGCCAACGGGCAAATGAATGATATATAGATCTGAAATAAACAATTTGGATGTTGGTTCCTCACAAAGGACCATACCTGTAGGGTGTCTAACGTTGAATCAATGTAGAAAACCCAAGGGTCAAGGTCCCTAAGTTATACAGATTTTTTAAAAATAAATTTAATTTATGATTCTCTGATAAGTAATCAACCGAATGATCTATTATTAACAAAAATAAAAATTATATTTATAAAATACTTATAAATCGTGGAATGAATTTTAATTAACAGTTGGAAAAATCAAACTAAACCTCAAGATATGGTCGCATTTGTCGTGGTGTGCCCCACACCACAACATTTAATTTGGTGTGAGTGCGACAGCTGGTGGTAAGATATTCCTGTTAATTTCAACCCCTACCGTATACCAACATTAAAGGATATACGTTCCAAAATAAAAATAAAATAAAATTTTCGGACTTAAGAAAATTATAACTGCGATATAAATTAATGAACAATATAATATGCATTTACATCTGGCACCATTTATTTATTTCTCCACACAGGACTCGGCATAAACAAAGTATAAAGTGAATTACATTGAGTTCAATTTAGACATGTGATAAACTCCTAAAAATAATATTAATAATAATGTGTGAAGTGATATAGATTAAGTCAATGATAAGATCGTGAGAAAGTAAATCATGTAAATAATTTAAAAACAATGCAGTCCCCGGAAATTTAGGTCACCTTCTGTATAAGTATGCAGTTTGTTTTAACTTTTAACATAATATATATAAATAAACAGCACTATATTTGATCGATTTGGATCCAAAAAATGGAAGAAGGAATGGATGCATCATCGGTTGATGAACAATATGATCGAATGCAAATGCTGAAAGCTTTCGATGAAACAAAAGCCGGCGTGAAAGGCCTGAGTGATACAGGATTGCTCAAACTTCCCAACATTTTTGTGAGGCCATCTGAGGAGCTGGCTGAGGAGTTGAAACACCAAAAGGCTAATGTTGAAGTTCCTGTGATTGATCTGACAAACTTCACCAGCGACGAGAGGCGGAAGCAGATTGTTGAACAAGTAAGAAATGCTTCTGAAACATGGGGATTTTTTCAGGTGGTGAATCACGGGATTCCTCTATCCGTGCTTGATGGAATGATTGATGGCGTTCGCGATTTCAACGAGCAGGATGTTGATGAGAAGAAGAGGTATTATACGAGGGATATCACGAGAGGTGTGAGATTCAACAGTAATTATGATCTCTTCACATCAACAACTGCTAGCTGGAGGGATACCTTGACCATGTCATTTAATTCAGGCTCTAATTTTCTCAATCCGCCAGAATTGCCCGCTATTTGCCGGTATCAATTAATGTTTATTTTCTTATGGAATTTTTATTTGGTTTTTGGAAACCTACCTCTTAAACTACTACACATACTTGCTTAGTGTGTATATATATATATATAAATAATTTCTTGCTTTATCCAATGTATATACTCTACTACAGTTTTTTTCTTCTACATACTTTTGTATTGAAAATTTGAAATATCCCCATCAGCTGATATAATATGAAATTTATTTGTATAATTGAAATTCAAATAATATAGTAAATCACTCTGTGTTTGGGATGGAGGGAGTACAAATTGTACACATGGATATTCATTGATCTCTGTTACATGATAATTAATAATTAAGTTGACCACCTTAAATTAATGTTTATGGAATTAGTCTTGGATAATGAATTGAAATAATGGTCTGAACTGTTCTTACCATTACATTTTGTACACATGATTGACAGGGATTCATCTGTCGAATACTCAAAACATGTTGAAAATCTGGGAAACATTCTGTTTGGGATATTGTCGGAGGCTCTGGGACTAAAATCTGAGCTACTGGAAAACATGGAATGCTCGAAGGGGTACCGTCTCCACTGTCACTATTATCCAGCATGCCCCGAGCCTGAGTTGGCTATCGGGACAACGAAGCATTCTGATACCGGATTTCTCACAATTCTTCTGCAGAACAATCTTGTTAGCGGCCTTCAGGTTTTGTATGAAGGCAAATGGATTGATATTCATCCAGTTTCAGGAGGTCTAGTCATAAACATTGGAGATCTTCTTCAGGTATAACCGTATAACTACTATTTCTTGATTTATGACATGCTAGTTTATAAATCTGACCTTTTTAATTAATTCACTCATTATATTTATGTTATGTTTGTTTGAATTTGGAATTAATTAGTTGGTGTCGAATGGGAAATTCAGAAGCAATGAACATAGAGCGATAGCAAATCGTGGTGGACCAAGAATTTCTGTGGGATGTTTTTTCTCCGGACCTCTAACTAACATGGAGAAAATCTATGGCCCCATCGAAGAGCTGATAACAGAAGAAAATCCTGCAGTTTACAGACAGATTTCGTTGAGTGAATATATAATGAAGTTCCTCAGCGTTGGACTCCAAAATTATCGGGCTCTCAATTACTACAAGGTCTGAAGATGGTAATGAATAATGCTTTGTGTAAAATATTTTAGTGCTTGTAAAATGACAGCAATGATAAGAAATATGGGTGCTTGTTTCATGTATTGGTGTAAAATAAATAAACGAACACATGTATAATTGTACTGAGTTCGTTCAAAGATTATAAGTTGCTTCTAAAAAGGGGCATGCAAAGTTATCAATTACTGTGTAATTAATGTAATTAGTGTTTGATTTAATTTTTCTCTAATTATCTTCCCTCAAGTCATGGGAAGTTGTTGTAAACATTGTAATCGCTCGTCTATTAATATCAGTTTTCTCTAATCACCACTTTAACGGTGATTCCCATATCATTCTTTACATGGTATCAGCCAGGGCAATCTCCTAAACCCTATTCTTCCGTTGTCATTCTCTCTTTCCTATTCAGACTCGACCCCTCCGATCACCATGGCAGCACACACTCCAGATCCTCTCCCCGTCAATACTATGATCAGTATGACTCCGGTAAAGCTCGACTCCTCCACTTATCTCATTTGGCATTGTCAGATGCTGTATATGGCCGAGTGCTTTGATCTCCAGGGCTTTCTCGACGGATCGGTCGTCGCTCCTCCTCCTTCCTTAATGTCCGATGACCGCGTCTCTTCTCCCAACCCCGATTATCTCACATGGCGTATGAAAGATCGTAAGTTGCTTTCTGTTATCTGGACCTCCCTCTCTGCAGAAGCAATGTCTGAGGTCATTGAGTGCTCCTCCTCGCACTCTGCTTGGTCGACATTACAAGCTGCTTTCTCCGACTCTTCCGCCTCTCGCACGCATCAATTGCGTGAGGAACTTCTCTCCCTTCGACGTGGTGCTCAATCCATCGAATAATATGGCCGAAAATTCAAAGGGTTGTGCGATCAATTATCGGCGATTAATCGTCCAGTCGACGACTCTGACAAAGGGCACTGGTTTTTGCGTGGATTAGGAAGTCAATACACATCTTTTGCTGATACACAACTCGCTCTTACTCCTGTGCCTATGTTTCGAGACCTTCTGCATCAAGCGAAGCAATTTGAATCCATGCTCCATTCCATGGAAGGCACACCTACTTCGTCTGCTGCTTTCTCGGCTGAACAAGATCGCTCGGGCAATGGGCAGAACACTAGTGGTGGCCAAAATTCCGACTCGGGTGGCAGCCGTTCTGGTGGTCAGCGTTCTAGTGGCGGTCTTGGACATTATCATGGCCGGGGTCGTGGACACTTCAATTCAGATTTTCACAAGGGACATTCCGGTCAGACTTCGAATTCAGGTGGTAGTTCGGGTCATCGTCCTTACATACCACGGTGTCAAATATGCCGTGGGGATCACTATGCAGACAAGTGTCCCCAATTTCTCAATGCCCGTAATGCTATTCCTGCTGCACATTTGGCTCAGGCGTTCAAAGCATCCTGTAATGTTACTCCTCCAGCCTCTGATTGGTATCTCGACTCTGGCGCCTCTGCTCATATGATGAATCAACTTTCTACACTCGACTCTCCCGAGCCTTACTCTGGTAATGGGTCCGTTATTGTTGGTAACGGCAATTCCTTATCTATTTCTCATATTGGCTCGAGTAAATTAACTGATGACGTGCAATTATTGGATGTGCTTGTTGTGCCTCATATTACGAAAAACTTGTTATCCATCAGTAAATTGACCTCCGATTATCTTGTTGATGTTATCTTCTCTGACAAGTCTTTTGCCATTCAGAATCGCGTAACCAAGAGCATCATGGCTCAAGGTCGATGTGAAAAAGGGTTATAAATACTTGATCGTGGTGTTCCAGCTTTAGTTGCCGCTCTCCGCCACAAAGCTTTGAAAGCTAGTTTTTCTTTATGGCACTTACGTCTGGGGCATGTCCCATTTGATGTTATTTCATTGTTGCATAGATTAGGGCATTTATCAGTTTTTTCATTATTACCGGATCCTAGTGTTTTGATAAACATGGCTTTTACATGCATTTGAGTAGTTGTATGGCTCATATTTGTAGAGTAATGCATGCATTTGTTGAGTTTTTATGCTAGTTTCGAGTTTCCGTGTGCTATTTGATGTTTTTATGTTTCTTGTGCAAGTTTGAGCTGAATTTGAGATTTATCCAAGATCCAATTCAAGGAGGAAAGTTGCTAGAAAGATAGATGATCAAGAGAGGGTCGCAACGCAACTTGAATCGAGTCAATCGGACGAGAAACGAGGGAGAACGGAGCAAAATGGCGGAGCGTGTCGGAGGCGTGCGCGCTGGCACGGACCGTGCTGTCCAACGGCACGGCTCGTGCCATGAAACAACCAACTTTTGGAGTCTTGGTAGCAACGGCACGGTCCGTGCCGCCTTGTTCCGAAAATTGGGCTCTGTTTTTCCCCAACTATATAAGGCTTTGCCTTGCACGATTTTTGACAGACTTTATTCATTATTTTAGAGTTCAAAACTTATTTTTTTACTTTCGAGGTTTGCTGTGAACATTCAACATTGAAGAATTCAAGTTTTAATCAACGAATCGTCATTCCGGTTTTTCTAATCTATCGCATATTTATATTATGTTTATGATTATTCTTAGTTCTATTATTTCTATGGTTTTAATTATGCGTGAGTAGTCGTTTATTAATTCTAGGGTTTGCAAAGCATGATTGAAGCTATGTATTTAATTTAATCTTGTTATTTTTCCCTTCCTATTATTGTGTTCATATGTTCAAGTGCTTTTGATTTCATGCTTAATTACTGATCACAATTGATGCATGCTAGCTAGTTAATTTGAGTCCTGGCGGAGATAATTAATTAGTGGGATTAATTGAATAATTTGATACGCGTTCTAAGGAATCTGTAGGGGAATTTTAATCTGTGGTTCTATCGGGAGTTAGTAAATTAACCTAGAGACGAAAGTAATAGCTTGTTTGTTAATCTGCTTCTACCTTGAGACCTGGCAGAGATAGGTAGATATATTTCTAATTCCTCACCTTTAATCGGATTAAAACTGGGAAATATTAGGATTAAATCGAATCATAGTGGATACATGTGTGCTGCATTCCCTAGGATTAGTATTTCATTAATTGTTTGAGTTTGATTATTTACTTAGTTTATTTACTCTTGTGTTTATTTGGTTCTAGTTCTGTTCTTTTATTTTATTTAAAGTTGTGCCTAGTTTTAGTAAACTCATATATTGGTAGCCTGGATAATAGAGAGTTGTTAGCTTAGTACTCAGTATTATCAAATATTCAGTCCCTGTGGATACGATACTCGATTTGCTTGCTATATTGCATTGTCCTGTGTTAGTTGCAGTTTAGTGCATAATAAATAGTGCATCATGTTTGTTCCTCTTGTCAGTTGGCTAAGAGTAAACGCTTACTTTTTGCTCTCAATGAAAAACGTGCTACTACTGTGCTTGAATTAATTCATTGTGATTTATGTGGTCCTGCACCTATTTATACTTCTGATGGTTATAAGTTTTATGTGGCTTTTGTTGATGATTTCTCGAGATTTTCCTGGATTTATCCGTTAAAAGCTAAATCTGATTTTTTTGACACATTGGTACATTTTCATAAATTTGTCTACAATCAGTTTTCTCGTACCATTAAAGTATTTCAAAGTGATGGAGGCACTGAATTTGTTAATGCCCGAGTCCGTCAATTTATGTCTGTGAATGGAATTCATCATCGTTTGTCTTGTCCCTATACGCCACAGCAAAACGGCCGTGCCAAAAACGTAAACATCGGCATATTTCTGAGACAGGTCTTTCTATGATGTTTCACTCTCATGCTCCTGCATCTTTCTGGTTTGATGCATTTGCTACTGCTGTGTACATTATCAACAGGCTTCCATCATCCATTCTGCAAAACCAATCGCCATTTGAAGTTTTGTTTGGTTTTGCTCCAAATTATGCACTCTTCCGGCCCTTTAGCTGTCGTGTCTTCCCGTATTTACGTGATTGTGCAGCTGATAAGCTTTCTCCTCGAAGCTGCCCATGCATTTTTTTGGGTTATATCAGTGTGTATAAAGGTTTTCGTTGTCTGGATCTGGCCTCCTCTCGGGTTTTCATTACAAGACATGCTCAATTTGATGAAACTCTATTTCCTTTCTCTCATGAGTCGGGCTCCTCTTCACCTAATAATCTGGATATTGTCAGCTTTTTGGATGGGGCATCTCTTCCATCTACATCGGCTAGTCCACCACCTTTGGACTTGACTCCATCTCCATTTGCTCTGAGGCCTCTGCCTCGACTCCCTTCTGCTCTTCTTGATGATGACAAGGGTGTTATGGCTCCTGCCGTGCAGCCACCTCCCCTTAACGAGCCTAATATCTTACATCAACCTGCACAGCCTGCTTGTCCTGAGAATGACGCCCCGTTGCTTCCCGAGCAGACAACCTCGGTTGCACCCCCTGTCGTCCATCCTATGGTTACTCGAGCTAGGGCGGGTATCTTTAAACCCCGTTATCCAGTTGACTTATCCTCCACAGCTCTTCTCTCGGCTCTTGTTGTTTTCTCTGAGCCTCGTGGTTTCAAGTCAGCCGTTAAGTCTCCAGCTTGGTTGTCAGCCATGCAAGAAGAAATAGATGCTCTTCGTGCTAATCGCACATGGGATCTCGTGCCCCGTCCTCCTGGCACAAACATTGTTAGTTCTAAATGGGTCTTTCGAACCAAATTTCGTGTGGACGGCTCTATTGAGCGCCACAAAGCTCGTTTGGTTGCTCAGGGATTTACTCAAATTCCTAGTTCAGATTTTCACCATACCTTCAGTCCAGTTGTGAAGGCTGCTACAGTCCATGTTGTTTTGGCTCTTGTTGTTCAGCGTGGGTGGCACTTACATTAGCTTGATGTCAAGAACGCATTTCTCAATGGTGTTCCTGACAAACCAGTCTTCATGGCTCAACCCCCTGGGTTCGTTGATCCTCGGTTTCCTGACCACGTCTGTCGTCTTCAAAAAGCATTATATGGTCTTCGTCAGGCCCCTCTTGCCTGGTTTCAGAGATTTAACACTTATCTTCTTAGTTTGGGTTTTTATCAGAGTCAAGCAGACTCATCATTATTTCACTTCCATCGAGGGACATCCACTATCTTCCTCCTTCTTTATGTAGACGATATCATCGTGACAGGTGATGATCCGTCTTTGCTTTGGAGATTCATATCTCGGACACATCAGGAATTTGCCATTAAGGATCTTGGTCGTCTCAATTACTTTCTTGGTCTTGAAGTCTCCTACACTCCTGATGGACTTTTCATTGGTCAGGCAAAATACGCCCACGATATTCTCAAGCGTGCTGAGTTATTAGACTCGAAACCCATTGCTACGCCTCTATCTGCAAGGGAGGTTCTTGTTCGTGACGGTTCTCCATTTCGTGATCCCACACTTTACAGGTCTCTCGTTGGGGCTCTTCAGTACTTAACTATCACTCGACCAGATCTCTCATACGCTGTCAATCTTGTCAGCCAATTTCTCCAGTCTCCGACAGATGATCATTTTCACGCTGTGAAACGTATTCTTCGGTACGTGAAGGGCACAGTTCACTTTGGCCTGTCCTTCACTCGTCATTCGGACTCTTCCGTTGTCGGCTACTCAGATGCCGACTGGGCTCGTTGCATTGAAAATCGTCGCTCTACATATGGATATTCTATTTTTCTCGGGGGAAATCTTGTTTCTTGGAGTGCCAAGAAACAACCTACGGTTGCTCGTTCCAGTTGTGAATCTGAATATCGTGCTATGGCCAATACTGCTGCTGAACTTGTTTGGCTCTCGAATCTTCTTCATGAGCTTCAGTCTTCTCCATCCTCTCGGCCTCAGCTTCTTTGTGACAATAAGAGTGCTGTCTTTCTTAGCCAGAATCCTGTAGCTCATAAACGAGCTAAGCATATTGACTTGGATTATCATTTTGTTCGAGAGCTCGTCTCTTCAGGGAAGCTTACTACGCACTTTGTCCCTTCTCATCTTCAGCTTGCTGACATCTTCATGAAGAGTCTCCCTCGACCAGCTTTTGAGTTTCTTCGGTCCAAGCTCTGCGTGTGCCTTCACCCCACGCAACGCTTGAAGGGGGTAACAAGGGAAATAGTTGATTGTTATCAATTACTGTGTAATTAATGTAATTAGTGTTTGATTTAATTTTTTCTCTAATTATCTTCCCTCAAGTCATGGGAAGTTGTAGCATCATGGGAGTTGTTGTAAACATTGTAATCGCTCGTCTATTAATATCAGTTTTCTCTAATCACCACTTTAACGGTGATTCCCATATCATTCTTTACAAAAGTCCTACATTGAGTGTGTACGTTTGACTTACATAATCGATTGCGCGAACCATAAGTCGTTAATATTTTAGGTTTGGTGTGTTGATTAAAGGTTAATTGTGTGTATATATGTTTCTACTTTTTTCTTTTTTTTAAAGATTGTAATAAGTTGTGCTGATCTTACAATATAATATCACCTTAATTCATGAAGTTGCTATATAGTACTTTTCTTGTCCATATATGTTAATCCAAAATATTTAGTTAGTTTCAACTAAATCTGTATACTTAATTGATTAGTTGAGTCTTTAGCTTGTCGGTCTTTTGAATGTTGTGAGGTCGTCGTAGAAAGAATTCGAGAGAAAACTTAAAATATCTATGTATAGGTTTCAAAAAAAAAAACTTATACTCCAAGTTACACAATTAAAATTATTAATAATTATTTCATTTTTCTTCAATTTTCATTTCTTGTGCTTAATTTTAGTTTTACACTTATTAATAAAGTTGATTATATGTACCAAATCTGGATAATTAATTATTTTTTAGTATTTAATTTTCAAATTTTAGTTATTAATTACTCGGTTCATAAATTAAAAAACAATTATATATATCCTAATTGGCTATTATCAATATATACTAGTTATTAATTGTACAATTAAACTTAAGCATAAGAAATTGAAATTACAAAATAAAAAAAAAAAATCAAATCCTACTATATCTAAAAGCAAATAAGTATGCCATAAATAGTAATTTCAGTTTTCCCGCCTAAATACATTATCCCAAAATAGTAAATTCCCTATATATATTAATTTAATTATTTAATTATATATCATATCATTAGTCTTTAGTATAATATTATAGTGTGTGTATATATTTAATTTAATGATATATATCCATATATCAATATATATATATATAATCCCATATACAAATAATAAAATAATATAATACAATGTAATTAATGAACAAGTATTTTATAATATAATATGGCCAATATATTATCATAATTATATTGTTAGTCAATATCAATACATACTTATCACACTAGATAATTTATTTTTACATAATTTTTCACAATTTGTGTATAATATATATAGCTTAAATATATATATATATATATATATACACGAAAATCAATTTAAATTTATAAATTTTATATTTGAATACAATAATTTAGATTTACGATGCCATAGTAGCTAATAAACATTATATTCTTTATACTAATACCATGCAAATAATTATATAAAAATAAATACTATAAATACGCCTAATTTATATTTAATATATGGTTTTCCTTGAATACAATTGAATTGCACTTATTGTTATTGATTACAATAAATTTTGATTAACAAATTTGTGCATATTTAATTAAAAATAAATACTATAAATATGTCTAATTTATATTTAATATATGGTTTTCCTTGAATACAATTGAATTGCACTTATTGTTATTGATTACAATAAATTTTGATTAACAAATTTGTGCATATTTAATTAATTACCATATTTTTGTGAGTGTTTAATTCAAAATGAATGCATTGTGATGGATCTTTGATGTCTATAAATAATGAATTGCTATATCACAATTTCTTAACTCCAATTTTGTGTTCATGCATTTTTTTATGATATGTTTTATTTATTTCTTCCATATTCTTATTTTGTAATTTGATTTTTCATTTTATTTAATTAATACTATGTTGTAGAGAATATCACAATTACTTCAAATTCTTGAGAAGATGTCAACATTCGTCATTGGTTGAGAGCTTTGAAGTTCATTTGATCAAGATTTATCATCTATCTACACATCGACATAAAGAGAGGCAATCTAAACATTTTTGTAGCTAGAATGATTATATCATAATCATCTATTGTAGCTATATTATTTCTTTTGAATTTTAAATAGATTGTCCTAATACAATATTTTATTATTTGTAATTTTAATTTTCATGTTGGGATACATTATGATTTCGTTATGTTGCCTCAATGATATATGCCAACACTTTGATTCATGATTTGGGAGGTTTTAGAGTTCTATTTTGTCTAACTACAAATGGCAATGAAGTAGTGTTTGCCAAGTTCTTCAATTCGTCCAATTTATTTCACATGTTTGTGTAAAATAATTATTACATTTTAATTATTGAAACCCCGTGTCTTGCTTATCATATAATAGTTATAAGCTTAATTATTCTCTTTATTGTGATTATTTTAATTATTTCTTTTATTGAATTTTTGTGCTCAAAGCAATATAAAAATAACTATCAGTTTAATTTCCTACCCATTGTACAATTTCATGCTATAGAAATTAAAAATATAATAGTTGAATAATTCCACATGAATTTTGTTCAAAATTTATTCATTATATAATAATTAAAAATAATGATTAACATAACTATTTTTGCCTTTTTAAAATATGTTAACTTTGAAATTATTTCATCTTGGATGTCAATATAGAATTTTTCAAAATATATTTAGTTAATTTAAAGAATTATATATATTAAAAAATTAAATACTGTCATCTAAATTTAATCTACATCGAAGAACTAACAAATATAAAATATGTTTTAATATATTTTAAATATATTCTAAATATATCATTAAATATAATTTGTTGAATAATTAACCTATCAACTTTAATTTAGATATATTTAATTTTACAAATAATATTTATCCCACATTGAAATCTGACAAATATTTGTGTAAACAAATAAATTATAAATTGTAAGTCCCCACTATGAATTTTTTTTTTCTTTAAGTTGAGATCAAATATAATATTTTGATATTTGATTTAATTAATTTAATATTATATATTAAATAAATTTTAAATTTATAAAATTTAAATATTAGAAAATTAAAATATTTAATTAAATATATTATATTTTATAATAAAATACTTTAAATATATATTGATTGAGTTTTTTTTAATTAGTTTATTAAATATATTAAAAATCAAGTTCCACATCAAAAATTGTAAAGTAAATATATTTAAATTTAAGAATTTGATGTTTATTAATTGATCTTATCAATTTGATGTAAATATTTTTAAAATTTTGAAGTTAAAATATTAATGTTATCAAGTTTAAATATATTTTAAATAGTTAAAACTTATATATTTTAAGTTTTTAAATTAAATCTATTCTGCATCAAATAACTTACATATATTGTTGTGCGTGAACAAACAATAAATTGTGAAACCTGAAAATGATTAATCCATCTTTCTCAGATTTTCTGTTGAGATCAATTAGTAGTAATATTTGACTTTATATACAGTAATTTAATATTAAATATTATGTATATTTTAAGTTTGTATGATTTCAATATTTTAAATTTTAAATTTATAATTAAATATATTAAAGATTTCAACTAAAATATTTTAAATGTGTTAGATTTTTTTTTTTATTTTTTGAGTTAGCTAAAACTATTAAAAGAAATCCAGTCATATCCAAAAATTTAAATTTAATATATTTAATTGTTTGAATTAAATGAATTAATTGATTTTATCAACTTAATTCTAAATATTTTTAAAATTTTGAAGCTAAAATATTTAATTTATCATTATGTATATTACATATATTCAATAGATAAAACTTATATATTTTAATTTTTGAAAAATCCACCTCGAAGAATTCATAAATATTAAATTAATATAAGTTTAATATAAATATTAAATATATTTTATATTTATATATTTAAAAATTAAAAATTTTAAGTTAATGAAATATATTAAATTTTCACCTATCAATGGATATTTTATAAAATATTAATAAATTATTCATTTACTAATTTAAAATATAAACTAGCTAGATCACATTTCATTAATGTATATTGAAAAATACATGATGAAATGCTATTAACACTAAAGGTGCTTAGTATATATAATTTTACCTTTCAAATTCCATGCACAATTACCAAGTGATTATCTATTTTATACTAATATACACTATTATATATATTTTGTGCAATATAGTAGGTAATGGAAACAAATGACGTAAAAATAATATAAATTTTATTCTTAAAAGTACATTCTTCACAAGATTGAAAATACACTGGAAGGTGAAGATGAAATTAATACAATAGTTTTAATTAGTTGCAAATGTTAAGAAAAATTAAGAATGAAAAATCCAAGAAAGACAAACCTATAGCATTGAAGATAATTTAAGGGTTTAATTTTTCATATTTGGATATAACTTCATTGTTGTATTTATTTTTTAATATTTTTTAAATTTATTAGGTACATTCAAATTTTTATCCAGTGTATTCCACACGTTTCACTATTGAAATAAATGTATTTTTGAGTTAAACTTTAACCCACTGAACAAATAAAACTTTTTTCCACGTACTTCATTAGTAAAATTAAATATGATTAATTTTATGTTTGTATACAAAATTCATAATAATTTTATTTAGCATAAGTAATTAATTTCTTATTTGTGTTTTTTATTATTTTTATAGTATCATATAATAATTATTCATTATAGATAAATAATTTCTCTTATTGATATTATTTCCTGCAGTGGTTTATGACTCTCAAATCCTAATTTAATTTCACTTATAAACGAGACTCTTGGCCTATTTTTAGAATTTTAATTGTTGGGTAGTCAAATTATGCTAAATTATGTTGAAAATGAACAATTTTTTAGTTAGCAAAATTATATTATAATGAGCTTCAAATACGTGAGACACGTGTTTGGAAATTTCTCTTCTACCTTATTCAATCCAAAAAATTATTTATACTACACATTTCAAATTCTTTAATATTTTTCTTTAATGGTTAGATAGCATCTGTATATTTTACATATCATATATAAAAGTGGCCAATATTTAATTTCACACTACATATATATATACCAATATTTTTACAATAATATAATTTAAAATGCATTTATATTCATGTGTAAGGAGATATAAAATGATATGATGCCAAAGATTGAATTTGAAATGGTCTCTACAATAAAAGAGATGACGATGAAGTACTAATCAAATTGTGGAAGCGCTGTGACAATTGTCCTTCGATGATATCCTATATATCCATTTCACACAGTATGGAGGGAGGACGAGAATGCATACATAATAATTTTTTTAAATATATTTATGGTGGTGTATACTTTTTTCCTAATTTTTCTCATTGTACCTAAAATTATAAATTGTTTCAATTATGTTTCTAATGGATCGTAGACAAGCCGATTATGTTATTTTTTTAATTAAAAACAATGGATGAGAAGTGTAAGTTTATTTATGCAATCTGTCAATAAAATAGTGAATAAAATCTAATTTAATATTATATTATTTATACATGTTATAGTTGTTCCTATTAATTATTTAATTGTAATTTAATTATTTTATTTATACAAACTATTTATTATAAATTATTTATAAATCTCTCACTGTGCATCGCACGGGATGTAATACTAGTAAAAACTAATAATTTTAATGTGGCAGGTAACGTCACACAAAGTGTAATAATGAATTTCGTCTGCATCACAAGTGGTTAAAGCTTGTGATTGAATATTTTTGTGTAAATCTCTTTATTATTCTACTGCATATGAGTAGTATACCTATTTCACATAGAATTTCATGATACACTCTTTGTGTCATTCCATATTACACTTTCAAATTCCCGAATTTTTCTTGTATATTTTTCTTCAATTTTATTTTTTGGTGATTTAGTTTAATTTTATCAATTAGGGTTTATATTATTTTTTAATATTTAATTTTTGATGTTCAATTACTAATTCATTGTTATGGTTGATTTTTTCAAAATTAATTTTTGATTCATTTTTTGTGTTGATAAATATTGACTATAATTATTTATGTTTTAATTAATTTTTATTTCATAATAAATATTATTAAAATCACAAATTTAATAATGAAACACGGAGTGAAACACGAAAAAATGTAACATGAAATTTTAACCCGTACGTGTTTATGTATTTCCACACCTTGTTTTGGTTTTACACAATATTTGGGACAATATATTCTAACACATTTTATTGCGTGTTTTGGCATGCATCATTAACTCTGCATGCACTAAATTCTCTATTGCACTTTTTATGTTCTATTTCCTAGATGCACACTCAGATTTTTTAATTTTTATTTTCATTTTTTTTTCTTCAATTTCAATTCATTTCTTATGTTTTAATTTAATTTTAGATTTGTAATTTATGGTTCATCAAACTCAATTAGAGTTTATTATAATTTTTTAATATTGAATTTTTAAAGTAATCAATTAATAATCAAAAACTGAAAATTAAATATTAAAAAATTATAATACACCTTAATTGGGTAGAATGAATAATAAATAACAAGCTAGTGTAAAACTAAACTAAAGTATAAGAACTTGAAATAAAAAAAATGTAAAAAATCAAAAACTTCGAGTGTACAATGGGGAATGCAATACAAAATGTGCAATATAATAATACTCTTCATTTCTATATGTTTGTTGTTTTAGAATTTTAATCTAGAATTAACAATAAATTATTTGGACTAATATATCCCTCTTTTTTATATCACATAAAATCATATTCACTTATATTTTTCTAAAAAATTGACAAAACTTTCCCTCTCCCTATATTTGTAGGGTTAAAATTGAGGAAGAGTGTGTGAAAATAAAATCAACAAATATTTTGACACAAAATAAAATTTCTAAAACAACAAACACGTGTAAACCGAGGGAGTAAGTGATTTCATTCCCATTAACTCTCTTATGAACAAGAAAATTTATTTCATGTAACTTTGAAAATTTTGCAACACAGAATAGAATTGAGATGGTATTAATATATATATATATATATTGTGATTTGCGAGATGAACACATTGTATAATCTAACATTGAGCGAAACTAGCTAGTTCAGATATATAAAATAATATAATACACTGTCTATTCGAAAGAGTTTTTTTATTGTAACATTGCTGCCATGCATTTTACGGAAATCATGTAAAGCAGTAAAATATTTTATACTCCATATAATAATATATATAACAGCATCGATCTGAAGCACTGATCGAAGCAAGCTTTTTCATGATCTTCAGAGCTTGTAGTAATCGAGTGCCCTATAATTATCGAGTGCAGTGGTCAAAAACTTCATTATATAGTCACCCAGTACAATCTCTCGATAAACTGCAGGATTTTCTTCTGTTAGCAGCTCTTTGATAGGCCCATAAATTTTGGCCTTGTTCATTATCGGCCCAGAGAAAAAACACGCCACAGAAATTCTTGGTCCAACCTGATTTGCAATCGCTCTATGCTCACTGCTTTTGAATTTTCCATTCGACACCAACTAGTTTAAACAACAAAGACAGATTATAATTATAAATGAGTTACGTTAGATAGATTGTCTCATTATATTATATTTAGACGAAATAGATATATGTATATACCCGAAGAAGATCCCCAATGTTTACGACTAAACCTCCTGAAACTGGTTGAATATCAATCCATTGGCCTTCATACAAAACCTGGAGGCCGCTAACAAGATTGTTTTGCAGAAGAATTGTGAGAAATCCGGCATCAGAATGCTTCATTGTTCCGATAGCCAACTCAGGCTCAGGGCATGCTGGATAATAGTGTCCAACGAGACGGTGCCCCTCCGAGCATTCCATATTTTCCAGCACCTCAGATTCTAGTCCTAGAGCCTCCGATAATAGCTTCAACAATATATTTCCCAGCTTTTCCACATGTTTTGAGTATTCCACACTTGAATTCCTGTGTATCATGTGTACATGCAGCACATATAACATTTTTTTTTCTTCTGAATTTAGTGTTTACCATCCAAAATATAATGATATAATCGTATGGGAATGGTATGGACCAGGGACGGGTTTACCATTCAAAATATAGATAATGATATAACCATAGTATGAGAGAGTGCTTCAATAAGGATGTTGTTTTTAATTTGCGTGAGAGGTTTAGGCCTACTTAATTTGTGATAATTTGATATTCTTCTCTTTTTAGGTATTTGTTCTAAGCAGCGAGACCTACATTTTTTTTATGTGTCAATAGGGCAAAGTAGCCAGTCATACAAAAAAAAACTTATTTTAGCCGGTATTTTTTAAATATTTTTATTTTGTCCACATTTATCATAGTACCCTTATTTTTATTAATTTATCTTTAAAAATAATTGTAAAATAATATTCTATCTCCACACTTTTCTCTCTCATCATGTAAAATTAGAAAGAAAATAGATCTCGATTCTCCTCCTCCCTCTCGCCGTCTTCCTCCTCTCTCCTCCTTTCAATTTTTTCCATCGCCTCCCTCATTCCGGCCAAACATAGACCCATCGTCGTCACCGTCATCGCCTACGCCTACATCCCTCTTTCAACAAGCAACCTTTCACTTTCAAAGCCAAGACTGAGCAGCAGAGCAGCCTTGAAGAATTCCCCTCGATCTCTTCCTCGTCTCTCTCTTTTCTCTCGCTAGCACAGTACCACAGACCTACTACCAAGTCGCCGGAAAAAATGGTGTCACCCTCTCTCTCTTCTCTTTCTCTCACTCGCCTCTCCTCTTTCTCTCCCCCTTGCTTCCTTGCTACTCCTCATCTCTCTCTATTATATATCTCTCCAGAAGATTCACCACCTAAGTCACCGGAAAAAATGGTGTTTTGCACAGCCCGGACGCGCGTGCCCCAGCGCACAGCTACTGCATGCAGCCTCGACACCCGCTTCCTGGCTCGTAGCTCCTGCGCGCACCCGTCCCAGCGCGCAGCTCGACACGCATTAAAAACAAACCCAACATCTGTCGAGCGCATTCCTCAGCGCACAAGGTCCCCGTCGCGCAACTCCAACGCACGCGCATGTCCCAGCGCGCAGGAGCTGCGCGCAGCCTACCCGTCGCTGTTATTCCCCTCACTTTCCCTCTCTCTCTACATCCCCATCCCGATGTCGTCGCCGGAAAAGGCCTTCTCCCTTCCCTTACCTTTCGTTTGCATTTGGTTTCTCATTGTAACCCGCTTGCCGTTAATGTCTAACAATAACTTGGCTATGCCCCAGAAGATGGTGTTGTGGAGAGGGTGTTGGCTTCTGTTGCTTGAAGAAAGAAGATAGGTTGATTGGACATGGAGGAGGGGGAAGACACTGGGTTGGGCTGGGGAAGATGACTGTGTTTCTTGGGTGGGGAAGAAGACTCCCTTTTTCATTTCCCTTTTTTTGTTTTCTAAATTTCTAATTTTTTATTTTTCAGTTTTTTTTAATAATAATTAAAGGTATTTTGGTCCAAACTGGCTAAAAAATATACATTTAAAAATTAATAGCTAAAATAAGTTTTTAAAAAATTTAAGTGGCTAGAAAAAAATTTGGCTCTTTTTTTTATATAATAACTATACATTTAAACTTTTAATAATGAGGCCAACTTTTTTTACTGCATCCTTTTTTCTTAAATAACGAGGCATACTATATGTTTAAACTTTGTCTTTTAATTTTTTTTTATATATGTGAACCATGTTTATCTTTTTATATTTTCACTTCAAGCTTAATTTTATTAGAATTTTAGGTTGATTATTATTAATCCATGGTATTGTTTTTTATTGGAGTAGAAAAAACAATGTAATTGAAATGCCAAATTATTTATATAAAAAATGGATTGTTTCCCTATCACATAGACTGACTATATAATATTAAATTTCATTTATATCTATAATAATTCTGCTAATTTTGACAGATCCGCCCCTAAAATAAAAGACTAGCTTATTTGGCCCTACAATCAGCGATAGTGTCCGAGGATTCTATCCCATAAGTTGAGGGTAGAGATCCTCTAGTCCTAATTTTGTGTGTTAATCTTGTGCCAACATTAAAATTATATATTGTTAATAATATTTTTTATAAAAATAAAATTTATTATATTATAATTAATCATAATTAATATTTATTACTAAAAATTGAATTTTTTTTTTTAAATTATATACCTTAAGTTTGGAATAATCAATCCCAAAAAATCAATAATATTAATAAAAAAATGAAAATTAAATATTAAAAAATAATTATAAACCCTAAAAAATTCTAAAATTAAACTAAACACAAAGAATTAAAATTGAAGAATAAAATGAATGAAAATGTAATAATTTTAAGGATTGGTACATGATTGGCACACACAAATTGAGATTAGAGGATCTCAAGCGATATGTTGAGTGATTAACCTTATTATTCCAAACTCAATCATGTAAATAAAGCTTCTATTATATCAACTGAGGTCTATTTGACTATTTCAATATAATATGTCGTAGATATTTTAATACATTGAAATAAACAAAATATTGACATCTAATATGGTAAAACACATCATCATTGTCAAATAATATATATATATATATATATATGTGTGTGTGTGTGTGTGTGTGTGTGTGAGGAGGTCTATGACATCGAGTAGAATGTTCTATTTGATGTCATATTGAACTCCTGCAACATTATTCAAGACACTCAATAATAATCTTATCCTTTCCCTTTTAAATTAATTTTTCATTTAATTTGATGTAATTATTTTGCGTATCTTAGATCATATATATCCACGAAAATCATATTCAAAATAATGGATGTATGTGACTAAGATATTATTTTTTTTAATTGATTTGAATTAGTAAAAGTTTATCCCTATTTTGTAGGAAGCATGCTATCTCTATTTTCTTCTCTTTCTAACCATTTTATTTTTAATAAATTCGTGCTGAATTAATTAAGGAAAATGGTGAAGAACGTGGGTTATTACTTTGCCACAACAAGAGCGATTATCTCCAATTCAAAGTTTAAGAGGTGACGGTTTTCTCAACACACAACCGAAGAAGATGACATGGCATGGAACCGATTCAAGTGAAGATTGTTTTAAGAAGCATACTTCACAATTAAAGAAGTTATTCGAGTAGAGAAGATATCACCGTTGTGTGTGAGAAGATCAAGAACTCGAATCAGAATTTAGCAATTAGATTACTAGCTATTGTATCTTCATCTTTTTATGTTTCTATTGTTCAACCGATTCATGAAAAAAGATTGTTCAAGTTAGATTAGATGCAAGATATCTAAGGATAGGAATTGTTGCTGGATTGTGATCAAACTACCTAGTAGGTTAGTTTGAATTTCGAATTCTATTTAGTTGTAAAATAGATTAGGATTTGTGTAATTTTGTTGATGTATCGTGAACATTGGTTCAGACATTGTCAATTATCTATTGCTTTATTACTTGTGAAAGTATAATTTCGCTCTATGGCAATCACATACCGAAGGTGTGTGATTCAAAATTATCCTTGTTGTGCAATCTTGTGTTCTTGTTACTTCGAATTGTTAAGATAGTGATAGCACTATCTAAAACATTGAGTTTGACGTTATAAGGTTGTTTTCTTAAATTCTAACAAGTGGCATCAAGAGCCGGTACTTGATATACTAAGTATTCTATTCTTAGTTGCTAATTCACTATTATTGATATCCAATTGAATTAGTGTCGTCCTCCGGCATTGGATAGTAATGGGAAAAACTATGCGATGTGGAAATCTCGCATGCAGATTTATATCAAGTCCATTGATGAAAGGACTTGGATGGCTGTAATTGAAGCTTAGAATCCTCCAAGGATGGAAGGACCTGATGGAAGTTTTATTCTTACTCCTGAAACTCAATGGACGGCTGATGAAAGAATAATTTCCAACTTCAATTCTAGAGCGTTGAACGCTATTTTTGTTTCAGTATATGTTCCATGCTTCAAAATGATATGCAACTGCAACACTGCTTATCAAGCATGGAATATCTTACAGGAACATTGTGAAGACTCCATGAGTGTTCGTCAAACAAAGTTAAGGTTACTTACTTCCAAGTTTGAAACCTTGCGAATGATGGAAGATGAGACCATATCTTTGTATACTGAACGGTTGTGTGAGGTGTCAAATGAGTCCACTGCACTCGGTTGTCCCATCTCAAATGAAAATATGGTATGCAAGCTACTTCATACTCTCCCCGAAAGATTCAATATGAAGATTTCAGTAATTGAAGAGGCTCATAATGTTTCAAACATGAGTTTGAGTGAAGCTGTGAGCATCTTACTTACTTTTGAGATGAATCTTGAGAACCAGAAGTTAAGCAATCCTTCTAAAGGAATAACACTTCAATCCACTACAACGCTGTCTAATGTTCAAGATGATGTTGATAACATTCTGGAAATCAACGAAGATGACAATTTGAGTATTGCACTTCTTACCAAGAAGTTCAATTCTCTAGTGCATTCAATGAAGAAAGGATCACATAACTTCAAACCACGAAGGTTATTTGATTTTCCTTCATCCGTATCATCTAGTTCATCAAAATCACTGATGACTCAAGGAAGGACATTGAGTCAGTACGGTACAGGGGATGTTCTGGTTTTGGACATTATGCAAATGAGTGTCCTACTGTTCGCAGGAAACAAAGAAAAAACTACAGTGCAGCTGTGTTGAGTGATGAATCCGAAGGTGAGAAAACAGAAAAACAAACGGTTTTGTTTGTAAAAATCGAAGAAGAGCTTAATGAGATGATTGAGGACTTGACTGATATTGATGAAGTTGATTTTGACTATGATCTTAGTCTTGATGATGAAACACCAGATGTTCCAAGTAATGTCATCAATGATGTTGTACAAGAAATTGACAATATCTCACCAAACACCACCAATTTGTATGAAATGACATTACTTGATGAATTTTGTGACAACCCTGAATCTTCTCAGGTTAATGAAGAGCAACCTGACATCAATCACAAGGAAGCTCTACATCAACTACACAATGTTGTGGATGAAGTTTGTGTCCAATGGACTGAACAGTTAAAAGAATTTGGAATTTTCATGGAAGAAAACTAAATTCTAAAAAGAAGAGTGATGGATCTGAAGATTCGTCTTACTAGAAGTGATGCTGAGATGAACAAGCTGAAGAAAGAAGTTGATGATGCGTCAAAAACTTTTCAACAACTTAATCAAGGAACATCAACTCTAAATGAAATTTTAACATTGGGACAAACCACCCGAGCAGGTTTGGGTTATACCTCTAGTTCATCTATGTCAGTTTCTAACAACAACTTTGTCAAATTTATTAAAGGTGAAAGCTCGAAGGGTGTTCCAAACAATATGAACAATGATGTCAAGCAGAACGTTCCAGACAATGTGAACGATGATGTTAAGCAGGGTGTTGATGACAAAAAAAAATAAAAAAATACATTTGTCATTATTGTCAAGAACCTGGACACATCAAGCCCTATTGCTACAAGTTTCATGACGATGTAGCATCTGACAAGGTCATTGTGGAAACTTCTTCCAATCCCAGCAAGTAGAAGAATAGATCTAAAAAGGCCAAAATTTCATGCAATGTTGTCTATACCTCTTTGAAAGCTAACATTAAAAGTACCTGGTATTTTGATAGTGGTTTCTCATGTCACATGACAGGAAATCCAAAGTTTCTTGATGATTATTCCACATCTAGTAAAGGAAAAGTGAGCTATGGTGGAGGAGCACAAGACAACATTGTTGGTAAGGGAACTTTGAATGATAAAAACTTCCCTAAATTGCAAAATGTGCTATATGTTGAAAGCCTAACAGCGAATTTGATAAGCATTAGTCAACTATTTGATGACGAAATGCATGTCAGATTCAACAAAAATACATGTGAAGTTTTTAACAGTGATGATAAATGCATCATGTTTGGTAGTTGGGCATTAGATAACTATTATCATGCTGACAAAAATGAGAAATACAATGTGTTTGTGAATGATGACACACAACTTGTACATAAAAGCTTGGACATGAGAGCTTTCGAAGTCTGAAGAAGTTGATTGAATCTGATGATGTTAGAGGAATTCCTTAAGTAAATATTGATTTTAATGTTATATGTGGTGCATGTCAGAAGGGCAAATAAGTAAGAACTCTTCATAGAAGTCTTACTGAATGTCAAACCACTATATGTTTTGATTTGATTTACATGGACATAATGGATCCTGTTGATACATAAAGCATAAGTGGCAAATGATTTATTGTTGTTATTGTGGATGATTACTCACGGTTCACGTGGGTTGAATTTCTTCAAGAAAAATCTGAATCCTTCAGGATGTTTAAGAAGTTTTGCAGGTCAATGTCTCGCCAGTACGAGTTTGACATCAAATGTGTGAGGACTGACCATGGGCTTGAATTTGAGAACTCGATGTTCGATGATTATTGTGACAAGAAAGACATCATCCATGAGTACTCGGCACCAAAAACCCCCCAATAAAATGGTGTGTTCGAAAGGAAAAAATCGTAATCTTCAGGATATGTCTAGGTAAATCTTGCAGGCTCAACGATTATCCAAGAAACTTTGGGTTGAAGCAGTCAACACTGCCTGTCACATTGGAAATTGAGTGATTCTTCGCCCTGGTAGAAAAAAAAACTCCCTATGAACTTCTGATAAACAAAATGCCTAATCTGAAATATTTTCATGTTTTTGGATGTATTTGTTACATTCTGAATGACAGGGAACACTTAGGAAAATTTGATGGTGATAAGGGAGTGTTTTTGGGATATGCTTAAAATAGTTGAGCATACCGTGTGCTGAATCTGAGGACTAAAACTGTCCAATAATCTGTTAATGTTGTTTTTTATGATCACACATGAATTGCTTCGAAATCAGAAGAAAATGAAGTAATGTATCTTCTTGAAGCTGGAGAAATGTCAAGTGATTAGTCTGAACATGATGTAAAAAACAAGACATCTGACAATGCTGAAGTTAATGTTTCATCGAATGATGATGTCCCCATTAAGTCACCAACTTCAACTTGCACATCAGACAGTGAAGATGATCAAATTATCAATGCTGAAAACGAACCAAGTAGAGATCTACCAAGTAGAATCAGGAAGAACCATCCAAACTCTCAAATCATTGGTGAACAATATGAAGGAGTTCAAACTCGGAAGAAGAATTCCGTGAATTACAAAGAAATGGTGAAATTGGTATGTATGTCTTCCTTAAGTAATTCTTTGTCAACCACATGCTTTCTGTCAAACATTGAACCAAAAAACATCAAGGAATCTCTCAAAGATAATTTTTGGATTAATGATATGCATGAAGAGTTGAATTAATTTGTCAGAAATAATGTATGGGAATTGGTTCCACGCCCTAAAGAAAAAAATATTATAGGAACCAAATGGATTTTCAAAAATAAAACAGACGAATCAGGCAATGTTGTGAGAAATAAAGCTCGTCTTGTTGCTCGAGGATATACTTAGGTTGAAGGAGTTGATTTTGATGTAACATTTGCTCATGTAGCAAGGATTGAATTAATTCGTCTTTTGTGTGCCATTGCATGCTATGTTGGAATCACTTTACATCAAATAGATGTTAAAAGTGCTTTCTTGAATGGGTTTCTTAATGAAGAAGCATATGTTGAGCAGCCTTAAGGGGTTTGAATGTCATGAAAAACCATTGTATGTTTGAAGTTAAGAAAAGCTTTGTACGGTCTTAAACAAGCTCCAAGAGCTTGGTATGCTAGACTGACTGAATTCTTGCTTAAAATTAGTTTTTTTTAAGGGGACAAGTGGATAGAACTCTTTTCATAAAGAAAAATAAAAAATATATAACTGTTGCAAAAATATATCCACTCAAGGATTTTGTAGACTCAATATGTAGTACATTCGAGATGAGCATGGTTGGGGAGCTTAACTACTTTCTTGGTCTACAAATTAAGCAAGATAAGGATGAAATCTTTATTTCACAAAGCAAATATGCAAAATGACTAGTTAAATGCTTCGGGCTAGAGGATGCTAAACCCATGAAAACTCCCTTGGGATCCTCGGAAAAATTGAGCAGAGATGATGTTGGTGTTGATGTTGACTCCACCATGTATTGAGGAATGATTGGGAGTTTACTGTACTTAATAGCGAGTCGACCTGACATTATGTTCAGTGTCGGTGTGTGCGCAAGATATCAATCTCAGCCTAAGGAAACTCATCTTAAAACTGTTAAAAGAATTATCCAATATGTTGCAGGCACTGTTGGATTTGGTATAAGATATTGCAAAGACACTAACATTCGTCTTGTGGGGTTTAGTGATTCTGACTGGGCAGGTGATGTCGATGACAGAAAGAGCACCAACGATGGATATTTTTATTTTGGCAACAATTTGGTTTTATGGTCGAGTAAAAAATAAAATTGCATCTCTCTTTCAACGGCCGAATCAGAATATGTTACTGCAGTAAACTATTGTGCTCAACTCTTATGGTTGAATCAAATAGTACTTGATTATGGTATGACAAGTCCTTCACTAATATTGTTGTATGACAATGTTAGTGCCATTGAGATTTCAAAGAATCCAGTCCAACATTCTCGTACCAAACATATTGATATTCGACATCATTTCATCCGAGATCTTGTGGAAAGAGAAATCATCAAGGTGGAGTATATATCCACAGAGAATCAAGTTGCTCACATTTTTACTAAACCTTTAGATTTTAAGAGGTTTTCTTCCTTAAGAAAATCTCTTGGAATGTGTGTTGTCTAGATGATGTTTGAGTCCCTGATGTTGAAGTGTGTTAATTATCTCAACAACAAGCTTATTCATTTTTTTTCTTCTTTCTAGATTTGTAATTTCTCCTTCGAGATTATCAAACATTTGTCTGATTGTTATGTTTATATTTTGTGAATAAATTTATGAAAATTTGTTCATGTATTTCAGTCAACAGTATTGTTGATATTTGATCGAATGAGATATTTATTTAAAATATAAAAAAATTATATATATAATATTAAAAATAAAATACAATTTTCAGATGTGATTATAAGTAGATATCTGTATCAAAATATTTTGGTGATATGATAAGTGGGTCATTAGGATACCCCTTTCTCATATTTCTTTTTCAAAATTTTGGCTTCATTCGCTTTCTCTCTCTCTCTCTCACTATCGATTCACCTTCATCTTTCTCTCTCTCCCTCTGAATTTTTTTTTCATCCATGGCTGATCCTAACCCCTACCAAGCCATGATGATGATGCTTAAAAAGATGATGTAGATGTCACAAGTAACTCCATCTTCTGCATCGACTCCAACACCTACAGTAAACCCCTCTCCTTCATCTACATCAACTCCTACTCCCACCATCACAACTTCTGCTGTTCCTACCTCCACACCAGCCGACGCCATACTGGCCGACGACAGTGCCTAACCTGATCTCACTGTTCCCCCAGGAACATAGATTCTAAACCCTAAGCCGCTCAAAGTGTGCGTCCTTGGAGACCCTGAAACCCAATCGACCCTGATTTGGCGTCTCATAACCAAGCCCTCTCTCGTTCAGCGGGCAAACCCTCTCCGATTAAGAAGTCAAAATGACTTCACATCGATTCCTCTGTGAAATCCGAATGGGCGCCCTCTAAGAAGGCCAAGCAACAAGGTTCCAAGGGGACTGCTCGTTCTCTTCGTGATGAATCGGATTCCTTTGAAGAACAACCTTCTTCTCCAAAAGAAGCTGACCCCATTACTGTTGATGCTGAGCAGGATGTTGCTCCCACTACTGTCTCTGCTGACTCTGTCACTACGGTTGACATTGATTCAAACTCCCCCCTTGATGTATCTTCTGCCTACAGTAAGACTTTCTATTCTGAAGATGCTAAGAAATCTTATCAACTTGTTGTTAAGAGATCTTTTAGGGTTGAGAAAATGATAGATGTTCTAAGTTTTAAAAAGCATGGGATGGATGTTTTTCTTAAGGAGAGGGGGTTGTAGAAGTATGTAACCTCTTTGATGTCTTATGATCCTGATGTTATCTATGAGTTCTATGCTAACATCATTCCAGATATGGGGGATCCTCATAAATTGTGTTTTGGAATTGTCTATGTTAGGGATAAAATTTATAAGTTTTCTCCTAACTTGATTAATTCGTTCCTTAGCCTTGGTAATGAGGACACAATTGTCTCCTTGGATTTGATTGATGATATGGTGAATGTTATAACTGGTGGGCTGATTACAAAATGGATGAACAAAGTATCAACATCCAAGTTAACTTTCTTCTACACAGTGCTTCACAAGCTGACTGTGTGTAATTGGTTACCCACATCTAATGCCTCGGTTTTCACAGTTGAGCAGGCTATTCTCCTATATAAGCTTGGAACTAATCTTCCTTTCAATCTTGGTGCATATGTGTCCGATGCTACTATGAAAGCTGCATCAAAGTCCAGCTCCTCCAACATACTTCATTTCCCTTACTTAATCTTTACGCTACTTAAAAGTCAAGGTCTGAAGGAAAGTAAGAAGAAGTTGGTTATTGAGCAGGCCACAATTTCCATTATGAAGCCCAAGATGAATGATGATAGGATCATTGATCTCTCTTACCACTCTGCCGCTGCCATTCCCGAGCATGTATCTTCTGAAGCTACACCTGTCTCTTCTCAATCTGATGTTTCTCATGATACTGCCTCTACTCCCAGCATCCCAATTGTGATGTTGCCTCTGGAGTCTCTGCAACAACATATTGCCAATCTTAATATGGCAATACATCATCTCTCAACCATGCGTGAATCTTTCCTCACTCTCCTTTCTACACAAAAAAGGGAGTAACTGATGATGATGCTGGAGATGCTGAAGATGCTGGAGAAGCTGGCACTGAAGCTACTAGAGAGGCTGGCACTAAAGCTGCTGTTGCTTTTTCAGCAAAGAAAAAGAGTGTGGCCAAGGAGAAGAGGAAGTTGATTTGAAGTTTTTTTTATAAACAATGTTTTGTTATGTGTTAGACACATTTAATTTTAAGATGCTTAGTGCATCTTTGTTTTTTTGGTTGTCCTAGACACAAATTTTTAAGATACTCGGTGCATCTTTATTTTAATTTTTTGTTTTGTGCTGGACACAACTTAATCGTATTTTAGTATTTTGATATGTTGTGTGAATACCTTAATTGTTGTGTGTTGAGGTTGAATACCTTAATTATTGTGTGTTGATGTTTATTAGTTGTGGGATTGAAATTTCATCAACATTTTATATATAAGGGATAATTACCCACGTTTTTGGAAATGACTTAAGGGGGAGCAATCCTTAAGGGGAAGATTGTGATCTTCATAATTTTTTTCCCTTTCTATTTTTTTTCCCGCTGCGTCTCTAACTGTAAATATTGAGTTGTGTGTTTTGTGCAAAAAGGCTAAGATTAATGGGGAGATTATGAGGAGGTGTATGGCATCGAGTTGAATGTTCTAGTTGATGTCATATTGAACTCCTACAATATTATTCAAGACACTCAATAATAATCTTATCCTTTTCTTTTTAAATAAATTTTTCCATTTAATTTGATGTAATTATTTTGCGTATCTTAGATCATATATATATCCATGAAAATCATATTCAAAACAATGGATATATGTTACTAAGATATTATTTTTTTAATTGATTTGAATTAGTAAAAGTTTATCCCTATTTTTTAGGAAGCATGCTATCTCTATTTTTTTTCTCTTTCTAACCATTTTATTTTCAGTAAATTCGTGCTGAATTAATTAAGGAAAATGGTGAAGAACGTGGGTTATTACTTTGCCACAACAAGAGCGGTTATCTCCAATTCAAAATTTGAAAGGTGGCGGTTTTCTCAATCCACGACCGAAGAAGACGACATGACATGGAACCGATTCAAGTGAAGATTGTTTTAAGAAGCATACTTCACAATTGAAGAGGTTATTCGAGTAGAGAAGATATCACCGTTATGTGTGAGAAAATCAAGAACTCGAATCAAAAAATTTAGCAACTAGATTACTAGTTATTGTATCTTCATCTTTTTATGTTTCTATTGTTCAACCGATTCATGAGAAAAAGATTATTCAAGTTAGATTAGATACAAGATATCTAAGGATAGGAATTGTTGCTGGATTGTGATCAAACTACCTGGTAAGTTAGTTTGAATTTTGAATTCTATTTAGTTGTAAACTAAATTAGAATTTGTGTAATTTTGTTGATGTGTCGTGAGTATTGGTTCAGACATTGTCAATTTTCTATTGTTTTATTACTTGTGAAAGTATAATTTCACCCTATGGCAATCACATACCGAAGGTGTGTGATTTAAAATTATCCTTGTTGTGCAATCTTGTGTTCTTGTTACTTCGAATTGTTAAGATAGTGGTAGCACTATCTAAAACACTGAGTTTGACGTTACAAGGTTGTTTTCTTTTTCAGTGTTTTGGATAACAAATTCTAACAATATATATATATATATATATATATATATATATATATCATATTGTTTATTAGCAAATGAGCGGAGCCATAAGTATGTGTGTGTGTGTGTGTGTGTATATATATATATATATATATATATATTGAAGATGTTTCAATACAAAAAACACATTTGATAGCTACAAGCTGGTAAAAGACATATCCTGATCAAACATATTAAAACTCATCTCATTTTCTCTTGTAAATTAAACAAGCCATACATGGTGGATCGATATATATGAGACAGAGCAAGATCAGAAAGTATATATCATATACAAAGCATGTAGTATAAAAGGTAGCTGGGTTTTCTAAATATAGTGAATTCATAAGCAAACACAAATATAAAATTCAATAAGAAAATATTAATCATACCTGCAAATAGCAGGCAATTCCTCAGGATTCAGAAAATTAGAGCCGGAATTGAATGAAATGGTCAATGTATCCCTCCAGTTAGCAGTTCTTGATATGAACAGATCATAACTGCTGATATAGCTCACAATTTTCTTGCTATCCCTCGTATAATACTTCTTCTTCTCATCAACACCTTGCTCGTGGAAATCGCGAACTCCCTTAATCATTCCATCAAGCACGGATAGAGGAATCCCGTGATTCACCACCTGAAAAAATCCCCATGTTTCAGAAGCATTTCTTACTTGTTCAACAATCTGCTTCCGCCTCTCGTCGTTGGTGACGTTGCTCAGATCAATCACAGGAACTTGAACATGAGCCTTTTGGTGTTTCAACTCCTCAGCCAGCTCCTCAGATGGCCTCACAAAAATGTTGGGAAGTTTGAGCAATCCTGTATCACTCAGGCCTTGCACACCGGCTTTTGTTTCATCGAAAGCTTTCAGCACTTGCATTCGATCAATATTAGCTGATGAATCGATTGCTTCTGCCATTTTTTTTTGTATACTAATATTTTGGGTTTGATATGAAAAATGATTGTGTATTGTTGTTATCTGTTAAAACTTAAAACAAACAGTATATACTTGTATAGAAGATGGCCACAATTTGTGGGGACAGCGTTGCCTTTAAATTATTTTCATGCTTCACTTTCTGACAATCTTATCACACTAGAAGAGGCTTGGAAATATTGACTTAATCTACACCACAAGTCCACAACCCACTTCCCACATTGTTTTTGCTTTTATGAGCTTATCACATGTCTAAATTGAACTCAATTTGTTCGTTATTTTGCCTTTATAAATGAGTTTATCACATGTCTAAATTGAACTCAATTAATTTGTTGTTGATTGTTACACATACCATGAGAAAATTTTAATTTTGGTCCCACAGGACATGTCTGAGCCCTTTTTTTTTTTATCTCAATACTATTATTTTTGGTCCCATAGCAAGTGAAGTATCGTTTTTAGTCATATCATGACGTTTTTTCCGTTAAAATTACTTTCGATTTTGGTCCCATTTTACTATCAATTTTAATCCAAAAAAAATTATCAGAATATCTTCAGCAGTTTTTGGAGTAAAAAAGGGAACAATTTTGCTATTGTTTTCTCTCAAATGAGTGTACAGCCAGGAAGCGATGAAAGATGTTGGTTTAGTAGCATAATAAAAAAGGAAGAGAAGGGAACCTATGATGAACATCACACCATAAATTGCGTGAACTCAAGGAATACAGTAGCAGGCATCTGCACTTAAGAAGATAGCCAGGAAACAGTAACTCATTCTAGCGAGCATAACATTTTATTTAAGATAATAAGAAAGATAATCTCCTCTAAATAGTAGAGGAACATCAACCTTTAACCACTGCATCGATCTATGCTTGGATGAAGATGGAGCTGACATGTATCAAGAAAGACTAGAGCAGTGCACAACCCAAGATCCAACCAATGCTGTAGAAACTACATAACATTATCCGAATGAATCGTATGTCTAAGTTTATGTAATCTAACTCGCATTCCGCTACTTAGAGGCCATTACTTTTTCTGTGGTAACAATTGATGGCTCTAAAGTATCCATGAATGTAGACATTCTTATTTTTCACATAAGCAACTAGCGCTGCATCTTCAGTCACCTGATTTATTCATCAACAAATCAAATTAGCAGGCAATATTACTAATCTAAAGTCTAAACCACAGAAGACCACCATTAAAGAAGGAAAAGACCAAAACTATCAATATTATGGACACAGAATACACACCAAGCTGTAGAACACCATCAGGAATTACAGATAGAAGCAATCTTGTCTGCATAAACGTCATGATATGTCTGGCTCAAAGGTTCTACTCCATTTTTTTTTTCTTGAATAACTAATAGTCTAATAGTAGTTAAATCACAAAATGCAATATCACAGACACAACAAAACATATTTTATTCCCAAAAACTAATACTTATCAAAACAACAAATTCTAAACGAAACCAAATCCAAAACGAGTACAAAGCAGGACAAACAAGACGTGAAGCAAGCGTAAATTAATCATAAAATCAAGCATTTTGTCCTCATGAAATATCAAAAAATGGAAATTGATAAGGAAATGCTAGCAAGTGTAGAAAAAATCACCATTCAAATTGACTGAAATTAGGGCTTTCACGATTTGTTTGAATTGGGGGAAATTAGGGCTTTCACGATTTGAGTTCTCTTTTGGACTCTACACATTACCGGAATCGGTGGCTGTTGGATTGTTCCAATTGGATGGCGGCGGTGGAGGAATCGAGCAATTTGCTCATGATCGATGAAGCATACGAGTTCTCGGCGCCATGATTTCATGTATGAGGAGACTGTTGAGGATGTTCGTAAGGCGGAGCTCTGGTTCGACAACGCTCGCGCTTGTGCCCCTTCTCGTACGCCCGCTTCCCCTCATTTCCCAATTTCCTTTCTTCTTTTTTTGGTAATTGAAATTCAGAGATTGAGAATTTATTGGAGTTTCTCGAAATTGATGTCGATTCTCGGATCTGGCATTCGGGTGATTGAGTCTGGGGATGTTTCTTCTAGGAATTGAGATTGTGTTCTAAAATTAGGAATTTTCGATGATCATGGAGCTCTTGATGGTTAAAAATCAAATATTATAGATAATATTTTTATTGATTTTTATATATTTATTTAGTTTTGAAATCAGATCAAATCTAAAATTAAATAAAATATTTAAATAATAAAGATATTATTATATAATAAACATTAAAAGTCTTTAACAACAAATAAATATCTATCAATTTCCAACAGTCAATGAGATGGTGCCACATCAGCTCTAGATCTCTCTCCCTACAACTATAAATAGGGGTCTCCATATCAGTTGAAAATCACACCGGAAGTCAAAATTGAAAAGCTCAAGAAGTTGGAGAAAAATCTCTACGAAGTTCTCTCCAACACTCAAGCCGTTCTCCGCCGGAGTCATCTCAAATCCAGCGTCCGATTCGGAATCAAGGTTCTGAAACCCTCCAGACGACGTTATAAAGTTCCAATATCCAACGTGTTCTAGCAAGATTCAAGTCGTTCTTCGTCAGAATCACCTCAAATCCAACGTTCAATTCTGAATCAAGGTCGTCGGCCCCCGGTTAACGTTATCAAGTCTAAATACTAAGTCAAAGAAGATCGAGGATACAAATCTTCCCCGAAAACTTCGAAGACCAAATTCAAATACCAAGTCAAAGAAGATCGATGATACAAATATTCCCCAAAAGCTTCGAAGACCATTTGAAGATCAAGTTTTAAAGAGAAGAATCAGAGGAAAAATAGAGATTTGATCCATGAAATTACATTTTGATCCAAAAATCATCTGAATTGTACACTATTTTGTGTTTTACCAAATTAAATACAAAATTTGTGTTACAAATTTTGGCACGCCCGATCGGACCATCTCCACCTTTCATCTCTTCTCTTCATCGAATTCCCCAGGCATCAAGATGTCTACAATTTTGGAAGAGCAAATTGCAAATTTGACGAAACTTGCTGAAGGGCTTGCCAAACGGATACAAGAACGGGACACTCAAATCTTGAAGCTGAACGAAAAAATGATTGTTGATTTTGGTGGCAAGCAAGCAGATGAAGACAATGAAGCTGAGATATCTGTAAAGCTACGTGCCAACAACAATGAAAAATCTACAGCCAAAGAAATTGAAATCTCGTCCGATGGCTCAATACAAGTTGATCAACTCAAAGATTTCATACTGGAGACAATCAAAGACAAGTCTGGAGAGAGCCATAAATCACTCTGGACTTACAACAAGCCATATATTCCAATAATTGACAACTTAAAGATGCCAGATGGCTACCAGCCGCTAAAATTTCAACAATTTGATGGCAAAGAAAATCTAATACAACACGTGGGGGCAACTGGAGAAAGAATTCCTTAACCGCTTCTACAGTACTCGAAGGACGGTTAGCTTGGTTGAACTAATAAATACAAACCAACAAAAAGAAGAGTCCGTCATCGACTACATCAACCGTTGGAGAAACTTGAGCCTGCATTGCAAAGATCAATTATCAGAAACTTCAGCAATTGAAATGTGCATCCAAGGCATGTGTTGGGGTCTTCGATATATCTTGAAAGGTATTCAACCAAACACCTTTGAGGAACTAGCCACTAGAGCTCATGATATGGAGTTAAGCATGGTCGCAAATGAAGTTGAAGGACTATCAATGCAAGAGCCTAAGAGCTTTGAAGAAGAGCAAGAAACAAATGATGGGGGCAAACCTTTTGAGGAAACTCCAAGTGAAGAAGAAGAAGATGATGATGAAGATGAAGAAACGGCTACAAATCTCATCATATGCCCATTCAAGTTCTCTAATAAATATTTCAATCCATGAAAATAAAGTACAAATGCTCCTCAATAAGAGCCTAAACTATCTTCCAAAGCTCCTTGATAAGAGCCAAAACTATCTAAAGTCTTCAAAATGGCAATGCTCCTTGATAAGAGCTTAAACTATCTTCCAATGCTCTTTGATAAGAGCCAAAACTATCTTCCAAAGCTCCTTGATAAGAGCCAAAACTATCTAAACTCTTCAAGAAATACCAAGACTCCTTGACACAAGTATAAAATGTCTAAAAAGTCAAATTCAAATCTAAGACTCCTTGACACGAGTATAAAATGTCTACAAAGTCAAATTCAAATCCAAGACTCATTGACACGAGTATAAAAGGTCTACATATTCAAATTCAAGACTCCTTGATATGAGTATAAAATGTCTACAAATTCAGATCTAAGACTCCTTGACACGAGTATAAAATGTCTACAAATCTAAATTCAAATCCAAGTACTCACGGACACGAGTATAAAAAGTCTACAAAGTCCAAATTCAAGTTGAGGCTCCCTGATATGAGCATAAACTATCCAAGTTCAAGAACTCCTTAATACGAGTATAAACTATCTACTAAATTCAAGTTCAAGACTCCTTAATACGAGTTTAACTCTAATCAGTTTTCGAGACTCATTCATTTCAAACGACAAGTCTTCCATGAACAAGTCTCAATGGGGCATTTGTAGATGGTGAAAAATCAAATATTATATATAATATTTTTATTGATTTTTATATATTTATTTAGTTTTAGAATCATATCAAATCCAAAATTAAATAAAATATTTAAATAATAAAGATATTATTATATGATAAACATCAAAAGTCTTTGGCAACAAATAAATGTCTTTCAAAAGATGTGTATCAATTTTCAACAGCCAATGAGATAGTGCCACATCAGCTCTAGATCTCTCTCCCTACAACTATAAATAGGGGTCTCCATATCAGTTGAAAATCACACCGGGAGTCAAAATTGAAGAGCTTAAGAAGTTGGAGAAAAATTCTCTACGAAGTTCTCTCCAACATTCAAGCCGTTCTCCGTCATAGTCATCTCAAATCCAGCATCTGATCCGGAATCAAGGTTCTGAAACCCTCCAGATGATGTTATAAAGTCCCAATATCCAAGGTGTTCTAGCAAGATTCAAGTCGTTCTTCGTCAGAATCACCTCAAATCCAACGTTCAATCCAGAATCAAGGTCGTCGGCCCCCGGTTAACGTTATCAAGTCCAAATACCAAGTCAAAGAAGATCGAGAATACAAATCTTCCCCGAAAACTTCAAAGACCAAATCCAAATACCAAGTCAAAGAAGATCGAGGATACAAATATTCCCCAAAAGCTTCAAAGACCATTTGAAAATCAAGTTTTAAAGAGAAGAATCAGAGGAAAAATAGAGATTTGATCCATGTACTTACATTTTGATTCGAAAGTCATCTGAATTGTATATTATTTTATGTTTTTACCAAATTAAATACAAAATCTTATGTTACAGGAGCTAAAACGATCCAGGTGAGTCGATATGGCCGTTAATTTCTTAAATGACATTCATTTTAAAATTGTGGGACAAAAAATCACGGGTGAAATGTTTATTTAGATTAAAGTAAATAACAAGTGGGAAAAAACAACAAGATTTAAAAAGCAGTAGTTATGCAGGCAATCCCTGTTACTTTATGTAACATTCAATACCCGGGTCCACAGAATCTGAAATTTAACAGAATTTTGTACTTATTTCTGCAAAAAGGAACTGCCAAAAAAAGAATATTAACTGAGTCTTATTTTGAATTAAAACCGGCCAACCGCCCCCTCCTTCATTTATCTTCACAAACCATATTCTCTCTCTACATTGTATATCGCTCTCTCTCTCTCTCTCTCTCTCTCTCTTCAAACCTCTCAAAAGACAACGCCGCTGCCACCTCTCTCTCTCTTCAAACATCGGCAACGTTTTCTTCCCAAATAGGTGTAATCGTTGCGTTTTATTAATTGTTCATTAGATTTAATTGTTTGATTTAATCCTGGCCGCCGGCAACGTCTTCTTCTCGGAAATATTCATGGTTTGTTGAACTGAATTTAGTCGTTGCTCGTTAAAATCAATCGTGAAAAATATTATGCTAATAGTGGCTGTTGAAATTAATCGTGGATTAGGTATTGTTAGTCGCGACTTATTGTTTTAATTACCGTGGCCCTATTTAAAATAATCTTGGAGTATGATTTAGTAATCGCAGCTTGTTTAAAGCAATCGAGGAAAATATTATGTTAATCGCAGCCCAATTTTTTAATCGATGCTTACGATATGTTAGACGTTTATTCATATATTAATCGATGCTTAGGTTATGTTAATTATGGTTTCTGTTATGTTAAGCGTGGCTAAGCATGTTATTAGTAGGGACAAATGTTAATCGAGGCTTAAAAAAATAATCGAGGACATTAAAAAATAATCGAGGAAATTTAGAAAATAATTGAGGAAATTAAAAAAATAATTGAGGCTAACTATTTAAAACTAATTGAGGAAATTAAAATTAATCGAAGATTTTTAACTTCCTCGATTAATTTTTTAATTTTCTCGATTAATTTTTTATTTCCTCAATTGATTTTTAACTTTCCTCGATTAAAACATTGACAAGAATTAAAAATTATATGAAATATTAAAAGTATTTATTTAAATCTAATTTTGTAAATCTTGTCAGATTGACTGGATCAGATAGCCGCTGCAGCACCTGAGGCTTTCGATGGTAGTCTATGCCATACCGAGGATACTTGACACGATCAGAGAGACACTGCATTCGATAGGTGGTGATGAGCCCCTGCAGTCGTTCAGATCCAGATGTTTCAGATATTTTCTGGACTACAGGGTCGGCGACATTCAGAGGAAGGCGATTCACGCTTTAATGAGTCGTGAGGTACGCGTGTCCGATCGTGCACTGGAGGGATGTGAGGCCTGGTTTCACATTCATCGCTCCCAGCTGCGATTTGGTCCGATCAAGTACAACCTGGTGTCAGGTTTACGTTTTGGCAGCTCGAGCTTCGATCTGAATGCCGAGCTGCAGGTTGTTCCGCAGAGATCCATCTTTCATCGCCTACTACAAGGGAAGCGCACGACCATGAAGGAGTTGGAGGATCGGTTCAAGACGCAGGTGATGGCCAGAGATGCTCCGGATTATGTGAAGGTTGCGAACATATTGTTCGCATACATGATGATCTTGTGCCTGGATTAGAAATGAGAAGTGGATCCATGGGTGTGAGCATTGGTGGAGGATGCAGAGAGGTGGAATTCATTTCCATGGGGAGCGTACTCTTACCAGATGCTGATGCACTTCATCAGCATCCTCCCCTGCAGGTGAGAAGCTATAGGCGGGAAAGGCCAAGGGCAATATCATTTCTACGGGCCGATCTGGGCACTTCAGGTATTTAGTTTTAATTTTGTTGTTCTAAATTAGTGATGCATTGTTAGAGTATAACCAATCAGTTCGTATATTTTGTAGATATGGGCTTGTGAGGTGATACCTGACTTGGCTCGCGAGATTAGTGTGCATACTGGACAGCTCACTCTTCCTCGAGCTTTGAGGTGGACACCCGGTCACCTTACCACTGATCCGAGGACCTTATTATAGGGATCGGTGCATTTTTTATTTTCTTTCATAATTTAGAATATGAAATTTATATTTTTTTTTAGTTAATCTTAAGGATATTATTAATATCATGCAGTTACGGGTAGTGTCGTTTGTACCATCTCCAGAGGATATGACGACTCCATATTTCAGGAGCATGCAGCTACAGGCCGGTGACAGAGCGTGCTATTTGTTCCCACTCAATCGACGAACAAGAAGAAGTTGCTGGCAAATGCAGTATCTTGTTGTTCCAGTTCAGCAGTGGATGCTGTGGGGCCATCAGCCCTGGGCACTACATCGGCCCGGACACCACAGAAGGGTCAACCTTCAAGCCGGGTATTTCGAGAAAATTTGAGCCAGGCATTGAGGGACCAGCTAGACCCAGATTATATCCCTGGTCTCCGGGCCCCACTGAAGAGGCCACAGAGCACACTGCAGATCTGGTTGATCGAGAGAGCCCCTCTCGAGCATGGGGAAGAAAGCGTTCGATGAGGGATCGATCTCAGAGCAGTGGAGAGCCCTTAGAGAGTTTTCTACAGAGGGTTGTGGATACTGTGATGCCCCGTGTCCGGAAGCTTATGGATCGGGCTATGATGCCCCGTGTCCAGGAGTATGTGGACCGGGCTATTGCTCAGGCATTAGCAGGTCTGAGGCGGAGCCCTCGGAGATCACCCACTCCACTTCCCCAGTCTGCTCGATCACTGACACCACCTATCTGGTGTGCCCGATCACCCACCCCACCTCCCCAGAGTGCTCTACAGCCCACTGTAGTGCAGGAGGGTACTAGCACTTCGGCTTCACGCCCTGCTGGATTTAGCTCGACTTATTGATGATAGCATTCTCGAGTGAGCCTACTCACAATTCAGACTTCTGGGTCCGGGTTCGAATTTTCAACTCCAGCTCAACGGTCTGAGCTTATGGCAGAAGTGGTTTAACGAACTTGAGGATCCGAGTAAGGAGATGCGTGAGGTTCACATTAGCTACTTCTTAAGTACGGTGTGTCGACGACTACAGAGGGACATTAGTTGTCCAACAGTGGTGGCTAATACTGGCCTATATGTGAGTTCAGATGCATATTCTCGCTTTTTTTGCAAAACATTGTTATTTAGTCTTTTTTTAAACCCTAATTAATCATAATTCATTTTTTTGCAGGAGGCACTCGTTGGAGCTGTTGGGGTTTTTCGAATTAAACCACCGCAGGATCATTTGGTTGTTCATTAATCCGTGTTCATGCAAATCATAATTTTATGTCACATGCATGTTTATCACAGTCTAACAGAAAAAACATGTATAGCAGATTTGATTTTAATAAAGCGGAAACATAGAAACGAATCTATTTACAAATCGATAGACGGTCTGAGGACAAGATTAAAGATCTAATCTTGTTGTTGAATGAACAATGTAATTGGCGCCACCTAGCCTCAAAATTCGACCACCACAAATTCTACTCCAGGATCTTCTGTTGTATTCCTAGACTGTATCTAGATTCAGAGTGGGCTGAAATCTACTAGATAGGATTATGGAATCTATGGATAACTTTGAGAGACTAAAGATAGGCTGATTATTATGCTCCAATTTTCGCCCCCCCTTCCCCTGTTTATAGGGAGGTGGGCAAAAATTACATGTCCAAACCCTACTGGGTTTGGGCCTCTATCTCAAGTTCAATATCCAGTCCACTATCAGTCAATTGGACTACAACAGGGATCTAGAAGAATATTAAATTGGCCCACTAATTTATTTAATATCTAATATCCAATCAAATTAGGATATAATTAAATAAATTAAGTTTTACTTTTATTCCACTAAAGAAGTAAAACTGACCTACCAATTTAATACATATTTACGAATATGCTTTCTCCTTTAGTCCATCCATTCCCCGTGTTTAAGATATAATGTTCATTAATTAATTATGTCAGCCTCTGATAGCTATAATTAATTAACATCTAAAACCTTGAGTAGTACCACACAAGCTTTACTCATGTACGGAATAAATTCCACCTGCAGGGTTTCAACATGAACTTGTGTTTCCTCAAGAGAACATCATCAACCTGGCGCACCAGGACACGGTGCTCATGCATACTGCTCGAGACATCATGTATACATTGTTATTACCTAAGATATCGAGTTTGATCTACGAAAAGATCTCACTCATTGATAAATCAAAGTAATAAACAACGCACATATATGTTCGCCAATATCACATGAGTTCAGAACCCGAACTATGTGGATCTCTATTCTCTCAGTAACTGGGTCAAAGACAGAGAATAGTATCCTATCGTGATCCTCCTCAATACACTAATGAGTGTACTAAAATAATCAGTTAGTCAAGATAAACTAACTTATCAGATTATTCTACGGTGTACCGATGGTGTGTTCAGGACCATCTAAGCCGTGAGCTCTTTAATATTTTACAAGCTTCTAATGATATGATCTTACCATGTGACTCCCCACACCATATCATCTACAATGTAAGTATATGGAACATTGCATAAAATAATTATAGAACATAATCTAAATGCAAACAGTGACTGCAATAACTTTCATTTCATATCATCATATCATCAAAAAAGTATACAAAGACAAGTCTTCTAGTATACAAAACTAACAATCTCCAACTTATACTTGAGGCATGTCTTTCAAGTATAATAACCAACTGGCTAACTCTTCAATCAAAGCTATCAACTCAAACTGCGCCACCAGGTCTGCATCTCACTCCAATTTTCTCCACGTGACCATCAAAGGTCTTAGCCGGTAGGCTCTTCGTGAATGGATCAGCCAGGTTGTCCTCTGATGCAATCTTGACCACCGCCATGTCTCCTCTCTTAATGATTTCTCGTATAAGATGGTACTTTCTCTCTATGTGTTTACTTACCTTCTGGGCTCTGGGTTCCTTCGAATTTGCCACTGCACTAGAATTATCACAATATATCGTGGTAGTCTTAGGCAAATCAGAAACCACGCCCAAGCCCACTAGGAACCCACGGAGCTAGACAGCCTCTTTTGCAGCCTCAGAGGCAGCTACATACTTGGCTTTCATGGTGGAATCCACAATGCATTTCTGCTTAATGCTCTTCTATGTGATGGCTCCACCTCCTAATGTAAACACATAGCCCAAGGTAGACTTACTCTGATCTTTGTCGGATTGAAAATCTGAGTCCGTGTAACCTAAAGGCACTAGACTATCAGAGCGGAAAACCAACATGTAATCCTGAGTCCTTTTAAGGTACTTGAGAATTTTTTGACCGTAGTCCAGTGACCTTGTCCAGGGTTAGACTGATATATGCTTACCATGCCAACGACATAGCATATATCAGGCCTAGTGCATAGCATAGCATACATCAAACTTCCCACATACGAAGCATATGGTACTTTTTTTTTCCTCTATCTCAGACAATGTTTGGGGACACATTTCTTTGGATAGATAAATTCCATGTCTGTAAGGTATAAAACCTTTCTTGGAATCTTGCATGCCAAATCTAGCTAGCACCGTATCGATATAAGTCATCTGGGACAGATATAACATCCTTTTCTAGTGATCTCGAATGATCTTGATGCCAAGGACATGTCCGACTTCACCCAGATCCTTCATATCGAACTGCTCAGACAGCCACACCCTAATGTTCGACAACGCCTTCTTACTGTTTCCAATAAGCAAGATGTCATTAACACAAAGTACAAGGAATGTCACCACATTTCCATCACATTTCTTATACACACAGCTCTCATCCGGACTTTGCACGAATCCATATGACTGGATAACCTCGTCAAATCGGATGTTCCAAGATCTTGATGTCTGTTTAAGTCCATAAATGGATCTCTTAAGCTTACACACCAAGTGCTCTTGGCCCTTAGCAATGAATCCCTCTGGTTGTTTCATGTGGATGTTCTCTTCAAGACTTCCATTTAGGATAGCTGTCTTGACATCTATCTGCCAGATCTCATAATCCAAATGAGCGGCAATAGACAAGAGAATCCGGATTGACGTAAGCATGGCTACCGGTAAAAAGGTTTCCTCATAATCGATCCCTTCTTTCTGAGTATACCCTTTTGTCACCAATCTTGCCTTGAAGGTTTCAACCTTCCCGTCAGATCCTCTCTTGCGCTTGTAGACCCACTTACAGCCAATGGATTTTACCCCATCTTATGGTTCTACAAGATCCCAGACTTGATTACGATCCATAGATTCAATCTCAGACTCCATTGCAGTTTTCCAAGAATCCGCATCTTTATCATTTTATGTCATGTTTGCATGTTCGATAATAGGTTAAAATGAAACCTCAAACATACATAACTAAGTGGGAGAGATTCATACAAAAGTATGTAGAAATCTCATACGGTCTCCATTAAAATCTAGTTTAATTGAGAAGTGATGGGCATGCGCGTTGACATCGGTCTTCCTCCATATCGGATGTGTCATATCAAAGATTTCTCTAGAAATTAAATCTCCTAAATGGATAGTTGTAGAACACTATTAGAACTAACTGACTCCTCCATCTGGAGTGGTTAAATTCGAATAGTGCTCTTGGTGTAAAGATAATGGTGTGCACACTTAGATGTAATTTATTGATAAACGTCCACATGATCGTGGCTTATCAGTTAGATGATTACATGACCGTGTTTATAATCCGGATATTAATTTGCTTGTTGTAAGAAAACTCAATTGGAGGCAAATTAAAGGTTTAACCTATTTAAAAATGGATTTTATAAATGTCCACACTATCGTGGCTTATGAAAGACGTTTTTAAAGTGTCGGTGGAAAAGTATATAATTTATGAGGTTTTTGATTATATACTGTTTATCCTAAACGTGTTTCGTGACTGTAATGCATGTTTTTTTCAGTTATTTCATAATCATCAATGGCACTCTTCAATCTGTCCTCAATCCTCAAAGAAAACAAACTTGTCGATGAAAACTACAATGACTGGCTTTGTAACCTTAACTTAGTTCTTGTTGCTGAGGGACACAAGTTCGTACTTGAAGAGGTTTGTCCTCATACGCCATATGAGGGTTCTGACGAAGCCCAAAAGGTTGCATATGATAAGTAGATTAGGTCTAATGAGATTGCGCGCTGTTACATCTTGACATCTATGTCAAGTGTGTTGCAACATCAGCATGAGCCTATGAAAACCGCTTATGATATCATGTATAATCTTAGGCAGCTATTCGGTCATCAGAACCGCTCGGCACGCCATTTGGCCATGAAGAAACTAATGGATGCGAGAATGTCTGACTCCACACCTGTTAGGGATCACGTTCTCATGATGATGGGATATTTATATGAGATCAAGACCTTGGGTGGAGAGCTAGATGGCGATTCTCAAATCGACATTGTTCTTCATAGCTTGTCATCTAAGTTTGAGCAGTTCAGGCTGAATTTTAACATGATTAAAAGGGATGTCAGCCTGACTGAACTGCTCATAGATCTTTAGGCGGCTGAATTGCTCCAAAAGAGCAATCCTGAGGCCCATATAGCTGAAAAATGAGCATCTTCTTCTGGTGGAAAAAGGAAGAAGAGAAACACACCTAAGAAGGCTGCAGATGAGATGCCTAAGGTGAAGAAGCCAAAGGCAAAGATTCCTCTCGATGAGTTCAAGTCGAAGATTAAGTGCTTCAAGTGCGGCCAACCAGGTCACTGGAAGGCGGCGTGTCCTAACAAGAAGAAGAAGAGAGGTACATCTCACACTCTGGTTGTGGAAACATGTTTAGTAACTTGTTCTACCCAGTCATGGGTAGTAGATACTGGAGCTACTGATCATGTTTGCATGTCTTTACAGGGGTTTCTGGTAAAAAGATAGCTGAGTGAGGACGAGATCACCGTCTACATGGGCAATGCTACAAGAGTGGCGGCTGTTGCAGTGGGAGATGTTGTTTTACCTTTCAGTAGTGATAGAACTTTGGTTTTGAAAGATTGTCTTTATGTGCCTGGTTTTAGGCAAAACATGATTTCAGTTTCTAAATTGATTATGGATGGATATTCTGTTTCTTTTGATAACAAAGTAGTTATCTTTAGTGGTAAACATTTTATCTGTTCTGGCACATTGGATGGACACTTATGCTTTCTTAAACTAATTGAAACACTACGCAAAGACAACTGTTGAATACATCGATCATAAACCCTAACAAGAGAAAAGAACCTTCGGAATTGAATCAAACCTATCTTTGGCATCTAATGCTAGGTCATATTAACCTTAAGAGGATACAAAGGCTTGTAAATGATGGACCATTGTCTTATTTAGTACTCGATTCGTTTCCTTTGTGTGAATCCTGTTTGGAAGGTAAAATGACCAAGCGTCATTTCCAGTCAAAAGGAAATAGATTCGAAGGGTTATTAGATTTGTTTCACTCTGACCTGTGCGGCCCTATGTCAGTTCAAGCTTGAGGAGGGTTCGAGTATTTCATCACTCTCATTGATGATTACTCTAGATATGGTTATATCTACTTGTTACGTCGCAAGTCTGAATGCTTTGAGAAATTCAAAGATTTTAAGGCGGAAGCGGAGAAGCGAACAGACAGAAGTATCAAGTCACTACGTTCTGATCATGGTGAAGAGTATCTCTCAAGCGAATTTAGGGATTACATGGCAGAGAATGGGATTAAATCCCATTTGACTGCGTCTGGAACGCCACAGCAGAATGGCGTGGCGGAAAGAAGGAATCGTACACTGTTAGAGATGGTTAGATCGATAGCCTCTCCCAGACCAATGAATCTATCAGGTTGGTGTACAACCCTCTCACTGCGACGAGGCAGTTTCTGTACTTCTGTGACACGTTGTGCAGTGTTTGGTGGTTCCTCTTCTTGTACAACCGGTGTAGGATTCGATCCTCCCCTTAACTCCGCAAGGATAATGTGACTCCTTGTTCTGATGATATGATGATATGAAATGAAAGTTATTGCAGTCACTGTTTGCATTTAGATTATTTTCTATAATTATTTTATGTAATGTTCCATATACTTACATTGTAGATGATATGGTGTGGGAAGTCACATGGTAAGATCATATCATTAGAACCTTGTAAAGTATTAAATAGCTCACGGCTTAGATGGTCCTGAACATACCATCGGTACACCGTAGAATAATATGATAAGTTAGTTTATCTTGACTAAATGATTATTCTAGTACACTCATTAGTGTATTGAGGAGGATCACGATAGGATACTATTATCTGTCTCTGACCCAGTTACTGAGAGAATAGAGATCCACATAGTTCGGGTTCTGAACTCATGTGATATTGGCGAACATATATGTGCGTTGTTTATTACTTTGATTTATCAATGAGTGAGATCTTTTCGTAGATCAAACTCGATATCTTAGGTAATAACAATGTATACATGATGTCTCGAGCAGTATGCATGAGCACCGTGTCCTGGTGCGCCAGGTTGATGATGTTATCTTGAGGAAACACAAGTTCATGTTGAAACCCTGCAGGTGGAATTTATTCCGTACATGGGTAAAGCTTGTGTGGTACTACTCAAGGTTTTAGATGTTAATTAATTGTAGCTGTCAAAGGCTGACATAATTAATTAATGAACATTATATCTTAAACACGGGGAATGGCTGGACTAAAGGAGAAAGCATATTCGTAAATATGTATTAAATTGGTAGGTCAGTTTTACTTCTTTAGTGGAATAAAAGTAAAACTTAATTTATTTAATTATATCCTAAGTTTATTGGATATTAGATATTAAATAAATTAGTGGGCCAATTTAATATTCTTCTAGATCCCTGTTGTAGCCCAATTGACTGATAGTGGACTGGATATTGAACTTGAGATAAAGGCCCAAACCCAGTAGGGTTTGGACATGTAATTTTTGCCCACCTCCCTATAAATAGAGGAGGGGGATGAAAATTGGAGCATAATAATCAGCCCCTCTTTAGTCTCTCAAAGTTATCCATAGATTCTATAATCCTATCTAGTAGATTTCAGCCTACTCTGAATCTAGATACAGTTCGGGAATACAACAGAAGATCCTGGAGTAGAATTTGTGGTGGTCGAATTTTGAGGCTAGGTGGCGCCAATTACAGTGTTCATTCAACAGCAAGATTAGATCTTTAATCTTGTCCTCAGACCGTCTATTGATTTGTAAATAGATTCGTTTCTATGTTTCCGCTTTATTAGATTCGAATATGCTATACATGCTTTTTCTGTTAGACTGTGATAAACATGCATGTGATATAAAATTATGATTTGCATGAACACAGATTAATGAACAACCAAATGATCCTGCGGTGGTTTAATTCGAAAAAACCCCAACAACTGGTATCAGAGAGGATTTTGGCACTGTTCTAGAATTAATTCTTGCATAAATTCGAACCACATGTATAAATTTGTTGATAAATTTATGTCCTTTAAATTTTCAGATTTATTGTTCATGTGTTTCAATTTTATGGTATTCAAAACTTGGATAAATTTTTGATGCAATTCGAAAATTTAAGTTTTGATGTTCTTGGAATTTTCGATGGTCATGAATTAAATTTGGGATGATATTTGATGTTCTTCAAATTTTCAGATTTATTTCTTGGTAGGGTTCAAAAATTTGCCCTACAATTTTTTCGAAAATTGTTGTTAAAAATTCCCTAATTTTATTTCTAAATTTTCGGCCACTATAATTAAATTTGGATGGATTTTTGATCAACATCAAAATTTTCAGATATAATTTGGATAGGGGTCGAAATTTTAGTTGATTAGAATTAGGATAGGTAATTTTTGTGTATATCAAAAGTTACCTAATTCTAATTTTGATAAGTTTGAAAATAGAATTTTAAATTTGGTAATTTTTGAAATGGATCAAAATTTCCAGATTTTTAATTCTTGTTATTTTCGAAACTTATGGTTTTTATTTGGAATATTTTTTTGATTAATGTCAAAATTTTCAAATATATTAATTTAATGTAATTTTCGATTTTATTAATTAAAGTTGGAGGAAATTTTAATGAAAATTAAATTTTCAGATTTATTTAATAGTGATGGTCGAAAATAATGTGTATTGGATTAAGATTTGATATTATTTGATGTATATCTTAATTTACCTAATTTTAATCTAGATAGATTTGAAAATAGAATTTTAAATTTGGAAGAATTTGAAGTGGATCAAATTTTCAGATTTATTATTTGGATATTTTCAAAAATCTAGAAATTAAAATTAGATAAGGTGATTTTTGGATATATATATATATATATATAAATAATTATCAATATCCAATTGTGATAAGAATTTAATTTTGGATAGGTTTTGGAAGATTTTGAAGTGGATCAAATCTTCAAACCTTATCCTTAAAGATTTAGATTCTTATGGATAATATTTGGATTAGATTTTTGATTTACATCAAGATATCCAATTACATCAAGATATCCAATTATTATTTAACTAGGGTGGCTTGAAATATTAAATAAATTTGGTGGATAATTTTAAATAATTTCTAGATTTATTTAAGTGATATTTTCGAAAATACAAGGTTTAAAATTGGTGGATAATTATTTCAATTTCCAATTTTTATCTTGTGGATAATATCGAATTAATTAATTTAATTAATTGGAAAATTCAATTATTACTTAATATTCATGCATAAATATCATATGTTATTTTATGTGGATCATATAATAGATGATTGTTGGATTTGTAGACTGTGTTTGTTTGCAGGTTTACCAACTATCATGGCTCCTTTATTTTATGTGATTTATGTTTATGTTGAATGAATGTTGGCCGTATGCCGGTTTGGCTACGTGATTTTAATCCATGAGAAAATCCATGAATTAGGTCTAGGTTTTATTTTACGTTGTTTTAATGTAATAGATATAAAGCTGTTAGACCGAGTTTTTGAGTTGTATTTTTTATTCTAGCAATATTAGATTTTTCCTTTTGGAACAGATAGTCTGTATTGAATAAAGATCGGAGATCAACTCAAAGAAGGAAAGTGGTTCAGCACCAAAAAGGAAGGTTCACCGGTTCACGTCCTAAAACCCTAAAATGGAGCTAGGGTTTTTGGCGAAGCGCGGTGAAGGGGGCGGCGGCCAAGCCTGTTTCCGTACAAAGGCAAGTCTTCCAATATACAAAACTAACAAGAGCATGGAAGAGATTTCATCCTCTTGACCCTGATTGCTTAGAGGCATACGGGGATGATGACTATCAGCGGTGGATGCCTGCAGAGGGACTGATACATCGGATCAAGGGCACTGATGGGAAGTATCAGGTGCCATGGTTGGGGCGTGATTATGTAAGTGAACTTCACGAGAAAGTATTATATTGTCATATATTATTTGTTGATATTGTACTTGATATGATCCCTATCTTATGTTGTAGGCGATCGTGGTATGTAACGCCACAGATGAGCACTGGATAGTGGTCTGGATCCGCTTTTCTGACTGGGTCGTAGAGTTGTATGACTCATTCTTGTATCAGATGGACGATCTGAGCAATCGTGTGCTCTACGAGAGGCGAGATAGAGAGTAGATGCCCCTACTCCGTCTACTTCCACGCCTACTCATATGTGCCGGATTTTGGGAGGGTCGTCACATACTGTCCTGATGTGCTTTTACGATGACCCTGGACAAGTCTATACCAGGTCAGTACGTGCAGACGGATGGCACGAGCTGCGGAGTATATACTTTCATGTACGTGGAGCGTCGATTAGGTGCAGCCCACCCGTCCAATGTATCGGAGGAGGTTGTACATGCGTATCGGAAGGTTATAGGGGCTCGGATATACTCGTTGACTTACAGGGACAGGCCTACCATATAGACATTGACATTACATTTGTAGGGCTGTACTTTTGATATTATATTCTCATTTGCTGTTATATTATGATTGCTTACAGAAATTTATCAATATTAGTTCAATAGATTTCACATAAGATCCAAATATCAAGAAATTTAATAGACTTCACATAAATCCTAGATAACCAGTCGATAGATTTCACATAAGATCCAAATTTCAAGAAATTCAATAAATCCTATCATACCGATAATTAATTTAAAATAATTGCATCGACTAAATGTCGTCGGCCGACAATCGAACCAGACATGTGGGACATGTATGCTCCGTACTACCGTAAATGCTGCACTTTTTAGGTTTCCTTCTCCGCAGAACATCTTCGGGCGGTGAATTCAGATCAACATCACCAATAGGCAAATGGGTTGTGCATACACGCCTGTTGTGCCCCTGTCCATGGCATCTACTGCAAAACGGCCTCTGTGCACAGGATGAGGCCTCAAACGGGGCTCGAGCTCTGGATGTAGATAGACGCCCAACACGCCGCCTGATCTTTGGCGCCAAGACCACTCGTGATCTAAATGCATCAGGCATAATCCATTATTCTAGATGAGGCAGACCCTTGATGACCGAGTTATACATGCCGACCAAGCTCTCCACCTTGTAACACCTGTCCACATAATCATATATGGCTGCCCCAGTACAACTGCGAAAGGGAAAATAAAGTTAAACACAATTGATTAGGTACATGTAAAAAAATAAGAACAAATAGAGGTTTAAATGTCATACCAGATGACTGTTGCCACGTGAGAATAGGGGATCAAATCCAGCTGGAACTCACGACAGTCACAGGTCCGGTTCTGAAGATCGACCATGTAGACCTCCCTCCCAACCTCGACTTTCCATAAAGTTGCTAATGTAGTGGGCCGCACGGCATAGTAGCATCCATTATCGACGTTCCCCAAAAGATTCAGCGCGATGCCATCAGTCAATACATGATTCGAGCCTTGTGTTGCCGCACATCGCTCGATGAACCACTGCTCAACAATTGATCTAAACATCTCGAATAGTGAGCAAACAGGTAACCTCCTCACCCACAACAGACGAGCATTAAGACTCTCTGTTGCATTAGATGTCATGAACCCGTAGTGCCGTACGGGATAGTGTGAATGGGACCAATGCACTGGGCCGATATTACACAGCTTCTGATAGGCATTTGGACAGACCTGCTCCAACGTTGACATACTCTCCTGGAAGGTGTCTCTCCGATATGCGTAGGTAGCCTCCTGAAATAGCATCGTCACGTGTTTCCCTCTCTTCGTCATCTTATTCTTCAAATGGTAGTAGCACAGTCCGTGTATTCCTCTCGGGAAAATGGCCTCTACAACATTTTTAATGCTCTCATGCTGATCCGAAACAATGAGAAGATCATATATATCACCCAGAGCCATGTGCAAGTGGGCCAAGAACCATATCCAAGATTCATCGTTCTCTATCGGTCTGAGCCCAACTGCAACAGGTAAGATCTGTTCATTGTCGTCCTTCATCACAATAACAAAGAGAACCCTCTTATTTTTTCCCTTCAGGTGGGTCCCATCGATCACAAGTACTGGACGAGCATACTGGAGAAATACATTGACACACGCATCGAGAGGAAGGAATGAATGCTTGAACCGACCATCACTTGTGATCTCCATGTCTACTACAGTCCCCGAATTCATCAATTGCAGAGTGTGAAGGAATGCGGGCAATTGTGCATAGGACTTGTCAAAGTCTCCATATACTATCTGAATGGCAATGTCCCTCATGTGCAGAGCAAAGCTGTAATCGATATGGATGCCAAACTCACGCACAAGCTTCGACATCATCTCCTTTGGCTTTAGAACAACCCGCTCGTCCACCAATCTACAGGTGAAGTATTTTTCGAGCACTCGTGCAGGAACCTGTCGCGGAGCAATTCGACCCATATCAAGGTGGCATGTGTGAGTGCCGTTGAACTTTTATATTCTCCATATATGCCCATCAGCAACGACAAAGCACTTGAACGGGCAATCACCGCCATGCTTGCGAACGTAGCCGAATCGTGACCTGTTCGAGCGATACACAACATACTTCACTTGATTCTGCATGTGATAGATACCGACCGCCAGAGCTAGATCATCCTTCATCTGGAAAATGGCTCCCTGGTGCAGTGTATCTAATTGTGGTGTTGGTCCCTCATCCCAAGATAGTGGGCCCGCAATGTCCCAATCAGCAAGGAGAACCACCTAATTACTCGAAGGCCTGTCAGGTTTAAACGGAACACCAGTGGTAGATGGTGGGATGACCCCTGTCAAGCACAACAATCTGTCTGTACGATCAGCAAAAGAACGAAGCCAGCCACTGAATTCTGTCAATAGTGATTCCACCAACCTCGTTCTATCATTCACCTCTTCTTGTTCTTGTTCTTCCTCCTCCTCTTCTTCTCCCTCTCCCTCTTCCTCTCTAGTATCAGCATGCGTCTCTGCTTGTGCTTCTTCATCAACAGGGTTACTCAAACCCTCATAGTACTGTGGAAAGTAGGGAACATAGTCATCCTCATAGATGGCCCGACTCCAAAACCTTCCAATTGTCTTGAAATCACGTACACGACCATCTCAGTAGTCTGCTCGTAAAGCAAATCGAGCAAATCTCCATTATCTTGTAAAGATGCTCTGATCCGTCTGCCAGTATTCACTATTACAAACACATTAATAGACAACGAGTTTTCACCGTTGTAAATCAGCTTAAAAAACCGTTATCTATAGTGGCATTGTATTTTGTTCAGATAATTCACAACGGTCAAAAACCGTTGTCATTTCATACGTGACAACGGTTTAGAACCGTTGTGAAATAAATTGGTGTTGTCTTTTTTTGTAATCTGACAACGCTTTATTTAACTTAACCGTTGTGGTATCGGTATATACAACAACAGTTTCTTTGATAAACTGTTGTCCGCTATTGTTGTATTGTGTGAAAACCGTTGTCCTTTATTGTTGTATAATGTGAAAACCGTTGTCCTTCTTCATTACAGACAACATTTTTTAATTAAAAACCGTTGTGTTTTTAGTTATTTTTTACCAAAAAACAACGGTTTTTTTATTAAACCGTAGTTAATTTTTTAATTTTCAACCTGTAAATGCATGCACCATAGACAATATAATTAAATAACAAAAAGAATATTTATTTAAAATTAATTAATGAAGTCATAAATATATATAGAAAAACATCTAGTTGAATAGCTGAAACATATCTAATTAAAATTCTCTAGACTCTAAAAAATATGATTGCTAAACTCCAACTAGCTAATTTGATGTGTCTTCAATATAAATGGAGAATCTTCATCAGCAAAATTTGTACAACAATAACTCCCTAGCTAATTGGCTGTGCTATTCTTCACTCTAAACTCGTCTCTCTTCCCTTCACTAATTAACTGCATCAACAATAAACGCAAAAATATGTGTATCAGAATTTCCGGCATACTTCATTTTTCTCTAAACATTTATCCCATCTTACAAATTTTGATTCCCGAAAGAAACAAAATTTTGGCATTTCAGTTTTAACTTCCAAAACATGATTAAGAAACATAGATTCTCAAAAAAGAAAAAAACAGAAAATGGAAGGACACTAAATAAATAATTGAAATTTATTTTGATAGTAGTTTTACACCTTTGGCAAGAATGCTCTCCAACCTCTGAATTTCATTCTTGGAATAATCAGGACCTTTGTCCAAGCAAGCTCTTAGTGCCTTTCACATTGATCTTCCCATATCTATATACAAAAAAAAGAATTATTATATTTTTTAAGAAGATTAATTTACCAACTTTCAGTTATAAAGAGCAAAATGGAATAATAAGCCTTTATGGAAACCTTGAAGTAGAACCTTCAACTTATCAGCTTCCTCATAATTTTTTTAATTCAACTTTCTTCTCCCCAGCTGGTGCACTTAAAAACTCCTTGACTACGCCATAAAGGGCCTCAACAATACTAGCCTAGGAAGATAAATGAAATCAGACATGAGGACCACATAGGGGAAATATAGTTTGATTTTCTTTTTCTTAACGTCAAAAAGTATGGGTTGGGAACTTATTTGAGTTCCTCTACTATGGAAGCCCTTTTAACTATAAAATCAGTGAATATATGATGAAGTTTGTTTAAGTTTAAATGGGACATACCAACCAACCCAATAATAGAGCGACACCATTGTAAACATAAAGTTTAGAGTTCTTGAGGCCAGCAACATCAAGATACCTGAGTGTGTCAAGAAATAAAGAATGAACAGGAAAGGACATGAGATAGAGAAAAGAAAGGTGGCAACAAAATCTATGTTTTCTAAGCTTACCATCTTAGATTAACAAATGGGGTGGTGCTTTCGGTGAAGAGAATCATTAGTATGTAAATCTGTGCTTGACTGCTGAAAAGTGATTGAATGATTAAATACATAGAGAGTCCATGATGTACGAGCTAGCAAAGGAATGATCTAGATGAACCCCATTCTTGGTAAATAGAGAGATGGCTACATTTAAGATGCATTGAACTGCACATATTCATGTTTGCATAACCAACTATAAGAAGATATTTGAAGCAGGTTGTCACTTCACGCCCCGGTGCAAAAAAAAAATGCAGTTTACAATAATATAGAAACAATATTTATTGGAGGAGGGAAAATTAGATGTATAAGAGAATTTAGTAGGGCTACTTACATACTCCAATCCACCTAAGGCGGGATAATAATAGAATATCATTGTCAAGTCCAATAAGAAGTACCCAATGGAAACCTGCATCATTTAGCAAAAAAAATATTAGGAAAGCATGTCCACTAGAAAACAGAAATAACATCTTTGATTTTGTAATTGAACTAGCTTTAGTAGAATCAAAGTAAAGGAGGACGGGTTTCTTAAATAGTACATCAGTTTTCTGAAAGAGAGCAAATAAAGAATGTCTCAACGTCTTAATTCAAATTTTTTGATCAAGTGTGCTAAGCAAGCTATTCTAGAGTGATCAAAGAGCATATGCATAGGTAACGCAATTCTTAGCACTCTCAACATGCTTTAACCACTGAGAAGACTTAAAATAGAACTAATATATTATATTTTCATGTCAACACTATTCTGATTCACATACCCCCAGTGTAGTGTCCGATAAATTTGATGTTCTATTGATGATCAACTGATCTCGAGAATCATGAAAAAGATCAGAAACAAGAAAAAGATACAGAGCTGCTGCCACAATGGCATGGAAAGTGGAGAACCCCCTAGACAAACACTCAAAAATGCTCCAAGCAAAGAAAGAGAATAAAATAGATAACTTATGCATCAAGGTCTAAAATCAAAATAACAAATAGTAAAAAGCACTCACTTCTCTGCAATATCATTGTTCTTATCGGCATCAACATTTGCTAATGTATGAGAGTTATTTATTACTTCTATACTTGTTTAAGCATATACTATAGAAACTACTTTTTTAGGTTTGTGTTAACAGCTCATACTTTAACTAAACTCCACAAAGATTAGTGATTTGATCGTGAAAAATGAAATGCGTCTGGAATTAATTTAAAGGGGCAAATCTCCAAAGCATAAATTATAGATAAGTAAATTAAGTAAAGATTAACAATCAATCAATCAATCAATCAATCAAGATTCATCAGCATTCAACAAATAAAAATCCGACAACCTTTCTGATCATAATCGAATTTTACTTCTTAAAATTAGCACCAAGCTTTTCATACTCCGGAGCAAGCTTTTTTACAGTGCCCATACCTGCAGCCAAACTATATTTTTAAATCTACAACACCTCTTGAATATCATATTACATGAAAAAAATGACAAATTCCAGCAGCCAAAATCAACCTGAAATCATGTTAAACTATTTAGAATATAATATTTGATTAAATAAAAACACAAACAGATATAAACGCATCCACTTCCAACTCAAATTAAAATCAACCGAAGTTATACTTCTCCAAGTCAAACCATCACGATTATGAGGACATGTTGCAGAACACACACACACATGCGATTGTAAAACTCAGCTCTGGATCAATAAACACATTTAGCAAAAATATCGTTAGTGTTTCTTTTTGCTTCTACTATTAAGGTAAACAAAATTCACAAATCTATAACTAACAATAAAATCAATACATCATAAATCAGACAATCAGAAATATGCAATCTACCAAATATGCTAAGTCAATTTATTTATGTTCATTACTTCATTTATGTATGATTAATATCTGATGGAGCCGTGGAGCAAAGCAATGGCACTCGACATGAGTTTTTACCTACCAAAAACTGTATAAATCTACATAAAACACCTCAAGTTTTTAAATATCAAAACTCCAAAACTACAGTCACCATTCCATTCACTACTTAGAAAATCCAGTTGCACAATTTAGAAGAGGATCGCATTATTCATTCATAAGTAGGCAAAACTAAAGTCAATGACTCGAAAGACACATACATTGCAACTTCAAATATCTATGGCGGTTGATGCTCGTCGGCCAGCGAAGTCGCGAGAGAGAAACTGCTTCCGGCCGATGAAGTTGAAAGAGATGAGAGGGCTACTCCTGCAAAGCTGCTCGGCGAGAGGAATGGAGAAATAAAAAAATGAACGGCGGAGGCCGGCGAGAGCGACGGGGGTGGGTCGGGTGGCGTCGCGATGGGGTCAAAATTGAGAACTAAGACTTGAGGGAGGATAGATGGCGACCGTGAGAGAGAGAGAGAGAGAGACGATTTCTATGTGAGGCTTTGTGAATTTCAGAACGGCAGAGACGGAGACGTAGACGCGGAGTGTTGTGTTGTGTGATTTGAGAAAGATTGGCGATTGGCGATGGCAATTGGGAATTAGGGTTCCGTAAGGTATTACTGTATCATTAGACTATTATTAATTAGTAATTTAGTAGTATATAAATTATAATTAAATTATTATTCAATTTTTTCATGAAAAAATATATTGGAGTTTCCTAAATTATAAAAAAATAATTGCTAATTAAAATATCTATAGGGTTATTGGATTTTTTTTTCTAATTTATTTAAAATTATTCATTTTTTTCCTATAACCATATTACATAAAATAATTTTATAATTAAAAATAAAATATAGAAAAATCTATTAATCTATTAATTTAATTTAAAGTAACAACATATATTTACATCACTTACGCAAACTGTTGTGCAATATTAGCAACACTCGATTCACAACGGTGGTAATTAGAGCCAATCGTTGTCTACATGACAATAGAAATCCACAACGGTTAAAACAACCGATTATATCCTTGACAACGGTTTTTGCAACCGTTTTTTTCAAACTGTTGTCTTATATCACAAACGGTTAGTTTGAAACCGTTGTTTATTGCTGACGCAGAATTCAGATATACAATGGTTTAAACACAAACCGTTGTGAAATTTAAAAATACAACGGTTTCATTGTAAAACCGTTGTCATAATGGTGTTGTCTATTAGTATATTTGTAGTAGTGATTGGTGTTGTGAGGTAAAATAATTCATACTCGATCTTGTTCGGGTCAGTCCGCAACAACTTGTGAACCTCCTTCACCAGTGAGCTAAAACACAGCTTATCGGATGACATCATCACGAGCTGCTCATCCCCATCTACATATTCTGATCTCTCTCATCGTCCACTGTGTCGTACAATAATGCGACGTCTAACCATTTGCAATTTATAAACAATGCTACATGATTAAATCCTAAACCCTATTAAACACTAAATCCTAAACCCTATTAAACCCTAAACCCTAAAACCCTAAAACCTATTAAATCTTAAAACCTAAATCTAAACCCTAAAAAGCCATGATCAAACCCTAAACCCTAGAAGAAGTCACGATTAATAAAGGGTGAAATTAGCCAACGATTACATTTAAAATTAGACGCGATTTAAACCCTAAACCCTATTAAACCCTAAACTCTAAACCCTATTAAACCCTAAACCTTAAAACCCTAAACCCTAAAACCTAAAACCTATTAAACCCTAGAAGAAGTCACGATTAATACATTTAAAATTTAGCCACGATTAAATTTAAAATTAGACACGATTTAAATCCAAATTTCAAACTCGCATTTTTATAAAGAAAATTTAAATACAAATAACCAAAAGAATAATAAAATAGCATCGATTAATTATATTAATTTCATGCCTCGATTGAGTTAAAATAGCATCGATTAATTAAATTAATTCAAATAGCCACTAAAAAATTATCCTCGATTAAATAGCCATCGATTAATTATATTAAGTTAAAATAGCCACGATTAAGTTATAAATTAGCATCAATTATCATCGATTAATAGCATTGATTAATAGTTCAAATAGCCACGATTATTGATAAAAGAAGCCTCCATTAATTTAATACTAATCGAGGCTTTCCTCGATTAATTTTAAAAAAAAAACTAATCGAGGCTTGTTTAAAATATTCCTCGATTAAGTTTAATTATCCTCGATTAAGTTTAAATATTCCTCCCTCGATTAATTTTAATTATCCTCGATTAAGTTTAATTTTCCTCGATTATTTTGAAATTGGCCTCAATTATTTTCAAATGCCACGATTCACGTAATACAAGCCTCGATTAATTTAAAATATTCCTCGATTAAGTTTAAATATTCCTCCCTCGATTAAGTTTAATTATCCTCGATTATTTTGAAATTGACCTGATTATTTTCAAATGTCACGATTCACGTAATATAAGCCTCGATTAACATAATAGACCACATTTAACATAATATTTAGCTCTTAAAGTCTACTATTAATGTAATTAAAGGCTACGATATGCAAAACTCTCATCTCACCTATTCTCCAACAATACACATGCAATATAATCAAAACAACAAATAATTTACAAAAGAATTTCATGAAAATGGAGAGTTTTGAACGAACCTTTCAAATGATAGAAATGAAACACTGATTTGCTTTCTTTTTGATGAATAAAACTTTTGCACCCTTGCTCCAAAGGAAAAAAAATTTACTCTTGCTAAAAAAAAAGGATTTCTGTAAATTTTACAATAGGTATTGTGAATATGTGAATATGCTCGAGTGTTGTTATCTATTTATTCAAAAAATTTACCTACCACAGTACACAGTAATAAAACCATAATAAAAGCATGTATTTAATTCGGTCAGTAACTTCCCTTCTTTTTATTTAATGAATCCCTAACTTTTTATTTAATGAAGCTCAGTAACTTCTTTTCTTTTTATTTAATGAAGATGAGCAACTACCTCACTTACACAAGAAATAAATGCATTCAATGAAAATCAATCGTGGATCATAAATAAGCCACACAATTAATCGAGGCCACCTCATTTCATAATCGAGGCCACCATTTATCGATTAATAATCGAGACCACTTTCATTAAACTTAATCGATGCTATTAATCATAATCGAGGCCACTTTCAATCATAATCGATGCTATTAATCATAATCGAGGCCACTTTCATTTAATCGAGGCTCCTTCATTTCATTTAATCGAGGCCTCGATCATTCAAATTTAATTGAGGCCTTCATTTTATTTAATCGAGGCCTCGATTAACTTTGAATAATCGAGGCCTTAATCGTGGCCTTGTTTAATTTAAACTAGGCCTTCTTCATAATTAATCAAGGCCTTCTTGAAAATTAATCAATGCCTTGTTTAATTTAATCGAGGCTTATTTTCATTAATCGAGGCTTGGTTCATTCAATTGTGGATTTAAAATTAGGGTTTCAATTTTAGGGTTGTGTATTGATTGATAATGCCCTGACAAAAGTACACTGAGCCAATGATTGGGTGTGGGGACAAAGTCTATTATAGCACAAATTGCCTAACAAACTACTTGTTTTAAAAGTTGTTGTTTTTTCCCAAAAACTACTTACTTTTGTTTACTTTTATCTATTTAGACAAAAATGACAACCTTAATCCTATGCAAACAAATTTGGGCTATTTATTTATAAAAAAAAAAGAAGTAATTCTATTCACAATCCCCATTTACTCTCCACAATCCTTCAAATTAATATAAATACAAATATTTTTTTAATAGATTAATTTGCCCTTACAATCCTCATTTGCTCTTCACAATCTTTAAAATTAAAATAAATATAAATATTTTTTTAATAGATTAATTTGCCCTTACAATCCCTTTAATAGTTTTTTAGGGAAATACAACCCCCAATACTTAAAATCCCCTAACAAATAAATTATTGTTCCGTCCCGGTAGGGATGGCTAGCGGTGGAGTGATGTTGCTTGGAGACCAAATATTACGAGTTCGAATCTCCTCAATATGTCGAGTATGTGAGTAAAAAAAATAAATTAATTATTGTTCCTTCATAACCCCCACCCACCTCTTTTTTTCATAACCCCATTACATTAATTTTGATAAAACAAAAGCTGGAAAAAAATTGCATCAACTAAATACGTTTGCCCCTAATTCTTATTGATTAAAGATATTTGCTTTTATACAGAAACTGTAATTGAATTTCGATTTTATTATTGCGTCCAAATACTATAATTTAATTTTGTTTACAACATAATTTTGTGTGCAGAGAGGTGATCTGTCATAATTCTATATATTTTTTTCACAGATTCTCTACACCAAGAGTTATCTGGAAACAAGATTTTTCGAGAATGGTTGTTGAACATTATTTCAAGTTCCTGACTTCATGCAGTTCATGCAGACTGATAAACATGGTTTTTACATGCATTTGAGGAGTTGTATGGTTCATATTCGAAGATTAATGCATACGTTTGTTGAGTTTTTATACAAGTTTCGAGTTTCCGTGTGCTATTTGATGTTTTGGTGTTTCTTGTGCAAGTTTGAGCTGAATTTGGGATTTATCCAAGATCCAATTCAAGGAGGAAAGTTTCTAGAAAGATAGAGTATCAAGAGAGGGTCGTAACGCAACTTGAATCGGGTCAATCGGACGAGAAACGAGGGAGAACGGAGCGACACGGTGGAGGCGCGCGGAGCTGCCGACCGGCGGATTCCGGAAGAGAAAAAACCGCCGATCTGCGGGTCTTGGCCGCCAGTCGGTGGGGCTTCACTTACGGGTCGGCGGGATCGACGTTTTTGGCCCCCGGGACGTGTTTTCGGCCCATGAACTCATCTTTCGGCCCGGATTTTCGATAGCTAGTATATATAGGATTGTTTTGGACAAATTTTGGAGACTTTATTCATTATTTTAGAGTTCCAAACTTATTTTACTTTCGAGGTTTTGCTGTGAACATTCAAGAAATAAGAATTCAAGTTTTATTCAACGAATCGTCATTCCGATTTTTCTATTTTATTGCACATTTATTTTATGTCAATGTTTATTGTTATTTCTATTATTTCTATGGTTTTAATTATGCGTGAGTAGTTTTTTTATTAATTCTAGGGTTTGCAAAGCATGATTGAAGCTATGTATTTAATTTAATCTTGTTATTTTTCCCTTCCGATTATTGTGTTCAATTGTTCAAGAGCTTTTAATTTCATGCTTAATTACTGATCACAATTGATGCATGCTAGCTAGTTAATTTGAGTCCTGGCGGAGATAATTAATTAGTGGGATTAATTGAATAATTTGATACACGTTCTAAGGAATCTGTAGGGAAATTTAAATATGTGGTTCTATCGGGAGTTAGTAAATCAACCTAGAGACGAAAGTAATAGGTTGTTTGTTAATCTGCTTCTACCTTGAGACCTGACGGAGATAGGTAGATATATTTCTGATTCCTCACCTTTAATCGGATTAAAATTGGGAAAGATTATGATTAAATTGAATCATAGTGGATATATGTGTGTTGCATTCCCTAGGATTAGTATTTCATTAATTGATTGAGTTTGATTATTTGGTTAATAGATTTATTTGTGTCTTTTGAAGTTTATTTATTTTCTCTTATTTAATTTAAATTCATGCATAGTTTTAATAAACTCATAAATTGGTAGCCTGGATAATAGAGAATTGTTAGCTTAGTACTTAGTGTTGATCAATATTTTCAGTCCATGTGGATACGATACTCGATTCACTACTATATTGCCTGACCTGTGTTAGTTGCAGATTTATGCATAATAAATAGTGCATCACAGACACACCATAACACTCATGCAGTGCCATGCATGAGATTTTAGATATTCATCTACGTGGCAATAGTGCCATGCACTCTGTTGGACCACTTTTGTGTCCACTGTAGATCTACCTGTAGATCTACCTCTAGTTTCTTCTTAGCCGTTGGATCATAACAGAAATAAATATCCACAAGACTAGCTTGTGAGATTGTATAAATAGAGTTGTAAGTTGTAAGTTGTACTATCTTTACTTACTCAATGAAAAGGAATTTTTCCGGTTTTTCTTAAATTCAGATCTGAAATGCATGTGATTTACCACGCTTAACATGGTATCCAGAGCCGATCGATCGATTGATTCACTCGATTATCTTGGTTGAATTATTTCAATCTCTATCTGAGATGACGAAAGGAAGAAAGTTTTCATGGCAGAACGCAAAAGATGAAGAGCTAGGGTTCAATTTTGAACATGCTGGGAGCAGCAACTTGAATGGATCTCAACCAAAAGAATCACCTCAATCAAATTCAGAAATGAATGGAAACAACAATCGAGGTATGGAATTGAAGTTAATAATTTTGTTCGGAATGAACTTAGCAACAACAGATTACTTGCGAATGATGAGTTATACGTTGCTGCACATGAACACCCTGAGATGATTTTGACTTCTGATTTGTTTGATGAAAAAAACTTCCATAGTTGGTGTAGAGCAATTAAGAGGTTTATTTGCTCGAAACAAATTAGGATTCATTGATAGAAGTTTAGTGGAACCTAGGTAGAATTCAATTGACCACATGCAGTGGGTTAAAGCTGACTACCTTGTGTTCAATTGGCTTAGTAACTCTATTGTGAAAGAGTTATCACGTGGTTTGTAGAATTTAGACACTTCTAAGCAGCTCTGGGATGAGCTACATAGGAGATTTGGCAAGAGAAATGGTCCTAGGTTGTACAAGTTGCGCAAAGACATAGCTTCTTTTACACAGCACACTCAATCAGTCCTTGTTTATTTTAATAACTTGACTGCACTATGAAATGTTCTCTTAAATATGATTTCTATGTACAAGACTACGATCATATACGAAATTAATTTAATATAATACTGAACATTAGATTACTGAATTATCATAATTTTACAAATGATGAATCCTCTCTCTCTATATATAGTTAATTTCACCAATATGCAAATATGTTCAAACATAATTTCTACCTGTAAAATAAAATATATGTAGCATATGAACCAAAGTAAGTTTTGAGGAAACTTAAAATGTTGAACATTAATTCATAGGTTGTAATAATTGAGACCAAGATAGTCGTCGAGCCCAGTTTTGAGAAACTTGAGCCGATATTCACCTAACACGATCTCTCTGTATTTGGGAGGATTTTCTTCGGATGTCAACTCTGCAATGGGTCCATAACGCTTAACCTCACTCGAAGGTCCGGAGAAAAATGAAGCCACGGAAATTCGAGGTCCAATGGAGTTAACCACCACTCTATGCTTACTGCTTTTGAATTTCCCGTTCGACACCAGCTGTATATATACATATATCCCAAATTAGCTATCATCCTAGCTATTTCAATATGACATAAAATTAAGCAGCAATACCTGGAGGAGATCCCCGATGTTTACAACTAAGGCACCTCGAATGGGGCGGACGTCCACCCATTGATCTTGATAGAGAACCTGAAGGCCATTGATTTGGTTCTGTAGAAGAATTGTTATGAATCCAATATCTGAATGCTTTGTCGTTCCGAGTGTTAATTCCGGCTGAGGGCACGCCGGATAATAGTGACACGCCATCTGCTGCCCATTCGCGCATTCCATGCTCTTTAGATACTCGCCTTCTAGCCCCAGACCTTCCCACAGCAGCTCCAATATAATTCTTCCCAACAATGTAACCTGCTTCGAGTATTCAATTGTTCTTTCTCTGAGAATTGAACAAAATTCATATTTTTTGAGAATTGGCCTCAAATCCAACCCCTTAATTATCTACATCCTTTTTAATATCGAATTGTTTTACACTGCTTAATTTAGCCATAGTTTGGATGAGTGAATTAAGTGAGATTTTGACCAATTTAATATTGAAGTTGCAATTAGTTTATATCATGTAAACTTAGATCATCAATTAAATCTAAACCCAAAAACACTAATGATCAATATGCATTCCCCCATCCAAAGTAGAATCTTGAAATGCTAAACAAAAATGTAAAGCAAAAACCAAGAACCAATTACAAAAATCGCTAAACGTTTATAGTCGTTTAATTTGTTGATTCTCAGATCAACGTATTATGCACTAAACCAGTAATCATATATACTACACCATTATCAGCAACTGTAAATGCCAGAAAAAAAAAAAAGAAAAACACAATTCTACTCAGTATATTTTGAATCTCACTCTTAAACATATCCACCGAACATGCAGTCCCGACCTTCAATTTTAAGTTCAATTTTTGGTCGAAATTTATGATGTGTGTAACTAAACCCAAGGTCAGTGTGTCAGTCAGCCAATTTTGACCATTATCCTAATTTCATTTTAATTTATCAAACTATGGCTAAATTGATAAGTTGTATTTAATTGGTTAAAATCTAAAAAAGTTACAAAGCACTGGATTTTAAAAATACATAGTAATTAATTAATTTAATAAATGAAAAACAATACCTAAAAGGACTTGGCAATTCATCGCTGCGAATTTCATCTGGGGAAGAAATGATCAAGGTATCCCTCCAGTTAGCAGTTTTTGAATTGAACAAATCGTAGTTGGTGTTGAGTTGCACTCTTCTCGTTGGATCGCGCGAGTAATACTTCCTCTTCTCCTCAGCTTCCATCTCGTTGAACATTTTGACACCATCAATCAAATCATCAAGTACAGTTTGAGGAATTCCGTGATTCACAACTTGGAAAAATCCCCAAGTTTCTGCGGCAATTCTCACTTCTTCGATTACTCGCTTTCGTCTCTCCGGATTGTTATATATGTCGGTTAGATCGATCACTCCGACCTCAATTTCAGCAGTTTTGTAGGTTAGCTCTTGAGCAAGCTCGTCGGATGGGCGTACGAAAATCTGAGGGATTTTGGACAAGCCTGAATCGATGAGCCCTTTGACACCAGATTCTGCTGCATCGAAGGCCTTGAGCATTTCAATTCTCTCATTTCGGATGTTCACTTCAGCCATCAGTCACAGAAATATGGATTCTTAATTTCACACACATTTTAAGTTTTCTTACTTCATCACAATTACCTATATACCCTTTTGTCCTGTTCGTTCAATGTTGTTCGCTTTTAATTTTATGATTTTTATATGGTTTCAAAGTTTGTGCCAGCTTCAAAGTGCATGTGATGTTCATATTTTTTACACTTGTATTTTTCTTTTGGCGGAGCCCAAGACCGAGTGAAATAGTTAATGTAGATGTTTTGGATTCTAGTGTCTTAACTATTGTTTTGATTGGGAAATTTTACCCCAGCAATTTGCAAATCCCACAAATCCAATCATATCATCATTTTTTAAAGGGTGATTCTATATACACCACTAAATTTTCATTATACACCACTATTGATTTTATTTAAAAATAAATAATTATTAATTTACATAAATATCCTTTTTAATTGAAAATTATTTAAAAACCGATTAAAAAAAGATTCATAAAGAAATTAAAAAAAAAAAAGGAAAAATCCCCTTCTTCCCCAACCACCGTCGTATTTGTCATTCACGTCCAAAACTAAACTGAATACTCCCCCATCCAAGTCTGCAAATCCATGTGGCCGTGGCTGACCATCTTCTTTTTCCCCAATCATGATTCTCGGCTGCCATCTTCTTCACAAGCAAGTTTTTGCGTTTCGTTTTCACTTTTTCCACTCGATTTCGCTTTTTTCCCAAAAAAAATTATGGTCTTCTTCCCCGATAGAACTCGCTGGAACTGTTGGAATTCCGTTCGAAAATTCATTTTCAAATACACTTTTGTGAACTGATTTTTCTCGAACCTCTCTTACAGAGATCGAAAATTCAATTTCAAATACACTTTTGTGAACTGATTTTTGAAACCCCTTAAACACATTCGAAATTTAAACCTTCTAAACACCAATCAAAAGCAATTTTTGAACCACATTAAGTACCGTCGAAAATTAATTTTCGAACTTCATTCACATTATTCGGAATATACAGGGCGATTGACAGAAATTGCACATATAACAAAAATTGAAAATCATACGAGTGAAGAAGAATGATGAGGTATTTGAGAGGGGAAATTTGAAGAGAAAGATCAAGAGAATCCAAGGGGACCAACACATGTTCTTCTTCATTTGTTGATGAGTTTTAATTTACAAAGATTGATTTGTATGGTGCCGGGAAGAAAGGGGGCAGAATGTTGAGGAAGATAACCGGCAGTGTCGGACTTGGAGTGCAGAGAGAGAATATATTTTTATTTTTTTAACAATTATTTTATATAATTTTAAATTTTGATTTTAAAAATAGAAGGGTAAAAGTGATATTTACAGTGGTATATAAAGAAAAATGAGAAAAAATTATAAAAAAATATGTGGTGTGTAAATAAAAGTGGTGCATAAAGAAATTTTGATAGTGTATTTAGAAACACCCTTTTTTAAAACATGTTGATCAGGACGTCTCAAATATTTTGGGATTCCTGTCCAGCTGTCCTTATTTTAAAATTTGGGCCATAATATTTTTTAAAAAAATTAATTTTAATTTTAGTAATAAATTTTAAAATATTAGCATATTATAATTATATTTTAACAAAGTAAAATTATATTTTGATGCCTATATTTTGGCCACTTTTTCAAAATAGCCAATATTTTCAAAATTAATAAAATAGAACTGACCTTTTAAAAAAATTTGCAACTCTAATATTTTATTGACCATAAATCCAATGTAATTGATTGTATTTTAACATTTATATTTCCCTAACTGCGTAAAAAAATTATCCAATCAAAAATATTAATACAATAAATCACATATAATTTTTGGGTCGTAAAATTGATTAGAAATTAGATTTGTATTTTTTTTTAAAAAAAGTTGGTATTGTTTCATTAATTTTGAAAAAGAACACAAAATGTAAGTATTAAAGTGCAATTTACCATTTTAACAAAAAAGAAAAAAAAAATCAAACTACTGTATTTATATTGTTAACATCCCAATACAATCTCAATTTAATATAAAAGAGAGATATATGGATGGAATATTTAATATTTGTATTTATTAAAAAAAATACATTATTTCTTTTTTGGATCCTCTAAATTTTTGGGCTCTATGCCATAGCACACTTGGTACGCCCATTTAGCCAGTCATGCTGCTGATGTGGCACGATATGTGATTTCTGTGTTATTATGCGGATAGTATCCGAAAGAATAAGCAAAAATTTTCCGCTTTTATGATCTCCTTCTATCACGAGCGGTGGAGGGTGGAGACCTTCTCTTTAGGAAAATTGTTATCTACCCATTTGGGTGCTACACAATACCATTTGTGTTGTGCCACGTTAGCATTTTTTTTAAAAAAAAATGAAAATTATTGATGTTACAAAATTCTAATGTGGTTGAGTTATGACTATGAGATTCTCAATTTCACATTTTATTTTTGCATACTCAATTTTTAAGTTTTATTTTTTACTTTTGGATTAATTGATTTAAATATCATGAACTATTCATGATTTCTGATTTTTAACACAAACTTTAAAATGTTATCTCCACAACACGAACTTATATTTTTTTGTAATTATAACATCAGTTCAAAATTGAGTGTAATTACAAACACAAAAACGTGGTCTAGAATCCATTTAATTTGCACACCCACGAAAACAAAACAAAATTGAGACACAACGATCGAATCCGAACAAAATTAAATATTAAAAAAAACTTCCTCATTATAGAACATAATAAAAGCATAAGGGCAACATAAATCCAAACAAAACGGTAATTAAGCATCAGAATTCAAATTATTATTATTATTATTATTATTATTATTATTATTATTATTATTATTATTATTATTATTATTATTATTATTATTATTATTATTATTATTATACGGTGGATCCATTTTATGAAAACATCAGCTGCTAAGATTTCCCCGAAGGAACTAAAAAAAATCAAATTTATTAAATCCATATTAACCGCGATTAACAGATAAATGAAACCACTATCAATTTAACAATTCTTTTCTTTAACATGTATTATACATATTTAAATTTTATCTTCTTCTTTTCCTAAAAATAATTATCTTGTTCTAACTTATTAGGTATTTAATTAACATTTTGTATAATTAATAATGTAGCTTATAATTTTTACTTGTACAAATTATTGCAAATAAAACACGTAATAATATTATTGAAAAACAATAAAAACACATAATTAATGTCTACTCTTTTTTTTTTATCTCATGGGTAACCTGCAGTCGCTCTGAGGTGTACAATGAGTAAACGTTGTCCTGCGTAATAGGTCTGTAAAATACACAGGAGAGATAAATCATGTTTGAAAAATCAAGTATGACAGACTCACATCTAATAGTGTTAGTGGTGAGATTCGAAGTTGAGACTTTTATTCGCAAGATAACAACACTATACTACCAAACCATCCCCAACTCCCAAAGGATCATAATTAATGTTTACTAACATAATGAATGTTTACTCAGTTCATCGTGATGTTACTATGTTTAAGTTAACCTCGCACCCTTGGCTGCGGTTATACTAATAGCAATTAATGTTTTAATAAGTGGCTACTACTATACTTTGACTTTAACTCGCTTATTTATGTCCACCAAATGCCATTAATTACATTTAAGATGGTGATAAACCATGAACAACAAAAATAATGATGATGTAAGTAATGATGTCTAGTATTATGTATTTATGTACCATATACAATATTATAAATTTACATACATGTGACTCATAGAGTTGATTCATTTTCCTTTTTTTTATATGTTTGTTGATTCTCATAGAGTTGATTCTCCAGACATCACATATCACTATGTATAAAATAAAGTATCATTAATTATGTGTCGAAGTATCATTTAATATGAATTGAAGTATCATCAATTATGAAATATTTTCACATACTAAGAAAAAAATGAATTATTTTCAACATAAATCATAATGTGGACTTTTAATTTAGTTGATTCATTTTTATTTTTTTTGGAATATGCTGGCTGATGATCCAGAGAATAAGTATTATTATATATAAGTAAAGTATCACTAGTAATGAAGCAAAGTATCATTATCTATGAAGCATCTGACAACCCCTATCTTCTTTATCTTTTTCTTTTTCGATTTTATTTTATTTTATTTATTTTTTCAATTTTTTTAAAATCTTCATTTTATATCGAGCCTAGTGCATGAGCCCACGCATTAGCGTCGGACGAATGCATTGAACGAGACACTGGATATAAAAATTAAACTAATTCGATTCAATTTTAGGATTCACTTATTTAATTTTAGGATATATATTTATTTCAAAAAAATTAAATATATGTGTTGAAATTCGTTGCCGAAAAACACTGAAATTAGACACAAAATCGTAATGTCAAACTCAATGTCACAGATAGTTAACACAACTATCTTAACATAAATATGCTGAAAATATAAACGCAATAACACGAGAATTAATTTTAAATCACACACAACATGTATATGATTGCCACATGGTGAAATTATGCTACCACGAGCCAGCACAGTTGTTAAGTTGATGATGTCAGACGCAGAGCTCTCGACACATCAAGCAAAATACATGAACCTTATTCTAGTTTACAACCAAAAACGAATTCAAAATATAAATTAACCTACCGTTAATTTGTAGACAAACTAGTCGTGATTTCACAACCTTACTATCTATCCTAACTTGTACAATCCATTATCATGAAGTGATTGAACAACAACAAAGGAAGAAGAATGAACGAAGAACGAAATCTAAAGCTAAGTTTGTGACTCAAGCCCTTCAATCTTCACACGCAGCGGAAAGATAATTTGTGCTTGAATAAGTCTTCAACTGTAGATCATATCCCTTATATGCATTCTTCACTTGAATTGAATAAGGCTCACGTCTTCTCTTTCTTGAATGTGGGTTGGAGATAACCGCCCTCATCACTACTCCATCGTGTTTGAGGAAAAACCGCCTCCATGGTGTGTTTGAAACCATATCCCACGTTCATCCCTATTTTCTGAACTTTCCAGCAATATAAATTCTAAAAAGGAAAAAAGATAAATAAAATAAAACAAGAAACGTAAAAAATAGGAGATAGAGTTTTAACTTTGTCAAACTCTATTATAAAAAATAATATATCTAATATGTATATATCCGTTTATTTGAAATAATTATTTCGTGGATATATACATAATCTAAAATATATAAAATATAATTTATTAATTAAAATAAATAAATAAATAAATAAATAAAACTAGAAAATGATAAGATTAATCACGACTATGTCACAGACAATGTCGTCGGGAGTCTGTCTAACATTGCATTCAACATTGAACATCAATGTCAGACAACACTCAACAATATGTTTATAAAAAAACTAAAAATTGAAAAAAAGAAAACTAAATCCAAGGAAAAGGGGATGGAAAGGGGAAGGGGGCTACTAAAAAAGAAAAAAAAAATACATAATGGGTCAAATAGATATTTGTCTAATGTAAGAGATGTGATCTGAGACAACCGTGCCTCAATATACATATAATATTAATAATTTTGTAAAAATTTCATTTAGTACAGACGCATATGAATTCCACACATTATTAAGTAATACCATTACTTGAAATAACTAACTTGTACTAACATGACCAAGATACTCATGGAGCCCAGTATTGACAAACTTGGCCATATATCTCGAAGTTTATTTTTATTATATTGTAATTGTTATGAACACACCTATTTCCTATTTTTTGTGGTATTTTCTGTAAATTGTATGAAATAAGGACTGATAACTTAGAAGGAAATGGGGAGGAATATTGAGAAGAAAAGGGGGAGAAAATAGAGAACAAGAGGGAAAAAATTGAAATACTTCTTTCTTGCATTTCCTTCCATAAAAATTTGTATTTAAACCATACATAGTTGGTACCACAATTATAAGATAGTAACCCTAGCAGAATGGATCAAAATCCTTAATTGAATTAAAATGCTAAAAGCCCAACTAACTCATCCCAATACTAAATAGAGGTAAACCAGCCCAAAACTCATTTACTTAAAATACCATCTCCATTTGTCACCTCCAGAAACATGACAGTAATATCCCAAAGTTAGAACAATAAATATTCATAACTTGTAATAATTAATCAAGACCAAGATATTGGTCGAGCCCGGTGTTGACAATTTTGAGCAAATATTCACCAAACACTATCTCTCTGTATTTAGGAGGATTTTCTTCCGATGTCAGCTCTTTAATGGGGCCATAACACTTACCCTCACACGAAGGTCCATTGAAAAAGGAAGCCACAGAAATTCGAGGACCAATGGAGTTAGCCACCACTCTATGCTTACTGCTTATGAACTTTTTCCCATTTGACACCAGCTATTCATTTCCAAAACCAACAAAAAAGATTAATCAAGATCACAAGAAAAAAGAAACTTAAATTAATGTTATAAATTGATGTAAATATGTACCAAAAACAAGAACAAACGAATGCATGTAATGTGGAATAAATCCAAGACGAGTGAGAGTAGAAATTAACTTCAATATACCCATAAATTAATTAAGTTATAATAAGCGAGTTGGGAGCATAACAAAACCCTAGATGGCCTAATTAACCCTAGAACATTAAGTTTGAAAGATGGATACCTGGAGAAGATCCCCAATGTTAACAACTAGACCTCCAGGAATGGGTTCAACATCGATCCATTGATGTTGATAGAGAACCTGGAGGCCACTGATTTGGTTTTGTAGAAGAATTGTGATGAATCCAATATCAGAATGCATTGTGTTTCCGAGAGTTAGTTCTGGTTCGGGGCAGGCCGGATAGTAATGGCAGCTAATCCGGTGTCCTTCCGGGAACACCATGCTATTTAGGCGGCCGGGCTCCAGTCCGAGACCCTCCGAGAGTAGCTCCGCCACTGCACTTCCCAAAACTGCAATCTGCTTCGAGTATTCCACCGTGCTTTCTCTCTGAATTCATTGATCAGTCGAAAACTTAATGAAAACGAGAAGAAAATAGTATATATATATACCTGCAAGAATCGGGCAGTTCTTGGCTGCAGAGTTGGTCTGCAGATGTAATCGTCAAGGTATCCCTCCAGTTAGCAGTTCTTGAAGTGAACAAATCGCGATTGCTGTTGAATCTTACTCTTCTTGTCGAATCGCGTGAGTAATACTTCCTCTTCTCCTCAACATCCATCTCGTTGAATCTTTTAATTCCATCGATCATTGCATCAGAAACGTTTGAGGGAATCCCATGATTCACCACTTGGAAAAATACCCATGTTTCTGAGGCAACTCTTGCTTGTTCAACAATCCGCTTTCGCCTCTCGGGATTCCTGAAATCGCTAAGATCGATGAGAGGTACTTTAACTTGAACTCGATCTTGCTGAGCAGTTTTGTATATTAGCTCGTGAGCCAGCTCGTTAGATGGCCTCACGAAGATCTGAGGGATTTTCGACACTCCCAAATCGATTGGGCCTTTCACACCAGCTTGTGTTTCGTCGAAGGCTTTCAGCATTTCAATTCTGTCATATTGTTGCTGAACCTCAGAGGCATCGTCGTCTACTCGTTCAGTCATCAGTTTTGAATTTATTATAAGATTTATTTTTGTTATGTGCATAAGTGCATTTATCAATATAAGGGATTATAAATTGAGCACAAAACACGTGAATGAAGAATGAAGATACTAGCTAGCTATGCAGTTTTTGTGAATTAACATGTGGCTAGAATAGCCCCCTTATACTCAAATTCAAACTCAAAATGGAGTAAGTGTTACATCAAACACTAATTGATCTCCAACCCACAAACCCAAATCCAACATCAAAAAGAATATTCTTGATATATTCCACCTTTTATTATTTATCATGTTTATTTCAATAACACCCACATATTTATCAAAATTTATAAATTGAACCTCTTATATTTTTGCTATTTTGCAATATAAAGAATACATTTTCCCAATAATTGCAGGCAATTTCTAACCATGGAAATTATAAATTGTCAAAATTTATAATGTTTATAAATTTCTAAATTGAACCTCTTATTTTTTTTGTTATATACACAACAATGTATTAAATTTAATTATAATTATATAATTCTTTACAAAATTAAATATTAAATATGAATGACCGCAAAAAAATAATTTCAACATTTATTAAAATAAAAAATTACACGACGTGAGAAATTACACAAAGATGAGAAGAAAATTACATTAAAACTTTGAACGAACGAAAGATGAGAAGAAAGAATTAAGGACTATTTTGCAATTTCAGATTTTTGAAAAGTAATATGGAGTCATGAATAGTGCATCTCCATATTTGGGTATATACTATTCATATTTGAAGTTTTACAGCAAAATGATGTTGGATTTGGAGGTGGGTTGGAGCATCTTATTAACTGCAAAATGAAATTTAGAGTTGGGTTGGAGATGCTCTTAGAGGTGGCCTCTAGTTGAGCGTCATAACTTGTAGCACAAAAAAATATTTCTAGTTGAAATCTTATCAAGCCTCATTAACTTACGCGGATGGAACATGACTTTCTTAGTGCAGTTTATTTTTCTTTATTGTATTGTATACAAGTTATTCCGCAATATAGTAGAATTTGCCTCAAGTGTACTATCTTTGCAAACTATTATATATGAGAGTAGAGTTTACGAAATCGCGCTCTGTTGGTGAGCTATTACATAAAAATGTGCTTTAATTTATATACGTGGAACGCTTACTCGAGTTACGGTTGCAGAGTTCCATTGCCAATAAAAAGCATGTGGCTAAATTTCTTTATAGTTTTCTGAATGAACATGTCCTAACTATGAATATATAATTATATATCTTTGGTTTTGAAATTGGAATTACTTGCGTTTGAATACAATTCATCGTCGTTTATCAATATTCTAATTTAAATTTAGTAATAATTACATAGTTAGATCTACACATTTAATGCACATAAAAAGCTTCATAAAATCAAGGAGAAATGGTCAAATTCGAGTAGAGATCTTCTGGTCCTAATTTTGTGTGCCAACATTAAAATTATATATTGTTAATAATGTTTTTTGTAAAAATAAAATTTATTATGTTATAACTAATCATAATTAATATTTATTGCTAAAAATTGAAATTTTTAAAAATTATATACCTTAAGTTTGGAATAATCAACCCCAAAAATCAATTATATTAACTAAAAAATGAAAATTAAATATTAGAAAATAATTATAAACCTTAATTGGGTGGAAATGTGGAATAAACCCTAAATAAAATTGTAAAATTATACTAAACCTAAAGAAATTAAAATTGAAAAAAAAATGAAAGAAAAGGTAATAATTTTGAGGTTTGGTACACGGTTGGTACACACATGATGAAATTAGAGGATATCAAGTGGTCGAATTCCCCCCTTGATTGTATCGCATGCTCACATTGCCCCTACTAGACTATTTGCTCTATTTAGCCCCTTGATTTTTTAAAATAGTTCTACATTATTCTTGTTATAGATGAAAAAATGAACCCTGTTAGAAAACACGCATTAACACATTTTCCACACTTTTACACAATTTCACACACTTTGTTCGGAAAATTTGGGAGAAGCATTAGGTGATATATGTTTGGTTCTATTTCCAACATTAATTTTTAATTTTCAATTTTCAGTATTTTTAATTCAATTTACGAGATGTATTAATTTTTGAAAGAAAAAAAATGTAATGATTTTATTGTATGAATGTTTTAATGTTTAGAGTTATAGGTTTGAAAAATGAAAATATGTTTGTTTGATTATATTTTCAATGTGAATTTGTAGTTGATATAAAAAGATAAATATTTGTGTGGTTATGATAAATTAATGAATATTTAAATAATGATCACACTGTAATGATATACATATAATTGAATAGGTTATATAAGATTGGAAAATATGAAAACTGAAATTGAAAATGATTAAAATAAACATGTTTTCGATCTTTTGAATAGTAAAAGGCCCATTTGAAATTGAAAACAAACAAACCCAAAGAAATTTGTTCAAAAAAAAATCCCAATTAAATATGGTACTCTTGAACCACTTAGTGATCATCAAGAAAACACTACTCTGAAGAAAATTTCTTCCTCCCCAGCACGAGAAGATCTGTGACAACCCCATTGGACAAATTTTGTTGAACTAGTAATCTAAGAGAATTAAATAATTAAGTAGTATACATAAATAAAAGATGAAAAAATGGCGAAAAACCTAGCAAACCTAAGAAATTAAACACAAGCAGAGTGGATGATGGAGTTTGTGAAGTGATCGACGCAAGCCATCCGTATACGTTGAGGGGTTGCAGGATTATCGAGAGGAAACCAATGAGTAAGACCTACCTCCGCTCTGGCAGCGATGATGGCATCCTTGATCGCGAAGAATACAGAAGATGCAAGAAAGAAGGGCGGCTCGCCCACTGCTTTGGATGAGTGGATTGCCTTTGGATTTGGAGCATCCTTCAACCAAAATATATATACTTCACCATATATGGAAGCAGAAAGAGATACTCCCTTAATTAATAATTAGTAGTACTAGTACTGTACCTTGAGGAGTGAGATATTGAATTTGAAGGGGACGTCGTTAATGGAGGGAATCTTGTAAGTACCGGGGCCGCAACTGTAGAGACATCCTGGTGGTATCCACTTGTGAGCAGCGTCGCCCCATTTAACCTCTTCCAGAGCCACCCATCCCAGACCTTGTACAAATGCCCCTTCAATCTTTATATATGTAGTCAAAAGAACCATCAGTTTCCACAAATTGAACAAAAGAACATTCTAGACTATCTATATATGCAGGCTGAGAATGAAATAGAGAATATTTTGTCAGAATTATGATTAATATCCGTAAACACATCTTAATAACCATGATAGAGTTGGCCTGTGTTGATCATAATATCTTCCTCTTCACAAGTTTCCACATGTTCTCCTTAATTTGTATAGTTCTTGGCAGATAAAATTTGCAGCATTATCCTGTATTTCTGTACCATAATTATGACTGATGAACTAGGTAGAAGAAGAAGAATTTATACTAGTAGTACAACTGTAGATGAGAGAATCCAGAAATTCCATATATGTGTTAGTGCAGAAAGATGCAGGAAGGCAAAACAAACCTGTCCAACATCAATTGCTGGATTCAGCGGAAGTCCAAGATCCAAAATCACATCTGCCTGCCTCGTATGGAAGTCACCTACTAATGTGTCGATTTCGACTTGGGCGAACGCTGCCCCATAAGTGAAGTATCTGAATGGAGTCCCTTTACCAGTTCCCCAATCAAAGTCGACATCCGGCGTTTTATAAAATCCATGTGCAGAAAGGTCTATCCGCTCCATGTAGCATGCATTAGCAACCTGATCATATTCATATTGGAAGTAAACATTACTTCATATTAATCACTAATTACATGTATAACTAAACTTCTGCATGGTAATTCATGCAAAATGCATATTTCAAAAAGGTGTTTTTTACAATGTTGGCTTAATTATTGTTACTTAGTTTTAGTAATCTACTAGCTAGGCAGACATGGAGGAAGAACATGTAGTGTTATATAAATTGTTCTGTAAAATAAAGAGTCATGATTAATTACCTCAGCAAATGAGCCAAAATTGTGTTTTGATGCTATGTGTTCCATTCGTGCTTTTATTTGCTCACATGCATCTAAAACTGCTGCTCCATATAAATCAGAACTTGCAGAAGCAGCGGTTGATGAAGCATTCGGGACCTATAAAAAGTTGCAAACGTTGGGGTATTAATCAAGTATAACTTACCCTTTATTTTTTAGACTGGCTGGCCAAGAAAAAACCAAACACACATCTCTCACCTTATCTGTGCTTGCCTCTGATATAAATACAGAGGTGATCGGAATGTTGAAAGAAGACGCGGCCACCTGTGCCATTTTTGTATGCAAACCCTGCCCCATCTCAACACCTCCATGCGTGACTAATACAGTTCCATCTGTATAAACATGAACGAGTGCACCTGCCTAGCTACGACCCAAAAACATATGTACAAATCAAATTCAATATCAGAGTTTCATAGGTTGAAGATACAAAATCCTAGCTTAATTATCTAAAATTTGACCACCTGATTCAAAAATTTGACAGTAAAAGATATTCCAAATTTTGTAGGGATAATAGCCACTCCACGCTTCTTCCATCTATTATGAGCATTGAACAGCTCCACTTCTTTTTGAACAGCCGAAAACTCACAGGATGTCTTGAGTTCATCCCAGAGACGGTGCAGGGTGCAATGTTCGATTTTTTGACCATAATGTAACACCGAACCGTCTCTCTGAAAATTGATCTCCTGAATGAATATTACATATGGAATTAGATCATATATGTATAGATATTACAAGCTATTATATTTCCTTGAAAACGTAACATATATGCATGCAGAGGAAAATAATAAACAAGGAGCTGAGATCGACTTACCCTAATCTGTTCGGGCCTTTTGTTAAGTTCCATGGATATTCTTTGAATCCAGTTTTCAGCAATGAGCATGCCTTGTGGATTACCAAATCCTCGGAAAGCAGTGTTACTAGGCAAGTTAGTGAAACAGACCTTTCCTTTAACCCTAACATTCGGAATCTCATATACGTTGTCTGAACTGAACATGGCATGTTCAAGCACCCCAAGTGAGAGATCAAGTGAGTTTCCTCCATTGTTGAAGATCTCAACATCTAAAGCAAGTATTTTTCCCTCTTTTGTAAAACCAACCTACAAAATGTTTTCCACCTTAGAAAAATAAAGAATCTACCATCAATCTCAGAAATGACCATATATATACCTTGTACTTGCCAAGAAAGCTATGTCGTTGTCCGGTTATCATCATGTCAATATCCCTATCTAGTGTAATCTTTACTGGACGATTTAGTATGTAAGATGGAATGGCAGCCACGGCGGCAAACAAAGCAGATCTGGTCTCTTTCCCTCCAAATCCACCACCAATTCTTCTAGTCTTGCATACCACTTTGGACATCGGAACACCAAGAACACCGGCAACATACTGTTGATGTTTATGAGGGGACTGGGGAAAAAACATCACAACTTTAGCATGCAACTTTTGGAATCATGTGGAAGGGGACAAATGAAGCAAGGCACTCAATTTAAGAAATCATCATGATCTCCAAACATTCATGAAATATTGTTAAACAAAACTTTAGAAGCATTTTAGAAGCAAAGAGGAAAATTACAAAAGATAACTCCAGCAAATTTAAGGCCACACGAGAAAGATGCATAGAATGTTGTGAAAGTCAGGTTAGTGAACTTACTTGAGTAGACGAGATCATATGAACTTCATTTCCACCATCAATAGTCCATATTAAAGTGCTATGTGGCTCCAAGTAGAAATGCTCCTGACCCCCAATATGAACCTCTCCCTCTATAATATTATCACACTGCATCGACAAGAAGCAGAGGTCCACATCACCTTTCCTCAGACACTTTTCAGTTTCAGGGTGGAAACTATTAGATGCAATAGCTTCTTCAATAGATAACACTGCTGGTAGTTCTTCATATTCAATGTCGACTTTCTGAGCAGCATGCTTTGCATTTTCATGTGTATCAGCTACAACCACCCCAATTACCTGAAATATAACAATCATGGAACTCTGTGACTCTGATGATTAATTGTGGATGAGCTGACAGCAAATAGAAAGTAAAAGCAGTTTGGCAGCCTCTATTTCTGCACACATTTTATAATTGTTTTTGTACAACGTTGCATTAATCAGTCATACACACAAACTTAAGAAGCTGAACAGGATACATGGAGAAAAAGTTTTCCATCCAAAGAAGAAATGGAAGGATGGGAAATTTACCTGACCCACACATGTGACTACTTCTGCTGCAAAAAGGTGTTCATCTGCAACAACTGGTCCAATCTTATTGCTCCCTGGCACATGTTTCGCGAAAAAAATTCCTGCAACCCCAGGAGAAGACTTGGCTGCAGTTTCATCAATGGCAAGCAAACGTGCATGAGGCTTCTTACTCAATATCAGTGCAGCATGTAAACCATTTGGAGGCATGGGAACATCATCTGTATACTCTGCCTCTCCTGTAACCTGCCATCAGGGAACACTTCAGCAGCTGTTAAATAAATTTCTTCTATTTATCTCCAATCAAATAGACCAACATAACAGTGAAAGCAATGGTTCCAAGACGATGTAGGAACTCATTTTGACTGAGAAAGTTGAACAAGAGAATCAATGGATTGCTGGTCAAAAGTGGAATACTGATACAAAGATAGAACGGAAAAAGAAGAATCTCGATCCCCTCTTCAATTGAGTGAGCAGGAGTCAAAATCTTCGATGCAAAAACAGTACTGTTTAATAGCAGCATTTCTAAAAAGGTTGACATCAATCAGCCATTGTCTAGAATTCACAGTTTGAGGACTACAAGCCATGAAAATTTTAGGCATATTCATTCAAAAGGGGGACTTTAAACAAGAAAACGCAGAAGAAAATCACGGTAGATCAGAAGGTATTGCAAGCTTATGCCATTGGAACCAGTTAACTAAACTATTAACATTGGATCAAAATGTTAAATTTCACATAATGCTATTAGTTGCAGGCAAACTTCTCGCTTACACAAATAAATTATACTTAAAAGTCAAAATTATGCAGCTGAAAGAAACATCAAACCTGAAGCCTTGATGAGAGATGAACTTCAGGAGCTCCAACAGAAGTCCCTCTCTTTACAATTTCATAATCCTGTCTTCCTAAAACAGAAGTGTGCTGAAATGATTTTATTGCTGAAAGATAAGATGTTGGTACTGCTTCATTTGACGATAGCAATCCATCCATCTGGTGGGACACCCACAACGAAAACTTGAAGAAAAAGCTCAGGATCAAGGATTTCCGAAACTCCACCATCCCTCCAGGGGCATCATCCTTCAAGATAATGTCCTTCTCCAATACTTGTAAAGCACCATGCAACAGCTCCTTGTTCCAATTCTTCCCTATCAGAAACTTCTTCATTTCGTTTGCAGAAATCGAGTAAGGAGCAACACCCCCATAAACAATTGATGCGTCAGAAACCATCCATTTCTGATCCTTCTCTTCAAGACAGACACGCATTCCAGCATTCACAATAGCAATGTCATCATCTCTCCTATGAGCTTGCTTGAATTCCTTCACAAATTCATATGGAGAGTTCCAAGGGAGAAAAACTGAAACGAGTATCTCATTACTTGCAAGGTCCACTTTACGATAGCCCAGGAAAAAAGATTCAGCTGCACATATCCTCATGTTTCCTCTACAATCGGAAATGTGAAACTTCGCACCAGCAGCCATCCATAGAGGGTTGAGGTCTGATATAGGACTTGCTGTACAAATATTTCCACCTACAGATGCAACATTTCTTATCTGTGTCCCAGCAAACCATCTTAACTGTTCAAGGATGGCTCTACATGATGAAGTTTGCCAAGAAGCTCGCTGGTCTAAAACGAATTTTAGCACCTTGCCTAGTTCTGAAAGTTTAACAGCTGCACCAATCTCCAATCCTTCATCTTTTATGATCAGTTTATTAAGTTCAGGCACATAAGCAACGTGGACAAGAACTGGATAGTTGAAATTTTTAAGCCTTGTTTCAACTCCCACCTCAGTGTTACCAACAACTAATTTGGCATTAGGGTATCTTGCTTTTATATCAAATACATGCTGGAGACTTAATGGACGATGCCATTTTAGGCTGTTAAATCCATTCAAAGATAAAGCAGTTGGTTTCCTCATTAGAAGCTCGGGAGGGAAAATAAGCTCTTTTGTAGTGTATGCAGCTCCATCAGTATCATTGTAAGAGATCAGCTTCTGATCAATGCCACCATTACAGTTGCTTCTTCTGGTAGTTTCTTTATCATCCTTAATATTCTGTTTCTGCCCACATGAACATGGCTTACCAGTTGATGGGCAAACGAACTCACTGCTCGAAAGGCCTGAGGATCCGTTGGTGTACAGGGCATCATCTGTTCTTGCAAATACACAAAAAGCATCAATTATGGGTCTATAACCTGTGCATCGACATAGATTTCCTGCAAGATTTTGTGCAATGTCCTCTTCTGTGGGTGGTTCCTTAGATGATCTTAATAGGGCATACATGGACATAACAAAACCAGGGGTGCAAAAGCCGCATTGTGAGCCATGTGAATTTGCTAACGATTCCTACAAGAACCACATACAGGTGATGATTGTACCACAATATACTTCAATGTCATCACTGATATATGAATAATGATCAGCTTTAACAAGCAAACAAGTAAGGAATATTCAAGTTAATTTTCCAGATTTATAATTTTCTGCTTTTCAATAAGAGGGCTCGCACAATATTAACTAGCTAGCATAATCAATAACTATTTTGTCTTTGTTATTGATCGAAATTAAAAAGGATTTTACCTGTATTGGATGTAACCCATGTCTGGAATTACCAATACCCTCAACTGTAATTACGTGCATTCCTTCTACAGAATACAATGGAGCCAAGCATGCATTAATAGCAATATGCCTGAAAAAAATTTCAAGATGTGAAAAATAAAGAGTCATTAATCCTACTTTATTTTTTCAAACTTATATTGACATTTATAATTAATTAACTTAAATGAAATCCGATGTTTTTTCATGTAAAGGAAGTATAGTAGGGATTTCATGTGATTCACGACACTTCTTGAAAGAATGCCCTTGGTTTCTCTCACTTTGGAGTGAGAGAAAGTGTTCCTCCGCGTGAAACCTAGAGGGAAGGCAGAGGAAAATCTCTAACACACGTCCGCATGGTACCTGCAGTTATTCTACTCCTTCCTATTTTTCTCATTCGAGATCCTACGTGGTTGACTTCGAAGGGTCATTTAATAATTAATATTAAAAAGTGTATCCAAAGTTGTTGGATTTTGAGATTTATTGTCAAACTTATATTGACATTTGTAAATTTACTAACTTAAAACTCTAAACAATTATGAAAAGGTTTAAAAATATTAATTATATTATCCCATTAACAAATTAAAATCAAGAACTTGGATGCACTTTTTATTTAATACCATTAACAAATTATACTATCCCATTAACAAACTAACCGAAGAATGAGGCTTGACTTTTAATAAGAATAAAGTACCAAACTTTTGTCAGCTCAATCACGAATCACATCATCTATATTCTTGATTGTATCTAGTCTAAAGAGGTAAGACACACTCACTTAAGCCCACGCTTGAGAGAGAGAGAGAGAGAGACTCACACACACTTCTTCGAATTTTGGTCAACATAGGAGACCATCACCGTGCATGCCCCACAACCTCCTTCACCACAACCAAGTTTTGTACCAGTGAGGCCAATATCTGCATTAGAGATGAAAACACAAGATATTTGGAATGTAAAAAGGTATTTAAAAATATATAAAGAAATATAGAGATCAATAAAAAATTATGACAAAAACTTGTATGAGACGGTCTCATACATGAGACGGATCAATACATGTGAGTTAATGATACTTCACCCATAAATAATGATACTCACATGCGGGTATAAATAATGATAATCACATGTGAGTTAATGATACTTCACCCATAAATAATGATCCCGCATGTGAGTATTGACCCGTCTCATGTATGAGACGGTCTAACTCAAGTCTGCCTCTAAAATTATTAATATCTTATGTACATGGTCCCATTTCCTCACTTAATTAGTTAATTTATAGTTTATACTATTAAAAAATACAATAATTAATGTTGTTCGTTTCGTATTTTTTACTGAAAATGAAAATGCCTATTTTCACTATTCCCATTGAAAACCTCTTTTTGTGCAAAAAACCCTGAAAAAAAAAATTAAAATTGTGATATACTGCCCATATGAAATGTAACCCATCATAATTTTAGGAATGAATCATTATGTGGCAATAAGAAGAAATCAAAGTAATAATTTACTCAGAGAATATCAAATCATAATTACAAGAGGAATGAGATCAAATAAAGTAATATTTCCCCAGTTTTTCTATGACCATTTTTCAAATATTTGGTTTAGTTTGGTGTCCCATTTCCCTAAAGCAAAGCCTATCAATGATATCATTTTAATTTCTCCAAATACTATCTATATTTCCATGTAAATATTTCTAAGGATCCTAACATACGAAATCATCATTTGCACATTTTGTATTGAATTCCCTATTGCACAATTGATTTTTTATTATTTTTTTCTTCTATTTCAATTTCAATTATAGCTTGTTGGTTTAGTTTAATTTTACAATTGTTATTTTCATCCTACTCAACTAAAATTTATTATAATTTTTTCATATTTAATATTTCAAATAATCAATTAATAACATATTATACCTCTGAGATATTGGAGAAGGGTGAGGTGGGCCAAGCCCTCAGGCAAAACTCGACGGACTCCATTAACGTACAGGATTGCTTCCTTTGATTCTGATTCTGCTTTTACACTCTCTCTCAGAATGGACCCCATCTCTCTCTCTCTCTCTCTCTCTCTCTCTTCCCTTTTTCTCTCAGTCTTTCTCTGTCCTGTTATATATGGGGCTAATTAATATATATTTTGGCTACTAATACTTAACGCAACACTCCAGCTAAATTCCACGGTAAAGAGATTCTAAATTCTAATGCATATATACCTGTACTCCTTTTATTTTTATTTTTATTTTCTTCTTCGTTCACTACTTCATTGATAGCATATTTATTCAAATTTCGTAATCTAAAATTAATATTTTTTTCCATTTTAAATTTAAAAGTTATAGTAATGATTTAATGATGGCATGCCATGTTCAGTTAATATCTCATTTAATCTTTTAATGAGGTAAGGAATGAGCTGTATTCTCCTTAGTCCTTACCAATGAAATGCACCAAATATAATTTTGATAGTTTCCGCCAACACATTAGGCTAATTAAATTACAAATAAATATTATTCTGGTTTTTTTTAAAGATGCATTAATTATAACCAGTTCTTCTAATAATGGTGTTAATTCTTTAGGTCATGTATTTTTTTATTTTTCTTTATGTTTTGACAATTTTTGAAACTATTACATTCACAAAAAAAAAATGTAAGCATATCTGAAAGTGGAGGGAAAATAAAATTGTTTTGCCCAATACTGTCAACTGAGTAATCTATATCTATATCTATATATACTAATATAAAAGTGTCTTATCTTATAATTTTGAGTTTACATATTATATCCCTATTATATATTTTATTTAAGAGCAATAATGTAATTTTGAATTACCTGTAATATAATATAATATAATATAATATAATATAATATAATATAATATTATTACCATTCTAACTATATCACTTAACAATTAATCATGATCTCGATCCAACTCAGTAAATTTAGAATATTTAATTCGAAAACTTAAAGTTTCAAGCAAACTCACGTGAAAACAAAAAATACAAAATAAATAAATTTTATTCCATATTCTTGAAGTAGATTAAATTTTATAAACATTATATCCCAACAAGTAGAAATCAAAAGAAAATTCTAATTAAAATCATGTTTTACTTTAAAGGCAAGATTAGTTGTATCCCAACAAGTAGAAATCGATAACTTTATAATTTAATTGATACCATTTTTAATATAAAATATTTCATATTTTTAATTAAGAAATTAAGTTATTCATTAAATAAAATTCACAAAATACTATATTATTCTTAAAAATGCAATAACAAAGACATTAAAAAGACACATCTTGATCTTGATAGACAACACGATATAAGAAGTTTGTACTTTCTTTACATTATTGTTTATTATTATTTTTTAATAATATCAGAATATAATCCTCATTGATATGAGTTTATAATCGATTGTGAGTGTATGCGTGTAATTTACTATATAAAAAGAGTTTTGTAAATTTTGTTTTGAATATTATATCCATATAATACGGTTTATTTAAAGACAGTAGAATCATATAATATATTTACATGTACATTTACTAAGAAAAAAAGTCTATATAATTTTTATTGACAATAAAAGAAACCATTTGTAGATATTGACAAATTGGTGCTTAATTGCATTGAATATTATATATACGATAGCTTTTAAAACACTATTATTGGCTTCATGACATTAAAATATATATTTATGTAACACCCCGATCCCGGAAGAACAGTGACAAGGGACCGACGCGCTACTGGGGAAAAGGGGTTGTGACATAAAAAAAAAAATAATTATAGAAATAAGGTTAGTGCCCCAATCACTTGGGCAGCATAACCTCTATAACTGGAATTTAACCACGCTCTAAGGCGTTTTAGAAGGAACCTGAATCATTGATCAATCATCAAAGGGAACTTATCCCGCCAATTAATTGTAAAGGCAGATCTTAATAACAAACACAAATCATATTGTAATTCAAACAACTGAAAACCAACTATATCAGAGTAAACGGAACAAGCGTAGAGCATCTTTATTAAACTTAAGCAAAATATTTCCAACTACTTCTTTGTTTTAGAGTATCTAAGATCTCTAAACAACGCAAAAAGAGCAAGCAAATGTCAACAAAAAGATAGCCCTTGCCTCAGCTCCGTCATCTTCCAGCCACCTCTCAATCTGAAAATATTTAGAAAAGATTTGGGCTGAGTACTAGTGTAACCAGTGGCAAATTTGATAAACAGTTCATAATCATTTAATAAATATGAATATTGTATCCACACAAGTATAACAATGGAAAGGTTTGAAAATTTAAAAAAAAAACATTCCATGTATACAAAGCTACTTTTAACCTTACACGCTCTGTCTCAACTGTCCCTTCCTACAGTGTCTTAACTTATATACACGTCCTCCAGCCCAGCTGTCTAATAAAGGATAGTGTATACGGTCCCAAAGCTTAAAGGATCCGAACTCGAGTCTAGTTAAGCACTCAATATTTTCGTAGGATACTGGCGAACGCGAACAGTGAGATAAAATATTTTGATACAAATATTCATGCTTCACAGTTGATAAACAGTTGAGCTTATTAGCTGAACAATATTTGAGAAAAATATAACCCACCTGATAATAGTGAACGCGTAGTATTTGAGCAGGGGATCACAGTGTGGACAAGGATCCTAATTGGGCCGCACCTAATATCAAAATAATTTTAAATAAATTATTTAGGTCAATTATAATTTTAATATCTCGATTTATGTTCTTAACTAAATATTTTATTAGTTCTGATCAAATAGAAAATTTCAATGAACTTTATGAGTTAAAGTTAAATTTAAATAATCTATTACTTAAGTACCAAACTTATAAAGAGATTAAAATATGCGCTAATGTATATGTGTATATATACATATATATAATTTTAATATATCTAAAAATAAAATATTTATATTCCTAAACAATTAATTTATGAATTCTTAGTTAAATAGAAAATTTAGATAAAATTTTATGGCTAAATTGATTTTTAAATAATTTATTATTCAAGTGCCAAACCTCTGAAGAAAACAAAATAGGTGCTGATATGTTTATTATATATATATATATATAATTCTTAAAAGTTTGGTCATTTATTATTTTTGCTTATTTTGCTATAGGCACATCTTTTTCTTTTTTTCTAAAACCGTGACACAACAAAACCAAATTTGGAAAATGAAAGTCAACTCTCACTCTCTCTCTCTCTCTCTCTCTCTCTCTCTCTCTCTCTCTCTCTCTCTCTCTCCAAAATCACGTGTAAATCAAATGGAAATTAAGATTCCCAAATTCATTTTCATCTATTCTCTCATTCACTCCCTCTCTCTACTAGAAATGAGGAACAAAATAAAAACTCCCAAATTCCATTCACACAATCCCTAATTTTTTTCGTTGTTCTCCTTTTCGCCAACCGGCCGCCGAGGATGCGAAGATGCTGGACCCAACCCCGACCGACAACTCCAATCGTGAAGCCGCTCGACTCAAGTTCGGCCACAACAACACCACGACGCAAGTTCTCCGACGACTCGACTACAAGACTCGACACCATATCAGATCAAGGCCGGTCAGTAAAGCACAACCTCAGCTGCGACTCAGACAAGCGTCGCCGAGACCCGAGCCCAGCCGACGATGTCACTCCCCTGCTTCGACTCAACTCAACTGAGTAGAGAGACTCCTACACCTAACCCAGCTCTCTCTATTTCTGTTTATTTATGTTTCTTTCCCCTTTTCTAATTTCGGTAAGTTTATTAGCTATTTCTAAGTTTTAATGTTTAGAAAGTAAACGAAAAAGAATGGAGGAATCTCATGTGTTCTATGGTTTGAAATAGGGATTAGCTAGTACTTGCAGAGGTTGGAGTGATTATATTTTGAAATTATGAATTTGGAGAAATTTATTGATTGTGCTATGTGGAAACGTGAATTCTCCAATTATGTGTTGGACTGTTGGTGATGTGCTGTGATAAATGGAGATAAAATGGGTGTTTGTGTTTGCAAAGACATTTATAGAAATTGGAGAAATAAAGTGTTGAGGTTACATTCATCACAAATAGGAGTTAGTAATTATTGAAGTTTCTGTTTCAGAAAGTAATATTGTTGTTTGTGCTAGGATGCTAATCATGGATGATGGTGTTAAAGTATACAATAGTCAAAAAGAAGTTGAACTGGAAAGCTTACCCAAAGAAGTTTGATCTTGATGCAGCTCTTCAGTTTGACAGTTTATGGAATCTTTGTAAATATTTGGCTGATTTACTTTGAATTCTAGTCGATATATTTAGCTTAGTAAGTGGGTAAGATATCTCTTTTTCTGTTATTAAAATACAGAGATTGTGATTTGATTAACACAGTGAAGGACAAGTGTGTTTTTCTTTTTTTTTTTCTTTTTTTTTTTTCTACTGAATCATCTTTTATACATATACGTGGCCAACTATTGAAGGAAGAAAGAAAACATGGTTATCCTATTTAATATATATATTTTTTTAATATCTTTCAATAATCCTTAAAAAGTAGTAATTAAAAAAAAATAATAATAAATAAACCTTATTTAAATAAACAAGACTCGCAAAGTATTTTAAGATTCGAAAGTAAACTTCTAAATTCAATTATAAATTCTAAATATTCCTAATACTAGGAGCAAAATTTTAGATTTCATCACGTCTAACTAATTTTATCGAGTGAAATCAAATAAATTAAAATTCGATATTACAAATTCACCTACGACTACTAATAATATCTACTTGTATAAATTTAATTAATTTGCTACCAATTTATAATAGTACAATTACTAAATAATAATATTTGTCTTAAATAAATTTTGATTTATTTAGATAGGATTTTAATATATGATTATCATTAGGTCTTAATATGACTATTTTCGAGCAGGTATTTCAGATTTCTAAATAACAATTATGAGAAAGTCTCGGGTTATTACATTCTACCCCCCTTAAAATAAATTTCGCCCCGAAATTTGACATACCTCTAAATGGCAAGTCAGGGTATTGCTCCTGGATCTTATCTTTTAGCTCCCATGTAGCTTCCTCGCTTTCATGGTTGCTCCACAAAACTTTCACCAGTTGTATCTGTTTATTTCTCAATACATGCACCTTCCGGTCAAGTATAGCTATTGGTTTTTCTTCATAGGTCAAATCCTTGCTTAGGACCACTTCATGATGTTTAATTACATGTTTAGGATCAAACACATATTTTCTTAATATAGATACATGAAACACGTCATGTACTCCTTCCAGATTTGGCGGTAATGCCAATCTATAAGCAACTTCTCCAATCCTCTCAAGAATTTCAAAGGGTCCTATATACCTTGGCCTTAATTTGTTTCTTTTGCCAAATCTTACAACTCCCTTTGTCGGAGATATCTTCAAGAATACTTTATCTCCAACATCAAAATGCAAGTCAGTACGACGTTTGTTTGCATAAGCCTTTTGTCTGTCTTGGGCCTCAACTATTCTTTTTCTTATTTTATCGATTATTTCCACCGTCGTCTGAACGATCTCTGGGCCCAATATTTTTCTCTCACCCACTTCATCCCAGTAAAGTGGTGATCTACACTTTCGGCCATACAGGGCTTCATATGGTGTCATCCCTATTGAAGCCTGATAACTATTGTTATAGGCAAATTCTACTAAAGGTAGAATATTCTCCCAGCTTCCTCCTCCATCAATTACTACTCCTCGAATCATATCCTCAAGTGTTTGTATGGTTCTCTCTGACTGCCCATCAGTTTGAGGATGGAAAGCTGTGCTGAAATTCAATTTAGTGCCCATAGCACCTTGCAAGCTTTTCTAGAATCTAGATGTGAATCTTGTATCACGATCAGATGTGATAGACACAGGTATCCCATGCAATCTGACAATCTCCTTAACATACAATTGTGCTAACTTGTCCAGTCCTAAGGTCATTCGCATAGGAAGAAAATGTGCTGATTTGGTTAGTCGATCAACAATAACCCAGATAGCGGTGTTCCCACGTGCTGTTTTTGGTAAACCAACAACAAAGTCCATGTTGATGTGGTCCCACTTCCATTCAGGAATCTCTAATGGTTGTAAAAGTCCTGATGGTCTTTGGTGTATTGCTTTCACTTGCTGGCATGACAGACAATGTTCCACGAATGAGGCTATTTCTCTTTTCATATTTCTCCACCAGAAATTTCTCTTCAGATCTCGATACATTTTTGTACTCCCAGGATGTGCTGTGTAAGGAGTATCATGAGCTTCACTCATTATCTCATTCTTTATCTTTTGATTGTGGGGCACACAAATTCTTCTTTCAAACATAAGAGCGTGATCACTTGCTTCAGCAAAACCTTTAGGATCATCTGCTCTTGCTTGTAAGCGCATCTTTTCTAAGAAACCATCTTTCTTCTGTGTTTCTACAATTCTTTCTCTTAAATCTGGTTTAGCTGTTAAAACAGCTATGTAACTTTTTGTAGAGCTTGGTGGTCGCACCAACTCTATTCTTAGTTTCTCAAACTCTTGCACGAGTTTCTCTTGTTGGGTTAGGAAGCATCCCAACTTTGCCTTGGATTTTCGACTTAGGGCATCTGCAACTACGTTGGCCTTTCCAGGGTGGTATTGAATCGTACAATCATAATCCTTCACCAACTCTAACCACCTTCTTTGTCTCATGTTCAAGTCCTTTTGTTCAAAGAAATACTTAAGACTCTTGTGATCTGTGTAAATTTCACTCTTCACACCATACAGATAGTGCCTCCAAATTTTTAAAGCATGCACTACTGCTGCTAGCTCAAGGTCATGTGTAGGATAATTCAACTCGTGTGGTCTTAGTTGACGAGATGCATAAGCAATGACTTTCCCATTTTGCATGAGAACACAACCCAAACCTTGTAAGGATGCATCAGTGAAGATGACAAATCCCTCATTTCCTTCCGGGATGGCTAGTACTGGTGCTGTGGTTAACTTTTCTTTGAGTGTCTGAAAACTCTTTTCACATTCTTCAGACCAAGTGAATTTGATCTTCTTTTTCAACATTTGGGTCATTGGTCTTGCTATTTTAGAGAATCCTTCAATAAATCTCCTATAGTAGCCAGCCAATCCTAAGAAACTCCTTATCTCATGTGCACTGGTAGGTGACTTCCAGTTGCTTACTGCTTCAATCTTGGCAGGATCTACCTTAATTCCTTGTGCTGACACAATATGACCAAGAAACATTACTTCTTCAAGCCAGAATTCACACTTGCTGAATTTGGCATATAACTTTTCTTTTCGTAGTGTTTCCAACACTATTCGCAGATGCTCTTTATGTTCATCTTCATTCTTGGAATATATAAGAATATCGTCTATAAACACAAGGACAAAATTATCCAAATATGGATGGAATATTCGGTTCATCAAATCCATAAAGACTGCTGGTGCGTTTGTTAACCCAAATGGCATTACTATGAATTCATAGTGTCCATAACGTGTCCGAAATGCAGTTTTTGGAATATCCTCCTTTCGAACCTTAAGTTGATGGTATCCAGATCGTAGATCAATTTTCGAGAACACACGTGCTCCCTTGAGCTGATCAAATAAGTCATCTATCCTTGGAAGAGGGTATCTATTCTTTATAGTTAACTTATTTAGTTCTCTGTAATCGATACACATTCGCAACGTTCCATCCTTCTTCTTAACAAACAGTATAGGTGCTCCCCAAGGTGAAACGCTAGGTTGTATGAAGCCTAAGTCCAGTAGTTCTTGTAATTGCACCTTTAATTCTTGCAATTCTTTGGGAGCCATTCTATATGGTGCTTTGGAAGTTGGTGCAGCTCCCGGCTCCAAATCAATTGTGAATTCAACTTGCCTATCCGGTGGCACTCCTGGTAGATCTTGTGGAAATACATCTTTAAATTCTTGAACAATAGGGACTTGATCTATCGTTATGTTGTCATTTTCCTTTCCTGTTAGGTTTACTATGAAGACTTGACAAGTTCCCTTTTTCATCAGCTTTGCAGTTTTGAGTGCTGAAATGATTGATACCTTTGTACCTATCCTTGCTCTGAAAAATTTAACTTCTTTTTCTCCTGGTTTCTTAAAAATAACTTCTCTCTCATGACAACATATTGTTGCGTATTCCGTGGTTAACCAATCCATTCCCAGAATTAGGTCAAAATCCTTCATCTTGATAACATGCAAGTTTATTTTGAATTTCTTGTCACTTATATCAAGCTCTATGTTCAAGCACATCTTATCTGCTATCAAAGTTTTTCCTGAGGGAATGCTAACTTCTAAGGCATTAACAACTTTATCTTGCCTTAAGTTCAATTGTTCACATGTTTCTTGCGAAATGAAGGAGTGTGTTGCCCCTGTATCGAACAATGCTAGTACAGGTATATCAAGCAAGTTAATCATACCTGCTAAGTTTTCTGGATTTTGTGCAGCTTGCTGCTGGTTCAGTGCATAAACTCTAGCTTGTTGCTGGCCGCGCTGTCCCTGGTTTGATGCAAAATTTCTTCCTTGGTTTGGCTTAGGGTTGCTACCTTGATTAGGCCTGGGATTTCCCCCTTGTTGTGGCCTAAAGTTGTTTCCTTGATTCGGCCTAGGGCTGTTTCCCTGATTTGGTCGCTGAGGAGGTCGATTATTTCTAACATTGTTGCGACAATCCCTGGCCATATGTCCTGGCTTTCCACAGATAAAACATCCATCATTTCCCGCCATACATCTACCTGGGTGGTACTTATGACATCTTGGGCATGGCCTGTTGTTTCTTTGTTGATTGAACTGGTTATTTTGATTGTTTCCCTGCCATGGTTGTCTTCTTCCTTGGAAATTTCCTCTACTGTTATCCTCCCATTTCCTTTTTCCTTTTGGGTCTTGAGTTTGTTGTAGTGACTGTTGTGGTACTCGATCCGCTGGCATTATGGATTCTATATTCAAGGCCCTACTCAAAGTTTGAGCATATGTCATCACATCCTGACCTGCTAGGGTCATCCCAATTTCTGGTCTCAAACCCTTTCGAAACTTGTTTGCTTTCTTCTTATCAGTGTCCACGAGATGTGGGGCATACCTTGACAGTTGGTTAAAATTTCTATCATACTCTGTGACACTGGATTTTCCTTGTCGAAGATTCCAAAATTCTGACTCCTTCTTCTCTCTAAAGCAGTCTGGAATATATTTTTGATATATCTCAGCCTTAAAATCTTCCCAAGAAAATTGTTGCCATTGTTCTTCCGTCATTGTTCTACGTACAGATTCCCACCAATAGTCTGCATCATCTGTCAGCTGAAATTGAGCACAAGATAATCTTTCTTCATCAGTGCAAGCCATGAAATTAAAGATTCGTTCCAAAGCACGAATCCACTTTTCAGCATCCATTGGATCACCCGTTCCATTAAACATAGGTGGATTATGTTTTCGAAAGTCATTTTCAATTCATGACAGGTGAATAGGTATTTCTACCTCTGGTATCTCTTCTCGGATTTCTGAGATTGGCAATCTCGTACGTGGCGGCATCCTAAATATAAATTGAAAACATAAGTTAATATGTATAATATTTATTTATTTATTTATTTATTTTTTTCTTAAAATCGTAATAATAAGAAATAATATAGAATAAAATAAAATAAACATTGGTTGCCTCATAAGAATGGCTTTTATACACATATAAATCAAGGCCATAAACAGTAATAGCCATATATGAACGATAAAGGAAAAGTGCCTCCAAAAGAGGACTTTTACATATATACAATGATCACTGTTTATGTACATACATCATACATCATACAATATATATATATACCAAACTATACAATACAAACTACTACCCATACAAAAAGATATCGGGTCGGTATGAACAAAAAGGCTACCAGACCCACGATACAATCAAAATGAGATGCCTAGCTAACCTAGCCAAGTGCTATCATCATCCAACCATCTACTAATCTCCAGTCAAATCCACTATCTCATCCTCAACAGGATCCTCCTCCTCTGTGTCCTCATCATCTGTATCATTCTCCATCACGCCGCACCTCCCGTCTCGATCATCCCGAGCTCTAGGTGCTACTGACCCATCAGTCTTATCAGTCTGCGTGCCTGATGGTCCAGCCTCGGCATCGTGAGTACCTACGTGAGGAATGAAACTAGAGATATGTATACTAGCATCTACCTCCATACCCTGCTGCATGACAGAATCTGGTGGACCGTGGCTGTGCGAGGGTACTGCCTCGTCTACTGGAGGACATCCTCTATAAAGTGCCCAGATCCTTAGAATCATACTACAATATCTAGGGAAATCTCCGATCTCGGCCATGGTATCAGGGTCACGCTCGACCGTATCACCCAATACCTGTAGCGTTCTCCGCCTCCAGCAAGGTGGTAAACCATAAGCCAGCCTGAAAGAGGCCTCAAAGTCTAAGACTCCTCCCTCGGCTCCACTGGCACGTCGCCAAAGCGATACAAAATGCCCAATGTACTCGGGGACAGTATCGGATCGATCTTTAACATATGTACGAAATCTCTTAATGTGTTCCTCAAAAGTATAGAAGTTTTGAGTACGCTTCCGTGCTGTCTCAATCACCCTGGCCATCTGAAGAATTCCACTAAATTAGTCTAAGTTTTTAAGAGCAACAAGATAACTTAATGATCAATGATAGGTTCAACTTACTATAGTCTAAATGCTTTGCTATGTTCAACCTAAAAGCCATTCACAATTTATTCTCATCACTTAAGGTGATTCTGTTCTCTTTTAATTATTACTATCTTTTGGTCAACACCAAAATCTAGATGTCTTAACATCTTTGAGTAACTTTAGACGAATCACGAACTCTCGTCGTGAAACCTTAATAACTTTTATTCAAATGAATCATAGAATTTAATCATGAAACCTGAAATATTATAAATAATCAATTCATGATATCTTATCACAAAACCTGAAAAATATTCTGAAATAGATGAATCATGATAGAAAATCATGAAACCTGTAAAAGATTCTCAATAAATGAATTACGAAAACTAGTCGTGAAACCTAAAAGATTTTTTTTTAAATAAATGAATCACGATATCTGATCGTGAAACCTGAAAATATCTGAATCATGACCTCTTATCATGAAACCTGAATAGAAAGAATCACGATTTCTTATCGTGAAACCTGGATATAGCTTTGATAAATGAATCATGACATATAATCATGAAACCTGGAAAAATATATAGCATGACTAACTACAATCTCATAAACCTTAATTTTATAAATGTTTACATACCTTTTTCATTGAGAGCGGCGTAGATGACGTGCTGAGGGCTGCCGAATAAATAGTTTAAGAGACTAGACTTAATTCTAGGCTCAAAGAATAATGCTGCAGGTCTACAGAGTTGTAAACCTGCTCTGATACCAATCTGTAACACCCCGATCCCGGAAGAACAGTGACAAGGGACCGACGCACTACTGGGGAAAAGGGGTTGTGACATAAAAAAAAAAAAATTATAGAAATAAGGTTAGTGCCCCAATCACTTGGGCAGCATAACCTCTATAACTGGAATTTAACCACGCTCTAAGGCATTTTAGAAGGAACCTGAATCATTGATCAATCATCAAAGGGAACTTATCCCGCCAATTAATTGTAAAGGCAGATCTTAATAACAAACACAAATCATATTGTAATTCAAACAACTGAAAACCAACTATATCAGAGTAAACGGAACAAGCGTAGAGCATCTTTATTAAACTTAAGCAAAATATTTCCAACTACTTCTTTGTTTTAGAGTATCTAAGATCTCTAAACAACGCAAAAAGAGCAAGCAAATGTCAACAAAAAGATAGCCCTTGCCTCAGCTCCGTCATCTTCCAGCCACCTCTCAATCTGAAAATATTTAGAAAAGATTTGGGCTGAGTACTAGTGTACCCAGTGGCAAATTTGATAAACAGTTCATAATCATTTAATAAATATGAATATTGTATCCACACAAGTATAACAATGGAAAGGTTTGAAAATTTAAAAAAAAATTCCATGTATACAAAGCTACTTTTAACCTTACACGCTCTGTCTCAACTGTCCCTTCCTACAGTGTCTTAACTTATATACACGTCCTCCAGCCCAGCTGTCTAATAAAGGATAGTGTATACGGTCCCAAAGCTTAAAGGATCCGAACTCGAGTCTAGTTAAGCACTCAATATTTTCGTAGGATACTGGCGAACGCGAACAGTGAGATAAAATATTTTGATACAAATATTCATGCTTCACAGTTGATAAACAGTTGAGCTTATTAGCTGAATAATATTTGAGAAAAATATAACCCACCTGATAATAGTGAACGCGTAGTATTTGAGCAGGGGATCACAGTGTGGACAAGGATCCTAATTGGGCCGCACCTAATATCAAAATAATTTTAAATAAATTATTTAGGTCAATTATAATTTTAATATCTCGATTTATGTTCTTAACTAAATATTTTATTAGTTCTGATCAAATAGAAAATTTCAATGAACTTTATGAGTTAAAGTTAAATTTAAATAATCTATTACTTAAGTACCAAACTTATAAAGAGATTAAAATATGCGCTAATGTATATGTGTATATATACATATATATAATTTTAATATATCTAAAAATAAAATATTTATATTCCTAAACAATTAATTTATGAATTCTTAGTTAAATAGAAAATTTAGATAAAATTTTATGGCTAAATTGATTTTTAAATAATTTATTATTCAAGTGCCAAACCTCTGAAGAAAACAAAATAGGTGCTGATATGTTTATTATATATATATATATAATTTTTAAAAGTTTGGTCATTTATTATTTTTGCTTATTTTGCTATAGACACATCTTTTTCTTTTTTTCTAAAACCGTGACACAACAAAACCAAATTTGGAAAATGAAAGTCAACTCTCTCTCTCTCTCTCTCTCTCTCTCTCTCTCTCTCTCCAAAATCACGTGTAAATCAAATGGAAATTAAGATTCCCAAATTCATTTTCATCTATTCTCTCATTCACTCCCTCTCTCTACTAGAAATGAGGAACAAAATAAAAACTCCCAAATTCCATTCACACAATCCCTAATTTTTTTCGTTGTTCTCCTTTTCGCCAACCGGCCGCCGAGGATGCGAAGATGCTGGACCCAACCCCGACCGACAACTCCAATCGTGAAGCCGCTCGACTCAAGTTCGGCCACAACAACACCACGACGCAAGTTCTCCGACGACTCGACTACAAGACTCGACACCATATCAGATCAAGGCCGGTCAGTAAAGCACAACCTCAGCTGCGACTCAGACAAGCGTCGCCGAGACCCGAGCCCAGCCGACGATGTCACTCCCCTGCTTCGACTCAACTCAACTGAGTAGAGAGACTCCTACACCTAACCCAGCTCTCTCTATTTCTGTTTATTTATGTTTCTTTCCCCTTTTCTAATTTCGGTAAGTTTATTAGCTATTTCTAAGTTTTAATGTTTAGAAAGTAAACGAAAAAGAATGGAGGAATCTCATGTGTTCTATGGTTTGAAATAGGGATTAGCTAGTACTTGCAGAGGTTGGAGTGATTATATTTTGAAATTATGAATTTGGAGAAATTTATTGATTGTGCTATGTGGAAACGTGAATTCTCCAATTATGTGTTGGACTGTTGGTGATGTGCTGTGATAAATGGAGATAAAATGGGTGTTTGTGTTTGCAAAGACATTTATAGAAATTGGAGAAATAAAGTGTTGAGGTTACATTCATCACAAATAGGAGTTAGTAATTATTGAAGTTTCTGTTTCAGAAAGTAATATTGTTGTTTGTGCTAGGATGCTAATCATGGATGATGGTGTTAAAGTATACAATAGTCAAAAAGAAGTTGAACTGGAAAGCTTACCCAAAGAAGTTTGATCTTGATGCAGCTCTTCAGTTTGACAGTTTATGGAATCTTTGTAAATATTTGGCGGATTTACTTTGAATTCTAGTCGATATATTTAGCTTAGTAAGTGGGTAAGATATCTCTTTTTCTGTTTTAAAATACAGAGATTGTGATTTGATTAACACAATGAAGGACAAGTGTGTTTTTCTTTTTTTTTTTTCTTTTTTTTTCTGCTGAATCATCTTTTATACATATACGTGGCCAACTATTGAAGGAAGAAAGAAAACATGGTTATCCTATTTAATATATATATATTTTTAATATCTTTCAATAATCCTTAAAAAGTAGTAATTAAAAAAAATAATAATAAATAAACCTTATTTAAATAAACAAGACTCGCAAAGTATTTTAAGATTCGAAAGTAAACTTCTAAATTCAATTATAAATTCTAAATATTCCTAATACTAGGAGCAAAATTTTAGATTTCATCACGTCTAACTAATTTTATCGAGTGAAATCAAATAAATTAAAATTCGATATTACAAATTCACCTACGACTTCTAATAATATCTACTTGTATAAATTTAATTAATTTGCTACCAATTTATAATAGTACAATTACTAAATAATAATATTTGTCTTAAATAAATTTTGATTTATTTAGATAGGATTTTAATATATGATTATCATTAGGTCTTAATATGACTATTTTCGAGCAGGTATTTCAGATTTCTAAATAACAATTATGAGAAAGTCTCGGGTTATTACAATTTAATTTTGAATGATGTCATGTGTGTATATATTTCTTTCATTTACATATTCGAAATTAATATAAAATTCTAGACAATTCATTAATATCCTTAATTCCTTATATACCGATTAGATATCAATTATGAATCAACCATACATATTTTTCCATGTATGCATGTAAAAAAAATCTTGATTTTTTATACGAGGAATTAAATTTATTTTTTAATAGTAATTTGTGAATGTTGATTTTTCATATTATGGATGTTGAACATACAAATAAAAAATGGTGATATTATTAAAATATTTTAAAAATCATGTCGAAATACAAAATAAGTCAAATATAGTAATTTATTTGGAAATTATATATCCCTATAATTTATTCAACGTACTTCAATCTTAATTTCTACATATAAATTACTAATTTATATCATGTAAAATCTATAATGTGAATATTGGTGAACTAAAATAGATATAAAGAATAGTAAAATATATGCATTTACAAATAGTAATGATTTCATTCCAAAGAGGAGAGTGGAACTCCTAAGTGCACAAAAAAATTATGACTTGTATATGTGTTTGTATTAATAGCAATTTAATTAATGAAATAGTGTTTTAACAAGTTATTTGTTTGTATTAAAGTAAGTTTTTTTTAAAATTATTAATTAATAAAATTATGCTACAATTTAATGTCATGTGGTAGAAATCATAAAACTATTTTTATGAAAATTTACTTATTTTTTCAAAATATGCTTCACAACTCATTAAATTTAGTAATTGGTTTAAATATCATTAACTATACATGAATTTGATACTCAACAAGAAATTTAAAATGATACATACCCCCCCCCCCCCCACCAACAAAAACTTACATATTTATTTAATTACGCCATCAATTCAAAATTTGGTGCATTCAAGTTGACATGACCATCGAAAGATAATTTTGTATTGTAGGGATATTCGTATATACTTCGTGATATAAAACTAATTAACCCCTAAACTTAAGAAAAATTTTGGTTGGATACAATTTCAAAAGCATAGATGTTAATATTCAAATATATAGATCAGTGAAAAGATAATTATTTAAATATTATTTATAAGAGAATATATCAACTTTAATATTACACTTACAAATAATTTTATTACATATATATATATATATATATATATTGTATGTAAATCAAGAATATATGTTTCTATGTTATCTTTTACACTATAGTGATGATCAATACATACTAATGATATTTGGACACATTAATAATATTAATTTAATTGTTGATATCAATTTATATTAGATTTTATGCAAATAGGTAATTAATTTGATTTAGATGTTAAACTTTCACAAGTCCATATAATTTCATGTTTTGTTTAGGTAGGACTTTGTACAGTTTTTCTTGTAAGTCCAGCTTCTTTATTTGATATATTATTTAACGAAACAAACAAAGTTGTTAATTTTTTTATTATTTTAAATAACTCTTAAGTTATTTAAATAATTTTATATTTTATTTATTTTTGCATTTATATGTGCAGTGATATATTTAAAATATAAAAAATGAGAAATATTATTGTATAAGCTATTATTGCATTTGTATTTTTGGATATCTTCAATTAATTTAATTGAATGAAAACTAAAGGTGTTTTAAGCAAAAAATATTATAGTACCTTTGAAGTATATATATTACAACAAATAAAAATAATATTCTATCACGTGTAAGAATTAATCATAGTTATATATTGTATATGATATACATAATCTTAAATGAAAAGTTTTAAAAGGTACAAGAATTTAGCGAGAATCAAACTACCACTGGGGTGTGAAATAAAAACACTAAAACATTAATTCTTTTGTGTGTCCTTATTGGATTTACAATATATATATATATATATAGGTATAAAAATGTTATTTTTCCAATTTCATATGCACTGAAGGTTAAAATTGTACAATTAATTTTTATTATATTTGGTAGTAACGATTTTTATGGGATTTATTATCGCAAATAGGATGAAATAAAGCATGCCATCTTCTGAATTAAAATAATTTAGGATGATGACACAATAATATTATATATATATATATAGTAGAATCGAAATGCATATGCAATATCCAACGAGTAAAAATTCTAGTAGAATTTGGAGTGGACATAAATCTTGCTTGAACATCTGCTAGAATTTGCAGGAGACATAATTCATGTTCTAGCTTTTTCTTGAAATTGAATACGTCAATAAATTTTGTTATATATTTTCAAGTGTATTTTCCAATTGAAAAATGTTTTTCAACCATACGCAAGATAAACATTTGTGCAATAATTTATATGAAAAAATTATTAAATTCTCATGAAAAGTTTTAGAAAATTATGTTGAATTTATTAATTTTAGGGTAAAGGTGCAAATCCCCCCCTCCCCTCCCCTCCGGCCCTCCCCCAACATTTACCTTAGGGGAAAATTTCCCCTTAACGATTGCTTTTTTTACCAATTAAGTCCAAAAAAATATTTTTATGGAGCAAATACCCCAAACGTCTACCTAGATCAGCAGATTGCTCCCTAACCTTTTTTTTGGACTAATTATGTCCACAAAAAGTGTTTTTATACATGGAGTGAAAGTACCCATAATTTTTGTTGGTATATATTTAATTAAATAAAATCAATGATAATAATCAATTTTCAATTATTTATCAAATAGAAAAATAATTTTATAAATAATCAAATCTTATATTATTTTATAATATTTAAAATTTAATGTGTATTTACTATATATATTCTAATATAGATGATTAATCACTCATAAAAATATGATAATATTTTTTAGTGAAATTAATTTTAATTATAACAAAATATATAACTATTAAAATAAATATAAGAAGAAAACTTATATGCCTTTTATATATATCCAAATGATTATTATATGTACCCAATAATTTGAAATGTTGAAAAATGAAGAATAATAATTTTTGGGTCATTTTTATGATAAATAGAAATATTTTTAATTATCATACGATACTATTATTGATGGATAATATTTATAAAAAAAAAAGGCTAAGATTATTTTTGATTTTTTTATTAGCTAAAAATATAATTGATTTATTTTATAATATTAATCAAAGATGTGTATATTTGCACCATAAAAATAATTTTTGTGGACTTAATTGGTCCAAAAAGAAGGTTGAATTTGTTCACCTTTATCCTTAATTTTATGACAGTCTAATACTACTCTTATTGTGACATGCATACAAATTTAATTAAAACGTAAACAATTATTGTAGTTTTTGATAGATAACTACAAAATAAATCGAGAGTATTTTGTATGGTTAAATATTTTGTTTATTATTTTTATTTTAGTACATTTTTAAATCAAATGTTGAGAAATTTTAGAAAAAAATGATATTTGATTATTTATTAAGTGTAGAAAATAATAAAAACATGATGATAAAAATGAAAGGAAATGTAACCTGCACTTATGATTTTTTATTTTTTTATTTTTTTTTGTTAAAAGACCTTTCTGTACAGTCTTGAGTATCTTATTTCAATTGTTATAATTTAGCAAATAAGTTATACAATTTGAAATCATTAAATCAAGATAACAGTCTAATCCATTTAATTTAATCAAGGACTAAATTATTGACCATCAATTTAAGTTTTTTCGTTTTATTTTATGTAAAATTACATTATATTTCACATATTGCGAATTTGTACTTTTGAAAATAGACAATTCAACATGAAATTTAACACAAAGATGAATTATTTATCATTCATTTTATATTAAATAATTTATTTTAATATACCCCGTATAATTTTATTCTAAATCATTAGGTATCTATTTGATATTTTAATAAGTATAATATACCTTATAATTTTTTATTATACATATTAATTATATCAATATTTAGTAAAATTAAAAAAAAAAAAGCTCTCTCTCTCTCTCTCTCTCTCTCTCTCTAGATTTGGAGGTATGTACGTTTGAATATGTTTTGATTATGTGTTCGATATGGAGTGAATGAAAATTAATCTCCGACTATTTATTTCATAATCTTTGTTATTCATTTTCGTTTATGTCAGTCAAACCCTATTCATCTATGTTGCAAGAAAAGTTTATTTTTTGTAATGGATCTTCATTTTTCTGGGTAATCTTCAAAGTAGTAACAAGACAAGTAATAAGTTCATCTCATTTGCAATTCAGTCACTGTACTTTTCTTTGTCTTTTTCTAGGTATGTACTTATAACTGAAATAGTTTCGGCCAGTAATCAAAGCATGGTAGTTTGCCAAAAAAATTGATTGAAAAAAATAAAATAAGGTAGTTCTTAATTCAGTTTTAATGGTTATAACCATATATATTTGCACACGAAATAATTTTTCCTTAGTTATGCAAAAGGGTGGGGGCTATATGTCCAAAGGGTTTTGATTTTTTTGTTTTTTAAGATTTTATGTATTGAAGATTGAAAGATAAAAATGTCTTATTATATTAATATTATAGTATATAAAATAGTAGAGGCTGCTGTGAAAGCATAATGAAAGTTGTGTTTAGAATATTCTTTTTTATTTTGAGTCACTTAGTTGGATAATCGAAAGAAAATTCATGTAGAAAAATAGTAGAGCAACAAAAGTTTTTATTTCAGAAAATATCTCAAAAATTACAGAAGCTATGGAACAGTTCTTATTTATATACATCCATGCGTAGGAGATACGCATCAAAATACATCAAAATATCTAAAACTAAAATTGTAACACCCCAATTCCAGAAATCTAAGGCGCTACACAAAATTAAATAAAATTCCTATTTTCATAACCATTTTGCTTTTAAAAACAAAACATTTTTATGAAAATTTCTTTAGAAATAAAATCCACCAATCATCGTTCTAGAAGACTTTTCAAATAACCAATCACAAATATATTCCACAAACGGGCAGTCAATGTTGAAAGTCTAATTTTTGAACAAGTCAAAAATAACGGTGGAACATGTACGATTTTAATATTCGTAAATATTCAGCGAAAGCATAATACATTAAAATATTGACAGAGTCAACATTCAACATTCAAAATACAATTTTGAATAGTCAAAAACTTATAGAACCCATATGTCCACGTCAGCCGCCTGCATCACCTTGTACCTGAAAAATATTTTAGAAAACGTGGGCTGAGTGCCAGAAAACACTCAGTGGGTTTATCGTGTTCGTCCAAACACATGCAAAGATTTTTCATATCAAAATCCATTAATCCAATATTTATAACCATGTCAATGCGCTTAAGAATATCTATTCAAAAGCCGATATATCATATTCATTCAAATACACATGCGCTTAAGAATAGTTATTCAAAAGCGAGCAATTCAATATTAATTCTCATGTCAATGCGCTTAAGAATATATTTATTCAAAAGCGAACAATTCAATCAAAAGCCAATGCGCTCAAAAGACCATGCGTGGATACAGACCCTATCTGATCACATAACTATCTTTCAATATAATTGACTATGCCAGAATTTATCATGCGGGTCAAATTATATCCACGAAGAGCAAAAACAGTCATAAACCATATATGGACGAAAACATTTTAAAAACATAAGTTTTAGTTAGCAAAACCCACCTTATAGCTAAAATAGCTGGAGCTTTACACGTGTACTCCTGTAGATCCTAAGTTCGGATTTCGGGTTCGGGCCTACATAGGAGAAACTACCTATTAGTATCATGCTAAGCCCTAAAACTATATCATAATGTAAGTTTAGGCTTAAATGACGAGCTCTCAAGATTTAGGCTAAAACGGGCAATTCTTGGAAGCTAGAGATATATTTAAATTGACCCAAAAGATCTACTTAGAGTCTTGATTATTTAATACATTTAGGAATACTCTTAGATTAAATAAAATTACCCAATGCATGTGAAAGGTAATTATAACACTTCTCCAAATAAAATTCATAATTATTTTAGTCACCTTTATAATTAAAATTTAAAAGACGTAAACCAAAATAAATTTCAATCTCATTCCCTCTCACTCTCTCGGTTGTTTTTCTTTCAAAATGAGAACCAAGAAATTCTCTTTCTCTCATGAAATCTCTTCATACTTTCCAAATCAAAACCATTTAAATATACATAATATCTAATCTAAATGTGAACACAAACATAAATATAACCAAACTCATTTGTCTTTCTCTCTCCACCTTTAGAACTTATTTTCGTACAGTGTGCCCTTATGACACACTTTTCAATTATCAAAACATTTATCCCTTTTTCTTTCCTTACCACCAAAACATTTTGTACAACCATTTAACCAAACCAAACCCATTTCAAGTCAAATAAAATACCAAAGTCAAACCTGTAATTCTGCCTCTCTAATCTCTACACACATACATTAAGACCTAAGAGACAATGTTTTACTCTCTCTCTCTCCACATCAAATATGTATGACACACATGTAAAATACGTATGACAGACTTGGAGAAATTAAAGCATCCCCTACAAATTTTTTTACCAGATGGCAGTAAACTTTGGGTGTTTCTTGCTGGAAAGGCCAGGTTAAATAACAGGATAACCTTAAAGAATGTTTTATTTGCTCCCCAATTTACTCATAATCTACTATCTGTGGGACAGTTAACTCAAGACATAGGAGGGAGCATCCAATTCCTAGCTACACATTGTCTGATACAGACAAAGCACAATATATACTTAGAGAAACTTCCAAATCGCCTCTCTAATTCCTCCCAAAGTTCCTTAGAAGTTTCTCTAAGTTCTGAAAACTCCGCGACACTTCTTTCATCATTGAATTACTAATCCAGTTGAATACGAGATAATCAACTCGCATCCATTGCATATAGTCTACAGATCCAATTGCAGGCTTTCTCAATGTACCATCAACAAGACTCAATTTGTTTCTAGACATAAGCCCTCTCTTAACAGATCTATGGCAGTTGTGAAAATTAGTACCATCAAATAAATCCGTAGTAAGAAGCATGCCAGGGTGCTCACTATGGTTGATATAAAGCTCATCGTTAGCAAGAGCACGAGTATGACTAACCTCGTTGCGTGAATAACCCAACTACATCACCTCTTGACTACCACCATGAGCACGGACATTGTGCTGCGGCGATTGATTCACATCAGAGTGCGAAGCTTCGCATTGATCATCTTTGGTTCCACTGGATCCAACATGCGTTGTTGGATTGCCATGATTGGTGAAACCTAATTCCTCATCGCGTATATTGCTCCTGGAGAAAGTTTGATTTTTCTTAGTCATGATTCCAAAATATCAAAATTCAATCGGTTAGAAAACACAATCGATCAATTGTGATGGAGAATTCAATCAAAATAGGGCTCTAGATACCATGTTGGATAATCGAAGGAAAATTCATGTAGAAAAATTGTAGAACAACAAAAGTTTTTATTTCAGAAAATATCTCAAAAATTACAGAAGCTATAGAACAGTTCTTATTTATATACATTAATGCGTAGGAGATACGCATCAAAATACATCAAAATATCTAAAACTAAAATGCAGTGGTCCTAGAGTGAAATTGCAGTAGAGCATGACACGTGGCATGCATAGGAGAAGGTTGCAGTTGCTGCTGTATAGTAGAGCTCATAAACTGCTGCTGCATGCGCTTGCATGTGAATGTCAACACACTTGACCAATTCTCTATCGTTACCAATTTGAAAAAAAATAAAAAATAAGTAAAACAAATATATTTTCAATGTTCTAAATAGTAAAAAATTGAAAATAAAAACAAACAATCCCGAAGTTTTCCAAGATAACAACTATATTTGAAGTCCTTCTGAACACTCTCACTATATCCCGGCTCTATGAGTTTTCACATTGTAAATTCACAACTACATTTGAAGTCCTTCTGAACACTCGCACTATATCCCGGCTCTATGAGTTTTCGCATTGTAAATTCTTTGATCTTTTAGGATTTTGCAATCATTTTCTCTCTCTTTTATATCAGTATCTTATCTACATCTTTCATATATAAAGATGAGAAAAATAAAAAAGTATTATATTTATATATTTACATATACATTTACTTAGGCATGACTCCGCATTAAAAAAAGAGAGTGAGAGAGGGAAAAAGAAAAGGTAGAAAAACCTCATCGTCTTTTGTGTGGGCATTCTGAGGGAAGTCGATGCAAGTGTAGAGCTTCTTATGTACAGGTGCATCATTAAATTTTAGTTAAGTATTTTCCTTTAGTCTCATTGTAAATGCAAATGAACCATCACTTCATAGTTCATACTCGATCTCCTCTTCCGCCTATTGCTGCTCTGCTCCGATCCATGATAAGATGCGAGTTCGCGTTTTATATCTTCGACATTTAGAGTTTCCTACTCCAGAAGTGCATTTGCTGGACCATGCAATGCCTTCTCATGCTGCACCAAGTATTTCAGAAGATGGAAAATTATAATATTTAAACAATGCATGTAGTAGGCTTCATTAATCTTACCTTTAGCAGGGCTTTTACACGAACAAACAGGTAAATCAATATAATATTTTAGTATCGAATCGTAATTGCAACAGATAACAGAAGCATACGTACTTCAGCATCAATACGAGATGCCATTTCTGATCCAGGTCTTTCCTTAATATGAACTGGTCCTATTTTATCACTCATCCCACAACTCGATACCTACAAACAAATATAACACGCCACACTTTTTACTTCCAGAACAAAACAGTGACAAATCTGAAATTCCCCTTAAAGAAATCCATACTAGCAACATAAATACAAAACAAAAGGCCAAAAGACGAGACTAAACGGAGAAATGGGAAAGCAGAAATTACGTGGAAAAATCTAAGTAGAGGCACTAAATGGACCAACTAAAAGTAATCCAAACTGCAATGAGATGGAAATATTACTTGTCAGGATCATTGTTTTCAACTATGTATAATCAGGTGATGCACTATGGGAAATACCATATACTGAGCAAGCTCGGTCGCTGTGTTAAGATCACTACTTGCTCCAGTAGTGAAATTTTCCATGCCAAAGATAAGCTCTTCAGCCACTATTCCCCCATACAAACATCAAGACACGCCAGCAGTTGCTTCTTGCTCACTGAAGTCTCATCACTAGAAGGAAACTGAGTGACCATTCCTAAAGCAGATCCCCGTGGCATAATTGTTGATTTGTGAATTGGATGTGCACCATCAGTGTTCAAGGCAACAATATCATGGCCGCTCTCATGATATGCAGTGAGCTGAAAGCAACTAGGTCAATTAGACAGCTAACATAAAAATATCACCAAGTAACAATTTTTTAAAATAAGAGTATACAATTTCCAAGTATTAGGTAATAAGTAAATTACATTTGAACCATGTGGGAAACACATATTCCAAATTATTAATTGAATTCATTTGCTCCTCCAAAAAAAAGAAGGGGTACAAAAGAAAAGGATGAAGAATCTTCATCTTTGGTACAGAGAGATTTATTCAGCGTATAGAGAAGAAAGATTGTATTTAGTGCTTTCCATTGATAGTGCAAATTTAAACACAAGATCAGACAGGAAGTTAGGTACTCAAATATTGGGAAAGGTAATGAACATAAGGATTTCATTGAGCACACACACTATCAAATAATCAGAAAGATAATTAGAAAACACACACACACACACACACACACACACACACAGATATTGAGAACCTTCTTGGAATCTTCTAAAAGAAAACATTGTCTTCCTTTCGGTTCCCATTATTATCCTATCTTTGGCAAACTCTAACTGTGATGCCGTTAGTTTCTTAGCACCTTCCACAGCAGCTTTAATAGCGCAATATTTACCAAATTTTCAAGATCTACACCAGAAGAAGATTTAGATGACCAGACAAGACTAGAGTTAGGTTTCATAAACCAATCATTTCATTTAAAGGACAGTAGATCACCAGTCCTGCTGATTTCAAGATCAAGTTATGTCCTCTTTAAGTTTTGTCATATAAAGCAATCAAGAAAATGATATACATAGAATCCAAAGCAACCTCGAGCAAACCTGAGTTGAGGTTTTGTTGATTCAGTTTGGAGGTATGCTGAAGTGAAAGGAAAAAGAAAACAGAACAACTTCCCTGCCCCATTATATCCCGGAGTACCACGAGCAATTGAGTTTATGTTAGTGCATTATGCACTAATGCTTGGTTCGTGTTTGTATTGGCGAGATATAGAAGACAATGTGTTCCAAGGTCTGTGTCTGAAGACAAATGTTCCGCTGTGCAAGTTTTAAAGACACACCCAATTCAGATTCAGGAGGAGTGTGTAAAACTGTCCCAGACAGTTTTTAAATATATCACTTGTTTTGATATATTTTGATCTGCAAAGTTTCTTCAAGTGTTGTGCAGATCACAATGATAATTGTCGACCATAAACGCCAAAGAGGGAGATTGTTAGTGTCAATTATGCACTAAGTATTCGTGTTGTTTTGTTGGCGAGATATGTTCGACAATCTGTGTTTGGGTTTGACCTTGAAGCTATTCATTCTGCTGTGTGAGAAAAGAAGAACAGTCGACAAACTATTCTCTCTGATGTCCCAGACAGAACCAGGGACACTTTTATATGGCAGTCTCCATAAATAGAAGATCTTGCGCGGATCCATTCATGGAAGGCAAGAGCTGTTCGATTGACTGCCTTGTGGAGTAGATACAGAGCTGCAAATAACCCTCATATCCAAGGAAAGTATCTACACACGTCTGGGAACATTACAAACCATCAATCCACTTACCGTATTGGCGACGAAGAAGATCGGCAACAATCGAGAAGTGAAGAATATAAGAAGGCCGATTCTTACAGCAATCGGTCGACGTTTTTGTTAGATTCTCTAGCATATTTTTGAGAGTCATTGTGGTTTATATCCCATGTAATTTACTAGTAGTTGTTCCTTAAAACAGTTCAACGTGATAGACTAGTTTTGAGTGTTTTCAAGTGAAACACGTGAGGGGTTTTTAATACCTGTTTTGTACGCAATCTCGGGAGAGATTGTAAGTTGAAGTCGTGGGTAGCTAGAGGGAGTCTAGTGTCACGGTTGTAAGGGGATCTTACATCTTTTGGCTAGCGAAAGAGTTTGTGGAGAAGAACGAGCGACATAAGGAGGGAGTCATATATGTGTAAGAACCCTAATACACTACACGAAGGAGTAACAGTCGAATCTTCAAGTTTGGGCGAAGTCCCCCGAGAGTAGGTTGGTTAACCGAACTGAGTTATCAATCTCGTGCGTATTTTACTGCTTTATATTTTATGTTCCTACATCTGTCCCACACATATCGTAGAACAGTTAACAAGCAGTATTGATTAATCACTTAAAGAGCACGGATTATCATTTTTCAATTGACACCAGAGCGTATTGCCTGTATTCAGGGTTGATCTTGGGGTATTAATCCGTGTATTTTGTGTTGTTTTGCCGAGATGGATTCGATGAAAGAAGGAGCCTCGACGATACGACCTCTGTTTCTTGATGGCAACAACTATGCCGATTGGAAAGCTAGAATGACAGCTTTCAGTCGCTCAATTGATGAGCGTTCCTGGAAGATGGTGACTGAAGGGTGGAAGCCTTCCACAAAGACGGATGAGAAAGGTAAAGTGGTGCTGAAGCTAAAAGAAGAATTTGACGATGCTGATTATCAGATCATGGGGCTAAATGCTAAAGCCATGAATGTCATCTTCTCTGCTGTTGACATGAATGTCTTCAAGCTTATCTCTACATGTGACAAGGCCAAGGATGCGTGGGATATCCTGCAGACCACGTTCGAAGGAACAAGTAGTGTTCGTGCATCTCGCATGCAACTTCTCACCACCAGATTTGAGAACCTCCGTATGGATGAAAGGGAAAAGCTTGTTGATTTCAATGCCAAAATTTGTGACATTGCCAATGAGAGCTTTTTCTTGGGTGATGCTATTTCTGAAGAAAAATTTGTTCGAAAAGTTCTTCGTTCTTTTCCCAAGAGATTCGCATACAAAGTCACGGCTATTGAAGAGGTCAAAGATGTGAGCAAGATGAAGCTGCAAGAACTAATGGGGTCCCTTCCAACTTTTGAAATGGACTTGATAGATAAAGGAACAGTGCAGAAGAAAAGCATTGCTTTTCAGGCAGGTTCTAGTACTAATGTCTTTGACGACGTCCCTGACAGAACTGACCTAGCAGAATTGATTGCTATGCTATCTAAAAACTTCACCAAGTTTACAAGAAGTTTTGAGAAGTCATCTCAAATAATTCTGTTAATAACAGGTTCTCTAAACCTCGAAGAACCAAGGATGAGGAGTCAAATGAAGACAGACATAAGGAAGTCAAGTGTAGAAAGTGCGGTGGTTTTGGTCATTACCAAGCCGAGTGTGCTAATACTTTAAAAAGGAAGAACAAGTCATTCTGTTCTACCTCAAGTGTAAGTGATGATTCTGATGATAGTGGAAGTGATGAAGAATACGTAAGCAATCATATTACTTTCATGACACACTCTGTCAAAGCATCTATGCCAGCATCTGTTTCTGACAATGAGGTTGATAAAATTTCAGAATGCAGTGATGATGAAGAATTTACTGATGAATCAACTATGGATGCGTTTAAAAAGTTGTATTCCAGTTGGATCATGGTAGCTCAAGCCAATTAAGGGTTGATGAAAGAGAATGCCGATCTCTTGAAAGAAAGAGATACTCTTGCCATTCGTCTCAAGGAAGTGGAAAGTGACTTGCTGCAGTTCAGAAACAACAGTCACTCTCAGACTAGTGAGCTTCAACATCTGAAGAAGCTTGTGAAAACGATGAACTCTGGATCATCTCAGCTGGATGAGATTCTCTCCAAGGGAAAGAGCACTCAGGATCATACTGGGCTCGGATACAATGATGGTAATACTTATGGCGGATTCTGCCAATGACAGTCCTCTGGAACAAAAGATTCAACAGTTCCAGAACCGAGAGGTGAGCCAAAGAACAAGCAGCAGAGAAGAAAGTCTCCTCAAAAGACACGTGTTGTGTGTCATTACTGTGAGAAACCTGGTCACATTCGACCACATTGCGATAACTTTATCAATGACCTCCGAAGGATGAAAAGAAGGAGTTTTGCAAAATCTGATCAGTTTCCTAAAAGAAATGTCTGGAACAGATCCATGAATAACCACATAAATTATGTGGTTCATACTGCCCTCAATATGCATGCAAAAAGTAGCTGGTACTTTGACAGTAGATGCTCTCGACATATGACTGGAGATGCTAGCATGCTGAGCAACATTCAAAAAGATTGCTCATATCAAACGGTTACCTTTGGAGATGGTGTTAAAAGTAGAGTACTTGGTCGTGGATGTCTCAATGTGCATGGATTGCCCAACCTGGAGGACGTGCTACTTGTAGAAGGACTAAAGGCTAATCTAATTAGCATTAGTCAGCTGTGTGATCAAGGTCTCTTGGTGCACTTCACTAGAGACGAATGCCTTGTCAAGAACAAAGAAAGTATTCTGCTGATGGTCGGGGACAGATCACAGGACAATTGTTATCTTTTCAACATGAAGGAAACGTGCTTCAGATCTCAACTAAATGAAGCAAACTTGTGGCATGAAAATCATAGCCACATCAGTGATCAAGAATCGTCAATTGTTCTTGTTGAAAATGATTGTTCCAGGTTTGAAGAAGTTACTGGAAGTGTGTCTGTTTATGTGCCTAACAGAAGTGAAGACTGTAATCGGATTGAACCAATATCTGAGAGCAATGATGCTCTTAAAAACCATCCGGTTGTTGATGATCTGGAAGAACCTGCTGCCCAGATTGATGATGAGAGCCTTGATGGTACTATCCATGTGCCTACATCTGTGCCGGACAGTTCTGAAAATAGAGACCTAACTGAAGCAAGGCCTCAGAAACAAGATAAGTTTGTTAGCCAACCCAAAGATTTTGAAGACCGCCACCAACCTAAGTTTGTGTACAAACTGAAGAAAGCACTTTACGGTCTCAAACAAGCTCCACGAGCTTGGTATATCGATATTGTCTTTGGATCTGTGTCAAATAGAATGGTGGATGAGTTTCGAAAGAGTACTTCAGGAGGACATTTCTTCCTTAGAAACAACATGGTTTCTTAGTTTTGTAAGAAACATAATTCCATTTCGTTATCTACTGCCGAAGAAGAATATATTGCGGCTGGAAGTTGGTGTACACAACTTTTATGGATGAAGCAGATGCTGGTTGATTATGGTGTGCCACAGTCTATTCTTACCATACTCTGTGACAACATGAGCGACATAAATAGTTCAAAGAATTTAGTTCAGCACACTTGGAAGAAACACATAGATATTAGCCATCACTTCATTCGTGAACTGGTTGAAGATGGATCACTTGTGATCGAGTACGTTGGAACAGATGCCCAACTCACGGATATTTTCACTAAGGCACATGGTAGTAGAAGATTTGAAATACTTAGATCCTCATCGGGTCTTTGTGTTCTCTGAACTTTTTCTTTGCGAGATGTATCTCTGTACAGTCTTGGTCAGTGATGTATGTACAGAGATTGTAAAATGACCAAGTGTTTTATGGTCTTTACAAGTGTGTGCCTCCATGTGTGCTTGACAGAAGCAAGCACAGTTTGTAGCAGTTATTTTTTAACTGCAATGGCTAGTGGGCCCTCGAGTTTCTCGCCCAGCTTCTACTTCCTGAAGGCGTGCAGAGTAGATTTGAAAAAGGAAATGATCCCTAATTATGGAAATTAATCTCCTTATTTCCTTATTCAAATTGTGATTATGAAAGGCTCTTGGAGAACTATAAAAAGCATATGTGTTCTCCACATCTGTTCCCACTGCCGCCGTGCCCAGCAGTGATGTTGTGTTTGTGCCCACAGAAGTCCCTGCATTTGTGCGCTGCAATGCTCCTGAGGTGTCTGCGACTCTGTCTGAGACAGTTTTTGTGACAATTATAGAACCCTCACCTCAATTTAGGGTTTTTGATGTTCTTTCCTCATCCCCGGTTGTGAAGCCTGCATCATTGGAATCGACGATTGACTCTGCTACCTGTCTTGATCCCTCTTCATTAGAAGAGTTTGTTGCATCAATTGATGCATTGATTTTTATTTCTGTGCCAGCGTCTGTCGCTGAGTAACCATCTCTATGGATACTCCGATGGTTATGATACAAGTTCCGTTAGGAGAAGCCTCGCCGAAGGCTGCTGAAGTTGTTGCTCCCTCTCGTTCAGTCTGAAGAAGCAAGAATTGAAGTTGATGTTATGAAGGAAGATGTTGTTGCTTCCTTTCTTGATGTTGGATCTGTTCCACCTCTCTTGGAACAATGAGGGACGTCTTTCAACTCCCGTAGTGTGAAGCTTAAGCTTCAATTGCATGATGAACTAGAGGAATCATCTGCTGCCTCTAAGAACCGTGTTGAATCTACTATTGCCAAGCAGAACTCTGCTGAAGATAAGATTCTTATATCTCAGTTGCGGACCCGAGTAAAGTCCAAGTCTACTTGACGAAAAGACAAGAGCCAAGAAAGATGTTGCCTCTCTTGACGCTCGCTGTGTGACAAGCAGCGTGTCTGAATGTCTCCTAGGCCTGGCCTCATCTTCTCATCAACCACTGATGAAGAATGCTAGAGCTCCGATCCTTTCTGTTGAAGAGACTGATGATGTGCCAGAGGATGTGTCAAACAGTGCAGACTCTGAATTAGTATGGTTGAGCTGTTGTTTGATTTGAAGCTTGAAAAATCTGTTTATGATTTGCCTTTGTTTTTAAAGGCTATGTTGCATGAATTTTATGCCAATATATGCAAGCCCATTCGTGATGTGAATTCTGCACATGTTTTTTCTGTTTCTGTGCATGGAAATCGATGTTCTTTTTCCTTGCGGTGATTAATGAGTATCTGGAACGAGAGCACTCAACTGCTCCTGAGTCTGTCCCTGACATAAATGATGTGACAGATGAATTGATTGAAGAACGTCGTTTGGTGTGGCTAAAAGGAAGGTCCTTGTTGGATTCTGATTCGAGTGTGAAGTTTTCAATACTTCACAAGATTGCAGCGAAGAACTGGCATCCCGACCAGCATCGTCCTTCTGTTGGTGTGTGATCATGCTGCGTCCAAGAGAAATCAGCAGCCCGTTGGCTACCCAGAAATGATTTTCAGTATCCTATCTTCCAACCATGATGTTGTGACCTCAGAAGATGTCTACGAGACCAAGGAGCCTCCGCTTGTGATCAGCCAAAAGCTGTTTTCTGCGCAGCATACTCGTGATATTTCTGCTGCAGATCCTGATGTCAGCCCTGCTGAAGATGTGCCGCCATCTGTGCCTCACAGATCTGCGCCCAGATCCTATGCCAATGCCGTGTTCTTTGAATGACATTTTCAGTCCTTGGACCGAGAAGTTTAAGGCTGCTCAGTCTCGAAAACAGGAGCTTGAGACTTTGATGATGGATCAAAAGGCTCATGCCTTTGGTTTTGTCTTCCCGCTGGATACACCAGGTCCTTCTGGTGTAGACTTTAATTTTGCAGGTGCAAATGCTGCTGCCACTTCTCATCCTGCTGCTGCTGTTTAGCCGCCTCTTACTGGTGTTGTGCCAGAATCTGTTCCAGCTGCTGTTGCTGCTGCAGTGCCTCCCATCTGAAGCTTTGGCTTTTATGGCAGCCACTAAGGGGGAGAAGTGATGATAGCATGGGGAAGTTTATTCATGGAGAAGAAGATGAGAGATAAAGATGAAGAGAAGCTGCGGTGTGTCGCGAGAGTTCGCAGCTTATGAATTGTTTTGGACAATTATGATGATTGGTGAAAAACTCCTCAGCCCAAATTAAGGGGGAGTTCGTGACAAGAAAACTGTGTCTGACAGTTTATATCACTTTTTGATATTTTCTGATCTGTGGAGATTTTTCATGAGGTGTGCAGATTAAGAGTTATTGTCTTCCATAAACGCCAAAATGGGAGATTGTTAGTGCCATCGTTATGCACTAATGCGTAGTTCGTGTTTGTATTGGCAAGATATAGAAGACAATGTGTTCCAGGGTATGTGCCTGAAGACAAATGTTCCGCTGTGCAAGTTTTAAAGACACTCCCAATTCAGATTCAGAAGGAGTGTGTAAAACTGTCCCAGACAGTTTTTAAATATATCACTTGTTTTGATATATTTTGATCTGCGACGTTTCTTCAAGTGTTGTGCAGATCGCAATGATAATTGTCGACCATAAATGCCAAATGAGGAGATTATTAGTGCCAGTTATGCACTAAGTGTTCATGTTGTTTTGTTGGCGAGATATGTTCGACAATATGTGCTTGGGTTTGTCCTTGAAGCTATTCATTCCGCTGTATGAGAAAAAAAGAACAGTTGACAAACTGTTCTATCTGATGTCCCAGACAGAACCAGAGACACTTTTATATGGCAGTTTTCATAAATAGAAGATCTTGCGCGGATCCATTCATGGAAGGCAAGAGCTGTTCGATTGACTGCCTTGTGGAGTAGATACAGAGCTGCAAATAACCCTCCTATCCAAGGAAAATATCTACACACATTTGGGAACATTACAAACCATCAATCCACTTACCGTATTGGCGACGAAGAAGATCGGCGACAATCGAGAAGTGAAGAATATAAGAAGGCCGATTCTTACAGCAATCGGTCGACGTTTTTGTTAGATTCTCTAGCATATTTTTGAGAGTCATTGTGGTTTGTATCCCATGTAATTTACTAGTAGTTGTTCCTTAAAACAGTTCAACGTGATAGACTAGTTTTGAGTGTTTTCGAGTGAAACACGTGAGGGGTTTTTAATACTTGTTTTGTACGCAATCTCGGGAGAGATTGTAAGTTGAAATCGTGGGTAGCTAGAGGGAGTCTAGTGTCACAGTTGTAAGGGGATCTTACAGCTTTCGGCTAGCGAAAGAGTTCGTGGAGAAGAACGGGCGACATAAGGAGGGAGTCCTGTATGTGTAAGAACCCTAATACACTACACGAAGGAGTAACAATCGAATCTTCAAGTTTGGGCGAAGTCCTCCTAGAGTAGGTTGGTTAACCGAACTGGGTTATCAATCCCGTGCGTATTTTACTGCTTTATATTTTATGTTCCTACATCTGTCCCACACATATCATAGAACAGTTAACAAGCAGTATTGATTAATCACTTAAAGAGCACGGATTAACGTTTTTCAGTTTATATCATCACTCGCCAAAGGTTAATCTTGTAAATAGAGCTCCAATATCTCATGATGGCCCCGAACATCTGGACTAGGAACAACAATCTAGAAACAGGTCATCCGGGTCAGATTTAAGACATGAATATATTGCCCAGCTTAATTTATCCATAGCATCTCAAATGGAATTGTGCAATGCACTTGAAAACCAAAATAAAAGCAAGTTGAAAAGGAATAAATATCAGGACCAATGTATTAATAATGCACACAGAAAATAATCTTCTTATGTAGTTTCCTTAGTAGTAAGAAAATGCTATATCTTTCAGTCACACATCCTTCTTTTCTTTTGTACCATGAAAACGGTGCTGCCTATATATTCAGATATTATTCTATTGGAAATATTGAAATCTACTGGCAAGACCAGAAGTTGGAATGTCCATGACCTGGCGAATATTGTTCCAACAGTTCTATTTTTTCATTTAATTTAGACTGATGCACTTGAGGGTTCACAACTTTGGTACAATAGATAGTGATATAACAGACTCGCCCATGAGAGCAAAATTAGATAAACATAACCAGTTACATGATGTGGGTAGTTAAGCCATGGAGACCAAAATGTTCAATGAATTATTTATCAACGACGATAACTTGTCACCATCTAGCATAACTCACCAAGAGAAACATTTTAGTAATATTCAATGACCACGATAAACCAAGAGGTATAAGCATTGCACTTTCTTAGCTGCCTTAAACAAGGATCTTACACGCCGAGAACCAACGCCCACAAACCTAGCATGGGAAAAGGAGTGGTAACTTATCTGGCCTAAGTATCAGGATTGGGTATCATTGCTAGGCTGCTAGCATCATTGAAAATTAAGAAATGTCAAGCAACTTGGTTACATCGCTAGCCTCATGGATACAAAGATACATGTGAACAAGACAATATATGATTGGTCGTTCAATTTTCTTAATAAAGAAAATAAACCTCAGTGCTTTCCCAAACCCTTACATTTCTTCAAACTCAGAGTCTGCTCTGTAAAAGAAAGGTACCCCAGCCTCCCCAGCTATAGCCTTCAAGATACATGAAATACGTAATTAGAAAATAATACAAGTCGTACAGGGTGGCCTTCATTGAAAGGGCACTTCGGTTTGGTTGGTGGGAAGAGGATTGGAAGGAGTAAATAGATATTTCATCACGATAGACTAGAATACCTTGGCAAGCAGAGTTTTCTCAGTTCCAGGAGATCCAATCAGAAGAACTCCCTGAAATTCAAGGACTCTTACAGGACACAGCAGGGAAAATGAGATTTGAGTAATTATTAAATTATTCAACCAACAAACCTTAGGTAACTTCCCCCATAATCGAGTGAATTTTGAAGGATTCTTTAGATACTCAAAAACCTCCTCAATCTCTTGTTTAGCATCATCACAACCTTTAACATCTTTAAATGTCTTAGCATTCTGCCACAGTACTATTTAAAAGTTAAATTGTGTTTACTCAGCTCAATAAAATATATGAGAAAGATACTCATGGTTTCTAATCAAATGAAAAGCAGCCGTACAGTTTTCAATGAAGCTTAACATTCAACTGGGCAAGTAATCAGTTATCCAAATAGGGGTCAACACACTAAAATGTAATATAAAATCAAACAAACAAATCTGCTTATGTTAATGTGCTAAAACAAAACTGAACAACCAAAGCCACATGATGGAAGTGAACCAAAAAGATTTACCTTCTCTGACATTACTTCTTCGTTCAACTCTTTTGGGGCAAAAGAAGATCAGAACCAACTCCAGGAATTTTCATCCCACCAAATCTGTCAATATACATCTGAAGTGCAGCTACCCCCATCATCCTTAATAATCGCAAACATTTCAAAGATTTAAGGAATGAAATGAACAAAAATTGACACAGAGAAATTAATGCATGAGAAATGAGCAAGATCATCTAAATTCTACACTTAAATACTTGATCCTATCCACCTTTTCTTTCAACCAGAAAGAAGCAATGCAATCAAAAGCAAATTCATGGATACAACAGGTGTTGAAGTGCAAGTAGAGTTCATACCACACAAGAGAGACAGCAACTGAAGACACGATAATTGAAATAAATTCTTCTGCAAAACGCAATGATATACTTACTTTTGGCTTGGGACTACCTACAGGGCAGAAGAAGATTCTAAGAGTTGAAAAAACATGCATAATCGAAATATGAATCTGCACAAGGAATAAAATTTTCAACAGTATAGCAATCAACTCCTTAATTTTTCTAATGTCTCTTTCTGCCTTACCATCACAACATGTAATGGCTGTTTCTCGGACACCGCGGGGTTTACAAAAGGCTCGTCAATATTCCCTGGTGCACGCTGTTTTAGCTCTTGCAACTATGAATAATATTCAACAGTTAGCCAAAGATACTAGAATTGTGTGAAAAGAAACAATGTAACTAGACATTCTACAAACCAAAAGGAAAGGTATTTCCATAGAAGCAATGGAACTTCAAATACTCCACCAAACTCTGTCGATTCTATTGTCACAAATGCATTCCACAAACAAGTGAATAAATTAGCACTTAGAACTTCAGAACTTGGACCAACACAGCCAGTATAATCCACCTTAGACTTCACCTTTTCTGCCCCATAAACACATGATCAAAATCAACATTAATAACTCCTAACCCTGTTGTATCTTCACATGCTCTTCAATTAGCATTAAAACATCCTCGCAGACAAGAATAGGAAATCGTTCACTAATTCATAAGATTGAGAAAGAGGACGATCAATAAGGCCCAAAATCACTTATATATGGACTCTGCAAGTAGGTCACTCTGTGTTTCGAGCTCAACTTGCACTCCTAAGAACAATGAGAATTAATAGGAAAGGTACAAATCGATTTCCGAGTGCTCAGGTGTCAGATAGTCAAAAGCCAGAGTGAGATGGTAATGGTAATGGATGACAACGAATAAATGCCAGCAAAATATTTGGAGTCAATTGAACGAGCAAGAGCAATCAAAACTATTTGGCCTCATATAAACAACTTACTTCGTGATATATAGTGTGCTGAAAAAATGCCAAAGGAACCAGTACTGGTAAAATCCTCCCATATATTCCAGGGAAATTACTAGCAGCACCGACTAATATGAAGGAGAAACCGGCAGAAACTGAACATGTCTATATCAAATGTCCACATTCCAATACATACAGACTATATTTTTCGAAGTAAAAGAAGGTAAATCAATGACACTCCTATTAGTGGGGGATACCAGAGACTGCACCATACTTATCAAGCAGATAAAATTGAATAAGGTGTATACCAGAGAAGGAAGGCTGGGAGGTTTTCCAAATTGCTCATCAGGTAAATACTCAGTAATTGCATTAGTGGCAACTAATGCTCGAAGATACTCGGCTACTCCTCTGCTGTCTACAGCATGATCCCTTTGCTCGAAACATTGGATGACAGACTCCGGACTAAACAAATAAATTTGAAAAATTCATCATAACTCGTGAAGCAGATTACCAGTTTCACAGATTTATCTTACCTGTGCTTATTGAGCTCAGCGAGAAGCGCATTCTGTTTAGCAGCATCCTTAGGATTGGCATCGGCCTCCGCAAGCAACATCTCTAACCGCTTCTACCGCTTCCAAAACGGCCACCAGCGGAACCAATCCGGATACAGAAACCTCTCAAACCCATCTCTCAACCTCGAAAAAACTCCTATCAGAAAGACTATTATCGGCAACCTTTCCTTCACATTCTCAGTCTTCACCTCGACCTCCACTTCTCCGCCGCCAGAGGTCTCATTGAGCACGGACCCGTTACTTAGCTCATTTATTTCGGTGTTCTCGCGGAAAGAGTCACCGCTAGTCGGTTCGCTAGCTGAGTTTAAATCTTCAGAATTCAATGTACAGCAGAAACGATGCCGTAGGAGCCTGGACTTCGAGGGGAACGAATTGCTCAGCCCTCCATTTCTTCTTCTTTGAAAAGATAATTGATGGGATGCATTGGAAAGACGGTCTTAGTCTTAGAGAGAGAAAATAATTTTGAATGCTTATAAGATCAAGAACTCGGAATATCACACAGCTCCAAAAATAATTTCCCGCCTGCTTTCTTTTTTTCATTAACTTCGAGTTCAGCTGGCAGAAATCAATGGGCTGCCAAATCGGGCTGCACGGCCCGGCCGGCCCAACCCAAAAATTCAGGCTAATTTTTTCGAGGACCGGCCCGGCCCGGAATCAATTCAGGCTATTTTTTTAGACCCAGCCCGGCCTGAAAAGGCGGGCTGCCCGCACCCCTAGTGTATTTTTTAGCATTTTGGGTAAAAAGTCTGACCCGTTCGGGCCTTTCTCATTTTCGGGCCGGGCCGATTCCGCCCGAATTATTTCGAGCCTAAATTTTTGAAACACGGCCCGGCTCGAAATTCTTTCGAGCCTATTTTTTTTGGCCCGACCCGGCCTGAAAAGGGGGCCGGGCTGGCTTGTCGGGCCGGGTCGAAATAGCCGGCTCTAGAAATCATATCCGGGTACTTGTACCTTCAAACTTTCTAAATTAGATCTCTCACTTATATAGCTTATTTGAAATTCAAATTTTGAATATTGGAGCCCTTTTCTTAAGTGAGTTCTGTGTAGGAATCGTTTGGTTCAAAGGTTAAGTCCGAATTGACATATCTATTTAGATTAATTCAACATTTTATTTTCCACAAAGAGACCTTCGATTCGGAATGTAGCTTGAAGGCAACCCGCAATCGGAACCGAGAGTGGTGATCGGCTGAGAGCAATATAATGTCACTTTCTGGATTCACGTTTTTTAGAAAATCTTACTTGGAGTTAGAGTTGTAAATGAGTCGAGTACGGTCGAGCTCAAACATACACATGTTCAAGTTTGTTTGAAATGACATCGAATTTTAAAATTTATGTTTCAGCTTGTTTGAATATCTATCGAGTCGAGCTCAAACGAGCTTTAATCGAGCCAAGCTCGAGTAATTTGATATTATTACACATGTTTGCTCATGTTTACTTATCGAGCTCGAGTTCAAGCCGAGCTTTAAATATTATCGAACGCAAAATTATGCTCAAACTTGTTTGATATGTTTATCTAATCGAGATCAAATGAGTTTTGAATAAACAAACACAACTCGAGTATCGAGCTATTTGGTTTGATTTTCAACCCTACTTGGAGTTCATTTTACAATGATTTTTTAAATATAACTAATTTTTTATAAAAAAAATATTAATAAACACTTTATAATTTTAATAAAAACAATTATAACCTTTAAAATTATTAATTAAAATATTATTATTTGGGTAAATTTTATTACAAATTGATTTCATAATGAGTTTTATAAAAAAAATAATTAAAAATATTTAAAAATATTTTTAAAAACATGTGGAGGGAAATTTAGGTATATTGCCACATTTTAATCGCAATCATTCAAATTATTAAAATCACAATCAAATAATCCAAATATAATATTATTAAATCATGAACAGTGCAATCTTACTCTATCAACCAATCTTATTTGTCCAATTAATCAAACCAAACGGGACTTTATATGTTTATGTTTGCATGCCTCACATTCACTTTATTAATTGAATCCATTCACAATTGCATATTTACATTTTTGTTCGTTTGATTTTTAGCTCAAAAATATATAAAAATTCATGTATTTTATGCGCTAATTTTTATGACTTGCGCTATTGTTTGTAATTATGTATTATACTCTCTCCGTTTCTGAACAAGTGTCATTCTAGCAATTTAATTTTGTTTCATAAAAAATGTTATTTTACAAATTCGAGGAAAAAAAATCACATTTTTCTCACATTTGTCCTCATTTATTGCATTCAAACATATATATTTAACTCATTTAATGTATTCACACAATGGTGTATTAGGTAAGTTAATTAATTTATTAATTTTTGTACATTCATCTAAAATCACATTTAAACAGAAACGGAGGGAGTATATATTTATGATTTTTGCATATATAAAATGTGCAGTTAGAATTTTATGCTTTAATTGAAAGGGAAATGCATGTACCAATATTAATTATCAAAGATTACATTTTTTCAGACTCGATATATATACCCATGATTATATAGGCCTCTCTATAAAATCAAAATTTCCATCAAAATTTACCTAGTTGTTGTTCCACTTCACCATTATATATATGATCGAGCTGGTATTCAATGCAGCACCCATCAGACGGCACGTGTCCCCCGTTGCGATTCCACATCTGATCTTTATATAGGTGGGGATTGATCTTTAAATTAGGGGTCAAACCTCTACCCTTGAAGCTAGTTTTTATGGTGAAGTTAAGGCCCTTGACTTGGGTATCTAACAATATTGATATCAGAGTTGGGACCGTTTGTCACGGGAAAGGGCTATCTGGTGCCCCACGTGGGTCCGAAGTGACAGCTGCCCAGAGTCTGAGGCTACCTGGTACCCCGTCTGGGTTCGGTATGACAACTGCCTAGAGTGTGAGCCGTCCGCGGATATTCGGTCTATCAGGCGGGGAGAATTGTTACGATCCCATATTAGATCCTTATATGGGTAAAGATTTCCAGAGTGACAGCTGTCCAGAGTGTGAGCCATCTGATCTGTCAGACAGGGAGAATTGTTACGATCCCACACCGAATCCTCATATGGGAGAGGATTGATACTTAAGTTAGGGGTCAAACCAAACCTTCACCCTTGAGCTAGCTTTTGTTGTGGATCAGTTAGGGCCCTTGACTTGGCTATCTAACATCCCACGTGCGTAAGTCGTGCACTACGCTTGATAATTGATTTGTTCAAATTAAATATAAACCTTAATTAAGAATAATAAACCCTAAAAAAATCTAACCCATAAAAAAACTAAAAAAAATCTATAAAACTACCACAAGAAAACCTAAAAATTTCTAAAAATCCTAAAAAAAAACTTAACTCTAAAAAAACCATAAATCATAAATTCTAAATATTATTTGTGATTGAATAAACTCTAATTTGTATTAAATAAACTCATTAAAGACAAGTAGCAAACCTGATACTTTTTTTTTATGTCGAGGGTAACCCTGCAAACCTACGGGGGGGGGGGGGGGGGGGGGGGTAAACTACACTTGGCAGGTCAGGTGTGACAGGTTCATACCTAGTGGTGTTGGTGGTAGGTCGAACTTGAGACCGTTGGCCTCAAGAAACACCACTCCACGTCTCCACCACTAGGCCATTCCCAAATGTATATACGGGTGATACTACCATATACGGGTGATACTACTTGATACTTTTAAGAATATGGGGCACACTCCTGTAGGACGGTCTAACGGGTCGTTTCCGTTAGACGAATCCTAATCCGATCCGGATCAAATTTAAATATAAAATAATAAAAAAAAGGTAAAAATAACAGAGAGAGAGAAAGAGAGATTGGAATGGGGAAGACAACGAGGAAACTGGAGGTGGTATCGTCGGTTCCGGCGGACATCGACATCGCCGGTTACGGGTTGGAGCAAGGCGCCGTTCACGGCCACGTACCGGAATTACAACAACGTCGGCTGCGTGGTGAGTGGGTCCGGCAACTCCTGCAACGGGAACTTGAGCAGGCAGCCATGGCAGACGCAGGGATTGGATGGAAATAGAAGAAACAGAATTAGATGGGTCCAACAGAATTACATGATCTACAACTACTGCTCCGATCTTAAAAGGTTTCCGCAGGGGCTCCCTAAGGAATGCAAGTTGCCGAGGTTTTAGGCCTCCGGATTTGACTGGGCCGCCGCCATGGATCATCATTCATATTCATATCAACATTTTTTTTCCTTTTTTTCTTTTTTTTTTGAATTGATTAATATGATGTTGTTTTTTTATATATAAAAAAAGTGGAATATGAACGAAATAAGAGGCAACTGAATAGGTGAGAAACAACGAGAAATTTGGGGGTTTCTGTTTTGGTTTAATTATAAATGGAATGAGAAGAAATTTGGAGACTTGGAGAAAGTTTTCGAGCTGATGAATGGAATTACGAAATGTGGGATTTGGGCGAATGGTTTGTGTACAATGTTTTGATCGGTAGGTTGTGTAAAGAGAAGAGAGTAGGGGATGCCCAGAAGCTATTCGATGAAATATCGAACAGAAATGTAGCTCCAAATAGAGTGACGTACAATAGTCTAATTGATGGGTGTTGAAGATTTTTAGTGATACTTTTATTTGTAATTAGTGATACTTTATTTTTGTAATCAATAATATTTTTCTCTATGATAATGAAATATTTTTTTTACTCAAGAATGAGTTTTTATTGTATTCATAGACCCGATTCTCAATTTGAGATTATGTTTTAAACTGACACTTTTTCTTTATAATTAGTGATACTTTTCTTCTAATTAGTGATACTTTCTTCTGCAATTAGTGATACTTTCTTCTGCAATTAGTGATACTTTTCTTCTAATTAGTGATACTTTCTTCTGCAATTAGTGATACTTTTCTTTCTAATTAGTGATACTTTCTTCTGCAATTAGTGATACTTTTCTTTCTAATTAGTGATACTTTCTTCTGCAATTAGTGATACTTTTCTTCTAATTAGTAATACTTTCTTCTGCAATTAGTGATACTTTTTTCCATAGTAATGAGACTCCACTTCACAAGTAATGATACTTCTACTCATAAATAATGATACTCATATGTGAGTTAATGATACTTAACCTCATAAATAATCATATTTGAGTTAATGATATACTCCACTCATAGTTAATGATATTTATTTATTCTTAATTTGATAATTAATGTTTAATCATCAATAATATCATATTATACTCCACTTCCGAGTTAATGATACTACATCCCTAATTAATGATACTTCACATACAGTTAATGATACTTCGCGAGATATATATCTAATGCTACTTCACTTAATAGTTAATGATATTTTGCCAAATTTATATCTTTGATACTTAACTTCATAGTTAATGATATTTCATTTCATAGCTAATGTTACTGATACTTCTTGTTATTGGTTTGATAATTAATGTTAATTAACCTCAGAGCTACTGATACTTCATATCATAGATAATGATACTTTACCTTACAATTAATGATACTTTTTTTTGGCTCAATAATTAGTCAACCGTCAGAAAAAAAAATTATAAAAATAAATGTATACCCTAAAATGGAATTAGTGAACCCTAAAATTGAATTGAATTAATTTTTTTTAAATAAAATATATATTTTTATCCGACATCTCGCGCAGTACACTCTCTTGATAATTAATTTTTTCAAAATAAATATATAATCTAAAATTAAATTAAATTAATTTATTATTTATATATATATATATATATTATATTTATATTATATTTTTTCTACTTAAACATCATGATTTCCGTGGTAGAGAACAATCCTTCATTCGTTATATAATATTTCTCCAAAACGAGAAATAAATTGAAAATAGAGGAAACGTGTATGGGCTGTAGGGCTATCGGCGAGACAACAAAAAGCGTACATTGAAAGTGGGTCCCAGGCAAAAGTTGAAGAAATCCAAATCGCCAATGAGGTGCAGCCCACGTGGTGGAATTTCTGTGAGCGGGGGGTGGGGCGGGTTTTGGGTGGGTTTTGAACGGGTTTGGGTATTATTTGATCCGTCTAACGTAAGAGACCCGTTAGATGGTCTCATGCAAGTTTTTATCTAAGAATATATACGGGTGATACTTTTTGTTCTGAATAATTTAGTACAATTGAATAATTTCCCATGTATGCATTACTTGTACATAGTATAATAAACATTATTACCACTACAGACACAAACAACCTATTATAACTTAAATAAAACAAAAACTGAAACATAACATATAATTAAAAACCATGCCACTCTTGTGTAATGTGTACAACATAGATTAACCATATATGGTTCTCAGTTTTCCTCAAAAAAAGAAAATACGGTTCACAGCTCTTTCATAATATTGCATGATCCATTCGAATTTCACACATTATTAAGTAATTAATACCATTACAGAAATACCTCACAACTTATAGTAATCAAGACCAAGATACTCATCGAGTCCAATATTGACAAAGTTGTGCAGATATTCACCCAAGATGACCTCTCTGTATTTGGCCGGATTTTCTTCAGATATCAGCTCTGTGATGGGGGCATAAGACTTAACCAAACTATTAGGTCCAATAAAGCAAGCCACAGAAATCCGAGGACCAAAGGAGTTAGCCACCACTCTATGCTTACTGCTTTTGAATTTCCCATTTGACACCAACTACACACAAATCCAAACCCAACACAAAAATCAGGACATATCACAAAGAGGAAACCAAAATTAAACTTGACAAAAACAGGAAAAAATAAACTTAATTGGTGACAACAAAGCCGTGTTAAACAGACAAAAATGATGTTACAATGACAGAGTTCGGAGTTTCATAAAAATCATCGATACCTGAAGGAGATCACCAATGTTAATGACCAGACCTCCAGGAATCGGCTCAACATCAAGCCATCGATCTTGATACAGAACCTGGAGGCCACTGATATGGTTTTGTAGAAGAAGTGTGATGAATCCAAGATCAGAATGCATTGTGGTTCCGAGAGTCAGTTCTGGCTCAGGGCAGGCCGGGTAGTAGTTGCTGCTAATCCGGTGTCCCTTCGTGCACACCATGCTATTTAGGTGCCCGGCCTCTAGTCCGAGACCCTCCGAGAGTAGCTCCATCACTGCACTTCCCAAAACTTCAACGTGCTTCGAGTATTCTACCGTGCTTTCTCTGTGATTATAGGAAGTACGTAAAAGCATCCTGATTATATTGCTATTGATCATAAAAAAAAACTTAATGAAAACAAGAAGAAAAACGTGTAAGTACCTGCAAGAAGCGGGCAGTTCTTGGCTGCAGAGTTGGTCTGCAGATGTAATCGTCAAGGTATCCCTCCAGTTAGCAGTTCTTGAAGTGAACAAATCGCGATTGCTGTTGAATCTTACTTTTCTTGTCGAATCGCGTGAGTAATACTTCCTCTTCTCCTCAACATCCATCTCGTTGAATCTTTTGATTCCATCAATCATTGCATCAGAAACGTTTGATGGAATCCCATGATTCACCACTTGGAAAAATCCCCATGTTTCTGAGGCAGCTCTTACTTGTTCAACAATCCGCTTTCGCATCTCGGGATTCTTGAAATCACTTAGATCGATTAGAGGAACTTCAACTTCATCTTGATGAGCAGTTTTGTATGTGAGCTCACGAGCCAGCTCGTTAGATGGCCTCACGAAGATCTGAGGAATTTTCGACACTCCCGAATCGATTAGACCTTTCACACCAGCTTGTGTTTCGTCGAAGGCTTTGAGCATTTCAATTCTGTCAAATTGCTGGTGAGCGACGTCAACGCCAGCCATCAGAAGAGATCTATGGATACAGAGACTTTCTGCGGAGAATGTTGAGAAATTGTGTTACAACTTACAACGTACCCTCTCTCTCTCTCTCTCTCTCTCTCTCTCTCTCTCTCTCTCTCGATCTAATTTCAATTGTTTCCAGAAGGCGGAGAAGAAGACTTCTTGTATAATTTTTTAATGGTGGACAGTTTTTGTTGATTTTTCTGAACAGTTTGGCATAAGAATTATTTTTATAATTTGTTTTTTCACTTTATTAGAACAACCTATAATTTTATTTGTTAGAAATTATAATTATGAAAAATTAAGAAAATCATTTTAATAAAATAAAATTAATTTATAACTAACATGAATTGTACAAATTTTCGTTTTATTATTATTTTTTGATTGATTATAGCATATATTTGTTACTAATTAATCGTTATTTAAACCTAATAAAAAATGATATGATTAATTTAAATCCAAGTTTGATATTGAAATTCGGTTCCATTAATGACGAAAAAAATATATTGTTAGATACAATATGCAACAACTATTTCAAAACAAAGCATTTGAAACTTTTGCTATAAAAAGTGACTTATTATAATCTGTCTAACGTAATAAGATGGAGTCCTCTAAAAAAATATCAAGTCATGTACAGTTATTGTAAATAAAAGCTATATGTTTTTTTTCTTCCATTTTTATTGTTTCATTCATCTTCTCTCTCTCACACACACGTTATACATATTTTTTATTATAGAATTCAAATGTACAATTGTGTTACATTTAATAACATGTTTCATTATATACATGACATTAAATATTTATTTTTACGAATGAATAATATGATTTTTCTCATATTAAGAAGTGATCGATAACGTTTGATAGATTTTATTATGTGAAATAATTACCAACATATTTTAATTACATTAAATAAAATAATCAAGTAAATTATTGGTAAAATGTCATAATTGATAGTATGCTCTATTATACTTTATATGTAGATAGAACATTTATAATAGTTTTTAATTATATTGAATATGAAATAGTTAACAATTTAACATTTTAATTAAATGTATAACTAAATCAAACAGAGATTGATATTTATAAATTCAACAAATACTACTACAAATATCGTAAGCAAATAAGTGTTGCATAATTTATCATAATATTCTTATTGTAGTAATTTATTAATTACTTATGCAATTATTTGAAACATATATATTATATTATAATATAAGATGTGCGTACATACATAGGTATGTGTATATATTTAAACGCTTATTATTTTTATTATTTTTATCGATTGTCAATTTAACTTTTTAAAATTTGGAATAATAATTGTCTGACATAAAAAATAATCGGATAAATAAAAAATGATATCAACTTATTAACAAAAATATAATTTAAGCGCGAAGGTGTGACATATTAAAAATGTAATAATTGAGTTTGAGACTATGAATCATCTCGTCCCATGCATTGCATGAGCGGAAATCTAGTTAATAATAAAGGCAAAAACTTACATATACTAGTTGTATATAGTGTTATTCAGACGAACAACGCGCAAAAATAAAATAAAATGATGACACATGTGATACTTTTTTAGAAGACAAGTGATACTTTTTGAATTTTGAGTGATACTTTTTTGTGTTATGGTGGATGCTAATTTTGAAAAGTTTTTTTTTTCATCGGACCAATTTTTTTTTAAGGATACAACCTACAAGTGATAATTTTGGGCTTTTGAGTAATATTTTTTAGTGTTACGGTTGATATTGATTTTGACTTTTTTGGATTGTGATCAGTATTTTATTTCACCTAAAATACTACTCGCAAGAGAACGAGGTAAATTATAGTAAAATAATAGTGAGCAAGGTCGTATCCACAGAGACTGGCAATGCAAAGCACTAATTACCCAATTCTATTGTTTCACTTTATCTAAAGAACCAAATTAAAAGTTTGATTTTAATTAACTAAAATGCTGAAAATAAAATAAATAAAGCAAACAGAGATAACTGGATAAACAGATAAAAGACGGATCATAGGGTGTTGCTGCTAAATGAATTTACCGAATCTCAGATAATTTATCAAACCAATTTAATTCTAAATCTTGTAGGAGAATCACTAAATTAATCACAGCCTCTCTCTCAAGTAAGTTATGAAAGTAGATTAGATTCTAATTCTTATCTCTCAATTTCGAATTATTATCTAACCCCAATTAGCACCTCAAATTTATTCTCCTCACGACACCTACCAATCTCTCGATCTAACAAGCTCGTGTTATGCAATCCTAATCTGTTAATCTATTAACCTCTCTCGAGTAATTTACACAAATGTAAATGCTGATCAATTCATTCACACAAAACAACAATAATCAAGGATACATAAACAAGATATAGAACGGACGTCAAATCATAAATCCATCAACATTCAACAACCCTAGGATCTCAAAGAATTTAGCTACTCATGTTGTATTCAAAATCCAAAGGAAATAAATAAACAAAAGTAGTCAACATGATAGTTCTAATCGAATAAAGCATAAAATAAACTTAGTTTATGATGCGCTTCTTCAATCTCTTTGTAGTCTCTTCTCCGTCTTCTCCACGATGTCTCTGCTCTCTCTATAGGATAAAAGTTGTGTGATTTTCGTGCTTAAAGAAGCCTTAAATAGTTTGGGCTGAGTTTGGATGGGTGTTTGAGTTGAACAAGGAAAGAGAGAAAAATCCGCCACAAACCGCCTCACGGCGCACAGTCTTTGCGCCAAGGGTTCTCTCACGCACGGGCCGCGCGTAACTCACTGTTCCAGTTTCTTAAGGACCCGCACGGTCCGTGTGCTAAGGATTCTTGGCGCACGGGCCGTGCGCCATCTTCGCCGTCCGATACTCTTCACCGTTTTGCTCCGTTCTCACTCGTTTCTCATCCGATTGACCCGATTCAAGTTGCAGCGCACTCCTCACTCGATCCTCTATCTTCTTAGGTACTTTTCAAGATTAAATTAGTCTCATAAAATAAATGGCATCAAATTCCTTCAAAATGAGAAAATACGTGACACTGCACAAAATATAAAGAACTATGCGAAACTTGTCAATATATACATGCAATGCACATGAACTCCCATCAAACTAGACCTTAAAATCGCATGAATTCTATGAAAATCAAGAGTTTATCAACTCCCCCAAAACTGAAAGACATGTTCGTCCTCGAACATCCGAGAAATATGAAAGAATTGAAGTGTGGATCGTCAAACGTGCAATGCTTCAGAGAATAAACTAAATTTTTGCCCAATCAAGTAAGTAAATCAAAACCGCAATGCACCGAGACAAACTCAAAGAAATCATGCCTTTAAAATAGTGAACCTCTCCGGGTGTGTATTTTCTCTCATCACACAAGTGTTTAAAAGGGTAGTGTTTATGCTCAAAATCAATTCAATACATATAATCTACCATAGGCTTGCAATCAATATCATATCTCCACTACAAAAACGTGTACTTCAAGGTAAGAATCAAAAAGGACTTTCCATTAGTTGTAATGTAGGCTTCGGCTAAGGTGGGGAAATTTTGGCTAAGTGACTAAGTTAGATGAACTCCGACACTCTCCAAACAAATACCACTCCACAGTAGGATCCCTTTTGGATCCCCTTCCAACCTTTTCACCCTTCTATAATGTTCACTCAATTTCTAGCCCCATTAGACTCTTTGAGTCTCATTTAATTTCCTTGGTATAATTTTTTTTTTAATTTCCATGCTCACTTTTTTTTTCTTCACTTCTTTGAAGTGATCAATGCGAGCATTTAAATCCATACCAATTTTCCAGGCAATCCAACATCTACATCAACCCCAACTACCCATCATTCTATAATTTTTCAACTATCCTTTCTCCACAAATTTTTAATGAAAAGGTAACTCAAATAAATAGGCTTTAAGGCTCAATGTGGTTGTCTAAGGATAATTATTTTATCAGGACAAGTGTATGGATAAAATTGGCTAACAAAAATGGCCTTAAATCATTTTCAAACTATCAACACACAACACATAGTCTCGAGAGAGAAAAGAAGGCAAGTTCTAGTGATCACACATAAGATTGATATTCACACCAGAAACAAATAAGACTACAAGTCTTAAGCTCAAATCCTCTCATGCTCAATCACATTTCAAAGGCATAAATCTATGAATCTATCAAAACACAAAGCAATTTTTCATCACATACCCAATTAGCAATTTTTCAAATAAACACAATCTCATCATCAGCTAGTCAAGTTTCCACAACTTCATACTCTTATATCCATAAATATTCTCCGATATCTCAATACAAACCATTTTCAAATAGACAGAGAGATCCAGAGATAATCAAAAGCAACATCAAACTACCCCTAAAGATAAAACAATAAAAATAAAAATAACAACCTAAATAGAAATAAATAAACAGATAAATTCAGGATACTACCACACCAGCCCCCTCCCCCAAACTTATTCACACGCCAGGAGAATAAGTTTGGAGGGAAAAGAAGTGAAGTATCTTGAAGAACAAACTCACTGAGGTGGAGGCTGAGTAACTGAAGGCCCTATTTTTTTTACCTGCACAAAAAAAAAGAAAAAAAAAAGAAAAAAATAAATAAAGAAAACAAAGCGAAAAAGTACCAAAATATTGGGTTGCCTCCCAATCAGCATTTGATTTATTGTCCCGAGCTCGACATCTTCTTGAAAAAGGCTAAGGAGGATTTGGTGAAGCATGATGCCACACTAATGCTAGTCTCATCAACTCTTCTGGGGATATTGAAACAGCTCGTCCCCAATGCTCTCCAGTCTTTCTCTTAGCTTTTGTCTTCTTTTCTTCTTGAACTTGGAGCGGCCACTTCGGCTTAATAGACACAGGAGGTCCATCTAATTCTTTAGGAGAGTTCACCACTTCCATTATCTTTACCTCCGCAAGAGTCAAGCTTTTGAGTGGTCGATAAATAGTGAAAAGTTCACTTTCATCTTCCACTTGCAACAGTAGAGTCCCTTTCTTCACATCAATAATCACGCCCGCCGTGGCAAGGAACGGCCTCCCAAAGATCAGAAGAACTCGATAATCTACCTCCATATCTAGCACAATAAAATCGGCTGGAAAAATAAATTTTCCAACCTTCACCAGCACATCTTCAACAATTTCCCTTGGGGATCTTAGATACCGGTCAGCTAGCTGCAGAGTTACAGCTATTGGCTTCAATAGGCCCAGTCCTAGCTACTGATATACAGACAGAGGCATCAAATTAATGCTAGCTCCTAAATCACAAAACACCTTACTAAAGTGAGAGCTTCCAATGATGCACGGGATAGAAAAGCTTCCCGGATCCTTCAGCTTCGTCGGTACTAATTTCTGTATCACTGCACTTCACTCTTCTGTCAAATGCACCCATTTTTCTTCTCCGATCTTCTTCTTCTTCTTATTAGCCAAAATCCTTTTCATAAACTGAGCATACTTAGGCATCTTTTCAAGAGCTTCCACAAATGGGATATTAATCAACAACTTCTTGAAGATCTCGAGAAATTTGGCAAATTGAGTCTCATTGTCTTGCTTCTTCAGTCATTGGGGAAATGACAATGGAGGAACATATGGAGGTGGGGGCACATATTTGGGCTCAAGCGCCTCTTCAGCAATAGCTGCAGTCTTTTGCTCACTCGCTTCATCTATACCACTGCACACATGAATTGCGTTGCACTACTCCCTCGGGTTGACCTCTGTATTACTCAAATATTGGCCTTTTTGCTGCTGGCTTCTAACAATCTTATCCAACTAACCAATATGAGTTTCTATAGACTTTAGCTACGTCCCTGTGTTGACAGTGAACTCGTTGAATGTGATTGTCAGATTGTCCACCTTCGCAGCTTCGATATCCATTCTCTGTTCGGTAGTAGTCATAAAGGAACCCAGAATTTCTTCCAAATCCGACTTCTTTCCTTCATTGATCACCCCATTTGTGGTGGAGAACCCAGGCGGTGGCTGTTGAAAGTTATTGGGGTTGCCATAACTCAACTTGTCATTGTTTCACTGCCCAAATTGATTGTAGAGGTCCCCTCCTTGATTTGGTCGATAATTGTTATTGTACCCTCGACCTTGCATGTAGTTCATATCGGCCATATTATCTTAAACTGTTGCAACTTGATCTGATGCCATTTTAGGGGGCATCAAACTGTTCTTAGTCAACAAAGTGATGGCTTTCACCATAGTGGACATCTGCGCTGTCAATTCCTTCAAATCATCAAAAGAAGCTGAGACTTATGCTACTCTGCGAACTGAATTCCTCTGAGATGGTCACTGAGCACTATTCGCAGCCATTCTTTCCAACAACTCCATGGCTTCCTCTGCAGATAATTCCAACAACTCGCCTCCTGCAGCTGCATCAATTTTGTCTCAAGTGCCCTTCATCAGACCATTGTAGAAGTAGCACACCTGTTTATCAGACTGGAATCCATGTTTTGGGCACTTCCGGATGAGATCTCTGAACCTTTCCCATGTTTCGTACAGAGACTCCTGATCAAACTATCTGAACTGCGTGATCTCATTTTTCATCCTTAGTGTCTTACTTGGAGGACAATATTTAGCTAGGAACTTTTTGCATAGCTCAGACCACGTCGTGATTGAGTCAGCATCCAAAGAGTGGTACCATAATTTCATCTTATCTCGCAGAGAGAATGAGAAAAGGTGAAACCGGATAGTATCTGCTCCAACTCCATTCATCTTGACAGTCCCACAGACTTCAAGGAATTGTGCCAGATGCGCATGCGGATCCTTTAGTGCTCCGTCCCCAAACTGACTCTGCTGCACCATCAGAATGAGTCCCGACTTCAGCTCGAAGTTGTTAGCATCGATAGCCGGCATCTTCAGTCCACCATAGTGTCCAGTAGCCTCAGGCTCCAAAGCCTGTCGGATTGGTGGTGCGGCTGCAGGCTACTGTTGTTGCTGCAGTAATGCCTTTAGCGCCCCCATCTCTTGGCGCATAGCAGCCATCTCCTCTTCTCTCGTGGCGGTCATCCTCTCAACTCTAATTCTCTCTACGTTCTAGTGTCTTGCAGAAGCCTCGATCTCAGGGTCTAGTGGTACTAAGTCAGTTGCACCTCTAGACCTCAAATTCATGCACTATCTGCCAAACACCAGAGAAAACCAAAACATAGCAGAGAGAATTAAACTAAAAAGATAAAAAAAACAGAAATAAAATAAAATACACTCTAAATTAAAGCTCAACAAATAAATCAAATATTAGCCGTCAATAACACCAGTGCCTGACAACGGCGCTAAAAACTTGATTGGTATTTTATTTCACCTAAAATACCACTCACAAGAGAACGAGGTAAATTATAGTAAAATAACAGTGAGCAAGGTCGTATCCACAGACACTGGCAATGCAAAGCTGCTAATTACCCAATTCTATTATTTCACTTTATCTAGAGAACCAAATTAAAAGTTTGATTTTAATTAACTAAAATGCTGAAAATAAAATAAATAAAGCAAACTGAGATGACTGGATAAACAGATAAAAGACGGATCCTAGGCTGTTGCTGCTAAATGAATTTACCGAATCTCAGATAATTTATCAAACCAATTTAATTCTAAATCTTGTAGGAGAATCACTAAATTAATCACAGTCTCTCTCTCGAGTAAGTTATGAAAGTAGATTAGATTTCAATTCTTATCTCTCAATCTCGAATTATTATCTAACTCCAATTAGCACCTCAGATTTATTCTCTTCACGACACCTACCAATCTCTCGATCTAGCAAGCTCGTGTTATGCAATCCTAATCCATTAATCTATTAACCTCTCTCAAGTGCATAATAAATTAACTACACAAATGTAAATGCTGATCAATTCATTCACACAAGACAACAATAATCAAGGATACATAAACAAGATATAGATCGGACGTCAAATCATAAATCCATCAACATTCAATAACCCTAGGATCTCAAAGAATTTAGCTACTTGGTGCGTCATTTTTCACCAAAAATAAATGTCCCGACTTCCGTCGGTAAGCCCTTACTGCAGAGTACAGCAGTGAGCGAGATCGTTTCCCAAAGGACCGGCGAGAATTACTCTAAACTTCTAATCTGTAGGACCAAACTTTCAAGGGGGTTTTGTGATTTTAACTGAATAAACAAAATTAATAAATAAATAAAAAAGATGCACGATTTAACAAAACGAACGGATTTAAAATACGAGAAGAAATATTCCGGATTCCAATTAACTCCACCCTAGCTTACCTAAACTGATCCTCGACGCAAAGATTAATTCAATTAACACATACAAATCAGTTATAGCTACCGAAGACGCTTACTGACGCAGCCTAATTCCTCCGTAGTTTCTCGATAATCAGAAAGACGCTTCACCAATTATTTTCCTAATTGACTGACAACCGTAAGAGACGCTCTATAGGTTTAATGAGCCGACAACCTTAAAGTCTAGAGGAACCCGATTCATAATTAACAGACTATGACGCAGGACCGTTAAATTAAGATTGTTATTCTCCCTGGTTCTGAAGAACCGTTTCGCCATTAATTAAACTTAAACCACAATTACGGATGGCCGGTTTAATTGACCACTAATTAATTCCAACTCACTAAATATTTGCAACTATCTAGCAATATCGAAACAATTAACGACTTGAAATACAAAGAGTAACAAATGCATGCAAATTAATTGAATGATAAAAGCACAAATAGATCTCACAGTTTAGCTAGGTCAGGGCTTCGTTAGTTGTCACCGAAATAAAAAGAACTTAGCTTGATTGCATAATCAAATCAAACCTCCAAAATATTATCGAGCAGTACATGATGAATTCAGCGAAGAAGATGAAATAAAAGTTGATGGAATATGTCTCTCTGGTCTGCGTCGTGCGTGAATTCTGTTGTGTACTGAAAATAGGCTAAAAACCTAATATATATCTACTAACCATAAAAAGATAGAGTCCTACTACGAAATAAGATCCTAATCTAGATAAACATAGTAATTTCCATGCAAAAGCTTCATTGAGGTGGTGGAAGAATGTATTTCCGTGTCCAAGTTGTGATTTGGGCCGAGAATCAGATTTTGCAGGCCCAAAACGCATGTAGAGGCCCAGATCCCAGAAACTCGCTCCAGCTTTCCAGCGGCAAGCCCTTACGGCCTGTCTTGTCAGACTCAAATTTTGATCTTTCTTTACTCAGCTTCTTCTTGCACCAAAAACTTACCATTTTCTCCAACTTTGTACTACATCTCTATACAACTTAATAAACACATCATTCTTCCAAAATACACAAGTATAGGGTAATTAATTAGGAGAAATGGCACCAAAAGATAACAATAAAAGCAAGTAAAATACGTCCAAGGGTTCTCTCACACACGGGCTGCATGTAACTCATTGTTCCAGTTTCTTAAGGACCCGCATGGTCCGTGCGCTAAGGATTCTTGGCGCACGGGCCGTACGCCATCTTTGCCGCCCGACACTCTTCACCGTTTTGCTCTGTTCTCACTCATTTCTCATTTGATTGACCCGATTCAAGTCGCAGTGCACTCCTCACTCGATCCTCTATCTTCTTAGGTAGTTTTCAAGCTTAATTGAGTCTCATAAAATAAATGGCATCAAATTCCTTCAAAATGAGCAAATACATGACACTGCACAAAATATAGAGAACTATGCGAAACTTGTCAATATATACATGAAATACACATGAAATCCCATCAAACTAGACCTTAAACTCGTATGAATTCTATGAAAATCAAGAGTTTATCAAATTGACCGGTCTAACGCGCATTTTTCGGCGTTGACCGATCAACGCATCTAATGGTGCATCTAATGCACACAAGTCCATCTCAATAATAAAATATTATTTAGTGGATTAAACTTAATAATTATAAAATAATTATTAAAATTAGAAATAAATTTAGGCGGGAAATTGATGTTGGCAAATCGATTATTCTACCAAGTATTATTATTGTTATTATATGTTCAATAATAGATGTAAGTTCAGAAAAGAGGTACTCTCTTGTGACGGTCACACGTTGTTAGTGCTATCGTTTAGCACTGAGTGTTTTTAGATTGTCATGATCTTTATGGCAATTCAAATACATAAAGATTTTGTTTTTTCAAGTTTTAAAGATCATGTTCTGGACATTATGATATGAACATTCCACTGCCAATCTGATTGAAGATCGTAGAATGTCCTTGAGTATGTTCGTAAACATGATTATGTACATGGTTGTCGAGAAAGTTTCCAAGAGACGTGCTAAGCTGGATTTAAGAAGTTAAAGTTCTCGATTGAAGATGGATGTTTCAGAATATGAAAGTGCACAACTCGTACAAAGTATCTGTTCTGCAAACGTTCTCAAAGATGTTCTAGAACGTTGAAAGATAATGTTCACTATAATATTTACGAACGTTATAATGAACTTAAGGTAGACAGCAGAAAGTCATGTTGGTTTTGTATACTAGAAGACCTGTCTTTTGTATACATTATTGATGATGGTTTTATGATGATATAGAATGAATACAATTACAGTCACTGTTTGCATTTAAATTATTATATTTACATGCATGTTCACTATACTTATATTGTAGATGACATGGTGTGGGTAAACACACGGTTAGATCATATCATCGGTTTCTTGTAATGTATTAAAAGGCTCACGGTCTAGATGGCACTGAACCCGCTATCGGTACGCCGTAGAATAATCTGATAGTTAGTTTATCTTGACTAACTGATTATTCTAATACACGGACAAGTGTATTGAGGAGGATCTACTTAGGATTCTATTCTCTATTCTGACCTTAAATGAGAGAATAAGAATTCACAGAGTTCGGGTTCTTAACCCCTATATATTGGCGGACATATACGTGCAGTGTTTGCAACTTTGATTTATCAAAGGGTGAGATTCTTTCATAGGATCAATAATCTTGATATCTTGGGTTGTGAAATTTACACTTATGATGGGTCGTGCAATATGTAGGGGCACCGTGTCCTGGTGCGCCAGGTTGATTGTGTCCCCTTGAGGAACTGCAAGTTCATGCTGAAACCCTGCAGGTGAAATTTATTCTGTGCATGAGTAAAGCTTGTGTGGTACTACTCAAGGAAAAGATATTAATTAATTATAGTTTTCAGAAGCTTACATAATTAATTAATGAGCATTATATCTTAAACATGGGGAATGGTTGGACTAAAGGAGAAAGCATATTCCGAAATATGTATTAAATTTGTAGGTCAGTATTATTTCTTTAGTGGAATAAAAATAATACTTAATTTATTTAATTATATCCTAAGTTTGTTGGATATTGGATATTAAATAAATTAATGGGCCAATTTAATATTCTTCTAGATCCCTGTTGTAGCCCAAAAAGAGACTGAATTGGATTGGAGATAGAACAAGAGATAGAGATAGAATTCAATTTCGTCCACCCCCTTATAAATAAGAGGGTGGAGGGCACGAAATTAACATCATAAAATATCAACCCTATCGTGTTCTCTTGATCTCCACAGATTCCATACCGATCTACTAGATTTCAGCCCACCCTGAAACTAGATTCAGTCCGGGAATACAACAGAAGATCAAGGAGTGGAATAGCATCAAGGGCCACCTATTATCATTCATACAACAGCAAGATTAGACCTTTAATCTTGTCCTCAACTCATCGTTTAATTTGTAAGTCATTTTTCGGTATTCTATGTTTCCGCTTTAGTAGAATAAAAAACTGGATTTGCATGTTAATTAAACTCGGTTAATTGAAACATATGTGCTACATAAAATTATGATCTACATGATATTAGGATTAATGAACATCCAATTAGATCTTGCGGTGGTTCAATTCGAAAAAACCCCAACAAGTAAAGCACATAAGAGATTGGTAACTGATGCGCGGTCATTTTGTGCTTAAAATAATATTTATACTCATGTTTCTACAGTAAGCGTAGCTAGCTTATGAGTACGGGTCGATCCCACAGAGAGCTGATGTGATTCCACCTTCAGGTCACCAATCACAAAAGGGGGTTGGAGTGTATCATCACCTTACTGAAATATAAATCTGTAAAATAAACTTAAAGAGAATATCAAATAACAGAAGTTTTAGTCGTTAAACTAGAATCTGATTTAGGTTTAATTCAGTCGATCGTGGGCACACTGATTTTCCTGCATTACTAAGTCACCCAGTTATGGAGACTGGATTCCTCACTACGTCTCATTATTCATCCTTTCAGAATAGGTTTAAAATTGATTCCTCGTCGATTAAACCCCTAACCGTGATTTCTCATTGATTAAACCCCTAACCTATCACCCACCTCCGGTTCCCCAAAGAGATGTAAATGAATAGACAACAGTGTGCCCTAGACGAACCCAAATTTGTTGTGATTACTGATTTCTCATGTGCCCTACAATAACCCACCGATTTTCTAATTACTATATGAATTAACACACAATCACGATTCGCTAATTCAATTAATCTTGGTGTGCCCTCTACAACTAAAGAGTGATCAGCCACATTAGTTATTTTAAACACACTCTCACTTGGAACAAGATCAAAAATCGGCAGAAACCATTCATGCAGCAATATGCCCACATGGCCTCACAACTTCAAACTTTTACCTAAATCATTATCTATCGTTCAAACACCGGAAATGGAAATCTAGCTACTCATGCTAGATGAAATTAAACTTGCAGAAACTAAAGACATAATGAAAGAAAATAACTTACTAAACTAAATAGACATTCGACTCAATACCAACGTTGAGCATTTAAACAAATCCTAAGTCCTGAGGGCATAAAGCATCTCAGATTGTTTTGCTATCGTGGTAGCTTAAAAGCAAAAGAACTAAACGGAATTTAAAGTACATAAATTAAAAAGTGTTTCTAACTCCAACTCACTATTGTTTCCAGAAAAATAACTTTGTTTAAATATAGTACAATCCGAAATCAAATTCCCCCTACATGTGGGGGGTCTTCAACTGCTTCCAGAATCGGCGTGCACTTTCTACTAGACTGGATAAATCTTATCCAGTTAGTTGTTGATCAAATCCCGAATTTTCAGGGATTTCTTCTTATCACCTCGGCCTCATCCTTTCTAGTAGTCCTTCCTTGCACCAACTCTTTTTGGATTAGTCCCCATCATCTATGTCTACCTTCATTCAACAGAATCCCGAGAATCCCACGTGTGCCCTCTCCAATCCATGGTTGAATCTTCACGAGCAATATGGGCACGACATCATCTAGTCAGCTTCATCCTTTCTGATATGCCCATTCTACCTCGCGAATATTGGATGATGCTGAAGAAGTTTCTGAGTGCCTCTAGGTGCTGTTTATGGCATTGAGACATGCATGAATAATTAGGTAAAATGCTTCTTTCGCCAGATTCAACCTGTGAAATGCCCCTGACTGCTTCCCTGGTTCTTTTTTTACTCAAAAACAACTAATAAGGACATTTAGAACGCTTAAAATGTCCATAAAAATGTGAAATAAATGGACTTGTTAGTAACTCTATTCGATCAACAGATCTACGTCAAGGGGACTTGTCAGGTCCATGAGAAACAATCCACTACTCCGATGTATCATTTACTAGGGATCTTACATGCAGATAACCTTACGTCACTCAAAACCCGTTCTACCCAAACACTATCTTTTAATGGATTGAATTATGAGCTCTCTTCACAACCTAGATTTCTACCTATCTAGTTCCCATAGAAAATCTCTCCCGAGACTCCTTTTGATAGTGTATGAAAAGAATTTCAAAACAATCTGACTAGAACACTAATCTATAGCCCAACAAAGACAACCGAAACTTATGTGGCTCTTAAATAATTTAGAGCTCTTGTGCACATGTAATATTTTTCAGTGCATTCAATCAATCGGTGTCTACTCTAATAAGTTCTGATCACATGCTACTTATAAGACAAGAATATAGCCTTTAACAAAGAAATCAGAAGTCTTAATCCTATCAGAAATCTAATAAGGAAATTTCCTTATTTAGCTTCAAAAATCGAGGACCTGCCTTGTTAGAATTCTTCAATCTTTAGAATTCTCTTCAATCATGTGCCCTTTAAGCTGAATAAGGAATTTTCTCGAACGATCTTGAATCTCTTCTTAGTTGGAAACTTTGAACAACTTCAATGATCTTGGAAGAATAATCTGGACAAAGGATGTTCATACTAACGGTCATGAATGTTGCAATGAACATTGTTGATCTCTGAACCTTCATATCAGGTAGCACAGTGGAATGTCTTGTATATTTACAAACTGACTTCTGGCTATCACTCAATCTAGTTGGCAGAACTTAGTGTGTTGAACAATCTCAATTGTGTCTTGATGCACAATCGTTTTCATCTTCAACTCAATATAATCTTCCTGCTTGAGTTATCTTAATCGAGATCAATAGGATGTTCATGTACATCATTATGAACGTTGTCCAAAACAACAAAGTTGTACTTGAAAAAACCAAATACTTAGTGATGATTCTATACCATAAAGATTAATGACAATCAATCACTATAGTAAGTGCAAAGTACAACACTTGATAAAAAAGGCTTAGTGCATAGCATGGCACTAACAGTCTCCCCATTTGCTGTGTATCTTCACTTAGTGCCAAGAATTAGTACTAACAAAATAGAAAAGGCCTTATCCAAGATGAAGATCAAGATGGAAGAAGACAAGTTCTATTCAAGGAAGGACTCTACTAGAGAAGTCCAAATCAAACTAGAAAAGTTTCCTTATTAGAGTTTGATTCAATTTAGAACAAATCCGATTACCTTGTTTAGGCTATAACTTGTTCTTATAAATAACCTAAGAATCAGACTAGTTTCGTGCCGAGATTTTACGTATACACAAGAGCTAGAGTCTAAAAGACTTCAAGTTTGAAGCATATAGTATACGGATAGACTATGTTTGATCCTTGTGATCATTGTGTATCTAGTCTGTGTTTGAAGTTCTTTCATTCATAATTAAAGGAGTCTCGGAATAGGTTTCCTGTGGGAACTAGAGGGAGTCTAGGTTGTGAGAGGATCTCACAATTCAGTCCATCGAAAGAGCTTGTAGAGTGTAGGAAAAGGATCGAGTGACGGGAGGTCATCGTGTAATAGCCTTTGTAACCTTGCAACGGAGTAGTAGATTATTTCTCATGAACTTTTGAAAGTCCCTCTAACGTAGATCAGTTGATGGAACAGAGTTACCAACCCTTGTGCCATTACTTGCTTTATATTTACCATTCTAACCTTACATGTTTTAAATAATGTACATGTACATGATTGTGAACATGATTCTATCTGCACAGTTTATGTAACTTCACATGTCATTTTTATTTTTATTATTTTTTTCTATTTTTTAAAAATATATAATATATCCTAAATTAAAATTATTGAACCATAAAACCGAAATGTCGATGCTTCACACAATACCATTGTCCAATGCTAACATGTGGTATCGTGTACCGCACCCATAATTTTTTTTTTTGAAAAAATATATGACCAAAATGTTGACTTATGTCACATAAATAACCATTACATTATTATTTTGTTTAATCTACAGAAAACTAATAAGAATAAATCACAAAAGTGTCACCACAAACCGCATCCATAATTATTTTTTCTGAAAGAATATATGACCAAAATGTTGACTTATGTCACATAAATCACCGTTACATTATTATTTCGTTTAATTTACAGAAAACTAATAAGAATAAATCACAAAAGTGCCACCACAAAGAGATTAATTACACAATAACATTATCCGCATCTTGCACCCTGAATTCATCTAGACCAGATTTATCAATTGGCCTTGCGAAAAACTTAGAAATGTATTCTGTCACTGTGAACTCTTTGTATCGAGCTGGATTATCTTGAGATATGAGCTCTTTAATGGGGCCATATATCTTCCCAGACAGAGAATCACCGGTGAAGAAGCCTGCTACCGAGATTCTAGGTCCAACGCTATTAGCTACAACTCTATGATCCGGGCTTATGAACTCATCATTTGCAATGATCTGCAAGCAATATATTCATACATATCACTGTCACAAAAAAAATTAAGGTATTAGTAAAGTTGAAGAAGTTTGTTGAGAAATCAACACCTGCAACATATCTCCAATGTTGACAACTAAGCTGCCAGGCATAGGTTCTACATCTATGTAGTGATTGTTGTGCAAAACTTGAAGGCCTCCAATTTGATCCTGTAGAAGAATAGTTATGAAGGAAGGATCGGTGTGGATGCTCGTGCCCATTGTGAGCTCCGGCTCTGGGCACGCTGGGTAGTAGTGGCCCACGAATGTGCGCCCTCGCCCACATTTTAAGGCTCCTCTAAGGTGTTCCGGTTTGAGCCCAAGAGCTTCGGATAGCAGCTCCAACAGAGTTTGTCCTAGCTTCGTCACTTTATCCAGATATTTGATTGTTGAGTCCCTGATAATTAAAAATGACTATTAAAAAGAAACGGATGGAGTATATGTTTAATTATATAGAGTAAATTATACTTTTGGTCCCATAAGAATAGGGTTCAAACACCGTTAGTTCCAAGTTTAATTTTTCAAAACTTTTGGTCCCACAGTTTATATTTCAATATTTTGGTCCCAAAAACTAACTGGCTATACTTAACATATGTTAAGTACCTATTTTGGATTTAACTTTTCACTGTATTCCCTCTATTTTACACCCTTAATTAGGCGTTGCAACCAAGATCATCACATTTCATGTTTTTTTTTTTGTTTTTTTTTTAATTTTATAACCATATCCATATGTATTTAAATATGTGATTATTTTATTATGATTGTAACAAACATAATTAGATTTCATTGCAGTTGTTCTAGGATTTACATGATGGAAGTGGGCGGGAACCAATTAATCAAATTTCAATGTATTGTTTTGACTTCAAAACAGGTACTTTACGAATATTAAGTACAATCTGTTAATTTTTGGGACTAAAAGTGTTAAAATATAAATCGTGGGATTAAAATTATACATTTTGGAACTAAAAATATTTAGACTATATATATTCTTGCGAGACCAAAAGTATAATTTAGTCTAATTATATATCACCTAATTTAGTCTAATTATATATCACCAATGAAAATTAAAAGAGAGAGTACAAGAAAAGCCATGAAAACCTACCTAAAACCCAAAAGAGATCACTAGCAAAAATTTCAATGTTGCATATATAATTAAAAACTCTAGATTCCATAAAAATCGAATAAAGGAACATTAAAAAATGAGAAGAAAGAGAAACATCATGATTGATGATGATGACCAACCTGCAAATTTCCGGCAACTCATGAGGCTCAATCCGATCAGAACGGGAGAGAGAAACCGTTAAGGAGTCCCTCCAATTAGCCGCACGCGATCGATAGAGATCGACGTTGCTAGCATACTTCACCTTCTGCATCAACTCGCGCGAGTAAAACTGCTTCTTCACCTCAGCATCTTGTTCATGAAACTTCCTTATTCCATCAATCATGCCATCCAAAACTTCCACCGCAATCCCATGATTCACCACCTGAAAAACCCCCGTCTCTTTCGACGCCCGTTTCACTTCATCCACTGCCTTCTTGCGCTGATCGTGATCCAAAATCCGACCGAGATCAACTACGGCAACTTTCAGATTAGACTTGACGTAGTTGAATTCCTCAACGAGCTCATCGGCTGGCCTAACGAATATTCTTGGAACTTTCTGGATGCCGGAGTCGATCAGCCCTTTGACTCCGGCTTGCGTCTCCTCGAAAGCCTTCAGCTCCTCCACACGACCATCTTCTTCTAAGGACTCTTTCAGACTGGACATATCCATTTCTTTTTTTTTTTTCCTGCTGCAAGAATGAAGAGGGAGAGGGAGAGGGAGAGGGAGGGAGAGAGAGAGATGCTTTTGCTCAACAAAGATATATACTGTACATGGAGAAGATTAGTCTTGTATGTTTACAGTACGTAGTTTGTATTTTAATTCACCGTAATCGTTGAATTCTGATCAGATTTCAATGTTTAATTAATCTGCAGGGCAGGTTGGATCTGAGGAGAAACTATTTGCTCTAACTTGTTGACGAGATAAAAGAATTGCTCGAGGTTTCCCCGACGGATATTATTAAAAACAAAAACAAAAACAAAAATCTATAGTTTGTAGTAATTTTTAATATTTACTTGGGCAGAGCGGCGGACTATTATCTATTATGATAAACCAAAAAAAATCTATATATAAATTGTAGTATTTTTTAATATTTTCGTAGGTAAAGCGGGGGACTCATATGTGTAATGGAGAAATAATTATTGAGTGGAGATAGAGAAATGATTTAATAAACTTATTACGCGTCAATGACCGGCAAAATGCAGCAGAGTCCAGGATGCCGCCTCAACAGAAACTTCTCAAGTTTTATCAAATATATCCAGCTTAATATTTTTAAGTGATATTTTATTTATATTATTAGATCATACAAATTATAATTAAAATGTAGATAATGATATTATTTTCTATCTGCAAATATAATGGCCATATTATTTTTTCTCCGGTCGGTATGGGAAGATTTTATAGTAAACATTATCTTTATCTATTTAATAAGACTGTTGTTAAAAATAATTTTTTCGTCTAAAATTATTGATAATTTTGAAAATTAAATTTTTTATTATTAAGTTCAATTCATTAAGATCATTGATTTATAGTAATTCATAATTAATAGTTATTATTAATTGTGAATTACTCTAACAAAAACTTCACATTTTTTCTCTGGAAACAATATTGTAGCAACCAATGCATTTTGAAATTGCAATCAAATTTAAATTTCAAAATAAGTTTAAATAATCACTTCTTTCCTTTTTTTTTTTGGCTTAATTTCAATGATCATTAGTCACAAATGTATGCTATGATTAATTCAAAAATAAATAATATACAATTTTTTATATAATTCACAATAGTTATAAATTAATTTTATTTTGTTATAATAATAAAATTATATATATTTCATCATTGCTTTGCACGTGAATTACTCCAGTCCAGGGGATGGTTATCATGCATATATATCCCTAGTTTGTAAATTAGGGATTAATCTCATTCATTAATTTAGTGATTTAAATGGTCTAGATTATTTTGAAAATTTATTGATAACCTACATATTTTTATTTGATTAACGTGGCATAAGGGTAATGATGGATTTTAACATTTTTAGTTCCATTTCTAGCGCCTATTAAGTTGGAAAGTTAAATATTTCATAACCCCCGCCCAACCACCCCCTCAAACCCATGAAAATAATGAATTGATTATAGGAAAATATATTAATTAGTGGTGATTCATTCAATGTCAAATTAATTTTGGTATTGTGATGATTTTTTTCCTAATCACTACAAAAATACAAGAAGCATCACATTCATTTTAAGGTGCATCAATAAACATTATTTTTTTAGGTGGATCCATCCATTAAAATGTATTAGGTTTTATTTTGAATTTCTAAAGTATGAAATAATGTTTTTTTTTTATATTACATGATGCTTTAATTGTATTTGATAGTGCTAGTTTAATGTACTTGTGAATTTGATAGTTTTAATATTTATTAGGACTTGTTTGCTAGGTAGTATAAGGGTGGGATAAATACCTATGACACCCTAATACTTTATTTGCTAGCAATATTGAAGCCCATGATTATGCAAGGGCCCGGTATGTGTTAACCATTTATATGGTATAACATATCACACCCTGCTGGTAGGATATTTAATACCATAGTGAATTATTAAAAATTATAGACTAAAATAACCTTGCAGATATTAATTAAAAATGTTATTATAGAATATTCACACAATATATGGTAACTAATTAAAGGATATTTTAGGAATTGAAATTTTATAGAGAATATAATACATCTAAGCAAACAATATATTATTAATACATATATTTTAATACACCAAAACAAACATGATATTGATATCTTATACGTGAAACACATCCCATGTCAAACACATCCAACCTTATACCATACAACCTAGCAAACGAGCCCTTAGAGTTTATAGCATTGCAATTAATATTCGGCAATGTTATAAATCTATTTGTGTATGCTAATTTGACATTATGTGATGCTTTAATTGATATTTGATAATGCTAGTTTAATTTAATTTTGAATTTAATAGCTAACAACCCACAAATATACCAAATCAGCTAATAAAAGCGTTGTCAACCACAAAATAAGCATGCATTCACAAAAAAAAAAAAGCATTAATCTGCAACAAACGAATTTACAATAGCCTAACATAATTTGTTTATGATGCATCAAAACAAGCAAAATTAAGTATTTGCACGAAGCAAAAAAAAATCAATATTATGATCAAATGTAATATGGAATTTAAATTATTCCAAAAAAAATTACTACTTTTTTTAATCCATGTAATCCATAAATTACAAATTAAGAAACTAAATAATTGAATTAAAATGACTAATAAATAGATCGAACAAATAAGCTAAAATTCAAACTAAATTCAACGGTGCATTACCAACGACAAATATATCAAATCAGCTAATAAAAGCATTGACAACCACAAAATAAGCATGCATTTGTGTATGCTAATTTGACATTATGTGATGCTTTAATTGATATTTGATAATGCTAGTTTAATTTAATTTTGAATTTAATAGCTAACAATTCATAAATATACCAAATCAACTAATAAAAGCATTGTCAACCACAAAATAAGCATACATTAATAATAATAATAATAATAATAATAATAATAATAATAATAATATTCAACAAACGAATTCACATTTGCCTAACCTAATCTGTTTATTAAGCATCAAAACAAATAATGTTAGGTATTTGCACGAAGCAAAAAAAACATCAATATTATGATTAAATGTAATACTGAATTTAATTTATTCCCAAAAAACTTAGTAATTTTTTTAACCATGTAGTCCATAAATTTACAAATTAAGAAACTAAATAACTGAATTAAAATGACTAATAAATAGCTTGAAAAAAAGAGATAAAATTCAAATTAAATTCAACGATACATTACCAGTGACAAAAAAAAAAGCAGTAATAAAACGAAACAAAGCATTAATATTCAAAAACTAACTATATAATAACCTAACATGATAAATCAATAAAGTATCAAAACCAATAAATTAAGCACACTCACACGAAAAAAAATATTAGTATTTGATTCAAATTTCATGTTGAATTAAAATTATCCAAAAAAAATTACTATTTTTTTAGTCCACATTGAAGACACGAAAATCCAAATTGTTGACTTTATATTCAAAATAGTTAAATATTATGAGAAATTGAAAAACAAAAGCTAAATGAAAAATTACAATAATATGAATAAACAATTAAATGAAAAATATAATTAAAATAATCATTACATATATAAATAAAATTAATCATTATACTTTAGTGATTACGTTTAGAAATAATACGGAGAACAATTAAATTAAAAATATAATTAAGATAATCATAACATATATAAATAAAATTAATCATTATACTTTAGTGATTAAATTTAGAAGAAACCACTCCATAAATGGAAAAAATAGAACAAAACGTGAATCAAGGGAAGAAAGATTTATTAACATATTGATTAATTTTTGATGACAAAAATGACCTTTTTTGACAAAATAAATATAAAATATAAAATAAATAAAACTAATCATAACCGTACATGTAACAAGATCCAAGGGATATGATCAATCCCTAATTTACACATCAGGATCATATTTACATTTGATCCTTCCTATATATATATAGGGTGCGGTTATAATAAAAACAAGTGTTGGTGTGAAAATTAGGGACAAATCTGATCCCTACAAATATACAAGATGGATGGTTCAGATTAAAAGAGTTTTAAATGGTAATTTTATTTTTTTAATTATATATTAAACCGTATAGGGTTATTTATGTAAAATTCTATATTAATTTCATATGGTATCAAATCAGCGCTAGATACGGGAGTTGATATATTGCATCTACATGAGAAACTAAATCCCTACAAATTAGAAATCACAAAATCGAGAAGCAAGTAGCGGTTGAAAAGAGAGATCGATAGTTCCGCCTCCCAAATCTGAAAACCTAGCCTCTGCGCGACCCGACGGCAACTCCCCGTGGAATGGCGAAGAATCCGGTGGTGCTTTGAAAGGGCGACAACCGTGTTTTGCTTGAGCGACGGATTAAACAAGAAACTCAGGCGGCGGCGTTTTTTCCTTCGGCGGCGGCGTGTTAGAACCAGACGTCAAGAACGAAGATGGGTTGGAAGAAATCAGGTGAGTTTCGAAACTTTTAATCGGTTTAAAGGGTGAATTGTGAAACTATTGTTGCCTAGTTACAGTCGGGTGAATACATATTAATGATTAAACCCATATATTTAGAAAATTTATTTTGTGATTTTGTGAATCTAATGAAGAAGGACCAATATATGCGTGCGACTGTTAATCAAGAAATTATATAATGTGGGTTTATAATTGCCAACATAATTTGGTAATTGAGGAGTAAATTATTAGACTAAATAAATTGTCTGTGTGACTTGGTGCTCTGTATTATTAATGTTGATGCTACTTATGCATATATATTTGACGTTAGGTAAATTTTATTTGTGATGCTAGTTATGCATATCTTTGATGCTACATATGAATAATGTGCTACTTAGTATTTAAGTTGGTAATATAACTTCTGTGACTTGATGCTTTTTAATAGTATTGTTGATGCTACTTATGCATAGCTGTGGTGCTTTGGGTAAACTATATTTGTGATGTTACTTATGCATATCTGTGATGTTACTTATGCATATTTGTCATGCTACTTATGCATAACAGCCGTGCTACTTATGCATATCTGTGGTGCTATAGCAATTTATGTACTAACAGTTAATCTTTGTTTTTTTGAATGCTACCTAATACCTATTTGGATGATTTCTATGTTGGGTTTCAGGTAAGTCTAAGGTTCATGCAGACGACTCTGATTTTGAGGAGGATATGCGGTTGCGCAATCAGAGTGATGACACAACTGACCAAGACAAGGAAATTAGATAAAAAAATAAACACGAGGAAAGAAGAGGTGTTTAGGCTATCTAGCATACGATAACTAACTCTAGGAAGAAAAATCCAACTGTGAATGAAGTTTTGAGTGGAGATATGTGACTGTTGTTCACCAAGAAAATGTTTCGATATCTTTTTGTTGAACGTTGGTAAAGTCAGTTTTTTTTTGTGACACTAATTAAGCATATTTGTTAGGCATGACGTTGATGGTACTTATGAATTACTGTGCTATTTATTGTTAAGCTTGGTAAACGACCTTGTATGATTTGGAGTTTCGAATTATTAATGTTGATGCTACTAATACGCACTTGTGGTGTTTTGGACAAAACAAAATTTGTAATGCTAATTATGTACCTCTTTGATGATATTTATGAATATTTGTGCTACTAAGTGTTTAAGTTGGTAAAAATAATGTGTGAGTTATTGCTTTGAATTAGGCTTGTTGATGCTACCTATGCATACCTGTGGCGCTTTTACCCAATTAAATTTGATATGCTACTCATGTACATCTTTAATGTTATTTAAGCATATTTGTTATGCTATATATGTATATCATCGATGCTACTTATGATTGTCTGCAATGTTGTAAATGATTAGTTCATGTTACAATGAGAGAGATGTAAATACAGTGTTTCGTTCACTTCAAAATAATGCTTCGTAAGTAACATAAATATATTCATATTCCGTGGTTGGTGCTTCGTAAACATATTCATTTGCATAGGATTATGTGAATGCTACAGTTAGTGCTATGTATTCATCGAATAAATGCTTCGTAATATCAACCAATCTAAATCAAAGAATTGTAATGTACCACAAATAATGTACCAAAACAAAAAAAATGGAATACCCTAACTGTACCATACAAAACATCACAAGAAAAACTATGTAAAATATAAACAAAACTAAACACAAAACGAAACATTGATAAAAAAACTAGACATAAATCATTTTTTCCCTGGACAATTCCTAACATCATGGTGGCATTTTTTACCGCAAGCATTGAAATAATGTAACGAAAAAAATTGAAATACCCCAACTGTACCATACAAAACAACATGGGAAAAGATAAGTAAACTAAAAATAAAACTAAGCAAAAAATGGAACAATTAAGAGAAAAAAAACATCTTGACTAGAATGAATCATCCCTGGGAAAAAAAATCGCAAAATAATCAATGCTATATAAACGTACTGGTAATGCTTCCTACGCTAGACAAACATGCTACACTAATACAATACGCTGCCCAGAATCGCCATAGTCGAGCCGCTGCCTAGAATCACCATGTGAGTGCAGCGCAACAACCGTCGTCGCCGCTAGAATCGCTGTGTGAGTGACGCATCATCGCCATCATCGATCTATGAGTTGGAAGAAGAAGAAGAAGAAACCGTCTGTACAAATCGTGTGAGTGTCGCATGGTCGCCATCGTTGATCTATGAATTGGAAGAAGAAGAAGAAGAAGAAGAAGAAGAAGAAGAAGAAGAAGAAGAAACCGTAAACTAAATAATTTTTCGAGATTCATAAAAATAACCGTACAAATCAATGGAGATATTAACTTGCCACAATTAAAACCGTTTAATTAGGGAAGTTAAGATTTGCACAAATATAGGACTCTACAGGATTTTTATTAATTTACATTATTAACCTTGTCACTTAATTTAAATAAAAAAAATCGAAAAAAAAACTACTTAAAATAAATAATCTTATCCGTCCATTTGATCAGATCCAATGGATGAAAATTGTCCCTACTTTTCACACCAAGTGGTTGTCCCTATTTGATCCATATCCTATATATATATATATATATATATATATATATATATATATATGGATATGTGGAGGTGTGATATGTAATACCATATATATGGTTAACACATGTCTAGCTATTGCATAATTATGGACTTTGATTTTGCTAACAAACATGATATTAGGATTAGAGGTGGGACGGTAAGGTATACCTTATTCTTTTCACCATACATTTACCTTACTTATTTGTACGGTATGAAGAAAATTCACATCGTTACCTTACCTTAACAGTTGGTATACCTTCCTACGGTATACCTTAATTTTTGGTATGAAACAAATGGCATACATTTACCTTACCTTTATTTCGGTATACCTTACCGACACCGGTATACCGTACCATATCATCTTACGGTATCTCTCATATATTTACTAAAAACATAAAACACTCCTAATAACGATTAAAATGCAACAAAATAAAATAAATTTGTTCATGCCACATATGTTAATTAAATGCTACTATATTAATCTTAATAACATATATCAGTCAAATATAATTTATTGTATTTGGTTTCTTGATTTTGATAATATTAGTTGAAAATATAAAATTTAATGAAAATCTAAGATTTTTATTTATCACATATATGATATAACTTCAAATTGTTAATCTCTTATGTGTAGTTTATATATAAATTAATAAAATATCATAAACTCAATAAATATTACAACGTTAATTTAGATATTGTAAGAATTATTTACTAAGTATTAAATAATAAGATCTTTATTATTACTATGCTTTAAGTATAATATAAGATTAATTATAAGTGTTAGATATTGTAAATTTACTAGATATTTATATATATATATATATATCATATTTACTAAGTATTATATATCAATCATCTATAATTCACACACACACACACACATATATATATATACATACATACATATATATATATACATTTATATTATATCATTTAACTAACTTAAATGTAAAAATATTATAATATTGTTGTTTATGTTCTTATTTCTTATTTTTATTTATTAGATTACAAAATATAATTGTATTGTAAATCTAAAACTATAAGAAACATTAAGAATATTATTTATCACATATTTTTATTATGTATTTATAAATTGTATAAAATATTATAAACTTATTAAATATTATAAATTTTAAATCTTTAACTTAAAAATCATAAAAATTATTTACTAAGCATTAAATAAGAATATATTTATTATTTTCTTTGTATTAAATATAACATAAGATTATATGTATTAGATATCATAAATTTACTAAATAATGTAATAAATAATAAATAAGATAAGATATCATAAAGTTACTATATATATATATGCATGTATAATATTTATACTAAGTATTACATATTTACTGTATATAACAATCATCTCTTATTTTCTCTCACACATATATGTTAATTTAAATGTGCAATTAAATGAATTAATATAGATGCTAAATATAATATTATTATTATTTGTGTTCTTCTTTCTCATTTAAAAAAAAATTATCTGATTATAATTAAATTATAATTGTAATTTGAATCTAAGGTTAAGGAAAAATTTAATATTAATTATTTAATTTAATTTAAATTATTCATTATTTAATTATAATTCATGTATAAATTAGGTATGGTAAATTTTATATATCAACATATATTCATTTAATTTGGTATATGCCGAACTAACGGTATATACCGAAAATTAAAATTTCGGTATACCGTCGATATCGGTATACGTCGGTATACCTCGATTTTTAAAATTTCATACAGTTACCTTACCAAAAAATCTCGGTATGGTATTATACATTACCAAAAATACCGGTATACCTTAAAGTTCGGTATTCCAATACTTTTTCGGTACGGTAAGTAGGTATGACGGTATTTTTTCCTAGCCCTAATTAGGATGTCATATGTAAACAAACCCCCAAAAGTATACACACCTATCACCAAATAATTACTCTCTTCGTCTCAATAAGATAGACGTGTTTGCCTTTTTGGGTTGTTCTGATATATAGACGAGTTTCTATATTTATATTTAGTTAGTTTACTAATATATATTGCTATTTAATATGTTTACATTAAGTAATGATTCATCATCAAAGAATTAAATAGGGCATATTAAGAAGTTTTTTGATTGTCTTTCCTTTTTTTTTTCTTAATCCTTGTGAAAATCTAAATCAACTTATCTTATTGGGACAGAGGGAGTACTAACTTTCCAATTGATTAAATGGTTAATTGCCTTAAAATACACAAAATTTGGATATTTTTTTTTACTTTTCACATAGATTTTACAAAATGTAATTTTAATAACATGAACTTACCACTTATTTGATCTTTTACATGATTTAGTACTACATTTTTTTTTTAAAACGTGCGAAACATCAAAAATACCTCAAAATTTATATATTTTAAGTCTAGCAATTAACCCTTAATTAAATTAAAGATTCTTTTATTCAATAAACATTTTTAAAATATATTAGTATTAAATAAAATAATTAACATTTGTGTTGGAATAAAATTCAAAGGTACGGTTGCCAACTGGCCCAACTATGTGTTAGGTATATCATTAAATGATTATTAATTAATCGTTGAATTCTTGATAATTTTATGTTGTACATGTGCTGCGTAGTACATCTGCATCTACCGATTATATTATACGAAAATGAACACACATAAAGGAAAGCTCATGCATCGATTACGAAAACCAAAATAGCTAGACGATTGCTGAATCTCGTATTGTCCACCACAAACCATTTTTTTCTAATATAATTGAGTTGGCTATAAGATTTGAATAAGAATTAAAAAGGAAAAGTTACAATTTTTAAGCTGGGACATTTTTTCTTAAATGTTGCGGAAGAAAATATTAGTATTATTTTGGCCACTTTACAAAAAATAAATAATATTTTTGTATGAATTTTATTTTTTGAGATTATCGTACGTAGTTAATTGTTATCACATGTGCACACGTGATATCTCGGCCTATAAGTGTTGATGCAATTCAAAGTTTCAATTAATCATGAATTTGCACCCTATGAGTGACTTATTTTGGAATGATTAAAAAAGAGGGTTATTTTTTTGGAGAAGTTATAGAAAAATAGTCTTTACTGAAAGGTATTTTTGCTTCATCATGTACGTACTACACTTTTTTTGAAAACTTCAATTACATCATCTGATATAAAGTGAGAAGGTAACTCTTTAATTAATCACTTCTGTGAAATAAATTCAAGAACAACCTTTTTCAAAATAATATTTCATATATATGCATATATATAATCCATGTTGTGATATTATGATGTTATCAAAATACATATGTGTGGCGACATATTATTTTTTAGCTGCCCATTTTCCTATATCGGTTGAAAAAAAAAAGCAATATATCACCAATATCTTTGCATATATAAAACAATATTGCAAGATTCACATTTTTTAATTTTTCTATATATCAATATTTATACATGAGATATTATTTGAAAATTTTATATTTTGAAAAACTCCGGCAGTACCCACTCGGGCGGCATGAACTCTACTAGCTAAGCTCATATACATAACAATTTTACGAGGAAAAATATTAATCCATGAAAAATATTGTATATGAGACTAAAAGATGAGAGATAATTTCGTATCAAGTATGCCAAAATTGTTAGTGCCATGCATGGAGAGCAATTAAGCCATATGTGTGCCTGAAATTGTATATGCACTTTCATTGGCTTTTCAACTATATATATATATATGTATAGCATTTGGATGCAGTTTTTGCTTTTCTATATATGCTAATCATCCCAATGCTTTTCTACATACTTGAAAGAGCCACCAATATTTTCTGAAACCTTTGTAGCTGCCTTTTCCTCATCGTCGTCCCACTCGCCATCCCAGCTTTGATCCCAACCTTCACCTGTTCCAACGACGAGCGTCGAATCGGAAACTTGCTGCTCCATTTGAAGTTCCTCGTATGGAGCTCCGCCGTCATGATGTCTCCTCCTCTTCACCAACTTGCAGCAAGCCCAACTCCCTCCCATGAAAAGGGCAGCCGCAAACAATAGGTATGTTGCATTCATTGATGTCATGTAACTGCTGTAGAAGAACCCTTGTGGTATCAGAGCCCCCAAATGGATTGTGCATTCTCCATTTCCAACTTTTACCATAATTGAAGAATCTCCACTCATATTTGATGGTAAGTTTACCTGAACCATTGGGAGCAACTATATGTGATCTCAATAAATTTGCCCTTCATACACTTTCCATTAATTGACTTCAAATATTATTTCTCAGTTCAATATGTAGTCCGTCATGCATTCGAGAACATCTGCAAAGCATGCTGCATTTTTCTTCTCCTCGTGGTTCATCTTCTCTCTCTCTCTCTCTCTCTCTCTCTCTCTCTCTCTCTCTCAGTTCTAAAATGGACGTGAAAGAAAAATATGCAAATTAACAAGTACCTTCTTTACTTGATGTCCAGATAATAGTAAACCATTGAGGGCCTTGTTTAATGGACGGACAACAATGTTTAGGTGAAGAGAGCTCTCACCGCCATTTACAACAACAAGATAAGAGGCTTCAGATCCTAAAACAAAATAGATACTTCAGTCAGTCTCCACCAGTATATTTGCCAAAGATTAAAATCTTCTATGTTCTGCTTTTTAATACATTTATAAAACCAAAAAAAAAAAAACGAAATGTTGTTTGAGGAAACAGAGGTTGTATATGGACTTAAAGCCTTAAGGTTTTCATATACGAGATGGATTTGGTATCAATTTTTCAAATGACTGTTGCAAAGTAATCACTACAAAATAGTTCAAAATGAACTAGCAGAAACACCTACCAGTCAATTTGTTATATGAATTCAGATTAGTCTCTCTAATTTATAAGTGGGTTATACAGGAAATATGCAGTACGTTCACATAGAATTAATATTCTTTTGAGGCCTAAAAGACTACTTGTTTATATAAAAGTATGCAGGATAAAAACATGCATGGTCTTATAAAGATTAAAGACACCAAAATTAACATTTATAAAAAACTAATACTATTAAAGACACCATTTCAGTATCAAGTTATGCTTCATTCGTCTTTTTTTTCTCTCTAAACAGCACTCAAACATACCGTTCCCAACAGAAGGCACGCAAGCAGTGACACTGCAATTCTCGATACGACAGGTATTAGGCACGTCATCGCAAGTCAGTTTGGTAGGTTGAGTTGCAGGACTTGTGGCCGGAACAGGGCTCGGCGATGGAGACATCTAAAAAGAAGAGCTTCACATGATCAGATAATATATATATATATATATATATGTTTACAAAGAAAACATTTCTATACCTCGTGATCGCCCCTCTGCGCTAATTCTCGGAGAAGTTCATGAAAGGATTCCTCGGAGCGACGTGGGAAGGCGCAAATTAGTAAAAATAGGAGGAGGGATATCCTTGAACATTCCATTAGGATCAGAAACAGAAAGAGGGTTTGATCAAAGCTTTGAATTGAAACGGACCCTCACGATGAACAAGAAGAAGAAGGAGCGCGCGACGTAGTTGACGGAGGAAATCAACATTGTCGTAGATATTGTCAAGTTTCTTCTACGATAATTACAAAGGAAAATGCTAAGAAACAGGGGGTGTGTTTTACTTTCTTTTCTTTTGCAATTTTACTTTTAGTTTTTATTTACAGCAACTCAAACTTTATTTACAGCTACTCAAACCCTTTGCTTCATTTTACATTTTACATTGCTTTAAATTATGCATTGAAAAATAATATTCCATAATATTCATTTATAGGTATTTTTTTAATCTTAATTTTGTAAAAATAACATTAAATGCTCAAATGCTCATTAACAATAACATTAAAGAATCGTATAATATTAAGTATACAATAAATCCTTATTTTGAAATAATAAACCTCAACTAATTGGTATTATTATTAGGTAAAAACTGAAAACCAACAAACAAACAAACATGCAAATAAAGGAAATGAGGAGGTTTGGATGGCACAATTTAGTAGATTGCACAACTTCGTGAAGCTAACCAATGAACGATCAGAACTTACAGGTTTAGAAAAAGACACAATTTTGACGGATTCTTTGAGGAATTCGCACGCGTCAACGCTGCCTCAAATTCTAATCTTGTTTTGTTATTGGCTCTTGTGTGAACCGTCAACATCACAACTTGTGGAGATTGACCATTTCAATTTGGACTCATTTGCTTAGAAAAAAAAAAACACATCTATACACCGTGTTAGATTGTTTAACGGGTCGCCACAATCCATTAGATGGGTCAAATAGATTCAAACTCACTCAAAAAACCTGTCCAAACGCACCCAGCAACCTAGGCGTGTGAGATCCACGCGCTACGTGAGCACAATTTTTTTTTAGCTTCTTTTCGGTGCCTTTTGTTGTTTATTTTTGTTTTCATTTCTTTTTTTGTAAATCATTATTTTGTATCGAGAGTAATGCACAAGCCCATACGTTAACGTTTAATGAGTGCACTGCGCGAGATGCTGATTTTTTTTAATTAATTCAATTTAATTTTAATTTAATTTTAGGGTTTACTAATTCCATTTATGGTATATATTTATTACAAAAATAATAATTATCGAGCGCAATGCATGAGCCTACGTGTTAGTGTCAGATGAGTGCACTGCGTGAAATGTCAAATAAAAAACTTAAATTAATTCAAGAAAATTAAATATATACTTGTAAAAAAACAAAAAATAAGAAGAAATTAAACATTAAAAAAATGAAAAGAAATCTTTATATATATAAAGACAAGAAGTTATGCTATTAATAGAAACCTAGCATTTTCCCGCCAAAATACTTTCTACATTTAGTAATTAAATTAATTTCATATTAAGATTAAGATTGTATTAATAATATTAATATTTTAATTAATCATATCATATCATATAATATGTAATAGTTTATATATATATATATATCACATCAAATATATATGATAAAATAACATTTTAATTATATATTAAGATATAGGTAATGTAATACAATCGATTAAGCATATAAGTTAATTTTTATATTAAGAGTGCCTATTCATTTATTAACCATACAATATAATACATAATAGTTATATATATGTATGTATATCATATCAAATACATATAATAAAATTAATAACAGTTTAATTATATATTAAGATGGTTAATATATATAATACAATATAGTAAACATATAATATAATAAGGTATAAGGTTGTTATATACATATGTACATTAATACATTAGCATTGATTTCATCATTGCCACAAACCAAGGGAAATAGAGGAATACGGTTAAGCTAAATTATGTTAATTATTAAAATTCTTCAATTGATTTCCTTCAAATTTTCTTTACTCTATATATAAATGCACACTTTCAATTCATTCCGTTACAAAAAATACTAAAAAAATGTGGACAATCTTACATACATTTATGAATAATTTAAGATAATTAAGGAATCAGTTACAAAATAAATAATTTATACCAATTGGTTTAAATGTGATAAGCATTACTTATGGAATTTTCTTTATATTAATGACAATAATTTCATGCAATAATGATTACAACAATTTCCTCCAAAATCTGGCAAAAATGGCTCAATTTATATAAATGAGTGCAAACTCTAACTTTTCGGAACACTCTTTTCATTAGTATAAATATCCTACAACCATGTACATCAAAATCATCAATTTTATTCGATTCTCTTATTATCCTTATCCATTATTCTTAAGGAAAAAAAAATTCTTTTTTTCTTTACAATTAACCTCAAGAGATGGATCTACTTTCAATTCTGGTAAATGAGGAATTTGTAAAAAGATGGGTTCAACGGGGCGCTCCGTTTATTCTTCCTCGACTACACCATACAAAACAAATCATTGGAGATAAGAAGAAAGCTATGGTTAAATTGGAGGAGTGTATTTTTTTTTTAATTGATATGTGATACTTATGTTGTTGCAGAAACTAATTGATGAAATGGTGCATGTATGTAAAACGTTACTTATAAATCTATATTTTGCTTGAGTTACATGTTTCACTTTTGTTGAGGCATCTTGCTAGACCAAATTACTAATGTAACTTAATAATTTTCATATGTAATATATTTAAGATGGGTAATTATATAAACAACATTATATAATTCTGCAAATGAAGTTATAATGGTTTTAAGTAGATGTTTCCGTAAATATTTAAAATTATTTTAAATAGATGATAATTTGAGAAACTATAATTCATTGCGTATAACCTTTCCAACCTCAACTATTTCCGTCTTCTTTGCCCAATTATATAGAGAAAAATATATAATCATTCATGTAAAATAATCGTTCTGGATTAATGTTGTATAAATGTATGTATTACCCTAATTATAATCAATTTATCATAATCATCATCATCATCTTTGGTTTGTTGATTATTTATATTTTATAAAATAGTGGAGTTATAAAAAGTGAAACATGAATTGTGTTTAGAATTTCCTCAAATAGAATTCACCCACTATAAATTTTTTTTTCGAACAGTGTAAGTTTCCCTAAACATAAAATTTGGGTCTCATTCATATAAGGAATATATATGTATGAATCAAACTATCAATCTAGCTATCATTTATATACCGTGATGAATATAATAATTGAATGCAGCAATCTTTGCTAATTTGTTAATATAGTATGGTAAATAACTCCTAATAAACATTTACACAATATAATCTAAATAATCATCACAATTTTTCTATTTGAAACATTTTAATGTATATATATATATATAATTTAATTAGATAAATTAAAAATACGTGCCAATATATATTTTTATTAGATAAATTAAAGCAAAGTTTTATGTCTAAAATAGTAACCTTGCATTTTCCCAAATTTACAAATGTTGAAAAATGAAAATACTCAACCATATAAATATATGATATATAACATTTCTATAAATAATTTGTTCAATAATGATTATAATATCTAAACAAACATCTTAATTGTCGTAAATCAAATTGTCAAATAGAAATTCCTTATGTGATTATAGAAAACTTAATATTTTTAGGAAAACGCATGTACAAACCTTAATTTTTAAGGTAGATGTCGAGGATTGTGTGTAATAATTATTTGATTATAGAAAATCTTGATTTTTAAGGTAGATAATTAGATATATATAGAAGATCACGTAATTTATGTGTGTAGTTATTGTGTGTTCAATTAATTTGATATAAATTAATTCAAATTTCGTGTGTGTATAATTAACCGTATAAATACACATATAAAATTTAGGTATACACACATATACCTAAATTAATATTCTAAATTTATCACCTTATAGTCTTCTATAAATAGTTGCAATCTAACAACTCTGCATCCTGCAATGCACTCAATTCTAAAGTCTTATGGTTATTTTTGTTTGTTCATTTTTATATATATTGTGGCTAGCTGACTTTCTTTTTTCTATGTTGCAGGACATGACAGTATAGGAAAATCATGAAACAACTCAATCAAATTAATAATTTTAAGGAGTTATTTTAGAGAAATGGTTGGATTTGCACCTTACGAGAGAATAGTCATCTATACGTCTTCAAAATGTTGGAAAAGACGGGCAATGAAGCTTTGCGGGTCAGAAGAAAAAATTATAACTAATCTTATATGTATATATATATATATAATTCAAAATAGTCGATAATAGAGTATGTAGCATGTATTGTTGTTAGATTTCCCTTCCCCTTCACATGAATTATATATAAAAATTATCTTGTGAGTACTTGAGAGTTTACATGAATTTATGGGAAATGATTAGACAAAACATGAATTGAAATTTGGAATTTGGGGAGTGTGCCTCAAATTACCAGTTATTGTTAGTTTTGATTGATAATGATATATTATATGATCGAATATTATGTCTGTGCATTTTTTTTCATTTATTCTCTTTTTGGGTTTTACTATAGAGTTTGAAGTTTTTATTTTCTTTTTACTATAGAGGTTGAAGAAAGTTTGAACATTCTACTCATGTTATGATTTTTAATCAATTTATTTTAATTTACTGTAGTAGTGTTTTTATTATTTAGTTTTACTATTTTTTATTTAATTTATTTTAATTCATCTCCATTATAAATCTAATAATAAAGTTGTGTTTTAATGTTTGTTTCGTCCCTTTCGAACATAGCAAATTCGGCCATTTTGTGTTGCATATATGAGTTTCGACATTTTTAATATAGATTCATAGCTAGAATTATATATATTATGTTGTAAATATTTTTTTGTGGTAATTAATACAATTATAAGAGAGTATTGCGCACAATTATCTGATTACTTTTCCATGCAATACTTTTCCATACAATACTAAGAGTTGATTTATTTTGTGAATTACAAAGATCCCTTAATTCTATTAAAAAAATATATCTTAAATGATTTTTTTATGATTCGTCTTTTTTTATGTAAGTAGTGTATTACCATCTTTTAGTATCTCCACATGTTTCGTGTAAGATTTATTAATTAATTAATATTTATATTATATAGTCATTCAATACTAGAATTTCAATATTATAATTTTTTTATTTTGCAAAAATACTATATTTTTATCAAAAATTATTTTGTTCATAAGATAAAATAAATTATGTGGTCTTTAAATTATTGATTTATATGTGAATTCTTTAAACACTTATTTTTTTTTTTTTATTTACGATGGACCATGATTTTATGCTAATTATCATTCTTTTAAGTATTATGAGTGAATGTTCTAATATAATAATTTAAAAATATTTTAAATTTTTAAGTTGATTAAATATATTAAAATAATTCCAGATCCACATCAAAATTTCATTTGAATATATTTAAATTTTCAAATTAAATGTATTAATCAAGATACACATCGAGAATTTTAAATTAAATCTACTTAAAATTTTGAATTAGATGTATTAATTGAACTTAGCAATTAATTGTTAAATATATTTATGTCATGAATTATATATATATATATATATATATATTAAATAGTTAAAAATTATACTTTTATTTTCTCAAACAAAAATCATCTCACATCAAATACTAAATATTAAATATATTTTAAATTTATAGATTTGTTTTAAATTATATATATTAAATAGTTCAAATGAAATATTTTTAAAATATTGATTTAAATTTTCTCTCTTTAATTGATTAAGGGTGTTTCTATATACACCACCCTTTTTTCTTTATACACCACATTTATTTTATACATCATATATGTTTTTTATATTTTCACATTTTATCTTTACATACAACGATAAAAGTCATTTATATCATTTCACTATGAAAATAAATTAAAAAATATTCAAAAGAAATTAAAAAAAATATTCTCCACCCTCATTATCTCCCCTTCATACTACAGACTTTCGTCGCCGTCACCTTTCTTTCTGATCTGCCACCTTCGCATTTCTTCCCCAATAATTATTTTTTTTCCAAAATAAAATAGAGAAGGACATAGTTGTCGTCAACACTGTGTTCCAACTCTGACAAAACCCTTTTTCAAATTTATAAAATATTCTGACAAATCCTTCAATGTCACAAGATTTTAAAGTATTATCATCAACATCATGTTCTAAATTTCAACCTCTCAATCAGATATATGTATTTCTCCAAATATTTATGCGATAATTCCTATGATTGGAGAAGTTAGTAAAATCAATTTTTTAGCCCCAAAAATATACGACATCAATACACACATTTGATTTCATAAACAATTATTACAAAGAAAATAAATGGAGGAAGAGGAGAGAAATGGAGATTAGCATAAATGGAGGGAAAAGAGAGAGAAATTGTGGAGGCAATGCGGTGGGTGGGGTCATTGGGGTGAGAAGAACGGGGTTATTTATTTTTATTTTATTTCTTTTTTAAGTAATTTTTAAAATTAAAAATGATATTTATATTATTAATAATTATTTATTTTTGAATTAAATTTAATAGTGGTGTATAAAGAAAATTTAGTTGCGTAATTAGAAACGCCCATTAATTAAATATATTTTAAAAAATCAAGATCCACGTACAAATTTTTAAATTAAATATATTTAAATTTTGAATGGTCGTAACTCGAAATGTATTAATTGATCTTATCATTTTAATGTTGCATAATTTTAAGATTTTCAAGTTATTATATTTAAGTTTTCAACTTTAAAGATGTTTTAAATAGTTAAAGCTTATATGTTTTAATTTTAAACCAAAATTTATCCCACATTGAAGAACAAAGAAATAATATTGTATATGAACAAACTATGAATTGTGAGGCCCAACAATGATCTCTGCAAATTGAGATCAAGTATAATATTTGATATTTGATTTTATCGATTTAATATGATACATTTTAAATTTTTAGAAATTAAATATTTTTGAATTAAAATTGAATTAAATATATTAAACAAATATAATAAAATATTTTAAATATTTTTAATCTTTTAAGTTAATTAAATATTTAAAAAATTCAACATCCACACCCAAAATCTTTTAACAGGTTAAAATCTTTAAAGATAATGTATTTGATTTTTTCAATAAAAAATATATTTTTTTCTATCATTCCTCATTCGTGTGTGCGCGCACGCGGGTGTAGATCTGTGAAGTTCTAAAATTACATATAAATCATCGAGACTATGATGTTTTGTTTCTCCACAAGTGGATTCATAAAATTATATATAATAACATATACAATTCCATTTAGATTGTCTTCACCTAAGTATTTTTATTTTTTTATAATATATTAGTACATATTACTATTTACATATTAAATTTTCACTTACCCTACGTCTCTCATCGGTTATAGATTGAAATATTGGGATGTAGGCTGTTGTATAAAAAGGGTGGAAAACCTCAAGATTTTTATTTAATCTTATTTTGAACAAAAATATTTTAAAAAATTGAAAAAAATTATTCGTGCCTAATTGGTTGATTAATCATTGTCGAGACCATCTGAGCGGCGAAGACTCTACCTTCTCGATTTTACAACCAACTTGGATGTTTCCGGCACGGCCATAACCACCAAGATTGATTTCTTCAATGATGAAAAATACATATGTAATTTATAATTCAAACGATATAATTCATATATTTATATGTAAAAATTCATGACTGAATATAATTTTATTATTGTACATAAATATTTTTTTAATAACATCTCCTGTGCATCGCACAGGTGATATACTAATTTAATAAATGGAAGGACGACCGCCACTGAAAAATAAAAACAAAAAAGAAAATGAAAAAGGAGGGGTCCACTTTTCTAGGTGAAATAAGAAATAAGTGTTTGACCTCCAAAAAAAAAAATACTCCCTACATCCCAATAGCAAGGTCCCTTTGCTATTGGGCACGAGTATTACGGAGGAGGCGATTAGTGTATAAAGTACGTGGGTTTCTGATAACATCATATTTTACATGTATTTTGAGGTACATTTGAGTGGTAGTTGATGGGCATTGCATGCATGAAGTGATAAGTTTTGCATAGTTTTCTATATTTTGTGCAATGTCACGTGTTTGTTCATTGTGAAGGGAATCAATGCCATTTTTTGTGTGGACCTCAAATGAGTGTGGGAACACCCTAGAAAGATGGGAAATCAAGTTAGGAACGCGTTGCAAAAAGAATTGAGTCAATCGGAAGAGAAACAAGTGAGAACGAAGCAAAACAGTGAGAGGCTGCCGGGGCTGACGTGGACTCGCGACCGGAGTCGCGACCGCGGGGTCGCGAATCACCCCCTGGGCAGTTTTCTGCACTGTTGCGACAGGGGCCGGGTTCTCCTTTGAAATACCCGCGACCCGGTCGCGAATTTTGGCCACGTCAGCGCCAAGTGGACTCGCGACCTGAGTCGCGGGTGACTGGGTCTCGAATGTGGTCACGAATGCAGCGGGCCTATCCGATTTTTGACCTATTTTTGGGATTTTCTTAACTTGGTATTTAAGGGTTTGATGCACGAAAATTCCACACAATTCCACCTACCCAAAAGTTGCCACCAGAGGTTTGTTGCAGAGAAAAACAGACGCGAAGAACAAGACCAAGGGATTCAAGAGCTTTCAAGATTAGAGACAACTTAATTCTTCCGGGTTTTATTTTCTCTGTTCTTAGAATTGTTCATGTTTTCTTTGTGGATTATTTTGATTATTCGTTTTGCCATGGATAGCTAAAACCCTAGTATTCTAGGGTTGGATTATGATTTATTTATGAAGTTCTTTTAATTCATTTTGTTTGGTGTCTATGATTTGATTATGATTTGATTATTCCTATTTTTCTTTGTATTATTTACTTGATCACTAAATGATACAAATTGATGTGTTAATCCATAATTTGAGATATGAGTTTTAACACAAGATCTGGAATAATTAACTAATTAGTCAATATCACTCGAGAAAGTTGCGATTAATTTAGAGAACAATAAATTGTTGGAACCATTAGGAGTTGCATAATAGGTATTGAATGAACACGTTAATATTTATTGTGTGATCTACAATCTAGGCGCTTCGAGAGAAGATTTAGAATACATGAGTGAATGTTCTAGCATGATTTAAATCCCAACATAGACACTAAATGAATTGATTAAGAAAATGGATTAAATAATGAGTATCCAATCCTAGAATGTGTCTTTTCTTCAGTGTTTGATTTTCCGTGTTGATTTCTGTTGTGGTGATTTAATTTATTTATTATATTTAGTTTTTAATTAGTTAAATTCAATCATGTTTTATAGTCTAGATAACTGTGAGGGATTAAATTAAATAACTAGCAGATTAATTATTAAATCTCTATGGATACGACCTTGTTCACTGCTATACTAGAAGCCTCACTGTACACTTGCAGTTTAGGTGAAAATAAATATCGAATAGTTTCATTTATTAAGGAATATTATAATCAAATGTAATATAAAGTAAGTGAGTTCCACTTTATTAAGGATTATTATAATCAAAAGTATTCCTAATTATTTTCTTATTTGGAATGAGATCTTGCTATTGGGATACCCAAAAAAGAAAGAGGGACATTGCTATTGCGACGGAGGGAGTATAATTTAGCATGTTATATTGATTTAATAATTTTAAAATTTTATGATTGCTTCGAATTTTAATGCATCATGAAAAGTCAAAAGAATTTTAATTATGGAAAGGAAGTTGCACAACTTCCCCTAATTCTCATTTTCAGCTCAAGCGTCAAAAAAACTATTAGTTGTGTCATTAATTTTACAATTTTTTTGGATGTCAAGGCTAATGTCGAATCGAGATAATCATACTTGAAATTTTTGATATATATATAGTTCTAATATGTAAATTATGGATAAATTTGGACCATTAAACTAAATAAATGGACGGATAATCTTTTTTTTTTCCTAATAGACATAAGTAGCATTGTATATGTTGTATGTTAAAAATTATAAATGTTGTATTTTAGGATGTGTATATTGATAAATGTTGACTATATTTATTTAAGTTATAATTGATTTTTATTTTATAATAAATATTATTCAAATCATATATTTGATAGTAAAACACGGAGTGCAACACAAAAAAATGTAACAAAAAATTTAAACCGAAAATGAGGTGAATAGGATGACTAGGATTAAGACTTTAGACTACCAATTCCATGTATATACATATTCTCATGAGATAAGATCAATATCTTCTTTTTTATACGATAAAAATTCATATCATATATATTCATTCAGAATTCTATGCTAAACGTGCCAAACTCCGCTCCCGTGGGCATTATGAAATTTTCAATTTTTCCACATTTGCTTATAAATGCCCACAACTATATCTTCCTCAATTTTGGTTCATTTCCAACGAAATAAAGACAAATAAATCCATTTGCTGATTTTGTATTAACCTCTAGGCTAGTGAGAGAATGGAGATGGCTTTATTTTATTTATAGTCTTGTGGGCCAAATTTGGATTAGTTTATTTAGGTCTTATTTACTTTTGATGGATAAGGGTGGATTAATAAATTATTCAATTATTATATCATATGTTTACGTGATAAATGAGCTTTGCGTGCTTATATGTGGGATATGTATCCCATCTAAAGAGGTGGGATATAATTTATACATCATTTCATCCTCTAAACTATCTATATACTCAATTGTAAATTCTTGAAGTAAAAAATCTCTTATGTTATTAAATGGAAAAATAGTTGGGCTTGGACAAAAAAAAAGTTGGGCTAAAAATAAGATAAGGAAATTTTAATTAAAAAAACATTTGTAATTTTTTTTTTTGTAAATAATTTTTTGAGGATATGATATATCTTACTCTTTAGGCTCGTTTGCTAGACAGTATGGTATAAGGTTGAATATTTTTGACATGTGATATGTTATACCGTATAAAATATCAATATCATATTTGTTTTGATGTATCAAAATTAGGGATGTCAATTTAGCCCGAAACCGATGGGCCAGCTCGAAAAAACCGAAAAAAAAGGTGGGTTAGGGCCACAAATTTCTGGCCCGAAATTTTTTTTAACCGATTCGGCCCGAACCGAATAGGCCCGAAATCGAAACGGGTTGACCCGATTGACATCCCTACCTATATTTCTTTAGACTAACTAGTTATTATAATTTATCATGTTTTAATTTATTTAATTTATAATATTATAATATTATTATTTCTTTTAATAAATGATAAATATTTTGAAAATGGAATCAAACAAGAAGTTGAAAGGGCTTCAAATATTGTTAAAGTAGAAGAAGATTGTACTTCAAATTAGATGGAAGATTAAGCTATAAATAGATTTGTGGTGTAGTTTAAAATGATTATTTTTGGAAGAACAAATTATGATTGAACATTATTGTCATTTTCATGTCATTTATTTTTATTTTCTTTCATTTGATACATTTTGATCTTAATTAAATTTTGTATTTGTCATGTTCTTTTCATTTTATCTTATTTTTCACGTATTAATTTATTTCAAGAATAAGAGATAATGATTATTTAGGAGAATTATCAAGATATAATTTATACACGTGGAAAAAAAATCATAAACATGTTGGCCCGACGGGCTAGCCCGAAAACCGAAGGGTTAGGGTTAGGGCCGAAGATTTTGAGCCCGAAAAAATTTTTAACCGAATAGGCCCGAACTGAATAGGACCGAAACCGAAACGGGTTAGCCCGATTGACATCCCTAATTAAAATATATGTATTAATAATATATAGTTTGCTTAGATGTATTGGATTCTATATGAAATTTCAATACCCAAAATATCCTTTAATTAGTTACCATACATTGTGTAAATATTTTATAATAAGATTTTTAATTAATATCTGTTATAAGGTTATTTTAGTCTGTAATTTTTAATAATTATGTATGGTATTATATATCCCACTTGCAGGGTGTGATATGTTATACCATATAAATGGTTAACACATGTCGGGTCCCCCTCTTTCATAATCATGAACTTTATTATTGCTAGCAAACATGATATTAGGGTGTTATAGGTATCTATTACAATCTTATACTACCTAGCAAACAAGCCCATTTAAGTAGATATTAATTATGTTAGTCAAGTTTTTTTTTTTACATCTCATGATATAATAACGACAATATTGTGTGTCTTTTTTACACGATATCATTAAAAAACATGTCAATATCGTTTACATAACAGGAGCCAAAAGGCGAAAAAACAAATCGAAAACGACATAGTTAATATCTACTAATATTAGCCATTAATGTTCTGTGAGAGCACCATCGAATTAATTTTTTTTTTAAATTAAAATTATGGATTAAGGGCACTATCGAAACTTCCGAAAGGGAGGCGTGGGTTTGGAAGATTGGATACTACTCTCGAGGGTAATGCCATGATTTTTTAGATAAAAAATAAGTGATATTTTATATGAAATTTTTATTATCATATTATGGATATATTAATTATGCACGTGGCTTTCTCAAAAAAAAAAAAAAAAATGTGTAAATGACATTGTAAAATAGTACTCCTCCCATCACGATTATATAGTCCTTTTTTTACGCGCACGTAAATTAAAAATATTTATGAAAACAAGAAACAAAGGCTAAACTTTCAACTTTAACCTTATTTAATGAAAATTAATAAAACTTAAATTTTAGCTCAAATTTAATGTAGTAATTTTTTGAAACAAAGAAAAAATACAATTAATGAAGTGCAAATACAATGAATATCAATAGAATTTATCAAATTCAAGTACATGCATATTAATTAAGTTGGTCAATTTTAATTAATGTTTTTTTTTTTTGAAAAATAACATTTAAGATTTATAATTTTCACAAACTTAAATGTTTAATTTTTTTAATTTCCAAAACCTAATAAGGGTATAATTGTAAATTCCTATTAAAAATAACACTACTTATAGTAATGGGACTATATAATCGGGACACCTCAAAATAGAAATGTGCACTATATAATCGGGACGGAGGGAGTATAAATATTGTGTTAAATACTGCATTTAATCCAAAATACAATGAGAAAAGTATTAGAATATATTTTTTTTAAAAATAGAACTAACATATGGTAAGAAAGGCGGTAGAAATATAGTAAACATGTGACATTTACCGCGAAATTTCCTCTTTCTCTATTCCTGCCACTTTAATTCCATTTTGTCTTTGCAAGCCCGTGACAAGGATTTTTCTATTCTTTTGCTGTAACATACGATGAATTATTTTCCAGTAATAAAGCACTTTCCCGAAAGTGGTAATGAAGTAAAATTGCATGTCAAAACAAATGAGATAGTTTTATTGGCAAATATTTCCAATATATTTTTTAAAATTTTTTGAGAGCAAAAACTTTGCCAAAATTATGTATCAATTTTGTTTTTTCAAAAGATGGACAACATTGTCATCTCCCTCACCAATGAAAAATACTCCTAACTAAATGAATTACCATAAATCTGCTCTACTCCATGAAAGCCAACCATCAATTACATATTATTCAAGTAAACATATAGAAATATATACCTACTAAATTTTAAAGACAAATTGAGTCATAGTTCAATTCCACAATGCGCGATGTACACGGTACTCCATATATTGAGATAAAACTTGGAGCAACGCAACATATAGAGATAAGACACAAGGTAAGCAAATGATCAATCATACACTTCAAATTAAAGATATCACAGTCATCATCATCCTACCTTAGGTGAAACAGAGAAACTAAGTTGCAAATTAAAAGAAATGAGATGGGAACAATACCAATCCCCTCAAAACACGATTTTCCTTCAACCCGACTCTCTCAATACGCTCAATCTTGAAAACACGTTATCCTTCCTCGACTGCAGCTTAATCCCATCGATGATAAGCCCCTTCTTCAGATTAAGACGTTCAGTTTCAGAAACTTGAATATGGACATCATAGCCAACTCCTTCACCGATGAAAAACTCTCCCAACTCAATGCCATACCAATAATCATCTAGAGCCCATGAAAGCTGTCCATCAATGCCTATAATGCTTCGCCCTTCAGCCATAAACCTCTCATTTGGAGTATCTATGTAAATCTTGGTGGTCTCCCCTTCCATCTCAGTTCCGTCTTCTTTAACGAACTTGATAGATGCCTTTGACGGATAATCAAGCCCACTGAAACGATGACAGGGTGCATACATAAGCCACGCCACATATTTAGTCTGAGGGGACAGCATTCGTGCTGGGATTTTCCCACGGATTTCCAGCTTGCAGATACTCCGTAGTTCAGCAACCTCAGCAAATCTGCAAATACAAGACAATATGAAGCAAGCATTACTTCTATACAACTTCAAACAGAAAACACTACCTATCATCACCTTTGAGACCTGTATTTATACTAGGAGCATATAATTAGTGAATTTGTAACTCTACAACTGCAAAAATTACTTGAATTATGACTACACTGTATATGGAGACATGTAGTCTTAGTGCAGAGTATCAAACACATTCCCTGCCCCTGAATTCTCGATAATCATAACGAAGGGAAGCAAAATGATATACCTCGACTCTGGTAGAGAAGTCCATCCCCAGTGTTTCGGGTTGTCAATGGATGCAATTTGAAGTTCCCTTGCACTCAACATATACTCCTTCTCTCCAGATTTTGTCAACCAGAAACTCTGTTCAACAATTCAACAAACGCCATTGACATAAATGTACGCTCTATATAGAGTTAATCCACGGAAAAAAAACACCAATGTTTTTTAGCTGCAGACACAACATTATCATCATCAACAGATCACATCTCTCTCTCTCTCTCTCTCTCTCTCTCTCTCTCAGACATACACACAAACGCATAGCGCTCATAAATCGATCAGCTGCAGAAAAATTGCAAAAAAGAACAACCATCCGTGTACATGAATTAAAAAAGAAAACCTAAATCACATATAGCACATTAATCGCTCTTCTTCAAGAAAATTGAGACAACAAAAACTATCTGTGTACATGAATTGAACTAGGAAACAGCCACCAAATATAAAGGGAATAACTCATAGTTCCAAAAGAAGAACAAAAAACACAGATCAACAAAGAAACAGGACAAGAAAGACAGTGACAAGAAAAGAGAAAATAAGGAAACCAATTTCCCCCCATCAAGAAGCAGCGTAGAGCTACGGAGCAGGAAAAAGAGCTGTTTCTTGGTCTTAAACGCCAACGGAGAAGTGGCCCTCGAAACGACTTCCTCGAAGTTAGGCGGCAGAAACCGCTCCCAAACGGTGTCGGAATCAGCGGCGGATTTGAAGCCGAGCGAGACGGCGGCCACCCGGCATGCGTCTTTAGGGGACGTCAGAGAGATGATGTTGGCTATGCAGCCCTCTGGTAGGGGATTAAACGGCGACGTTTGAGGATTAATATCGTCGGACATGGTTGCCGAAGTTGAAGTACTACTGCCTGTGTCTGTGTGGATTCCTATTCACTTTGGTTTTGAATTTGGGAATTTGCAACCCAAACTTATTGAAAGTGTGTACAGTGTACTTTATAGTATTCTCTGGTAAATTTTCAGTGTTTTTCATTTTGGTGAATGGTGAGTGAACAATTATGTAAGAGCATTTCAAATGGGCAGCAAAGGAAAATTGAGAGCATATATATATATTGGAACATATAAAATTATAATCTTCTGAATTCCTATTTATATAAATAAATGTATATGAGCATAAAAAATTTATTTAATATATTATGTATTTTCATTTAGTTTTACATTTATATGCTATATGACTAGTACCCCCAGGACCTCATTTGCTATACCATCTATACATATATTAAGGCAAGATCGCAGGGGTAAAATTGTCCTAAAAAAATAACAGTCAAAAAATAATTTAAAAATTAATTTTGTTTATAGAAGAACAAATGTTAGTTGTGGTGTAGTGGTCAATGTCTGTCCCATTTCCTTTATTGGCCTGGGTTTAAATCTTCAAACTTCCTTTTTTTCCCTTTTGTTTTATTTTCCTTTTTGGATAATGAAATTCAATTGTTGTTTTCCTTTTCATTTTCGGCCCTTTTTCTATTTTCTTTGTTTTTGGCTTTTCTTTTCTTTCTTGGGCTTTCCTTTTTTTAAAAAATAAAAAAATAAAATTCGATTTTTGTTTACAAAAAAGGGAAAAAAATTAATTATGAATGATGAAATGTGTGATTATTGTCATCATTAAATGGTGCACATCCCAACTACGAATATTTTAAACTTAAATAATTAACTCAACTATACATATTCTCATCAGTAAATGTTGTTTGCCTCAAAAGATTATGTAGAGGCAAAAATATTATTGAAGAATTAAATCTATACTAAAACGAAAAATGTAATGATGAATTAGATAAAAGGCAAAAAACTGATTATCAATAATGAAGTGTAGTTAATTCCACCAGTAACTGAATTACAAAGATTGTACATATTCTCAAGATTATGTAGAGGTAAAAATTAAATACAGAATTAAATTAAATTAAAGTAAATTTATAGTAAAACGAAAAATGTGATGATTCATTAGAAAAAAAGGCAAAAAACTGATTATGAATAATGAAGTGTGGTTAATGCCACCTATAACTGAATTACAAAGATTGTACATATTCTCTAAATTTGTGAAAGAAAGACAAATTAAAAAAAAAAATACACATTCTCAACATTAAATATTCTCACTTAATATGAACTAACACTTAAAAATATTTAATATGGAACACATGCATTATCCTGAAACATCCAGTAGAGGGGAAAATGAATAATTAAATAAACTATTCACATTCTCATCATCAAATGGTGCACCTCCGATAAGATTATGTAAAGCAAAAATAAAATGAATAATAAAATTAAATTAAATCATTATAATTACACTTCCATGTATCTACAATATTAGATTTTTCAAGTATAAATATATGCATATTATCAAGTCTACCCTACCTATCGTCCATTCCTGTCTCATTCTCATTGAATTTCTTTCCACAACTCATCAATGGCTCAACTGTTTACTTTGGTTAAAAATCTAGAGCGAGGTAGAAGAAACTATGCAATGAAGCTCCGTCTAATCCATCGTTATGAAGTTCCAAGCTTTGGAAATAAAGCAAACATATTAAGCCTTGAATGTGTGTTCCATGACAATGAGGTTAGTTTTATGAACTTCAGTAATTCAAATTCAAGTATAATACATGCATAATTATCTCACATTCTTTATTGTTCTTCATTTTGGTAGGGTGATCGGATTCATGCTCATATTAAACAACCATTTATTAGAAAGAACCAAGCAATATTAAGTGAAGGCAACCTATATACTCTTCAGGATTTTATGCTCAGCACCAACAATTTGAAATTCAAAACAACTACAACTGAATTGAAGATTGATTTTATTACGAAGACGAAGGTTTGCGAAGTATTTGATGATGATTTCCCCAACCTCATGTTCTCATTTAAACCTTTCAACCAACTGGTAGGCGTCGAAACAATTGATGAGGGCCATCTATTTGGTAATTATTCAACACATTTGTATAGTTTTAATATATGTATAGATTCACTTCATTTTGTACAACCTCTATGTAGATTGCTCTTTACGTAAGATTTTCTTAAAATTTTCACAGATATTATAGGGCGAGTTGTTAGTAGATGCTCCTTACAAACTAAAGATCTATCGGGACGTGCTACTAAACTAATTGATATTGTTCTCGAAGATTTCAAGTAAGAAATTTTAATTTGTATTTCTAAAATTCAGTTGTTACCAATTCTCTAAATTCTATTCATTTATTTTTCCCACTTCGTAAATATTTGTGCAGCCATGTTCGATTGCCGTGTACTCTATGGGGAGTGTATGCGGATGAGGTGGTTTCATTTTTGGACGATGAATGCAATGATCCTACTATCATTATCTTACAATTTTGTCGTGCCAAAACCTACAAAGGTAAAGTGGAATATATCTTTTTTTTAAAATCTTTTAAGGAATAATATATTTTTCACTATCTAAACACTCTACTTCTTTTGTGCGCCATCATTTCTGGCTAATTTTTACACCAATACTTAGGAGAGGTTGGTGTCTCTAACGCTTTTAACGTTACAAAAATGATGGTGAACCCAAATGTCCAAGAAATGAAAGCCTTTAAAAAAGGGTATTTCTACATTTATTTGTACTTTTCATTACTTATTCTTCAATAAGGCCAAATCTGAAATGAATTTTAATTGGTTTGCCAAGGTTGCTTCAAACATCAGCCACAAGAAAACAAAATGACAATGGTCAATCTTCTTTGCCAAAGATCATAATTACCAATGATATAACAGGTGGTCATGGAAGAATTATTCCAATAGCCAAATTTTTACAGCTCAAAACGGTTTGCTTCTTTTATTCAAACTACAATCATTATAAATCTTTACTATATTAACTATTTTATCAATATAATATAATTTTAAATTTAATAACAATTATTGACCTAATATATAGAGTGGTACTTTTTGGGTCTTTGGAACGATCATATCTATTAAGGCTATGGGAGCTTGGGCATATCTTTCATGTGACACATGTGGCAGCAAAGTTCATGGTGTTGAGAACAATTTCACATGCCAAAAATGCAATTTAGATGAGGTTTCTGGGTACCTCAGGTTTGTTAATTTTAATTGGAGAAAAACTGACACATCCTATATGAGTGATTTAATCTTTAAATACTAATTAATTTTGTTTGTTATTCATATTAAGATTCAAGTTCGCAGTTTTGGTTGAGGACAATACTGGCCATTTAAACTTGCTCCTTTGGAACAAGGAATGTCTTCAATTACTTGGTAAAACTGCTTCAGAAATTAGTCAAACAAGAGAGGTAATTGGTAATATTATTTTTACTTTTATTAATTACAAAATAGGCTGTTCACTAATTCATTAAAATAAATCCATACAATTAGGCTGATCTGAATGAAATTCTACCTGAAATCGAAAACTTGGTTGATCGTACTGCCCTTTTTAAGATTCAAGTGAAGGATGAACAACTAAACAAAGGACCTTATACTGTTTTGAGCCTAACTTGTGATGAAGGTGTAATATCCAATTTCTCAGGTTTCAAAGAATTAAACGAGAAGGTATTTCATTTTTAATTTATTGTCTTATAAGATGCATTATTATTTCCAGTTTACTAACCTATATAATACTACTTAAGAAAGCCTATTTTACTAATGAGACTTTTCTGAAAAAAAAAAGCAGGTTCTATCTTCTGATGCTACTACACCAACAATCTCGAAGGGAAAGTCAAAAGTGATCACATTAGATGATTTGACTGAAGATGATTATCTGAAGAGGACTGGCGATGCTGAAATTTCTTCTGCTGCTCTATTAAAGAAGCCTAAACTGACTATCAAGGAAGAGAAGCAAGAATAAACAACCACCCATCTATTGGATTGTTAAGTTTTTTTGGGTTTGTGCCTTTTAATTTAAACTTTATTTTAATAAAACACAATAAGTGAGGTCGAGTTTGGTTGTATTGCTACTTTAATGTGGTTCCATGGATATGGGACTCTTTACTTTGTTTAATTAGATTGCTAAGTTTTTTGACATATTTTTGGTGTTACCAACTTCTCTAAAATAATACAAAGTAACAAAAACGCATCACATATTTTCTAAGCATGCCCAGCCAAAAAATCTCAGCCTTCACATAATTTCACTATTAAAAAATACAACACATGATGCATGTAAGGAGCAAATTTAAAAAAGAATACGAAGTTACCAAAAGATTCTTGGCGAAATATAGTATGCTCTCTAACGAAATCAAATCTGCAACTTTTCTCATTATAAAAAAAAATTGAATAAGAGGACAGAAAATATTATATTAGAATGAACCACAATTCATAGGGAACAAACAAATACCTCCAATATATAGAGAGATCATTCCTCTGCCATCACATCTCTTTCCCCTGATCACAACTTATGTTCGTATCTAGCAGTGTTAATCTGATTTTTAGTTTGTGTCTAAAAATATAAAGAAATATTACTTACTTCATGATCAAATTCAAACTTTCGACATGGAGTGATAACATTTTAGGTTTAAGACATTAGATTGATATATAGGATAAAGAACTGTGCCTAGAGAAGTGGTTTCTCTACTATCAAGGCTTCAAAGATGAACAAGTGGTGCTCATGGAGCTTTATAAGAAGATGGTGTTGGACATGAAGCCAATCCACTTTCTTGTGACATATGTCCCATTATTAGAAGCAGATATCAGATATTGAAGAGTATTTGTCAAGTAATATTTCAGTCTCTGGAGTTAGGATTAAAGACTCAAATCACAAAATAAGGTCATTTCATGACCGGATGAATAAGCTTTTGAGGAGAACTAAACATCATTCTTGAATTTTGCCGAAACAATCTTTGCAAATCCAATATAATAAGACCAAGATTTGAAGTAACAACCGAAACCATTTTACGAGGTTCAAGAATGCATAATGACAACTTAATGGCCAAGAAAATGTAGCCCATAACTGTTTACACATAAAAATAGTTAAATGATTAAAAATTTCATCATTTTGTTACTAATAAATTTTTAGCATTAATCATAACTATCCAGATGCTAACACCATGGAAACTGAACAGTCACTCCACTCCTATTTTAAAAACACATGTTCACCCTCTGAAATTCCAAGCAACCAAAATCAAGAACATATGAAGAGGAAAACTGATTCAACCATCTTGAGCAACAAACAACCGAAGAAATCTCCAGGTATGATTGTAAATTGGTAATATGTTTAATAAATCCATAATCCTATTGATGTAGTAATATATTGATTCATAATCCTATTAATGTAGTTATATGATTATCATCTAACATTTTTATACATATTTCATTATTTGTACACATAGAGACAAAGCTTCAGTAACTTTATTCTATATACAATTTCTACGTAGCACTCACAAAAGACATACATTTACACTAAATTTAGGATACATTTCAGAAAATTATAGATTAAAGAAATTAGTATAAAATGCAGACTCTAAAGAGAAAGAATCAGAGAAACATTGATTAAATTCTTCAATTGAGATCGACTTTAGGTTTTAACAACGAAAAAGAGGACGAAAAAAGGACGATCAATTATTCCCTATGCTAGAACAACCCCCGCTCTATTGTTCGACAACACTAAAAAAATACCTTTTCGCTAAAATTTGCTCCGATTGAAACATCAGTATTGCCTCATCTGATCTCCACCTGGGATGAGCTCTGGCCCGGTTTCCCCTGCTGTAGTGATTCTGGGAATGGCGGCTAACGGCGAAATAGTTCACCGGACCGATGTTGATTCCATCTGCTAGGGGTGCGGAAGCCTGGCCACTTGTGGGGTTTACGGGATATTCACTTCTAATTTGGGGAGTGGGTATTCAACTTTAGTTTCATTTAGTTTTAAGGTTTTCAAAATTCAACATGGCCAATATTAATTCCATAATGATTAAATACTATTATAATCATATATATATATATATATATATATATAAATCCAGCCTCTAAATTTCATTTTAAAAATTGCGACCCATAATTCATTTTACAATCCATGTCATTATAAATTAAGCAAAAAATAAATATATGTGGTTTACCTTTTAGCATTTTATTTAACATTTTTTCTACCCTATAATGAATAATGTACAATTACATACTATTTTTTTTCTTAATTGTAAGATTATTTTTTAGGCAAAACACATTCTTAGGTCCCTGTACTTTTATATTTTGTTTCGATAGGTCCCTATACAATTTTTTTAATTTTGTAGGTCTTTCTACTTCCCTAATACATTTTCTCAAGTCCCTGTACATTTTTGTTTTGTTTTGAGAGATCCTTCTACAAATTTTTTATTTTAATAGGTCCTACTTCTACATTTGATATTATTAAGTCCTTATTTAATTGAACTAACAAAGTAATTAACTTTTTTGTTATTTAACCTAACCAATTTATTAAAAAAAATACTAATGAAGCTTTGATGAAATAATTAAAATATATATAAAAATCTAAATTGAACACATGATCATCTAAAAAACGCATGTAAAATATATTATGATGGTGAAGAAATAGAGAGACGAAAAATAGTGAAACTATTATAATTTATTTACAGTTGCTTTGTATTTTTTTAATGCATGTTTAAATTCAAGAAAATATTAAATATTCTTGAATTCATTGAATACAAATCATTCTATTGGTAGGTAATATATATTTACATTCATTGAAAGTTTCTATTTTTTATTTAACAATAAATTAGCTCCAAAATTTCAAAAATTAAGATATTTGAATTCTCGAATGCAATAAATATTTCATTTGTGTAAACTTTGATTATATGCACGTCTTGATCATAATAACTTTATTTAAATATATTACTACATCAACTCACATTTATAAATTATATATATATATATATGTGCATAAATAAATAATATAAACAAATATATAAATAACTAAAATATTATTTTAAATAATGAAAAAGTTAACCACTTTGTTAGTTCCATTGAATAAGGACTTGGTGATATCGAACATAAAAGTAGAAGGACTTATTGAAATAAAAAAATTGTATAAGGACCTATGAAAATTAAATATAAAAGTATGGAGACTTGAGAAAATGAATTATCAAAGTAGAAGGACCCAGTAAAATAAAAAAATAGTACAAGGACCTAACGAAATAAAACATGAAAGTACAGGGACCTTAGAATGTGTTTCGCCTATTTTTTATTTATTGAATTTCATTTATTTTTTAATTATTTGCCCCACTGTTGTGATCAAATAATGTTATTTTCTTTTCACTCAGTGGCAATATAAATATTTACACAATCTCAGTTATTTTTTTATTATTTGTCCCACTGTTCTGATGAAATTAATCATGTGATTTTCTTTTCATTTAGTGGCCACATAAATATTTCTAATGATTTCACTTATCCTTCCATATCAAAATATAATATAAGTATTTTAGAACTTACTAATTGTAGCCTTTTTAATGAGTTAGAGCATTGTTGTAATCAAACCTTCATATTTTCTTTTGTCTCAGCGTCTGCCGTCGAAATCTCTACTACCACCAACACTTCAAATGGTATTTGTTCGCAAACTTTGTTTATTAATTTTTTTATCGACAAAGAAAGACAGGACTATTGCCTATTATCTGATTTATTATAATGCTTTGTCATTGGAAAGTTACCGATTCATTTATTAAGCTGCTATTACCTTAAAATAAAAAAGTCCATATTATCATTCCTCTCATACAATAATGTACAAATACATAGTCTAATTCTTTGCACCATAATTGTATGATTATTTTTAATGTACTCATATTTCTTTATTCTTTTAATTAGTTGTCCCATTGTTGATATCAAATGATTTTATTTGTAATCGTGACAGAATATATTGATTTTGGTGACCCTACACACAAATGTGGATTTTGCAATGCATTTTTTTGGTATGAAGAACGACTACGCAAGGATTACAACTCAAAGAACCCAAAATATTCTTTATGTTGTATGCATGGAAAGATCACACTTCCACTTATGAGAACACCGCCAGAAATGATGCACGAACTACTTGAGGGGAGTTCTCTAAAGAGTAAATATTTTAGAGAACATATTCGTTCGTATAATTGTATGTTTGGTTTTACATCGATGGGAGGAAAGATCGTCAAGGAGATAAATAAGGGTAACGCACCCCCAACATTTAGACTAAATGGCCAAAATTATCATTTAATGGGGAGTTTAATTCCTACAGAAGGTGATACGCCAAAATTTGCCCAATTATACATTTACGACACTCAAAATGAGATCTCAAACAGGATGAAGTCTATAAGGTACGTTGTTCCCTTTATAATATTTTTAAAAATTTCTACTATTAAACAATAACAATCTGGTTTCATTTATTTTTTTAACAGCCGCACCAAAACTCTAATATGTCTTAACCAATATTACTTTATCTCAAGATGAAAAAGGATATTAATTCTCTCCATGCAGAAATTGTAGTCGACCTCAAAACAATGTTGGATGAATATAACGTTTTGGTAAAATCATTTAGAATGGCACGTCACAAGATTGACGTTGAAGGAAATTCAAATGTAAAACTGAAATTGATTGGAAGACGAGGAACAGATGGAAGAACGTATAACTTGCCTTCTACCTCTGAGGTTGCAGCATTAGTGGTGGGAGATTTCGACGCAACACTTGGAGATCGGGACATATTAGTGGAAACGCAAACTGGAAAATTGTAACGCATCAATGAATTAAATATTGCGTATCTTAGCCTGCAGTATCCGTTGCTTTTTACTTACGGAGAAGACGGATACAGAGAAGACATCCAATTTTCAGAAATAATAAATCAAAATTCATTTGCCCGGAAGAGTATTAGCATGAAAGAGTTCTTTTGTTTCCGTCTGCATGAAAGAGAGGGAGAGTATTCCACCATACTAAGATCGAGATGATTGTTTCAACAATTTTCAGTTGATGCTTACACAATGGTCGAGTCAGCACGATTGTCGTATATTCGAGGAAATCAGACAAAGTTGCGATGTGATATTTTGAACGGTCTCTCAGATGCTCTCTGTCAAGGTGAAAATGATCCATCTACTAGAGGAAAACGTGTAATTCTTCCATCTTCTTTCGTTGGAGGGGCTAGATATATGATTCAAAATTATCAAGATGCAATGGCTATATGCAAATGGGTTGGTTACCCAGATCTCTTCATTACTTTCACGTGTAACCCAAAGTGGCCAGAGATACAAAGATTTGTTCAAAGTCGAGGATTGAAAGCGGAAGATCGACCAGATATAGTATGTCGTGTTTTCAAGATGAATCTTGATATGCTAATGAAAGATCTTCGCAAGAACAAAATTTTTGGAAATGTCAGAGCAGGTACATACACAAAAACCCATATTTTACTAAATTAAATGTTATAAAAATTATTTATTTGTTTATATAATTCAATTATTACGTGCAGTTATATACACTATTGAGTTCCAGAAGCGTGGTCTACCACATGCACACATTCTGTTATTTCTTTCGAAAGAAGACAAATGTCGTACGGGAGACGATATTGATAAGATCATCTCAGCAGAAATCCCTAATCACGAAACTGACCCAGATTATTATGATGCTGTAAGCGAGTTTATGGTACATGGTCCATGTGGTGTTGCGAGGCAAAATTCTCCATGCATGTTTGAAGGACGATGCACAAAGCATTTTCCTAAAAAATTTGTGGAGAAAACAAAGATCGAGGAAGACGGATATCCTGTTTACAAAAGAAGGGATAACGGCCAAATAATTTGGAAAAATGGAACGCCCTTGGATAACAGATTCATTGTTCCTTACAATAGAAATTTACTATTACAGTACAGAGCTCATATAAATGTTGAATGGTGCAATCAATCCAGATCTGTGAAGTACTTATTCAAGTACGTGAATAAAGGCAATGACCGCGTCACTGCTTCATTCTACAGAACATCAGAAAATGGTGAGCAGAGTAACACGATCGATGAGGTGAACATGTACTATGACTGTAGATATATTTCACCGTGTGAAGCTGTTTGGAGAATACTCGGTAACGAGATACAGTATAAAGATCCATCAGTTGAAAGACTAGCATTTCACCTTCCAGGTGAACATAGTGTCATATTTTCAGAGTCCGATCCGATTGATGAAGTTATAGCAAAACCAACAGTGAAGACAAGCATGTTTTTACAGTGGATGGAGGCCAATAAAAAATATCCTGAAGCTAGAAAACTTACCTATGCCGAGTTTCCGATGAAATTCGTTTGGAAAAAAAATGACAAAACATGGCTTCCAAGACAAAGAGGCTTTGCAATTGGGAGGATATACTACATACCACCAGGATCTGGAGAATTGTACTATCTCAGATGCCTCTTAAATGTTGTCCGCGGGCCTACCAGCTATGAAGAGATTCGAACCGTTGATGGGGTCCAACACCACACTTTTAGAGACGCTTGCTATGCCCGTGGATTGTTATATGATGATAATGAGTACATCGACGGAATTATAGAGGCGAGCTTCTGGTCGTCAGCACAGTCTTTAAGACGTTTATTCGCTACTCTAATGTGTGCAGATTCAATCTCTCGCCCAGAGGTTGTGTGGGAAAAATCTTGGACTTATCTCACTGATGATATATTATACAATCACCGAAAAATACTTCACAATCCAGGTATGTTTCTACTGTACAATCCGTAAAATTATTTAGTAGAATCCAACCATACTATAAAAAATGTCGAAAAAAAATATTTAACTGATTTATATTTTAAATTTTTTGTATTATTGATATATAAATACATATATATATATATATGAATATTATGATTTTTTTTAATTAAATTTATATATATATAAGAAAATAAAGTGTACATAATTAACTAAATTAAAAGAAGTAAAAAATATGTTCTTAATAAAATAAAGATTCGAAAAAAATAATCTTATTCTAGACTTCCTAATCAATCAATTTACTTACTTTCAGCTGTAAAAACTTAGAACCCACACAATCCAGAACCATTAGTTGCTAATATTTCTCAAGTGACAGTTGCTATTGAAAAATATAGACTATTTTACATGGTTTAGGGATTTAATTGTTGAGGGTTTATTTGATGATATTTTTGCTTCGGCCTTATATAATTAGTTAACAAATTAATAATCTTTGTTTATGTATTTCATTCAATTTAGCACCTTTTCAATTTTATTACAACTATATTCAACATGCACGTTCCTATCTAGAAACACTAAAAGAGTATATATAGGCAATTACAACACTCGGGGTTATTTTGACTTCATATTTTTCTAACCCATTTTATCTTTTTTTTAAGATGTTTCCCTCACTTTATGATCATAATACTTATTCCCATTTAACTTTGTTTCCTCTAATTTCATTAAGATTAATATTTTTTTCTACAACTACAAACACATAAGCTTAATTAGTTTCTTTACCGCCATTTTTATAGCATGCTTATTATTTACTCTAAGGTGATATTTGTTTGTTTAAATAATTATGACAATTATTGTTTATGTATATGAAAATAAAGTTTAGGTTTTAATCTATTTAAATTTTTTAATATATTTGTTTCACACACCAACAAAGCATTGAAAATATTCATTTTATAAACACAAAAGTAATTGAATTTTAAACTTATTTCAGAGATTTAACAAATTTAATAAGTGTAGTCAGCCAGGATTTATCTAATTGGGAATGGCATTAACAATGCTGAATACCCATAATTTGCCTTTTACACGGTCACACTAAAACTTAACAATTGCCAATTCTAATGTAAATCTCACTTTAATGCAGAATTGATCTTCACGGATGATCAAATTCAAAATTATGGTTTAGTCGAAATTGAAAAGTTAATGCGTAATTCGGGGAGAAGTTTGAGAGATTTCACATCCATGCCTTTCCCACGTGATGAATTCTTCGACAGATACTGCAATAGACTAATAGCTGATGAGTTGCAATATGATAGAAGACTTCTCCACCGAGAGCATGATGAGCTTCGCAAAAATTTGACTGATGAACAGCTTAATATTTATGATACTGTATTGAACGCGGTGCAGACAAATTCTGGGGGTCTATTCTTTGTTTACGGGTACGGTAGTACTGGAAAAACATATGTTTGGAAGACACTTTCTGCAGCTTTGAGATCAAAAGGAGAAATAGTTCTCAATGTAGCGTCGAGCGGAATTGCATCATTACTCTTACCAGGGGGGAGAACTGCTCACTCTAGATTTGCGATTCCCATTAATCCAAATGAAGACTCAATATGTAATATACACCAAGGAAGTCCTCTCGCAGAGCTCATTGTGAAGTGCAAGCTAATTATTTGGGATGAGGCTCCGATGATGCATAAATACTGTTTCGAGGCTTTAGACAGAAGTTTGAGAGATATTTTGCACTTTCAAAACTCGCGGAGTTTCGATCTGCCATTTGGAGGAAAGCCTGTTGTTTTAGGAGGTGATTTCAGACAAATTTTACCGGTCATTCCAAAGGGTACCAGACAGGATATTGTTAATGCAAGTATTAGTTCTTCTTATCTTTGGAAGAGTTGTCGGGTTTTCAGACTGACTAAAAACTTGCGCCTTAGAACAGTTGAATCTGAAACAGAATCCTTGGAGATAGAACAATTCTCAAAATGGGTGGCAAGTATAGGGGATGGCACAATTGGTGGCTCAAATGATGGTCATGCAAAGATAGAAATTCCAAATGATATTTTGCTTCAATGTTCGGGAAATCTAATTGAAACAATTGTAGCCAACACATATCCTGAATCAGTAGAAGGTGGTCAAACTGTGTCAGACTTGGAACATCGAGCAATTTTAGTGCCAACACTTGATGTAGTTGAAGCTGTTAATCAACACATGACTGCATTGAACGAGAAAGAACAAAGAATCTATCTGAGTTCAGACAGTGCATGCAAATCAGATGTGAATGTGGATTTGTTAAGTGATGTTCATACCCCAGAATTCTTAAATGCTTTAAAGTGTTCAGGAGTGCCGAACCACGAACTAACCTTGAAGGTTAACACTCCTGTAATGTTGCTCAGGAACATTGATCCTTACATGGGATTATGCAATGGAACTAGACTGGTTATAACAAAATTGGGATGCCACGTGTTGGAAGCAGAAATCATAGGTGGACATAATGCCGGACAAAAAGTTTTGATTTCGAGAATGTCATTAACTCCGGCGGATCCAAGATTGCCATTCAAATTCCAACGTAGACAATTTCTAATAATTGTGTCATATGCAATGACAATAAACAAAAGCCAAGGTCAATCATTATCTCACGTGGGCCTTCTCTTGCAAAATCCAGTCTTCTGTCATGGCCAGTTATATGTTGCTGTGTCGAGGGTCACAAGCCGTAAAGGCCTAAAAATCCTCATATCTGATGAAGAGAATCACGGTACCAACTTCACAACCAACGTGGTCTACAAAGAAATATTTCACAATCTATGATTGTTTTCACAGGTACAAATTTATTATAAATAATGATTTTGGACCAATAATTATTTGTTATGTGGAAAAAACCTTTATGCGAAATTCTAGAACTCGGTTTGGTGTATGATATCAAGAGAATTCTAACTTTTATGCTTACGATTTCCAGTGGAGTTATCATCTTGGGAAAAAAGATAGCGTGGATAAATTTCGTACTAACCATGGCTAAGAGTAAGCGCCATGGAGGTGCTTTTGATTAAATTTTATTTTTCTTTATGATAAATTTCAAACTATTCGTGTTTAATTTGCACCAAAATTGCTTATTGTTTCAGTTTTGATTTCAGGGTCATTAGTCTAGGATGGTAGCTTTACTTGGATTACTTGGGTGGGTATCAGAGGTTTCACGACTTCCGGTGGGAATACTGGTATAATTAGCTGATATCGATAAACCTGGGGATGACTAATTTAATTTCTCTTGTGTGGCTTCACAGTGCAGCATTTGGTGATTCTAAGGACTCTTCACATGAAGATTCAAATGTTAAGACAATTTTGCCGCGGCTTAAAATCATTGCTTTGAATACTGACTGATCGAGCGAGATCTCTTCATGCGGGATCCTAAATGCTTACGATTTTAGCCTTTTTTTATATCGGGAATGGATGAATCAAGGTGAAACTGCTGGCAGTACTAATACCGGTTAGTCATATTACAAAAAAACTTACTCTTTTCGGCATTCGGTCGAACACTTGGCGGGTTTGAATTTTCTTGCATTCCCGCAGTCATATCTATAATAAATGGTTGTAAAAGTTGAGCTCTTAAGATGGTGATTAGCTAATTCTTTAATCTTTTCAAGATGGATCTTATATCTTTTAGGCAGTCGGTCGAACACTTGGCGACTTTCAATTTTCGTGCACTGATCTTATATCTTTACAACTTTGCATTAGCCAACTAAATAAATATAACTAAAAAATTAAAAGACTCACTCTAATGGGTAATAGGCTGGATCTTACGCATGTGCCTCCTATCTCAATTTGAACATCATGCTTAAATTTTTACAATTCTATTTTATTGAATTATTTCAATTCTATTTTATTAATTCGATTTCTATGTATAATTATAATAATCAATTTCACCTCTCTCTCTCTCTCTCTCTCTCTCTCTCTCTCTTCTCTTCTCCTTTTGAATTTCTTCTCATTTTTTAAGGCAGTACTCTCCATTAAAAAAAAGGAAAACCAAATAGTTATCATTTAATAATTTAAAGTGTGTGGACATACAAAAAATAGGTTATAAACTCAGAATTTGTGAGTATTTTCACATATAAAAAAATAATAAGTTTTATGAAACATCAAATAATACATAAATAATTTCTTTAAGTAACTTAACAATAATCATGTCCGTGCATCGCGCGGGTGATATACTAGTATGGTATAATGTTGAATATGTTTGACATGTGATGTATTTTATCTTATAAGATATCAATATAATATATGTTTTGATGCATTAAAATATATGTATTAATAATATAGTGTTTGCTTAGATGTATTAGATTCTCTATAAAAAAAATTAATTCCTAAAATATCTTTTAATTAGTTAATATATATTGGGTAAATAATATTCTATAATGAGATTTTTAATTAATATATGCAATCTTATTTTAGTCTGCAATTTTTAATAATTATGTATGGTATTATATACCCTACTTACAGGGTGTGATATGTGTATATCATATAAATGGTTAACACATGTTCGGCCTTGCATAATCATGAGCTTTAATATTACTATCAAACATAATATTAAGATGTCATAAGTATCTATTACACTCTTATATTATTTAGCAAACAAGCCCAAGTAGTTCTATTTGCATGGATTTTTACCTTTCTATTTTTAATATTAACGGAATGTTATGAATATGTTATGTTTTTTAGGCAAAATATATCATTAAGTCACTATATTTTTAATTTTTATTTTTGATAGATCTTTGTACATTTTTTATTTTTTTGGTTTTAGTAGATCATTTTACTCTTCATTATGATATCATGGGGTTTTTATTTAACGGAACTAATAAAATTGTTAATTTTTCTGTTATCTAAATACTTTTTTACTATTATTTATTTACGTACGTTTGTTGTCGTTCGAATCCACTCAGAGCAACTCCAATGCTAAGCACCTATTTAGTGCAGATTCTGCACCAAATAGGTGCAGTTTTAGCACTAAATTTTTTTGCAGCTCCAATACTCAGTACTAAATTTTACACCAAATAAGAATATTCTCCTAAAGATTCCATTTTATTCTATAATTGAAATATGAATATGCTTAATGATTTATTTATTTTTTTTAAATGATTGATTGTCCAAAACTAATAATTTTTAATTATATACTTTAAAAAAAATATGCTATTAAAAAATTATGTACTATTAAAAAAATTATAACATATAATGTGCTTGAAATAATAAAAGTACTTTAAATGATCATCAAACGCTTACAATTAGTGAAAATATTACAAGACTACAACACTTATGAAAATACATATATTTTGATCTCAATACTCAGAATTAGTATTGTAGGTGGCGAAATTTTACAATATTATAAATAATATTTTTATTGATTTTAATATATTTATTTAGTTTTGGAATCATATCAAATCCAAAATTCGATAAAATATTTAAATAATAAAAATATTATTATATTTTAAACATCAAGTTCTTTGGAAACAAGTAAATATCTTTCAAGATATATATCAATTTCCAATAACCAATGAGATAGTGTTACATTAGCTCTAGATCTCTCTTCTCACAACTATAAATAGGGGCTTCCATATCAGTTGAAAATCACACCAGAAGTCATTTGAAGAGTTCAAGAATTTGAGAACTTCCATAAGTGAAATTCTCAAAGATATTCAAGGCGTTCTTCACCAAAATCATCTTGAAGACGACGTTTGATCCACAAGCAAGACCATTTGAAGAGTTCAAGAATTTGAGAACTTCCATAAGTGAAATTCTCAAAGATATTCAAGGCGTTCTTGTGACATTCAAAGGCGTTCTTCACCAAATTCATCCCGAAGATGACGTTTGATCCATAAGAAAGGTAGTCAAAGGCGTTCTTCATCAAATTCATTCCGAAATTAGCGTTTGATCCGGAAACAAGGCGTCGGCCCTCCGAGTTAACGTTATCAAGACTAAAGATCAAGTCAAAGAAGATCGAGGATACAAATCTTTCCCGAAAACTTCGAAGACCAAGTTCAAACAACAAGTTCGAGAAAATCAAAGAAACAAATGATGTGGGACCCATCAACACCAATTTGGTGCAGCACCAAATTCTGCTCCAAATTTGGGGCAGGATTTGGTGCTGCACCAATTTAGTGCAGGATTTGGTGCAGTATTGGAGTGGGTTTCAGCACCAAATTAGTGATTTGGTGTTAGCATTGGAGTTGCTCTCACTTGTTTATGGCCTTCTTGAGGAAAATCCGATGTCAGTCTACTGATATTACCCCTTTGATTTCAATTTTCACTTTCTCTCTCTTCAATATCCTATAAATTGAGACGTTCTTCGTTAGGATTAAGAGAAGACAAGATCAAAACAATATTATTGTTGTTGTTTGTCTCCAAATCTTCATCTCGTGCTCTCTTCGTTAAAATAAAACTGAAATTTTAATAATTTTTAATAACAAAGTAACCAAAAAAATAAAACTGAAATTTTAATAACAAAAAAAAGGGAAATACAGTCAATAATACCCTAGAACTTGTAATTTGGATCATTGTATGATTGGACCAATTCATTAAGAGGAATATAATTTTATAGTTATAGCCCAAATCTAGTGTAATGGGCTGAGCATGAATTAATTAAAACAAGCCAATCCCAAAGAAATTCTGTTGGGCCTTTTAGCCTAGCTCCACACCAGCTCACCTAGCTCAGTTTTTGTAAGAAATACACATAGCAAACACATGTCATTAGAATGCTACAGGTGTTGGGTTTTAGAAAAGGAAGCAAAAATATCAATCAATTTCTTTTCCTTATTCTCTCGCTATCTCCGTCTGCTACTCCGTTTCGTCCGTCGTTCTCACTTCCAAATCACAGCTAAAAAGTATGAAATTTATACCCTCGTGTGTCTCTCAACAAGTAGATTCCATATATATAAGAAATCGTGAAATTAGTTGCCAAGGAAGTGAAAAATGAAGGCAAGAAGTAGTAAGACCTGCTGCTCCGTCACATTGCGCCGAAGCTCTGTTGCGTGGCTATTTCCGATCGATCCGACTGTCGGATTTTCTCAAAGTTTACAAATCTGTAAACCTCACACTGCAAACTATAAGAATCAAGTGTCCGATCATTGATCCAAGGTTGTTTCACTTTCTAAATTTAATCCAAAAGTTGGCGCGAAACCACTTTGGAACATCAAAGTCCTCTACTGTTGTTTTTTCGTCTCTTTCTCCTCTATTTTTTCTTTTTCCCTATCTATGTTATGATTTATTGAGATTTAGGGGTTCAATTTGGAGCTTGAACTCAAGGAAATTTATATTGAAAAATTCTTCAAATCTCCCATTGTTGTTTGATTTTTGTTGTTCTTGGGAATATTGAGCATCTTTCTTCGAAATAAATAAATATATATATGACTGCATGTATGAGTTAAAATGAAAATAAAATGGTGAATGTGTGTGCTGTGAAGGTGACGAGTTTTGTGGGAGGAAAATGAGGATTTTATTGTTGATTATTTCGGCTCTGTGTGTGTAATCGAGAGTTTGAAAGAGAAAGAGCTTCCTGGTTGGTTTGTTTTATCAATTACAGTAGTAGGTATTGAATATGCTAATTTATGGTTTTGAAAATCGTGATATGTAGGCGTGCGAAAGTTTTGTAAAGGATGGAAAGAAAAATATGTTTGTTTCTAAAAGCATTAATTGGTGCAGTGAGTGAGTTAAAGAGGGTTGACTTCCTTTTGTTTTAATTGAAATGAGATGGATTTGTTGGCAGAACAAATATAGGTTTTGAAATTGGAATTTAACTATATAATAGTTTAAATAGGAGAGATGGGTTTGTTGGCAGAACAAATATAGGTTTTGAAATTGGAATTTAACTATATAATAGTTTAAATAGGAGGGAGAGAGAGAGAGAGAGAGAGAGAGAGAGAGAGAGAGAGAGAGAGAGAGAGAGAGAGAGAGAGAGAGAGAGAGAGAGAGAGAGAGAGAGAGAGAGAGAGAGAGAGAGAGAGAGAGAGAGAGAGAGAGAGAGAGAGAGAGGTGTTTGTTTTATTTTCTTTTCTTTTATTTATTAAGTTATTAAAGAGGTATTTAATTAATAATAAGATAATGAAGAGGATCATTGTGATTATCTTTTATTTACATATTTGACAATTTTCATTAATCCCAAGAATTTATTCTAAAAATGTCTTAATTGATCTGTCAAGATTCTAAATGGGCTTACATCTTCCGAGAGTTGTCCATTTCAGCCCAAATTTCAGGAGCTCATTTCTTAAGCCCATACTTACGTTATGTTATAGGTTTAAGGTCTAGCACGGTGTTAATAGGTAGTTTTCATTTTGTAGGCCCGAACCCGAGACCCAGACTTAAATAGGATTTGCAGGATACGTGTAAAGCTCAAGCTCCAGCTATTATAGCTATATGGTGGGTTTTTGCTAACTAAAACTTGTATTTTTAAAATGCTTCCATCCATATATGATTTATGACTGTTTTCTCTCTTCGTGGATATGATTTGATCTGCATGATGAATTCTGGCGTGGTCAATTGTATTGAAAGATAGTTATGTGATCACATAGGGTCTGTATCCACGCACGGTTAATTGAGCGCATCGGCTTTTGAATAAATAAATATTCTTAAGCGCATTGTTATGAGAATAATATTGAATTGTTCGTTTCTGAATAACTATTCTTAAGCGCATGGGCATCTGAATGAATATTGATTATCGGCTTTTGAATAAATATTCTTAAGCGCAGGAACATGACTTTTAAATATTGAATTGTTGGATTTTTATATAATAAATCATTGCATGTGTTTGGACGAACACGATAAACCCACTGAGTGTTTTCTGGCACTCAGCCGACGTTTTCTAAAATATTTTTCAGGTATGAAGTGATGCAGGCAGCTGACGTAGACATATGAGTTCTTTAAGTTTTTTATTAGGATTGGAAATTATGTCTTGAATGTTGAATATTGACTTTGGTCAATATTTTATCGTATTATGCTTCCGCTGAATGTTTTGGATATTTAAAAATATTAAAATATTACATGTTCCGCCGTCATTTCTGACTCGTTCAAATATTAGACTTTCAACATTGATTAGTCGTTTGTGAAATATATTTATGATTGCTTGTTTGAAAAGTCTTCCCAGAAGATGATTGCTGTATTTTATTCCTAAAGAAATTACCATGAAAATATTTTCTTTTCAAAGGTAAAATGATTATGAAATTAAAAATTTTATTTAATCATTTGTGTAGCGCCTCAGATTTCAGGAATTGGGGCGTTACACAGTAAAACCTTTATAAATTAATAAACTCTCTAAAATAATAAAATCTCCCAATCCCGACGTGGGCCTTTGTAAAAAATCATCAAATTCGATAAAATAATAAGATAGTAATTTTTTGGAAAATCTCTTTACAAATATTAGGTCCCATTAAAACTGTAAATTAATAATGCTTTACGCACCTGATCATTCATGGATGATTTTGCGATGCCTTTTAGATGAGAAGACATGGTTGGGTGTTATGAATTATTATATTTTCATATTGAGATTTATATAGTACATGTTTCATTCATCATGCATGAATATATTTAATTAGCTATAATAGTTATTTAAGTGCAACGAATTAATGTAAACATGTATATTTAAGTAATTCCAATGAATTGATACATGTGTCCATGAATATAATAGTTAATTGTATACAATGAATTGATATTATACATGAATATATGTAATTAGTGTAGTAAATTTGCTGAATTTAAAAAGTCTCTCTTTTAATTAAAAAATATTAATTTATCGATATATTAATATCTCTCTAAATTAATAAAATTTCAAATATAATAGTTAATTATATACAATGAATTGATATTATACATGAATATATTTAATTAGTGTAGTAAATTTGCTGAATTTAAAAAGTCTCTCTTTTAATTACAAAATATTAATTTATCGATATATTAATATCTCTCTAAATTAATAAAATTTCATGGTTCCAAGGTTATTAATTTATACAGGTTTTTGTATAACGTGTGTGGATGGAAGTTAGAACCTAGACATTTGGAAAAAAGACATGTTAAGCATATCACCCAAAATTCACATATTTGGAATTTTCGTAGAGGAAATTTATTTTTGAAGTAAATTCTCGCTCTTAATTTTTTTTACAATTTTAGCCCTATAATTTTATTTTAATATATGTTTAGATATTTTTTTTCGTCACCATCTACTTCACTTTTTCATTAACTATTTTTTACTTATCATTTGGAGTTAGGCCTACCTCATATTTTAAGTCGACTCTCTCAAGACGGTGAAGCTTGAAAACACGGTATCATCCCTTGGCTGCAGCTCAATCCCGTCAATGATGAGGCCATTTTTGTGATTAAGACGTTGAGTCTGAGAAAGTTGAATATGAACATCATAACCAACTCCTTGAGCAATGAAAAATTCTCCCAACACAATGCCATACCAATCATCATCTAGAGCCCATGAGCGTCGATCGTCAATGCCGATTATGCTTGGCCCTTGTGCTGTAGGATCACCTACGTAAACCTTGTTCGTCTCCCCCTCCTTCTCAGTCCCGTCTTCCTTAACAAACTTAATTGATGCCATTATTGACGGATAATCAATCCCACTGAAACCAGCACAAGGCATATACATAAGCCATGCTACATATTTAGTCTTAGGTGACAGCATTCGCGCCTCCATTTTTCCTCGGATATCAAGCTTGCAGATATTTCGTAGTTCAGCAGCCTCACCAAATCTGCACATATATATAGATATATATACAAGACAATATGAAGCAGCATTACTTATAAATATATATACAACTGCACAAACCACTTGAATTAGGACTACATAATCTAATTAATTGTATATGCAAGCTGCAGACATTCTCTGCCCCTGATCAAATCCTGAGACTAAGGCTACAATATATATGATAAATCGCGAAAGAAGGGAAACGAAGAGAGAGAGATATATACCGTACCTCGACTCTGGTAAAGATGTCCATCCCCAGTGTTGTGGATTGTCAATTTGAAGTTCCCTTGCACTCAACATATACTGCTTTTCTCCAGATTTCGTCAACCTCAAACTCTGTTCAACAATTCAACAAATTAACGCCCATGTTTTAGATGCAGACACAGCATCCTAATAAGATCACAAGAAACAATTAATATTATTTTGTAGTGTCTCTCTCTCTCTCTCTCTCTCTCTCACACACACACACACACACATGTACATAACGCCTTAATCGATCATTTTCAAGATAATTGAGAGAGAGAAAAACTATTCGATCGTTTACATGAATTAAACAACAGTCAAACATAAAGGGATAAGCGCATAATTCCAAAAGAGGAACACAAAACACAAAAAGAAAGGCAATAATAATAAAAGAGAAAAGAATTGAAGGAAACCAGTTTTCCACCATCAAGAAGCAGCGTAGAGCAACGGAGCAAGAAGAAGAGTTGCTTCTTGGTCGAAAACGACAACGGAGAAGAGGCCCTCCAAACGATTTCGTTGTAGTTAGGCGGCAGAAACCGCTCCCAAACTGTGTCGGAATCGATGGCGGATTTGAACCCTTGCGACACAGCCGCCACCCGGCATGCATCTTTAGGGGACGTCAGAGCGATGATGTTGGCTATGCAACCCTCTGGTACTACAGAAAATGGCGACGTTTTAGGATTAACCTCGTCGGACATGCTTGGCAAAGTTGATGACAACACTTTTCAAATGTGAAAAAATAGATGTGATCTTTTTTCTTCCTTTTCTTTTTCTTTTTCTTTTTTTACAATTTTACCATTGCTGTTGATTTATATGTTTAGTGCTTTCTTTACGTAACATTTTGATATACTACCTCCGTTTCGTAATGTTTGTTGTTTAAGGTTTTTTTTTTAGTTTCAAAATGTTTGTTGTTTTATATAATTTGACATCCTCTCTCACAATTTTAACCCTTTCAAATCCTACAAGATTTTTTGATTCTAACTTACCTATAATATATGAAGAGAGAAAAATATATGGAGAGAGAAAATATTGTTATTTTTTAGGAAAATATAGATGAATTAGATTGTATGGCATATATAAGGGATGGGTATATTTGTCCACAAAATTAATTCTTAATTCCAGATAAAAAAAACAAAACAACAAACATTATGAAACGGAGGTAGTATTATGTAGACTGTAGTACGTGTGACTGTGTGAGTGTGTATATATTGGAACATTGCAGATAATATATATCAGAATTATTATATCGGTAAAAAGTATGAATCATAGATTTTTATCTTTTTTACAAATTGTGAGGTAAATGTATTGGCCTAATTTTTTGAAATAACGATTAATGCAGTAACGTACGAACAGTATACCTGTGACTGATAAGAATGGACCAAATCTTTAAATATTTCGGCTAATTATCGGCCAATATTAAAGGTGAACTCAAATTCCTGTTAAGTTTTAATTAATCATAATTTTAAAAACGTGTATGAATGTAATTTCAGGAAATGGACCACTCTGTGATTTAAGTTTTCAATTAAAAAAATCAATTTAACTCAATTTAATTAATGCATTAATAAGCAGAAAAAATGTAATTTTTCGCACAAACAAAAACAATCATATTTTGTTCATATTGTTTGGTTTTAATTTTAAATAAAAAAAAATGCTCTCTTCTCTCTCCTCTCTCTACGTTAACTATGTCCTCTTCGCCGCCAATTGACCGGCCTTTTGGCAGACAAACCTTGTCGTCTAATGGCTCCTCACGACCATTAGATAAATATTCTGAATTATCCTCACGAAATTTAGAAAAAAATCCCATTTCTGTTCAAGAATCCGAAAACCCTAAATTTTCATCTTAGGTTCCGCTGACAAAATCACACGCTTCTTATGCTGCTGTACGGTATCTTCTGCTCTTAATGATAAACATCCAGACGTTTTTACGACATCTTTATCAAGAATCCAGCTGGTTCGAAGGGGAGTTCAGTTCAATTTCTATTCCGGAAGATTTATATCAATTACAATTAGGGAAATTTCAATTTTCTCTAATTGGTAGATTAATTATGTTAAAAGGCGATAAGCCTTGGTCTGCAGTCGATCTTAAACCTCGTCTCCAATAGCTCTGGGCAATTTCGAAGGACTAGAGACTGATCTCTATGGGCAAAGGATACTTCACGTTGCAATACTCGTGTGTTGCGGATCAAGCTAGGATTCGACAATCGCAATCTTGGAATTTAAAACCTGGGTTTCTTCGAATTCATGATTGGGTGTCGGACTTCACACCCTACAAGATTAAGTCGACCTTGGCGCAAATTTGGGTGCATCTGTATAATCTGCCAATTGAGTATTGGCACGAGGAGGTCTTCGTCGGAATCGCTAGGTCTGTCAGAACTCCTTTAAAAATTGATGAAACCTCTATACATGGCAAACACTTGCATGCATCATGATGCAAATAACACTATATGAGACGGGTCGGTCAAACCCGCTTTTAACCCGGTCAACGCGGGTCAACCCGCGCTTTGACCCGGTCAACGCGGGTCAACCCATAAAAAAAAACTGTCCAAAGTAAGTACCAACCTTCCTATTAAAAAGTATCACAAAACATTCGAAAAAGTACCATCTGTATCATTAAAAAGCAAGGGGTCTGATAGTTATTTTATACTAGTTTATTTAGTTCAAATTCTGATTTTTTTCTCAGTTTTTATATTATATGTGTTGAGATTAATCTAAAACAATCATCATTCCAAGAATTTGCAAAGAAAAGCAAAACATTAGTTCGGTAAAATAAAAAGTACCATGTGGTAAGAAGAAAAGTATCAAGTACGATAAAGACAGATATCAACCTGAGACGGGCGCGTGGACGCCACGTGGCACGCCCGCGTAGGGCCACGCGTCCGCCTGAAATTGCTGGAAATAAGAGGTGCTGCATGCAAGTGCACCTCCTATGCATAGGGATGTTGGGCACTTTGCTAGGGTCTTGATCGAGGTCGATATGGCACAATCTCTCCAACACTCGTGATGATCGATCGTGGATAAGCTTTTTTCTTCGTTGATATTCACTATGAAAGTATGCATTTATTTTGTAGTGAATGTTAGTTAGTCGGTCATGCCACCGCCAAGTGTTGAAATTCGAAGTCTTTGGCGAAGGAGGCATCACAAAAGGTTGATTCTGAAAATACAAATCCCCAAAGTAAGGTTGATAAGGCTGGAAATTCAGGCCGACAAGAGGCGGCTATGCATGGGGATCGAACATTGAAAACCGGACGCTCAACCAAGGAATGGGTGGTGCGGACATTTAGGGATGGTGATAGTGTGGATAAAGATGGCAAGGTTGATAATATCATTCATACATCTAATGCGTTTTCTGCTCTAATATGGGGCTTGAGGAAGGAGGGAGTGCCTTTGATAATTTATTAATGGTTACTGTTCCTGTCCCAGATTTATCTAAGGATGATACGCATGAGGATAATGGATCTGCTGATGGGGTTGTGGATGGCATAGGGAAAGAGGTTGACAACTTTACTACTGATAGGAAGGAGTTGGTCGTGGCGGGTTATACTCATGCAGGGATGCATGAAAAGGAGCTCAATCCCTGTGAAGAAAATATAGATACGAAGGGGCTGGAAGATGGTATTAGTTCTCGCTCTGAGTCCCATGCAATTGTGGTTCCAGATTCTGTAAAGGGGGTTTTGGCATCTGGGGTTGTTGAGACTGATAGGATGAAGACTGATGGAGGGCAAGGAGCCTCGGCTTCTGTTGTGGCTACAAAGAAAACTTATGTTAAAAAAATGATGCCTTCAGTTGCGGAGTTACGTCATTCAGACAGATTGAACAAAGCTGGGGTGAGGCTAGTAAGACGGTGCATGAGAATGTGATTTTGACTCCATATGTTCTTACTGAGCCTCATTCAAATGCGTTTAAGAATATGGAGTTAGTGGCAAGCTTAAAAGAAAAAAAATGTTAACGCAGAGAATGAGGATTCTTTGCAGAATTCATCGCATTCACAATGAATTTAATGGTGTGGAATATTTTTAGGATTGCAACTGAAATATCCTAAAATATGCTACGTAAACATGTGAGGGTTTTCAGGCTTGCCGTGCTTAGGTTAATTAAGCCTAGGGCTCGTTTTGATAATATTCTTAACTCCTATTGGAAATCTCTTAGTTTGAAACCAATCATTCAAAATGATCGCAGTGCTCAGATGTCTAATATTTGGACTTTGCTAACCTTTGATAAATACAGCAAGTCCTCCTAACCCTTCATACCTTACCACAACCTTTACCAAACCTCTACCAAATACCCTGCTGTACTTGCTCTAATATCATCAGTGGTATCAGAGCCTAGTTGGATTATCAACTGGGCATTATAGCTTTCGTGATATACATTATCCCAACATTTCCACTCTACTTTTCAATATAATCCCGAAACCTTCATTATGACTAATCTCTTAAATAACCACCAAATCTCAATTCCCACTACAAGAAAAATGGTAATAGACAACACTAAGAAGACAACGTGCTTTGATACACACGTTGTCTATTACGTAATAGACGACGTGTCAATATATCCGCATTGTCTATAGCCGCACTTTTATTTTATTTTTTATTTTTTTTATTACAAGAATAAAAATAGGTGTTGTCTATAGAGATATAGACAACGTGTTGTACGATCATGTTGTCTATTACCGCACTGTTTGAATTTTGATATTATACGACATCATTTTAATTTCATTATTCATCACATTCACGCGGGACAATAAGGAATTTTGAGGACTTCGAAAAATTTATACCTTTGAATTCTAAACCTCTAATGTTCTCCGCCTCCGCCCTCACCCTTCTCCTCACCATCAAATTCACACCACTGCTACCACTCAACACCACAACTTTCCTAAATCTCTAATCGCAGTCTCTGCCTCCTCACTCGCCCTTCTCCTCATCTTGCTAGTTCTCGGCGCTGCTGCCACTCACCGCCCTTGCCTCCTTAAATTTCTAATCACTGCCACCACCTCCACTTTCGCCATCACCTTCCCCTCACCTCACTGAGTCTTACCGTTACTGTCACTCACCGTCGTTGATGCCCCTCGCCATCGCTGGGTAGAAAAAGACAGTGAGTACGTCGAATGAACTCAAATCCATTGCAAAGCCATCGCCTTCTCTGGTCGTCCTCTCCGTCAACACCTTTCCCCTTACCTCGCCATAATCGCATTAGATATTTATAGAGCTGTGTTGGAATTTTTCGCGTTTGGTCAGATACCGCCGAGTCTAAATTCCAGTTTCTTATTTTTTATTCCTAAAAAGGATCGTGCAATCATGGTTGAGGAATACAGACCTATTGCTTTGAGCAATTTTTTGTTCAAAATTTTCACGAAAATTTTGGTAACTCGATTAAATATGGTGGTCTCAACTTTAGTGTCGCAACAACAATTTGGATTTATTCAAGAAAGGAACATACATAATGCAATTATGCTTGCCTCGAAAGGAGTTAATGCCTTAAATCATACTCATGAAGGCCGAAATATGGCACTGAAAGTTGATATCACCAAGGCCTTTGATACTATCAACTAGAATTTTCATAAAAGGTGATGCATGCATTTAGTTTTTCGGAGAAATTTTGCAGTTGGATTCATAGCATTCTTCACTCGACTCGGCTCTCCATTCTTATTAATGGGGCACCACATGGGTATTTTGCCTACTCCCGTGGAGTTAGACAGGGGGATCCGTTATCTCCTCTTTCATTTGGTATTGCTGAGTACGTTTTAAGTTATTTAATTTGATCTTACAGACGGTTGAACTTGGCAGACTTAGGCCGATGTCGTATGGACGTGGAGTTTTGTTCCTTACTCATATTCTTTATGCAGATGATGTGTTTATCTTTTGTCAAGCTTCTACTTATAATGTTAAGGCATTGGCGGATGTGATGAGTATTTGTGAGAACCTTTTGGATCAAGTTTGTAGTAGACTTAAATCTTGGGTTTTCTATGGTAAAGGAGTTAAACCAAGAGTGTGTTCGGATTTGAAAATCCTTTTGGGATTCACGGTTGACGCATTTCCTACTAATTACTTGGGAGTCCCACTTTTTGAAGAAATTCCAAAGATTAGCCAGATTCAGCCGTTTGCAGATAAGATTATTGCCAAATTCGATCATTGGCGTGGTCAAACTCTTTCAATGGTAGGCCGTCTTTGCTTGATCAAGTCAGTTATTATGAGTTCGGCTATACATTCTATGATGATATATCGGTGGCCGGCTACGTTAATTACTACTTTGGATACGACTGCAAGGAATTTTCTATAGAAAGGGGATATTAACGATAGATCTTACACGGCAGTTAGCTGGGCTAGAACATACGCTATGGTTGAAGAAGGAGGACTTGGGGTTTCTTCGTTCAAGGAGATTAATCGGGGGTTACTTATGAAGTTGCCTTGGAACTTGATCACGTTAGATACTCAAACCATGCAGATTGCTCGAACGAGGTTTATGTCGTCTCCCCGCAAGGTGAAGAGGGTTGCATACTCTTCGATTTGGCCAGGGATCGTGATCCGGTTTGTAATCTTTTGAAGGAGTCGTATTGTATCTTGGGCAGTGGATCTTCGATTGATTTTTGGCACGACAACTGGATTGGTTATATCATTACTGATAAGTTTGCTATTCCGTTGCATATTTACATGAATTCTGGGGATTAGGTCGATGATTTATTGGTTAATGGTGTCTGGAGTTTTACTACGTTCTTTGCAAATGCTTTTCTGGATATTATTTTAGATATTTTAAAAATTCCCATATATCAAGGCGAGGATGAGAGGATTTGGACGAATTCGTTCCATGGGAAAGTGACGGCCAAGCTTGCTTGGATGCACTCGAGGGTGCGTTTCCCGGTTGTCAAATGGGGTAAATGGATTTGGAATTCGCGTATTCCAGTTAGACGTTTTTTGAAAGCTTGGCGTTTACTTCTTGCTAGAATTCCTACACTGGATACGCTGCATGACTTTATTGGACCTCAAATTTACTTCATGTGTAGAAGGTCGGAGGAGACGTTGGACCATTTATTTTGGAACTGCCCTATTGCGGCGTTGGTTTGGCGTTGGATTTTTTATACCTTTCAGATTGGTGTCATTCATGATGCGTCGATACATAAGGCTATTGTCTAGTTCATAAATTGTGAGTTCAGTTCTCAAATTCTCGTGCTTTGGAAGTCGGCAGTGATTCATGCTATTTGAGGTATTTGGACAGCTCGTAATCGTGTTATTTATGATGATGTCCTTCCAACTCCAATTCAGGTTATTACCTTGGTGAAAATTGCAATTAGGGAATTGTCTTCTATGCGTGGATTGGGTGGATTTATGCAAAATTCAGTTCGTGATTTGCTCATTCTAAAGAAATTGAAAGTGCCTCCTCGGATTTCTCCTCCTCGTTGTCCTATCTCGGTCTCTTGGAGGCCACCACCTGCTGGATGGCTTAAGATTAACACGGACTGTTCTTCGCAGGGTACGCCCGATATTATGTGTACGGGTGGTATTTTTCGTGGTTCTGATGGGTTGGTCTCCTTTTGCTTTCATACCATAGAAGGCGTGGGATTTGCGTTCTAAGCGGAGCTCTTGGCGGCAGTCGTGGCATTGGAATGGGCTGCTCGTCTGTCTCTAGACTTTATTTGGTTGGAGACACTTATGTTGTGGCTTTATTATCTTCTAGCAGCCTTCAGGTACCCTGAATCTTGAAGGCACGATGGCGGTGTGTTATCGATTTTATTTCCTGTATTCATTTTTGTATTTCTCATATTTTTAGAGATGAAAATAGTGCAACAGATTTGTTAGCTTCTTGATTTTCGATTTTCTGAGATTTCTCGTATTCATTTTTGTATTTCTCATATTTTTAGAGAGGGAAATAGTGCAACAGATTTGTTAGCTTCTTGGTTTTCGATTTTCTGAGATTTCCTGTATTTCTAATGCTGTTAAACAGAATTTTTGCGGTCCTGATTATTTCCGTTTTAGCTAGAGATGCACTCTTTTTCCCATATGATTTTTCCCACATCTAATTTTCCATATGTCCATATGGGTTTTAATGAAGTCCCAATCCCTAGAAATATCAACATGTGATATCCGGAATTTCTATGCTTTGGTCACTTTCTTCTTTTTTCTTTTATTTATACAATTTATTAGAAAAAAAAAGAATCATAAAAATTAAATAAAGTACCTAAAATTGTAGTCAGAGAGAGCAAAGACAGACAGACAAAGACAGGGACAGCAAGATGCCAAAACAAGGTAATATCATCAAGAAAGAAGGCACATTCACTAGGTTCTATTCCAGAGAGTCAACATAATAGGATAAAGCTTGCAAGCAACACAACATTTACTTACAAATAAAAAATTCCATCATCCTCCCCCCAAGATGCTTCCTCATAGTAAGTTACATCCTCACCCCAAGATACTTCAAAATTAGCTTCATCTTGCCCCCAAGATACTTCAAAATTAGCTTCATCTTCCCCCCAAGATACTTCAAAATTAGCTCCATCCTCCCCCGAAAATACTTCCTCAATATTAGCTCCATCCTCCCCCAGAAATTCTTCCTCAATATTAACTTCATCTTCCCCCATAAATTCTTCCTCAATATTAGCTCCATCCTCTTCCTCAATATTAACTTCATCTTCCGCCGGAAACACTTCCTCAATATTAGCTTCATCCTCCCCCGAAGATACTTCAAAACTAGCTTCATGCTCTTCCTCAATATCAGCTCCATCCTCCCCCGAAGAAACTTCAAAACTAGCTCCATGCTGTTCCTCAATATTAGCTTCATCCTCCCCCGAAAATACTTCATCAATATTAGCTTCATCCTCCCCCAAAGAAACATCAAAACTAGCTTCATGCTCTTCCTCAATAGTAGCTTCATCCTCCCTTGAAGATAATTCCCCAGAATTAGTTTCATCCTCCTCTGAGGATACTTCCTCAGAATTAGCTCCATCCTTGCCCGAAGATACTTCCTCAGAATTAGTTTCATCCTCCCCCGACCATACTTCCTCAGAATCAGCTTCATCCTCCCCTGATACTTCCTCAGAATTAGTTTCATCCTCCCCCGGCAACAGTTCCTCAAAATTCCACCAGTTGTTGGGCCGCTGCTCAATCCCTTTGATGACTACTTCCTCAAAATTCCACCAGTTGTTGGGCCGCAGCTCAATCCCTTCGATGACAAGTCCTTTCTTCTGATTAAGATATTGAGTTTCAGAAACTTCGATTCGGATATCAAACCTTCCTCCTTCACCAATGAAAAATTCTCCTAACTCAATTCCATACCAATGATCTGCTAAAGTTCCATCATATCTTCGATTTCGTTGTTTTACTAGGTAAACAGTGTTTGTCACCACTTCAGTCTCAGTCCCATCTTCTTTAACAAACTTGATTGATGCCTTTGAGGGAACATCAAGCCCATCGTCAACCACCGTGAGCATACACTTAAGCCATGCTACATAGCGAGTGTTAGGTGATAGCATTCGTGCTGGCATTATCCCACTGATTTCCAACCTATTAATACTTCGTAGTTTAGCAACCTCAGCAAAGCTGTAAACACCAGACAATATGAATCAATAATTAATTCTAGCAGCATTTGAGACCCCCTGTATGTATAATTTGTAAATTTGTAACTCTGCAACTGCACAAATGACTTGAATCATGGCTGCATTGTATATGCAAAACTAGGGAAACGACGTGATATACCTTGACTCTGGTAAACATGTCCATTCCCAGTGTTCTGGATTGTCAATCGCTGCTATTTGAAGCGCCCTCGAACTCAGCAGATACCAATTCTCACTAGATTTGGTCAAACTGAAACTCTGTTCAACAATTCGATAAACGGCTTCAACATAAATGTATAATACTCTACACATAGTCAATCAACGGGGAAAAAAAAACACCAAATAATTCTCTCTCTCTCTCTCTCTCTCTCTCTCTCACACACACACACACACACACAGCACTCATCAATCGATCCTCTACAGTAAAATTGTGAAAAAGAAAACTATTTGTGTACATGAATTAAACATATAAAAGAAACCAAACATAAAGGAATAAATAAGCACAAATATCAACAAAGAAATAAGCGGGAAAAACACACACACAACGTTTGAGGTGCAGAGACAACATCATCATCACAACAACATCTCTCTCTCTCATACACGCAAATACACAAACATCGCCCATTAATCAATCCTTTTCAAGAAAATTGAGAGAAATGAAAACTATTCGTGTGCATAAATAAAAGTAGTAAACAACGATCAAATGTAAAGGGATCGACCATCAACGTAAGGTTCCAAAAGAAGAGCAAAATGCATACTAAGAAAGGTAGTGAAAATAAAAGAGAAAAGAAGGAAACCAATTTCCCCCCATCAAGAAGCAGCGTAGAGTCACGGAGAAAGAAATAGAGTTGTTTCTTGGTCGAAAATGCCAATGGAAAAGAGGCCCTCGAAACGATTTCGCCGTAGTTCGGAGGCAGAAACCGCTCCCAAACGGTGTCAGAATCGGCGGCGGATTTGAACCCTTGCGCAACAGCCGCCACCCGGCATGCATCTTTGGGGGACGTCAGAGAGATGATGTTGGCTATGCAACCCTCTGGTAGTACAGAAAACGGTGACGTTTTGGGATTAACCTCGTTGGACATGGTTGGCGTCGTGGCGAAGTTGAAGGTTGTGTTTTTTCAATCTGTTCTTCTTCTGCTCTGTTGCTGGAACAGTGTGGTTTTGGATTTGCCTCCTATAGAATGTTCTAGTAAAAATATTAGAGTATATCTTTTTAGGGCTAAGGATCAAATGCCATGATTTTTTTTTTATTTATTTTTTGGGCATATTTTTACTAATTCTTTTTTACAATTATATTACATATTCAAAATTTGAAATACATATTAACATTAACAATTTAATTGTGCGTATTATGATTTATAAAAGATTGTATATTTAACATGATTTACGTTTGCCAATTGATTATCTTGATATTTTAATTTTCAAAATTTGAACTATTAACAATTTGTATGATTAACATGATTTACTTTTTTTTTTTTTATGTTCCTTTACTCCATCTTTGTATTTCATCTCATGTTCTAATTTTTAAATTCTTACAGTGTGCAATTAATTTTTTTTATTGTATATTTTTTATTTTATTTTATATGATCTTAATTTCAACCCCGACACTAGTTCATTATGCCCCTTAAATAAGACTAGTTATCGAACAACACAAATGAAGCTTCACATTGATGATAGACACCTATTGAGCTCGTGAGCTAATTTTACACTAATAGTATGGATGACAATGGATAGGGTATGGGTATGATACTACAGTACTCGTCCTCATACCGTGTTTGAAAAGAAATACACATACATGTCCCTATATCCGCTATGTATAATTTTTTATGTCCATCCCCGTACCATTTGGGTACTTAACTACCCATACCCATACCCGTTACCTGCATTTTAACTATTTCTTTTATGTGATCCACGTACAATATTTTATAGTATTTAATAAATTTTAAAATATTTTTATAAGTTACAATAAAAAAAAGTGTAGTTATATATATAGGGTATGATTCACATGAAAACCAATCCTCATGTGAGAACTAGGAACTAATCTCAACCACACAATGTTTTAATCTTATTTAAACTTTAAACATCCATAACTTGCTCATTTTTCATTAGATTAACGCAAATTATATATCAAATTAAAGCTCTTTTCGTGCTCTTTCATTTAAGATCCATTGTTCATATGTTTATTCGAGAATATATTTTTTTCGTCCATAATAGCGTGATGTTAAACTCATAATAGCATGACAAAATATTCACAATAACATAAAAGTATACACATAATAGCATGAAAAAAATATTCATAACAGCATGAAAAAATATTCATAACAGCATGAAAAAATATTCATAAAACACATAAATTTTACTCATAATAACAGTAATAGTGTTCGTTAATAGTAATACATTATATGTTCATACTAGCATGTATATATGTTCATACTAGCATGCACATATATATTCATATTAGCATGTATATATGTTCATAATAGCATGATAGTACTCTCATTTTAGCATACGAAATTTATAAGAATAGAAAACGGTTTTAAAGTGTTGTCTATATGCTTTCTGAAAATTATGCTCAAATATTACAAGTTTGCCACTCTGCCTTTGACCAAAAGTTGACCAAATCTTAGCCATATAAATCAAAACAATGGATGGATGAGATGAGTTCCTAGTTTCCACATGGGGTATAGGTTCTCATTTGATCCATCCTCTATATATATATATATAAATATATTGAATGCAAAATGTAATTTATATAGATTATGGAGTAAAATAACTATTTATTTTTAAAAAGAGATAAAAATAACTAAATTACTTTTATAAATTCTCACTTTTTTATTATAGATCATTTCTATATAATATATTTGTGCATGTATAATAAATAAATATTTTTTAATGTACATATATTAATGAATATCTTCTTAAGCGTAGTAAGCGTAAAATTAATAATATCATTTCTGATAAATTTAATGATATTTTCTATAATAATTGAAACATACTTATATTTTTATTTTTTTATCATACAGATTTTTAAAATATATATATGTTATATTTTATGTAAGATATATTCTTTATAAGCATTTATTTATCAAGTTTACAATGTGTGTGTGTGTAAGAATAAATAACATAAGTTACAAATTAATATTTCAAGTATAGTCCAAATTTTATTCTTGTTCAATTATCATTTTATTTTTAATAAAGGTCACATTTTAAAAATAAAATATATAAACATACAAATTTCTTTATCACGACTATTTATTGAATATTTAATTTAGTCATTATTATTTGTATTAAATAATTCAAAATTAAGATTAAATAATTTATAATTTTAAAAATATTAATTAAAACTAAATCATAATTCAATTAAAATATAATACAATGACCCTTCATGAAAATGTGATATTTCATAAAAAAAAAATACAAACATAACAATGCCATAAGGCGTTGAGTTTATGTGTTAACCTGGTTCTTCCAATCTTCAAAGTTATGAAAATGAATTTTTGGTAATTAACAAAAGCATCGAGCTGAATTGAAGCTTCTCAATCTCAATCCCTTCAATGACAAGTCCTTTCTTCTCATTAAGGCGTTGAGTTTCAGAGATCGACTTCAAAATTCTCCTAACTCAATTCCACGCCAACCACCATATAAAGCCCGTGAACATTGTAGAATTCAAGGATTCAAGGATTCATGTGTATGAATGAGTAAATGAACTCATTAATAGAAAGTGAGCAAACATCAAATTTCCGAAGAAATTAAGGATCTCAATCTTATTCAATCAGTTTCATCAAATCAACTAACTATTACAACAGGCACGTAGTGTAAAAGCATCATTTGATTGTGATTCATAGCAGAAGTAGCGGGAAAAGTATGTTCTATTATTTCATGTAAAAGTCAATCTCACAAAATGCAGAATTCTATTATTTATACAAGATAATAGCTTGCTTAAGACGCTAAGTAAATCTACGGTAATAGTAGGTCTCCATTGATCCAACGGTGTGCATGCTTCTATCTATGGTCCCAGTTCCTTGAGCTCCAATCTTCTGCCACGTGTACATGCGGTTAAGACTTCACCATTGCTCACAAGAATCCACGCTGTAGCTGATCATGCTGCTGTTGGTGCTACACACAAATAGCTGGAGCTTAATAAACATTTTAGCTGGTATATATGCATGCATGCATGGGCTGCATATATGAGCTTCATTCTTAACAGCCCCCCGCAGACCTAACCAAGGTGAACATCACCAAGGGAGAGTCTCGATAGTAGCTTTTGAAACTGCGGCTTAGCTTGGGATTAGTGAATAAGTCAGCTAGCTGTAACTGAGATGAAACAAAAACTGGAAGAATGAACCCTCTCTTGTAGTGAATTCTTGCAAAGTGACAGTCCAAGTCCAGGTGCTTGGTTCTCTCATGGAACACCTGGTTCTTGGTTATCTGAATAGCTGCACTGTTGTCACAGTAGACTGTGATTGGAAGAGAAATAGGAATGTGAAAATCCTGAAAGATATAAGAAAGCCATAACAACTCCTTGACAGTGAAACTAAGACACCTATATTCAGCTTCAGCTGTTGATAGGGACAATGTGGTCTGCTTTTTACACTTCCATGAAATGAGACAGCTTCCTATGAAGACACAATACCTGGACAAGGATCTTCTTGTGTCAACACAGGTTGCCCAATCAGCATCACAATATGAAGAAAGTTCAAAGCTAGAAGAAGGTGAATAGCACAAGCCAAGTGATGGACAACCTTTCAAATATCGAAGTACATGTAATGCTGCATCCCAATGGTGCTTGTGAGGATTATTTACATATTGACTGAGCTGTTGAATAGCATATGAAATATCTGGCCTTGTCAAGTTGAGATAGAGTAGCTTGCCTACAAGCCTTCTGTAAGAGTCTGGTTGAGAAAGAGGCACCCCCCGTGCTGGGAAAGATTGAGACCTGGGGGAAGATGAGTAAAAGCTGGTTTACAACCAGTCATACCAGCAGAGTGAAGCAAGTCAAGGACATACTTGCGCTGACAAAGGTATAGTCCAGTAGGAGATTTTGCAATTTCCATACCTAAGAAGAATTTTGCTACTCCAAGATCCTTAATGGTAAATGCAGCATGAAGAGAGGCTTTCACAGAAGAAATAAGAGCCAAGGAAGGACTGAGAAGCAATATATCATCCACATACACAAGGAGAGCTATAAGATCAGACCATGTACCTCGAATGAAAAGACAGTTGTCATTCTCTGACTGAGCAAAACCCAGCTGGAAAATAAGCTTGCAGAATTCTTGATTCCATTCTCTAGAGGCTTGCTTAAGCCCATAGAGACTCTTCTTAAGTCTGCACACTTTCCCAGCATGTGTAGTAGAAAAACCCTGAGGCAGCTGCATAAAAATCTCATCAGAGAGATACCCATGCAGAAAAGCATTATTGACATCCACTTGGTGCAAATGCCAACAGAATTGTGAAGCAAAAGCAAAAAAGAGTCTAACAGTAACTAGTTTAGCCACTGGAGAGAACACCTCATTGTAGTCAATGCCATATTCTTGGTTATAGCCCTTAGCTACCAATCTAGCTTTAAACCTCTCTACCTGGCCATCTGAGATGAGTTTGATCTTATAGACCCACTTGCAACCAATGGCATGCTTCCCAGGTGGAATATCAACAAGATCCCAGGTTTGATTAGCCTCAAGAGCATCTAGCTCCTTCTGCATGGCCTCAACCCACTCTGTGAACTGAGAAGCTTCTTTATAAGAAGTTGGCTCTTCAAGTGACTGAACATGAGTTAATAGAGCAGTATAAGCTGGGGAAAGAGAAGCAATAGAAGTATATGGAAACGTAGGGGGAGAAGAGGAGCCCTTGTGAGGTACTGTGCAAACATAATCTTGAAGGTAAGATGGTGGTTTCCTGAGCCTGCCCCCTTTCCTGAGGGGAGGTGAAGGAGAGGAGGGTATAGGAAAAATATCTGGAACTGGTGATGAAGTAGTAGAAACATTTACATCTATGCTTGTGGAAGGAGATGAAACACATGGAGTAGGAGGGGAGATATCTGAGATTGGTGAAGAGACATGTGGAACATCTGAGGAAGGTAGGTAATTAGGTAGAGTGGAGCTAGGAGAAGGAGGAGAATCATGAGGAAGGTCTGGAGAAGAAGAAGAGACAATAGATTGAAAAGGCAGAACAGGAGTTGTATCATTCTGAAGAGGAAACAGAGAAGGGAAAAATTTGACATCCCTGCCAACAACAAATAGCTTAGCTTGAATATCATATAGGAGATAGCCCTTTTGATGAGGGGCAATGCCTAGAAAAATACACTCTGAGCTGCGCTTATCAAATTTATATTTGGTAGGTAAAGTATTGGCCTTATAGGCAAGACATCCAAAAGGATAGAGTTGATCCAAAGAGGGCTCTTTACCAAACAGCAGATGATAGGGTGACTTCCAACCTAAAACAGCAGAAGGTAATCTGTTAATTAACCAAGTAGCATGGAGAATATAATAGCTCCAGAAACAAGAGGGTACCCTACTTTGAAACATCACTGCCCGAGCAACTTGAAGCAGGTGTTTATGCTTTCTTTCTACAACACCATTTTGCTGTGGGGGTGTAAGGGCAAGACCTTTGATGTGTTATTCCTTGTTCTGAAAGTAAAGTAGCCATCTGTGTATTTACAAATTCTCCACCATTGTCAGTTCTAATGACTTGGATATTTGTTTTAAATCTGTTTTTAACCATAAGAATAAAGCTTCTAACAACCAGCCACACCTGAGATTTAGCTTGTAGCAGAAAGGTCCATGTAGTTCTAGAGTTATCTTCCACTATAGTTAAGAAATATGGTGTATTGGAGACTAAAACATCCTTGTATGGGCCCCACACATCCATGTGGAGGAGAGCAAAAAGGCAATTGCTACGCCTGTGTAAAATAGGGAAAGGATCCTTCTGCTGCTTGGCTTCAAAGCATATTTTACAACTCTGCAGATTATCATATTCTTCAGTCCTGAATCTCTTCTTAGACCAGGTGAGATGATGCATAGTACCAATGGAAGGATGTCCCAATCTGCAATGTAGATCTTCTAAAGTAGAACAATGTTGAGCATTGTTTGCTGTCTCACTGAGCTGTGATTGTGGTGGAAAAATGTACAGTGATCCTTTCATCCTACAGATCCCAAGAACATCATCTTTATCTTTTCCATGTATAAGACAGTGAGAAGCAAGAAATTGAACTGTTCCTCCCATGTCTCTAGTTAACTGTCCCACAGACAATAGGTTGTGTGTGAAAATGGGAGCAAACAATACATTTTGCAGGCTTATTTGATCATTCAACTTTGCTGTACCAGTGAGAAAAACCCAAACTGTACTACCATCAGGTAAAAAAATTTGAATAGGGTGTTTCAACCTCCTCAATCCTGTCAACATACCTATATCACAGCACATATGGCTGCTTGCACCAGAATCAATAATCCATTCATCTTTCTTAATTCTTGCAGACACACCAAAAGCATAATAGCCTATGAATTCTTTTGAGCCTTGTTTCAAATCAGTTTCAGCCAAATTGGCAGTGCTTATACCAACTTCATTCCCTACATTTTGCTTGAAATAAGCTGCCATATGCTTGGCAATTTCAGACTGAATTACCTTACTCACATCTGTATCCTTGTCATATTCCACTTTCTGTCCCAGCCTTGGTGATCCTTGGTCCATTGGAATGTCCATATTTTGATCTTGAGCATAGTGTGCCCTGCCATGACCTCCTCTTTCTGCCTTGAACTTCTTGTACCATTCTGGTACTCCAGTTAATTCGAAGCAATTAGACTTTAAATACCCAATTCCCCCACAATGATCACACCTCAATTTGGCCTTTTCTTCTCTTGTGAGCCTTTTCTTGTAGATTTCTCCCTTAAAACCAGAAGATCTTGGTTGAACATACATGGCACTCTGATCTGTGGTGTCTGCAAAGTGAGTTGAAACACTCATTTGCTCCTCCACCTGTAAGACCATGGCATATGCCTGGCTTACAGATGGCAAAGGATCAAGGATAAGTATCTGTTGCCGAATGGCTTCAAAACTGTCATTTAACCCCATAAGGAAACCCATCATGTGTTCTTCTTCTAGGTCTTTATTGCTATCAGCTAAGGCCTCACAAGTGCAGGCTCTAGATGTCTTTAGTAGAGATAATTCATCCCACAGATTATTCAAGTTGTTAAAATACATCATGACTGATTGTGAGTGTTGTGAATAGGTGGCTATATCTCTCCTTAGTTTGTATACTCTAGGACCATTTTTTTTTCCAAATCGTCTATTCAACTCTTCCCAAAGATCTCTAGATGTGTCTAAGCTTTGAAAACCCCTAGCCATTTCCTTGATCATTGAGTTAGTAATCCAATTGTAGATGAGATAATCAACTCTCAGCCATTGCATGTAGTCTAATGACCCTATATGAGGTTTTCTTAGGGTTCCATCAACAAAACTCCATTTATTTCTGGAAATAAGACCCCTCTTAACTGATCGAACCCAATTATGAAAGTTGGTTCCATCAAACAGATCAGCAGTTAAATTCATTCCAGGGTGCTCATTTGGATTCAGATATAACACATCATTGGCAAGTGCTCGATTTGTACTAACCTCGTTGTGAGCATGACCAATTTGAACCACTTCCTGCCCACCATGAACTCTAGTGCTATGTTGTGGCGAAAAATTTGCATCATTTTGCGAATGCTCACGATTATCATCTTTAGTTCCACTGGATCCAGCTTGTGCAGTTGGATTTCCATGGCCAGCAAAACCTAGCTCCTCATCCCTTGCATTCCTCCATGAAAACGTTTGGTTTTTCTTCGTCATTTCGTCAATTTCCCCAATCAATTATAGCAGATGATCACTTGAATCAAATATTATCTAGAAACAGAAAAAAAAAACGAACCAAGCTCTAGATACCATGTAAAAGCATCATTTGATTGTGATTCATAGCAAAAGTAGCAGGAAAAGTATGTTCTATTATTTCATGTAAAAGTCAATCTCACAAAATGCAGAATTCTATTATTTTGTAAAAGCATCATTTGATTGTGATTCATAGCAGAAGTAGCGGGAAAAGTATGTTCTATTATTTCATGTAAAAGACAATCTCACAAAATGCAGAATTCTATTATGTATACAAGATAATAGCTTGCTTAAGACGCTAAGTAAATCTACGGTAATAGTAGGTCTCCATTGATCCAACCGTGTGCATGCTTCTATCTGTGGTCCCAGTTCCTTCAGCTCCAATCTTCTGCCACGTGTACATGCGGTTAAGACTTCACCATTGCTCACAAGAATCCACGCTGTAGCTGATCATGCTGCTGTTGGTGCTACACACAAATAGCTGGAGCTTAATAAACATTTTAGCTGGTATATATGCATGCATGCATGGGATGCATATATGAGCTTCATTCTTAACACGTAGCTAGGCTACGGACTTGGGCGATAAGTTTGGAGACAGAATTAACCGTCGCTAGGACAATGATGAGCTATAGATTTAGACTACGGGTTGCACCGTCGCGAGCTAGCGGTGGGGGGCGATCCGTCGCTAGTCCGAAATTTTAAATTGTTATTTATTTATATATAAATTGATTTTTATATTTATTTTATATTGCAATTATTTGTAAAACATGATAAATAATATTACTATAGTGCACTAAATAAAATAATTTCAAATACAAAATATCAAGTATCAATGTATAAATATTTCAAATACATAAATATCTTAAACACATAAATATCTCTAATCTGCATGGAGTAATCAAGTTTTAGCTTCAGTGAGTGAGTGCCTACAAATTCATCCACTCATGAAATTTGAAGGGGGGAGAAAATCATTGGATATGAAGTGTATAAAGTATATATATACTGCTAAATATTAAGTGAATTAATAAATAAGAGAGAGATAATTCCACGATGAGAGATAAAGAGAGAGGATTGGACAGGACTGAGAGCTTGGATATTTGGCAGCTCATTGCATTTCGACTTTTTGCCATTTTTTGTCTTTATTGAAGAACTCTTTTGGTTCCTATTAGTAGATTTTGATATTTTTTTACCAATAGAAATTTCTACTTGTTGTGTACTATATACATAAGTAATCTCGTCTATCTATAATAACATCTAAATTATATTGGAAAAGTAAACCACGCTAAATAATTTTTATGCAATACACTCGAGCTAAAAACTACATGTAGAATTCGAGCAATTTTCCAACACAAGTTCACTCATTCAAGGGCTACCACCAGATCGAGTTGATACGCATGCTTAATAAACAAGAGATTGAATAACTGAACTTAAATCAGACGAATTTAAGCAAGGTAAATTTGATTAAGTTTGAAATTACATACATGGCCCATACCAAACGAAGAAAGCTAACTGGTTCAGAGGTTCTATATATCCCCTACACGCCATGAAAATTTCCACCAAACAAAAAATGAAGCAACTTAATCCAATTCCAGATTTACAACATATCAGGGGAAAAACTACAGAAAATAAATCAATATAAAATCAAATAAGCACAAAGAATGGGAAACAAACCTGGAGAGGGAGGGATGAACACCGCTGCCGCCGCTGCTCCCGCCGAGCACCACTGCAGACCCCGACCCCGTCTGAGAGAGAGAGAGCTCGCAGAAAAAAAAAGATTGATATATTAAAGCTAGGGTTCGCTATATCAGAATTGGGGATTTTATTTAATTTATTACCTCGCGATGGGGTACCCCGTCGCTAGCTGCAATGGATAACATTCCCGTCGCTAGCCCCGTCACCGTCGGTGATCCGAAAGCCCCCCATAGTCGGTTTCCGTCGCTAAATCGAGTTTTTTTTGTTATGTAAGTTGTGATATCCAACAAACAAGCTGCATGCACAAGCATGCAGCATATACCACCATGCATCATAAGAGAAAAGGACGTCTACATGTTATGATCACTTCATCCTCCCGCAAGGTGCACCGTATGAAGGTCAGAGATGTGCATCTTAGGGAGAAGAAAATGAAAATGAGGGGCTGACAGTGATTTGGTGAAAAGATCAGCCAACTACAAATGAGAAGAGATGTACTGGGGAAGAAAGAACCCTTTTGAAAAAACTCATGAGCGAAGTGACAATCCAAGTCAAGGTGTTTAGTCCGCTCGTGAAACATATGATTTTTGGTTATATGCACCGTCGCTTGATTGTCATAATATATAGACAAAGAGAGAAACCGGGTGTTAGTGCCACCATTATGCACTAAAGTATGTTTTGGCGAGATATGTTCAACAATATGTACTTGGGTATGTGCCTGAAGACAAAAGTTCCGATGTGCAAGTTTTGAAGAATAGTTGATGAACTGTTCGCTCTGATGTTCCAGATATACCCATGAACAGTTTAATTATGATAGTTTTCATGTTTATAAGATCTTGCGCCGATCCAGTTTGGGAGGTCAAGATATGATTGTTTGACTGCCTTGTGGTATAGATACCGTGCTGAAATTAACCATCTACTCAAGGAAATTATCTATATACGTTTGGAAGATCACAAACCATTATTCACTACCGGTGATGGAAGATCAACGGTAACTTTGAAGTGAAGATTATAAGAAGACCGATTCATTGCTGCAATCGGTGGATGACTGAATTAGATTCTCTTAGAATATTATTTGAGAGTCATTTCATTTGTGATCTATGTAATAGCTAGAAGTTGTTCCCTAAATTGTTCAACGTGATAGTCTAACTTTTGAGTGTTTTGAGTGAAACACGTGAGGGGTTTTTATTAATCTATTTTGTACGCAATCTCGGGAGAGATTGTAAGTTGAAGTCGTGGGTAGCTAGAGGGAGTCTAGTGTCACGGTTGTGAGGAGATCTCACAGCTTTCGTTCAGTGAAAGAGCTCGTGAAGAAGAACATGTGACATAAGGAGGGAGTCATGTATGTGTAAGATCCTAAATACACTTTATGAAGGAGTAGTGAATGAATCTTCAAGTTTGGGCAAAGTCCCCCCAGAGTAGGTTAATTAACCAAACTGGGTTACCAATCTCGTGCGTTCTTTACTGCTTTTTATTTACTGTTCTTACGTTTGTTCTCAACATATCGTAGAACACTTGTTAGCAGTACACATAAAACACACCTAGCCACGGATTGAGTTATTTCAATTGGCACCAGAGTGGGTCACCAGTTATACAAGTGTGATCTTGGATTATTAATCCGTGTTTTTGTGTTTGTTTTACCGAGATGGACACGATGAAAGAAGAAGCATTGACAGTGTGACCCCCGCTCTTTAATGGCAATAATTATGCATACTAGAAAGCTAGAATGACTGCGTTCATTCATTCGATTGATGAACGTGCCTGGAAGATGGTGACTGAAGGCTGGAAGCCTCCCACAAAGAAAGATGAAAAGGGAAAAACTATTTTGAAGCCTGAAGAAGAGTGGGACAATGATGACTACCAGGTTATGAGGCTGAATGCTAAAGCCATGAATGCAATTTTTTCAGCTGTTGACATGAATATTTTCAAACTTATCTCCACTTATTACAAACTTGAGGATGTGTGGGACATATTGCAGACCACTTATGAAGAAACAAGCAGTGTTCGTGCCTCCTGGATGCAATTACTCACCACTAGATTCGAGAATCTCAGGTTGGATGAGGTTGAAAAACTTGCTGATTTCAATGCCAAAATTTGTGACATTGCAAATGAAAGCTTTGCTCTTGGAGATGCCATTTCTGAAGAAAAACTTGTTCGAAAAGTTCTTCACTCTTTGCCCAAAAGATTCACCTACAAAGTCACGGCTATTGAGGAAGCCAAAGACGTAAACAAGATGAAGCTGCAAGAATTGATGGGGTCCTTGCGAACCTTTGAAATGGGCCTAATAGATAAAGAAATTGTGCAAAAGAAAAGCATTTCTTTTTAGTCGGGTTCCAGTACGGATGTTCCCAGCAATGTTCCTGACAAAGCTGACCTTGCAGAATCAATTGTTATGCTTTCAAAGAACTTTTCCAGGTTTACAAGATGATTTGAGAAATCATCTCAAAATAATTCTGCTAAGAACAGGTTCTCTAAACCTCGAAAAATGAAGGATGATGATTCCAATGAAGAAAAACTTAAAGAAGTGAAATGTAGAGAATGCGTGGCTTTGGTCATTACCAAGCTGAGTGTGCTAACACTCTTAAAAGAAAAGAACAAGTCTTACTGTTCTACCTTAAGTGAAAGCGATGATCCTGATGAAAGTGGAATTGATGAAGAATGTGTAAGCAATCATATTGCTTTTATGACACATTCTGTCAAGGAGTTTGTACCTGCATCTGTTCCTGACAACGAGGATGAGAAAATATCAGAATGCAGTGACGATGAAGAATTTACTGAAGAATCAGCTATGGAGGCGTATAAAAAGCTATATTCCAGTTGGATCATGGTGGTTGAAGTCAACAAGGATCTGCTTAAAGAGAACTCAGACCTCACCAAAGAAAGAGATGATCTCTCTTTCAGATTAAAGAAACTGAAAGATGAACTATCACAGTCCAGGAACAGTACTCAAGCACAGAATGGCGAACTCCAACACCTGAAGAAGCTTGTTAAAATGATGAACTCTGGATCATCTCAACTGGATGAAATTCTCTCCAAAGAAAAAAGCCCTCAGGATCATACTGGGCTTGGATATAATGACGGTCAGACCTATGACAGATTCTGTCAAGGAGAGACATCTGGAACAAAAGAGTCAACAATTCCAGAATCAAAGGTTGAGTCGAAGAACAAGCAGCACCAAAAGAAGTCTTCTCCAGAGACACGAATTGTGTGTCATTACTATGAAAAACCAGATCACACTCGACCACATTGCAGAAATTACATCAATGACCTCAGAAGAATGAAAGGAAGAGGTCTGTCTCAATCTGATCAGTTTTCCAAGAGAAATAACAGTAAGAACAGGTCAAGGAACAACCATAGAAACTATGTTGTCCATACTGCTCTCAACATTCATGCAAAGAGCAATTGGTATTTTGATCGTAAATGTTCGCGTCACATGACCGGAGATGTAAGCATGCTGAACAACATTCAAAAAGATTGTTCATATCAATCTGTTACCTTTGGAGATGGTGTCAAAGGAAGGGTGCTTGGGCGTGGTTAATTAAACATTCACGGATTGCCCAACTTAGAAGATATGCTGCTTGTGGAAGGACTAAAAGTTAATTTAATTAGCATTAGTCAGCTGTGCGACCAAGGTCTCTTTGTGCATTTTACAAAAGATAAGTGTTTGGTCAATGATAAAGAAAGTATTCTCCTAATGGACGGGAACAGATCGCGTGACAATTGTTACCTTCTCAACATGAAGGAAGCCTGCTTCAGATCTTAGGTTTGTGAAGTAAATCTATGGCATGAAAATCTTGGCCATATCAATTATCAAAATCTCCAGAAACTTATAAAAACCGAAGCTATGGATGGTGTTCCAAGTTTGAATGTTGATCGAGGAAAGGTGTGCGGTCCATGCCAAGTTCGAAATCAGATCCATACCTCCCATAAGTCTACAAAGAAGATCACCACTTCAAATGCCTTGGAACTTTTGCACATGGACTTGATGGGGCCTGTTCAAACCGAAAGTATTGAATGGAAGAAATTCATCTTTGTTTGTGTAGATGCCTACGCCAGATTTACATGGGTTGAGTTCCTAGGAGACAAGGTAGAGACTTTTGAGACGTTCAAAAAACTGTGTCTCAAGCTTGAAGTGGAGAAAGGAACTAACGTGGTGAGAATAAGAAATGACCATGGTCGTGAATTTTGAGAATGCATTCTTCAAATTATTCTGTGAAGAAAAAGGCATTGGTCAAGAGTTTTCTGCTCCGAAAACACCACAACAAAATGGTGTTGTTAAGAGAAAAAATCGAACTCTTCAAGAAATGAGTCGAGTCATGATGAAGGCCAAGTCTGTTCCTGACAATCTCTGGGCTGAGGCGGTGAACACGGCTTGTCATGTTATTAATCGGGTGTACTTTAGACCCAAGACAAGAATTACTCCCTATGAGTTGTGGAAAGGGAAGAAATCGAACGTAAAGTATTTTCACATCTTTGAAAGTATTTGTTACATGTTGAGAGATCGAGAGTATCTTGACAAGTTTGATGCCAAAGGAGATGCATGTATTTTTCTTGGATATTCAAGAAATAGTCGTGCCTACTGTGTTTTCAACAAAAGAACCAAAACTGTCATGGAATCAATTAATATCGTTGTTAATGGTCTGGAAGAACCTGCTGCCCAGATTGATGATGAAAGCCTTGATGTTACTATCCATGTTCCTGCATCTGTGCCAGACGTTTATGAAAATAGTGACCTGACTCAACCAAGGCCTAAGAAACCAGATGCCTACAAACCATTAAAAAGAGTCCAGAAGAATCATTCTGTATCGGACATCATTGGTGAAATGAGTGAAGGGTTCCGAATAAGAGGACTTCATAAGAACTATCGTGAATTGATTGCCAATGTGTGCTATACATCCACCGTTGAGCCCAAGAATGTTAAAGAGGCTTTGAAGCATGATCGATGGATTTAAGCCATGCAAGAAGAACTCTTGCAATTTGAAAGAAATGAAGTGTGGGATCTTGTTCCACGACCTAAAGATACCAATGTGATAGGCACAAAGTAGATCTTCAAAAACTAGACCGATGAGGATGGAAACCTAACCAGTAACAAGGCAAGATTGGTTGCCCAAGGATATTCTCAAGTTGAGGAAATTGATTTCGACGAAAACTTTACTCCCGTTACTCATTTTGAATCAGTCCGATTACTTCTTGCCATGGCTGCATGGATGAAGTTCAAGTTGTACCAAATAGACGTGAAAAGTGCCTTCTTGAATGAGTACTTATCTGGAGATATTTTTGTTAGCTAACCCAAATGTTTTGAAGACCCTTACCATCCTGAGTTCATGTACAAACTGAAAAAGGCTCTATACGGTCTCAAACAAGCTCCACGAGCTTGGTATGAATGTTTAACTAAGTTTCTTCTGGAGAAAGGCTATGTTCGTGGTGGAGCTGATAGAACAATCTTTGTTAAAAGAGAAAAATCTGATGCAATCATCGTTCAGATCTATGTAGATGATATTGTCTTTGGATCAGTTTCAAACAGAATGGTGGATGAGTTTATCAAATACATGACATCAGAATTCGAAATGAGTTTAGTAGGTGAGCTAACCTACTTCATGGGGCTTCAAGTGAAGCAAAAAGATGATGAAATCTTTGTATCTCAAATGAAGTATGCAAGAAACTTGATCAACAAATTTGGAATGGAGAGTTGCAGTTCTAAGAGAACACCTATGGGAACACATTTGAAAATGTCGAAAGATGAAGCTGGTGCGTCTATTGAGCAAACTCTGTACCGGAGTATGATAGGGAGCTTTCTCTACCTCACTGCAAGTCGGCCAAATATCTGCTATAGTGTTGGAGTATGCGTACTATACCAATCTGATCCCAAAGAAAGCCATCTAAAGGCTATCAAGAAAATAATCAAGTACATCAAAGGTACTGCTGAGTTAGGACTATGATTTTCCTATGATACAAACCCTAGTTTGGGAGGGTATTGCGATGCTGATTGGGCTGTATGTACTGAAGATCGTAAGAGTACTTCAGGAGGATGTTTCTTTCTTGGAAATAACATGGTTTCATGGCTAAGCAAGAAACAGAATTCAATATCTCTTTCTATTGCAGAAGCAGAATATATTGCTGCTGGGAGTTGTTGCACTCAACTCTTATGAATGAAGCAGATACTGCTTGACTATGGTGTTCCATAGTCTGTGCTTACCATATTCTGCGACAATATGAGTGCCATAAATATTTCGAAGAATCCAGTTTAGCACTTTCGGACTAAGCACGTAGATATTCGTCATCACTTCATTAGAGAACTCGTTGAAGATGGATCTCTTATGATTAAGTATGTTAGACAAGATTCCCAACTTGTGGATATTTTCACTAAGGCACTTGATAGTAGAAGGTTTGAAACACTTAGATCCTCCTTGGGTCTTTGTGTCTCTAAACTTCTCCTCTGAGAGAAGTATCTCTGTACAATCTTGATCAGTGATGTATGTACAGAGAATGTGAAATGACCAAGTGTTTTATGGTCTATTCAAATGTGTGCCTTCAAGTGTGCCTGACAGATGCAAGCATTATTTATCTATTTTTCATCAAAATCTCTACAAACTGGTGGTTGGTCACTCTCTTGTGTCTGAGCGTCGGTTGGTTGCATTTGATGTTGAAGGAACTGGTGTAGTCCAGTTATTACATGATTTACATCTTGATAAGTCTGTCTATAATGCCCCTCTGTTTGTTGTTGTTGTTGTGTATGAGTTTTATGCCAACTTGTCTAAATCTATTAGGGATGTTTCATCTGATCACGCATTCTCTGTTTTTGTGCGTCGACACTAGATAAGTTTTTCTCCTGCTATCATTAACTCTTATTTGGGGCATGCTCATTCTGTTGCTCCTGACTCTGTGCCCAATCTTGATGAGATTGCTATTAAATTGACTGGAGGAAGCCTTCTGATGTGGCCGAAAGAGAGGTCACTATTGGTATTTGGCTTAAGTGTGAAGTACTCTATTCTTCATAAAATTGCGGTCAAGAATTGGCTTCTCAGTAAGCACAGATCCTCCTTGGGTAAGACTTTGGCCGTGTTGTTGTTTAAGGTTACGACACAGGAGGTGTTCAACCTGGGGCAGCTCATCTTTGATCATGTGTATGCCCATGCTGAGTCTACTCGAAGCCAGCAGCTCTTGGGGTATTCCAGAATGATCTTCTCCATCATAATGGCTCAGCACGATGTTGTGACTACTGACGATGTGTACGATCCTGAAGAGCCCCCATTGGTGATCAGTCACAAGATCTTCTCCGTCCAACATGCTTGTGACATTCATTCTGGTGATGTTGCCCAAGATCCTGCCATTGAGCCTCCATCTGTTCCACGCAGATTTGCTCCTCAACCTTCTGTTAATGCTGTTTTCTTTGACAGGCATATTCAATCTCTGTAACGACCCATTTTTCAAAATTATTATTTATAAATATAGTATTTTTAGTCTTGTCATTATAATAATATCAGCTATATAATTTATATTTTTAGTCGCGTCGCCAGCAGAGAAAAATTTAAATTTTAATATTTAATGACTGATAATTAAATAAAATATTGAATAAAATATTAAATCCATAAATCCTTATGGGATTAAATCAATTAATAACCAATAATTATTCTAAAATTTAGAAGCTGAATAATAATAATAATAATAATAATAATAATAATAATAATAATAATAATAATAATAATAATAATAATAATAATAATAATAATATAGTAATTCCTCCTCAATTCCACGATCAAAATTCAACTGCAGAAATGCAGTTTATTTCCTTCCTGTCAAAAACTCTCATAAAAAACTAATTAAACTCATTTGAGCCACCAAGATCTTCAAAGAAACCACCTTCAACGATGAAGCATCTCTTTGTTCACACCAAACCTTACAATTCAAAGCCACATTTCTATATTTGAATCAAGATGAAGAGTCCATCAATTCGTTCAAGAAGTACATCAAAATAAGAGTTTAAATTCAAGTTTCAGACAAAATTCAGAGGCAAGTATTCACTCAAGAAAATCCCCATACAATTTCTTGAAATCGTTCTCCTTAAAGATTAATTCATGTTCATCTTGTTCTACAACAGAATATTCAGAATTCGATTATCTCGACCAGAAAAGAAAAGAAACTCCTATCACTTTGTAACTGGTAATCCTTCAAACTTCCATGGCAAACCTGTATTCGAATTTGTATTTTTTTTAATGGTTAATCGTTATATGTATTATTGGTAATGTCAAAATTTTAGGAAATTAGACATATATAAAAATTGCATTACCTGTAGTATCTCTTTTTTACTTCGTAAAATTAACCCAGAAGCAATCCTTCAAATTCATTGAATCGAATCTGATGTTAAGCCTTCAAATTAGTGTTGTGCTTCCTTGATTCAAAACCTTGAAGTTGAAGGCCATCTTCAATTCAATTGTAATTAGAACTCTAGACGTATTTTCTCACATTCCTGCTAGTAATTAGGTTATTTAATGGGATATTTGATATTGGAGAATAGGAATTGGAAAAAAAGCAATAGAGATAAAAGTAAAAGAAAAAGAAAATAAAGAAGGAGATGTAGAAGAGTAGCAGAAGTACAGAAGATGAAGCAGAGGAGATTAAGAGAGAGAGAGAGAGAGAGAGAGAGAGAGAGAGAGAGAGAGAGAGAGAGAGAGAGAGAGAGAGAGAGAGACGGTCTGTTAGGAATTTAAGGAAAAGAATATTGATATAAGAATTCAATTCTTGACATATGATATTTGCTTTTGATAAATACGTTGACCAATTCTTAAGCTATTAAAAGTCTATCCCTAAAGTCTTCAAATAATATTTAAATAATAAAGCTTTTGTCTTCCCTTAATTATTTATGAATATTATTTGAAATCCTATATATGAGACATCGCCATAACTCTAATTCTGCTTAATATATATTCATGGATTTATATATAAGTTTGTGATTAAAAAAGAAAACACTTAAATCTTTTAATAAAATTAATCATTTTATATCTTAATAACTTTAATTATTTAATATAAATAATTATATTCTCTGCTAGGTGAAGGCGAGTTAGTTCCTACAAGTCTTTAACATTTTGCATTGGAAAGTCGAGTAAAAGGTCTTCAAAGTAAAGGTGGGGAATTTTATACGCACGTGATTATTTATTATCCATTATATATTGATCTTGTGATTTATTGTTCGACTGAGTGTTTATGTGAAAGTTAAAGTTAAAGTATGCCAGGGACCGTTCATAGGTCCGGGACCGTAAAAGTTGTCCTTGGGTCGCCCACCGTGCATGTGTATATGCATATACTTGTTCAGAGACCGTTAACAGGTCTGAGGCCGTGATAAGTTGTCTTTGGGCTGACTCCCCACTGTTCAAACAATCATTATTATGTGACATGACATGAATGTCTGAATATCAGTTACTCGTTTAATATGTTTTGGATAATGCGTATTCTCCACTGAGTGTATTCATTATACTCATCCCTATAATACAACATTTCAGGTTGAGGAGTTTGGTGATGGCAAGGAGGAGATGGATGTGTTATGAGTTTTTATTTAAATTTCTAAGTTATGAAACTCGTTTGACTACTAAACTTTAGTTGATATTTCTGTTGGATTGATTCTAATTTAAAATATGCTTAGATGTTTAAACTTATTAAAAACGCTTCCGCACTATGTTATATGAATTATATATTATGTAAGTTTCTTAAATAGAAGTTTATTAATGTATTATTATGATTTTCTAGTATTAGTTTTATTCCATATTTGAGAAAATGTTTTAAATTCTCTTTCATGCATTATTTTATATGTCAGTTTTTATAAAATAAATATCATTCTAGGTTTAGAAAATTAGGGTGTTACAATCTCTGAAGCGAGAGGTGAACTTTTTGGATAAAGCCATCAGGACCATCTGAACTCAAAAACAAGAGTTGGAGTTTCTTTTGATGGATCTACGAGCACAAACCTTCAGCTTTGCCTCTCCACTTGAGATGCCAGGATCTTCTGCTGCAGGAGTCTCTTCTGTTGTTGGTTGTACTGCTGCTGTTAATGATGCTGACCAGCCCTCCACCGCCACTGTCCCTGGATTTGTTTCAGCCGATGTTGATGTCTCCCTGTTCTAACTCTTTGCCTTTTATGGCAGATATTAAGGGGGAGAGAATCTGAAGAAGGGCTACATGGATGTTGATAGTGAAGGAAGAGCTCGTGTGCTCTTTATAAAAACCTTAGAGGTTTTTTTAACAAACAATTTATATTCTATCGGAGATGCTTGTTTGCCCCATTTTATTTTTGTTGGTCTGTATAATATTTTGATCAACCTTACAATGCAGCTGTGTCTACAAAAATAATGCTCGTGGATGTTGGTAAAAACTCCCTAGATCAGCCTCAGGGGGAGTTCGTGAAACTGTGCATGACAGTTTCTTTATAAATATCATTTTTTTATATTTTTTTTATCTGCGGAGTTTATTCATGTGATATGCAGATTACTAGTTATTGTCTTCCATAAATGCCAAAAGAGAAGATTGTTAGTGCCACCATTATGCACTAAAGTATGTTTTGGCGAGATATGTTCGACAATATGTACTTGGGTATGTGCATGAAGACAAAAGTTTCGCTATGCAAGTTTTGAAGAACAGTTAGTGAACGGTTCATTCTGATGTTCCAGACATGCTCAGGAACAGTTTAATTATGGCAGTTTCCATGCTTATAAGATCTTGCGCCGATCCAGTTTGGGAGGTCAAGATATGATCGTTTGACTGCCTTATGGTGTAGATGTTGTGCTTAAAATAACCATCTACTCAAGAAAAGTATCTATACATGTTTGGAAGATCACAAACCATTATTCATTTACCAAAATACCGGTGATAAAAGATCAACGGTAACTTTAAAGTGAAGATTATAAGAAGACCGATTCATTGATACAATCGGTGGACGACTGAATTAGATTCTCTTAGAATATTATTTGAGAGTCATTTTTTTATATATGTAACAGCTAGAAGTTGTTCCCTAAACTGTTCAACGTGATAGTCTAGCTTTTGAGTGTTTTGAGTGAAACACGTGAGGGTTTTTATTAATTCATTTTGTACGCAATCTCGGGAGAGATTGTAAGATAAAGTCGTGGGTAGCTAGAGGGAGTCTAGTGTCACGGTTGTGAGGAGATCTCACAGCTTTCGTTTAGTGAAAGAGTTCGTGAAGAAGAACGGGCGACATAAGGAGGGAGTCATGTATGTGTAAGATCCTAAATACACTTCATGAAGGAATAGTGAACGAATCTTCAAGTTTGGGTGAAGTTCTCCCAGAGTAGTAGGTTGATTAACCAAACTAGGTTACCAATCTCGTATGTTCTTTACTATTTTTTATTTATTGTTCTTACATTTGTTCCCAACATATCGTAGAACACTTGTTAGTAGTACACTTAAAGCATACCTAGTATGGATTAAGTTATTTCACCGGGGTAAAGAGAAAATCAAATAAAAGATAGAAAAACCACAAAAGCTCATGAACGTTAGAGCTATAGCTTTGGTACTCAGTCTTTAAAGTTGACATAGAGACCATTTGTTGTTTCTATTAGGCAAAACAATCAAGTGATCAATTTCTGATGAGAAGTCAAAACATTCTAGATGATATGTCAAAACACTCAAGGTCAAACTGAGCTCAAGTCCGTATTAGACCTAAACCAAAGATAATGAAGACTCAAGATGAAGTGAACGTCAAAGGACAAATTGATGTAAAGTCTCCATCAAGCTGATGAAACTAAGCTCGGGCTAGTTCTTAAAGGGACATCAAATAACTTCAGTTTGAAATGCAAACTGAAAAAGAAGTCAACAACATGCGAACTGAAGACCAAACTGAAGAAGAAGTCAAAAGAGCATGCGAACTGAAGACCAAACTAAAGAAAAAGTCAACAGAGCATGCGAACTAAAGACCAAACTGAAAAAGAAGTCAAAAGAGCATGCGAACTGATGACAAAACCAGAGAAGCTATCAAAGGTATTTTCAAACTGAAGGCCGAGCAACCAAACTGAAGGGTGAACTAAGCAAACGTAAGGCCGAACCAGCAAACTGAATGAAAAGCTATGTGAAAAGTCAACCTGACAAAATGGCTCTAAAATTAGAATGGTCTTCCACTTCAACTGAATTCAAGATTGTTGGATACAAGAGCAAAATAAGTTAATGCACTCCAAAAGGTCAACTATGATGTCAATTGGCAAACGATTCCAAATTCAGAATGGTCCTCTGTGTTAACAAATTCTGCTTAACTTTAATTAAGGTCTAGAAATAACCAGCGGTCATATTACACTCCTCTATAAGATGAGTGAAATGAGATTTGAAAAGGGAGACTTTTGCCAATATTCTGAGAGTTCTATCTTATTTCCATTCTCCAAAGAAAGAATACCTTCTCTGCAAACATTCAAAATACTGCAAACTGATCAAGCATCTCATCATTTTGATCGATAGCAAGAAGATCAAAGCTCTATGTCAGCTTGTTAAAGCATTATACTCATTTGCAAAAGTCAACTTGAGAAGATAAAAAATCAAAAAATCACAAGCATATACAGTCTGCAATTCAAGCCTAGCTGAAGCTCTTCTTAACAAAGATCCAAAAAAGTATAAACATCTGCTCAGTTTAAGGAACTCAATCAGTTGATAACATTAGTTTTAGATTAACCATCTTGAAGATCGAAAGAGATCTAAAACCTTGTAAAGACGATAATAGCACCTAACTCTCCAACTAAGTGTGAGTCGCTGCTAAAGGAACTGTCATCGCAATAGCTACCTATTGGAGATTGCAAGTGTGAGCCGTCAACCCAGCTGAGGTAACTTTGTAAAGAAACTCATTATTACCAGGTTCAGCTAAGTGTTATTCATTGTATAATTTGTAAAGTGAACTCAAGTTATATAGTGGATTTATCCCTTCCACGAAAGGAAGAGAGGGCGTAGAAGTTTTAAGGCTTCGAACCTCTATAAAATCGATTGTGTGTTGTATTGTTTTCATTCTCTTAATCCACTTACTTTTGAAATTTGCATACAAGTTTACACAACTTATGCCATTTTGAGTGAAACTGAAAATAGACAAACGAACGAAGTTAAACGAGTTAAGAGCCCCTCTAAGTTTTCCATATTTATTTTCAAGTTTTGAATTCAGTTTATTCACCCCCCCTCTAAACTGAATACGACTCGTTCAGGACCAACAGTTTCTTGCAGTATCAAGAAACAAGAGAGTCACCCAAGAATATACAATAACTGGTGAGAGAACGTCTAGTGTCGGGATAAGAGCCCAATCTGCATCACAGTATGCTCAAATTTCAAAGAAAGAAGAGAAAGAAAAGAATAAACTGGAAAGAAGAGCACCATTTGAGATAACGCAAGACGTGCATAGCAGCTTCTCAATAGGACTGCTAAGGGGAAGAAACAAACTGGCTTAGTTGCTGGACAATATAAGAGATGTCTGGTCAGGTCAGATTAAGATAGATCAATCGACCAACAAGACGATGATATTGATCGGCATGAGACATGAGAGAAGTAGTGTCAGAAAAGAGATGCAGACCAACGGGAAAATGAGTAGAATCATATTTACAGCCGAGAACAGCTAGAAAAGAAAACCTCATCCCCTTAGTGAAAGACAATGATCATGAGTAAATTGAACAAAACCATAGACAATTAAGTGGCGATTAAGCTCTTGATTTCACTACCTAGAAGCTTGCTTCAAGCCATATAAGCTTTTAACAAGTGTGCATACCTAGTTGGGCTTGGCCTTGATATAGCCTTGTGAAATAGACATGTAGATTTCATCCATAAGATAGCCGTGCAAAAAGGCATTGTTAATGTCAATCTACTCAATAAGCCATGACTGATGTGTAGCAACTGCAAGGAAGGAGCGAGTTGTTACCAACTTGGCTATAGGGGAAAAAACCTCATTATAATCAACAACATATTCTTGTTTGTAGCCTTTAGCCTCAAGCTTAGGTTTAAAGCGCTCAACAGTCCCATCAGCTTTGAGCTTAACCTTATAAACCCATTTGCAACTTGTGGTGTGTTTCCCAGGAAGAAGAGATGTAAGTTCTGAAGTGTTATTGTCTTCAAGAGCAGTAAGCTCTGCCTGCATAGCATTAGTCCATTTAATGAACTTACTAGCCTCTAAGTAAGCAATGGGCTCTTGCAGGCTTTGAACATTGGAGAGAAATACATAAAAGGAAGGAGAAGGAAAAATAGTAGAAGCAGAACAAACATAATCCTTAAAGTAAGCTAGAGGATGAATGGTTCTATGACTTCTATGCAAAGGATCGAAGAGAAGTTGTTGGAATAGAGTTATCAGATTAGCCGGTATAAAAACCGGACCGGTCCGATTCGGAATTACTGAATTTTCTTTGTTCCGCATGTGTTTATATTTCTTATTTCTATATAGCATACGACATCGTACCCGTCAGAGCGAAACCGACGTGGCAAAATTAGGTCTTTTTTATATTACTTGTTATTAGGGCTATTGCTAGCACCTCCTCACTTTCTTGTTTATTGCACATTGAACCCCCATATATTTCTCCAACCCTCTTGTTCATTCAATTTTAAAAAATAAAATTAAGTTTTTCAGCTTTGAACCTATTTGATTGAAATGCGAAATTTTATTTTGCTAGTATTTGGTATTTGGACCTTTTCAACAAAAACACTTAATTACTTTTACTCATATGGAGGTTGATTGTATACGTATTACCGGCCACCTTATTTTCCAAATGAAAATTCACTAACAAAGTGAAACAAAAAAAAATTAAATAAATTAACTCGAATATCCATCTACTTTCAAATTTATCTGGATGACTTATATTTTGTTCATTATTTTTTAATAAAAATGGAAAATCAACATAAAAGAACTTTAACAACTTAAATATGAATGAACACTTAACTATAATTAATGTACAATAAGCATAATCCAATACTGTATGTTAAATTATAATGGAAGTAATATCGTCATATGTACATAACTATTGCCTATTGGTATTGTCTTTGAAATGAGTAGTCCCTGATAATCCTCCCAATAAAAAAAGGGGCACCTAATAAAATGTGACAATATATGTTATCTAGTAGTCTACTTTGTAACTTTAAATTGGTTGTACTCATCCTATGTCGAACAACTAGTACCTTGGCAAATATTTTTTTTATGTTGGTGTAAATAATTATTTTCACAAAATCATAAGCAAGTTATCGATATTAATGGAATATTTTTTTATTTAGAAGGATTAGTTTATGATTTAATAATGTTTTAATGTATGATTATTGTCTTACTCGATGCCAGGTACTGAAGTCAAATACTCATTTGTTCAGTGACGTTAGTGTATAACTATTTAAATCGACATGCTATTTTTATTTAGTAGAATGCTTATTTTGTATTATTATGATGCATTATTGTATGATTAGTAGATTTTCTTTTTTCTGTTTCAAAGTTTTTCGATTTAGGAGTTTAAATAATGTTATTTTAGGTTTTAATACTTTACTAACTGGTTAGTTGATTTTTTTATACTATTTTTTAACGTTTTTTATTTGTTTAGTCTATCTGTAGGTCGTTTGATGTCAACATAAGTCATTATGTTATTTTTAAATATTAGGATGCTTATTTTGTTAGTTTATAATACTTTATTGTATGATTAATGTCATACTAGGTTATATGATATGATGCTTCTTTTGTTTTCCAAGATGCTTATAATTCAATAGTCTATTATTTTGTACTAATTATGTATGGAATATGCAAAATTATTGTTTTAATGTTGTCAAAATATAATAATTCATTAGCATTAAAAATGAATTATGAAATCAAAGTTTTTGTATTTATTTGTTCATATGAAATATTAATTATTATCATAATTAATAATGTATGAATAGTATAAATAATAATCAATTGATTGTGTTATAATCATTGTAAAAAATATTCATCAGTGCATGTCATAATATATCGTTATGCTATTTTTATGTTACTATATTTTCTTATAATATTTGTTAACGTTTTTTCTTTATTTACTTAGTTTAAGTCTATTTTTTTTTTGTAAGATTTTAGGGTGCTTATATTGTAATTTTATAATGCTTTAATTTATGATTAGTGGCTTACTAATTTATATGATAATGTTTCTTTTGTTATCGGAGATGCTTGTATTTTAAAAGTGTAATATTTAGTATTAACTGTGTATAGAATACGTGAAATTATTGTTTTGGTATGCTAAAATATAACAATTCATTAATACTAAAAATGTATTAGAAAATAAAAAAAATGTTGTATTTATTTATTAATAGAAATTATTAATTATTATAACAATTCATTAATGCTAATTAAATAAAAACTAAATGAAATATTATTACGATAAATTTAAAAATAAAAACATAAAAATAAAATTAAACACTACGGTATTCATTATGATAGTATAAATGAAAAATGAAATTAATATATATTCACTACTTACATAAATTATTGAATTAATAGATTATGCTAAACTAAGTTTACAAATGTTTGATGATACAAATATTTGAAATGGATTATAAGTATTTGATTTTGCTTCATATGATAAGTATCATTTTTAATGTAATTATAAAAATAAATTATATAATTAAAAATAATACTATCATATTGTTAGAGATATACATGATATGAGATCCACATGATATGTGATATGTGTTTAGATAGGATTGAATATTTTGTATCTTTATCTTTTCCTTGACACGCACGCTTTCTCGTGTATAACTACTGATTCATTCATGTAGTTTATACACAACAATGAATAATTAATTTGGAACATATATTGCCAAGTTCTCTCTCCATGTATTCGTATGAATTCTTTCATGGTATCAGAGTAGGTATTTAATAATACTTGACTCTGATACTCTTCCTCCCCACATCTTTTTCTTTTCCTTTTTAACAGTATGGAAGTTTCTCAAACCACTACTGGTTCATCAACCCTTGTTGTTCCTAGCACCACCATTGCAAGTCCTATTTACCCTCACAATTTTCCAGTTTCCGTCAAACTCACAGATGCAAATTACTTAATCTGGCAGCAACAAATCATAGCCACAATAAAAGGCTATGGATTGGAATCCTTTCTGGAAACATCACCATCAAGTCAATTCGTTTTGACTGAAGGAACACAAAAATAACAAATTAACCCAGAGTTTTGCACATGGAGCCGACAAGATCAACTCCTATCAGCATGGCTTCAGTCTTCATTAAGTGAAGGTATCATGACACTGATTGTGGGCCTAACTACAACAAAAGAAATCTAGCAAGCACTCCAGACCAATTTCGCTAGTCAATCTAAGGCGAAACTCATGCAATTTAAATTGCAACTTCAAAACTTGAAGAAAGGTGACTTGAGCATACGAGATTACATAGGAAAAATCAAGAACTTCTACGACTTATTAAGTTCTGCTGGGCATCGTGTCACTGACGAAGATCAAATATTACACATCCTCTCAGGCTTGGGCAGTGATTATGATGCTGTAATGGTAACCATCACTTCTCGATCTGAGTCTTGGCGTCTTCAAGATGTGCATGCTTTATTGATGACTTTTGAAGCTCGTCTTGAATCAACCCATCTCATCTCTACCAGTAATACGGAGGGATCACAACCTTTGGTTAATTATACTTCACAATCATTCCCGAAAAATGAAAATTTGAGAGGGCAAAGCCACGGTAGTTTTCATAACAATAATCAGTCTTACATAGGCGATCGAGGTTCCAACCGAGGTAATTTTCATGGCAGAGGTCGATCACAAGGTGGAAGGCTTACTTATTAAGTCTGTGGCAAGCAAAATCATACTGCAGATAAATGTTGGCACCGTTTCGATCAGAACTATGGGTCTCAAAATCACCATCAACTACAACCACCATAAGGGCAGAACCCTGCTCTTCACATGGCTCATTTTCCTTCCACTTATGCATTATCTGAGATAAGCTATGAGAATACTTGGTATCCAGATTCTGGTGCTACTAACCATGTGTCAAATGATCTTGCCACTTTGAACACAGCTGCTAAATATCACGATGGAAATCGATTGCAAATGGGTAATGGAATGGGTGTTGATATTGCTCATATTGGTACCTCTTTTCTTCAATCTCTTTTCCATTCTTGTATCTTTACCCTAAATAAACTCTTACATGTACCCTATGTCACCAAGAATCTATTAAGTGTCTCTCAATTTGCTCATGATAACAATGTTTATTTTGAGTTTCACCCGTCTACTTGTTTTGTGAAAGATCAGGTCAGCAAGGAAATCCTCCTCAAGGGTATTCTTAAAGATGGTTTGTACCAGTTCAATCTTCACAAGCGCAAGCCTCTCCATCATTCTTCCGTTTCTTTCAATCCTAGCCGTTCTCAGACTCTTGTTTCTACTTTTACTGCTTCCTTAGAAAATAATAGCATAGAGCTTTGGTATATAAGAATGGGTCATGCTGCTCTTGATATTGTTGCCAAGGCCCTGCGAAACTGTAACATAAATTTTAATTCTAAGAATTCTAGTATTCTATGTCATGATTGTTCTGTTTCCAAAATTCATCGTCTTCCATATTCTTCTTCTATGTCTGAATACAATAAACCTCTTGAATTAATCCACAGTGACCTTTGGGGTCCGTCTCCTGTTATGTCTTCTAATGGCTATAACTATTATGTCACTTTCATCAATCACCATACTCGATTCACTTGGTTGTATCTTCTTAAAGCTAGATCTGAAGTTTTGAATGTATTTCAACACTTTAAAACTATGGTTGAAAAACAGTTAAATCTTAAGATTAAATGCTTACAAAGTGACTAGGGAGGAGAATATCGGAGTTTAACTAGTTTCCTACAGTCTCATGGCATACTTCACAGAATATCTTGCCCTTACACACCTCAACAAAATGGGTTAGCCGAGCGCAAACATAGACATGTTGTTGAAATGGGTCTTACCTTGCTCTCTCAATCATCTATGCCTATCAACTTTTGGGATGATGCTTTTGTCATGGCCACTTATTTCATAAACCGTCTTCCTACAAAGCTTCTTCAATATTTTTCACCCTTAGAAAAACTATATGGCCACAAACCTGATTACTTAAAATTTCGTGTTTTTGGATGTTTATGTTATCCGTATCTCAGGCCTTATAATAAACATAAACTTCAATTTCGATCTTCTAAAGGCGTTTTTCTTGGGTATAGTAGTCAACACAAAGGGTACAAGGTGCTTTTACCTCATGGCAAGATAATTATTTATCGTGATGTTTTATTTGATGAAACTAGTTTTCCTTATTCCTCTAGTATTTCTGTTGATTCGACCGATAATTCAGAAACTTATTTTACTCCTACTTTTCCTTCCATTCCTATCATTTCTCTTTTTAGTTCCTCCTCCACAAATTATTTTCCAATTACTTCTCCTAGTTCCAGCTCTACCAACGTGCCTTCACCTCCTAAAATTCTTCTCACATCACTTCTCCATCTTTGCCTCACATCTCTCAAGAGTCTTCTTCTCCCTCTACTAATACTCCTTTCAGTTCTCATACTGATGAGCAAATTAACATCTCTCTATCTACGCAGCTGCAACCTCCCACGATAGGACATCACTCCATGGTTATTCGATCTAAGGCTGGCATTTTTAAGCCTAAAGCTCTCACTGTTATTACTGCTAATGATTTTGAACCTTCCTCAGTTGCAGATGCTTTGAAATGCAAGGTTTGGCGAGCTGCCATGCAAGATGAATATGATGCTCTTATCCGAAATCAGACGTGGATTTTAACTGATCTTCCACCCAGGAAGAACTTGGTTGGCTGCAAATGGATTTTTAAGATCAAACGCCATGCTGATGGTAGTATTTCTCGGCATAAAGCTCGACTTGTGGCTCAAGTCTTTTCTCAAGAACCTGGTTTCGATTACACTGAAACTTTTAGCCCAATTGTCAAGCCTACAACTATTCGTGTCATCCTCGGTCTTGCTATTTGCAATGACTGGAAAATTCTTCACCTTGATGTTAATAATGCTTTTCTCCATGGAACCTTGCAGGAAGAAATTTATATAAAGCAACCATCTGGTTTTGAACAAAATTCCACACAGGTTTGCCGTTTGTCGAAGTCCATTTATGGTCTTAAATAGGCATCTCGATCTTGGTTTCTCACTATTAAAGGCGTCCTCTTGAAATTTGGCTTTAATCAATCTCAGGCTGATCATTCTTTATTTTTTAAAGTGTCGACTAACTCCACTTATCTTCTCCTATATGTGGATTATATGTTAATCATCGGAAATAATCCTACTGAAGTGTCCACTACAATTCAGCACATTCGTCATCATTTCTTTCTAAAGGAACTTGGTGAAGTTAAGCATTTTCTAGGCATTGAAGTTTCCAAAACTTCTACTGGTATTCATCTTAGCTAAGGAAAATACATTTTCGATCTTCTGGCTCGAGTTCACATGTCGGTATTTAAAGCTTGCTCTACTCCCATGGTCACTGCTCCTACATTGTCTAAATTTCAAGGGTACCCCACCATTGATGGTAGTCTTTATCGAAGTGTTGTTGGTGCATTACAATATGCGACAATTACTCGCCCCGAGCTTGCTTTTTGTGTCAACAAAATTAGCCAATTTATGGTTGCTTCTCTCGATACCCACTGAAAGGCCGTGAAGCGCATTCTCCGTTATCTTTCTGGGACTATTAATCATGGGCTACACATTGTCAAATCCCCTTCTTTAAACTTAACCACTTTCTCTGATTCCGATTGGGCTAGTGATCTTGATGACAGACGATCGGTTTGTTAAAAGGATATAAATTGTTAGAATGAAATAAATTAGAATCCAGATCTAATTGATCCACCTTAGAATAGATTTATTCTTTCCTTATATAATAGCAAGATATCTCAATAAGAAGAGGGTTGTAAATCATTATTGATATACAAGAAATAAAATTCAAAACAATCGATCTCCAGTTTTTCCTTTTGATGACATCTCTTCAAATTATCATGGTATCAAAGCGGAAGATCCAATAGACTTAGAAACTTGTTCATCATCGTCCGTGTACCCCTCTCGGCCTCTGACCAAAATCTGCAGAAATCCATAAACATGTGAGAACCGAGTGAAACCACTAACAATACCATCTCTGACGATTTAACCATTCAAATTGCAAACTTGCTCAAAAACAACCCTAGCTTGCAAACCTCAAACACAGAATTATTATCAATAGGGTTCAAACTAAATGGAGATAACTACCCACTGTGGGCTATTCTCATGCGAAAAGTAATAGGAGGCAGAGGCAAAGCAACATACATAAAAAATGAATCTCCACCTAACACAGATTTATCGTACAAGAAGTGGGAACAAGAAGATCAAGGCGTTTTCACCTGGTTAATCCAAAATATCAATACACACTTGATCAATAGTGTATCCAAATACCCTACGGCAAAGGCCGTTTGGGACAGCTTAGCCATCACTTACGGGAGTGGTGCAAACTCTCTCCAAATCTTTGACTTGCACCGAAAGGCTAACACACTGAAACAGGGTGAGAATTCCGTAGAGGAAATATGGGCTAAATTTCAGGGTATTTGGATGACTATAGATCGACGGGAACCAAATCCGATGACATGCTCAAAGGATATCGAAACGTATAATCAAATCATACAAACACAGAGGCTATTCTAATTTCTCACCGGATTAAACGAAGCCCACGAGCCGGTGAAGAAGGAGATCCTAAAAAATGATCCCCTGCCCTCGGTTGACCATGCCTACGCAATGGTTCGACGTGAGACCGCCAGGGACCGCATACTCCGGCCGGCAATCCTCAACAATAGTGATTCTTCATCGGGCATCGGGGTCGAACTTGCGGCTCAGGATAAAAAAACTCCCACAAAAAGGGAATTCCCGACGAATGAAGGAGGATCGAAGCAAATTAGTGTGCACACACTGTGGGATGAAGAAGCACACTCAAGAATCATGTTTTCAACTGGTCGGATACCCAGATTGGTGGGACGAGACCAAGAGGATGAAAGCTCCAATCAAGCACAGAGGGAAAACAGCCGCGGTCGCTACCGCTGACCGGGCTGCCAACGCCGGAGTGGATAACATCGGCCCTAACGGTGGTGACAGAGCAGAGGAAGAATTCTCGGCGGTGGCTAGGGTTTCAGGAGGAGAAGAAGGTAATATAGAAATGAGAAAGACGGACCCAACACCTAAATTAAGAAAGGAATGGGTTAATTGTCATTTAACCCCTGTGCAACAATATCCACAAGACATAAAAAATTGCTATTTAACCCCTGTTGCAATTCAGAATAAATTTCAGGTCCTTGGAGATATTTCTACTATTTGTGCAGCTTCTGGAGATGTCGGTAAAAATAATCAGTGGATTTTTGACTGTGGTGCGACTGACACCATGACTTTTGACAAGACCGATATTATACAAACTGCTCCCTCTCGGAGAACTCACGTTCAGACTGCTAATGGTGAATTAGGTCCTATTGAGGGAGTCGGCACTATTGCTTTATCCCCTAATTTGCGACTGTCAAATTGTCTCTTTGTTCCCTCTTTATCGCACAAACTGTTGTCTATTAGCCATGTCACAAAAGAGCTCAATTGTACTCTCCTAATGCAACCAAATTTTTGCATTTTACAGGATATCCAGACAGGGGAGATTATTAGGCGTGGCACCGAGCGAAATGGACTGTATTATGTGGATGAGATAGCTCAAAAAGGTCCTGTGATGCTGACTCATGGACCTGGAAATCAGATTGCTTGGCTTTGTCATCGTCGGTTAGGACATCCCTCTACGGGTTATTTAAAATTACTTTTCCCTAAACAAGTACTTTCTAAGGATTTGCATTGTGAGACCTGTGTTTTGGCTAAGAGTCATAGACATTCCTATAAGTTGAATAATACCCAGGTTGATACTATTTTTTCATTGGTTCATTCTGATGTATGGGGTCCTGCTCCTGTTCTTGGGGGATCGAGTTTTCAATATTTTTTATTGTTTGTTGATGATTGTTCTAGAATGACATGGATCTATTTTCTAAAAAATAAATCAGAAGTGTTTGATAAATTTACTCATTTTCATGCCTTAGTTCGAACCCAATTCCAAAAGACTATCCAGGTTCTAAGATCTGATAATGAGGGGGAATATGTTAATTCTCGAATGAAACACTTTTGCACTACCACAGGTCTAATTCATCAAACAACCTGCCCTTATATCCCTGAACAAAATGGTATTGCTGAACGAAAAAATAGAATTCTGTTAGAAATGGCTCGTGCTATATTGATTGAATCTCGTGTTCCTACCAGCTTTTGGCCTAAGGTTTTAGCTACATCTGTGTATTTACTTAATCGCCTCCCCACTAAAGCCCTGCAGCTCCAAACACCTTTACAGTTTCTTTCTACACAGGCTAAAATTCCCGTTCCTCTCACTCTTCAACCCCGAGTGTTTGGCTGCTCTGTTTATGCTCATATCCCTAAACATTCCCACCACAAACTCTCCCCATATGCTGTCAAATGTGTTTTTGTCAACTATGGGTTACACCAAAAAGGGTATCGATACTATGATCCCAAAACTCGACACATGTTCATCACTATGAACTGTGATTTCCTCAAGACTGAGTTTTTTTATCACCACCTTAGTCATCAGAGGGACACTGGGGACATGGGGAGTGAGAGTGACTTTGTAAGTTGGTTGTCATTGCCAATGTCAAGTTCTGTGGGACATGGGGAGTGAGAGTGACTTTGTAAGTTGGTTGTCATTGCCAATGTCAAGTTCTGTTCCGGCAACAGGTCCAACAGATGAGGTTAACAACACCACTGAGATAACTCCTGATACTACGCAGTCCACAGAACTTGATGCTGATACCGAGACATCTCCTCCACTCCTGGTATCTGAGGTAACCCCTGAAACTAAAACTGTTGAAACTTGTCCTGCTCTTGAGACTAATGATGACAGGATTGCGGATCCAAGTACGGAGGTTATAGATCTTCAATCTGTTGAAGACACAGTCACACAAGCAGAGGCAAGCAGATATGTATTACCACCAATAAGTACAAGGGGAATTCCTCCAAAAAGATATTCTCCAGAGCGCACTGGGAGGAAAAACAGATATCCTGTTGAGAATTGTGCTGAGGGAAATATCACTAAAACGGCACAAGCTTTTGAGATGGCACTTCTAGGGGAAGAAGAGATACCTCGGTCAGTTAAAGAAGCTATGAAACACAGCCAGTGGAAAGAAGCTATGAAAAAAGAAATGAATGCCTTAGCCAGAAATCAAACATGGGATAAGTGCAGACTTCCAGAAAAGAAGAAACCAGTTGCATGTAGGTGGGTCTTTACCATCAAATGACAACCTGATGGGACAATTAAAAGATACAAGGCACGGCTAGTGGCAAAAGGATACACTCAGATCTATGGGGTGGATTACTCAGAGACCTTCTCTCCAGTGGCCAAAATGAATACCGTGAGAGTTTTGCTATCAATTGCAGCAAATCGTGATTGGTCAATTCATCAGTTTGATGTGACAAACGCTTTTCTACACGGAGAACTGAAAAAGGAGGTCTACATAGAGGCACCTCCTGGTTTTTCTGAAGAATTTGGAAGAGATGAGGGATGTCGGCTAAAGAAAACCCTGTATGGCCTCAAACAATCACCAAGGGCTTGGTTTGGTAGATTTACTGAGGCTATGGTTCGGTATGGATACAGACAAAGTAACTCAGACCACACATTGTTCCTAAAATGGAAAGACAACCGAGTTACCTGCCTGATCATCTACGTGGATGACATGATTATTACAGGGGATGACAATGAAGAGATTGACTGTCTAAAGATCAACCTGTTCAAAGAATTTGAGATAAAAAATCTTGGACACCTGAAGTACTTTCTATGAGTTGAGGTGTTAAGGTCGGAAAAGGGTATATTTCTACGACAAAAGAAATATACACTTGATCTTTTAGCTGAGACGGTCTACTTGACTGCAAACCTGCAAGTACTCCAATCATCCAGAACCATGGATTGAAGATTGTTGATGGGGTTGAAACCGTGGATCAAGGGAAATATCAGCGTCTAGTAGGGAGATTGATCTATTTATCTCATACTCGACCTGACATTGCATATGATGTTGGTGTTGTGAGTCAGTTTATGCACCAGCCACAAAAGGAGCACATGGATGCTGCTCTAAGGATCATTCGGTACTTGAAAGGTACAGTAGGGTATGGTGTTATACTCAAAAAGCATGGACATCTGGAGATTCATGGCTACACTGATGCAGATTGGGCAGGCAGTCTCATGGATAGAAAATCCACTAGAGGATACTTCACCTTTGTGGGAGGAAATCTAGTCACATGGAAGAGCAAGAAACAGAAGGTGGTTGCTTTGTCCAGTGCTGAGGCTGAGTTTTGTGGAATCAAAAGTGGATTGACTGAAGTGCTCTGACTACGAAAGTTGTTAACTGAATTAGGCTTTCCTCCAAAACAAAAGTGCTAGATGTTCTGTGATAATAAAGCTGCAATTAGCATATCTGAGAATCCTGTTCAGCATGATAGAACAAAGCACGTTGAAGTGGATCAACATTTCATCAAAGAAAAGATTGAGGACGGTATTGTGGAGTTACCATTTGTTCGCTCAGAACATCAGCTTGCAGACATATTAACTAAAGTAGTTAATTCCACAAACTTCGTTGATGTTCTTGGCAAGTTGAGTATCGGAGATTCTGTTACTAAGCTTGAGGGGGAGTATTAGAAGGAAATAAATTAGAATTCGGATCTAATTGATCCACTTTAGAATAGATTTATTCTTTCCTTGTACAATAGCAACTTAATAAGAAGAGGGTTGTAAATCATTATTGATATACAAGAAATAAAATTCAAAACAATCGATCTCTAGTTTTTCCTTTTGATGGCATCTCTTCAAATTATCACGGTTTCGGGCTTCTGTGTTTTTCTTGGCCACAATCTGATCTCCTAGTGTTCCAAGAAACAACCCGGAGTTAGTCGGTCCAGCACTGAGGCAGAATATCGGTGTTTAGCACAGACTGCAAGTGAACTTACTTGGCTTCAATCTTTGCTCAAGGAATTATCTGTTACTATGCCGAGGGTTCCAAAAGTTTAGGTTGACAACATTAGTGCCATCTCCTTAGCTTCCAATCCTGTCCTCCATGCCCGGACAAAGCATATCGAGATTGACATTCATTTTTCCTTGACACGCACGTTTTCTCGTGTATAACTACTGATTCATTCATGTAGTTTATACACAACAATGAATAATTAATTTGGAACATATATTGTCAAGTTCTCTCTCCATATATTCGTATGAATTCTTTCACATATTAATAAATTAAAGAGGCCAATACTGGAAATATCATGAATCAAGGAATTTAATGATTTTAAAAGATCTCAACTAATTTGTCAGGACAAATATGACATTTCTACATAAAATAAATATAAAAAATTAAATAAAGTAAAATCGATCCTAACCATTCATCTAACGAATCTAATGGATAGAGTGAGTCCACAAGAGGGAAGTGTTTATAAATTATCTATTCCCTATATATATAATGATTTCACGTATAAAAAAGAAAATTGTCAATGACCAAAAATGTTGCTGCCACAAATCAAGTGTCAAATATTCATAATGATTTGGATTAAGATAAAAACAATATGAATAGTTTAAATGACTACGAAAACGACTTACGATTAAATTCCATATAGTGCGGTAACAATTGAGGAAGTCGATAAGTGACACGATTTCACGCGTAACATTCCAAAGGCAAAGTTCAAAGTCCTTACGCAATTGGTTAGGACGGGATTTTTTTTTTTTTTTTTTTTTTTTTTTGAGCGATGGTTAGGTTGGAAATTAATGTGGTTATTAATATATTTTTCTGATTATATATATATTTTCTTGAATGAGCATCTTGGGAGTGGTTCGGAATAATTACTATAATTCATTTAAATAAATAAAATAATGTATTTTTTTTTCTTGTAAACATAAATGTGTCTGCTCATTAGTTTTAGTTGGAAAAAGCACGTGAGATTTCATGTGCATGCACTCATCCGTATTGCATTTTCAAATTATGAGTTTTACTTATTTTTTCTTCAATTTTATTTTTTTGTGATTTATTTTAATTTTACAATTACTCTTTAGGGTTCACCCCACCCATTTAGAGTTTATAATTATTTTAGTTGGAAAAGAGGGGAATAAATTCCAACTGTGTTTATTTGTTTAGAAGCTATTTGGTGTTAATTATTGCATACATATAGGATTTTGTCAACTTATAATGAACAACTTCTTATGTTTTTTAAGGTTAATTTGGCCTTTCCCACCCTGAAAAACTACCTAATACTTTTTGCATGCTTCAAAGATATAAGCAATATAAATCATCTTATTAAACTTATGCAAATTTTCATAGTGCGGTTGATTTGTAGACAATTGCACACAATCATAATTTAATCAAAACACACCCCCAACATTGTGCGCTATCTCCTCTAAAAAAAATTAAAAAATTAAAACTATAAGGAGCGTATGAACACAAATCGCCATTAATCATTTCTAATGGTTTGAAGCTACTTTGATTTTGCCCCTCCCCCAAAAAGGGTTTCATTTCTCTATTATGATTCATATTTCATTTGATATGTTTTAGTAGCTTTGCAAAATGTATATATTGCCGGTATCCGTCCACATACATGCATGACAATGAAAGTAACGATGTATGGTATTGACGATGTATATATATGAGACGAGATTAAATATCGTCAATCATTGAAAATGTCATATATATGTGTGTGTGTGTGTATATATATATAAAGATATATACTATATATAAATGCATAGATCTGCATGCATGCATGATTCATGCAATTATATTAGAGCATGATACGAAATATTCCCTCCGTCCCATTTATATTTACTTTATTTTAAATATTCTAATATATTGGTTGGATTAATATATATTTATCTTATTTACTAATATATATACATATATTTCTATTTAATATATTTTTATTAATCATTAATTCATTGTCAAAGAAATAAATATGGGCATATTAGGAAGTTTAATTATTTAATTGCATTTTCCAATAATTTTCTTAATTCTGGTGAAAAATTCAATCAACTTATATGAATGGAGGAAGGGAGTAATAATGTTTAGAGCTCATATTAATTATATTATTAATTCAAGAAGAATTTATATATATATATATATATATATATATATATTATTGAATAAGTAGCCACCAAACTGGATGAGAGGTTCTAAATTCCAGATTTAATGTTCCAACTCATATTCTACGATCGAATCCACAAGTTTAATAATAGATATTATAAAAATAAAGATTATTTATAATACAATCGACCTAGTTACATCTATCAACAAAAGATTGAAATTTTAAAAATCATAGATCATATTTTAAAAACAATCAACCATAATAATCATTTCTTTGAAAATAAAATACTAAAAAATAATTATAAATCTTAATTGGGTGGGGTGAATCCTAAAAAATAATCATAAAATTAAACTAAAACATAATAAATTAAAATTGACGAAAAATGAAAAAAAAATTTCATAAATTTAATCGTAAAATACAGATTGAAAAATCAAATCTGTAATAGAGGATCTCATCCGCAACCAAACACACTTTATTTATTTATTTTCTTTGTTCCCCTTAATGACTTCCCCAGATGAAGGATATAATAATTGCAATCAAACTTTGTTCCAACTTCTGCCTACATCGCGGCAACAAGATCCAAAGACGACCGGGAATAAAATTACATAAAATAATAATAAATAAAGACTGAATTATTAATACTTTCAATCCCAACAAGGATATTATTATTAATTTATTGAAGACAAGTTACAAAGGAGCAGGTACGAACATATATGATGATTATACAAGCAAGGGTAAGAAAAATTATTACAATATTATATATTAATTAATTGTGAAAAATGAAAACCACCTTTCTCAAAAAAAAAAGAAAAAAAAAGTGAAAACCAAGACACTGTATATGAAGAAAAAAAAAAGTAAAAAGTAAGACCCAAATTTGGACAATAACGGGAGATCAAAGAGTTTTATCTTTTTCTTTGTATATATATATATATATATATATATATTGGCAAGCTAGTCTAGAGAATAGCAAATCTGTTTGAAGGTGGTCAAAGTTTGTTGAAATAGAGGAACAAAGACTTCTATGCTTCCATCTCCCGAGAATGATGGGAGAAGAAACAACACACCTTCTGTTGGGAAGAAAGATGGCATGAAAATGTAGGGACCTCCATGTCCGAAGTCGAGGTCGTAGAATGGAAACCTTAGCCAACTATCCACCTCCAAATCCGGACACAACATATTCCCGTTCGGGCAGGTGTTGGGGACTAGCTCTTCCTCCTTTACCTCGTAGTTGCTGAAGTCGATGAATGACTTGAAGTAGTCATCGTTTACTTTAACGATCGCCTCGTGCAACAGTTTAGTCGCGTAGCAGAGTGGCTGGTGTAAGAGCTCATTCGCTTTGGCTCTAGCGAATGCCCAAAGAACTAAGTTGCCAAAATATTCATTTGGAACCTTAGGGTTTAGCCTAGAGCGCCCGTCGACTGAGATTCTTACGGTCGTGTTCTCGGATTCTCTTAAGCCTCGAGCCCTAGTTATAGCCCTCCAAAGATGAGCCACGAGGCTCTCGATCGTGCTAAAACACTTGTTGTTCCCGTTCATAGAGGAAGCGTTGCTCTTGAGCTTTGAGAGAAACTCCGCCGTGTAATGAACTTTGTGCATTACAATATCGTGTGTATCGTAGTCGAGTAGAGGGTAGGTTTTCTTGAAGTTCTTGGCTATGTATTCATCCCCTCGATGCTCGAACTCGATTCTAGGAGGGTTTCGAGGGGAGAATATTGTGCGGTTGCGATAAGGGAGGGGGCTAATCTTCACCCCCCGAGTGGCTTGGCCCCATGCAACTAAAAAGTTGCTCGATGAGTGCCCGTCTGCCACGAGGTGGTGGGACGTGAACCCCACCACCATCGAGCCACACGAGAACCTCGTGAGTTGAACTTGAACGAGCTCCACCACACCCTTTAGGTTGGGGTGAAGGCTTAACAAAAACGGAGAAGGTTTGAGAAGCATTGATTGATCGAGGACAAAATTCACGGTTGCCTCCACAAACCTAACGCCCTCATCATTCAGAAGAATGATAGGGTTCCCTCCATTATCCTTCCCGAGCCTCCCCGCCCACTCGGGATAGACAGCCAATGCCTTCCGGAGCCCTAACTCGATAGTCGCATTGGACGGGCCCGGAGGGTGATAGGCGTATATTACAGCTATATGTTGGTTGTACGTGACCTTATCGAAGACGGATAGAGGGATATAATCCGATGTGGAAGGAGTCATGCCTTGATAGAAAGGCTTGATTAGCCTAGAGCTTTCTATCTTCACCTTCATTTTTTTTTTGGGTACCTAATTTGAACAGTGTGACAATTAGGTTGTTATTTGGTTAATTTGAGACTTGTGAAGGCCATATCATGGGGGATATATATATATGTGTGTGTGTATGTATGCTTGATCAAAGTGATAAGACCATGCAGTATATGGTTTATTAATGTTATGTAGTTATCAAACTGTGGAAGATTAATTAGGTGTAATTAAAAATAATAAAATTGCCAACCATTAGTTAGTTGCTGTCCAAAAGTCAGCCAATATTGTCTTGGTGCGTTAAGTGCTGTACAGACGTAGCTGTTTCTTCGGGTTTGGTAAGAAATATTTTTTTTTCTTAATTTGCTTTTATTCGACTTGTAAGCCGCCTGGATTACAATTTACAAGGGTTATCCATTTTAGCAACAGATGCAAGAATTTGAGGCTCTGTTTGGGACGTGGCAACTGGTGTAGGTAATTAAAGAAGATTTATAAAAAAAAGTAATATTCTTAAATCGTTTTGCAATTTATAACAATAATAGTAATATATTTCAACTTATATTTAATAAAATTTGTCTCTCATCATTTTATTTTTATTATAATTCTAAGTTTTTTCGACAACTAAAAATTGAGTCACCACTCCGGAGAACACATCATGAACAAGAAATATTGCTCGTTTTCCACATAAGAGGTTACATCTTGCTCGAAATTATCGTTGTTTTATAAGAACCGTTGGATTTTCAAATTGTTGGGTAGTAGGATTTTATTAGACTTTTGGGACCCACATCACTCAGTTTTCATTTATCGGAAAATTACTATTAATCAATAGAGATTAAGGTATTATTTGGTATAAGTTATAAGAGGTGGACTTGCGTGCAACAGCGGTTATTTCCGACTATTTCAGGCGGCCACGTGGCTCCACGCGAGCGTGCCACGTGGCACATGATACTTTTTATTGTAGTTGGAATGATGATAGTATTAATCTAAGGTTGATACCTTTCTTTATCGTATTTGATACTTTTTTGCTTACCACATGGTACTTTTAATCTCAACACATACAATATAAAAACTGAAAAAAAAAAAATCAGAATTTGAACTAAATAAACTTATATAAAATAACTAGCAGACCCCTTACTTTTTAATGATACAGATGGTACTTTTTGAATGTTTTGTGATACTTTTTAATATGAAGGTTGGTACTCACTTTGGATAGATTTTTTTTTATGGGTTGACCCAGTCAAAGCGGGTTGACCCGCGTTGACCGAGTCAAAACGTGGGTTGACCCGCGTTGACTGGGTCAAAAGAGGGTTTGACTGACCCGTCTCATATAGTGTTATTTGCATCATGATGGCTGCAAGTGTTTGTCAAGTTATAAATATTGAAGTATTAAGTATAATTTACTCAAACATAAAAATTGTACACAACCACTCCTATATATCATTCTAGGCCCAATAAAGCATATACATCCATCAGACGGGTCGGGGTCAACGCGGGTTAATCCGGGTCAACGTGTTGACCAGCGTTGACTCGCCCAAAAAAACTGGTAAAATTCAGTATTGATGGGTGTCAAAACCAACAAAAATAAACTTGCTTCTAAAAATAAGATTTGTGATAGTGATGAGCAAGATCGATTCCACAGAGATTGGTAAGCTAGAATTATATTCTTTTATCTAACAACCTAAAACTAAAATGGGGGGTTTGGAATATAGAAAGACAAATAACTAAAATAAACTAGAACAAAACATAAATATAAATAATGAGAAAAACAATTAAGAGAATATCTAGGTCAAGAATAATCTCAACAATGGTCTACACAAACTGATCACATATGCAAAGATATAACTTTTATTCTCTCCCTAAATTGGCTATAGTTGTTGGTACAACCTAACAACCTCGTTCCTCCTTAGTGTATCGGCAACCAAGGTACGACCGTTGATTACTTCCTTAATTAGCAAACAACCCTAGGTACGACCATATGATTTAATCTACCAACAACTTTAATAACTAGAGAAACACTAATTCTAACCAACAAAGATCATACGATGATCCGTTCAAGTTAGATTATATATCTCCAAAGTGTCGAAAGCGGGACTATTTACCCCCAATCTATCCAATCGTGCTACTCGTGCAAACAATCTAAATAATTACGGATTTAGACCATTCAACTAGCAATATATCTTTCCAACAATTAATACAACGTGCACTTTGCATAATTATCAAAACAATAATAGAAATCACAAGTAGAAGATATATAAATAAAGAGAGAATTAAAAGTAAATAAAACCGATTAGATCTCACAGTCGTGTAGAACCAAAGTCTTAATTATCCTCTTGCTAGATAGAAAACTACGAATTCATAAAAGAGAAAATAAACAAAAGTAGAAGAAAGAAATAAGGAGAGGCGTGTTCTGCCTCCTTCCGTCTGCCTACTGATTCTGCTATCTCCCCTCTGCTGTCTTCCGTCTCAAAACTCAAGAACATAAATAAATAATATCTAGTCTAGGGCAAAATAATCTTCTCTCTCCTTCAATATGGTAAGTTTCCCACTCCAATTAGGATTCTACTTCTCTTGCCTTCTTTATTTCGTTCCTCTTGAATCAAAAGCACCGTCTCTCAAATCATAAGTCTGAGCCGTACTTGAATTTCATATTTAAATTCTCATCCACGGGCTCCTGGACTAAGGCATGGTCGTGCCTTATTTGCAATCCGCTCCTGTAGCATGAGCTTTAAATATTCTTCATCCAAACTCGATCAAATACTTATATTTTAGTCATCTTTTCCATAAACTATCAATATTTCCTGGCAAAATACAAAGTATAATTAATCCTTATAAATCAAACATCAAAGCTTAACAAAATGAGGTCAAATCACCCAAATAAAGATGCAAATATGCAACTTATCAAGTATCAATCTTATACTAAAAAGTATCATTTAAAGTTCAAAAGTATCATCTGTATCATTAAAAAATAACTGGTCTTTCTACTTATCTTATATGAGTTTATATATTTCAAATTGTGATTTTTTCCATTCCAATTAATGTTTAGAGTTTAGGGGGGAGGGCGTTAGGTTTTTTTAGGGTTCATAGATTTTAGGGTTTTTTTAGGAGTTTTTGTTGTTGTTTTTTTCGGTTTATTAATCTCAATTAGGGGTTATATTTATTTAAAAAAATATTAAATTTGTTCACTTTAATTTTAGGGTCCATTAAATCAATTTTAGGATATATATTTATTTTAAAAAATTAAATTAATTCATTTCAATTTTTAGGGTTCACTATTTGTATTTTAGGACATATAATTTGGCGAAAAAAAACAGAAAATTGAAAAAAAAAATGAAAAAATAATAAAAAAAATAAAAAAAATAATTAAAAAAATTATGGCTCGTGTACCCCACGCGTCACAAGTGGGAGCTCGTATCCCGCGCGCGTGGGGTCCACACACCTGAAATGAGACATTTTTTTTTTGCTACTGGGCCTTATTGGGCCTGAACCAGTCTGATAGGCTCAGACCCATACATCTAGTGCACAGGAAAGTAACTTAAAATTGTATACATCACTTTGCCTGTTTTAAAATTGAATATAAGACTCCAGAGTCTTACTTTGTGTCTCTTTTTAATTGGCGAGACGAGCTACATTAATCATAGCCCACCCGAACCCCCCCCCCCCCCGCGGGAAAAAAAGGCCCTAAATGCAACTCGTATATGAAATTAAAAAAACTAGTTGGAAATGATAAATTACTTTCAATATAATAAACAATATATAAAAATAATAATTTTTATAATGGGATTAATTATATTTCACACAAGGCGAGGTTTGATAAGTGGTTAGATATCTATGATATAATATCGATGTCTAATGGGATGGAATTAATAATTAATGATAATTAAGTTCGGAGGTAGTTTGTTATGAGATTCATGATGTACGTATTAATAGTGACAATAGCCTTTATTTGAATATGAATATATAGATAAACCAGTTTAATACAATATGCATGATAAGAGTACCGATGTGATGTTATATTTTTTTTAACTATTGCTTGATTTGATTCGAATTACTATAATATAATTCAATATTACTACCGGAACTTTGAAGTTTGACTTGTGCTCCAACTAGATAAGATAAATAAGAGAGTAAATGCACAAGGGGAAAAAACATGAAATCACTCCAGCTCAATTGAATAAAATTTATTTGCATGTAGAATTAAACAATCTCAGCTCAATTGTATAAAATTTAATGTGTAGCACTCCGTCAAAGGTTTAAATTTAAACAATACCAAGGCGGCTAATAGGGTGTTCAAAAGTGATCATTAGCACTGGGTCTCTCAATTGATAGAGGCCCATTTTTTATTTTCTTTTAAGCTCATGTATATCTTTTAAAAATATTCGTTGTATAATCTCTCCTTCTCTCTCCCTCTCTATTTCAAAAGACAATCTATATAATACTCTCTCTTTGTTTATATTAGTTTGGTATTGTATTTGGATATTATCAATAGTGTATTTTTTTAAATCAATCTAAAAAAATGTATTTTGATTTTATTTTGTCACAATATAATTAGATTTTGTTTACTAAAGTTAAAATTAATTTTTTTCCTTAATACAGAAGATCCCAAGTTTTATAATTAGCACATGAATCCGTAAATATTTAAGAACTCCCAAAAAAAACCCAAGTGACTCCATTTATTTAGGATAATGTTATTCGGACACACTATGACAGACTATAAATTTTTAATTATGGTATTCTTGAAATATATGGTAAGTGTTTAATTAACTTTTCAATTAGTAATTAATAACATTTTACATCTACACTCTTGATGTTCATTTTAGAAAGATTTGACTTATATATTTTTTAAATCCAAATTGTGCATATAATCTCTCTCTATCTCTCTCTCTCTCTCTCTCTCTCTCTCTCTCTCTCTCTCTATATATATATATATATATATATATATGGATGAATTCTTATATAAATTAATCTTTGGTGAATTGATTTTTTTAGAGATCCGTGAATTGCAATTCAATTAACTCCGTTTAATTTCTTTTTATTATTCTCAAAAGCTTAGGGATGAAATTAATAAAATATATGGTACATTGTTATAAAAAAATTACATAAAATTTCTAAAAATATATAAATGAATTATGAAATAATTTTGCCACATCAATAATACAAATCAAATAATGAACTTGTAGAAATGGAGAGAAATCATCCTCAAAATTATTTAATATTTTGGTAAATTGAAATTAGACAATTTACCAAATTTATTAGATAAACTCTAGAAAATTATAAATGTTTATGAAATGATAAAAAAATTAAATAAAATCTCTAAAAAAATATAAATGAATTATGAAATGATTTTGCTTCATCAAAATTACAAATCAAATTATGGAATCATCCTCAAAATTATTAAATATTTTGGTAAATTGAATTAGACAAATTACTTAATTACACAATTGCAGAATTGAATAAATTATCGTAAACTATGTTGGAGGGAGTCAATTGTGAATATGATTATGGGATCAAATTTAAAAATAAATAAATAAATTATTGAATACGAAAATGTTGAAGTAGAGAATATTATTTTAACACGAATGAAATCCTTAAATTAATTTTGTGTGTAATTTACTTTAAAAATTTAGCAACAACTTATAATAACATGTATTAATATCGATAAGTAAAATGGGATGAGTGAGTTTTTTGCTCGATTTCTCTATCTAAAGCTGCTAAAAAGTTTGAAACTATCCACAACTGCAAAGTTAAAAGATTCCTAAAACCCTCACTTTCTTTGGTGACGCATTGAGGCAAATAAATGAATCAATTTGGTTCAAGTTTTTCCAATTTGGTTTTGTGATTTTTGTATGATTTTATTGGTCATTTATAAAGGGGCCGAGCCAATTCTTGAATTATGAATCAATAATATTCTATAATTTTTAATGGAATTGTGTAGAAATTATTTGATTTTATGAAATTGTGTAGAAATTTTTAAATTTTATTCATAATTTGTTCACGAAAATTCTAATTTCCAAGAATTTGAGAATAAGAGATTTGAGATTTGTTGGGAAAAGGTACGAATTTAACGAGAACTGATAAGAGAGGGAGAGAGACGCAAGGTGAGTGAGAGAGAGAGAGAGATAGAAAGAAAACATGGGTGGTGAGAGAAGGGCGAAACACGAGAATAAATCCTGAAAAAAAGCTGACGTGGAAATATATATAAACTATCCTGGAACTTATTTAGTTTCTCATATATGCACACTAATGCACGCTACACACACTTGAAATCGAAAATGAAGAAAGTGATGATGTTAGTGGTGGTAGCCGCCATGGCCGTCGTCGACCAAAAGTGGAGCCAGATTATTAATCCGGTCAGTTATTTCATAATCTCACAATCCTAATTTAAATAAAATCAATTATCACCAATCATGCTTGATTTCGAACCATATTTCACTTCATCAAGCTCGCCAGTTTAATTAACTAAACACCATCATAGACCTATAGATGTTCATTTTCTATATCAAATCAAAATTGCTCGTTTCAACCTTTCAGCAATTCACAGCATATATAATCTCACATCAAGAAACTTAATTATACCCAAATTTCCAGAAAAGAACGTAGTAGTGAGTAAGTGACTAGTGATGAAACAGATGTATCAAAATGCTAGTAAGGTTAAGCTTAGCATATTCCCAAAATCCTAATTTCTCGACATCACAATTCAAATAGAAACATTTTAAGTAAAGTGAAATTAGTTAAGTGTTAAGCCCTTCTTCCGATGTGCAACATCCAAGAAATTTGGTAACAAAAGCATCGAGCTGAAGCTTCTCACACCTCTGGATAGGCGAAATCTCGATCCCTTCAATGATGAGCCCTTTCTTCTTGTTGAGGCGTTCTGTTTCAGAGACTTCAAAATGGATATCAAAGTTATCTCCTTCACCAATCACAAACTCTCCTAACTCGATTCCATACCAACCATCATATAAAGCCCATGAAATCCGACCATCATGACCTCTGTTCCGTGGTTCGACTAGGTAAACAGTGTTGGTCTCGCCTTCAGTCACGGTTCCATCTTTTTTCACAAACTTGATTGATGACTTAGAGGGAACATCAAGCCCGTCGTCGACCACAGTGAACACATACTTAAGCCATGCGAAATAGCGAGTGTTAGGTGACAGCATTCGTGATGGCATTACCCCACGGATTACCAGCCTATCGATACTTCGTAGTTTAGCAACCTCAGCAAAGCTAAAATCACCAGACAATATGAAGCAAGAATTAATTCTAGCAGCAGCATATAAAGCACTTACAACTGCAGAAATCAGTTGATTCATGATGACTACAGTGTATATGTAAACAAGCAGTATTAAAGCAAAGCATAAAAAACTCGATTCTTCACCCCCTGAATCCCAGGTCGAAAAGAAGGGAAACGAAGTGATATACCTCGACTCTGAGTGAGATGTCCATTCCCAGTGTTGTGGATTGTCAATCCCACCTATTTGAAGGGCCTTTGCACTCATCAGATACCAATTCTCACCAGATTTGGTCAGGCTCAAACACTGTTCAACAATTCAACAAACACAATAAAAATAAAAATGTATACTCTATACATAGCAATCAACTCAAAAAAAAACAATTAGATATATATCACAAGAAACTAATAATTCTCTCTCTCTCTCTCTCTCTCTCTCTCTCTCTCTCTCTCTCTCTCTCTCTCACACACACACACACATAGCGCTTATCAATTGATACTGTGCAAGAAAATTGCGAAAAAAACAACAACTAATTTTGTACATGAATTAAACAAGTAAAAGAAAACCAAACGTAAAGGCATAAACTCATATATCAACAAAGAAATCAGCGAAAAAGAAAGAAAGAAAAAAGATCACAATGGTTTACGTGCAGATACAAAACCATCCTCAGATTACAAGAAACAGATAGTATTATTTTTGGCTGTTGATAAACAAAGCTCTCTCTCTCTCTCTCTCTCTCTCTCTCTCACACACACACACACACACGGCGCCCATTAATCGTCCACTTCAAGAAAATTGACAGAACGAAAAAAAAAAACCCTATTCGTGTACATGAATAAACTAGTAAACAACAACCAAATTTAAAGGGATCAACGCATAGTTCCAAAAGAAGAACAGAGAAAACACAATAAAAATAAAATGGAAAAGAGAATAAGGAAACCAGTTTTCCTCCATCAAGAAGCAGCGCAGAGTCACGGAGCGAGAGAAAGAGTTCTTTCTTGGACGAAAACGCCAACGGAGAAGAGGCCCTCGAAACGATTTTCGGAGGCAGAAACCGATCCCAAACGGTGTCGGAGTCCGCAGCGGATTTGAATCCTCGCGAGACGGCGGCCACCCAGCATGCGTCTTTAGGAGAGGTGAGAGAGATTATGTGGGCTACGCAGCCCTCCGGTAGAAGACGAAACGGCAACGTTTGAGGATTAACCTCGTCGGACATTGTTGCAGAAGCTCACTCAAAGTAGTGTGTACTGCTCTGCTTTGTGGTTTTCGAGACGATTCTGGTTTGTAGAAAGGTGGGTTTGAGAGAGAAGAATTAAAACTGAAAAAATGAAGTATTATTATTAGTATTATATACCCATGAAATTGTAGAATAATGAATATTTTACAAAATAAAAGTAATAAAGTAATAATGTAATATATACTGTCAAAAGAAAGAAAATGGGGAAAGGTCACGTACAAGTCAAAATTGAAAATGGTAATTGCTGTCATGCAACGTGTCATGTAAATATTTGCTGAAATCAACTGTCTTACATTTAATTTGTGGCCGTATATATTTTTGTTTATATATAAGTTTTATTATAACGTGCTCCCTCAGTCCCTCATAACATTTAGAATTTGTACAATTAGATTTAAATTTGTGGGAAAAATTTAAATACTCATGTTTCTTAACTAAAAATCTCTTTTACCCACTTTTTTACACACATTCAAGAAATATCTACTATGTCTAATATATTTCTATTTTTTCATTTTCCAATGCATTCAAACATGGGCCCTCCCACTTTTTAGAAATTGTAAGAAAAAGTACTCATTTTTCAGCTCAAATCAGTCTAATAAATATGTAAAGTGATTCATCACGTGTGTGCTCAAACCTCGGAATATGAAATATCGGACGGAATGCGAGCGGTATCACATTATACCGGCCGGAATGCGAACAATATCACATTATACCGGCCGGTATTCGAGCGGTATCACATACAATCGGTGGTATCATAATAAATATGAATACCGGTCAAATACCGTCTTCTATTACGGGCGGTATTCAAACGGTATTGCAAGGTATAATTGAAATATTTCAATACCGCCCACATTATACATTCGGCAGATATCACCATAAAAATGAATACCGCTCAAATATTATCATTTAATTACAGGCGGTATTAACTCGATATTGGTAGGGATCCAGACTATAGTCAAAATATTTCACTACCGTTGAAAAAATGCATTCGGGCGGTATCAGCTTTAAGTTGAATACCGCTTACGGGCGGTATCCATTTTAAATCGTATTACCGAACGGTATCAGCTTTCAGATATGGGACCCATGTTGGCAGTTATTTCCATAAATTTCAAATTAATATCCCCACCATGTTTAAGTGGGCATCCCCAAATACCATCCTATATATCAAAAGAAATCAAATTGTATCCCCAAATACCAAACCCTAAAATCAAACCAAAAATTAAAAATTCTTTGCGGTCTATCTTCGAACATCAATGAAGGCGCGCGAGGGTAGTAGATCTCATCATTCTGATAATGCCTAGGTTAGTCATTTCATTTCTCTCGAACAATACATGAATACCGCCGAATGACCAAGTCGGGCGGTATAATTTTTTGTTTGCCCACGGTATTCATAATTTTTTATGAAACTTGTTTGGCTATAGAATGTTTAAGCTTTTCGGCATTACTTATATTTTGGTTCTTGCTTAATTGGAATACTTTCGGGATTAAGTAGGAATATCGTAGATTTAATACCGTTTTATGTAGAAAATACCGTTCGTATACCTCCCGATAGAGATGGGCGGTATCCAACATTATTTTTACAGAATATCCTATTATGTTTAGCAAATACCGTGATGCTTAGCAAATACCGAACGTATACCGCCCGTCTCTATCGGGCGGTATACGAGCGGTATTACCCCTTGCGACGATATTTTGTGTTTTCTATTGGGGTTTTCAATTATGATGTTATAATTTACTTGTTCAAATTTTAATTTAATTTTTGGACTTGGATATTATGATTAGTTGGATAAAAACATCGAATACCGTCGGATATGGCAAATATCGTCGTATACCGCTTAATAAAGTTGAGCGGTACGCGACCGGTATTGTACTCGATTGACGGTATTGGCCTCATTTGATTATTTTTCTCGTTATTTTTTCTACTTAATTGGTATAAAATATTGAATTACGCGGGTTTGAACAAATAACGGGCGGTATTCAATTTTTTTTAACAAATGAATACCGTCCATCAACAACGGGAGGTATTCAAAATTTTTGAATTGCATTTCTTTGCATTAGCTAAATATTAATTGTTTATCTTCTTCTCAGGCGCCTTGGAGTTGGAAGAGAGTAGATATGCAAAATTATTTCCAAATTGTGAATCTCTACTACAGGCCGACGGTATTAACGTCGATAGGGACAACACTGTTGAGAGTTGGTGGGCAAGAACTACTGGGTAGATTCGAGGAGGGGTGCTTCGGTCACCTCATACGATGGAAAAGCAAGTCGAGCAACGGTAGAGCCTTGCATGCTTTGATCTCTCGTGAGATCACTATTCCCGGTGCTCCGGCTCATGAGGTATGGTTCCGTATTAATGAGAGTCATATCAGATTTTTGTTCCCTGAGTACGCTCTGGTGACCGGGTTTCAATTCGGATCATCGGCTTTTGATCCAAATGCCGAACACGATCATTCCAACGTGGGAGTGTTTAGGAGATTCTGTGGTGGCAAGGATCTCAGCATTCTGGAGCTGTGGAATATTTTTTGCGGAAAGGATCGCAGACCCTCGAAGAAGTTTACTCCAGATGATTATTTGAAAGTGGCTAACATTTTAGCCCTGTATGTTTTTGCTTGTGGGTACGACACTCCAAGAAAGGTCGATAGTTTTGCGTGGGTGTTGGTCAAAGTTGAAGGAAGCAGTACTGCCAGATTTGAAAGATTACATGAGGCATGAGTTGCTTCCTAATCTGAAGAGTTGGATGCAATCACTTTACTATGGAGACCGTCGATCACGCTCAGGGCACAGTCATCATTCGCATCAGCCCCATCCGCCTCACCATCCGGCATCATCACATCATTCTGCAATGCCATCCCACCAGACTCATCATCCCCATCAGTCTCATCAATCTCGTCAACCAGAGCCGTCCCATCATTCTCATCATCCCCATCAGTCTCACCACTCTTATCATCCAGAGCCGGACCATCATACTGCATATCAGTCCCATCATTCGTATCAGTGGGATCAGTTCGATCAGAACTATCATTACACTGGTCATCGTGCCTCGTCTTACATGCTAGAGGCATACCGCGCATCTGTAGACGGAGGACATACTCGGAGATCACTACAGATGCAAATAGACCCCCGAGAGCTAATTGACAATGAATCATTTTGGAGGTCTATGGTGGGGATATCTACTACTAAGTATCCTACCGTCTCTGCTTTCCCGTACCAGAATAACCAGGTAAAGTATTAAATTTTTTTAAAAATTATAATTTAATTTGTTTATTATTGTTATTAATTGTTAAATTAGTGTTAACATTAATTTTTATTCTTATTTTTGGTTTAATTTTTATTTGCATTAGGACATTCAGATCGATGTTCCCGCTCAAGAGGTAGGTGTTGACTCGGAGGAGGGTAGTCCACTCCGTTTCACGCGTGCGGATAAAGGGAAACAAATTGCAGAATTCGATAATCCTCCACGTCGAGTGAAAAAGCAATCTACTGCGCTTCGCACGCCATATGTAAGCACGATGCCGACTCCAATCAAAGCCGCAGCTCGTAATGCTTACATAAATTGGCGAAAGAAAAGACCAACTCCATTTGTGTGAACCCTCGCGACTCATTTTGAGTTGGATCATGCATTTTTTAATCGAGTGGAGAACATGAAGTCCGCCATGGATGCCACGGTAAATCTTTATATATTTTTTATAATTATTTTCCCTGCCAAATATGGAAACTATGTCTAACTGAAATAATTTTTTAATCAAACATAACGTTACAGATAATTGATCTCTTCTGTGAAGCTATGGTTACCAAATTGGAGAGGGGCAAACAAATATTAGATGAAGTAGATGCAGGGAGTACACGCATCGTGGGACCTTCATTCTTTGTGAGTATCTAATGTTATTTTGTACAAATAACAAATACCGTCGGTACAAATAATAATACCGCTCGGGCGATATTAAACGGTATTTAGATGTACCGTTGAATACCGCTCGTATTTTGTACAAATAACAAATATCATCGGTATAAATAATAATACTGCTCGAGCGGTATTAAACGGTATTTAGCAATACCGTTGAATACCGCTCGAAAAAGCGGTGGTATTCAACGGTATTCAACGGTATCTAGTACAATGCTATTAATCTAATTTCCAAGTATTCAACAACTTCAGTTAGAAAAAGAATGGCGGAAGACTGTCGACCAACCTGACTCTACACATTGGAGATGTGAAAATATAGATATTTATTGGTGGGAGCCTTTTTCCAGTATGGTTCAAATGGTTTAAGGGCGAGATGTTCCAAAGGCTCGACCGTGGTGGGATGCTAAACAGGTAAATACCGCTCAACTACCGATCGATACCGTTGATACCGCTCGATATTTTCGAGCTGTATCTAAGCGTCATTCCCCTATATTTTTATGTTTTGCCATACCCTTGTGATTTTCAATCTCCCAGCTTATTTTGATATATTATGTATTTTTTTTTCAATGTAGGTAATCTTCATGTGCTGCGTGAATGAACATTGGCTCACCGTGTTGCTTGACTTGATTGAATGGAGAGTAGACGTATATGACTCTATGTTTCATAGGTTAGAGCCAGAAGACAACAAACTTCGAGGAATTCAACTGAGGCCATTGACAAAGTTGATGAAGCAAGTCTTGCACTATGCTGGTTGGTTTGTACAGAATGTTCATGAGATGAGGAGACCCCCATCATCTTTCTTGCCCTGCCGGATCATGACCAACAATTTCAAGCAGAAAGATGATGTTAGTTGCGGGCCCTATGCGTGCATGTATGTTGATAGACTAATCACAGGTTCGCCAATGCTTGAATGGGGGAACAAAACTGCTAACATAAGAGATTATCGTTTTCAGATGGCAGTTAGAATATTTAATTTGTGTTATGAATAGAAACATACTTTAAGACCCTTTTTGTTAGAATCAAACTAATTTCCGTTCTCATTCTTCAATTTATTGAATATTATTATATTCCAAATATATGACTATATATGTCCATAAATATTTAAATTAAATTTTCTATTTTTAATATAGCGGTATCTGCTCGGTACCGCGCGGGTACCGGTCAATACGGCGCGGTACCGATCAATACCACGCGGTAACTATCAATACCGCGCGGTACCTCTCAATACCACTCGGTACCGGCCCAACCGTGTAGAATTAAATATGCAAATAGTATTCATAATGACTTTACACATTGAATAGTATTCATAGTGACTTTATACATTGAATTGTCTCTTCAACAACTTGTTTTCTTGCGAGACTACATATAAAGACGTGCGATATAGTGATTTCACTATTGAAATGTCATGTCCAATCACAATTCATATAGTTTGTTCTTTTTATGTGACATAAAGAGTGAAATCTAAAAAAATGCATGGTGCCATTAATAAATCCATCTATACTTTTAATTTATATAAAAAAACTTATTTTATCAAAATGTTTAACACACTACCGCCCGTATACCGTCCGGAAATTCGACTAGAGGTATCCAAGCGTGATTCGGGGCAACGAATGGTATTCATATTTAATTTGTAAATTGAATGGGGGGTTTACATTGAATTGTCATTTCCAATCACAATTTAATACCGACGAGGAAGCACGATACCGCCGGGCGGTATCCGAGCGTGATTCGGTGTACCGAACGGTATTCATATTAACTTTATACATTGAACGGGGAATCTACATTGAATTGTCATTTCCAATCATAATTGATATAGTTTTATTTTCTTATGTGACTAATAGTGTGGAATCTTAAATAGTTTACTATTTGTCCTCATATGTGTTGTCCACATTCAAAAATAATGGAATGGAATATTACTTCGACAATATAAATAAGAGTCCTCATATCGTAAACCTTATTTCGAGCTTAGTAAACATCTTCACCAATATTCTTAATCCCAAAAGCGGATGAACGTCAAGGTTTATTGATCAAGCTTTCGGTGTTAAGAAATTGGTGAAGAAGTTTACGAACTCCGCTTCAAGTGCATAGATTTCTTCACATATAAATATGTAATGTAAACCTTATTCCGAGTTTGGTAAACATCTTCTCTAATTTTCTTTATCCCTAAAGCTGATGAATGTCAAGGTTTATTGATTGTGTCAAGCTTTTGGGGTAAAGAAATTGGAGAAGAAGTTGGCGGATACCGCCCGGATTCGGCCCTGCACACCGGATCTCTCTCTCCCGAAACCTGGCTTGTTGTAACAGTGAGAAGCAACGAGCAGTTTCCGAAGATAAGGTGTAGGAGAGACCAGGCATATGCCTGGAGAAGATCATTTCCCAACCTCATTTCCCCCTCTCCTTTTTATATTTTATTATAAAAGTAGTGTAAATTCAGTACCGTCTGGATACCGCTCGGGATACCGCCGGACGGTATTCAAGCGTGATTCGGGGCTTGTAGCGGTATTTAATTGTCTAATCATAGTTTTAGTGTAAATTCAGTCCAAGGAACACTTGAAAATGAAGGAGTATGTAATTTACAAAGCAATTAATCATTCTCTACCTCTCTTTGCATAATTATAACAAAAATTTACAATTCAAGCGTTCAATTACATTGCCAATGATCACTTACAATACTACACTAATGTCTCTAGAGTGTAGTGTTAATACCTCAAGTGTATGGTGCTTGGTCCTCACAAGTGCGAAATCCATGATATGTTGAGAGAATACATTGTAATTTGACACTCAAGTCATATATGATGAATAATTGAATCCAACACACCCCTAATTGGCTTTTGAATTCCTAATACCGCTGAGTAGGCGCAGTACTGCCCGGATACCGCCCGGGATACCGCCGGACGGTATTCAAGCGTGATTCGAGGCCTGTAGCGGTATTTTAATGTCCAATCATAGTTTTAATGTAAATTCAGTCCAAGGAACACTTGAAAATGAAGGAGTATGTAATTTACAAAGCAATTAATCATTCTCTACCTCTCTTCGCATAATTATAACAAAAATTTACAATTCAAGCATTCAATTACATTTCCAATGATCACTTGCAATACTACACTAATGTCTCTAGAGTGTAGTGCTAATGCCTCAAGTGTATGGTGCTTGGTCCTCACAAGTGCGAAATTCATGATATGTTGAAAGAATACATTGTAATTTGACACTCAAGTCATATATGATGAATAATTGAATCCAACACACCCTTAATTGGCTTTTGAATTTCTAATACCGCTGAGGAGACGCAGTACTGCCCGGATACCGCCGGACGGTATTCAAGCGTGATTCGGGGTTTGTAGCGGTATTTTAATGTCCAATCATAGTCTTTTTTTTAATCGCGTTCAAAGATTTGACATGTGGGTCCCTCGCGAGAATATTAGGGTCCTTTTCAAACCCCAAAAAAAATCACTCTCTCTTCAACTCCCTCCTTCAAACCCAAAAAATTCACTTTTTTTCGAATCCCACTCCGAAACGGTAATTTCTTTGACTACCTCTTTGATTTTTACCCAGCGGCAATGTCGTGCGACGGGAGTACAAGTAGTGGAGATGATTCTGTAGAGATATTTTTGAACTAGAATTCTTTTTATGAATTTTTTTTTGCGATTTATCGGATACTGCCGGCGGTAACGCGCGGTACTTACCGACGCCATTTGGAAACTGCCGTACGTTGTCGACGATACCGTTGAATACCGCCGGGTGGTACCGAGCGGTATGTTTTATTTCTTCCGATTTTTCTATTTATTTTTCATTTTTCGCTTGTTTTGTGTAGCCTTCTTGGACATGGAAGAGATTTGATACGCAATTAATGGATCCCGTCATTAATCTTTACGGCAAAGGAAAGATTTTGAACAAAATAAGAACAAGATTATTAAAAGTTGGTCGTTCGGACCTACTACCAAGGTTTGAGGAAGGTTGTTTTGGCCATCTCTTGAGATTGACGGATAGTCGGAGTTGTGGCAAAGCACTACATGCTTTGATTTCGCGGGAAATAAATCTTGGAGATGCTCCGAAGTATGAGGTATGGTTCCGTATTAATGGGAATAATATTAGATTTTCATACCCCGAGTTTGCACTCATGTCCGGATTTAGATTTGGGACATTTAATTTTGATCCAAATGCTTACCACGACTGTTCTAATATCGGGGTTTTTATGAGATTTTGTGGTGGAAAGTCGATAAGAGTTAAAGATTTATTGAAAAAATTTGAAAGCGATGTGGTTAATGCAACAGAAGATGATTATTTGAAAGTTGTTAATGTGTTGGCCTTATATGTGTTTGCTTTGGGATATGACACTCGCCGACAAGTTGAGAGCTTTGTTTGGGTTTTGGTCGACAACCTACGAGAGTGGGACAGATTCCCTTGGGGTGCCTACATATACCCCACTTTGCTAAACTATATGTCTTTATTGCCGAACACCAGATTAGAGTGTGGCTCGAAATATCATTTTATTGGACCAGTATGGGCTCTACAGGTATTTTACAATTATTTAGTGATTTTAAATCGCAAAGTAAATAATAACAATATTAATTACAATTTTCTCATATATTCTGTAGATTTGGGCCTGCGAGGCCATTCCAGATCTTGCCGGTCAGATTGCACAATGCATTTACCCACATCCTTTGCCTAGGTGTTTGAGATGGTTTCTAGTGCAGTCTTCCATTGATGACTTTGATGCATTTTTCAAGGCCGGGGTAAAAACATTCTCTACTTTTAAAAATTCAATTTTTTTATACGTATCATTACTGAGTTCTTTTTCCTATCATTACAATTCGCGCATCCGTGTCAACAAACATTACAGGTAGAACCCAATGAAGAGTAAAGCGACTACTGGATCAGCATTCAGAGCCCAAACGCACTTGGTGTTCGTTTCCAGCCCCCGGTGATTCGATCCAGGAAGATGGCGGCTAGAGTGCATGCAGGAGAAAAATAAAAAAAAATGATCCTCATTATTTTGCGGAAAATGTCGAAGTTCGACGCAAGAGAAGAGAGGATAATGAAAATCGCCATCAAGAGAAAACATCCTCGTCTTCACACAGATGGGAGAAATGCGAGGCTCGTTTCATCTCAAAAGTTAAGAACGAGTTTTTACCCGACTTGAAGGACTTTATAAAGGTAGAGATGAAGCACATGATCCGAGTTGTCTGGCCTCGTTCGAGACGATCAAAGTCGCATCGCAGTCATCATACTCACTGCATATCCCCGAGAGCTCGATCACCCCCCTCCGTCCACATCCCTGCACGTGCCTCGTCATATGTTTCTGGCCGCCAATCTCCAGGGCAGGATATCCTTGGGAGGAGGTCTCTACAGATTGAAGAAACGCCGACACCTATGGATATAGATAAGTTTCTGACGATTGCACAGCCGTTGCAGGTACTATTCTGTCTAGACCTCGAGGCACAATACGAGCTTGGTGTTGATACATTCTCTAGAGATATACAAGATCATGGTCATAAGGTATAAATTCTAATTTCATGCCCATTTAATTAATTTAATTATGCAATTTCTTATTTTAATTTATATAATTGTGTCAGGATGTAGTATTTGGTCTTGTACAGGAGATGGATCATGCGCCTCACACAGTAATTGAGGTGGAAGAACCTCATAAGGTATAATTAGTAATTTAATTAACTGATACCGCCAGTATAATGTAATACCGTTAGGATACCGGCTGGTATCATATAATACCGCAAGAAATACCGGCCGGTATCATATAATACCGCAAGAATACCAGCCGGTATAATATAATACCGCTGGATTTCTGCCGGTATCATGAACGGTATTCCAGCGGTATACCATTAAGATACCACCGGGTACCCCTCCCCTACCGCCGGGTACCGTTCCGCTACCACCCGGGTACCGTCCGGATTTTGTAATTTTTTTAATTTAATTTATATCATTGCTTCAGGATATTGAGGTTATTGAGGTGGAGGAAAATAGCCCTCCGCCACGCTTCACACGTCGGACTAAGGTAAAAAAGGAGGGAGATAAAGGAAAACAAAAAGTGGTTGATCCGACTCCATTTGATTATGCTATCCCGTAAACTTGGAGCAAGAGTGTCGATCAATCTTGCATACAGTGGTCATCCACTAAGACAAGTGTTTTTCGCCCAGTTGGAAAACTATAACACCGATATGGAGTTAGATGTAAGTTTTTTTCAAATCTCAAACAAATATTTTTCTCATCTATTTTTTTTAAAAAATTATCTATACAGACGGTTGGCATCATGATGGAGATAATGAAGAAGAAATTGGCAGATGGAGACCATATCTTGCCTAATGTGAATGCCACTAACACAATTATCGTTAGCCCAACATTCTTTGTAAGGCACTAGAATATTTTTTTTTTGTCTAAATCTCTCTTTGATGAATACATATATAACTAGAATTCAAATTCAAATTATAGACTAGTTTAGAATCTGAATGGCTACGCAAAGTTAAAGATCCAAGAACTGGCAAATTAAAAATTGCAGAATGGAGTCCGACGGAATCGCTGGTGCAAGTTATCCAAGGATCCGAGTCGCCTACCTCACAACCTTGGTAGGGTGCAACTAATGTAAGGTTTTTCAACACTATATTTTTATTTATGTTTAGTTTGCTTATTTCGGAAAATGTGAATGAAAATATTGGATACCGCACGGTACCGCTTGGGTACCGCTCGGAAACCGCCCGGTACCTATCAGATACCGTCCGGTGACTCTCGGATACCGCCCGGTGACTCTCAAATACCGTCCGGTACCACCCAATTTGGTTTTTTCCATTTGTTCTAATAACTGTTTTATTTTATTTAGGTTATCACCGTGTGTCTCATTACTCGGCATTTTGTTACGGTGCAAATTATTTTGAGTGAGTGGCATGTGGTAGTGTATGACTCGCTTGCACATACACTGGAGCAGTCGGCTCTCAAGACAAGGAAGGCTCAATTGATGCCATTACTTCGATTGCTGGAACGGCTTCTGGATGTGAGTCTATATTGGGATCTCAACCATTGGGGGTTTCAGCGACCTCGGAAAATGTTGGAAATTCAGATGGCAAATGATTCAGAGCAGTTTTGGCAGGTCGATGGACATAGTTGTGGCCCCTATTTGTGTATGTACGTTGAGCGCCTACTCAGTGGTAGACCAGCTATATCTTGGGGGAATGTGGTCCAAAATCTAACCCTATATAGGCGGTACATTGCACAATTGATATTCGAGATGTGTAACGGTCATGTGGATCCATTTTGACTATTTCTTTAGTTATTACATATAGCTTGCAATTTATTTTCACTTCCATTTTGACTATTTCTTTTGTGATATTTTTTCATTTAGAAAATCAATAAATATTGCTAAACAAAAATGAAATTTGAATACAATGCAAACAGTAATTAATACTTGCCATACAACTGATTACCAAATTAACTAATTGATGTCTACCATTTTTTCAAGAAATAAATACGACATATGGTTCATCTATCTCTATTAGGACAATTATTTCTGCTGTGATTTGGATCATGACATATGCTGCACTTTCTCGGTCCTCAACGTCTGCGATTAGCTGCTTCCGCCCCAGATGGATAGCGACGTCCTGAAGGATGGTCAGCTTGACGGGTCACTATAAGTGGCGTCACCTTTTGCTGTGCAATGTGAGCTGGTACCACCTAGTCATCTCGATGAGACAGGGACCTTACTGACCCTTCGTATGTCTCACGCCAATTATCCGTCGTGTAGTATGAAGAGACATAGTCAAGGATTGATTCACCATTTTTCCTGCATAAATATTAATAAAAAATTAAACAGCCGCCCACGTAAATATTCGATGTACTAGTGCATAATATATAATCTGTACATAATAGCAGCAACTGCATGAGAGCATGGCATCAAGTCTAGTTGAAACTCGCGACATTTGCATGATTTCTGATGAAGATCAACAATGAATGTTTGCCTGCCGTCATGAACTTTGAATGTTGAATTTGAGGTTGGGACAATGTTATAGACCCGAGATTTTTTCACTTCCTCACGCAGTTTTTTTAAGGCTTCTTGAGTCAAAGCATTATCTCGTGCATTTGCATGTGCTCGTCTAGAATCAAACCACTGCTCGATCACATGCCTGATGCACTCAATTAATGAGCATATTGGAAGACGTCTTGCCCATAACAAATGTGCATTCAAAACTTCCGCTGCATTGGACGTAAGAAAACCATAACGGTGAACTGGACATTTTGATCGTGCCCATCGCTCTGGTCCAATGTCCATCAACTTTGTATAAGCTCCATTTGGGCTTAGAGCATGTATAGCCATCATTGCCTTGTCATATGCTGTTCGGCGATAACTGTATGCAGCCTTGTAGAACATGCTTGTAACGCCTTTGCCATACCGCGTGAACTTGTTTAACAAGTGATATTAGCAAAGTCCGTGGGGTGTGCCTGGAAACACTTCTTGAACGGCATTACTTATACTGATGTGAGCATCAGAGACAATTAATGTCTCGGGATTGCATCCAAATGCTAGTCTCATCCTACTCAGAAACCAAGTCCATGACCGATCATTTTCGATTGCACCAATACCAATTGCTAACGGAAAGCACTGCTCATTTCCGTCTTTCGTTACTGCAACAAATAAAATGCCCTTGTTTTTTCCCTTCAGATGTGTTCCATCCACAACTATCACCGGTCTCAGAAACATGGCATATGCAGTACGACAAACACTAAGAGCAACAAACACGTGTTGGAATTGGTTATCAGGCCCAACTTCTAAGTCAGTAAACGTACCAGGATTGGTTTGTTCCAACATGTATAGATAGCTAGGGAGCATCTTAAAAGAATCTTCATGCCCACCATAAATCATCTCGATCGCAGCATTTCTGGCACGGAGTGCCATGCTGTAACTGGTTCGGATACCAAACTCTTCCAACATCTTCGTCCTGATATCTTTTGGTTTCATTATCTGGCCCTCACCGCGCATTTGTTTGGCAAAATACGCTGCAATCACTTTTGCATGGACTTGTCTCGGAGCGACACGACTCAAGTCGTTCATGCAAGTATGTTCTTCCGTGAACTTATATACAATCCAAAATGTTTCTCTCCATGTGGCGCGCACCTCAAAAGGACAATGATCTTCATGTTTGCATACAATAATCAGACGCTTTGAATCTAAACGAGCCACTTTATATTCAGCACGATGATGAATATTCCATAATCCCACCGCGATTGACAGAGCATCTTTGGTCCAAAAGGTGGACCCTTTACAGAGTTGGTCGTCTGGTATCCCCTCCAAATCAGATATCAGAAGTGAATCTGAAACATCAATAGGAATCATCGGTATTAACCAATTTTCATTTAGCTCTTCAGTTGGGTTTGACTCTTCGGGTATTGGTGAAGGGTTGCTAATCCCTAACATAGACAACAGTTTGTTTATGCCACCCTCTCTGCGAATCCATGCAGCAAACTCTACAAATGTAGACTATGTAAACCTATTGGCAAAATCAGCTTCTTCATCTTTCTCATCATCTTCCTCATCATTCTCATCCTCATCCTCATATTAATCATAATCTTCATCTGCATCATCATCATCATCATCTTCCGGTCGCTCAGCCTCAGTCTCATATTCATCTTTATCTTCATCATCATCATCATCATCATCATCATCATCATCGTCCTCACCATTACCTCTCCCGTCACCATGTATATTCTGTGAGGGGTTGCCTCCAGCGTCATCTTCCTCACCATTGCCTCCAAAATCACCCGTGTACTCATGTGAGCCTACTGGTTCATGATTTGATGTGGTAGTTGGCATACTGCGGCTAATACTACAATGCGGGTCACTAAAACAATCAAGTGAATATTGTGTGCCACAATTATCAAACTGTGAATATTGTGTGCCATAATTATCAAACAAAGGACTTGAGTAATCTACTGATGGTACATATGGATCTTGCTGATGGCTTGTCCTGATGTCATTTTGTATATTGTGAACAACATAGACTATCGGTTCACCTTCTCGAATACACAACCCCTGCAGATCTTGATCAGTACTCAAGAGAGACCTCAATAATCTACCATTTTGAGTACGCGATAAATAATAGAGAAGATAATCTGCACCAAGTGAATTGGATCGCATGATGTAATTGATGCGCTGGATTAACTCGCCCAAAGATATAGGTTGAGCAGGAATGTGTACAAGTTGCTCATCACCGCCTTCGTAGTTGGAATTTTGCCATCGCCCACCATATTGTACAATGACACTTTGCCAATGATCCATCTGTAGACCCAACAAAATATAATGTCAATAAAAACATTAGTCACTTAAGATACCACTCGTTACCGCTATTACAATGACGATACCGCTCGGTAGCGCTATTACCGCTCGAATACCTTTTAGATAGGGTTCTGAATGGTATTTGAGCGGTATATATTCTGCATGAAAGATTCAAAATATACTTGATGAATTTGTGTTAGACTGCACGAGGATTGTTTTTCTTTTTGCTAGATATTGTTGTGTTGTGTTGTGTTTTGTGTTTGTTTGAAACTGATGTGTGTGGTATATCCTGTATATTAATGCTTGAATATGAAATCATCCAACGAAAAAGTTTTCAATCTCACCGTTCTCTTACATCCAACATGTGTGTAAAAGTATAAAGCAATATGATATGTCACTTTCAATGTACAAACTATTCAGTCTACCATGTGATACCGGTCGAATACCGCTGGATTTTATTGATATCCTATGGTGTAAATATGACATGTCTTCAATCTCACGTACCCCTTTTACATCCATGTACTTCTTCAATTGTTTTGTTATAAATCAAAGTACATGCGTGTAAGAAAACAGATAAAAATAAGACATGCTAACAAGACAATCTTCAAAAGTGTGGAAAATCGAATACCGTACGAATACCGCTCACATACCGCCGGGCTACATTGATACCGCTCGAGTATTATGTAATACCGGCCGGTATTATGTAATATCGCTTGAATACCGGCCGGTATTATGTAATACCACTAGAATACCGGTTGGTATTGATCCTGTAATCCAGCGGTATCAAATATACCATTCACATACCAGTCGGTATTATGTGATACCGGCCGGTATTATGTAATACCGCTTGAATACCGGCCAGTATTATGTAATACCATTGAAATACCGGCCGGTATTGATTCTGTAATCCAGCGGTATCAAATATACCGCTCGCATACCGATCGGTATCTCCAATACCGCCTGTATACCGGCGGTATGATGTTACACCGCTGGAATACCGATAAGAATTTTTCATTCGGGATCTGTGCAATGATTTTTCAGCCAATGAGAAGTCTTCATTGTCACATGTCTCTGTAACATTTCTAAGTACATTTACCTTGGTTTTTAGCACAATCAAGTACACTTGTGTAAGAGATGTGTAAGTAACACCTTTTTTAGGGTATTTTAGGGACTTTACACTAAAGTTGGGTAATTGTTGGATGTGGGTAAGGAAGTGGGTAAAGGGGGTTTTTAGTTAACAAATATGGGTAGTTTTATATGTTTCCACTTTAAATTTTATTTGCGTATATCTAAGTTAATCCTTTGTTTTTAATGAGAATATCTAAGTTAATCTTGCTTAGACATATCTATATAGCTAGCTAATATCATAGATGAAAGTTATCAACTCTCTTAAATTTACTGATAATATTTTCTAGAAAGACATAATAAAGTTCATGTTATCTATACAAATGTCCATGGAGCATTGCTTACGAGATTGTGCTTGGAGTTCATTCTATTGGAAAGCTTCCACATTAAGAATAAATGATGAGCTTCTGCATAATGGTCTTTCAATACGAGCATGGTTTGAAAAAATTGCTCAGATTAATGAGCCATCATTCCATCGTTTGTTTGCTGTCTTATTATGGGTTAATTGGAAGAAGAGGAATTTGGTGGTGTTCCAAAAAAGCCATACTCCCCATAATGTGTGCTTTGAGATTTCTATAAGGCTTCACAATGAATATTGTGAAGCCGTGCTTAAACCCCAACCACGACCCAGTGCAGAGGAGTTGAATGTTTGGCAAAAACCCCCCAAGAGGGCTTTTGGAAGATTAATGTTGACACGACGATTATCCTTTTAACGGCGTTGGGCTGGGAATTGTTATACGAGATATGGATGGTCAGACTGTAATGAGCCGTTGTAAGAAACTCGGGAAGAATTTTTCATGTGATATTGCGGAGGGATTTGCATGCCATGAGGGGTTAGTTTTAGCTCGTGAACTTGGAGGCCGCAAAATCATTCTTGAAACTGATTGACAAAGTTTACAACGTCAACTGTAGAATAATCGGGAAGACTTCTCTTACAGAGACACGCTCTGCAACTCCATCAGAATGGAATCAACTTTTTTGAAGAAGTCATCTATGCATGGGCTCGAAGGGAAATATATAAAACTAGCCGGTCAAACTTTAAAAAAATTTAATTTAGCCACTAACTTTTAAATATATATTTTTTTAGCCAGAATGACTATTTTCGTCCAATGCCAGCCCGCATAGGATTATTTTTATCCAAAGTGGCTAAAATAAGTATGTTTAAAACTTACTGGCTTTTTTAAAAGTTTAAGTGGCTAAAATAAGTTTTGCCTCTTTTGATTTTTCACGTAAAATTTTAATTTATGCAATAATGACAAAATTTTTGAAGTTTTTTTTTTTTATATATATTTCATGCAATGTTTTTATTTTTGCTATAATGTCAAAGTATGGGGAAAAAATCCAATTTGGTTCTATACAATTATATCCGAAATCTCAATTTGATCCTAAAATAAAATCTCGGCCCAAATGAATTCTCAACTTTTTAAAAGTATCACATTAATTCTTCCATTAATCCCTAAACTAATTAATATCGGTTAACTTTCATCATTTGCTTGACTAAGGACAGTTAATGGTCCTATTTTATTAGGGTTTACTGAAAAATACCCAAGTTCTCTGCGGTGCCCAACTTGCCATCGTCGTACGGTCGCCGACCAAGAAAATTTTCACATTCGGGCACCCCCTATGTGGAATCCCTATCAATGGGATCAACATCGGTACTTTGGCGACAGCAAAAGTAAGTAGGAGGAAGCGATGAAGATGGTAGAAGTGGAGAAGAGAAGAATGATGAAAAATGAGATGTTAGCGGAGGATTCTGGTGGGTTTGGAAGAATTGCTGGTGGCCTTGGAAGGTTTGAGAAAGAATCTAGCGGAAGAGTGGAGGAGTTTCACGTACAAAATATTCAAGTCCAAGAGTTCGGTGGTGGCGATTCCGATCGATTCTTCATGCGGTGTATGCTGCGTCTAGATTGATGAAATAAATTTGGTGATTCGTAATTAATTTCCTTTTTCTGGGCATTCAATTACTTGGATTCTTAATTTCCGCCCGTACATATTTTTTGAGATTATGGATGGAATTGTTGTACAATATTGTGGGATTTTCAGATAAATTTGGAAGGCTATTTGGTTGTGGATTATTATGTATTTAATCTCGAGACGTATGTTGATTTTAGTGATAGTAGCTAGCTTCAAATGACGTTAATGGGTGAAAATTTTGGGTGTAATAGGAATTTAGTTAGGATTTGTGTAAAGAATTATGTTTAATTCATGCGTGTTAGTGTGTGAATTAATCCAAAATTATATAATTTAACAATTCTTATTAACGAAAGTTAATGTTTATCCGCTAAGAAACTAAATGCAGGACTTAATGTAATACCTTTTAAAAAGTTGAGGAACTAATTTGGAGCGAAATTTTATTTCGGACCAAATTAGACATTTTCCCTCAAAATATTTCCGAAGTCGTTTCTAAATTTTTCATATGAAAACTAATGTTTGTGTACACGTGTGTATGACATGTACATAACGTACCCAAATGTTACGTGAAAAAAAAAACACTTTGAAATTTTTTTGACATTATTACAAAAAAAAAAAAAAAGATTAATTGTCTCAAAATATGTAAACTTTGATGTGGTTTTTCACATGTTTAAAAAAAACCATGATTTTTTTATCAATATTGCAAAAACTAAAAATGTTGTCTGAAAAACCAAAAGGCTTATTGTAAAAATTAAAATATTTTGTGAAAAATCAAAATCCTTGAAAAAGTTGGATAATTGATGATATTAACCCAAAATATAAAAATAACAATAATACATATTACCACAACAAAAAATGACACTTTACCTACCTCTAAACCACATAAGATTAATTTCATGTTCCGCTTTCAAATTACAAGTTTTTCTTTTTCTTTTTTACAATTCTATTTTTTTTTTTGTGGTTTAGTTTAATTTAAGATTATTTTTTAGGGTTTACCCCACCCAATTAGGATATATACTTTTTTTAGTATTTATTTTTCAGTTTTTTAAATAATAATTCATTATTCTAGTTAGTTATTTCAAAATTCAATTTTATTTTTTCGTTGATAAATGTTGACTATGATTATTTATGCTATAATTAATTTTTTATTTTAGAATATATATTATTAAAATAATAAATTTAATTGTAAATCAAGGAGTGAAATACAAAAAAGTGGAACATAAAATTTGAACCGGCCTCTAAACCATTTTGAATTTTGACTATTCAGTTATGACCAACATACATGTAGTCTAACACTTTTTCTTTATATGTAATGATAAAAATTTGTATTAGATCGTTTAACGGGTCTTATATATTAAATGTGTCAAATAAAATTCAAAATCGCCAAAAAAATCCACACACCCGCCGCAAAACCATTTTCCCGTCCACGCGCGTGTATTCCACGCTTTTGTGGTTTGTTTTTTAAAAAAAATTCGGCTTATGTTGACCGCCTGTTACCTTTCTTTAACTTTTTTTTTTCATTTCTTTTTTGCTTTTTTTTTCTTTTTTCTTTTATTTTAAATTATTATTTTGTATTGAGCGCAACCCACGTATTAGTATCGGGCGAGTGCATTGCGCGAGATGTTAGATAAAAAAATTAATTTAATTTAATTTAATTTAATTTAATTTAATTTAATTTTAAGATTCACTAATTATACTTTAGGGTATACATTTATTCAAAAAAAATAAGTATCGAGACAGTGGGTAAAAAAATAAATTAATTCAATTTAATTTTAGGGTTCACTGATTATATTTTAGGATATGCATATTTCAAAAAATTAATTATCATTTATCAAGTGTAATGCACGAGCTCATCTGTTAGCGTCGGACGTGTGCACTGCGCGAGACGCTGGAAAAAAAAATTCAGTTTAATTTTAAGATTCACTAATTTCATTTTAGGGTATGTACTTATTTTAGAAAAATTAATTATCGAGAACAATGCACGAACCCACGTATCAGCGTTGAGCGAGTGCACTGCACGAGAATCCAGAAAATAATGTAATTCAAAAATTAAATCTTTATTTAAAAAAAAAAAAGGAAAAATTAAAAATTGGAAACAAAAATTGAAAAGAAAAAGAAAAAGGGGAAGGTGACCACTTAAAATAAAAATAAAAATAAAAATAAAAATAAAAAAGAAAATGAGAAAAGAGGGGGAACCATCTCCTCGAGTCAAATAATATCCGTCTATCGTAAGAGATTCGTTAGACGATTTCACGCAAGTGTGTCTCGTATGTAATTATTAATCAATTTGTACCAACATCCCGCACTCCATATAGTTTATCAAGTCTATGCCATCGTCATAGTCTATTTTGTTTTCTATCTATAGTCTTCATATAATCTTCGTTAGAGTCTCACACTCACGGTTAATTAAACCCCTAACCATTGTAATTTGTAATCAATGGTAAGAAATAATTAAATAAATAATCTCTTAAAAAAAAGAAAAAATTAAATAATAATCTGCAAATGCAAAAGTTGTTTGGCATAGAGAGTGGGGATTGAGTATACTTGTTACTCGTCATATTGTTTATCTTCCCGGTCCAACGGCTTTGCATCCTCGGATTTTCAAAGACTTTATGTTTGAATAACAGAAAAAAATAAAATAAAAATTCATTCATTAATCAAGAAATATGCCTTGTTACAAAATTAGTATATATCCACATTCTCTGAAATAGTAGAAATGTGATGGGAAGATATTCAAAACGGTTTACAAGATTTTTTATTATTATTACGTGTGGCCATATAAAGGGATTCTTTCTTACATTTTCTTCAAACAAGTTATTTAAATTATTGTGATTCCTATATAAGTCGCACCTTACCTATTACATGTATATTTAATTTTAAATGTTCACTTTATTTGATGGGAAGCTAAGTATTTTAATTATTATTTTCGAAGCTCAATTAAAATCTTTTCATGAGCATTTTAGTTGTTTAATAACCGGGCCATACTATTTATATTTTAATGGTAATTCTATTCACAACCGTTATTTTTTTTATTCATAGTCTTCCAAATTAATTAAAAATTAAGTGTTGTTTAATTTGACCTTTTTTTTTATCTCTATTACCCAACTAATTAAGAACTCCCAAAAAAAGGACTAAAAAAAAAGAACTCCAAAAATAAAATATATAGAACTCCAATATTACAAGTTTATAGCCCCCTCCTTTCTTCGAAATAAAAAAACGTATTATATGTTAACTATTGTTCACTTTTTTTCATGAAACACAATCTTCCACTTCCCCAATAAAAATTATGACAGACTCAGATCCTAGAGTCTTTCAATCTGCGTTGTGTAGAGAAAAATAGATTGAAAGGCATGAATGAAAGATAATAAAGTTAATTTCAATTTTGGTCTCATAGAACATGTGTTTATTCGCTTTTGATCCCGATACTATCACTGTAACAAGCTTTTGTCAGATAATTGGAGCAACACATAAAAAAGTGTAATATTGGTAGTATTTTTATAATTTTATGTTACAAATAATTATGTGTTATGATTTTCTATCACAAAGCAGACGATCCACAAGTATCGAGAGAGGGTGATGAAGACACTCCGTGTCGAAGATAAAGAAAATATTGATTTTGATCCTACAGGACACGTCTCAGTTTGATTTTGGTTCCGATACTATCATTTTTGGTCTTTTTTCAAAAGAATTGCTCAGTTTTAATCTCGTAGATTTAAGAATATCAATTTTGATCCCGCGATTTTAAGGCCGAAAACGAGACCTAAATAGATATTTACTCTATTTGGGATAAAAAAAAAATGATAATATTGGTACCAAATCGAACTGAGACGTGCCCTGTGAAACTAAAATCGATATTTTCTCGTCAAAGATATCAACTATTTCATTGATTGGAGGGGCAAATGGATTGTAAGAAGGCGTTGAGGAAGAAAATTGTGAGAAATTAAAACACGGGCATTAGATTTTTATTTAATTTTGGAAATAATGTATATGTTATGGGGCTACAAGAGTATGAGTATCTAATAAAATAATATTTTTATTTTAATTAATTTTTGAGGGTATGAAGAAAAAAATGCAACTCCTGGACAAAAGGCAAAGGAACCATGTACATAGAATCCGGTTATAAAATTGAATCAAACTCAAGTGTATAAATTAAATGACTAACAAAAATGGTTGTTCATGAACAAAACTAAGACCTATTGAAAAACTTCCCCTCTTTATATACAGCAAGAAGAGAAGACTGTCAGCAAGAAATTATAAGAAACAATTTGGCAGTATAATAATGCAATATAAAGAATCGACCCATAGCAATTTTCCCATCTCAATCATTTCTTCAATAATATAAATACACATACCATAATATAAAACATTTATATATATGTATCTGTATAATACACACACACACAAAAATAAAGTTGTAATTAATTAGTTAAACACATAACATAATGAGGCAAGAATAACTTCCCCTGAGCTTTGCAACACTCAATAATTCATATATAACTGGTACAATCTTTCAGGCATAACGTACTTGAGATCGAGGCCTTCCATTTCGATTTCGATCATTTTTATCACCATGCGACCATATAGCCTCCTTGGTGGCTTCGATACAAGTAGAAAGAATTTGCAAAAAGCTCTCAACAATTTCAACAATATGAATGTAAATAGATACACTATATATTGCGTCATGTCCTTCAACTTCTGTGGCTGCAGAGTGATTGAGCATATGTATGAATATATACGCATGCACATTATTATATTTGTGTGTGTTTGTCTGTGTGTGTTTGTCTCCATGTGTGCGTGTATGATCGATAGTGCATTGGATTGTGATCAAGAAAATGGACAGACAAACAATTAAGAGCCACAAATTTCAGTGGACTATAGTCTAAGCATAATAAGAACGGAGGTTGATCAATGGAAACGTGTGTGTGTGTATGTGTGTGTGTGAGAGAGAGAGAGATGTACATGCATGTAGGATTTGAGAGAATATTTTGGATTTAAAAAAATATATATATATACATATAGGATTTGGATTCCAACACCACCAATCTCTGTACGAGAAATATGAAGGATTTATAATCATTGGATCTAATAAATTTAAGGGTTGAGATTATGACTGAGGTTTATGTTCGGTTATGTTATGTTATTTATTTATTTCTAACGATTTTTAGTTAGTTGTGGGTAATATAGTAATTTATAAACACAATCCCATAATAATAGGTCCTGTCGTAACAAGATTTTCTTATTTCCTTATTTCTCTCCCCCACTACATGCGTGATTTTCTCTATTTAATTTTCGTACACAAGTTTTATAATCTTTTTTTTTTCTGTTTCTTTTTTGTGCGCACATTTTTCTAATCAATTGTTTCTATTTTTAGTTTTTGTGGAGGCCTTTTTCTTTCTCTGTTACTTCGTACACATGGTTATAATTATTTTATGTTCAACTTCCCACGTTCTCATCCTCACGAATCGTTCAATTTTGTTTTATAATAACTATTTCAGAACTAGTCATAAAAATTGATTATATTTGTTTAGAGTACTTTTACCCCGGCTTGTGGATTTTTTGACGAGAATTATTCTTTCTTTCCTGAATTTTTTTTCTTTGTTATTCCTATAACTTTTTTGGTTCCTTTTAGTGCTAATAATACACGTTTCATTTGATTATTATTCTTTTAAATTTGTGATTCATTTTCAATTTGATTTTATCATTACGATTAGAAAAGGCAAAACGGACAGCCCGGCCCCGGGTCAACCGTGAAAAAGTGTTTTGGGGCCGACCCGAATTCCTTTTCGATCCCTATTTTGGAAGCCAGGCCTGACCCAAAAAAGAGGACCTCATTTTTGGATCAGCTCAAATTTGTTTAGGACTACTAAAATCTTGGCCTAGTCCGGCTCAACATTCCAACATTCTCAATGCAATCAAGCTAGATTTAAATAAAAAAAATGTTGTCTTTATATTACATTTTTATAGATTTCAATGCCTTAAGGGTCATCAGTTATAAATATAGGATGATTTAGTTAAATACCTTGAACGTAATATAGATCGATGAGGCTATGAAGCTGATTATTGTTGATCTTGAGCTGGATCGGCTCTTAATTTTGAATCGGGTAATTCTATTCACAACCCCCATTTTTCTCCATATAGCCCCCCAATATTAATTAATATATAATTATAATTTTATTAGTCATATTTGCCCCCATAGCCCCATCAATTAATTAAAATCCTAGAAAAAAACAAAATAAAGCCCCCACCTCTCATAACTAAAAAAATGCATCTGTATAGAAAATTGATTTCTAGCGAGTGTCAATTTCTTTCTGCCACTATTTTTTCTTCAATCTAAAAATTAAAGTAAGAGTAAAAAAGTAGACAAATCTCAACACTGTCGTCTTTTCTTTATTATCTTTTATTCAAGAATGGTGAACATTGGTGAACAAAAGGTATTTAACATTGGTGGAATAATATTTCCAATAATTTTTATGTGAATAGAGATCGAATAGTTTGGAGAGAGAGGGAAATAATAATTAGGGTTAGATAGAAAATAAAATTTAATTATGTTAATTAATTTATAAAATCTTTAGAAAATAATTAATTCAAGTTCCAAAATTTATTTTCCGACATAGCTCAATCGATTAATGAAAAAGGAAGGCATCAATTGATTAATGATGAAGAGAACGTTGTTTATGACGTTAAGCTCAATTTCTTAGGGCTTCCAATTGATTTTTTTCTTTTTCTTTTTTCAATAATGAGTGGCTGGGAGCTATACATGAGTTTTATGTTATTTTGTTATGATTTTTAAATAGTGGGTTGTAAGGACGAAAAAGTCTATTTAATCTATAATTTTATTTTATTAAATTATGAAGGCTGTAAAGAGAAAAACGGGGCCTGTGAATAGAATTACACTTTTGAATCAATTAAGTTCAAGTTTTCAATCACTCTCGAATGCCACACGACTTGAATTAACAAATTATGTAACCAAGAGAGCCTTGCATCACTCAAGCCCAAGCGGGTAAAAAATTATATAGATCAGAAAATCAAATTAAACATAATTTCTCGATTCTTTAATACAAATGGAAACCAAAATATATATAATCTAGCCAGCAGGAAAATAAATAATACATATAAACATAGGAGATAATGAGGCGATGGACAAATTAAAAACCTCAAACCTTGGAAAAGCAATCAATATTTTCTATAAAACTGGTACAATCTATCTGGCATAACGAACTTGAGATCGGTGCCTTCCATTTCATTTCGCATAAATTTAAGCACTATACGACCACATACCCTCCTCACTGGCTTCGACACAAATACAAAAATCTTGCGACTGATTCTCCAAAATAGTAACACCATGAATGAAATTAGATATACTATTATGTTCCTCATATTTCTTCAATTTCACAATTTGTTGTATAATTTGAATAGAGGGTTTGCACCATAATATATACGAGAGAGAACATTGTGTTTGTGATAATGAAAATGGCCACACCTAGAACAGCAGCCACAAATATTTCAATTTTTAGTGGAATATAATAGCCCATGAGCCCAAAAAAATTTAGACGTGAAAAATTAAAAATAAGTTGGGATTTTTCGAGAATGCGTAATTTTGCAGGGCAGGAGATGAATTTGAGTCCACAATCAATGAAAGTTACGTGATACGAGAGATATGATAACTACAAATTGATAAGGAAAACAGAGAGAAAACTTGGAAAAAGATTTAGTGCTTCAACCCGTATTCCACGATTGATTTGACAAGTTTAATAATATATTATAAAAATAAAAATTAATTATAACATAATCGACCTGGTCACATCTATCAATAAAATATTGAAATTTTAAAAATTATAAATCATATTTTTAAAATAATCAGGCATAATAATCATTTCTTTGAAAATTAAATACTAAAAAATGATTATAAATCTTAATTGGGTGGGGTGAACCCTAAAAACAACCATAAAATTAAACTAAAACATAATAAATTAAAATTGACGAAAAAAAAATCAAAGAAAACTTTATAAATTTGATCGTGAAATACGAATTGGAACACAAAATCTGGAATAGAGGATCTCATCCTATATACGTGATATTTCCAGAAACTTAGCGAATAACTATTTTGTTGTCTATCTATATATTAAATATTCCAAATTTATATGAAAAAGCAAATGGTTAGAAATTTCCCCACCTCGTCCAACAATCATCTTGTCATTTTTCTAATGCATCGTTCGCCCAGTGTCAAATTATTGCAGTACAACATTCTCGTTCTTATCTACACTGCACTAAATAATTTGAATATTAAATTAACTAGCTAGCTAAATATTAAATACTTCATTCCTCTCTCTAGATACATGTGTCGGTAATAGTTAGTGATATATGAAGAGGAAAAGAAGCGCAATAGTTGTATTTAGAAGCGCAGCAGTTGTATGCTATATATAATGAAATAATTAATTTATTGTAATAATATTTATTATTATTATTTAAATTATTATTTCATGAAATGGTGTCTTCTTATAAAAAGACACAACTTTTAGAAGAAGTTATTCATACTCTATATATACGCAACTGCTGTAGACTTTGACAGACAGAAAAAACATCATCTTCTTCTTTACTTCACTTTGCAATCAATATTCTCTAAACTTTGTTCTTGGGAGAATTATAGAGTTTGCTATCTATAATTCTGTTTATTTTGATTATCCTGGAGGGAATTTGCCTATATCCAGTAGCAACATAGTGGGGGCAATAATTTCCTTAAGGACATCGACAACACGATCAAGGCAACGACTTTCTACAGAACGGTTATATAACAATCTTAAGGAAATTAATCTGTTCTGCAATGGAGACCACTGATTCGCTATCTGTTGTGAACAAAATTATGAGTCCAGATGCAATCAAACTGGATCACTTTGATGGAACGAATTTTAGCCGCTGGAAAGACAATCTATTCTCCTTCCTCACTGAATTGGGCGTTGCATACCTGTTGAATGGAAACCTTCCTGAAATTCCAGAACCCTCCGACGCCGACACCGATGAGATCAGAAATTCACGCAAAAAATGTGAAGAAGATGAAGTTCGCTGCAGGGGATATATTCTCAACGCTCTATCTGACAGACTGTACGATCTCTTTCGTTCATTCAAATCTCCTCAAGAAATCTAGTGTGCCTTGGAAAGCAAATACACATCTGAAAAACAAGGTACCGATAGATTCCTAAGCATGAAGTTTTTTGAGTTTCAAATGTTTGAAAATAAGTCTATCATGGATCAAGTCGATGAACTGCTTGTCTTAGTTTCTAGACTCAAAGATTTGAAAGTAGAAGTGTCTGAACCATTACAAGTGGCTGCTGTAATTGCAAAATTGCCAACGACTTGGAATGCTTACAGGAAAAAGTTAATGCACACTTCTGAAGATTTCACTATAGACCAACTCATAAAGCATATTCGAATTGAAGAAGAAACACGTTTTCGTGAAAACAAGTTTGCTTTGGAGTCTGGTAATAAGGTGAATAATGTTGAGTCTAGCACTAAGAGAGGAAAATTTTCTGGAAACAAAAGAAAGTTTTCTGAAAGTACAAATGACTATTCTGCTAATTATAAGAAAAACAAGTCCTGTCATTTCTGTGGAAAGAAAGGCCATTTCAAGAAAGATTGCAGATTCTACAAGAAGATTAAAAGGGAAGGAGATGCTCCTGCACAGAACAAGGCAAATGTTGTTGAAAAGGAGACAAGTCCTCTTGATATTGTCGCCATGATTGCTGGTCTCAAAATCAGTATGATAACTGAATGTAACATGGCTACAATGGACAAATGTGATGATTGGTGGTATGATTCTGGTGCTTCAGTCCATGTCTGCAATGACAAAAATATGTTCAAGAATTATGAATTATGAAGTCTCTACAAAAGATGAGAAAGTTCTCATGGGAAACTACAATACTGCTAAAGTATTTGGAAAAGGGACGATTGAATTGCCATTTACCTCAGGAAAGAAACTGATTCTCACAAATGTGCTGCACGTTCCAGATGTGCGAAAGAATTTAGTCTCTGGAAGTCTGCTGAGCAAGAAGGGCCTGAAAGTTGTTTTAGAAGCAGAAAAGCTTGTGTTATCTAAGAATGGTGTATTTGTAGGCCAAGGATACTGTTCCGATGGCATGTTTAAACTAAGTATTAATAAAGTTGATCGTTCTGTTTATATCGTTGAATCTTCTTCTGATTTATGGCATGCTCGTTTATCTCATGTTAATTTTAGTTCAATTAAATTTATGTCAAAATATGATCTTATCACCTGTGTTGATAATAATTCCAGAAAATGTGAAATATGTATACAAGCTAAGATGACAAAGAAACCTTTTCCTAAAAATGAAAGAAATACTGTATTGCTTGAGTTAGTGCACTCTGATATATGTGAGTTAAATGGTCATCTGACTAGAGGAGGAAATAGATATTTTATTACATTTACAGATGATCATTCCAGACTTACTCATGTTTACTTGATGAAAACAAAAGATCAAGCCTTTGATATATTTAAAACCTATAAAGCCTTGGTTGAAAATCAGTTGGAAAGGAAAATAAAAATTCTACGCAGCGATCGTGGTGGAGAATATTTTCCAACTGAATTTTCTAATTTCTGTGAAGATAATGGTTTGATTCATCAAACTAGTGCCCCATATACTCCACGACAAAACGGTCTTGCCGAGAGGAAAAATAGAACGTTGGTGGATATGGTTAATGCCATGCTTATGCATGCTGGATTACCAACAAATTTATGGGGAGAAGCTTTATTAACTGCCTGTCATGTTCATAATCGAATACCTTCGAAGAAAACAAAGATTTCTCCATATGAAAAATGGAAGAAAAGGAAACCAAATTTAAACTATTTGAAGGTATGGGGCTGCATAGCCTATTATAGAGTTCCAGATCCTAAACGAACAAAATTAGGACCTAGAGCTCTTAAAGGTGTTTTTGTGGGATATGCTGAAAATTCTAAAGCATATAGAATACTGGATGTGGATTCGAAAACTATAATAGAATCTAGAGATGTGGAATTTCTAGAGACTAGTTTTCTTAAAGGCTCGACTCCACAACCAAGTGAAGAAATTCCCACAAACTCATCACATGACATAGTAGTTAGTAACAAAAGAAAAATAGAAAATCCTCCTGGTGAAGTCAGGAGAAGTAAACGAGAAAGAAAAGAAAAAGATCTCGGGTCTGACTTTATTTCTTCACAGGCTTTAGTATTTCTTGTTGAAGGTAGTAGAGATCATGTAGTAAGTAAAATACCCATATTAATGATCACAGAAGAGGATCCAATAACTTATATTGAAGCAATAACTTCAAGGGATTCCAGTTTCTGGAAAGAGGCTATAGCAGATGAGATTGATTCTCTGCTAGCAAATGGAACATGGATATTAGTTGACTTACCTCTTGGTTCTAAACCAATTGGATATAAGTGGGTATTTAGAAGGAAATATAACACAGACGGATCTCTACAAACCTTTAAAGCAAGACTTGTAGTTAAAGGTTTTAGACAAAAAGAAGGAATTGATTACTTTGATACCTATGCACCAGTATCTAGAATAACTTTCTATTAGGCTACTCTTTGCATTAGCTTCAATTTATGGGTTGTTCATTCATCAAATGGACGTAAAAACATCATTTTTAAATGGTGATCTTGATGAAGAACTATATCTGGAGCAACCGGAAGGCTTTGTGCTTTCGGGAAATGAGAAGAAAGTTTGTAAATTAGTAAAATCCTTGTATGGACTAAAACAAGCCCCAAAACAATGGCACGAAAAATTTGACAGTGTGATACTATCACATGGATTTTCTCACAATGGGGCTGATAAATGCATTTACTCCAAGTTTACCAAAAACTATGGAGTTATAGTATGTCTCTATGTGGATGACATGTTAATTATTGGCACAAACATGCAAGGAATATCTGAAACTAAGACATATCTGACTTCTCATTTTAAAATGAAAGACTTGGGAGAAGTTGATACTATTTTATGAATCAAAGTTAAGAAACATAGTGGGGTTTTTGCTTTGTGTCAATCACACTACGTAGATAAAGTATTATCTAAGTTCCAGCATTTAGGAATTAAAGAGGTTAATACCCCACTTGGTGCTTTGATAAAGTTAGCAGAAAATATAGGTAGATCAATAAGTCAATTAGACTATGCTAGTGCTATAGGTAGTCTAATGTATGCTATGCATTGTACAAGACCCGATATTGCTTTCGCTGTTGGAAAACTTTCAAGATATACTCATAATCCTAGCACGGAACATTGGAGAGCTATAGAAAGAGTTCTCGGTTATTTGAAAAGGACCAGGTCACTGGCCTTATTTTACAGCAAGTTTCCAAGTGTGCTAGAGGGTTATACTGATGCTAGTTGGATAACTAGTATTAGTGATAATAAATCAACTTGTGGTTGGATTTTCACTTTAGGTGGAGGAGCTATCTCCTGGGCTTCAAAAAAACAAACGTGCATTACTCATTCGATAATGGAGTCGGAATTCATTGCTCTAGCAGCTGCAGGTAAAGAGGCAGAATGGCTAAGAAATCTTTTACTGGATATTAAGTTGTGGCCACAACCGATGCCAGCCGTTACTCTGCACTGTGGCAGTCAAGCAACAATGTCTTGAGCTTTTAATAAAATTTATAATGGTAAATCTAGACACATTTCTTTAAGACATGAATATATTAAACAACTTATTTCTGATGGAATCATCACAGTTGTCTATGTTAAGCCTAGTAAGAACATGGCTGACCCATTAACAAAAGGACTCTCGAGAGATATGATAAAGAGCACTACGAGTGCAATGGGTCTCTTATAAATATATGATTATCATTGATAACAGGAACCATACCTTTTATATATTGTTTAACAATTCTAAAGGTTTAAATGGTAACAACAAGTTATTAGTGATTGGAAGCAAGTACAAGGATCAATATTGTACTTATGAATAAGAGGGTGAATATAAATTATTCTTAATGAAGATCTTGTTCTGCTATGAACAGGGAAGCTTAATTTGCTTCATAGTTCTTCACCTATATGAACACAGGGAGTGGTGCCGCTTCCAGCAAAAGTTAGTAATATAATTTTGTAAGTGTTCATGAAACCAGGATGTAGCACATGGCCTTTTTAATGGTGCTAAAGTTCACGGTGAACAGGTTTAGTGAATTGTTAGGGATCTGTGTGTATGCTATTTCCTACCTTGTCATAAGAAATTATGGTTTAAGTTCCAAACCACCATATATTTCGATGAGGTTTTGAAGTAGTTATACTAATAATAGGTTTAAGTCGAAAGACACCTATTGAATGCATAAATCCTAGTACAAATTTATTACCAAATCACTAACTAAGTGGGGGATTGTTGGTAATAGTTAGTGATATATGAAGAAGAAAAGAAGCGCAACAGTTGTATTTAGAAGCGCAGCAGTTGTATGCTATATATAATGAAATAATTAATTTATTGTAATAATATTTATTATTATTATTATTTAAATTATTATTTCATGAAAAGGTGTCTTCTTATAAAAGGACACAACTTTTAGAAGAAGTTATTCATACTCTATATATACGCAACTGCCGCAGACTTTGACGGGCAGAAAAAACATCATCTTCTTCTTTACTTCACTTTGCAATCAATATTCTCTAAACTTTGTTCTTGGGAGAATTATAGAGTTTGCTATCTATAATTCTGTTTGTTTTGATTATCCTGGAGGGAATTTGCCTATATCCAGTAGCAACATAGTGGGGGCAATAATTTCCTTAAGGACAGCGACAACGCGATCAAGGCAACGGCTTTCTACAAAACGGTTATATAACATGTCATTTTAACATTTTAATTTTATTTCATAAAGAACGTCATTTTATACATTTAAAGTGAAAATGTTATATATATATATATATATATATATATATATATATATATATATATATTCTGATTTCTCCTCATTTAATGTATTTAAATATCTAATTTTAACTCATATCATGTATTCACAAGAGGGTATATTAGATAATTTAATTATTTTATTAATATGTGTGTATTTCTTCAAAACGATGATACTTATTGAGAAAACGGAGGGAGTATATAATATTCAAAATAAATCAACTATCGAACAAATTCAGCCAATTTTCTTCTAATTTGTAATTATTTTAATATGTAACTTTATGTAGTTTGGGTGGCAACCCAATTTTTTTCTTACTTGTATATATCTTGTAAATTATTTTTTTTTATATTTTTTAAATATTAAGTTACAAGGTCAAATATAATTTTAAACCGGTAGTCTTATAGTCGCGCAACGGTGTAATTTGTCGTCTGTTGCACAACTGCACGACTGACTAATCATGAAAGTTGAACACTATTTTTTTTTTTCCTAATTGTTGTAGATAGGGGTGTGTAAAATCAGATGAACAAAAAAAATCAAACTGAATATATATAGCTATTTGCTTCGGTTAATTTGATAGATAATTTTTTCTTCTGTTTTGGTTTTGGATGTAAGAACCAATTATATAGTTTGGTCGATTTCAATATCAATAAAAAATATTTGATCCAAATTGAACCAACCAAAGTATATATATTATATTCTTTATATTTTATCTTATCATTTCTATTTATAATATTATAATTAAATATTTCTAATATTGAACTAGGCTATATTTTGTTTTTACTTATTTAATTAATGACATTTTTGTCGATCAGTTCATCAAAAAAAAAAAGTAACTAGAAAAATTATGTTCTTGAGTTTTCTGCAATCTGCATGGAAAAAGATTTTCATTATCTAAAATGACTAGTTTTCCGATTTTTACTATAAGAAAAAAGGATTGTGGAAGGTTACTATAAGAAAAAAGGGACGTGGAAGGTTAAAATAGAGATTTGAAATATTTTATTTTATTGTAAATAAATACGTTTAGAGTAAGATATGGATTGTATTTAGAATTACTCATATCTTTCAACTGGAAATTTCGATGATGTCCGTTGGGTATCATATTCGAATTTTGCATTTTATTTTTTAAAATATTTTTGCAAAAAATATTTTGGGACATATCTTACTTCATAAGTAGATATTAATTATTGTTCGTCACAATTTTTATTTTATTTTTACCTCCTACTATGTAAACGATCGACAATGTTGTGATTGATATCACTAAAAATACACACATATACCGTTTACATATCATGAGGTAAAAAAATTGTGATAAACATTATTAACATCCACTAAAATCATCATTTACGTTCCCAAAATATTTTTAAAAAATCAAAAATAAAATTCAGGTATGGTCCTCAAAAGCGCGCAGCATCGAATTTTCCCGAGCTCATCTCTCTCTTTTAATAAAATTCCCAATCCAACTCCTCCTCCTAAATCATAGGCCTAATCTCTCCGCTTTTTTTAATGGGTGATTTTATATCGGATCATATATTGGTCTAGAATCACCATTAAAAAAACTATTTTATTATTTATGGTTTATTCAATTTAATAATAATTTATAATTATTTTTTAATATTTAATTTTTATTTTAAAGTTAATATAATTGATTTTTATGGTTGATTATTCTAAACTTACAGTATATAATTTTTGAAAATTTCAATTTTTAGCAATTAATATTAATTAGAAATAGTTTTAATATAATAAATTTTATTTTTATGAAAAATATTATTAAAACTATGCAATTTTAATGTTGGCACACAGATGAGATACGTAATTTAAACTAAAGGATCTTGTCCAGTGTAATATAGGATTTTCGTTCTTTCAATTTGATATTTATGAGGATTTGTTTTTGTTTTGGACAGTGGCGGACACGGAGGTTGGGCAGTGATGGGTCCAGGGTGCTAGACTCTTTTTTTTCATAGCCGATTCCTCCCTCTTGATGTCGGACGACTGAAGGGACGACGGGTGTTGTTGAAAATAAGAAAGAGAAAAGGGGAAAGTAGTAGGTTGAAGAAGAGAAGAAAATGAAAAAAATTGACCAGTGCCACAAACGAGGGCGGGAGGTTGAAGATGAAACAAAATAAATGTACAATAACATAATTTATCAATATTTTAATGTAGTTAGCTTTTCAAAAGTTAAACTGAAAAGTGTTGTTTTCTTAATAATAGCATTTCCCTTAAAACAACACCTCTTTTAAAAAAAATTATAAAAAAGGCTAAGAGACTAATTTCACATAAAAAAAAAAAACCACACTTTTTCTCTATTTGTTTTCGGTTCCAAACTTCTCAAAAGTATAATATTAATCTTTATTATATTTTATTTTATTTTATTCTATTTTTGCACCTCTTTAAATTTTTAAATATATCATTTTCGATGTATTGGACTTGTTTGAAAATATGAATTCATTTTTATCACAATTATTATTTTTAATTTTATTTTATGTTGCTACATTTAATATGAATATTTAATTGTGTGAAAAAAAATTATACTGCAAAAATAGCATAGCCCCTCCTAACATTTTTTTCGTGCTATGTCATTGGTTTTGGGGTGAAATAGTAGTGCACTGGGCTTTTTTAATAGCATATATATATATATATAGATATATTCCTAGTGCTAATTAGTACTAAAATAATAAGATAAGTTATAAAATCATAGTAAATAAGCATTGTTTCTAATTCTCATCCGAAACACCAGTACTCATTATAACACATCTCATATTAACCTATACATATTTTTGTTACCCCTCACCTCACATTATTATTGTTTTTTTCATGTCGGAGTCCACTTTATTAGCTGGGTCTGAGTCAACTCTATAGCCACATAATTTTAATAGTTGGCAGCGTACTAGACCGTCGCGGCTACAATTTTCCCAGTGGGGGGGCTTCTTTCGAACAATAAGTTTATTGCCTTTATTGTCTATCACATTAATTACAGTAACACTAATGTAAACGACAATATATAATAATTGTTCTCTGTGTGTGTACTGTACCAATCAGACATTCAGACACTTGATAATTAATGCATCGGAGCATCACTACTAAACATAACATTGGAGCCTCTCTATTTCACTTATTTGACTTGCTGTGCCATTTTAATTTTTATTATATTAATTTTTTTTTTCAATTTTAACTTGTTTTGATTTAGTTTAATTTTATAATTATTATTTATTGTTCATTCCACCTCATAAGGGTTTATATTTATTTTTTAATATTTATTTTTTGTGTTTTAGTTAATATAATTAATAATTGATTATTTTAAAATTAGGGTATATAATTATTTAAAATTTCTTAGCAATAAATGTTAATTATGGTTGGTTGTACTATAATAAATTTTATTTTTATAATAAATATTTTTAAAATATTAAATTTGATAGTATAACATAATATTGGGACATGAAATGTGGACTAAGTGCCATCACGCACTCATGCAACTCTTTTTTCAACTCTTGGAGTTTCAATCTAGATAATAAAAATGTAATTAAGTTCAAAGTTTCAGCTACATAAAATTTTGTATAATTGCAATTGAAGATTTGTGTCAGATTAAACTGTAATTTCCTAAGCAGATCGAGTGTTGTTTCTAGGGGGGGAAAAAAGGAACCTCATCTCTTGAAGCCATTTTATTCTGGTGAAATTCCTAAATAGTTTTGCTTTTGTATGTTGGAACTAAAATGTTTGAAGTCACTAATATAGACCATGCCATGTGGAGAAATTAAAGCCAAGGTAATTTCTGTCTATATTTACATAAAATATTCATCTCAACATGCATAGACTCAGGTAAATTTTTTAGGACTATTTCTCTGTTTATACAAACAATTCATTATCCATCACACATACAAGAAGATACATAACGTCAGATATATTATGTCCAAACCACTTATTAACACGTATACACAAATCTTAGTAATCAAATTCAAACTCACGTATACACAAATCTTAGTAATCAAATTCAAACTCGGAAATGTAACAAAGCAGAAGTTCCATCCAGCCCCTTTGAGTTGAACAATGTGACATACTCTTTCACAGTGGTTGCCCTATATTTTGGTGGATTATCTTCAGACAGGAGTTCTTCAATCGGCCCGTAGAGCTCCCCCGACGTGTTACTCAGTCTACTTCTGAAGAAACACGCAACAGAAACTCTCGAGCTACAACTATTTGCAACTACTCTGTGCTCCGCACTTATAAACCTATCATTTGATACGAGCTGCAGCAAAAAGATATAAATACAGAGATGATCAAGATCAGTTATGATGCGCCATTAATGCAGATGACTGAATTAAGAGAAAAAAAAATTACCTGAAGAAGATCTCCAATATTTACTACTAGAGCTCCAGGCACAGAAGGAACATCAACCCACTGGTTCTGGTAAAGAACTTGCAGGCCAGTTACTTGGTCATTTAGCAGCACCGTTAGGAAGTCACTGTCAGCGTGCTGGCTCGTGCCTAAAGTTAGCTCCGGCTGAGGGCATTCCAGGTAGTAATGCATCATCAGAGCAACCCCCTCCGCGCATTTCATGTCTACAAGGTGATCAGCCTTGAGGCCGAGTGCCTCAGACAGTATTTGAAACAGAGTTGTTCCTAGCCTCAATACTTGCTTTGTGTATTCAGCCATTATGTCTCTGCACAAATCAAATCAAAGAAAATACAATGGAACTGAATTCCCTAGCATTTTATCCCTAATACGTTGAGTATTCTATTATATTTATTTCAAATTCCCCTCCAAAACACCAAATAACAATTAAACATGCAATCGTCGTATCAAAAGACCATTCTTCAAGACCAAGCTAAATTCGGGCAGGAAAATAAAACTAAATTGATCATCAAAGCAACAGATCCATAAAAACCAAACACAAGCAAAATATATAACAAATTCTGGAAAATATAACTAATCTTTAACCATAATTTGTCAATTTCTCCTCGAAAACTCTTAATTATCCAAAACAACAAACACAATTAAACATACAACCCTATCAAAATATCATTCCTCAAGAACATATATATTCGGAAAATAAAATAACATTAAATTGTGTCAGTCAAGTCAAGATCCGTCAGCGGTAACAAAATTGCAAATATCCATCGGATATATATGGGATTGAATCCGGATATTTGATACAAGTATCTGTGATTCTGGAAAAGTTAAGTAATAATTTATGAAATTACCTGCAAACAAGGGGCAATTCGTTAGGGTTTGGCAGATCTGGAGCCATTTCACAGTAAACAGTGTCTCTCCAATCAGCCGACGGCGCGCTATATAAATCAAAGTTGCTATTATAAAGAACGGTTTTATTTACATCTCTCGAATACCACTTCTTTTTCTGTTCATCGTCTTGGGCGAAGAAACGACGCGCTCCCTCAATCATTTCCGCCATAATAGGCGTTGGGATCCCATGGTTGATTACCTGGAAGAATCCCCATGTCTCCGACGCTTCGCGAACTTTCTCGACGATGGTCTTCCGCCTCGTCGAGTTCTCATCAACGTCTTTTAGGTCGAGTATCGGAAATTTGAGGTGTTGATTATTGTCTGAACTGAGTTTTTTATGTGAATCATTTTGTGGGTTGAAGAAGATTTCTGGAACTTGGGTTATTCCACTGTCAACTAAGCCTTTAACGCCGGCTTTGGTATCATCAAAAGCTTTTAGTTGGCCTCCCCTGCTGTTGTCATTTGGGCTTGCCATATTTGTCATAGCTCTGTTAACAAAAAAAAATGGAAATTTGATTAATATAGATAGGTAAAATGTGGCAATTTATAGGCCCCGGTAGCGCCTTATAGTCTAATATTTTGACTAGTGTCCCATAAAGTTGATATCCATATTTTTATTTTTTCTTTAGACACTTATTCATATTTTTATTTTTCTTTAGACACTCTAAATCTTTTATTCTTTTTCTTTATTAAACTTAATACTTTTATTTTAACATTTTGTTTCTGTGAGAGTATGAATTAAATGGATTTCCTGTTTTTATTTTGTTACGTAAAATAAATGTAATTTTGTTAAATTTAATTGTATTTATATATTATTTAATTAATTAAAATGTGTAAAAATAAGACGTTTGAAAAATAATTTTGGTGTTTGAAAAATAATTTTTCCATATCGGCAGATACGTCGAAAATTATGTTTTAGTTATTTTTATGAAATATTCCGTATCGGCAAATTTTTTATTGTTATTAAAAAATTATGCTATGGGAGAAAATGACATCGGTTATGAAATATTTTAGTTTGAAAATATGAAGATATAAAATCTTAATAAATTTCATATGAATCGATATTAAATTAAATGAAATAATGTTATAGAATGTAATTATGTTAATATTATTTAATAAGTTAAAATTTCCATGACAACTTGTTAGATTAGGCTTTTGAACTATAATTTTTACTATTTAATTAGTTAAAATGTGCAAAAATAAGGCGTTTTCCTTTTTTTTTTCCATATCGGCACAAAAGTTGACAATGTTTTTTGAGTTATTTTAATGAAATGTTCTTTATCGGCATATTTTTTTATTATTGTTGCAAATTTATTTTATGGGTGAAATTGACATCGACGAAATATTTTAATTTGAAAAATATAATATAATATAATATATTATATTGTAAAAATAAAATTTTAGTTGTCGATATATTTCTTTCACTGAAATTGATTTCTAGCAAAAACAAAAATATTGCCTATGCATAATATTAAATTTATTATATTAAATAAGGCTTGCCGATGTATTCAATTATTTTAATTAACCCTATTTAAAAGGTGTCCATTAATCATACTTTAATTTATTACATATTATTTTGGTATGTTATAAATCGTATCATAATAATATTTTATAACATATGGGATATTTAGTTATTTATTCAATATAAAAAATTAATTTGATTCATATTTCCTAAAAAAATTCTAAGGAAACATAGTTTATCTTAAAATCTCTACCAAAGTTATTTTACTTCGAATCATTAAAGAAATACCATTATGACAAATTGGAGAATTGGATATATTAAAATCACTGTCATTAAAAAATTGAAGATATGTAAAAGTTGGAGCTATGATTTTTAATGTAAAAAATGGAAGCGGCGGAAAAAAAAATAAAGATATGAATTCCATTATCATTTTAGAAAATGAGTGGAAGTGGAGATATGAAAAAATGAAGTGAGAGTGGAGATATGAAAAATGTACTACCCGGTGGGTAGCCTAGAATTTTCTGGTAAAATGTGAAAGAGATTCAAGGAAGTAATCACGCACACATCGACCTGATAAAAGTTCACCTTTAATTATTTTCAACCAAATTGTTTTCAAATGTTCCGGGGATTGGGATAAAGGTTGGCGGGACCACATATTGCGTACATGGACAAATTAAACAATACCCTCCGTTCAAATAAGAGTCGTTATAACACTTTACTTTTATTTCACAAAAAGTATCTTTCTAAATCATTGGGATAAAAATCTCTCATTTAATGTATTCAAATTATCATATTTAACTCATTTAATGTATCCACATAAGGGTGAATAAGGTAATTTGATTATCTAATTAATATCTTTATTGATATGTGTGCATTTATCCAGAATAACACTTACTTACAAACGGATGGAGTATAATTTATTGACCATTGTTATTTGGTCAAATTGTGTGTACTTGGTTAAGACACTATATTTTAAATGTTTGCGTTACATGTTTTAATAGAATGGTGTGATTGTGAGCACTTTTGACCTTGCCGGACTCACATTATGTTTGATTGTATTGTTAAAAGTTACTTTAATGATTTTCTCACATTTGGGAAAAATTTCTATGCAAATATTGTGGTTTTTTCTCGTTAGTGTAGCATCTTAATTCCTCCGGAATCGAAGCGTTAAACCTACCTATTATATTATTTGTTGAGATATTGGCCCAATTCTTGGCCCAATGTCTGCTTCTTTGGCGGCCCATCTGATACAACCCACTGCTGCTTCCCAAAGCTACCCATTCACCTTCTCGGCTTGTATTAATAAAAGCCCTCACTTCACTGTTCACTCATCTCCGTCACTGCTCTCTTCTTCTTTTCTACTTTGCTCTCAAACCCTAGAAACAAGTTATGTTCTTGTGAGCTCTGTGCTCTTACTTTCTCGTCCTTCCTAGTTAGTCTAGATTCCCCTTGGGGTCTCTTCATGGAGTGGTGTTGCCGATGTAGGAGAAAATGCCACTCTTTCTACCTCTTGGTCTGTATGTGTTAGGTCAACATTTGGAAGAGCCATCGGTGTTCAAGTTTTCCCAAGCCATCTTACTCTCGACTCCTCAGTTCTGTCACTTGAAGAGACGCATGGTACCGACTACAAGGTGACGGGAACCAAACGGTGTAACTTCGGCGAGATGAGATACCCTTCAGTGGTATTAGAGCTATGGGAGAATCTTTTCGAGGCACCCTCCGTTGCCCTTTGGTCTATCCGATTGCCTTTGGTATTTGAACGACGAGGTAAGTCGGAAACTACTTACCCTTTAGATATAGGGTTTCTGTGTTATTGCTTGAATCTTTTTGATTATGGGTATTTTTTGTATCCTGGTCCTGTGTATACCCTCGTGCTTCCGCTATCTCTCTCTCTCTCTCTCTAATAATTTTTGATCGTGTGTGCGTGTGATTCACCTTCACTTACAAAAATGACCCAAGTGAACACTATGAAGTAGGTTAACCTGTGTATTTTACACAACTTTCGGATATGAATTGATGTTCTTTATTATGTGAAGTTGTGCATTTTATATAACTTTTGTGCTTATTTTGTTATCATTTGGAGTTTTTGATGTGTTTGCTAGTTTTGGAGTAATTGTTGTAATTTCATTGCATATTTGAAGCAAAACCAGTGAATATGGACAAGAGGAGTTGAAGGGGTATTTAATTAGACTTTTGGGCTTAATTAAATGCTTGATTAAAGCCTAATGGACTGGATTAAATAATCAAAACCCAAAAAAATTCAAAGCCCAACTCGAATCAGAGGTGGGTCGACCTGGCCCAGTGTATTTTACACATGAGTGGGTCGACCTGGCTCAGCTCACCAGGGTCGACCCTGTGCAAAAACAGGGCTCTGGGTTGACCCGACCAACTTGGGTCCGCGGGGATGTGATTTTCTCACTCCAATTTAGGGTTTCTAACCTACATATAAAAGCTCTCATTTTGACACATGAGAGAGGACGCCTAACATGCCATATACACATTGAAAAGACAAGAGAAAACACTCAGAGAACACCAAAGTGAAGAGAGAGAGTTGTCGTCTACTCAAGAGGAGACGACAAGGTTGTTAGTGACGAAGCGCCACTACAGAGAAGACAAAGCCGCTGGATTACATACTGTTCATTGGGTCATTTATCTTTTCTGTCACGAACACCAAAACTCTATTGTTGTTTATTTAATTATGTCAATATTTTTTGAAATAAATATAACCCTTAATTAAGATTAATAAACCTAAAAAAACACAACAAAAACCCCTAAAAAATACTTAAAAAATCCCTAAAAAACCCTAAAAACCATGAACCCTAATAAAATCTAACCCCACACCTAAACTTTAAACATTAATTGAAATGGAAAAAATAACAATTTGAACTACATAAACTCTGATCTAAACTTTGATTTTGGTTAAATCTCTCTGATCTCTTTCTTCTCATGTTCTGTGTGAACACCCTGGTTATTTTACACATGTTCTTTGTGAACATTTTCACTCTTGTGCACTGTGGTTGATCATCTAATGATCTAGAATAACTATGTATTTTTCATGTCTGTCTCCTCTTGTCTGTATGATCTTGCAGGAGAGAAAATGCAATGATGAGTCATGTGATGCTCTTTTCGAAGACTAAACACACCTCTGGGTCAAATGTAGAAATTGTTGGGATATTGGCACATTTCATGTGGCCCAGTTCCTGGCCCAATGCCTGCTTACTTGGCAGCCTATTTGATACAGCCCATTGCTACTTCCCAAGGCTACCCGTTCACCTTTTCGACTTGTATTAATAGAAGCCCCCATTTCACTGTTCACCCATCTCCTTCACTGCTCTCTTCTTCTCCTCTATTCTCTCAAACCCTATAAACAAGCTCTGTTCTTGTGAGCTCTGTGCTCGTACTCTCTCATCCTTCCCAGTTCGTCTATATTCCCCTTGGGGTCTCTCCGTGCGAGTAACCTGGATTTAAGTGGCCAGTTAGTCAAGTGTTTGTGATTGGAGTGGTGTTACCACTATAGGGGGATAAGCTGCTCTTTCTACCTCTTCGTATTTGTGTGTTTGTTCAACATTCGGAGGAGTCATCGGTGTTCAAGTCTTATAACTTCTAATAATAAAAAGTGTTTATTATTTTACTAAAACCATATTATTATCATGAGATGGTCTCTTGTACCTCAAATGTATATAAGATCTTATATCAGGCGAAAAAAATAAAATTTAAAAGTATAACTTCTAATAATAAAAAGTGTTTATGGCATATGGGTTTGTGTCTACATGGATGTTTATTTCCATTCATGGTCTATTCAGATTCTATTCTAGTGGTTCGCCTTCTTGCTGACAGTGGTGAAGATTACAGTGAACACTAGTAAAGAATACCACGGTCTGTGCCACTTTAAGAATTTAAAAAATATCACGTTGATTTTACTAAAATTTACGACCGATTCAGTGGGAGTGCTTTTTTAAACATTAGGGGTCCAATTGTTTTTTGTATTAGCAGCCCAATTTTTATTAATAAATTAAAATCTAGTGTTTTTTTAATATTAGAGGTTCAATTTTAATAATTAGCACAAAGAATCCAAATTATTTAAGACGGACATGTTGTTAAAAATAAAAGGACGATGACATTTTTGTAATTATTACTACATTTTTAATATTGAAAAATTATTACTTTTAATACTAAAAAGTATTAATTACTTTTAACATTGAAAAGTATGATAAATTTCCCTCTGATTGAAGGAGTTCGGTACAGCAGGTGTACCTAAATTTTTGCCTATTATATTATTGTAATTTTAATGAATGTCAAGGTACACCTTACATCCCATGAAATAGGAAGAGATGTACATATGATAGGTGAAGATGTAGAGGTAAAAACATTCGCTGACAATTATTCAAACGCGTAATTTTTAATTATGGGTTTAGTATATTCACCGTACAACAAGATCACCTTAAAAACACACCAATCATAATTTTCTAAGAATGAGAGCAATGTCAATGACCTTGATCTTCTTTGTAGCCTTCTCTATTTCCATTAATTTCCCATATTCATCAAACAATTCATCCAATATACCTTCACCAAAATGAAGGGAAATCATGGATTCTTGAACTGCCCTCACTGTTTTGACTATCGCCACACCCGAGACGCTCAAAATCACATCTTTTTCAAGAATTTCGAGACGATCCAATTTAAAGGAGCCTTGTTTTGTGACTATGTCTTGTATTTCTTGTTTGCATGGCTCATAATAGTGAACATCGTAAGACTCCACCCTTTCTTCTTCAATTCTACCCTGGAAAGAATCACAAATGGCACATTAATTTTTTATTTTTTAATGGAGTAATTTATTTGTGAGCAACACTTGGGTTCACTAATTTTATGGGCCAAGCCCAAAAGATTATAAAAAAAAAGGGCCCAGAAAGAGCGCATCTGTGCACACACGTCCGAATATTCTTAATTTTATTTTTTGTGATTCTTTTTATCGGGGGCCTTATGCAGTCCGCTCATTTAACGCTAATGTGTGGACTCATACATTGATTTAAATAATTAATTTTTTTTGAAATAAATATATATTTTAAAATAGAATTAGTGAACACTGAATTAAAGTGATTTTTTTTAACCGACGACTCGCGCAGTGCACTCACCTATTGCTAACGCGTTGGCTCATGCACTGCGCTCGATAATTAATTTTTTCAAAATAAATTTAAATCCTAATTAAGATTAATAGATCATAATTGAGATATATTAAAATGAGACGGAGGGAGTATATACCATGTCCGCTAATGACTCGTTTGGTTAGTTTAAATTAAACTCGTGATAGATTTATACATGTACGTGACTTTTGTAGATTTTATTATTATTATTATTATTATTATTATTATTATCAATAATAATGATAATAATAATAAAAGACAATTTTATGGTAAATTTTTCATCATCCATATTTATTTTATCCTACAAAATGCAACACACAAGGTCGGTGTAAATAAGGCAAGCCACCCCACCACTTAGTTAGGATTGATTGGGTAAAATTTGCTAACAGTATTCTAAGTCAATTATGACATTGTTTACTTTAATTGATCGATACAGGAGGATAGGGAAAATATTTACCTACATATTGAGTATTATCTCCATATGTAATATACACTTTAACAATTATTTAATACTCATTACACAATTTAATTGATCGATGTAGGTAAGAATTTTTTAATCGATCGATACAGGAGGATAGGGAAAATTCTTATCTACATATTGGGTACTACCCCAATATGTAATATACACTTTAATAATTATTACTCATTACATACAATTTAATTTATCGATGTAGGTAAGAATTTTTTGGTATGGGAAATTCTTACCTACATGTTGGGGTACTACCCCAACATGTAATATACACTTTAATAATTATTTAATACTCATTACACAAATTTTTAATATTTTTTAAATAATGTATTACATGTTGGGGTATTACTCCAATATGTATGTACGTAAGAATTTTCCGGTGGATAGATAGTTTAGTATATATAAAAATGAATAAATCATATCTCACTTTTTTTAATATCATGCTAAACATACATATAATATAGTTGGACAATTTAACAGTCCAACCTTATATATCGCAGTAAATAAGGCCAATCTATACAAATAATCAAGTCAAGCTCGAATTTCTTATAATATATTCATAAAAATATTAAGTAATTTTTTCACATAGAGTCAAGCTCAAATTCAACAAGACTTTAAGTTTGAAGTTTAATTTTTGCGTTAAAGTCGGCTCGATTAGATTAATTCTTTTTTTAATTGCTTTCACGCAAGATCCTTTATTTGATGTTCGATATATAGAGGTCAGAAGAAAGGTGGCATGCATGAACTTACCTTGTGAACAAGTGTGAGGAAAGATTGATAAAGAAGTTCCCATAAGAATGTATTGTCGCCGGAAAAATAGTCGGAACGGTTCCTCGCAGTCATGACCAGTACCATGCGTCCGCCGGTAACCACTTCCTCCGATCGAGCGTCGAGGAAAACTGCAAAATCCTCCTCGAATTGTTTCGCATACGCATCGCAAACTTGTGGTGGGCTTTTTTCCGTTATGTAAATGCTATTTTTGTTTAGCGACCGACCTTCCTTGTCAAAAATTCCTCGAGGAATCTACAAAAATTGAAATTCAGCTATTGATGGATATAAGTCACCACCGAAAAAATGCACATATGTAACGGTTACCCATTACATATGTTATTTTCAAATTGTTACCTATAGTGGTGTTATATATTATATCCAGTATAGATAACAGTGATTAATTGTTATGTATATATCTAGTGGACAAATTTTTAGCAGAATTACAAGAAGAAATTTGCAATGAGCTGGACTTGTGTGCACTAGGTGCACTATCAGATACGTTGACCGGTTAACACCAGTTTTTCTAGATTTGATCGGTCAACGTCAAAATGAGTATCAACTGTAATACTAAAAAGTATCACTCAAAAGCCCAAAAGTATCATCTATATCCTTAAAAAGTATGAGCAAAAAATAAAAATAAAAATAAAAATAAAAACCTTCAAAATCAGTATCAACCATAACACTAAAAATTATCATTCAAAATTCAAAAAGTATCACATTTATCCTTATAAAGTATCACCTATTTCACCATTATTATTTTTTTGCGGGTTGACCGGATCAACGCATGTTGACCCGATCAAATATTTGACTCGCATTGACCGTCTGATATAACACTATATACAACTAGTGTAGGTAAGTTTTTGTCATTTGCAATATTCTTTGTCTTGCATGCTTTGTGTGTACCAACATTAAATTTATTATTTTAATGCTATTAATTGAAAGGAAATATATATATATATATATATATATATATATATATATTAACTAGATAGACTAAAACGTTGGATGGAGAATCTCATGTGTTCAACTAGAAGGTCATGTGCCCCGTGTGTGACATTTTTGGGGAAATTCAAATTGAAATTCCCAGTGAAATTAAAACAAAATTTGTGATATTTGTAAATTTGTGATATATGATACAAATAATTGGATAAAAACTAAACTAGAGTTTCATGGATTTAGGTTCGGGAAGATAGGTCATATATCGATATAGGACCTTAAAGCAGGGTTGCACAGAATTCGGCCTAAGCGGCACCTAGGTGCTAGTCAGACACTAACCGTGGTGAAAATGGTATATTCAGCCCATTAGTCGATCATATTATATTTTTGAATTTGAGAATTCAAACCAATAATTTACCTTAGCCTAGTTGGCATTTAAGTGTTGCAGTGCATCGATTTTCTACAAGGTCATTGGATCGACCCCCTCCAGACGTCACTTTTTATTCAAAAAAATATAGAAGATTCCCTAAAGTGCTCCACACGTCACTTTTTATTTCAGATGCCACTTTTTATTCAAGAAAATACAGAATATTCCCTAACGCGTAGTTATTGGGAATTTAGCATACAGAAGTCACTTTTTATTCAAGAAAATACAGAAGATTCCCTAAAGTGTAGTTATTGGGAATCTAGCATACAGAAGGATCGACCCCCTCCAGACGTCACTTTTTGTTCAAAAAAATATAGAAGATTCCCTAAAGTGCAGTTATTGGGAATCTAGCATACAGAAGATTCCATAAAGTGCAGTTCTTGGGAATCTAAGGTAAGCTAAGGTCACTTTTTAGGTTTCAGATATCTAGACGTCACTTTTTGTTCAAGAAAATACAGAAGATTCCCTAAAATGCAGATATTGGAAATCTGGCATACAGAAGATTCCATAAAGTGCAGTTATTGGGAATCTAAGGTAAGCTAAGGTCACTTTTTAGGTTTCAGATATCCAGACGTCCCTTTTTATGTTTCAGATATTAAAACTGACCATGTTATTAAAATTAATTTGATGAAATCTGTTAAAGGTTCAAGAAAATACAGAAGATTCCATAAAGTGTAGTTATTGATTCCATCAGAAGATCATAAAGAATTTCAATTCTGATTTTGTCTGATGCTAATAAAGTAAATGGTCCACTTTTGGATATGTATTTCTTCTGGTTGGGGAGATTATTTTATGGAGAAATTCTACGTAGATACTTGTGGCACTTTAACCATGACAGTGAAATGCATAGAATATTGTGGAGCATCCTATTATGGAATATAACTCGAAATATTGTCAATAAGTTGCACATTATTGATTTATTAAAGACTACTAAAGATTATATATTGTGACAATAATTTGACAGTCTTTATTATAATAACAATAGGAACACTATTAAGTCAATAACTTGACAAAGTTCATAATTGTAAAAGAAATTACATAGTGAACATATTTTTATAGAACATATAAGGAAATACTCATTTATAGCGGATCCATAAATCAAGAAATTATCACCCAAGGTCGTCTTTGTGAGCATGTTGCCTATTTGGGCGTTATGTTATTTAAGAATTCTTTAATTCAGTGGGAGTCAGTGTATGGTTTATGTTCTATACTTCAGTTATGGATCGCATTTTTATTTTGGAAAATTCTGTACGGATTGTGTTATTCAGTTGGTACACTATGCTCAGTTTTTGTTATGGTTGATCTTACTAAAGTTTAAAGTTGGACCAGTTGAAAATAGGTAAGTAAGATCACATTGCATATAATTTCCAGGCTACGCATCATGATTGATCTGTCATTGATTGTATTGATATATGTGATTATTGATGGGTTCATTCACGCATATAATGTGATAAAAATCTCTTTAGTCTTATATTAGTGTTGATGGACAAAATTATTTTCGAGATACCTTAAAATAACAACAAATTTTGAACTCAATAAGATAATGCATATTTATTTGGTTATATATATATGTAGTCCAAGTGAGAGATTGTTGGAAAATTTTTCACTAAGTACGGTGGACTTACATATATAAAATAAAATTTGTATAGTTGTTTTATGGTACGTCCAATTAAAGTGATCTACTAAAGTTTAACTATGAACTTTTAAAGGTATCAGATAATCATGAAATTAATGTGTAGATACCATAAGGAGGTATTCAATTTGTTGAGGGACCAAATTAAAAATGACAAATATACACAGTTATATATTTAGGGTTATGGTTCCCAAACGACAGTACTTCATTCCTGTGATCTATATTCCTTCTACAGAAAGTAAAACAAATGTGATACTGATCGTTTGGAAGATTCATAAAAAATTCAATAGTAGATTCTTCAACAAAGATCTAAATATTTATGATTAAGGTACGCTTCCACATTCAGTTTAATTATTTTATGTCACAGTGATTTCGACATAGAGATTTCATTATTATGTATTTAATCTTGTGTCAATGAACTTATATGTTTATGTCTTAAATCCAACAAAGTAGTATAAACACCTTATCATTGTTTTTAAGATATTAAAATTAATTTGAATTTGTTAGCTCCATTAATAGTCAATTCTGGACCTCCAACATGTTTAACAAAACACCTTATCATTGTGCATGGCAGATATGAATTGATGATTTTATTTAGTTTTTTTTTATTATAAATACAAGTATATGATAATATATTATAAAAAATAGAAATGCATAGGCGGGACACCCGCCAACCGACTAGCGCTAATGAGTTCTCCAACCTTGCCTTAAAGATGACAACTATCAATCCAAAACCTAAAAAAATGATGAATTATCAATCTAGAACTTTAAATATGATATATTTTTATTCTTTTTATTTTTTTAATTATTTTTATATTAATTTTCCACAAAAAATTATTTATTAATTATTTATAAATTTTAATACATAAATTATTAAAAAAATAAAGACACTAAAAAAGAATCAAAATACATTATTTTTGAGGTTTTAAATTGATAGTTTTTATTGTTTATGTCTTAAATTAATAATTTTCATTTTCCAAATTTTTAATTAATAGATAACCTCCGGTTCTAAATTGTTATCCAAATTAGTAACGGAGACATTATAGGACTAAATTTTAACCACAGCTTTCCCGTTGAACGTAGAGAGAGAGAGAGAGAGAGAGAGAGAGTTACCCGGGATAGCCAGTGCAAAGAGCTGAGGGAAAAGACGAAATGCAAACTCTTCTCTGGGAAAAGTCTTCCATAAAAGTTGCCCGGATATGCAGCTACCAATAATAATATTTTAGGATTTATTGTTGCTTTCTTCTTCAACTCCTCGTAGAAATTTGGCAGTGCCTGAAAAATGGTGTTGAAATCATTGGTGGGAAGATCATTGAGGCACAGGCGAAATTCGGGTGAAGCTTGCTCGATCGCTCGACTGGCCCTCTCCACAGCTTCCACGATCATTTTAGTGTAGAGTAGTGAGTTGAACCCTGTTGAACACCCCAGGTCTGCTATGCCTACGCTCTGAGGCCTCAATGCGTAATACGTTTCTTCTATGGCTTCTAGGGTTATTTCCTTCATCTTCTCACCAACACTTTTCTGTTCCATCATCAATATTAGGAAATTCAAAACTCAATATATCTAGAGAGAGAGAGAGAGAGAGAGAGAGAGAGAGAGAGAGATACCTGAATTGAAGAGTTCTTGAAATAACTTGTGTCTCCAAGTCCCCCCTTCATGTGAAACACTTTCTCCACATCCATGGTGATGCAGCAGGTTTTGGAAATTGAAGAGAGATGATTATTGAAAACTATAGCTATACACGTTGCAGTATATATAATATGTATTATTAAATGACGGATTTCGTTTCGTGGAAATTAATTATCTGTATTAAATTGATCTAATTTGGTATTCTTTAATATATTCTAATTTTGGATTGAGTGATGCTATTCGGCCACACTATGGCCGGCCATAATTTTGTAGTTATGGTATATTTTCATTATATGGTAAGTTTTCAATTTAATCCTTAATTAGTGATTAATAATGTTTTACTATTATAACCTTTCAATTAATTTTAGAAGGATTTGACCTTTTAATTTTAAAAATTTAAATCATCCACAAAATCTCATTAAAATATGAAATATCCTAGCTAATAATATTGAATCAATTTGTTACCGAAAATTTAATTGATTTGGTGTGCATTTTTTATTCAAAATCTAATTAAATTATGAAAGATCCTAGCTAATTATATTCAATCAATTAAATGACCGAAAATTAAATTGATAGTGCAATCATTTGTTATTCAAATATTATGGTGTATATATATATATATATATATACTAAATTATATTATATGGTGTATCCATTTCCGCAAATTTATATTTTTTGATTTGTAATATAATATGGCAAAATCATTTGTAATCCAATATTTATACATAAGTTCATTATTTTATTTGTAATATTGATGTGGCAAAAAATAATTTCATTATTCATTTATATATTTTTTAAAAACTTCATGTAATTATTATATAGAGATATTCATATCATAATATTTTATAATTTACTCCCTCCGTTTCGTTTTGTTTGTTGTTTTAGGTTTTCTTTTTGTTTCAAAATGTTTGTTATTTTATATATTTTGACATCCTCTCTCTAAAATTTAACCTTACAAATATATGGAGAGAAAAAAAATTTCAAATTTTTAGGAAAATATAAGTGAATAAGATTTTATGTAATATAAATGGGAGTGATATATTAGTCTAAAAAATTAATTGTTAATTCTAGATTAAAATTCTAAAACAACAAACAAAACGAAACGTAGGGATGGAGTAGTATATATATATATATATATATACACACACACACACACACTAGTATTTCTCCCGTGCAATGCACGGAAATCATTTTATGCATTTTAGGTTTGAATAATATAAATTATTTATGAATACAAATAAATAATTTTACAAAACTGAAGTATAAAAAATATTGGAATTGTATAGTGATTTTTGGATATAAGTAGGGATGTGCAAAATCGAATTAAAACCAAAAAACCGAACCAAACCGAGTTATTTAGTTCGGTTGATTTGATGATTTTTTCTTTAATTTTGGTTTGGTTTTGAATATTAAAACCAAAATATAGTTTGGTTCGATTTCGATTTAAGTAAAAAAACATTTTGGTGAAAACTGACCCAACCAAAATATATATATATATATATACACACACACACACACACACACACTATATTTATAATTTATGATTTATAATTTTAATATTAATTATATCTAAATTAATAAATTTAAAAAGTATTATACCTAAATAATACTAGTAATTCTAATATTTAGTTCAATTTTCTAGTTATAGAATTTTTAAAATATTTAGTTATTTAATATATGGTTCGTCATCTATTAAGTACATGTTATTCTCTTTAGATATAATTATTTCAGAAAAATAAAAATAAGCACTAAAAATTCAGTTAAACCGAAAACCAAACCAAACTAACCAAAAAATTATGGTTTGGTTTGGTTCGGTTATCTATATTATTTTTGTTGGTTTGGTTTGAATTTTTTTAAGAAATTTTTTATTTGATTTTGTTTGTTTAGCTCGATTTTGCACCAAACCAACCATTCGCACACCCCTAGATATAAGACAATATGAATTAAATAATTATCCTTGTATTGGACTTGTAAGGAATAAATATATTGTGTGCACTTTATTAATCTACAATGTTTTATTTCCATCAGTTTTATTTATTGAATACTACTAAATAATGTTATGAACACATGTAAATAAAATGCATTACAATATTATGAATTATACATATATTAAATTGATAAATAATTAAAAAAGGAAATAAAAAATAAAGTTATTTTGATTTTTTGAAAAGATATTACTATAATGGATATTTAATTGTTTACAATGGTTTGCGGCAAAAGTAGTAAGCGTTTTTCTAAAATAATTTTTTGGGTTAATTCATTCTTAGGTTGCTAAACTTTTATATACATTTTGTTTCAATAGATCCTTCAACATTTTTTTTGCTTAGTAGATCATTCTACTTCTATAATACATTTTCTCAGGTTCTTGTATTTTCTAGTTACATTTTGAGAGGTTCCTGGATAAATTTTAATTGTTTTAATAGCTCCCTCTACTTATCTATTTGATCTCAGTAATTAGTCTTTATTTAATTGAACTAACAAAGTTGCTAACTTCTTTGTTGTTTAATCGAACCAATTTATTAAAAATTACTAATGAAACGTTGATCAAATAATTGAAAAAATAAAACTTAGAAGAGAACACATAATTATCTAAAATATGATAAATTATATTATGGCAGACAAGGAGGTCGATCATCTAAAAAACAAAAAAAAAATGATATGAAAAATTATTCAAATTAAATTTGTATGTTATAAGTTAGGATTAAAATAAGATAGAAAATATAATTCTTTAATTTGAAGGAAGAGAATATTTTTTGGACAATTAATAAGTAAATTTTTTTTTTCCCTAAAAAGATGTTTTTTTTTTGCTGACTTCACAGGTGTAATGCATGTTGAAAAATGCAAATAATTTCTAAATATAAATATATACTATTAAAATTTGGAAGGATGGTTTAAATATGAAAATGATTTTTGTAGAACATGCAAATAATTAACAATGAAGAAAATCTAAAAAATTGAAATTCCGAATAATTGAACATAAAAGCATAAATAATTATTTCAAAACTTATACACTTGCTCATATGCTCTTGGAAAACTAATTATATTGTTCAAAGTAACTTCAAATTTTATTCGTAAGCTTATGCAACCAATTGATGTAAATTTTGTTTAAACGTTTTAATAAAATATCATAGTAATTTATGTTAGTTTGAATATGAATAGAAAAACAAAATATGGCTAAAAATAAAATGAAATACATTCAATACACCAACATAGTGACCCACAAATATATATCTTGATCAAAAGAAATATGTGGATGATCAAATGAAAAGAGTAAAAATTTCACTGCATACAGTCAGGGGTGTATACGAGTCGAGTACTGCCGAGCTCGAGCTCGGCTCGTTTAAGTATCCGTGAGCTCGAGCTCGAGCTCGAGTTCGACTCGAGCTCAGAACTCGGGCTCGAGCTCGGCTCGACAGAAAAAACTCGAACTCGAGCTCGGCTCGAGCTCGACTCGGGTTCGGCTCGATTATTTAAAATTCGAGCCCGAACTCGAGCTCGAGCTCGAGTTCGACTCGTTTATTTATTTGTTAATATTTATATTTTTTCATTTCTCTAATTTTTTATATATTTTTAAATTTATACTATATATTTATTAGTTATATAATATATATATATATATATTATGTGTATGTATTAGTTATCGAGTGTGTGTCGTAAGATTCATAAATCATGAATCACAACTCATAAGTTATTCCTATTACAATATATTAAGATAATTTATAAATTAATAATTCTATATTATTTAAGAGACTATTAATTCTTAACTTTTTTAATTATTATTCTTAGTTTAGCTTATTTAATGTTAGTATTAATTTTTGTTAATTTTTTTTATTATTATGTGCATATTAACTAATATAAACTATAGTTATATAAACTATGTACTATAATGTAAATAGTATATATAACTAAGAATTTAAAATTAATTATACAACGGTGCTAATTAACTGATAAGAAATAAAAATATTGTTACTCTTGAACTTGATTTTTTAATTTTGATAAGAAATTTTGAGAAATTATTATGTTTCCAATATCATTTATTTCATTTCATTCTTATTTAATGAATTGAGATTGATTATTTTGTCAATATTAGTATTAATTTTTGTGAATTTTCTTTTTTTCTTTTATTGCTATGTACAGTTTAACTAATATTGATTATATACTAGAATACTAATTGATGAACAACAGTATATATGACTCATAGTTTAAGATTAACTATACAACATTGATGCTAAGAATATTATTACTCTTGAACATTTAATTAATTTTAATTTTTGTTAATTTTCCTTTTCCATTATTATTTTGTTACTTTCGATAATATTACATTTCATGTTTTAATATTTAATGATGAGTATTATTTTGTCAAATTGTTAATATTAATCATAATTTTTTTATTTTTTTTCCTTTATTACTTTACATGCATTATAAATTTATAATTTATAACTTATATTCTTATAACTTATAACTAATAATCTAAGATGGACTATAATCTATATATTATGTACTATATATTGTTGATTCTCCTTTTTCTTTATTTTCTTTTATTACTCATCTACTCTTGTGTTAAACACCATATTTCTTAATTTTGATAATATTAAATTAATATTATTGATTTTGATTTCATATTTATTAATTAATGAATTGAGAAATATTATTTTATAAATATCAATCTTAATTTCTCTTATTACTTAATATTTATTATTGAGCGTTCAATTTCTTAAGTTCAACAATATTAATATAATATCATTTCATATTTCATATTATTATTTATCATACTAATTTACTATGTAGAACTGTAAATAAGATAACTATATTATATATATATATATACATATAGTTCATTAGTTTGTATGTTTGTGTATATAATCGTTACTCTTGATCATTGATTTCCTAACTTTAATAATATTAGTTCAATAGTTAATACCATTAATTTCGTTTAATTTTTAATGAGAAGTATTAATTTGACAAAAAATACAATATAAATAAATAATATTTTAATAATTACAAAAATAGTATGTGTCTCGAGTTCTAAATTGAATAGCTCGCGAGTCCGGCTCGAGCTCGGCTCGTTTAAGTACTCATGAGTCAGGCTCGTGAGATAGCTCGCGAGCCCGACTCGAGCTCGGTTCGTTTAAGTACTCGCGAGCCAAGCTCGTGAGACAGCTCGCGAGCCAGGCTCGAGTTCGGCTCGTTTAACTACTCGCGAGCCGGCTCGCGAGACAGTTCGTGAGATAACTCGTTAAAAAGCTCGAGAACCTCACGAGCCGAGTTAGCTCGGGAGCTCGACGAGCCAAGCTCGAGCTCGGCTCGAGAAAATGGCGAGCTCGTTTAGCAGGCTCGAGCTCGGCTCGTTTAAGAAATGAGCCAGTCTCGAGCGAGCTTTTTTCGAGCCGATACCCGAGTATCTCACGAGTAGTTTGGCTCATTTACAGCCCTACATACAGTAAAAAAAATCACATCATCCTGGCGTACATTTTTTAGTATTCAAAACTATATACAGAGATCTTCTATTACAAAATGAAAAAATTTAGAAGAAAAAAGGTTAAAAATTTAAAATTCGCAAATTAAAAAACACATCATCCAGATGAAACTTTTTGGATGATCTCGCTATTGTAAAAAATAATTGAATCAATTGGCTCAAATTGACCTTCTCCTAAAATATAAAATTCAATTAACAAATACACATTAAATAATTATTGTGATAATATTGTAGCATTAATATAAACAACAAATACAACTTAAGAATTCCCAATAGTTTATTCCAATTTTATCTTATACCTTTCAATTCATCATCCTAATGCAATATGTATGTGTACGCTTGCGTGTGTAAAACAAAGTCAAGAAAAAGACAACGGTAAAGGAAAAATATATAATATGATAAAAATGATTATTTCAAACAATCACGACCATTACTCTTTCAATTTGCAACATTATAAAAATCAGATAAAAAAGATAGCAAAAAATAGAAATAAATGTAATTATATTAAAAAAGACTTCACATAAATAGAAATGAATAAATTTTTGTAAACATATTATTATTATTATTATTATTATCATTATTATTATTATTATTATTATTATTATTATTATTATTAAAACTTACATTGTTTGATTAACGTAATTGAAGATCGTTTACATTGTAGATTGACTAAAGTAATTGTAGGATATGTAATTTATTTTGTATAGACGTGATTAACATAATTATATGATAATATTTTAATTAGTTATATAGAATATAATGGAATTTATTAGGAATAAATGAATAAACACATGTTAATTTTAGTAGCATAATTTGCATTAAATATAAAAATATTAATGATAGAAATTTGCATGTAACATTAAATTAAATACTTATTAAATTATTGTATTGTTAATTATTTAAAATACCCTTATAAATGGGAGGGAAAAAGTGGGTTTCATGAGTGTGTTATAATATATATATATATATATATATATATACCATAATATTTGAATAACAAAAGATTTCACTATCAATTCAATTTTCGATCATTTAATTGATAGAATATCATTAGCTAGGATCTTTCATAATTTAATGAGATTTTGAATAAAAAAAATGCACACCAAATCAATTAAATTTTCGATTCAATATTATTAGGTAGGATATTTCATATTTTATTGAGATTTTATGGATGATTTAAAGTTTTAAAATTAAAAAGTCAAATCTTTCTAAAATTAATCGGAAGGATATAATAGTAAAACATTATTAATCACTAATTAAGGATTAAATTGAAAACTTACCATATAATGAAAGTATACCATAATTATAAAGTTATGGCCGGCCATAATGTGGCCAAGAAGCATTATTGTTTTGGATTTTATTTTGCCGCTTCCAATTCATTTTGTATATCAACATGGCATCAATATTACATACTCTCTCCGTCCCATTTATATAGTTCACTTTATCCTCGCACGTAGATTAAAAATATTTATGAAAACAAGATATTAAAGCTTAACTTCCATTATTACTCTTACTTAAAATTAATGACTCTAAAAAATTTAAATGGTTGAGTTTTAATTTCCAATACATAGTAAGGGTATATTTGTATATTACCATGATAATTAATACTATTTATAGTTATGGGACTATATAATTGGGACACCTCAAAATAGTAATAGGGACTATATAAATGGGACGGAGGGAGTATATGACGTTTCTTGATATTTATATATGAATTTGTGGTACCAAAAAAAATGCCCGATGTGGTTCGATGTGTAGATGAGATCCTCCATTTCAGTATTATATATGTTTCATCTATATCGTATTTGAATTATTAGATTTTTGTAGTAGACAAATATATATATTAAAATTTTTAATACAATATGGCACAAATTCAATGATTGGTATTATTCCTACGTCTAAATAATCGCTAGTTCAATTAATAAACCTTAATTAGGTTGACTGTATATTAGCAACGTAAGATATACTCGGTCAAAAAGTAATGAGGAATTGAACAACATATATAATGGTGCAACAATTGACGTAATTAATTAACAAGAAGTAAAAACAATTAAGTAGTTCAAGAGTTATAGTCGCTCATTATTAATGGAGAACTCTTACAATTGAGCATATACTTGTCAAGATCAAACGAAAATAATGAGATTCTCTTTTTGGACATTTAATTATGTGCATGATTGCCATACATGTGAGGTTTATTCCGATAGATTTATGATATATTTGCACGTGTGTGTGTATTTGGTGCATATAAACATATTTAAAAGGGCTCCAAGTTGTTTCAAAAATTAAAAAATTTATGTGGGGATGCGTGGGAGGTATTCTTCCCGTGGCAACAGAGCTACAAAAGAGACACTGTGCAGATGACACTATATGTCGAAGGTGTGGCATGGCTGAAGAGACCTTAGAGCATTGTTTGAGAGACTATTGCTGGAGCTATTTCTATTGGCAGACCTACCCTTTACGAATGAGTTTTATGTTACTTGAGAAAGGAGTGCCCTTCAGAACTTGGCTTGAAATAATTATGAGAATTAATGTGGATCATTTTCATAGTTTATTTGTGGTGCTCCTGTACGTGGATCAATCGGAAGAAACAGAATCTTGTCATCTTCCAAAATATTGATACTTCATAGCAGGTGGCAATTGAGATTGCTCTACAGATGCACAATGAGTTCATGGACCAATTGTAGAGGAAAAGACAAGAAAGTAGGGCCTTAATCATTGGTGCATGGCAAAAACCTGATGAAGATTATTGGAAAATAAATGTTGATGCATCACTACAACCAGTTGGAGTGGGGTTGGGAGTTGTGATCCATGACTCAACTGGAAAGCCCATTATTTTCAGGTGCAGAAAGGTAAATGTCCATTCTTCGGCAGACGCAGCTGAAGGATTGGCCTGCCAAGAGGGTATTCTATTGGCAAAAGAGTATGGAGGCTGGAAGATTATTGCTGACATGGACTGTCAGATCATAATTCAGCAAGTTAATTCGGAGAGGGAAGATCGCTCCTATAAGGGGGCCATCATTAATTCTATTCGGAAAGAGACCAGTCACTTTGAAGATGTGAGATATAGCTAGGCACGACGAACGGCCAATGAAGTTGCTCATGTATTGGCGCAGCTTGCTATTTCTGATTTGAATTTTTTCTCTTATTCCGACATTGTACCGTATAAAGTTTTGCTTTCCATTTCTATTGTTGAACGATCTTTGTTTTAATAAAATTCCTTTACTTTTGCTTTAAAAAAAATAGTAATAATTCAAGGGTAAATCATTGTTTATATTCCAAATTATATTTTCATTTTTTCAAATCTATCTCCAACTAACACTTTTACAAATTAAATGGTTAATTGCATCAAAAATCATAAACTTTTGGTATTATTGCAAATTTAACATGAAGTTTAAATGTATACAATTAAAATATCAAATTTTAAGATTTGTGTTTTTTGACGACATGAGATCTGTATATTTGGAAGTGGATCCAGTAGCTACAAGTTGTGCCAAAAATTCATTTTTTTCATGTGGAAGTGTGCTAAGGGAATTCTTCTGGTGGAGGTAGAGCTTCGACGTCGAAGATGTGAATGTGAAGTTAATTCTAGAAGATGTGGTATGGAGGAAAAAACCTTGGAGCATTGCTTGAGGGACTGCTCATGGAGTATGTTGTTTTGGAAAGCATTGCCACTCCATCTAAATCTTGATCCCATTGAAAGAGGTAGATCAGTTCGAGATTGGTTTGGAAAAATTGCTGAGGTTGATGAGCCATATTTTCATAGTTTTTTTGTTGTCTTACTATGGATTAATTGGAAGAAATGAAATCTAATAGTATTCCAGAAAGTCCATACCCCACATAATGTGTGTTTTGAGGCTACTCTAAAACTGCATCATGAATATATTGAAGTTAGTAGAAATATTATTACACGAGATAGTGACCCGATTGAAGAGGGGTGGATTAAGCCCAAAGATGGCTTCTGGAAGGTAAATGTTGATGTTACTATTCATCCAGCTGGTGGTGTGGGTTTGGATATCATCATTCGGGACATGGATGGTCACGAAGTGGTGACACGCTGTATGAGGATTTACTCAAGACTACTTCCTGAGAATGCAAAAGGGCTGGCATATAAAAAAGGCTTAGTCTTGGCTCGGGTATGCGGAGGTCGGAGAATCGTTCTTGAAACTAATTACCAGAGGCTAAAACTTTTGATGTAGTCTAACTGTGAAGACCTCTCATATAGAGGATGGATATGTAATTCCATTAGAGTGAAAGAAAATCAATTTGAAAAGGTTATTTATGCTTGGGCACATCAATCCGCGAATATTACAACACATTCTCTCGCCAAGTTAGTTAGTAGTAATCAAGTTTTTTTTAATTCATATACAGGTGTTGTCCCATGTACTATTTTACTAGACATATCGTCTGTTGAATGAGATCTACTTTAATATATTTGATCATTCTACTAAAAAAAAAAAGATTTCTATTTTTCAACATCCTCAAATATTTTAGGTGATCTGATGCTTATGTGTCTTGCAATTAATGTCACGTCAGTAATTTCAAGTGGAAAAGAAAATTAAACCACATAATTTTTTTTAAATAACTGACTCATTCTATTTCTTTCTTTCTTTTTTACAGAACTAGGTTGGGATTTAGGGATCTAGTGGGAAACGCATGACAAAAAAGAACTAGAAAGCAAAATTTTGAAATAAATTTCCACTCGAAATCAGGGCGAATGGTATCAATGCGGGCAAACGATTGTGTGGAAAAATTTCACAGATAGTTGTTTAGGGTAGTATTGTGCCATCCAAACAAAGGAAATTGCATAGGTAGTGTTCTATAGAATCTTGTGAATTTTATAGATTGTAATGCTTGTCCTGTGAATTATTTTGAATTTCACGAAATTACAGAAAAAATATTTATTTTTTACTGTTGTAACACAAATTCTTACATTTAATTTGGTAAAACACAAAACGTGTACAATTCAGATGATTTTCGGATCAAAATATAATTTCACGGATCCAATCTCTATTTTTCCTTTGATTCTTCTCTTTAAAACTTGATCTTCAAATGGTCTTCGAAGCTTTCGGGGAATATTTGTCTCCTCAATTTTCTTTGACTTGGTATTTTAATTTGGTCTTCGAAGTTTTCAGGGAAGATTTGTATCCTCGATCTTCTTTGACTTGGTATTTAGACTTGATAATGTCAACTTGGAGGGCCGACGCCTTATTTCAGGATCAAACGCTAATTTCGGAATGAATTTGATGAAGAATGCCTTTGACTGCCTTGCTTATGGATCAAAGACCGTCTTCGGGATGAATTTGGTGAAGAACGCCTTGAATATTTGAGAAAATTTCATTTATGGAATTTCGTCTCAAATTCTTAAACTCTTCAAATGACTTCTGGTGTATTTTTCAACTGATATGGAGACCATTATTTATAGTTGTAGGGAGAGACATCTAGGGCTGATGTGGCACTATCTCATTGACTGTTAGAAATTGATCTATATCTTTTGAAAGATATTTACTTGTTGCCAAAGACTTTTAATGTTTATCATATAATAATATCTTTATTATTTAAATATTTTATCTAATTTTTAGATTTGATATGATTCCAAAACTAAATAAATATATAAAAATCAATAAAAATATTATATATAATATTTACTTTTTCGCCTCCTACAAATGCCCCCTCGAGACTTGTTCATGGACGACTTATCGTTTGAAATGAATGAGTCTCGAAAACTTATTAGAGTTAAACTCGTATCAAGGCGTTTTGAGCTTGAATTTAGTAGATAGTTTATACTCGTATCAAGGAGTTCTTAAATTTCAACTTGTGAATAGTTTATACTCATATTCAAGAGTTCTTCAATTTGAATTTATTAGATAGTTTATACTCGTATCAATGAGCCTTCAATTTGGATTTGAATTTAGATAGTTTATGCTCGTATCAGGGAGCTTTCTTGAATTTGGATAGTTTATGCTCATACCAGGGAGCTTTTTCTTGAACTTGGATAGTTTATGCTCGTATCGAGGAGCCTTCAACTTGAATTTGAACTTTGTAGACCTTTTATACTCGTGTCTGTGAGTACTTGGATTTGAATTTGGATTTGTAGATATTTTATACTTGTGTCAAGGAGTCTTGGATTTGAATTTGACTTTGTAGACATTTTATACTCGTGCCAAGGAGTCTTGAATTTGAATTTGGATTTGGATTTATAGACATTTTATACTCATGTCAAGGAGTTTTTTTTGTTTAAATTTGACTTTGTAGACATTTTATACTCGTTTCAAGGAGTCTTGAATTTGAATTTGTAGACATTTTATACTCATGTCAAGGAGTCTTGGTATTTCTTGAAAAGTTTAGATAGTTTTGGCTCTTATCAAGGAGCTTTGGAAGATAGTTTAGGCTCTTATCGAAGAGCGTTGGAAGATAGTTTAGGCTCTTATCAAGGAGCATTTGCATTTTGAAGACTTTAGATAGTTTTGACTCTTATCAAGGAGTTTCGAAGATAGTTTAGGCTCTTATCGAGGAGCGTTGTCCTTTTTCTTTTTACTTGGAGATTCTCAAAAGCTTTGCCCCCATCTTTTGTTTCTTGCTCTTTCAGAGTTGTAGACATCTTGATGCTTGAGGAATTTTGATGAAGAGAAGAGATGAGATGTAGAGATGGTCCCACTGGGCGTGCCAAAATTTGTAATACAAATTCTTACGTTTAATTTGGTAAAACACAAAACGTGTACAATTCAGATGATTTTCGGATCAAAATATAATTTCACGGATCCAATCTTTATTTTTCCTCTGATTCTTCTCTTTAAAACTTGATCTTCAAATGGTCTTCGAAGCTTTCGGGGAATATTTGTCTCCTTGATCTTCTTTGACTTGGTATTTGAATTTGGTCTTCGAAGTTTTCAGGGAAGATTTGTATCCTCGATCTTCTTTGACTTGGTATTTGGACTTGATAACGTTAACTCAGAGGGCCGACGCCTTGTTTCCGAATCAAACGCTAATTTCGGAATGAATTTGATGAAGAACGTCTTTGACTGCCTTGCTTATGGATCAAACGTCGTCTTCGGGATGAATTTGGTGAAGAACGCCTTGAATATTTGAGAGAATTTCATTTATGGAATTTCGTCTCAAATTCTTGAACTCTTCAAATGACTTCTGGTGTGTTTTTCAACTGATATGGAGGCCCTTATTTATAGTTGTAGGGAGAGAGATCTATGGCTGATGTGGCACTATCTCATTGGCTGTTAGAAATTGATCTATTTCTTTTGAAAGATATTTACTTGTTGCCAAAGACTCTTCTTGTTTATCATATAATAATATCTTTATTATTAAATATTTTTTCTAATTTTTGGATTTGATATGATTCCAAAACTAAATAAATATATAAAAATCAATAAAAATATTATATATAATATTTACTTTTTCGCCTCCTACAACCGTGATTGGATACAGTTTTAGCTTACCTATCAAAAAATTTGTTCTTTTCGCAACATAATTTGATTTGGGTACTCATATATAGTTCGTGATTTTTGGTGAAATTAACCCTAAATTAAATACTTGCACTATTAAAAAAACTAATCAAATTTAACATCGAATGAATTTTCCTATTAAAATTGGGTCAAAAAAGGTGTGGTGTTAAACACATTAATATAAAGATATAATTTATGTCATATATATGTTTAATTTGACTACAGCATAAGAAGAAGACCCAAGTATTTAGCCGAAATGTAAGGTTTTTTTTTTGCCTGAAAAATGTATCCAAAGTTATATTTAATTAGTTTTTTAATAACTTATATACTTAATTAATAAAAGTAATATAACTGTCAAAACTGTGACACGTTTGTATTTGGTTGACAAAAATAATAATAATAAAAAGTGTACTAAGTAAATCAATTTAAAAAAAAAAACAAAAAACAATTGTCACTTTCACAGCACTCACTAAATGTATGTCATGATCATCATGCAGTAAAGTAGAAAAAGCGGTAGTAAAAAAATTTAAGAGATTTTGGTAACACTTGGGGGTATATTGCGAATGTTTTTATGAAAGTGGACAATTTAATTTCTCTCCCAGCAATAAATGTATATAAACATTTTGGCGCAATGGTTAAAATTTGAAGTATAAATTAAAACTAGAATATCTCTTGTACGATGCACGGATAAATTATATATAATTATTTATTTTATTCAATTTATTTGTAGAAAATAATTATAATAAATTGTGTAGTTAAAGAGCTAAAAAATTGTACTAAAGAGCATAACAATGATACTTTAAAATTAAAAAAAAAATCATTAGTTTATTTGCTTAATAATGATTTTTGGTTAATCCAAAAACAATGGATATGAACAAACATGAGAAAATATTAATAAAAAAAAATTAAGCAATAATTTATTTTGGGAAGACAAAAAATGTTCGCGTACAATAATCTTGAGAGTGTAGATCGATAATACTGAAACAACTACTTGACAAATCTAGGTACTCTGCAAATGGTTGTCTAATGTAGTTGATTAATGATTGCTTAAGACTTGAAATTAATTAATAGATAAGTAAACCGTGCATTTGTTACCAAAACCAATTCAGTCGATTATTGCAAACAAAAAAATAATGATTATTAAAATCGCTTACATTATAATTTTGTATTGTTAGAGCTGAACTATTACTTATCACTTAATTTTTGTAAGACAAAACCGTTAACTAATTATCTAAAAAAACTCTAGAATTGTTGTACTCATGAGTCTGTTTCAGAATTTGGAAACTGTCAAACTAATTTTGTGCAATAATTATGGTCAGTATAATTAGTGACTCACGATTACACATCACCTATTTCCATATGCGTGCAAAATTGGCAGTTTAATACAGGGGATTTTAAGGCAGCTGATATATGATCATTGATACAATTACATGATTAATATGGTACCATTTGGAATTAAATCCCCCCTTCCCCGCCAAAAAATAAAAAATAAAAAAATTGAGGACAGAAATCCAATTTAATAAGAAAATTTATTTTTATAAAAAAAATTAAAGAAATTTACTTATATAAAAATTGAGGTTAAAATGTCATATTATAAATTTATTAAATTACCCTTATTAATGGGCAGGAAAAAATGTCTTTCACAACTCATTTATTATTATTATTATTATTATTATTATTATTACTATTACTTCCATAAAATGTATTTAACTCTACGGAAATGATAGCTAATTGGCGTATTAGTTGTGATTCATTAATATTGATCGACTATAACACAATTAATATAAATTGACTTATTGACTAATTTATCAATGTTAGAATAGATGTAATTAGATGATGTTAGATGGACGGGAAAAAAGATACTCCACAAGTGTGTTATTATATAGATATATAGATTATCATTTTTTTTCCTTTAAATAAATAACTAGGAAGGAATTGCTCTAGAAAAGACAAGTGAAATAACTACAATGAGTATGCATGCAAAAATCATTTATCTTAATTTAATTCCGCAATTATTTTTTAAGATTAACATTATATGTTTTTTTAGAAAATTAGGATTAGCAGTATGATCTTGCATAATTAAGTATTTATTTTTCTAGGTAAATTACACTTTGATTGTTGGAGAGTAAGTGGATTAATCTTTGAAGTAATTTGGGCAGAGTAACGGGTAGGATAATTAAAGTCGAGTCAAGAGTTATACTCTTTCTCCGCAAGACGAAATTACACTGTATATTAAATGCAAACGGACTATAGCAATCGTCTCCAAGATAAAACGACTTTCAACAAAGTTTTGTTGCACTTTTACAAAACTATGTTACAACGAACAAAACAATAATCGAGATTCTCAATCGATTCGAGCCAAGAGTTGCAACTGGTGAATCATTGCGTCCGATCGGCCTAGAGCTTTCGCACCAATTCGATTTGAGCGGTTACGTCCGAATGGTTGCAACCATTCGCCCAATCCTCACTCACCCTTTCACACTTCCATTTAATTAACTAATATAATTAATATCTCTTTTAATTAGATAATTAATTAATTAATTAATTAACTATACTAACAATCCCCCACAAAAGAGATATTTGAAAATGCAGAGTATAAGAATCTCGACAAATTATTATTGCTTAGGGATAGGTAGCTTCCGGCTTTGAACCTTCCTTTAGTATAGTATTATTGGATTTACTCGTTGCTCAGTGAACGTGATGTCTTGAACTGGTCAACTTTAAATGTAAACCAAACAATAATACTAACACAATAACAATTCTACTAATTTTTTGTTCTCACGTTTTGTCCATTTTGGCCTTGGATCGTATCTTGTTTCATAAGTGATTCTTTTTTAAGCGGCCTCACTTCTCACTAATATAGGCGATCTCCTATTTAAGAGTAAATTGCCATTATCCCCACCTTTTAATCGGTATAGGAATCATTAAAAACCTTTAAGGTTTATCCTGACCACATCCTAGCAGTCATACTTGGTGTAGTGCCTAGAATGAGTTTCTTAGTGTAAATATTCCAAGTATCGTAGTGTAAACTTTCATAACTTAGTTGTCTCATTGAACCATCTTCTTGGGATCTCCAATTGGTATGGTTGAGTTACCGCTATGAACGTTTTTGTTTATGTGGCTTTTCAAGCCCATTCTCTTTACGGCACTATATAGTAGATCTCTATTAATACTTTTAGTAAACGGATCTGCTATATTTTCTTTTGACTTTACATAGCCAATACAAACGATTCCATTTGAAATCATTTGTCTAATGGTATTATGTCGTCTTCGTATATGACGAGATTTACCATTATACATGTTGCTTTGTGCTCTTCCAATTGCAGACATACTGTCGCAATGTATCATTATAGGAGGCACTGGTTTTTCCCAACAAGGAATATCTTCTAAGAATGTTCTAAGCCATTCGGCTTCTTCACAAGCTTTGTCAAATGCAATGAATTCTGATTCCATTGTAGATCTAGCTATGCACATTTGTTTAGAAGATTTTCATGTTACTGCTCTACCTCCAATGGTGAAGACAAAACCACTAGTAGATTTTGAGTCTTGCATATCAGATATCCAATTTGCATCACTGTATCCTTCAATAATAGCTGGATATCTTGTATATGTTAAACTGTGGTGTATTGTATGTTTTAAATACTTTAACACTCTTGTTAATGTAGTCCAATGGTCTTTACCTAGATTGCTCGTAAATCTACTTAGCTTACTCACTGAATATGCAATATCAGGACGAGTACATGATGAGATTTTTCTTTCACAATGATTTAATCAACACAAGCTTTAATTAACCAAATCTCAATTATGCAAGTGAACATACGGAGCATAGGAGACCGGGTCGAACACGGGGAATTAATTTCATAAACGAGTCTACAAGTACCATCACATCGAACATTTTTACTAGTCAAACCATTCGGAATTTGGTTGGAGAATTAACTAGAAAAACAAGATTTGCAATAATAAACAAAGATAGCAACACAAGAAGAATAAAAGAGAATAAAAACCTAATAAAAATCACAATGAGGAAAAATGGCTCTAGGGCATTGTTCATTAGTGAAAACTTGTTCATTAAACAATGGATTTATGCATAATCTCCCCAAACAACAATTGATACCAAATTTAGTCGAAGCCCTCTCTCGAGAAACTAAGACCTTTTAATTAAACTCAATTCCCCTATCTCTAGGGCTAAATTATAATTTAATCTAATCAAGCACAATCAATCAACAAACATCAATTAAACATTAATCTCTCGATCTAATGCAAAATTGAAACCATAAATCATTTACCCATGCATAATTGATTCTCTCGAACTCAATTATACACCAAATTCTATCCTAAGATGGCCAATCAAAGAATAGAAGCAATCAAACCATGATTTATGAGAAAGAAGGGGAAGATTAAGCAATAACCCATGTTTAATTCACAAACCAATCACCAAATCACAACACCCTAGATACCAAGAAATTTAGCTATCCATAACCAAAATAGAGAAAAACATCATATAAAAGAAAAACATAAGAGAGGAGGAGAAAAAACTCAAAAACTTGAATATAGATCTTCAAAAACTTCTTGAATCTTCCATACACCAAGCTCCAAGCTCTCACACACTATTTCTTACTCTAAAATTGGCAAAATATCAATGTCTCCCTAAAATTTTGAACTAAGGATGGCTTTTATACTAGGATGGCCAAAAAATGGAGTAAAAATTCGGATATTCCCGAAAACAAGACACAGGGGCGCGACATGGGGCCGATCGCGCCACGTGGAGTGAGGCGCGACCCGAGCTGGCCCGTTCCTGGGTCGCGCCGCGTTGCAGGCCATTGAAATCATGCTGCGGACGTCGAGCCGCAGGTCGCGCCCCAGGCCCCGGGTCGCGCCGCGTTGCAAGCCGTGCCCGGCCTCCATGCTTCGACTCGGTCTTCGTGCTCTCTCGCCCGTCCGATCCAGCTTTCGGGTCCCTTCTGATGCGCACTTCGACCCTCAAGTCCCGGGTTGCTCATTTTAAACCTGTTTTCTAAATTAATGGTGTTAGCAACACTTATTCTAAATAACAACTAGTATTACCCTAATTGATTACTAAATATACTAAAACATGATAAAAACATACGAAATAATGCTCGGATTAGGACTAAAATACGAGCATGTCAACTCCCCCAAACTTGAACTCTTGTTTGTCCTCAAACAAGCATTTGGAAAGAACAAAGAAAGATCAAGACCAGAAGGAAACACATAACCACTAATGCCTCAGCTTTTTAATCAACAATCCCCATGCAAAGAACAAGATCAAAGCTTCATATCATAAGAGTAACAATCATGAGAAAAATGACCACTCATACTTGAAGAGCAATTTTTATCACAACGATCCTCACACATGGAGATAAGGGACAAATTTTCACTCAATATCAAGTAATAAAAGCATACCACCATAAGCTTGCGAAATAACTCAACATGATTCACCAATGTGCTCTAAACAAGAATCACATAGGTCTTTAGGGTTGTAGCGTTCGGCTCTTTGGACGGGTAGGGAAATTTGTAGGTAGGAGTGACTCCAAGTCCTTTCCCACATCCCACTAGCATTCCAAACCTAGTAAAACTAAAAGTTTTCTCTACCCATGTCACACAAAATGAGCAAGCTTAAGCAAAAGACGGATGATCCTTAGCCTCTTCTTTTTCTTCTAATTCATTCCCCCTAAGACATTGGTTCACACATTCTTCCACAAGGAACTAAAGTCGGCATTAAATTCATTTTTTTCAATTTAATTCAACATCACGACTCTAATGATTCCCATTTTTTTTTCATTTCAAGGGGAAGGCTTTGAACTTCACATTTCTAGGCTTTAAAACATGTTTCACAATTTTTTTTCTTTCTATCCGAATTTTACTACCCACGATTTTTGAAATAACAATTTCTTCATTCCTTAAATTCCCTCTACCCCGGGCTATTCAACAAAAATCAATCACCAAAGGCTCAGCGGGGCTAACAAGGATAAATTTCAAAGGAATGAATAAATAAGGCTCAAAATTTTCGACAAAAACCGCCTTAGGTCATCTTCAAGTTCTAAGCACATATAGAATATATGAAAGTTATGAAGCAAGTTCTAGAGATGTAAATATCATTGACGAATCACACATGAAAGAACAAAATAGGCCCAAATCTCACAAGTGGCTAGAAATTAAGCCAAATTTCCATGATTTTTTTTTAACTCAAATGATACTTCGGCTTATCACTCTTTTCATGCATGAGAAATTTTTTTTTTTTAAATTTTCACATAAACACAAAATAAATCATCATAGGCTTGGCATGATTTCCTATGTCTATCATTCCCTGTTTCTTTTACCAAATCATTCAAAACAACATAAGCTCAAGCAGAGAAACAGATTATCACACACGATTTAAGCCTAATTCAAGCATTTACTATTACAAACCCAAATATATAGAATAGAAATGATCATAGAAATCAAATAAATCCATACAAACCAACATAGTACTAAATTCAACTATCAAATCCTAGTAACAGTTATCCCAAATATCCAGATAAATTAAAATAAAGATAGATAGAGGGCGATTACCGGTCACCACTTCATACCCCCTCCCCCAAACTTGTTCCATTCCAAAGAAAGGACAAGTTTGAGTGGAAAGAGAGTGGGACCAAAATCGAGGGGCAGACTCTGTCACTCATCAGCAGGAGGGCGGCGTGGAGTGGAGTCCGATGGCGGCTGATATGGTGGATACGGGTACGGAGAGTAGGGGTATGGAGGGTAGTGCTAATATGGTGGCATCTGTGGTGGTCGCTGATGCGGTGCTCCCTGTCCAATCCACTGGCCCATCATGCTCTCCATGCTCGACTGGAAAGTAGTGAAACTTCCTTGAAGGCCCTGAATCTCAGCACTAATACCAGTAAAACGAGTCCCGATCTTCTCCTCCAAACCTGTGAAGCGAGCATCAAAGCTCTCCTGCATCCCTATCAAATGAGTATCAATCTCGGACCGCCATTCTCCAAATCGGGAATTCATGTCCACCAGCATAGTGCCCATGTTAGCCGTCATGTCATTCATTAGATTCTCCAGAGTACCAAAGCGGTCATCCTGAACATCTTTCCTAGTTCTGCGGCTTCCTCTCGGCTGAGCATGTGACGTGGACCCGCCAGCATCATCCGTCCTCGGCGTCCTCCGTGCTGTGCCTCCGGATGTGGTAATCAATGCAAGATGCAGGTGTATCCATCATCCAATTCTCCTTTTCATCAAAAGTGGAGACATTTGTCAGGGCTGGATTCGGAAGCGGGAACTGACGCTTGTTAGTCAGGAGGAAATCAAATGGGGTGGATGCAGAGTTGACAAACTTAGCATTCCGGAGATGCTCCATGTTGAGGGCTCGAGATCCGGGGCAAGATTGATAGTTGGACAAGTTGATGTCCAACATGGCTGCAATTGGGGTAATCAAGCCCCCCACACAAATAGTACCCGTCCTGGAGTTTGTTTGTCTCTGACATTGCACGAGGAAATGTGCGGCAAAGTTCACCGGGATAGCATTAAGCATACACCATAAGATATAGAGCTCTTGTGTCCGAAGTCCACTATTCTCTTGGCGGGCAAGCACAGTAGAAGAAAGAAGCTTCTGCATATACCGGAAGACAAGATTGGGCAAATGAGAGGCCTTGGTCTTGCTAGAATCATACTGTAGACTATTTGGGTTTGCATCCACCACACTGTCATGGAAATCATTGAATCGGAAGGATGGGTGAGGGTGGAAGGTCCCATTAGTTGGAGTTTGAAACATCGTGTTGAGGCGCTCCACAGTGAACCTCCAGTCTTGATTCCCAAGTCGGAATGTGCAAGAAACAGGCCCTCGGGATGGAGTGTGTTTCACCTTTAGGGTGGAGAGAAACTCAAGGACAAGCACGGGGTACGTTTTCCAATCATTCTCCCTCAAGACATGCATCCAATCAATGCGTCGTAAGAGCCCGACCACACTCTCATGAATCCCCAATTTCCTTGTTGTGTTGGCATCCAGAAATCGAGTAGCAGCAACTTGAAAACCCCTAGCCAACTTTAACCACCTCTTCCTATGTTCATACTCCTCCAAGTAGACATTCACCATAGCGGGGTCGTTGTCCCCCATATTAAGAGGGGGTAAGAGGGCACGATTGTTGTTAGGCTCGGCATCCTCTTGTTCCTCTTCTTCGTCATCCTCAAGTTCTTCATCGTCCTCTTGTTCCTCGTCTTTGGATATGTCGAGCACCTCCTCTTCTTGGAACTCGTCTTCATCCATGAGCCATCTTCGGGCTCCCCCCGTTTGTCGTCCCCTACGAGTTTGCACCATTCTTGCAGACAGAGTGTCGGCTTGAGTACCTTCCAAAACAAAATGAAACGTGATGTTAAATGGTTTTAACAGAGATATGGGACACACGGGGTGGTTGCAAACACACCCTTCCAAAAAAGCCAATCATACAAAATGTCCTCATGCACCACCTCATCTAATCATCCATTGAAACAATATGGTAAAGAAAGTTGACAAAATATTTGCAAATGGGGCATAAAAACAAAGCACACTCATGTTTGATTCAAAGATAGTCATGAAGTATAGAACAACCCCCAAATATAAGTCCAACTTTGCTAATTCTTATCATAAAAATTCCATCCAAGCAAAACATGTTATGTCAAGCATATTGGAACAAGAAATTAGCCCATGTAAGTAATAAGTCTAAAAAATGACTACACAAATTCCAAAACATACATATCTTTCCAAATGACATACATAAGAATTCTTAAGAAGCATGGAATTGTATAGATCGGAGATAATAGGGCCAAAATTTCTCATCCACATGATTTTCCCCAAATTTTTGACCTTAGAACCCTAGAATTGGGTAGGAATGAAAAATTTCCACTATACTTCTATAGACATGTAAATTGAAAGCATACTTGAGGTTCTTAAGCTAGGAATTCCAAAATAGAAGCAAGAAACTTGAAATCTAACCATTCAAAACCAAGTTACCATGAATAACCCCCCATTGGAGAGCTTGAAAAACTATGCTTACCACCATGAAGAAAAGAAAGAGCATAAGGAGAAAATTCATACCTTGAAGAGATTGAGCTTTGGAATGGAGAAGATTAAAAGCTACAGACTTGTAGGAGTGTGTGAGGGTGGAGAGGTGGGAGTGAAGTGTGAGAAATGAAGTGAAAGGGGAGAAGAAAGGGTTTAAAACCCGTAGCAGACTGGCGCGACCCGGGTCGCGCCTCCTCACCGCGACTCAGGCTGGGTCGTGCGGCTCGGGCAGCGTTGCAGGTCAGTGTTTTTCAGCTGCGGACGCAGGACCAGCCACTCGCGTTTCCAGCTCCGGGTTGCGCCACGTTGCAGGCGCCCTTGGAAAGTTGGCTCGTTCCGGCCTTTATCGACACTTCATTCCCACTTAAGTTGCTCCTATGCTCAAAAACACAAAAACCAAGAAAACAACACTACAAAAGAACACACAAAACCACAACTACAATGTACACCGAACACAAGATAAACTATGAACAATAAAAAGAAATATGCCAAGAAAGACACACAAAAAGGCAAGAAAATGCAAATAAAAAACATTGGGGTGCCTCCCAATAAGCGCTAAGTTTAACGTCGCTAGCTCGACATAGTACCAAAACATCTAGGCGTCGTTGAGGTAGCAAACAAACACCACTTCTTTCTCCTCAGGCTTGTAGAACTTCTTAACCCGATGCCCATTCACCACGAACAAGCTTCCATCCTTGCCTTTGAGCTCAATTGCCCCGCCATAAAAAATTCGGGCTATGGTAAACGGACCACTCCATTTGGTCTTAAGCTTTCCGGGAAATAGCTTGAATCTCGAATTGAACAAAAGAACTTTATCTCCCGGTGTGAGGTCTTTTTGTCTCAAGAGCTTGTCATGGTAAACTTTAGCTCTCATCTTGTAAATAGCCGAATTTTCAAAAGCCTCCATCCGGAATTCCTCTAATTCATTCAATTTGAAAATTCGCTCTCCAACGGATGACACGGGATCAAGGTTCAACTTCTTGGTGGCCCAAAACGCTTTATGCGAAAGCTCAACGGGCAAATGACAAGATTTTCCGAACACGAGTTGATAGGGAGACATTCCTAGCGGGGTCTTGTAAGCCGTGCGATAAGCCCATAGTGCTTCATCCAAAAGTGAAGACCAATCTTTTCCATTCGTGCGGACTACCTTTTGAAGTATTTGATTTATTTCCCGGTTTGCCAACTCAGCTTGACCGTTGGCTTGAGGATGATAAGGTGTCGTTATCTTATGCTTAAGTCCATGTCTAGCAAGCAATGCTTCCATCCATTTGTTGCAAAAGTGTGAGCCACCATCGCTCACAATAGCTCTAGGGGCTCCATACCTTGTCAAAACATTCTTTTTGAGAAATTTGAGAACAACTTTTGCATCATTTGTCTTTGTTGGAGCGGCTTCAATCCATCGTGACACATAGTCTACGGCTAGCAAGATGTACAAATTTCCTTCGGATGCAACAAACGGCCCCATGAAGTCTATTCCCCACACATCGAAAAGCTCAACTTCAATGGTATTCTTCATGGGCATTTCATCCTTCTTAGATATAGATCCCATACGTTGGCATTTATCACAACTCCTAACAAACTCTCTTGCATCCTTGAAAATGCTTGGCCAATAAAATCCACTTTGGTAAATTTTTCTAGCCGTCCGATTGGCTCCAAAATGTCCTCCACTCAATCCCGCATGGCATGCTTCTAGTATATGTCCCCATTCCTCTTCGGGCACACACCTCCTCAAAACTAGATCCGCACATCTTCTAAACAAAAACGGTTCATTCCACACAAAGAATCTCAGATCATGGAAAAATTTCTTCTTTTGATATCCTTCTAACTCTTTCGGTGCAATTCCCGCCACCAAGTAATTCACTATATCCGCAAACCATGCCACCTTCATCGTACCCACAACGAGGATTCTTTCATCTGGGAAGTAATCATCGATCTCCATTTTATCATCTTGATTTTCTTTGGTATGCTCCAAACGAGACAGGTGGTCGGCCACCACATTCTCGCACCCCTTTCGATCTCTAATTTCCACATCGAATTCTTGTAGGAGAAGAATCCACCGTATAAGTCGGGGCTTGGCATCCTTCTTGGCAAAGAGATGCCTCAACGCGGCGTGTTCCGTGTGGATTATTGTTCGGGCCCCAATAAGATAGGGCCAGAACTTGTCAAAAGCATATACTACCGCCAACAACTCCCTTTCGGTGGTTGTGTAATTGATTTGTGCCGGGTCCAAAGTTTTGCTTCCATAGTAGATCACCCGGAACAACTTCTCTCTTCTTTGCCCTAAAGCGGCTCCCACGGCTACCTCGTTCGCATCACACATGAGCTCAAAGGGTTCACTCCAATCCGGGGCAATGAGGACCGAGGCCGTCATTAGGGCCTTCTTCATCGTCTCAAACACCTGCACACATTCGCCATCAAAAACAAAATCATTAGATTTTTCAAGCAATTTACACAAGGGTTTAGAGATCTTTGAAAAATCCTTAATAAAATGCCGATAGAACCCGGCATGACCAAGGAAACTCCGGACACCCTTTTCATTGGTGGGAGGTGGAAGCTTCTCAATGGCAACAATTTTGGCTCGATCCACCTCTAACCTTGCAGCAGACACCTTGTGGCCAAGGACTACTCCGTCTCTTACCATGAAATGGCATTTTTCCCAGTTCAAAACAAGGTTAGTATCTTCACAACGCTGCAAAACTCGGGTTAGGTTGTTCAAGCAATCATCAAAAGAGTTCCCAAAAACCAAAAAATCATCCATGAAAACCTCCATTATCTTTTCAATCAAATCATGAAAGATTGACATCATGCACCTTTGGAAAGTAGCGGGCGCATTACACAATCCAAAAGACATTCTTCTAAAAGCAAAAATTTCATAAGGGCATGTGAAAGCGGATTTATGTTGGTCCTCGGGTGCAATTAAATTTGGTTATATCCGGAATACCCATCTAAAAAACAATAAAACTCATACCCGGCCAACCTATCAAGCATTTGGTCAATGAAAGGTAATGGAAAGTGATCCTTTCTAGTGGCCGTATTTAATGCACGGTAATCAATACACACTCGCCACCCGTTCATAAGCCTAGTAGCTATCAATTCATTGCTTTCATCCTTCACTACGGTCATTCCTCCCTTTTTGGCTACCACTTGGGTGGGACTCACCCACTCACTATCGGAAATAGCATAGACTATACCCGCATCAAGCCATTTAAGAACTTCCTTCCTAACCACTTCTTGCATTATGGGATTCAATCGGCGTTGGGGTTGGACACGAGGTTGGTAATCTTCTTCCAACAAAATTATATGCATGCAAATTGTGGGACTAATCCCCTTCAAATCCCCAATGGACCACCCTAACGCGGATTTATGCTTCCTCAAAACTCTAAGTAACTTATCAAGCTCACATGAAGATAACAAGGAAGACACAATTACGGGATATGTTTCATTTGGACCCAAGTAAGCATACCTCAAGTGGCTCGGGAATGGTTTCAATTCTTCCTTCTTGTCTTTCTCTTCACCTCCTTCCCTTTTCAATGCCTCCTCTTTTCCATCCCTTAATGGTAAAAAATGATTTTCTCGTCTTGGGATTTCCTGTAGAGAATCAAGAGCAAACACACAATCCATAATATCGATGTTATCATCAAAAGCATCAAGAGAGGAGGAAGAGTGAAGAGATGCAAACAAAATTGTTTCCAAGGGATTTTTAGAGGCGTAGCGCTCCATCATTGTCTCTTCAACACATTCTTCTACAATCGTCATCACTTTACAATCCTCCATTCTCCCAAACTCCTCATCATCATCATAAAACTTCATAGCATTATAAATTGAAAATGTACTGCTTTCATTATTCAAGCGGAGCGTGAGCTCCCCTTTTGACACATCAATTAGTGCCTTCCTCATTGCTAAGAATGGTCTTCCCAAAATAAGTGGCACATTCTTATCCTCCTCCATATCTAAGACAACAAAATTCACGGGGAAAATGAAGTCATTCACCTTCACAAGGACATCCTCCACAACTCCTCTTGGATAAGTCAAGGACCTATCCACCATTTGCAAGCATATCATTGTCGGCTTGATTTCTCCAATATTAAGCTTCAAGAAGAACGACAACGGCATAAGATTTATACTTGCACCCAAATCACAAAGGGCTTTCTTCTCATGGAAATCTCCAATGGTGACGGTGATGTTGAAACTCCCAGGATCCTTCATCTTGGCGGGAAGTTTCTTTTAAATCAAGGCACTACAATTTTCCGTCAAACTCACAGTCTCAAAGTTGCCCAATTTCCTCTTTCTCGTCACTACGTCTTTGAGAAATTTGGCATAGCTTGGCATTTGTTGAAGGGCCTCCACGAGAGGGAGATTGATTTGAATCCTTCAGAATATGTCAAGAAATTTGGAGAATTGCTCCTCATTTTTGGACTTTTGAAGTCTTTGCGGGTAAGGTATATTTGCATATGATCCATCTACCTTCTTTGGCGGAGGTCTTACCTTTCCTTCAATGGATTCATCTTTCTTGGCATTCATTTCCTCTCCTACCACTTCTTCTTCTTTCCCTTCGTCAGTGGTTGTCTCATCATCTTATGTTGGCATTTCAGGGCCCTTATATATGGTTCCACTCTGTAAGGCAATGGCTTTGCAATCCTTTGGGTTTACCGTTGTATTGGCGGGAAAGTGTCCCGGTTGATGTTGTCCTCCTACGGCGGTAGCTAGTTGCCCCATTTGTTTCTCAAGCATTTTCAATTGGGTATTTACCGCCGCTTGGTTGCTCTCAAGCTTCTCAAATCTTGTTTGGGATTCACCCATATACTTGTCGGTCTTGTTCAATAGAGTCATGAGAAGTTCTTCCATTTTTGGTTTCTTTTCATCATCAATGACCCCATTTGTAACTGAAAATTCAGGAGGTGGTTGAAGGTGATTGTTCGGGTTTGAGTAAGAGAGATTTGGATGTGGTAGCTTAGGATGGTATTAGTTCCCACCTTGCCCTTGTGGTCCTCCAAAGTGAGGCTTAAAACCTTGATTGAAGGGCCTTTGGTAACCCCCATAGTTACCTTGACGAACAAAGCTCGTTTCCTCCATGTTAGGTATGATCGAAGGCTCCAATCTTGGTGATGTCATAGCCTCTATTTTTGAGTTCAAAGTGGTCATCTGAGCGGCTAGAAGGGCTATGGCATCATTGTTTGTAGTTTTCACTTTTTTCAAGATTTGTACATTTTCCCGCTCCCCCGGCCATTGATAGGCGTTGGAGGCCATCTCCTCGATGATTGTGACTGCTTCTTCGGGTCCTCGGTTTAATAACGATCCTCCGGCCGACGCATCAAGAATACTTCTAACGCTGGACTTGCAACCGCCATAAAAAATGCACACTTGATGATCCGTGCCAAAACCGTGCCCCAGACATTTGCGAAGCATCTCTCTAAACCGCTCCCAAGCTTCACACAATGACTCTTCATCCCTTTGCTTGAATTGAGTTATCTCTCCCTTTAACTTCAATGTCTTTCCAGGAGGAAAGAATTTCTGAAGGAATTTAGAAAGCAAGTTACTCCATGAGGTGAATGAACCGGGTGGTTGGTTCAACCACCATGTTCGTGCTTTGTCCCACAGTGAGAAATAGAATAGCTTCAAACGGATTGCATCCTCGGGCACCCCATTAATCTTGACCGTCCGGGCGATCTCCAAAAATTGATGGACATGTTCGTGTGGATCTTCAAGTGCCGTTCCACCAAACTGGTTTTGGGACACCATAGCCATCAGTGCCGGTTTCAATTCGAAGTTGTTGGCTTGTATAGCCGGCCCATTGACAACCCCCTCATTAAGCATAAGTTGAAACAAGTTTCTAATCGGGGCTTCCTCAACTCGAGCCCTACCTTCCTCTTGGGCCCGAAGTTGTCCCCTCATCTCCTCAAGCTGTCTTTGCATTTGAAGAATCAACGGATCTTGGATGGGAGGCGGAGGTGGTGGATTATCCGCCATTCTATGTCTGCGTCTTCTTCTAGCGTTGTTATGACGGCTCGTGGCTTCAATCTCGGTATCTAACTCGAGCAACGGGTCACCACGTGCCCTTGTATGCATACACTATCTGTGAACAACTTAAAGTAAGTTTGAAGTTCAAAATTAAACAACACGTTAAATCTAGCAAAATGATTCTTGAAACGATATTGCATATACTCAAATAAACAAATGATTCCCCGGCAACGGCGCCAAAAACTTGATGAGATTTTTCTTTCACAACGATTTAATCAACACAAGCTTTAATTAACCAAATCTCAATTATGCAAGTGAACATACGGAGCATAGGAGACCGGGTCGAACACGGGGAATTAATTGCATAAACGAGTCTACAAGTACCATCACATCGAACATTTTTACTAGTCAAATCATTCGGAATTTGGTTGGAGAATTAACTAGAAAAACAAGATTTGCAATAATAAACAAAGATAGCAACACAAGAGGAATAAAAGAGAATAAAAACCTAATAAAAATCACAATGAGGAAAAATGGCTATAGGGCATTGTTCATTAGTGAAAACTTGTTCATTAAACAATAGATTTATGCATAATCTCCCCAAACAACAATTGATACCAAATTTAGTTGAAGCCCTCTCTCGAGCAACTAAGACCTTTTAATTAAACTCAATTTCCCTATCTCTAGGGCTAAATTATAATTTAATCTAATCAAGCACAATCAATCAACAAACATCAATCATTTACCCATGCATAATTGATTCTCTCGAACTCAATTATACACCAAATTCTATCCTAAGATGGCCAATCAAAGAATAGAAGCAATCAAACCATGATTTATGAGAAAGAAGGGGAAGATTAAGCAATAACCCATGTTTAATTCACAAACCAATCACCAAATCACAACACCCTAGATACCAAGAAATTTAGCTATCCATAACCAAAATAGAGAAAAACATTATATAAAAGAAAAACATAAGAGAGGAGGAGAAAAAACCCAAAAACTTGAATATAGATCTTCAAAAACTTCTTGAATCTTCCATACACCAAGCTCCAAGCTCTCACATACTATTTCTTACTCTAAAATTGGCAAAATATCAATGTCTCCCTAAAATTTCGAACTAAGGATGGCTTTTATACTAGGATGGACAAAAAATGGAGCAAAAATTCGGATATTCCCGAAAACAAGACACAGGGGCGCGACACGGGGCCGGTCGCGCCGCATGGAATGAGGCGCGACCCGAGCTGGCCCGTTCCTGGGTCGCGCCGCGTTGCAGGCCATTGAAATCATGCTGCGGACGTCGAGCCGCGGGTCGCGCCCCAGGCCCCAGGTCGCGCCGCATTGCAGGCCGTGCCCGACCTCCCAGATTCGACTCGGTCTTCGTGCTCTCTCGCCCGTCCGATCCAGCTTTCAGGTCCCTTCCGATGCGCACTTCGACCCTCGAGTCCCGGGTTGCTCATTTTAAACTTGTTTTCTAAATTAATGGTGTTAGCAACACTTATTCTAAATAACAACTAGTATTACCCTAATTGATTACTAAACATACTAAAACATGATAAAAACATACGAAATAATGCTCGAATTAGGACTAAAATACGAGCATGTCAGTACAATTTGTAAGATACATTAGACTTCCAATGATCCTTGCATATTTGAGTTGTGAAATGGGTTTTCCTCTATTTTTAGCTAAATGCAAACTCATATCAACAGGAGTTGCAGCTGGAGGAAGATTAAAAGCTTTAAATTTCTTAAGCACATTTTCTATATAATGAGATTGTGATAAGATAATTCCTTCGTTTGTTCTAGAGATTTTTATCCCTAGGATAACGTCAGCTAGACCCATATCTTTCATATCAAAATTTCTTTTTAACATATTCTTTGTATTCGTGATCACGTTCTTATTATTTCCCATGATCAACATGTCGTCTACATAAAGACAGACAATTACATATTCATTGGGGGTATTTTTAATGTAGACACATTTATCACCCTCATTTATTTTGAATCCATTTGATAACATTGTTTTATCAAATTTCTCATGCCATTGTAGGAGCTTGTTTAAGTCCTAGGGGTGAGCATAGAACAACTAAAAACTGAACGGACCAGCTGAACTGATCAGATTCGGTCGGTTTGGTTCGGTGCTATATATAATCGGTTCGGAGATCGGTTAAAAAATGACTATCGAATTTTAAATCGGTCGGTTGTCGGTTTTTTTGAATTTTTTTGAGAGAAAACCGAACCGACCGACTTATTACTATGGCTACACATTATGACTGCAAGTCTACTTAACCCATGTGGCCCCACTTACATTTTTATGACTTGTCTGCTTCACCTCGAGACTTCCACTCTTTATTTTTCAATTTTTTTCTCCCATGTGGCCCCACTTACACTCTTTCCCACCCCTCGATCTCTCTCCATGCTCAAACACCATCTCTCCATCTTGATTACTCTCTCTCTCAATCAATTAATTAATTCATACCACCCACCCATACTTTCTCTCTCTATTCTTTCCTTTTTTTTCTTCTTCTTCTTCTTCTTCTTCTTCTTCTTCTCATTCTTGATTTCAACCCCTTTCTCAGTTCTCATCATCTTCTTTCAGGCTTCAGCAGAGAGATCCGAATTCCCTCCCTCTCATCATCTACCTTATGCAGAGTTCATATCAGACCCTTCATGCACGACTGCCAACTCTCTCTTTTCCTTCAAAATTTATCTTTTTAATTTTTCATATTCTCTTAATTTCTTGTAATGTTGGAAATAATACAGCAAACAAATCGCTGTGCTCTCCTTGTCAACTGGAAAATGGGATTTTTTTTATCAATTTCGGTGCCCGACCGAAACCGATCGAACCGTTGGTGCGGTGGTCGGTTCGGTGGTCAGTGGGCCTCCAAACCAGTTATCGATGGAATCAGTTTTGGAATTTTCGGTCAGTTCCTACCCGAACCGACCGTATGCTCACCCTTATTAAGTCCATACAAAGATTTTACAAGCCTGCGGACCTTGTTTTCTTGACCTTTAGAGATGAAACCTTCTGGTTGATCCATATAAATTTCATCTTCTAATTCACCATTTAGGAATGCAGTTTTTACATCCATTTGATGTATCTCAAGGTTATGCAATGCAGCAATAGCAATGAGTACTCTAATGGAAGTAATCCTCGTGACTGGAGAATAAGTATCAAAATAATCATAGCCTTCTTGTTGTTTGTACTCTTTGGCAACCAAACGAGCTTTATATTTATCAGTTGAACCATCAGCTTTATATTTTCTTTTTAAAATCCACTTGCATCTTAAAGGCTTACAACCTTTTGGAAGATCAACGACTTCCTAAGTGTGGTTTTGCATGATCGATTCAATTTCTGCATTGATAGCTTCTTTCCATAATGGAGCTTCAGGACTAGATAATGCTTCTTTGATAGTCCTTGGTTCATCATCTTCTAATGCATAGATTAGAAAATCTGGACCAAAAGATTTGGTTATTCTAGCCCTTTTACTGCGTCTTAGTTCTTCCTCAACTAAGGGAGAATCATTCGTAGATTCATGATTTATTTTGATTGAATTTGTTTCAATTCTAACCTTCTTAGGAAAGATAGATTCAAAGAAAATTGCATTTCTTGATTCTATAATAATTCCTTCATTTATATCAAAAATTTCTGATTTGAGCACAAGAAAATGAAATGCACTACTATTGTTTGCATATCCTATGAAAATGCAGTCTATAGTTTTTGGACCTAGCTTTATTTGCTTAGGTTTAGGTACTTCTACCTTTGCTAGACACCCCCACACTTTAGTGTATTTATAAGAAGGTTTTCTACCTTTCCATAACTCATATGAGGTCTTATCCAGTTTCTTATGAGGCGATTTATTTAAGATATGATTAGCTGATAAGATGGCTTCCCCCCATAAATTCTGTGGTAAGCCAGAACTTATCAACATGGCGTTCATCATCTCTTTAAGAGTTCGGTTCTTTCATTCCACAATTCCATTTGATTGAGGTGAATAAGGAGAAGTGGTTTGATGAATTATGCCATTTTCTAAGCATATTTCTTCAAATGGTGCTACATATTCTCCTCCTCAATCACTTCGTATTGTTTTTATTTTTACATTGAGTTGATTTTCAACTTCTATTTTATATCTTTTAAAAGCTTCTATTGCCTCATCTTTGCTTTTCAACAGATATACATAACAATACCTTGTGCAATCATCTATAAATGTGATGAAGCAATTTTTACCACCTCTAGTTTGCACAAACTTAAGATCACATAGATCGGTATGTATAAGTTCTAGAGGTGTTGAACTTCTTTCCACCGAATAAAAAGGAGCTTTTATCATTTTTGCTTCAACACAAATTTCACATTTTTCTTGTGAATTAGGAAGTAAATTTAAATTAACCAATCTTCATAAAGAATTTAAATTTACATGTCCTAATCTAGCATGCCATAAATTAGAACACTCAACCAAGTAAGAAGAAACAACTTTATTGATTAGTTTGACGTCTCGGTGGACAGTCATTACATTTAGCTTGAAGAGTCCCTCATTTAGGTAACCCTTCCCAATAAATAGACCACATTTGGTCAATACAAATTTGTCTGCTTCAAAAACTAGTCTAAATCCAGCTTTACTTAGTAGAGAGCCGGAAATCAGGTTCTTGCGGATGTCTGGGATATGCAACACATCTACAAGGGTTAGCTCCTTTCCAGATGTCATTTTCAATACAATCTTTCCGAATTCAATGATATCGGAGGTAGCAGAATTACCCATGAATAGTTTTCGACCATTCAAAGGTGTATAAGATGAGAACATCTCTTTGTTGGAGTATATGTGGCGGGTGGCTCTTGTGTCAATCCACCATTCCTTTGGATTGTCAACTAGATTTGCTTCAAACATAACAGCAGATAGACTCAACTCTGACATGTCTATTGGAACAAATCGGTTCTCGGTCAAGTTTGCCTCGGATTTCTTGGCTTTCTTTGGAGCTTTGCATTCTTTTGCCATATGACCTGGTTTGTCGCAATTGAAGCAGTTTCCTTTAAACTTTTTGGCTTTCTTTGCAATCCTAGCATCCGCTTTTTTGCTCACAAACTTCCTCTTTTTGTTAGGACGAGCCTCGGCCAGATTTGCTTTTGCCACAAAAGTTGGCTTATCGATTTTTCCTTCGGATTTCCGATTGTCTTCCTCGATGCGAAGTCTCACAATGAGATCTTCAAGTCCCATCTCTTTGCATTTATGCTTGAGATAGTTTTTGAAATCTCTCCACTGTGGTGGCAATTTCTCAATGATAGCTGCCACTTGGAATGATTCACTGACAGACATTCCTTCGGCATGAATATCATGCAGAATCAACTGAATTTCTCGAACTTGATCGAGGACAGTTCGAGAATCCTCCATCTTGAAATTCAAGAACCGACCGACTATGAACTTTTTCATACCGGCATCTTCGGTCTTGTATTTTTTATCAAGAGATTCCCACAGTGCCTTAGCACTTGTACATTCAGAATAGACGGAGTAGAGAGAGTCTTCCAAAGCATTAAGAATATAATTACGACACAAAAACTCACTGTGGTGCCAAGCATCAAGAGCAGTTCATCGTTGAGTGTCGTCATCAGTTTCCACAACAATAGGAGCATCTTCTTTGATGAAGCAAACGAGACGAAGGGTGGTCAAGTAGAACAGCATCTTTTGCTGCCATCTTTTGAAATCTTCGCCGGTGAATTTTGCCGGCCTTCAAAGAGTAATCGCAACAAAATTTTGTCTTGCGATTGGTGGAGAGTAAGTGGATTAATCTTTGAAGTAATTTGGGCAGAGTAACGGGTAGGATAATTAAAGTCGAGTCAAGAGTTATACTCTTTCTCCGCAAGATGAAATTGCATTATATATTAAATGCAAACGAACTATAGCAATCGTCTCCAAGATAAAACGACTTTCAACAAAGTTTTGTTGCACTTTTACAAAACTATGTTACAAAGAACAAAACAATAATCGAGATTCTCAATCGATTACAAGGGTAGAAGAGAAGATTTCGGATTGTGAATTAGTGAATGAAAATGAAGGACTTGTGGTCTTATTTATAGTGGGTGAAGAGTTGTGGTGAAGTGGTGCACCAATTGGCTCCAAACAGTGCAACGGTTCGCTTCCAAGGCTGAATGGTTGTGTCGATTCGAGCCAAGAGTTGCAACTGGTGAATCATTGTGTCCGATCGGCCTAGAGTTTTCGCACCAATTCGATTCGAGCGGTTACGTCCGAACGGTTGCAACCATTCGCCCAATCCTCACTCACCCTTTCACTCTTCCATTTAATTAACTAATATAATTAATATCTCTTTTAATTAGATATTTAATTAATTAATTAATTAACTATACTAACATTGATACCTATATTTTGGGTTCTTTTTCAAAAATAGCCCATTTTTTTAAAATTAACAAAATAGTACCTACTTTTTTAAATGTTAGATTTGTAAAAATTTTGAAAAAATAAGTACTGTTTTATTAATTTTAAAAAATAAGCCATTTTTAAAAAAATCTAAAAGATACGTACTAAAATCTAATTTTCCCTATTTTCCTTGTATACCTTCACTGGGGGCTGGACCACTTCTAGTTACATAATCGGACAATGAATTCGGCACAAAACATGGAGATTCTTCACGCAAATAGACAAAATCCACAAACTATTTCAGATTTGTCTGCATTCTGAATTAATTCACATTATTGTTTTGGGTTAATAAATTAAATATAAATACCATTAAAATATATGTTGTTCTTGACTGGCAAGTATGATATATGAACTGTATGGGAATTTATTTTAATTTGATTGTGAATATCTATATTATTTGAGAGTGGATGGTATTTGTTTGGAAGTAGGTGGCGAGTCATCGGAATAAGTGATTTTTTCCAATACAAAAAATGCAGTGATAATTATAAAAAAGTCACTGTGTTTTTGCTTTTAGCACTAATTTTCAATAAAATAAACATGATCATAGTTTTTTTTTTGTTTTTTTTTTTGTATTATAATTGATGTACAGAAGAGCACCTCATATATAATTGGGTAGCTGGATTCTTTTTCACAATATCAAACGGGCTAGACAATTATGCAATGGTAATTGAAAAAAATAGGAGTGCTTGTAGCTCGATCAACTGGTCTCTATAATTAATTACTTGTAATTTCGTGTCAATGATATATATAGGCCATAAATAATTAGTTCTAACTTTTTTTAAAAAATTAAAAAAAAAAATAGCTCTTATAAATTGTCTAACTGGATGTTGAATTTGAATTTAATTATTCGTTTTTTTTAACAATTAAAACAATTATTTTCCTTTATCTCAATTTGATATAATTGTAAGTGTTTAACGTTATAAAACATGTGAGTGAAACGAATCTTTAATTTTTCCCTTCATTTGGAATCTTCAATCGTTTCGCATAAAAAGATGCAGATGCTTTTTACAAATATTGCACTATCAGACAAGCTCGAACTATTTCACCATCAAAAGAATTGATCAAATGCAATCAATTCAATTTTTTATGGTAGTGTTAATCCTCCATATATACCAATTTTTGGTTGGGGTGTGTGTGTGTGTGTAATTTTCGTTATTTTTTAAGTATGAGGCAACTGCCTAACTATAGTAACGTCCCTGCATATCGTCATATACTGTATTTTTTATAATTTTATACATGTACACATCGATACACGTGTATATACTATATACAGTGAGAGGGACGGAGGGAAGGGACAATGCTATATGGTTATTTTACTAATTATATTTATGTTCAATTTTTTTACTAAAAAAATGAAAAAAGGTGTCATTTTGATTTTATTTCTCTAAAATATAACTGTTATTTATTTTCCTTGTCAACACTAATACTAAATTTATAATAGACTTAATTTAAATATAATTTTTATCTTATTATTATGTAATTTTAATTTTTTTTTGTCTCTAAGTCCAACATTGACTATTGGTTATATATGTTTATTTTTAAATTTAGTATCAATTCTAACTCTAATCTATACATATATTAAAGTAAAATCGCAAATGTAAAATTGTTCTTTAAAAAGTCAGGAAAAATATGTTATTTATAATGTTATTTTTGCCAAAACAATTCAAAAATATAGGTACGGCGGAGCGGTATCATGACTTGCTCAAAATTCTCTTGGGCCAAGATCAAATGCTGTGTGGCTAAACCACACGCCCTTGCCAAATTTTATTCCTTTTTTTTTTCCCTTTTTCTTCTCAATTTTTTTCCTTTCGTGTTTTTTTTCCTTTTATTATATTATTATATTTTTCATTTTTTTGTCTTTCAATTTTTTTCTTTTGCGTATTTTTTTTCTTTTACTTCTATCTGTTTCCAATTTATTCTTTCATTACTCAATATTTTTTATATATATAATTAAACTAATTATTTATTTCGATAATTAACATTGATTCTTTTTTTTTTTTCTATTTCAATTTTTTCCTTTTGATTTTTTTTTTCTTTTCATTCTATACTTTTGTTTTCCTTTTTCATCTTTTCTTTTTTATATGCACCCCTTTTCATTATTTTTTCTTTTATTACTTAATATTTGTTACATACATGTCAATCCACCATTTATTTGATAATTAATATTAGTTCTATTTATTTCAAATTATAACTCTTTTATTCACTATTTTATTTCTTTTTTATATTTACATATAGTAACGTCCACCATTTATTTTAGTAATTAACATTAATTAAAACTATTTAGTATCGTAATCGTTGGTTATTTAGTATCGTAATCGTTGGTTATTTACATGATTTTGGAGTCTATCATGCACTTTCATATTAAAATATTAATAAAATTATTCACTCCAGATGAATATTTTCTCATGAAAATTATAACTTTTCAAATCATAGTTGTTTTGCATCTATAAATAAAGTACTCATGAAAATAGTACTTCAAATTATTTCTTATTATATTACTGTAATTAGTCATTTATCATGGGTCATAATTCTCTTTAGTAATTTAACACTCTCTATCGTGTATGCATATGTTGAGTAGGTTGAGATGAATGAGTTGGTGATTTACACCAACCTTATAATTAGTAGGAATAAAATATAAAAATGTTTCATCTAAAACATGTTACTAATTTTCTTCTCCCCCAGTTCTGAATAAGTATCATTCTAACTCTTCAATTTCGTTTTACAAAAAATGTCACTCTACACAATGAAGGTAAAAATGCATATTTTTCTCACATTTGCCATCATTTAATACATTAAAACATCCCTATTTGACTTGATTATTTTATCAATATGTGTGCAATTATCCATAATGACACTTATTTAGAGACATATTGATTTTTGTTTTCAACTATGTTGTGAAATTATCCATAATGACACTTATATGCTTTCAGATGTTAAATGTAATTATTCAAATATCTGGAAAATGTCTCTAACCAACCATATAATATTTGTGCAATCACATAAAAATATTTTGAGTATATTTGGGGCCAACAATATTTTCTCATTCAATTATAATGTGACACATTCAAAATTAAAAATATTAATTTATAAAGATTTAAATCTGTACAACGTACATGAGAAATACTAATTAAAATTAAAAACAAAACGAAGGAAAATTCTTTGAATTTATGCAAGTATATAGTTTTTTACGTGGTTTTTAGTTTTTTCGGAAATTTTGGATCCGCGTATAATTAACATATTTTGATTTCTTTCTTCTTTCTATTAAATTATCAATTATAATTACTTAAGTCTTGATATGTCAACTAAGGAATTTATTTCGCTCGCAGACCAAAGGTCACAGATTCGAATCTCCTCAATATCATATGTTGGGTGTGTGAGAAAAAAAAAATATGTAGTCCTAAGGAATTTATTTCATGTTTGATCACATAAGAATAAGGTTCAAACACATGGTCCTAACTTCTAGAATTTTTAATTTTTAATTATTTGCAATAAACATTGATTATGATTCATTATAGATTTTATTTTTATAATAAATAAATAGTATTAAAAAGTAAATTATTATTAGGAATGTAATTTTGGGAGAAAATTGCATACGCGATTCTTTATCATGCATTTTGAACATAATAAGTGATTCTGAGAATACTCGGAAGAACACAAGAATAATATCGTTGATTTTGCAAGAATACTGAATTGCACGTAAATATCACAAATTTTATTAAACTTCAACTCCCCTAATAACAATATAGACCTATGTATTTATAATATACGAGAAACTTAGAAGATAAGAAATATAAAACCTAAATTAGATAAAATTCATAATTGATAAAGTAATCTAAATAGACAATAAAATCTAATCAAATTTAAAATATAATCTAAATAATATATCAAGATCTATTCTTCATATATGTCCATCATTCACCCGGGGTTGGACATGATTTGCCTTCGAAGGGCGAATCGGAAGTCAGAAGAACACGCCGAAAATGATTTCCAATAACATTCTTAGAACATTCATAATTGAGACTATATATTAATGTATCGCTCATCAAATAATTAATATATTTGTCGTTGGAAGAAAACACAAACAAGAAACCTATAGAAATAGTAGCACTCTTGAACAATTGTGAAAGATCATCATGCACCAGAGAAAGTTGTGTTGACGGTGACATATTCATTCTTGGTGTAACCACGGCAAGGGACACTTTCTTAAAGTCATAACATATCAACACAGCATCGTCACATGCCACGAACAACATCTCATCATCAAAGATGAAAGGTCCAACATAGTCACCAGACTCACCATCCATGGACCTCAAATCATAAAGAAGATGAGTTTCGATGGAGAAGATATCAACCTCTTCATCAAAAATTGGTGAATCATCATAACTGTTGTCGACAACATCATTTTCAAATGAAAAGTTGTCAGAACACAAATCATGGAAGATATTGGCAGTCATGGAACCTTCAACCACATGAACTGGCATGTCAGGAATCAACGAACGAAGCGTATACTGACTCTAGATACCAACTGATGCAGGTAGAAGCGTGTATAATTCGTTGATTCTGAGAATATCCGGAAGAGCACAAGAACAATATTGTTGATTCTGCAAGAATACCAAATTGCACGTAAATATCATAATTTTTATTAAACTTCAACTCCCCTAATAATAATATAGACTTATATATTTATAATAAACGAGAAACTTAGAAGATAAGAAATATAAAAGCTAAATTAGATAAAATTCATAATTGATAAAGTAATCTAACTAGACAGTAAAATCTAATCAAATTTAAAATATAATCTAAATAATATATGAAGATCTATTCTTTATATATCTCCATCAATAAGGAATTGTTAGGATTCTTGTTTCAATATTCTATTCAAATTAATTAAGAAAGAAATAAAATGCGTAAAATATCACTTCTAATTTTCATACAACTAATAATTTTATAATTTATAATTCTACAAACTTAATTTAGATTTATTAGGATAAATTAATAACTAAAATATATAAATGAAAAAATTATATAAATATAAACACAAGCTATTGATTACAAAAAAATATATATAATTTTTCATTTTTTTCATTTTTCAATTTTGTTTTTTTTTGTTGAAAAGTATTAATCCAAGATTAATAATAATCCATAAAAAATAACAAAAAACAAAAAAAATGATTTTCTAAATTTTCAAATTTTTTTTCTTGAAATTTTATGAACCTAACTAATAATCTATAAAAAATAAATAAAAGATAATTGATGAAGAAATCAAAAAATAAAATAGTCATCTCACATAAAATTTAAAGAGCCAGCTAATTAGAATATGCATCATTTTTCTTGTTTTGAAGAATTTAGTTATTTTCCACAATCCATTAAAATTGAACCAAACATAAAAATTTAAAAATAACAAATTTAAAAGACGAAAATTAAATTAAAACTTCTAACCAAAAAAGTAAAACAAAAAAACTTAAGACCAAGAATGTGAAAATTTTCGGACTACATGTGTTTTAGATCCTATTCTCATCGGATATAAGTGAAATTAACCCGTAAACTAAAGGTGTAAATTTTGTGTCAAACTTAAGAACATATTTCCAATTTTTTCCATGATTTATTTAATACACATCACATAACTTGTATTAACGATATTAAAATACGAAACTAAATAGTTTATAACATAGGAATGGACTCATGCTTTGAAAACACAACAGAATACAATTACAACTTGAACAATACAAACCAAGAAGCAAGTAAATTCCCAAGAGTTTGAAGCTAAGGCTCCATAGATTGCAATTATTGTGTTGAAGAGATGATATACATGATGAAGATTAGACCATGAAATCGAGTAAAGCTGAAGTGATGTGATCCTTTTTCGTGTTGAAGTGTAAAGAATACTCTCTCACTGTTGTTTCCCTATATTTGGGAGGATCATCATCGCTCAATAGCTCCTTAATCGGTCCGTATATCGTTGACGATGAGTTCAAACCAGTTGTAAAGAAGCTAGCCACCGATACCCTCGGACCACCCCGGCTTGCCAGTACTCTGTGCAGCCCACTCGTGAACTTGTCATTCGATATCAGCTGAAATATAAAGATAAATATTAGGTAAGCTTTAGATACGTATGCACACACGCATGTCATTCTTTGTATGAATGTCAATTGGGGTCGGCCCTTTCGGGCTGTCATGCTATTCAGTTCAGGTCAATTCAAGGTTTTTTTTTTCGAACTAAAATTATATAACCCTAATTATTGTTTTACCAGGGTTTCGGACTTGATTGACCACATGAAATCGTTAATTCACATTTTATGTTGCATTCCTAATTGCACAATAGATTTCTTTTTAAAAAGAATATTTTTTTCTTCAATTTCAATTTCTTATATTTTAATTTAATTTTATACTTTTCATTTAAGGTCTATCCTATCCAATTAGGTTTATTATACTTTTTTAAATAATCAATTAATAGCTAAAAACTGAAAAATTAAATACTAAAAGAATATAGTAGACCTTAATTGGGCAAAATGAATTCTAAATAACAAGTATAAAATTAAAATACAAAATGAAAAAAAAAAAAAAACTAAAAAATAGAATGTGCGCGTAATAAGGAATGCAACACAAAAGGTGGAATAGAAAAACATCACATTCCTTTATTCACAATTGGCACTCCTAGATTGGGTCTATGAAAGAGTTTCATATAAACAATATATGAGAAGCATTTGTGTGCACTAGGAGCACCATCAAGAGCATTGACCGGATCAACACGTTGATCGGTCAACGCGTGTTGACCCGGTCAACTCCAAAAAAAACTTCAAAATCAGTACCAACCTTATCATTAAAAAGTATTACTCAAAAGCCTAAAAGTATCACTTGTATCTTTAAAAAGTATTGATCAAAATAAATAAATAAATAAACTGTCAAAATCAGTATCAACCGTAACACTAAAATGTATCACTCGAAATTCAAAAAGTATGATCTGTATCATTAAAAAGTATCACCTATTTTACCATTTTTCTCTTTTAGTGTTGACCGAGTCAACGCGCGTTGACTCACATTTGACCCGGTCAAAAACGTTGACCGTCTGATATGAGTTTATACATCTAGTGCATGCAAGTTTTTGCCAAACAATATATATAAAGACGTAGGTGCACACCAAAAAGGGAGAGGAAGAAGAAGAAAAGAGAGAGGCTAGCCTGTAAAAGATCTCCGATGTTGACTACAAGAGCTCCGGGAAGAGGAGGAATGTCAATCCATTGATTGTTACAAAGAAATTGAAGGCCACCAAGATTGTCTTGAAGCAGCACGGTGAGGAAGTTGATGTCGGTATGAATGCTTGCACCCAATGTTAATTCTGGCTCTGGACACGGTGGATAGTAATGGTAAAGAATTCCAAGCCCCTCAGAGCACCCAATCTCATTCAGATGCTTTCCATCCAGATTTAGAGCCTCCGACAGCAACTCGAACAAAACCCCACCCAATTTTCTCATTTTCTCGGCGTACTCGATCATAATATCCCTGCACGCAGGCACATCAGGGAACCCAGACTGAGAGAGAGAGAGAGAGAGAGAGAGAGAGAGAGAGAGAGAGAGAGAGTGTGTGTGTTACCTGCAGACTGGAGGCAATTCGTCCGGATTAGGAGAGTAAGGAGCCATAGTCACATAAGCTGTATCTCTCCAGTTTGCAGAAGCAGCGGTGTATAGATCATAATTACTGTTGTAAATCACCGTTTTGGATCCATCTCTTGTGTACCATTGTTTCTTGATCTCCGCATCTTGCTCGTAAAATCGTCTCACGCCTCTGAGCATTTCATCCAAAACGGGAACGGGAATCCCATGATTAACAACCTGGAAGAAACCGCACTTGGCCGATGCATCCAACACACTCTCGGCAACACTTCTGCGAAGAATCGAATCTTCTTCGATCGCGTCGAGGTCGATCGTCGGGACAGTAATGGCGGCGGAGGAGGAGGCCACGGCCTCTCCAAAGCGGTGGACCTGATCAGAGAAAAATATGCGAGGGACCTTAGTGATTCCGGCATCAACTAGTCCTTTCACGCCGCCTTTTGTTTCGTCGAAAGCTTTCACTTCACTTACTCTATCGTAGTTTTCCTCTTTTTCCAAATTCATCATCTCCACAACAGTGGTGTCTCCCATTAATTTTTCCTTCAATTTTAAGGCAGCAAGAGATTGGATGGAAAGTCAAACTGGCTTCTACCAAATGAAGTATGTATTATGTAATGTGTTAACGTTTGCTCAACTTTGTGAAGAAGTAGAAGTATTTTATATTTCGAATAATTCCATTGAAAGTCAAATGGTCGATTACCCAAATAAACAAAAAACCTCCGAAAGATTAAAAAAATTGTGGGTTGTTTTAATGCCTTGCTAGCCTGCAATGATTGGCAATGCTATAAAAAAAAAGGGAGGAAAAAAGAATGAGAAAATTGTAAAAGTCACACGACATGTCCTGCCGTAAAAATGGTCTCAATGCTTGCAATTGTGATCCCAAATTAAAATTTATATGCAATATTGGTCTCATGCCCTATGGGTCCACTTTTACAATTGTAAATGCAACTAGAAAAATCACAAGATAAGAAACAATAATAATAAGCAATTTCATCGGCCTAAAATAAGAGACCTTCGAATGCAATTTAATTTTGAGATAAATGAGATTATGAGATCAAAATACAAAATGAAAGAAGAGAAACTGGTTTATGGTGAAATCTCCAGTAATTATGAACCAATAAAAAAGCTTCCATTTTAGGCCAATGAGATAAATAAAAAATCACATTTTTCAGGTAAAAAAATCCACATCAAAGATTTTAGAGAAGACAAGACCACAAAATATGTTGAGCAACAATTCAGTCACATCTAATAGAATCTTTTAAATAATCAACTAAATTCAAACAAAAATATTAGCAGAAAAGGTAAAAAGAAAGAAAATAAATGATTTCATACACATGTATATTGATGCCCAACTCAAGGCTTTTTCAACCCATTTGCAAATTAAAAATCAAATTTGAAATCAAAATCAAATTTGAAACCAAAATCAATTTGTAAAAGTGGTCTCATATTGCATATTTGAGTCTTATGGGACCAATATTGCATATAAATTTTGATTTGGGATCATAATTGCAAGTATTAGGACCATTTTTGCAGCATGATATGTCCTATGAGACCACTTTTACAATTTTCTCAAAAAAGAACCATCCAATTGATTAAAGAAGGTTGACACTAATCTAAATATTCTAGCTGACATGTTCAGCACTGTTAGGAATTGCTAAATGTTATAAGATGTTAGTTGTCAATTGGGGGCAATTCTGCAAGGTACAAAAAGTTGTTCGTACATCAAGTTTTCTGGGCATTGGCGTGGTGCATTTTGTTTAACACTGTCATAGTGCATTTGAGAGAGGTTTTCAAATCAATGTAGGGAATTATTGGGATGCCTTGAAGAACACTACTCTATGAGTTCCACGAGGGTCTCGCAGCCCAATTAGTGAGTCAGACTATGTTATGTTTGGTACTTATTTCCTAAGCTCAGTCTGTTTTCGATATTATAAATACATAACATTATTCTGTAATTTATATTCGTGCATTTAATAAAAGTCCTCTCTTTATGATTCGTGAACGTAGCTAACACAACATTAGTGAACCACGTAAATATTGTGTATTTCTCAATTCTTATTATAATAGTTGGGATATATATCAATTATAATTTTTTGAGAATTATGATAAAATCAAAACATTATTAAAAAATTGAGATAGAATATGATATTAACATTTTTAATATTATAAAGGGATATATAGAAAACAACATGTAGGTTTTAGCATAGTGTGGCATTGGGTGGCTAATTATTTCTAGATTTAATATTGGGATAAATCAAGAGAATCTCCTTTTTAGAAATCCGGTGCCAGAACAAACAAACGTGTTTTAAATATTTATGCTAAAAACAATGTGGTTGCAATATTTTATAATATGCATACATGTCTTCCAATTCAATTTGTCTCAATACTTAATTAAGTACTGTGGTCGGTATATATAAAAGGACATCAGATGTCGACTAGCTAGAAATGTTATAAGAATAAATTATTAGAGATTCCCTCGAAGAAAATAACGATTCTAAACAATAGGAACAATGAAATTTGTTCAATATTGCACATAAAAAAAATAAAAAAAATCTCCATGCTAGACCGATTACCTCGCATGTACATATGAAAACGATGATAATTAATGAGGTCCACAATTAATTTAACAAATAACAAGGAATTACAAATAAATCAAAGTGATTTTTTTTTTCTCAAATAAAGTGAAATTCTCTATTTGGATGTATCCTAGCTTGTTATTTCTTTATTGGCTCTTCCTCTTTCTTCTTCCTTTCTTTCTTTCATTTTTTTTTTAGAGAGAGAGAGAACTGATATCATATCAAGAAACATGTGTGAAACAAACGTGTAAAAAAATTTAAATAAATTAAAAAAACTAAACATTATTTTTGTATCTATAAACAATAATTATCATAAATATTTAAACAAATAAATAACTTAATATCATCTTGGAATAAATAAAAGACATACTATAAAAAATGCCACAAAAGAAATTAATCGAGCTCGTGGTAGAATATCTACAAAATACATCAGACATAACCGTACAATGCACGGACTTTTTTTATGCAATTGGAATTTGAATTTATCTATATATGTTTATATTTTGATTACTTAGAAGTGAATATTTTTATTATTTTAACATAAAATTGAAATGCTAAAATTTGCGTAATTAGATGAAAATAAAAATTTACACAAAAAAAATATTATGATTGCAGATATAAAATAAGGGATTATATTTTTTTAAAAGACTACAAAACAACTGACTCAAAATGGAAATAAATATGATCATGATAAAATGAGGAAAAAGCTTAATTAAAAAAAAGGAACAAAGCTTAATAAAAAAAAAACAACTATATGTGCACTATAGCTTCTGTTAAAACATGGTTCAGTCATGGTTATGAAGTTTTATGGTTTTAAGATTGTAAGAGAGAAAAGATCGATAGGCTAGAATTTGATTTTCTGTTTTCTGTATGTCATATTCTTGTACAGACCCTTGCTTAAATGCTACAAGATTAAACATACAAGGAAATAAATCAAAAACATATTTAACAGATCTTATGCGATGTTAGATCCTTAATTCTTGCTAATTTGATCTTCTTTCCTTTCCAACACTCCCCCTCAAGTTAAGTGATGGGATCTCCAATGCTTAACTTGTCTAGAACTTTTACGAAGCTTTTAGAATTCACGGCCTTGGTCAGGATATCGGCGAGCTGATCTTCAGATCGTACAAACGGTAGAGCAACAATTCCTCCTTCAATCTTTTCTTTGATGAAGTTCTATCAACTTCAACGTGTTTTGTTCTGTCATGTTGCACTGGGTTCTCTGAGATGCTGACGGCTGCCTTATTGTCACAAAACATCTGGCACGTTTTTGTTGGGGAAATGTTAAGTTCCATCAATAGTTTTCTCCACCAAAGTACCTCAGTCAGCCCGCTCTTTATTCCTCTAAACTCTGCTTCTGCACTTGGCAGCTCCACTACTTTCTGCTTTTTACTTCTCCAGGATACAAGATTTCCTCAAACAAGAGTAAAATATCCAGCAGTGGACCGTCTATCCACTAGGTTTCTAGCCCAGTCCGCATCAGTATACACTTGTATCTCTAGATTATCAACTTTCTTGAACATCACTCCATAGCAAACAGTTCCCTTCAAATATCTGATAATTCTTAGCGCAGCTTCCCAATGACCAGCTTGAGGACGATGCATAAACTGACTTACAACTCCAACAGCATATGCAATATCGGGTCAAGTATGAGAGAGATATATCAGTTTTCCCACAAGATGCTGATATCTTCCTTGATCTGCTAACTTTGCTCCTTCTACAATTTTCAATCCATGATTGACAGCCATAGGTGTATCTGCAGGCTTGCAATCTAGCATTCCTGCTTCAGCAAGTAGGTCCAGAGTATATTTCTTGTGATTGATGAAGATCCCTTTCTTTGATCTGAGAACCTCAATTCCAAGAAAGTACTTCAGATTCCCCAAGTCCTTCATCTCAAACTCTTTGAATAGATTGTTTTTCAATTTCCCGATCTTCTCTGAGTCATCACCGGTTATGATCATATCATCCACATATATAATCAAACAAGTGATGAGATTACCTCGTTTTTTTAGAAACAAGGTATGATCTGAATTTCTCTGTAGATATCCATATTTCTTCATAGCCATAGTAAATATCCCAAACCAAACTCGTGGGGACTATTTAAGTCCATATAAGGTCTTTTTTAGCTTACAGACCTCCTCTCTTCCAAATTCTCCTGAGAAACCCTGAGGTGCTTCCATGTAGACCTCTTTGTTAATTCCCCGTGAAGAAATGCATTTGTAACATCAAACTGGTGCAAGGGCCAATCTCTATTTGCAGCAATAGATAGGAGAACCCTAACAGTGTTCATTTTTGCTACTGGTGAGAATGTCTCAGCATAGTCTATCCCATAGGTCTGAGTATACCCTTTTGCAACAAGCCGGGCTTTGTATCTTTCGATCGATCCATCTGGTTTTCTTTTAATGGTAAAGACCCATCTATATCCAACAGGCCTCTTCCCCTCTGGCAATCGACATTTCTCCCATGTTTGATTCCGAGCTAGAGCATCCATCTCTTTCTGCATAGCTTTTCTCCAGTGTTCAAAAATAAGGGCTTCTTCAACTGATTGTGGGATTTCTTCTCCATATGAAGCTACTTCATAAGTTGTAGCAACTTTAGACATATTCTCTTGAGCCAAAGCTTTGACTGGGTATCGGGACTTCCGTGTTACTTTCTCTGGGGTATACCGTTTGGGAGGTATTCCCCGATTGCTTCTAGGTGGCAACACATATCGCCCAGTATCGCCAGTTCCAGTATTATCTTCCTATTCTCCTTCACTTTCTTGAAGAATTATATCCTCCTGCATTCGTTCATAATCTGCAACTTCATGTTCTCCTTCATTCTCCCACACAGTATTATTCAAGAAATCAGGATTTACAGGAGTAGGTTCAGACTTCATTACCTCAGATATCAGTGGCAGAGGAGACATCGGTTGGAGCAGCGAAGCAGCAGCGGACTGTTTCTGTGTGTTTAAAATCGGCTCAGCGTGAAGGTTAACTGTCTCTTTTGGTACCACTTCCGGACCTGGCATTGGCATCGTCAACCAACTTAGCGAATCAAAGTAACTCTCAGTCGCACTCTCCCCCTGACTGCTAAGGTGGTGGGAATAAAAGTATTCGGTTTCAAGGAAATCACAGTGGACGGTGGTGAGGATCTGACGTGTTTTTGGGTTATAACACCGATAGCCTTTCTGGTGAAAGTTTAGTGCGTTCGTGTTTGGGAATATGCACGAATACGGAGCAACCAAAAACGCGAGGCTGGAGAGTAAGGGCAAGCGGTATTGTAGCTAGGGTGGATAATCTGTGGAGAGGAGTCTGGAGCTGAAGGGTTTTGGTGGGAAGACGATTCAGGAGGTAAACTAAGGTGGCAACGGCTTCAGGCCAAAAAGAGGTGGGTACATTAGATTCAAGCATCATGGCACGCGTCATCTCTAGAAGAATGCGATTCTTCCGTTCAGCGACACCATTTTGTTCTGGGGTATACGGGCAAGTGGTTTGGTGGATGATCCCTTTTTGTTGACACACGGTTTTCATAGAGTTATTTACAAATTCCCCCCCCATTATCAGAATGGAGAATCTGAATTTTTTTCTGAAATTGAGTTTCAATCATAGCATAGAAATGGGTAAATTTGTCAAAAACTTGAGATTTTTGTTGCAAAAAATATATCCATGTCATCCTAATGCAATCATCTATAAAGAGTAAAAAATATTTAAACAGTGGGTCTGTTTCTGCAGGTTGTGGTGCTTCCAGTGATGTGTCTGGATTTACCTCTACTTCCAATCGCTACCCTCATGAGTCAAGCCCATAATGGGTAGTTGTTACCATCGAGTTTGAATCCGAGTGCAATATTCTCGGAGTTGCGCACCAAATTTGCAATCTGAAGAGTCATATCATTCTGTGTGTTTGAGTTTGAAGTGTTTGTTGGGTTTGGAGTAGTTGTTGGGTTTGGATTTGTTGGTTGTAACTCTGACATCTTGTATTCTGTTTTTGCTGTAGGGCTTGTGCACAGATCTCGGTTTGATCAAGGTCACACTGAACCGAGAATGGTATAGGAATGATGATGATCTAATGCTGAGTTCCTTGGATCATGGTCTGCTCTGATACCATGTTAAAACATGGTTCAGTCATGGTTATGAAGTTTTATGGTTTTAAGATTGTAAGAGAGAAAAGATCGATAGGCTAGAATTTGATTTTCTATTTTCTGTATGTCATATTCTTGTACAAACCCTTGCTTAAATGCTACAAGATTAAACATACAAGGAAATAAATCAAAAACATATTTAACAGATCTTATGCGATGTTAGATCCTTAATTCTTGCTAATTTGATCTTCTTTCCTTTCCAACAGCTTCTAGGAATCGGACGCAGACCTCAAAATTTAGGAATTTTAACATTAGACTTTGCTGCCAACTCGGCTATACGGTTGAATTCATCAATTTTTGGCATTAAATTTGTTTTGTACTAATGTTTTTCTGATATTTTTTATTTATATTTTTGCCCCTATGATTTTGTTTTAATATATGTATAGATTGATAATCGCCTCTAAAATGTGATCTGGAACGACTGCGCTGTAACAAAAGAAATAAAAATGTAAAACTTTAGCAAGATTTAAGATATTTTTTTTTCAATACACTAACTACCGATCGACGGAATTATCCATTTTTAAGATAAATGATGTAAGGTATCAAGGCTCCCAGAGGTTACACCGCTTGGTTCCCGTCGCCGGCAGTCGGTCCGTGCGTCCCTCAAGGGACAGAAAGCTTAGCCGAAGAAACTGAAAAGGCTCGGGGTTCCTTGAACCCAAAGCTCACTCGACATAGTGACCAAATGCATACCGAGACTGGAAAAGGTAAAGAACGGCGACCACACACACACATGAACATCTCAGAAAGAGCTCAGACCTCTGGCGAGCCCAAGACTGAACCCTAGCTATCCCAGGATACTCGCACGAGGAGACCAAGTATAGAATCCAGACGAACTAGGACCGTAAGCAGGGTCAGTAGGAGCACAAAGCTCTCAAGCACAGAAGCTTGATTCAAGGGATCGCAAGAGGCAAAGAAAGAACACTCAGAGAGTAGAGAGAGAAGAGAGAGATCGAGTGAAGTGATAATGAACAGTGAATGACCCAGCAACATTAATAGAAGCCCCTAGATAGTCGAAGAGTCACTAGGGAACAGTAATGGGCGCGGGTCAACAGCAACAATAAATGAGAGGTGGGCCTTCAGCAATTGGGCCAAACTAATGGGCCAGGAATGCCCAACATTCTCCACCTTTTGGCCCTTTGATGTGCATTGATCTTCGAAAAGAGCTTTGAAGGACTCATCATTGCCTTTTGTTTCTCCTTGCAAAGTCACAAAGACAGGAGAGAAACATAACACACAGTTAGGGAAGGTTAACAGATAACCAAAGCAAAGAAAAGAAAAGAAACAAACTACACAGAGAATATAAACAACATTCACAGAGAGCAGAGATTGGAAAGAGTTAACCAAGATCATAGTTGAGTATTCTCCGGCATGAAACAAGTTTGTCTGTAGGTAAACACTTAGTCTGCATGTTTGCAGAGTTGAATTCAGTGGGGATTTTCTCCAGATGTATTTCACCATTTTCCACCACATCTCTAATGAAATGGAACCTCACATCTATGTGTTTTGTTTCATCATGGAACATTGGTTTTTTACACAACTGAATTGCTGATTGACTATCTGAAAATAAAGTAGGTGAAGAGTTAGCAAAACCAATTTCAGATAGCAAATCATTCAACCAAATGGCTTCTTTAACAGCCTCAGTAGCTGCAACATATTCAGCCTCTATGAGAGAGAGAGCCACAATATGTTGAAGCTGTGATTTCCAACAAATGCAGGATCCACACAGAGTGAATACATAGGAAGTGGTAGACTTCCTATTATCCCTATCATTTACACAGTTGGAATCAACATATCTCACTAATTTCACCCCATCAGAACACTTAGAGAAAGTCAAGCCATAGTTTGAAGTAGACTTCAAATATTTGAGAAGCCACTTTAAGGCTTCCCAATGTGGCATTCCAGGGTTTGACATATATTTGCTTAAGCAAGAAACAAAATAAGCAATATCTGGCCTGGTGCTGATCATGAGATACATCACAGAACCAATGGCATTGGAATAAGGCACTTTAGACATATCATGAATTTTAGAATCAGTCCTAGGAGACTGATCCTTACTTAGCAAGAAATGAGCAGCAATGGACACACTAACAAGCTTTGCCTTTTACATAGAGAATTTACTCAAAACTTTCTCAACATATGAGTTTTGATTCAAAACAAGTGAACAATTCTTTATGTCTCTTTGAATATGCATACCAAGTATTTTCTTAGCATCACCCAAGTCCTTCATGTCAAAATTCTCACATAGAAACTTTTGAACATGCTTTATAGTTTTAGAACAAGGACTAATAAGAAACATATCATCAACATAGAGCAGAAGGAATACAGGGACAGAATCATGTTTGAAATACAGACAGTGATCACAATTTCTCTTTTTGAACTTCAAAGATTGCATGCAGGCATCAAACTTTTTATTCCATTGTCTGGGAGACTGCTTAAGACCATACAATGATTTTTTTAACAGGCATACATGTTCAGGTTTATTTTTATCACAGAAGCCCTCATGTTGTTTCATAAAGATATCATTTTCAAGGTAACCATGCAAGAATGCAGTTGTAACATCCATTTGTTTCAACTCCCAATCAAAATGAGCAACAAGAGACAACATAATTCTCGCTGTAGTAAATTTCACAACAGGGGCAAATATTTCATTATAATCTATCCCCTCTTTTTGAGTAAAACCCTTTGCAATCAATCTAGCCTTGTATCTCACAGAATCAGACTCATGCTTAATTTTATAAAGTTATTTACATTGAACAACAGAGCACTTAGTAGGTTTTGGAACAAGGATCCAAGTTTTGTTATCATGTAAAGACTTCATTTCCTTTTTCATAGCATCAATCCATTTTTCAGATTCTTTAGAATTCAAGGCAGCTTTATAAGAAATTGGTTCACATGCATCAAGATTATTAAACACAGTAAATGCATGCATAGATAGATTACTGTCAGCAAACCCAAGGAACCTTTGAGGTTGCCTCACAGTTCTTTTGACTCTATCTCTAGTAAGCTGGTAATTATGAAGAACATTGGAATCTATCCTTTCTTCAGAATTGTCAGGGCTTTCAGTTAGATTATCCTGGAGATCATTGAGATCCCTGCCATCTTCAGGATGATCCACATTATCATTTTCATGCATAATATCAGTTTCAGACATAAAGACATGCTTTTCAAGTTCACTTAAGACAGGCAAATACTTCACCTCACTTGGAGCAGTCACAGGCACAGAATCAGACAAGCAAGGAAAATCATTTTCATTAAAAATCCCATCCCTACTAATTAAGGTTTTAAAACCAGGAACACTTTTATCCCAGAGTCTGTAACCTTTTACCCCTTCTGGATAGCCAAGGAAAACACATTTTCTAGACCTAGGATCCAATTTATCATGCTTTTGGTGAACATAAGCAGCACAACCAAAGATTTTAAGGTTTGAGAAATCAATTTCTTTGTTTGTAAACACAGATTCAGGAATTTTACCAAGCAAAGGCACAGAAGGGGACCTATTTATCAAATAAGCAGCAATAGCAACTACTTCACCCCAAAACTTTTTTGATAAACCAGAGGATGCAAGCAAGCTTCTAACTCTTTCAAGAAGAGTTCTATCCATCCTCTCAGCAATGCCATTTTGCTGAGGAGTATAGGGGACAGTTTTATGTCTCCTAATACCAAATTCCACACAAAGATCATCAATTTGAGCATTACAAAACTCAAGACCATTATCAGTTCTCAAAGTTTTAATCCCTTTTCCAGTTTGATTTTCAATCTGAAGTTTCCATGTAGAGAATTTATCAAAGACATCAAATTTGTTTTTCATTAAGAACACCCAAACTTTCCTAGAAAAATCATCAATTATAGATAAAAAAAAAATACCAATTTCCACCATGAGTGGACTCTTTTGCAAGGCCCCAAACATCAGCATGCAAGTATTCAAGAATTTCAGAACTAGCATGAGATTTATTAGATCCAGAAACAAGGAATTGAACCCTATTTTGTTTACCCATTACACAATTCTCATAGAAGGGCATTTCAAAGTGATCAGAACCAAAAACACCAGTTTTATGCAGCATTTTTAATCCTTTTTTACTCATATGTCCTAATCGTGCATGTCATAACATGGTTTTATCACATTGCACAGAATTAGCCACATAAGAAATCAAGTTTAGGGGACTAGCATTGCAAACATACAAATTATGTTGCATAGGTGCCTTGAACACCACCATAGCACCCTTTAGAAATTTCATTCCATCTTTTTCAATCTTAGCAAGCAAACCATCATCAGTCAAACATGCAACAGAGATCAAATTATATCTCAAATCAGGAACATATCTCACATTTTTCAGTGTAAGGGGAGAACCAGAGTCAAATTTCAAACAAATCTCACCAATACCAACAACGGGACTTTTCTTTTCATTTGCCATAGACACAGAGCCATTTCAACAGTTTTTAGATTAGAAAACATGCTCTTACAAGGTGACATATGAAAAGTACATCCAGAATTAGTTAGCCATTAAGATTCAGATAGAGAATTAGACACAGAATTCACAAAGGGCTCAGAAAATAAATCAAAGACCATAAGAACATCACCATAATTCTCAGAACCAATAGCCAAATTAGCATGATTTTCACTGGAATTTTCACCATTTTTCTTAAATTTTTTAGGTTTATCACATTTGTTTGCATAATAATCTGATTCATTGCAGTTATAACACTTTCTGTTACCATTTCTAGACTTTGATCTAGGCTTTTTCTTATCAGATGCATAGTTAGGCTTAGATCTTTCAGTTGTTCTTCCCCTAACATGCATAATTTCACCAGAACTTTTGCTACTGCTCCTAGACCCATGTTTCATGTCAAGTTCTTTAGATTTAAGGTCATTTGCCATAATATCATAAGTAACCACATCTCTGCCATATCTAATGGCAGATTTAACATCATTGAACTTATCAGGTATAGCATTCAAGAGCACAGTAGCAGAGTATTTTTCAATGGTATCATCCCCTCTCAATTTCATGGCCTGAATTAATTTATTAAAATCATCCAGATTTGCATCAATATCTTTAGACATATCAAGCCTGAATTTGAAAAACTTTTCTTGCAAAAATGACAGAGACTGAAAAGATGTTTGGGTGTACAATTCATTCAATTTAGCCCACAATTCTTTAGCACAAGTAATACCAACTACCTGCCTCATCACAGAATCATGCAGACTCAACAGAATTGAAGACCTTGCACTAGCATTCATCTCAAGCCTTTTTCTCATCAGTTTCAGTTTTGTCACAACCAAGCAAGACAACATTATAAACTTTCTCTTTGATAAGAATGCATTCCATTTTAGTTTTCCAGATTTGAAAATCACTCTTACCATCAAAAGGGGCAATATGATATGCAGAACCCATAGCAATCACTTAGAAATGCACAGGCAGATAGAGATAGCCAAGAAATAGAATGGGGGGAGAAGATAAACCAATGCACACTCACAGGCAGTGAGGAATACCAAGGAGAGCCCAAATTACAAGCTGGTTAACCAGCCGTACAAGGATCACTTGGGTCCTTTACGTGTGAATAGTGAAACAATCGACACACAAGCCAAAAAACAGAGCCAAGAGTAACTTAGAGCGGAAACAGTGAGCCTAGCACAGAGAATTAGACCCTCAATTTCAACAGAATCACAGAGATAGAAATTAAGGCAAATGAGCGAATCACAGAGAATTGAGTGAGAATCACACAGATCTTAAAGAATAAAGCAAGAATCACACAGATCCAAGCAAGGAGCACCAAAACCCTAGGGTCTAGAGTACAATACCAGAGCGAGAACCCCCGCGGTTGGGATTCTCGACTTACCGGCCATTAAAACACACAGGCAGTCAGACGGTAACCCGAAGGGCGACGGAGGGTGCCTCCGGTGAGCTTCCTCCGTGGCTCTGATACCACTGTAGGGTATCAAGGCTCCCGGAGGTTATACTGCTTGGTTTCCATCATCGGCAGTCGGTTCATGCGTCCCTCAAGAGACAGAGAGCTTAGCCGGAGAAGCTGGAAAGGCTCAGGGTTCCTTGAACCCAAAGCTCACCCGACACAACGACCAAATGCACACCGAGACCGGAAAAGGTGAAGAACAGCGACCACACACACAGGGACCTCTCAGAAAGAGTTCAGACCTCCGGCGAGCTGAAGATTGAACCCTAGCTATCCCAGGCTACTCGCACGAGGAGACCAAGTATGGAATCCAGACGAACTGGAACTGTAAGCAGGGTCAGTAGGAGCACAAAGCTCTCAAGTACAAAAGCTTGATTCAAAGGATCGCACGAGACAGAGAAAGAACACTCAGAGAGTAGAGAGATAAGAGAGAGATCAAGTGAAGTGATAATGAATAGTGAATGACCCAGCAACATTAATAGAAGCCCCTAGATAGTCGAAGAGTCACTAGGGAACAGTAATGGGCGCGGGTCAACAGCAACAATAAATGAGAGGTGGGCCTTCAACAATTGGGCCAAACTAATGGACTATGAATGGCCAACAGCAATGTTTTCAAAAGTGCTCCGTTGTTTCAAAAGTGATTTCTTACCTTAATCCTTAACTAGAATGACCCGTCGTGCATTGTACGGATAAAATATTTACAATTATTATTATTTTATTAAAAATTATTAATTAATATAAATGAAAAATATAATAAATGATATCCAAATTAAAATCTATATAAGAACTTTCAAAATACTACAGATCTTGAGGACTCTGCTCTCCCACCCCAACTCAAAAAATAAAGAAAACAAAAACCGAACCCCATTTAATTTGTTTCATGCAATAAATGATATCTAAATTAATGTCTTTTACAACCAAAATTGAAACCCCATTTAATTTGTTTCATGCAATACAATTCATCCAAGGATGAAAGATCGCTAGATTGATCCCATTATATTGCATGGGTAGTTTAGATGACGAAATGTATGGGAAGATGGTCATTTTGGTATCATATGTTTGACCTATTATTACTTTTGGTACCTTATGTATTGTTTCAGTCAAAATGACTCTAATAATACTTGTTTTATTATTTTGGTCCTAATTACTTATGATAGCGGGCTTATAGTTTATTAGGGTCGTTTTTATAATTTTTAAAGTTCAAAGATCAAAATTAAAATTAAAAATATGTGATAACTTTATTTTTTCAAAATATTATATAATTTAATTTATTTTAATATATATATATATATATAATTAAATGATAATTTTAAATTTTTATAAAAATTATAATTTATTTTTAAAAAAATCATGATTTTAATTTTTTAAAATTTTTAATTTTATTTTTTTTAAAAATATATTTTTTTGAAAATTTTAGATTTTCTAAAAATTATATAATTTTAATTTTTCTAACAAATTATATAATTTTATTTTTAAATTTTAAATGATTTAATTTTCTAATAAAATATTTATTTTAATTTTTTAAAAATTTATATAATTTTAATTTTTTAAAAAATATATGATATCATTTTTTAAATATATATTTTAAATTTTAATTCTAAAAACATATTTTTTTATTTAAAAATAAATATTTTTTTTAAATTTTAATTTTTATCCCTCAACTTTAAGAAACTCTACATATAAAAAACACATAGATTATAATTTATATCATTTGAAAATTACAGTATTTGATTATTGCAATGTTTTCAAAAGTGCTCCGTTGTTTCAAAAGTGATTTCTTACCTTAATCCATAATGTCTTTTACAACCAAATTGAAACCCCATTTTATTTGTTTCATGCAATACAATCCATCCAAGGATGAAAGATCGCTAGATTGAGCCCATTATATTGCCCGGGTAGTTTAGATGACGAAATGTATGGGAAGATGGTCATTTTGGTATCATATGTTTAACCTATTATTACTTTTGATATCTTACGTATTGTTTCAGTCAAAATGATACTCTAATAATATTTATTTTATTATTTTGGTCCTAATTACTTGTGATAGCACGTTTATAGGTTATTAGGGTCGTTTTTATAATTTTTAAAGTTCAAAGACCAAAATTAAAATTAAAAATATAAGATAACTTTATTTTTTTTAAATATTATATAATTTAATTTATTTTAATCTATATATATATATAATTTATTTTGATAAAAATTCATGATTTTAATTTTTTAAAATTTTTAGTTTTATTTTTTTGAAAATTTTATAATTTTAGATTTTCTAAAAATTATATAATTTTAATTTTTCTAACAAATTATATAATTTTATTTTTAAATTTTAAATGATTTAATTTTCTAATAAAATATTTATTTTAATTTTGTAAAAAATTATATAATTTTAATTTTTTCAAAAATATATAATATTATTTATAAATATATATTTTAAATTTTTAATTCTAAAAACATATTTTTTATTTAAAAAAATAAATTTTTTTTTTAATTTTAATTTTTATCCCTCAACTTTAAGAAACTCTTCATATAAAAAACACATATATTATTAGGGTATCTCTTTAATTGAAACAATACATGTGGTTCCAAAATTGAGACCAAAATGGCTAAAATATGAGACCAAAATTATAAACTATAAACCTGCTATTCCAAGTAATTGAGACCAAAATCGCTAAAATATATATTCTTAGGGCTCGTTTGCTAGGTTGTATGGTATAAGGTTAGATGTGTTTGACATGGGATGTGTTTCACGTATAAGATATCAATATCATGTTTGTTTTGATGTATTAAAATATATGTATTAATAATATATTGTTTGCTTAGATGTATTATATTCTCTATAAAATTTCAATTCCTAAAATATCCTTTAATTAGTTACCATATATTGTGTGAATATTCTATAATAACATTTTTAATTAATATCTGCAAGGTTATTTTAGTCTAGAATTTTTAATAATTCTCTATGGTATTAAATATCCCACCAGCAGGGTGTGATATATTATACCATATAAATGGTTAACACATACCGGGCCCTTGCATAATCATGGGCTTCAATATTGCTAGCAAACAAAGTATTAGGGTGTCATAGGTATTTATCCCACCCTTATACTACCTAGCAAACAAGCCCTTAGGGTATCACTTTTGCCAAAACAATACATAAGGTACCAAAATTGATACTAAAACAATACATAGGATACCAAAATAGTCATTTTTCCCAAAATGTATCATAATGTACGTACTTAATGTAATGAAATATGAGACTGAAATATCGTAATTTGTTAAATCCAAACAACTTCCCCAATACCTAATATAAGTTTTTTGATATAATGGTTGTAATCATCAAATTTAGATTTTGAAATGAAGCAAAGGGGAAACCCCATCAAGACCTTTAGAGAAGGAGTAAGAAACATATTCATGCACAGTTGTTTCTCTATATTTTGGCGGATTATCTTGTGATACCAGCTCTTGAATTGGTCCATATCGCTTGGATGAAGGCATGAGAGAGGTGCTGAAGAAGCACGCGACCGACATTCTTGGACCTTCGCGGTTTGCCAACACTCTGTGCTCCACGCTTCTGAACTTGTCATTAGATATGAGCTGAAACAAATACACCAAAAGCTACAACTATCATAGTTGAAAAACATCAAAAGTTACCCATTTTCCAATTGTTTGGAAATTGCTAGAACTCATTAGGTAAGTTACTCTGCTTACCTGGAGCAAGTCTCCTATGTTGATCACGAGAGCACCTGGCACTGGAGAGATATCGACCCACTGATCTTCAAGAAACGCTTGCAGCCCCCCCATTTGGTCTTGTAGGAGCACAGTGAGGAAGGCATCATCAGTATGCTTGCTTGCTCCTAAGGTCAGTTCTGGTTGGGGGCACGCTGGATAATAATGTGCAACGAAAGTGAGACCATTAGAGCAATCCATGTCTACTAGCCGGCTAGGTTCAAGGCCGAGAGCCTCGGAGAGCAAGCCAAACAACCGTACCCCCAAGCTCATCACCTCTCTAGAATACTCAATCTGTATCTCTCTGTAATACGATAGCAAACTTTCAATTTTGAGCTCATATAAACTACTTATGTATGTCCCTCCACAACCATATAGCCTATCAAGATTATAAACCAAATCATCTCAATGGCAAAGACTAATACAAGCAAGCCCTCATAACTATATCCAATCAAATTATGAAGCTTTATAACTATCATATGAAGTTGAATTTTTGCAGCATTTACTGAAAATCTAACTCTATCTCTGATGACATACCTACAAGGATGGGGCAATTCTTCGGGCAAGGGAGGATTTGGAGCCATGAAACAGAAGAAAGAGTCTCTCCAATTAGCAACAGGCGAAGTATACAAATCAAAGTTGCTGTTGTACACAACTTTTCTTGAAAAATCACGCGTGTAGAATTGTTTCTTCACCTCTGTATCTTGTTCATTAAACCTCTGCACCCCATGAAGCATCTCTTCCAATACGTTGACCGGAATCCCATGATTCACCACCTGAAAAAATCCCCATTTTTCGGATGCTTGCCTCATCTTCTCAACAGTCTCCTCGTGGAGTCTTGGATCATCTCCAACACCTTCAAGGTCGATCACTGGAATGCTGAAACTCGGCTTCTCAGCATGACATGTTTCATTGATACTATCTTGTGGGAGAACGAAAATTTGAGGGATTTTTTCAACCCCTGCATCAATGAGTCCCTTTACCCCGGCTTTAGTGTCATCGAAAGCTTTCAGTTCTCGTGCACGATCAAATTTGGATGTAACATCCCCTGTGGCATCTGCTACAACCTCCATATTGTTTCTTACTTCTTGATTATCTGTCTTTTAGTAAGAAATTTCAGAGGTATTAAATCTCAGTGGGCAGGGTAATGCCCCATCTCAAATAGCTTAGAGCATTACATAAAACAACTTTCTTCAAAAAAAATAGAGAAGATGATAGAAAATAATAATAAATTGTACAACAGTATAATATATTTCTGAAGAAGAATATAATTCATGTGTGATGACATTCTCCCTGAAAATCAAAAGAAGGGATTTTTGAACTCCAACCTTGAATATATATAATAGCAAATCACTTTAAACGTACGTGGAAGAATCTTGAAGGACTTATAAGTAGTTTCTTCAAAATACTAGAGCATAAATGATTTTTCATGAAGCAATGAGGCTGGCCAAAAAGTAAGTTCATAGAAATTCATGGACTAAAATAATTTCTCAATAGTTTAGACTTAAAATGCATATAGACTGCATACATAAAATTTAGAAGCGTAATGCCGTAATGTGACTTACTTACATAACAAATATATAATGCCGCGGCTATTAATTTCATAAAGCGTAAAATAATGGTTTAATAAGAAATTATGAATTAAAACGTAATTTCATAGATGTGTAACGCCTAAAACAATATTATGCAGAATTAAGTTGAGGGGCCTTTATGGCATTTAAGAGACTTAGGGGATGAAAGAAGTTTCAAATAGTATAGGCACCAAAACATAATTATGTAAGACTTTAAGGGTCAAGTAAATACACCACTATTAAATTTAACTTAAAAATAAATAATTAATAATTTACATAAAAGCCCTATCAATTAAAAAAAAAATTATCTTCTTCCAACAACACAACAACTGCAGTCTCGCATGCCCACCTCCCCATCTCATTTCTGCCGCTGCAAAAAATCTCTAGCTGATTCATAAAATCAATTTCGCACTAATAATCCATTTGATTTCTTGACAATCTGATTAAACACAACTCCGATGCACTTTCTGATTTGTTTTGTATTTATGCGGGAATCTTTTGATTTTAATTTGAGAAAATAAGTTCTTGTATATGCAACTAGTATGAAAAATTATTTTCAAAAATGGGAATGAGAATCAAAAAATATTTTTGAATATCAGGACTTTGATTGGAACATCATTTTTTGAAGGTGCTTCCATAGGGTTCAAAACTATTTTCTTTTTATATGGTTGTTGGTGGGTGGAGATGGCGGAGGAGGAGATAGAAGTGGCAGAGGTGGAGTGGCGGCGGCGTTCGGGATCTGGAGATGGAGGTGTGATATTCAGGGTGGCTGCGGCGGAGGGATGTACAGTTCATCCTTTTTTATCTTCAGATTTTTAATTGTTTTATCAACTTCAAATTTTATGTTTTTTTTTTAATTAATTATTAAACTAAAGGGTAAAATTAGAAAAAAGAAAGCGATGTATAAAGAAAAATACTGAATTTGTTTTAAAATGGTGGTGTATATTGAAAAAAGAGTGGTGCAAATAGCAATACCTTATTTTTTATTGTTTTAAACTAGCACGCAACGTTTCACGACCACTACGGGAATTTTTGGTGTTTCTTAAAAGTATTGGGCTTGAATGCGTATTAGAAATAAGATTTGGGGCATGGTAGTCATTTCAAAACAAATTATAGGGTATTAGATATATGGTTATATAAAAATTTTGAGACTTAAATTGACTTCTTTGCAATATTTCAGGACTAGTCTTGGTTGTCAAAAATTTAGGACTATTGGTTGTCATAAAAAATTAGATTTCTACCCGTGCGATGCACGGTTTGATTCATGACCTCAAACTCAATTACTATATATTTAATGTAAGTGTCACATTTTTTATATTTTATATAATTAATATTTTACTTGATAAGCTCAAATAATTAATAAATTACTACAATCAAAATATTATATTATAAATTACAAAACACTTGTATGTATACAACTTTTGTAGTAATATTTGTTAAAATATTATAACTACAAATAATAAAGTATGCTACCGATTATGATTGATTATTACTGGATAATTCACTTGATTTTTTTATTTTATAAATGTAATATATATTAGTAATTATTTGACACAATAAAATCTACTAAACGTTATCAATCACTTCTTAATATGCAAAAGCTCACATATTTATTCATTCGTACAAATATATTTTGAATGTTATGTATATAACGAAATATGTTATTGAATATAGCACAAATTAATTATATAATAAAAAAAATATGTGTAAGTGTGTTTAAGATAGAGAAAATGGTGAAACATTAAAAAAATAAAAAAGTTACTGCAGATGATTTGATTTTTTTGGGAGGGAATTTTTTTTTTTTTCCCTTGAGGGACTCCATTTTATAGTATAGATAGATATAGGACTGGAAGGTGCTGACGTCAATTCTATTGTTCCGGCGATCGGCTGCCGGATCGTCGACAATAGATGGACTCCTCTCCTACCGTTCCGCAAAAGCCCTCCGTTAATTTCCCAATACAGCGTCGATTTGACGTCAAAATTAAAAATCTAAACACCACGAAAACTTAGCTCCGCAGCGCCACCCTCCCGCTTTAATTCCCCGCTGTCTTGAGTCGGGTGGCTGAATTAACACTACAGATGGACAACCCTCGCTCCGGGCAATCAAAACCCTCCATCAATTTACTATCCGGCGTCGGATTGACGCCTGAATCGCAGTTCCAATCGGTTAACCCTAGCTATCTAATCCTAAAACGTCGCCCTCTTCTCTGTCTGATTCCGCCGCCGGCAGCCTTCGAAGTAATATATACACACACCCACGTTCTAAGCATATTATGAATTTAAAATAAGTGCTTCCAATTCAGAATTTAATCCCCCCCAAACAAAATTAGCATTTAATCTAAAACTACAAGTTAAATTAAATAGCAAGAAAAAAAAAAGGAGGAGAATGCATACCTTAGGATATGGAAATAAGTGTGGGGAAAACTTGCTATATTTTGGATAAGGGTAGAGGGTGTATTTAGATAAGAAATCTCGAAGGTTTTGGCAAAATTTCGAGAAATAAATCAAATAATTGATTTCGGACTCGAATATTATTGAAAGGGAAATTGTTGACTTTTGGAAGATTCAATATTTTGGCCACTTCATTTTATATGCTCTGAAATTAGATTTTATTATTATTATTATTATTATTATTATTATTATTATTATTATTATTACATTGAGAAAGACACTTTCGATTTTTTTCTCGCCATTTTGTTCTTTCTTCTATAACTCATTTTCTAGGCATAAAATAAATAAAATTGCATTGCATTCTCAACTTTAAATTTATTCCAACGTCAACAATAATAATTGCCTAATATTTCAATAAATATACATAATTTTCACATAAAAGGCGCTTAAATATCTAATAACAGTTTAAATAGTTTAATACAAAAAACTTATATGAAAAGGTATCAAAATCGGTAGCGATAAAGAAATTAAAGGTTTTTTTAAGAGTATTATAAAATGACATAAAAATTAAACCCTATAAAATTTATCCCCAATAGATAAATGGTACTCATGCAGCTGATGCTGAAGCTCATGTAAGACTTTCCCAACTCAAACATCACAAAACTAATAGCAACAGAACTACAAAAGTAGAAAATCGAAGCTCAATCAATTGAGAAAAAAATTAAAGGTGAGGAACGTGAATTTGAATGGTTCATCTCTTAATCAATGAAACATGCTAATATTCATGGCAGGTATAACTGCAACGCCATCATTTATACTTGATTTAGAAAATTTAGGAAATGATTATGAAATTGATCAATATCCATGGAAAAGATAGACCACAAAAATCTACTGTAAATGACCACAGTTCATCCACATCACAACTCACTCCAGTTAAACAGATGTAACATTGTGGATTTAACGTAGTTGGAAAATGAAGACTTGGAAACAAAAATCTCGCATTGATGTAGCGATATTAGCCTTACAAAAGCTGATCCCTATAGTGTGATAAGGTAAATTGTAACAAACCAACTAAAACTGGATGCGTATCAGTTATCCTAATTGGCTTTTGCTTTAGTGGCCTTCTTCTTTGGTGATCTCGTCGGCAATGAGTTCTTCATGCCGACAAAGAAGAGAAGAGCTCCGAGCAATGCCAACCCCTGGATAAAACATTTGCACCTGTTAGTACTCCTCAGATTCAAATTTTCCTTATAACCAACGTATGAGGGAAACCGGTTTCGGATTTGGAACGTACCTGTGTAAACTTGACAAAGAGCTGATTAAACTCTTTCTTGTCAGCTTCATAGTTGTAGAAGTCATACAAGATGGGCGTTGTGATTGCTTGATTCAGCAGCTGTAACGAGAATGGGAAGAAGATATAGCTAACGAGAATGGGAAGAACGCATTGATTGGATTAATGCACATACCAGGATCAGAGCTCCAAAAGAACTGCCAAAGACAAACAGGAGGCTTCCGAGAGATTTCAAGGCGATGGCCCCCAATATCAAATGTTTCATCTGTAGTCATAATTTTCCAAGTCAAAAACAACAAAATAACACGCGCCTCTATGGTTTTGCTACACTGGATAAGCAAATATAACTTCTTACATCTACATGAGGCAATTGGATTCCAGTTTGGGTTGTGACATGCTTGGAGAATACATCAAATTTCGGCTTCAAACTCTTTGCAGCAGGCCCACCATCAACGCCAAATTCATTGAACCTGGAAACATAGGATGCATAAGAAGATGTTTCACAATTATATTAGCACTATCCTAGCACAACTACAATGGGCCACACAGAGGGATCACAGGTCCAAATAGTCAACCCTCTTTGCAGTACAATTAGCATATGGGAATAAAGTGCAGACATCATGGCATGACTTACTAAACTCCAATCGCATCGTCTAAAGAGAAGTTGACTTGTCATTAATTAACTCACAAGTACTTGATGCATGTATTGATGATCATGCCTTGTGCATCAGGACAAAAACATTATTTCACGACAAAGAAACCATTACAAAATATTACAGAATCATCACTCATCAGAGTCGCTAACATTCATGCATAACTTTTATAAAAAAACAAACAAATAATGCAAGATATTAACACTTGATGATTTCTAGCTTCAAACGCTACAATTCAATGACAACATCCAACACATTAGAAAACTCAATTCTAATCCTCCGCAAGTGGACATTCAATTTAAAAAACAATTTGAGCAAATAGAGGAAAATAAGGGAAAGAACTGCCTACTTCCTATTCTTAGTTCATACTCCACGACTTCTGAAACACAGAGCAATAAAATGAGTTCCTATCCTGGTAAAAAATGTTGATCAAGATACTACAAGTTTACCAACTAGAGAGCCATGACTTCTCCAACAAAAGTTGTTGGATGTAACTTGTATGTGACGTACCAATATATCCACTCGTTAGATACAAGAAAGATAGAAGAATGAACCAGTAAGCTTAAGTGCTTAACTCAAATCAGCAAATAAGCAGCAGTTGTTACTTGTTAAAAGTTTGCTCAGATTATCTTATCCATTTTTATAATCCTACTGCAGGAAACATTCCAGAAACTCCTAAACCACCAACTACCAGTTTCAGAATTGAGCACAGTGCCTGGTTCAAATCCCTTCAACAAATAAAGCCTGAAAATGTAGATCATACCAAAAAAAGAATCTTAATTCTAAGAGTCACAATCAGCTGAATCATATCCATTCTTATCCTGCAAACTGAGGGTGATATTTCAAATACACATGATGCAGAATTTAAAATGAGTGGGAGGGAGGGTGTGGTTTGGTAAATCTTGAAATAGGTTATCCGAATGAAAAAAGGGACCATATAGTAAAAGTATTTTTTGTCTTGTTAACCAAAAAATTATCTTTTTACTGAAGTAGATAAACGACGCGTTTCTTATCAAAAGTGGCTATTTAAAAATTACTCTCAAATATTATTGAACATAATTATCATATATCCTATATTGTAACAACAATTATGTTTTACAACGGTCAAATGAGTTGCCTTGCTTGACCTACAACAAAACGGGACGAGACAATACACAGTGTAGCATGTTATTGCCCCTATCCGTGAGATCTAGTCTAGTTCTTATAAACAATGATAGATCCTTCACAGACAAGAAAATCAGAAACGCAAAAGTCAATCAAAATTAGAGATGATCCTAAACTGAATCGTCACTCCTAATGAGCAGCATTATACCGAAGTAAAAAATAGATTCAACTCAAATTAAACTGCCAGATTAGTTTCTTTTCAGCAATCAAACAAAATAACTCGAAGACTCTACGAAAAAGAAAAAAGAGAAAAATCTACGTTATCCATACTTTAAAGTAACACGCATTAGATGTTGAAATTTCAAACTGGAAAATAATAAATTATGACAAATACAAGGAGAATTACAATGAAGCATGAGAAGACACACAAATCGGGCGCGCAATGAAGAGCAGATCTGAGTGAGAAAAAGTAGCGGCAGGTCTTACTCTTGATAGGCGGAGAGAACGAAGACAGAGACGAAAAGCAGTCTACCGAGGAAAGATATGAACGCCATTGCAGTGGGGAAAAGCTTCAGAAATGGAATCTCTCTCTCTCAAATTGGAGTTTGGTTTCTCTGTCTAGATTTGGGGATTCAAAGACAGAGAGATTCAAATTGGGGGAGGTGAGAGAGATTCCAGCAAAGTTTTTAGAAGTTGGAGAAGTGGAAAATGGACTATATTTATAGTTCGAGAAATAAGAACATATTTAGCCTTCAAAAATATAAACAATATTTTACTATTTCACAATTTTGATTTGGCCACTTTGGAAATTGCAAGCTTTTTTACTTCCTATTTATCGAAATGGAAAAAAAAAAAAAAGTAGTATGAAGTTTCACCCCATATTGTGTCTACATCCGTATTCACCCCTCTAAAGTTTGGTCGAGTGGACGTTGCTCTTCCATGCACTACCCGTATTTTTTTTTTCAATAATACACAAAAATTAATATAATCATTAATAAAGTAATATTATGTCTTTAATAAATATGATATCAAAATGTGTGGTGATTATTTTCGACAAAATATATTAATTACAGAACTCTGTCTATATGGACGGAAGTAAAAGTAATATTGTCATTTGTCACTTGTCAGTATATGAATCAGTATATAAAAAAAATATATTTATATCCACATTTTTTAATTCTTCTTATTTCCCTTAAAAAAAAACATATGAATTAGACATAAAATATTACTTGACTATATTAATTCAAGACTAAAGAGTGAGTGTTTTAGAAAATATGGATAGTGTTTGTAAGGACAACATCCATTCTACCCTAAAGTTTCAATGGTGAACAAACAAAATACAAATAATAATATAGACATATATTTGATTGATGAAATATAAAAGCATTAATTAATTCCCTTAAGCTTAAATTTTATTAGTAATCTCCATACTCCTTTGGTCTCTCATTAATGTTGCATGCGTGATTTGCAATTATAGACGTATATTTGATTGATTTATATTTATGAATCACTTCTTACAAGTAATATCTTTTTATAAATGATGGGAGAGCTTCAATTATATGATAGTGTGAATTTGTTTAATAATTATAGCTTGAAGTTGAATATGAACTTGCCAACTACTTCTCAACCAATACTTACTCAAATATTGAACCATCACAATAAATATATTATCTTACATCTCCAAAATTATTTTGTCATATACATATATTAAATTGTTTGTTGGAGAAATTGAATGATCAAATTACCACGCGATTTCTCCGCGAACAAATGTATTAATTCATAAAGTTTTGATTCAATTCTCTTATTCGAAGATTGTGATCATATTTTACTATTGTAGTTTTTTATTATTACTCATCAAAACGTGATGTCCATATTTCTTGGGACACCTAAATTGTGGAGACTTATTAGAAAAAGAAACATGCATGTTGGGATTTTTAACAGAAGAAAAAAATGAAATACTAATTAAAGTAAACGTATAACATATTAAGAAAGTGCATGTGAGTAAATAAATTTGAGATATTAAAAGTAAATTAATAAATACGCGTTACATTAGACACTTTGGTACTCATTTTATTTTTAAACTATATAAATATAATATCATATACAGTTTTAGTTAACGAATAAACAAATGAAAAATGGAGGAAATGCTCAAGTACTTGCAAAGAAACATCATACTTCAAAATTTAAGTCAAAGCACAAAATATATAAAATAAATTGCAGAAAATATTAAAATTCAATGTGGCACTCGACACACGGAATAGAAAATTACATGCAATCATGCACTTGGCCCAAAAGTCACAATAGCAGACCACCTTTTTTTAACAAAGAAGAAAAGTGTGAAGCATCAGTCAAAATTTTGATTGAAGGCAGAAAATTATCTGGAATTGTGATTTTGAAATAGTCTATATTTAATTTTATTTTGCTTGTATCGTATTTTTTTTATGTTGAAGATAACTCGCAGTCGCTATCGAAATACGCTCTAAGCAAATTTCACCGCTACCGAAATACACTCTGGATAAATTTCACCACTGTGTAATAGTCTGCAAACCACACAGTAAATTTCACCACTGTGTAATAGTCTGGAATTGTGATTTTGAAATAGTCTATATTTAATTTTATTTTGCTTGTATCGTATTTTTTTTATGTTGAAGATAACTCGCAGTCGCTATCGAAATACGCTCTAAGTAAATTTCACCGCCACCGAAATACACTCTGGATAAATTTCACCACTGTGTAATAGTCTGCAAACCACACAGAAGAGATACATCACACTAGAAAAATCAGGCGTCACAAACTCACACCTTTTGATTTTCGTGGCGGGATTGTATGTCAGGTGTACAAGTACTCTATTAATACTATACTAAAAAAGAGTACTAGATCAATACTCAAGCAACATTTTCAAAAAATAAAATAAAATTGAGGATGAAATTTTATATTATTATACACGATGCACTGAGATTTTAATTTAGATATATAGAAAGAAACAAGAAAGTGACATATTTATGACGAGCTCTATACATTGATTAAGTAGAAAATTATGCCATAAAATGAAAATTAATGGTGGAATATTGACTAAGGTCGATAAACTTGATTTTGAAGTATATAGTGCGGTTAGTGCGAGGGGATGCGTTATTGTGTTAGAATGTGTTAAAAAATAGTGTGGTTTGAACACCCTCTTTAATTTCTTTGAGATTCATTTATAACATTGAAATTGAATAATCAAAATTGTCTTCTTAGCCCACCTAAGTGATGCAAGACTCTTGTGTAAAATAAAAATATCTCAAGTTTAAGATTCATCGTTTCCCCCTTCCTCAACTAATAAAAAAAAATCATTTATAAAAATCAAGATTAACAATACAAAAAAGTATTTTGTTAAAAATATAAATGAAACTTTAATTAGTCATATAAATTAAAGAGCAAATTTCATATTACTTCCTTGTGTTTTTCCGAAAAATCAAAAAACCCCTATGTTAAATAAATAGTCTAAAAACCCCCTCTGTTATGTATAATTCATCAAAAAAGCCCCCTTTTTGAAAAAATGAATTACATTTGCTAAAAAAAGTGTACGATTCTTATTTTTATAATTTTTGTATTATTTTTTAAATATAAACAAATTTTTAAAATAATAATCTGACCAAATACTATAATTTTTAAACAATATAAAATATATTTATATGTAAAAAAAACATAACATATGAAATTATCAAATTAGCTAAAAAGTAGTAGTATAACCAAATATTAAAATTTTCGAATAATATATAATATATTTATCTATAACAAAAATTGTAAAAAAAAACATAAATCCTACTATGTTTCTTAGAAAGTGTAATTCACTTTCTCTAAAAGGAACTTTTTTGATGAATTATACATAATAGAGGTTTTTAGACTATTTATTTAACATATGAATTTTTTTTATTTTTCGGGAAAACACAGGGGTGTAATATAAAATTTGCCCTAAATTAAATGCATGTTTTATAATTTAATATATAATGCGGTTGGTACGTAGGCGAGAAATCGGAGTTCGATTGCCAAATCACATCCCTAACTACATAAAAAGCCACTTATGGTCCCCTTGGGGATGGCCTAGTGGTGGAGTGGTGTTTCTTGAGGCCAAAGGTCTCAAGTTCGACCCACCACCAACACCACTAGGTGTGAGCCTGTCACACCTGGTTTGCCAAGTGTGGTTTACCTCCCCTTTGTAGATTTGCAGGCTATTACACAGGGGCGGGGTTTACCCAGTGCGCATCACGGTAGCAGTTGCGGATTACCCTCGACATCCAAAAAAGAAAAGCCACTTATGGTAAAAGGGTGAAGCTATAAATAACTCAATTTTGTCGAAAGTTAACAAGAAATTAACCACTTATATCAATTTCTTCGATTTATTGGATCAACAGTAAATATTTTAATTATGATTGCAATGATAAGAAAGGAATATGAACAGACGCATGTGATAGCACACTAGTTAGAAGTAGTGAGACAGATCATAGATCTTGATTTGGTGTCATTATTAAATGTTAATTATATAGTTATATTCCAAGGAATGTATAGTGATTGCCTTATGATCAAGAAAGCACGTTCTTATTGGATACCATTTGTCTGAAATTGAATGATTGTAAGATTCAACAATTAACAAATTAATGTTGGCGTATGACCAAAACGTGATATTTGTAGAAAGCAAAGTATTTAAAGCTACCTAGCAAAATCGCCTACTGCTACTGCTAATCAATAAAGTAGGCCGCCTATGGATTTAAATGTGATACGAAACAACATATAGGTAAAGAGAAAATCTCTTATCTAAATCGGGACCGAGCGTGTGCACAGGACCGGACCTGTGAGACACAGGGCTCTAAGCAAGAACTTAAAAATGGGCCCTTATAAAGTAACAAAAAAAAAGTTTAAATCAAGAAGAAAGAAGTACAAATTAATATGTCGGCAATATGCCAATATTAGTTCAAAATATACAAATGTTCTTTTATCTAAATACAAAACGTTTTGCCGTTTAGGGGAAAAAATATTTAACAAGTCATGTGTAGCCTAAATAATCAATCATTTTTTCGTAATCGATAACATAGTCAATCCATTCAACTTCTCATGCAACATATTACGTTGATCGTAGGTAAGTCTTGAAAAAATTCAACTTGGAAAAAGATCTTTTAGTTGTTGCAATCGTAATCAATGTGATTAATAAAATCTTGTAGGAAATATATGCATTTCGAAAACAATTTAGGCCTCTTCAAAAAATATAGTGTGTGTGTGTGTATCTAAACATTCACTTGAGAAATAATTCAGCAAATCATAATAATTCAGTGCCAAAATCATCTCTTATAATGTCTGCATGTTCATTATACTTCAAACATTGCTCAAGATTCATACAAGACTTCAACAAACTATCATATGGATCTCTCTTTAACTTTCTCAAATTTGTTTCATTTTCCTTAAACAATCCAAAATTTATTTCTATTCCTTAAATTTCTTAAATCATTTTTTGGATGAAAATTGTGCTTGATCGAAAATGTAAAGAAAATAATCAATTATATGAGTATCTCTTTCTTCTTTTCCTTTAAATTTAAGTTTGGATTACATCTATACATGCCTATTAAAAAAAAAATAGGCCCCTAAAATTTTGGGGCCCTACGCACATGCATGCTCAGCCTACCATCAGGACCGGGCCTGCGTGTGCAATATACGCGTTAAACGTATGATTTTTTTCAGCGTTGGAAGTTATATTTTTCATAGTTATAAATGATTTTTTAAACCCAAAAAATGTAATGATAATTACAAATAGATCACTTTTTTTTTCTTTTTTTTTTCAGCATTACTTTAATTTCCAACAAAATAAACATAATATAAATTTTTCAGTATTATAAGTGATATTTTTCTCTTGATCTGACGAGGTAGCCTCTCGTCTAATATAAAACTTGTGTATGTGCATAACAAATTTGGTGAACATCATCCATTACTCCATCGTGAACACTAGTGAAAATTAGATTATCGTCGGAAAGTGTAAATTTTTTTTGAAGGGCACATCCCATTCACCCTTTATTGATGATCGATAAACTCACATTATCCTAGCTCCTCACACAAATTCGTACCCACTACTTGAAAAATTTCAGCATTTGGAACTCATGAATTGTCACAGCCAAAACGAATAAAAATCTCATTTAAGTTCCCACCCTCCAAATTGCTCCATGTAAAATAATCTACTTACTTTTCTTTCGGACACAATCGTCCAACATTTGGAAGATTGTACGTCTTCTTATTTATCTCAATCGTGCTAGGTATACCAAAATAGGCTGGTTTTCGGTGCACTTGACATGTTATACCCTAATTTTTATAAAATAATAAAAATAGTAAAGAAATGACGCCACTTTTATTGAAAATATAAAATATTTAACATTATTACATTAAAGGTTACATAGTAAAATTTCTTTAATGGACAACCATTATCATATTGGAAAATATGAAAAGGTACGAGGGAAATATGAAAATGTGTGAGAGAATTATTATTCTAAATTATTCTAAATTCTGGATACCAGAGGTTTGCTTTAATGACAACTTTTCATCTTTTGGATGTTACACTATGAGATTTAATGGTGAACAAGTGAGAGGTATCACTTTGGAGCCTATAAAAGGTGGTCTCCACTTCATTTGAAAAACACACTAAAAGCATTCTAGTTTCCTATCTTCTCTAGTTCTCTTCTCTCTTGTTGAGCAAGTTCGAGTTCTAGTTCTAGTTCGTGTTTTGAAGTTTATGTTCCAAAGTTGATTAAGTTCGAACATAATGTTCAGTTTAATGGTGAAAGTTTCGGTCTATCTGTTGTATCATGGGAATCAAAGCTCATATGAGATGAATTTGGCTTAAAGAAACTGTGATCTTCATATGTTTCGGGTTTCCTATAAACTTGTTCATGTTATTTCGATCTTTAATTTATTTCAAGTTATTATTTTGATCTTCAACTTTTGTTGTTACATTGTTACATGATTTTGTCCACTAAACTCAATAATATTAATGTAGTGCCCCGGTCTCGAAAGATCGTAGAAATAGACATCAAGGGGATTGGAATTAAGAAGTGGGAAAGAAATGAGGTAATTTAATTAATGAAACCTCAACAGAAGACTCAACACAACCAAACATGCTTTATAATATTACATATACTTGTCCATAATACCAAGATTGGAGTTCTTAGCGTTTAACAAAGAAATATCATAAGTGCGGAAGACAACGAGAAAATACGTAAATTACAATATACTTGTTAATAATACCAAGATCGGAGTTCTTAACGTTTAATAAAGGAATATCATAAATGTGGAAGCTCAATTCTTAACAGAATACTAACAAAAAGAGACAACGAAAAATACATAAATTGCAATAGCCCATTTCTCAGCATCATCACCTCCACGAGCCAATCTACTGATCTAAAAATGTTTAAATATTTGGGTTGAGTACTAATGCACTCAATGGGCAAGTTTTCACACTTTAAGTTATGCAAATCATTTTTTAAAAGTGATCTATCTGTATCCCTGCAGATAGTGGAGCTTAGGAGGTTTTAAAGTTGAAAGCATCATAAGTTCACTAAAATGTTTTAACGTGAAGCGCTAAGAGTATAACCAGTCACTACCCACAACCTCTACTACATTACCAACGTGTAATTTCTATGAGAATAACCATTCATTTTAGTGTTTCGACAAGGAATAAGGTATGGCGAATAATGCATGTAATACTGTAGCTACTCACATTGATACGCCGCTGTTTTATGAGACTCCAACAATATATATATAACATCATGTAAATACGTAATATAGATAGTCACATATACAATTTTAACAAAGCAGAGTTTAACAACTCGAAAGTTACAATTTTACAAATATATAATAGCCCACCTTATAGATACAGAAGTCCTAATAAGGATTTAACACTCGATCACGGTCCTGGGAACGGAACAACAGTCCGAAATTCCTTCTCGGGTTTTCCTAGGCCTAAATTGCTCTAACCACCTCAAGATTCAACCCTTCACCTTCCTTACAAGTCATGCAAGTCCTACAAGGATCAATCATTGCTTTAGGATCAATAACTACTTTCGAAATTAATCTAATATTTGCTTTAATTTAATTGGAGCTTTATTCATTTTACTTCAACTAAAAATGCACAAAACTCGAGTTTTAAACCCAATATGACTCGATACTAGGTTCTTACAATACTCTCCAATTAACTTGAAACAAAACCGACGAAAAATGGAACGACTTAAAACAGGACAGTAACTTCGAAAAATCATAGGAAATACAATTCAAATCTGATCAAGGCAGGGTCAATGGCCACACATCCATCACAAGAGAACCTATAATCAGTCAGAAGGAGTCGGAGATAAATTCCGATCACCCTGGCCTGAAATCAGTTGGAAAGGCAATTGTTACTGTTCATCAAACAGATTGATCAACAAGATGTTTGGGGCTCGATCGAGCTCGATACTCAACGAATTTTCGATCAAAGATACAATTTTTAATAGTACGGAAAACAAAGATTTTAATTGAACAACCTATTTTATAATGCAATGGCTACAATGACTGAAAATGAGCAAGGAATGTAGCATCTTCAACATAGATGAAATCTGCCAGAATAGAGTGTGGTTTTTGGGAAACTCACTGCTCAAATTCGGATGATGAAACGACGTCTGATTTTTGATCGAACATAAGAAATTGAAAGACCGCAAAGAGGAGTTGTTATAGACCAAAATTCAAGTCTATACAGTGGATGGAACGACAGGAAACAGTCTCTGAAGTTGCATTCACATCACATCAATTTATGCAACAGATTTGACACATCGACTTGCGATATATATTTGATAGAGCAAACGATCTCGTATTGACGATCCGAGACCTGTTATAAAAAGGTTGAAGTGCTAGGTTTACAATAACGTAAACCTTAGACTACAATTAATGGCGACCACATTGCCAGGTCCGCTCCTTGCATGAGGCAAATGAGTCGGTCGCCTCAGGCCCCCGAAAATTTCGAAAAATTAGGGGCCCCAAATTTTTTCATAATATAATATATAATTAATAGTGGTAATATTTTATCAAATGTCATGTTGGTCCAGTAGTTAGACGTCCCTTAACTCTTAAGGAGTGCAAGGGTTCAGTTCCAGTAGTCTCCAAGTTTGGTGGAGGAGCTTTGTTTTTTTTTTTTTACCAAACCTGGATTTCCATCATTTCTTCTCTCTCTGTGCATTGTTTTTTTTCCATTTCTTTTTACTTTCTTTTTAAATAATTAAATCACAACCTTATTTTTTCTTTCCATCTCTTTCTTCTTTCTTTCTCTCTCTCACTCTATGTTTCACTAAATTCAATATCTTTTTTAAAATCATAAACCTTGAATCTATTTTTTTTATCTTTTACTAGTTTTTTTTTCAAATCCTCAATCCAAGTTTTTTTACTAAATTTTTTTAAATCTTAAATCTTAAATCTAAATCTTTATTAAAATGGCCGCACTTTTACCAGTTTTTTCCTTTTTAAATCATAAATCTAAATTTTTACCAATTTTTTTCTTTTTAAATTCAAAATCTAAATTGTTTTACCAATTCTTTTTTAAATTCTAAATCTATATCTTTATTAAAAAAGTTGCTGTCTACGACCCGCAAATAGAACCATTCATTTTTTTTTTAATTTGTAATCATAAATCTAAATATATTATAAGATGAAAAAATATATATATTTTTTTACTTTTAATTCTAATTCAAATATATTATAAGACAAAAAATAGGGCCTCATTTTTTTACCTCGACTCAAGCCACTACATCATTAGGATCGGCCCTGCACATTGCATGTGGTCGCCCTCCACATGGAAAAAAAAGGGAAAATGGTTGAAAATTGTGAAATAGGGTCGACCACCCCTCATTTGGGACCAATTGTGGTCTCACTTCAACCATCCATTTGGCCAATTAGATGGTGACACTTGTCACCATCCTATTGGTCAATTAATTTTATTTTAATTTATAGATAAAATTAGTATTTTTTTATATAATATTATAAAAATATACAAAAATTCATATTTTTTTTATTCTTTATAAATAGATATCAATTTTGCTACATTTCAACACACTTTAAAATTATCTTTTTTTTTCTCTAGTTTTCAATATATCCAAATAATAAATTTTTATTTTATGTAATTTTAGGAAATACGGTTTAATGAGTGCGATTTTATTTTTTATAATTTTATGAAATGTCGTTTAATTAGTTTGTTGCAATTTTTGGTATTGACTATTTAGTTTGTAATATTTTTTATATTGGTTATTGGTTTCTATTTATTACTCGATTTTTCTTTTTGGAATATTTTTATTTTCTTGTTATAATTATAATTTTTATAATATTTTTATTTCAAACAATATTTTAATTAAATATTGATGAATATAATTATTACTCGGTAAAAGACGTTGCAATGGGGCTGAGACATAACTCAATGATCGGCGATACCACTGAGGTTCTAGGTCTGTTTTCTCAACTTTTCGGGCACCGAATGGAAACGACATCAAAACAACTTTTGTTCTACTATGAAAAATGAAGGTGTGTATAAAGTTTCAGAATTTTTCTCAACAGATTTCATTCCCAAAAACTTGAAGGAGTGGTTGTTGCTGCTAGTGGAAGAAAGGGCGAGAGAGAAGATAAAATGGGATAATGCTTCCTTATGCTTGTTAATTATTTTCATGGTTAAGGATGTCCAGTTTCCTCCACTCTTGACACACATGGTCAGATATGGAGCAAGGTAAGGTTGAGTGGATGACAACCAATTTGTGATGTAGTTTAACATATGGTATTAGGTTGAAATAGAAAACGAACTGTGTTTTAATGAAATCAACGACCATACGATTATGAAAAGATTTGTGATTTCTAGTCAAAGACAAAATCAACTTTTAAACATAAAGTGGTAGAATTTTATTTTAGGGATGAAAAGACGATCTTTCAATAATTAGGACACACGAGATTCAATAAACGTCCAAATAACGAAAGGAAAAGACTCATGGAAATATCTTGTCACCAGGAACAAGATATCTGATCGAGAAAGATTTAGAGGACAACATGATTTTAAAAGTAGAATTAAGTCAACATTAGGAGTCATTTTCTCTATGTTTGGAATTTTTAATAACCATTTCAAAGTTTCTTACAAACAATACATGTTTCCTATACAGTTGAAGTAATTCACAGTTTTATTTTGAGACAGAGTGTTACAAATAATAATAATAATAATAATAATAATAATAATAATAATAATAATAATAAAAAGTAGATGCGACTTATAGCAACGTAACAAAACATTTTAAATTAACATGCACTAATAAATAATATTTTCGAATTACATTTTAAATAAAAGATAATGACTAATTTTAAAAAGATTTGGGTAGTTACACAACACATCATTCATCTAGTCAAACATGCGTCCACACGCCTGTCATTTTTTTTATTTTCTCCCAAAAATAAATATAATTAAATAAATTAAATTATTTTTATTCGATGACTCGCGCGGTGCACTTGCCTAACGCTAATGCGTGGACTCGTACACTGCGCTCGATAATTAATTTTTTTAAATAAGTATATACTCTAAAATGAAATTAGTGAATCCTAAAATTAAAATTAATTAATTAATTATTTTTTTAATTCGACGATAAACCCTAAAAAAACTAGAAAAAAAAACCCACTAAAAAAAACTAAAAAAATCTAAAACCTCAAAAAAACTCTAAATTATAAAGCCCTAAACTCTAAATATTAATTGTAATGGACTCTAATTTGAATTAAATAAACTTATTAAAGACAAGTAATAAACCTGAAACTTTTAAAGCTATGGGTGATACTTTTGGACATTTGAGTCATATTTTTTTATGTTACGGTTGATACTTTTTTTGACAAGTTTTTTTTTTATTTATAAATAGAGCGGGTCAACCCGCGAAGTTGATCAAAATTTGACCCGTTGTACTAAGTAATTTAGTATACCACATGTACTGAAAAGTTGGTGTACCAAAATACAGTAAGTAAAAATCATGTTTATGAACCCATTGGACTCGTTCAACTGATTTGGTAAACCCAGCCCCACTAAAGGAAGAAACTTTTGATTTATCCAAATTCACCGTCTAACCTGAAGTCAGGGGCAAAATAACAAAAAAAAATTCATTATTGGCGGGGCCGAATTATTCTTTACTAATAATTTTACATGCTATTTTTTTTATTTTATTTTCAAAAAAAAAATTATATGTAAAAAATTTATTTTTTAGTTTTATTATATTTTGATTATTTTCCATGAAATGAAAGAGTTCAAAAACTAGAAAAGCATTATCGGTGATTTGACGACACAGGATAAAGGAAAATTGGTTAGTATGAATAAGATTTGTGATGAACTTTTTTTTTTTTTTTTCCAGGTTGTTAGTAATTAATGGCTTTGAAAATGATCTTGAAAGAGACATTGCACAAATTAATAGAACGGAAGTCGAACGAACGGGGAAGTATGATTTTATTTCCTAGCTAGGAATGAGACAAATGTGAGTCGCATTAAGATCCTCGCCATTGTTAACAATATTAAGACAACATCATACGTTCGTATCATGTTTAAGAAAATTTAAGGTGAATGATTAAGAAATTTGAATAGAATAGAATAGTATCATCACCAATCAAACAGCTTATTTAATTTAATTAAATACAAATCCCAAAATAAATAAACATACAAAATTAATGAAAATATGTTGCATATTTCAACATATTTTTGTCAAAATTTAGCATCTACAAATACATAATTAGTATGGGTTTGTATCACGGAAAAAAATATGACTTTCGACATCAAAAATATCACATTTGTTTTACAGAAAAGTGTTATGAAAATAAAAAACGATAACATTTTTGTAACTATTACACGTTTTTTGATTGAAAAAAAATATCAATTCTAATATTAAAGATTTCGTAAATTTTGGTCTTATATAAGTGCTCATGGACAACGGTCGTACCTAAATTTTTGCCATATAAATTTCTGTCTGGAGACGTGTTCACATACATTTATTTGATAAAGCAAAGTAAGGAATGACGAATCATCACCAAGATCAAATCGTCATAAATTTTCATTTTAGAGACATCATTTGTTTTTTGTTTTTTTTTTAATTTTTTTTATTCGTTTACTTATTTGAGGTAAGGCTTTTGTTTTTTTGGGGGGTTATTAGAAGAGGCAATGTTAGGGGTTGAAATCGTATTCCTTTATTTTCGGACATTTTTAAAGAGTTTTTTGCAACAAAATGGCAAAAGTAAAGAGGAAAAAAATAAAAAATCCAATACACATAATTATTTTTCGACTTATAATAATCAACATTAATTAAATAAAAATTCCCAACCAAAACTGTATTAACGGAAGACTGAATAACAATAATTAAATCAAATAATCCAAATCTAATTAATGAAAACCAATTATATATTTGAAGCCCAATAAATTTACCCAACTTCAATTTCTCTCCTTTTATACCATTCTTCGCAGAGCGAGAGAAATACAACACAAAAAAGGCAACACACAGTGAAAGGCGAAGGGCCGGAGAAATGGGTTTCTTTTCTTTTCTGGGACGAGTGCTCTTCGCTTCCATTTTCATCCTCTCTGCATGGCAAATGTATGAAATCCACAAATTATCTCTCTATATTTTGAATGAAATACGCTTTTTCTGTTTATTCAGATCTGTTTTTGAAAAATTCTTAACGCATCTTTCCGTGGTTTACTGCTCCAGAATTGTTACGTAGTTTTTAGATCTGGCTGTTTATTTTTTTGTGGCAGAGTTTTCGATTTTGTTTTTGTGTGAAGTGGAAGAGGTTGAATTTGTTGTTTTATTGGAATACTTCAGTTTATGGGTTTTGGTGATTTTGATCCATGAAATCGTTATGTTGTAGTGCTGGAAGTGGTCGTATAATGTTTGAATCGTCATGTTTGTTTTTGTGTGAACTGGCAGAGGTTGGATTTGTTTTTTCAGTATGCGTTTTGGTGTTTTTGATCTATGAAATCGTTATGTTGTAGTACTTAAAGTCGTCGTATAATATTTGAATCGTCTTTCATTGGATCTTTGATTTTGTTTTTTGTTTATTATTTGCTTCTTGATTAACGAGTGTGCCTGGAAATTTGATTTTTGGGGTGCTATTCATCTGAGATTATTGTTTCAGGGAAGCAATACATTCATATAACTTTCTAAAACAGACCTTCATATTCATTAAACATGGGTTAGACCTTTTTTGTGCATAGATTTTCCTTTTTTTTTATTTCCTGGAGGAATTCACGTTTAACTGAGCATTGACTCCACTGAACTCCACCTACTGAAATGGAAAGAGCAATTATTGTTTCCAGTTCTTGCCCCTTGCCTCGGTTAATTTTGACATGTTTCCCATGCATGAGAAAACAGAACTTGTCACGTAGAAAGATTCTAGATAAGGTTTTAGTTGATGAATTTCTGTAAAAGGAAGATAAATACTTAATCTGCAGTTCTTCCAAGATATTTATTGTTCAAATGATGAGAATGGCATACTTTACAATGATAGATCTCAAGGAAGCTTTTAAGAAAGCGCTTAACACGGTTTGGTTCTTTTGACAGTTATAGAAACTGATAGTCTAAATTGGATGGCATTTTTAAGATGTTTATGTGATGTGAGACTGGCCTCATTATTTTTGTTGATATGGTTCTATGATAGAGTGGGGAGTTCATGGATAATGAATATTTATCTAAAACTTTTGCTAAGGGGCTAAATTCGTGTGATATTTGGCTAAGCTTGTATCTGGAGTTTTATAAGACGTTCTCATAGGCTTATAATGTAGTGAGATCTTATTAATATAATATCTCAATGTTATTAGATGAATTATACAAAAGAGTATATAGACTGACATTCATAATTGGTTAGCTGAGCTGCTGAGAATACAGAGGTGAGATTCTAGACTATAGACCATCATGAATGATATCAAGAAACCGTTCTTTTTATCCTCCTTTTGAAGTTTGTTTACTGTCATCGTCTCCACATGCTGGAATATTGTAATGCTCTGGTAAATATATGCAGTTGCTACAAACTTCCCTTAGTTGCCTATATCCATTTATATATTGGAAGCCAGCAGAGTTTTTTACTTGGCCATTCATATATGAGTTCTGGATCCTGAGGGGCTCTAAGCTAATAAAAATGACATAACAAAATTTGTAATACTAAATTAGCCAGTAAATTATTGCAAATAGCCATCTCCAACTTGACCAATGAATCAAAGGAGTAAGCCTTAATTCATCATAAGTTGTAATGATATCGAACCAACATGCAAATTGATACTGTAATAGAATTAATGATGTTGCTCATTAAGCATGGCTGATCCATCATCCATGAATTTAATCCCACTTCTATACTGGGGTGAGACGGTAGATGAATAAGCTGCTAGTCAGCATGCATGCAGGCTTGGGCGGGTGGGATGTTTCCGTGCCTTTCACAATATTCATATATGATAATATCACATGGAAACATACATGTGTCTTCTGAACTCATTTTGTTTATTGCACTTCATGTACATTCCCAGGGTAGTAAAGGGCCTATTTGGACATTAGCTGGGTCTTGTGTGTGGTCTCTTTTAACTGCCTAGTGCCCACATCACTTTTTTTTGCATTTAAAATTGGTGTAGCTTGATGAACCAAACATATTTTGTAGAAGTATTCTTATGTTGGAGATTACTGTCGCCATTGTATGGATAATATTTGGATTTATGGTAGCACAGAGTCGGTGTGAGCTGTTGTGATTTTGGCACCCATGTCATATTTGTTGAGTCAAAACATCTTTTTTTACTTGTTATTATTTTCTTTTCGAGCTGATTATATATGCCACCTATCAATCTTGTGAGTTGTGATAAAAATGGATATTGAACTTGTCAGCAGATATGCTTGACCATCCCCAGTTGTTTGGCATGCAGTTCTTGATCTTCTTTTTATTTTTTTGGGTATTGTACTCATTTTATTGACATATTGCTTACTCTCTTTAGGTTCAATGAATTCGGAGAGGATGGTGGACATGCAGCGAAAGAGTGGGCTCCCAAACTGGCTCTTGTCAAGAAGCATATTGATGGAATAATTGGCAAAAACAATTTTCACATTGATGTAAATCTCCAATGAGCTTCATTTATTTTTTGTATCTTCATTGAATAGTCAGAATTTCGGGTTTGTTCGAACTTCTAATGACGTATGCTGATGTCCGATTTACGAATTCACAGGCCAGGACTTTCGTAGCTGCATTAATCTTTCTGAAAGGGTTGGGTGGACTTCTATTTGTCCTTGGCAGCAGTTTTGGTGCTCATCTTCTGGTTAGAAACCCTATCCTGCCTTCCTCTGCTATACTTGACACTCACTCGATCTTTTAAAACCAAAACAACAAAAAAACTCATCTTCACTGCTTCATGCTGCAGATATATTACTTGATATTGACGACTCCCTTGCTGCATGACTTCTACAACTACAAAGCCGGAAAGCCAGAGTTTTTCAGAATCTTACACGAGTTCCTTCAGGTAAAACTCTTCACACCCGTATTTCCTCTGGTTGCATTTGAAGTTCAGCTCGAGTAACTCGTAAAATTCTCCTCTCAGTGTGCAGCACTTGTTGGTGCATTGCTCTTCTTCCTCGGGATGAAGAACTCCATTACAAGGAAGCAACCCAAGAAAAAGATCATCAAAACGAAGGCCGCTTGAGTATAATGAGAGGAGGCTCTGGGAAATTGTTTAGGAAACAAGGCTGGGATCAAAGAGTTAGGGTTTAAAATTAGGCAGAGTCGATAAACTATTCAATATCAACTTCCAATTGCTACGCCAACATTTGGTGCTGTATTCTGTTTTCTTTTTAGTCAAACTTTAGATTGAAACCTTTGTTTGGAGGTGTTTAGGTGCAGATTTTTTCTGTTTTCTCTTGCACACATGTTTATTCACAGAGCATGTTTTTTTTTTTTGCTGAGGAAAACTTCAAATTGAAATCTTTTTATGATTCATTCTAGATGAAAAATTTGGTATTCTCAATTGTCAAAGGCTCCCTTGATTTGTAGCTCTGATGTCTGACTGATTCCTTTAACTGATTTATTTTGCTATTGACGTTACATTTCATGTTATGAATTTATGATGGATAAATGCACATAAATGACTGGGTATTAATGTACTATGCAATGCAAATTACATTATAATTCCTACAATATACAAGCAGTCTAAAAATAACTGAGAACCGAAAGAAGATAATATAAACAAGAGATTGTCCTTTTAACAATGAAAAATATCATAAATTTTTGGTAAAACGGGTGAACTCAAGTTTTTGCCAAAAAACAATGTGTGAATATATCTTTCTAGCCATTTTGAAGTTGTAAAATTCTTTTCTAACCATGAATTGTGAACTCTTCTTTTTTAACCAAACTATTTTTGCTTCACCAAAATACCCTCGGTCAAATGTGGGACCAGTCAAAAGTTGTTGAAAAATTCAAAAATACATCTACACGGACTGCACGCCCAAACACGTATACACATCTACACGACTAAAAACATATACATCTACACATTCAAAACTGATAGTGAAATACATCTACACGGTGAAGACAACCTTTCCCGCCTGCACCGCCGCTGGTTGCCGCCGCCTGCAACGCCGCTGGTTGCCGCCGCCGGTTTCCGAAAAAATGGATGCGTTTGAAGATGTAGGTTTTGAATTCGTAGATTTTTTTGTTAATTAGTATAATTTCATTCAATTAATTAGTTAATTGATGTATGAGTAATTATGATTGTGAATTGAATTGAGTTTTGGTATTGAATTGGATAATTACTGAAAAGAAAAAAAATAGGACGACAGTGGTCATCTACCGTGTAGTACACGTGTCATAGACCATGTAATACTCTCCCACCGTGTAGTTTGCTGGAATTTTTTTATTTTTTTTATTCAATAAAATAAAAAATTGATACAAATTGTACAAATTTATTTCTAGCACCGTGTAATCTATTTCTTTTTTCAATTTATACAATTTGAAAAAGTTGATCTCAATTTCAATTTATTTATACACGGTCAATATTTATACAAAAAGTTGATCTCAAAGTATATAATTTTTTCTAAAATGAATGTGTATAATTTTTTGGTATAATTTTTATATTTTTTTTTTTGTAAAAGTGTTAACAAAGGAAAAATGAACGTGTATAATTTTTTCTAAAATGAACGTGTACAATTCAATGAACGTGTATAATTTTTTCTAAAATGAATGTGTACAATTTTTTTTATAAACTTTATTTAAAGTGTTACAAAAAGAAATGAACGTGTATATTGTTTTGGACCCACTGTGTAACACAATTCAAAACATGTATATTATTTTTTCTAAAATGAACGTGTACATTTTTAATTTCAATTTATACACGTCCAAATTGAACGTGTACATGTGTGTGTGCGCGTGTATAATGTTTGTGGGGAGAGCATGTCATGTTTGACTTTTTCAAACATTTACAAAGAGCAAACTAGATTTTTACATATTTGTTTGATTAAAAAAAAAGACTTCAAAATTCTTAATTAAAAAAGAATTTTATAACTTAGATTTAGTTACTTTAAAATTTCTCCCGGACAATCTTCCTGCCACCACAGGCAACAATGCAAGGGTGGATTAGATTTGTATTTGATTGAGAAGTGCTCAAAATACATAAAAAAATATATTTGTAAATATAGGGAAAATATCCCTTTGTTTGATTAATTACAAGTAACCAATCGTTTTTTTTTTTTTTTTTTATCGATCCAACATCAGGCAAAAATTTCAATCAATCATTATGACGGACTAGCCGAAAGCACATTTGAATATTCCACATCATATATAAGAAAAAAAATCCATTTTACACGTCAAATAAGTGACCCAATTGTGTGTTTCACAACTAGTCTAACAAGCAATGATTGACCAATTTTTTTTAATGGAAGTTAAATTTGATAAAAAAGAAAAGAAAAAAAGGTGAAACATTTCATACTATTTTGTAATTAATCAAACAATTGTACATATTCATAAAAACAACCAAACAATATGATATAAAATGATAATTTGCATAAAATATAACATATTATATCTTTAGCATAACTGGACTAAATTATGTGAGCTATTCAGCTTTGGATTTGTTTTGGTCGGGTTGGATTGGATTTTGTTGTATATTATTGTGAAAAATAAAAGGCTAAACTATATATAATCCTGAAATATTTTTAGCTTGTCATAACTATACCTCAAATTATATTTCATCGTAATTTTACCTCAATATTTCAATTTATTCAAAAATTTACTATCTACAAAAAATTTACCATGACTCAAAGTTTGCTTAGCCGCCAAAATCCAACATGGAAAATTAACAAAAAAATAAAATTTGCCGAAAAAGTCGACGGAGAGTAGAATTGTGGGGAAAAAAAAAGAAATGTTGAAGGGTAAAATTATTATTAAATAAAAAATGGGTATAATTAAGCTGTATAATTAAGCAAAAAAAAGGGAGAGTCGTTAACGATTTATAGGCGAAGGAGCACGACTCGAATACTTGAAAAGAAGCAAAACCATCAGTGATCAGTTGCAAAACTCTCAACAGCTGCTCCAAGCTTCCCGGCTGTCTGCCATGGTAAGCACAAGTTCTCACACAAATCACGCACTCTTTTATTTATTTAACAGAATCATTGATAAAATTCATTAATTTTGCTTTGCAATTTGATTCCGCAGGATTACCTTAAAACAGTAGTCCCTTCGCAACTCCTCGCTGAACGCGGCTCCAACCTCGTCGTCATAAACCCAGGTTTTCAATTACACGCAGAAAAACAGTTCATTTCTTATTTTGTTTCTCAATTTAGGTTCATATGAAGTTTTGATTCACAAAATTCGTAATTTTTGGGGGTGAATTTAGGGTCAGCCAATGTAAGAATAGGACTAGCGCAGCAGGATGCTCCGATTAGTGTTCCGCATTGCATTGCTCGACGCACATCTCAAGTGCCCAAAAGGAATGTGCAGGACCAGGTCAATTTTTTATTTTATTTTTTTCACGTTGAGTGCGATTCTTAGTTGTGATGTTTTGGTTTTTATTGGAATTGAACTCATGTTTGTGATCTTCTTTTTGCAAATTGTTCTGCAGTTGCTTAATTCTCAGGTTACGACAGCGCAGCACATGGAGCGAGAAAGGGCTTATGACATTGTTAGTAAAAAAAAAAAAACTTAGCAAGTTCATTATATAGAATGCATGTCCGCCTGCCATGTTACGATTTTTTTTTTTTAGTTCCATTTAACTGAATATTTATTTTTATTGAGATGTATACATGTCTTGATCATCAGATTGCTTCGTTGTTGAAAATACGATTTTTAGATGAGGAGGTGACAAACAATCAATTTTCACAAAAGGTATGTTTTGGGTTGTGAATGGGGATTGTGATAGAACTGGAAATACCATCTGTAGCTTAGCATATTTTGAAGATATTCTTATGTTCAATGGTTTGATTGTCATAATAGTTTGTGGTTTGTTTTTGTAGATGGGCCGTGTGGATGCATTTCCTCAAAATAATAACAAAAAGGAGACAGTTATTCCATATACAGATGTGTTTGAGAAACAGACATCTCCATCTCCATCTTCCTCTTCATCCTCATCTTCAGAAGAGGGTATATATGATTTTTGGTTGCTTCAATGTTCAAATTTATGATTGTAAAGTCCTATATCATAGTTATTGATCGCGTTTTCCTGGTTTTCGTGGTTGATTAGTTGGTTTTAGTATCATATTTAGCATAATTAATTATAACTCCTTGTACTTATTATTTTCATAAGATTCATTCACAGCAACCGTATCACTCTACATTGGTCTTTGAAGTACTTCAATGTACTACCTCGGGTAGCATTGATAGTTATTTTCGGGTGATTCACTTCAATATCATAGGACATCATTAAAGGTCGAAATATTTCCTTTTTATTTCTTCACATATTTCCGGAAATTCTAAACAACATCTGTTTCTGCTCTGGCGTAAGATTTTATCTTCTTTCTTATTGTCATTTAGGTTGAGTATTTACACGACTGTATAATTCTCTTAACATTTTTTTCTTATGGGAAGCTTAGTTCATTCCATAATCTGTGTAATTAGCCACAATTGTTAGTTCATTCTTATTTTTATCTCCTTTGGTGAAATAAAGTTAGTTCATGTCTTAGAATGTCTAGAGCTAAGCTTGTATATCATGTTGTTTACACGTTTGCTTCCGTGAGGAGTCGTGCAGAAGTCTATGGCTCCGTTTATAACCCTACACTTTAATCTCCTCAGATTTTATTTTGTAACAAGAACAAATGCAATATGATGTTTGTCCTGGATGTTGATTCTGGTCATTAATGATTGTCGTTCTATATCTCTCAGTGCCAATGACAGTGTTGTGCTGTTACAGGAAATTCACCGAGATCTGAAGAGCCTTCAGCCCAGAAGGAAGGTAATTTCAACAAGGAACCCAGTTCAACTGAACCTAAATATAAGGAGTATATTTGTGGTGAGGAAGCTCTCAGAATATCTGCAACCGAACCATATTGCTTGCGCCGGCCTATTCGGAGAGGTCACCTCAATATTTCTTTGCATTATTCTATGCAACAGGTAACTTTTACATTTCATTGCCCTGATTTTGCATGATATATGATACTTCTGCTATTTTACGAACTGCTTTTGGGAACTACAAAAGATCTTATTTCAGCACGTCATCATTGATTTAGGGAGGAACATTGGCTGATATTTTGCCAGACTATCAGGCTTCCATATGCTTTTGGCTTGCAATTTTAACCCCTTAAACTCTTTAATGCATACTTCCATAAGAATGATTTTCCAAATCCATGCTAACAAGTAGCTATGAAGATGTTTTGGTTTTTGGGGGAGCAGTTGATTGAGTTGTTCAGAATTTATTCCAGTCTCTAAGTTTTTAATACACACACATATGTATATGTATATGTATATGTACATATATTTTTTTCCAGGTGATTGAAGACATCCATGCTATTTGGGAGTGGGTTTTGATTGAAAAACTACACATCGCTCGCAGTGAAAGGCATATGTATTCTGCTATTCTTGTCTTACCTGAAACTTTTGATAATCGCGGTAACTAATAGCTTTTGCAATTTAATCCAGCTCACAATTTTTCGAATCCATTAATATTTTATCCCTCACAGTGAAAGGCATATGTACTCGTTTTACTTCTTATTTGTCTTAAGGACTAGTTTTACATATATGCATAAGTAATGATGGCCATGCATTGAGCTCAATACATCATTGTGGTTGACCTTGTGGTTATTCCTTCAGCTTCTTAGTCCAAATTTTTTATGTGGTCATTGCTGTGAGCAATATTTTGCACAATTCATGAACTTGACACGTTTGCTTCATTTTGTGATTTCTGTGTAGAAATAAAAGAACTTCTATCTATTGTACTTCGAGACTTGTGTTTCAGTACAGCAGTAGTCCACCAGGTAGTACTTTCCCTCAAATACTTCATCAAAACCTATAAAATATTTTGGATGATGTTAAGACTTTACTGATTTCACCAAGGAGCTTGCATCTCCTTGCAACTACCACATGAAAATGCTATCAACTCTTGGCTCGAATTGTTATATACTATTCTGTATAAACATAATACACACCTCACAAGCTCACAATGTCCAGTTAGTTAGTATTAGTTTGCCTTTCCCTTTCCATACATGGATTCTACTTAGAATCTTCCTCCCTTTTTGACACATTACACAGGAAGGTCTTGCTGCAGTTTTTGGAAATGGCTTGTCAACGGCATGTGTTGTGAATATTGGTGCTCAAGTCACGTCGGTTATCTGCATTGAGGTGTTCTTTATTTATATCATTTTTGCAGTTTGGCTCTGCCTGCCCAATGATTATGATCTGCCGATAGACTTTATATTATATACATACATATATATATATATTATATGTTGTCTTTACCTGTTTGAGCTTCCAACTTCATGAAAAAAGTAACCCCTATAACTTGAAGCAAGTTTAGTCTACTTAACTAGACAAAAATATTTTTTATCCTGAAGGTTGGTGGGTCAAGCAAGATGACCCGTTTGGCCTATTGTAAAAAAATATATAATAACTAAATTAAACTAATAATTTTACAAAAGAAAAAATATGAACATGTTACTGTATGCTTAAAGCTTATGTATAGCTAACATTCATGATACTGTTGAGGTGTCTAAATTTGATTTGACTTTACTTATACAATATACTATTGTATCTCGTAGCTGTTAATATACTACTTTTATAAAATTGAGCAATAAATATATAAGATATATATATATATATATGTATGTATGTATAATTTGTAATTTAATAATAATATTAAATACTATTTAAAAACCTAACATAGAATAAAATTAATAATTTTATAGTGAAAAATGAAAAAAAAATGTACAATGTGATGCACGATCATAGGATTCAACGTCTGAGTTGTATGTCCTATCTTGATGTGGATCAAGCGAGATGATCCGTTTGACTAATTATAAATTATTATTATTATTATTATTATTATTATTATTATTATTATTATTATTATTATTATTATTATTAACACACAATAATTTTAAATAATATTTAAATATCTAGTGACTAGCGTTACATTTGTAATTTTACAAATCATATATGTAAGCACACTAGCGATATTTGTTGGTGTTTAAACTTTCATAAAAAAATATTATAAAAATAAATTGTTATATGCTTAAAGTCATGTATAAACACGTTTTAAATACATTAAATTTAAACATGATTTGATTTTTCTTATATCATGATGCTGTATCTCGTAATTATTGATACATGATATTTATAATTTTTTATCCATATATGTAAATGTAATAATACTGAGCATATAATATTGCATTATTACTATATTTATTTATAGTATATATTTTTAATTTCATTGTGCTTCCTCTATACCATGATATTCCATGATCCTGATGTGGAACCAGGCGGTAAATTTTCTATCACTTACTTTTCTCCTGCTGATGGGTTGACACGCAGAAGAATAAGTTTTGTGTTTGTCTTTCTTTTTCCTCATAAAATAATTATATTAATTCTAGTCTGTATTTTCTTCTGATATTGCCAATGAAATATGTCAGGCATGCTTGTCCTGATTAAATTGCCTGAGACAATAGATGCTCTATATCTTGTCCTGATTAAAATTGCCTGATACAATAGATGCTCTATACCTTGTCTCAAGTACCTTCTCATGATATATAGGATGGAGTCGCTCTACCAACCACTCAGATTTCTCTGCGATACGGTGGAGAGGTGAGGATTGTGTTGCAGAATTTCAATTGCATATTTATTCCAGCAGTGTAATAAATGGAAAGACCTCAATGACATATCCAGCATGATCAGATGTGATGTTGCATCATGAATGCATGATTTTTCGAGTAGAAGCCAACATACTAATCAGTAGGCCACAGCATACATGGTTGCTTTCTTCTGTTTCCTGTTTTGTTCATTTTTCCCTTCGTCTTGAGGCTCAATCTCTTAGAAACTTCTTGGTAATTCAACCTTTATGTGAACAATCATATGAGATACGAGCACTCTAATTGATTGATGTCAAAGTTCTGTGTTTGCTCCTTGTTTATTTTTTAAGCTTGCATTGCTTACAACTGTTTCAGGATATATCAAGGTGTCTTCTGTGGACTCAACGGCATCATCAAACATGGCCACCAATCCGTACTGATGCTCTGACAAAACCCATAGACTTGTTAATGCTGAATAGACTTAAAGAGTCTCACTGCCAGATTAGAGTAAGTTCATCATTTAGATGATGTTCTCTAAAGTTCATCAGTTAGATGTTAATTAGTAGAGTTTGGTATAATTGAATTGAATTTATTATTATTATTATTATTATTATTATTATTATTATTATTATTATTATTATTATTATTATTATTATTATTATTATTATTATTATCGTTGTCGTCATTATTGTTGGAGGATAGGTACATGTTTTTTAGAATTGCTGTTAGTGCTATATGATTGTATATTCTGGTCTTAATTTTTCTGGGAAGGTACTTGTAAGTGAGAATATCTCTGTACTGAATGTCAGACATGTTTTTTGACTACACCATATGTCATTATAGTTCAGAGAAGATTTAAAATGCACTTGGTCATCTTGGTCATGTAAATATAAGAGCTAATCGAGTTTTGGAAATAAAAAGATCTAGTTGATAACTGAGGAATGAAATTCTGAAAGTACCACGGTTTTAGCTATAGGCTGCTAATCTAGAGGTGTTTATCGAGCCATCAAAAGCATGATTGGAAACAATCATTTGCCATTTTGCCCCCATTTGGGCACTGAAATAGTTTGAAACTTAGACCTCATCATCTGTGTTTAAACCTTATTATAAAACCTGGCAACCTTTTAAACACACTTGGGGATTGATTGTTTCAGCTCTTGTATTTCTATATATCTGTTTGTGTGTTTGTTTGTAACTCTATTCTTCTCGTTGTTCAAGTGAAACGCATCATGTCAAATGCTTTGAGCACCTTTTTGAGACATGCTAGGTATTTTAGTGTTTGTCATGTTGCTAATATATAAATAACAGCATAGTTGATGCTTTGTGAAGGTATTGGAATTTATCTGTCGTTTTATTGAGTCATATAATTTATCATGCTCTATTTTCAGGAAGGAGAAGTTGAAGCTGTTGCTGTAGTTCACTCATATGAAGAAGGTGTGCCTGGGTCTCACAAGACAAGACTGACTGCTCTGAATGTATGTGTGTCAAAACTGATAATTGATGGGATTTTGATGACTATGAAGCATTGATTCATTTCGTAATCATGCCTATTTGAATAGAATAGGGAGAATTTCCCCTGCAAATTACAATTTTGGTGTAGTTATTGTAGATTGTATTTAAATAGCATATAGATCTCCTGCTTATTACAATTTTTGTTAGTCATTATAGATTGTGTTTCTAATACTACTTGGTATTCAGAAATTTTAGCTTAATGCTATGAATTGTAGGCATGATTTAATAATTTTTGTCACAAACATCATGCATAATGGGAGCTTAAGTCGCTTTTGTTAACTGAAGTAGCAGACTATGTTATGCCATGGTAAAATGTGAATCTGTGAAGATGCCCTGTCAGGTGTAACTTTGACTCAGAAAGAGTTATCTTATTCTTAGTGAGACACCAATGCTATAAATTTGATTGCTCTTTGATTCTGAAACAGGTTCCTCCTATGGGTTTGTTCTACCCTATGATTTTGGTTCCAGATGTTTACCCTCCACCACCCAGGACTTGGTTAGCATTTTTTTTAAAGTTTTGCGTGTTTGGTTTTTTTTGGATCAGTTCTTCTAATATTCTAGTCCTCTTAATGAAACAGGTTCAGTGATAATGAGGATATGCTGGAAGATACTTGGGACTTTCCCAGGAGACCGGACATGTCAGATGCTTTTTTCCCTGGTACTGGTGGATATTATCCCATGTGGGAAAATTACCCTATATTTCAATCGAGACCAAAGAAACAGGACATTATTGGCCTTGCCGATGCGATTACTAAAAGTATTCTTTCTACAGGTATATATTTCATCCACTTCTGCTAATATTATGCACATTGGAATTGCTTCTGCTTTAGCATTTTGAAAAATCCACAGGCCGTATAGACCTGCAGAGAAAGTTGTTCTGTAGCATGCAACTGGTGAGCTCTATCTTCCACTTTAGCTTTTCAGAATTATGATCAGTTCTTTTGTACAAGTTGGAGTTTACACAACTTATTCTTCAGATTGGTGGAGGAGCTTTGACTGAGGGTCTAGTTTCTGCAGTGGAAGAGAGGTCTGTTACGTTATGGCTTGAAAATAGTCCTTTTCATGAATTGTTAATGAGTTTGCATGAAAACAAAATATTGCACCTATCATTTAAACGATTTCAGTTCCCCTGGCCAATGAATTTTAGCACTCATCTCCTCATGGCTCATTCTGAAGAATGTGCTTTTTTGAGCAACGCAAAGCCATAACTGAACAAGTACGAGTTCTATGAATTTGACTTTTTTTTCCCTGTATTGCAGAGTATTGCATGCAATTCCTTCTCATGAAGCCATAGATACTGTGGAGGTTAGATCCTTTTGTTTCATATGACTTTTACAGCGAGTGTTGTTCTTCTGGTTTACAATTTTATTCTGGATGCTATGTTTTTTTGTAAATTTAATTCTGAATGCTATATCTTCCTTCTTGCTTATCCAGAACTGACCCATTGTTGGTTTGATGACTTGGATCTCATATGAACTTAAATCACAATAAAAGATTCTATCTTGATTTAAAAGTTTACACTCAGTGTTGTATTTTTCTTTCTTATTTATCCAATATTACTTCATGGTTTCTCCTATGTTTTTTTTTATTTATTTTTTATTTTTTTACTTTTGATAAATGATCCTTCTGTTGATGCACTATGTGTTATTTTGCTGGCTCCCTTACCTCTGAGAATCACCAGATTGTAAATAACCCGCCCTCTATGTATCGAAAGTGTCTTGATGGTGTTTGTACGGATGAGGACAATAGGAACTAGGAGATTATCCTTTCCCACTTTGTTTTAATTCTGATTCCCCCACTCTGGTCGTTATACTCTGAAATGCACTTCCCTTGGTTTTCTACTTGCAAGCGCATTGTCATAATTTATTTTGTTGGACCTCGCAGGTTTTGCAATCCAGAACAAAACCTGCCTCTGTACCATGGAAAGGTGGAGCTGTAAGTATTTTTTCCAATGAAGAGATTTAATTTTTACTTTCTTTTTAATTTGAGAGAGAGAGAGAGAGGGGTGTCTTTTGGCATAGAACCCATGTGAGGGTCCATTTCCAGATTCCCATGCTAATTGAACATGAAACACAGCATGAAGAGATAAATGCATTATAGTGGTTGGAATCATTATCAATTCCTTAGTTGGAACTAGCACAAACTTACATCTTGCTGAAATTGTATACCAATGAGAATTGCCAATGGGCTGCTGAGTACAAGAGATTGTGAACTCAGTTTAATCATAATTTGCTATTTCAAAGTGTTTATAAATTTGGATCAAATTTAAAAGATCGTATAATACATTTCTTTATGAAAATAAATGCTACTTAACCCTTTTGCAGTAACCTAACCTTTCTTAGTGCTTTTTGCATGATTACTCAATACCAATGAAATGCAAAACACTATTAAAGTACTAAGGCATTTAGTTTAGTCTGCTTAACAAATTATATGTAAATGCATAGTGGGCACATTGACGGGGCTAGAGCAGGTGGAAGATTTGGGGAAATAGTGAGTAATCCCAGCTTCCAATTCTTGGAAGGATTTTTTTTTTCCTTTCACAATGTTAAGGAGGCAAGTTAGCTACCTAACTGGGGCAGCTATGATCTTTCTTAGTTACTCTTTAACCGTATAGTTAATGCCGATTTCATCAGTTCAAGCCTGCATGCTAGCTTGTCCTTGTAACGAACTCCACAAGGATTAATAATCTTAACTTTCTATCAAATCTTGATGCAGATACTGGGTATCCTCGATTTTACACGTGATGCATGGATAAATCGTGAGGACTGGATCAGGAATGGGATTTATATTGGAATTGGTAGAAAGTATAGAGACTCTTATTTTCTTCAAGCACAACCGATGTGTTACATTAACTCCTAGGTAAGAAGCTCTGATTCACTTTTCTTATTGTAGATGTGATGTTTTTTGTGTTTATCAATATTCCAATTGCGTTGCAACTGCACTATTTGCCATTTAAGTTCTTGTCTAATCCATACCTTCTTTTATGACCTCTTGAACTGCAAGTTCTGTTAATCAGCTTGAAACCTTAAGTTTTTAAGTTTGATCCATCCGCTTGCAGTAACAAGAATCCTTCTCTCTAGCAAATTAAGATGTCTTTATGTTTTTCATGTGAATCATGTTGATGATCAAAAGAAAACAAGCTCACTTGCATGCTATTAGTTTCAACGAAGGCTTCTTCTCGAGGTGAAATAGATTATGCCTAAAGCAGGTCATATTTCTCTTGTTTTTGTGATAGATGTTATTTTTACTCTTATAAGGAAGAAAGGAAATATAGACATTTATGTGTTTGAATTGGTAGGGTTGCTTGGCTTTGACGCATCTTCTCAATTGTGCTTGCAGATTGGAGTCCTAACCCAATTCCAATATTTTACGACTAACAGTGGAGAGACAAGATTCGGGAAGAAGAGGTAAAATAAAATCAGAGATAATTTTTTACTTTGGGGGGTGGGGGGGGGGGGTAATGAAATGATTGGTTGATGTTTGGATCAATTTTTAGAAAATGTGTTGAATGGGAAGACTTTTATAAAAAAGAACTCTTCATGTATCTTCTATGGATATATCTTTATGCTATTTTGTGTAGGGATGTAATTGTAAATAGTCAAGCTATTCGTGAACTATTCGAAAATTGATTCTTTAAAGTTTGTCGGAGCTCGTTTGGTGAGATATATTGACATAAATAAGTCAAATTTAAGGTTAATTACGCTCAATTTATTAGTTTGTGAGCAAGTTTTTAAATATATTTTGAGCTAGCTCGAAAATATAGAACTAGAACTATTAATTTAGTATTTACTTTATATTTTTTACATTTCATTAGTGATAATTATATGATTATATAATTTACTTTATTTCTTAAAAGAAAAATAATAAATTATATATATGCATGCATCTTTTAGTGTAAAGGAGTTTATTTTTGAAGGAGGAGTGAGTTGCCACTTTCTGTGGCGTTTTCGGTAGCTGTTAAAGTAAGTCGCAAACGTTATTTTTCAGCTTCGATGCATTTTACCCTTTTGCTCTAAGATCAAAACATTTTAAAATTTAATGCAACAAAACAGAAGCACAAAGATTTAATAGCATAAAAATTAATAACTCAGGGGTAAACATTAAGGAAATATATATATATATATATATATTTGTAAAAGGTAATTGACGTTCTGAACAACAATTTCTAGCCCATTTTTGTACAATAAAACAGCAACTGAGTTTTGGGCCTGAAAATGACCTAATCCAATCTCCCATTGGCCTCCAAACGACGTCGTCGCGTCGCACTGGGATTAACCGCGGGTAAGAACCCACAGTTCACCCTGCCTCCCGCTAAAAACAACAGTAGAAAATAAATAAACAAGATTAGAAGAAAGCGCGAAACATTTCACCATCTTCAAAATGCTTGGCGCCAAGTTTCCAATTTCACCGCCACCTCCTCTAATATAACCCCCCATTTTACCTCTCCTCTCCCACTCATTCTTCAAGTCCGCCAACTTTTTGTGTCTCTCACTAAAATCATTTCCATTCCAGTTCCTGATAAAGAAACCAAGCTTCAATTTTCTTTGTTTGGAGAGAACCGCCATGGAGGCAGCATCGACGGAGTCCGAATCCATGGAGGCGAAAGTAAAGATGGTGAAATCGATGGCCGGATCTGAGATATCGGAAGCCGACGTTATCAAAGCCCTGTCCCTCTCCAACAACAACGTGCTCAAAGCGGTCGAAATGATTATCGATTCGGCCGCGTCGTGTTCGTTGAATCCCCATTTATCAACGCACAAAACTTTCACTTCCACCGGTGGGACAAGAATCCAGCCTATCCAGGTAAATTTATCGAATAATCTTGGAGAAGGGGTGGAGGCTGAGGGAATATCTGTTGATGGGTTGAATGTGGTAAAACAAGAATGTTTGAGTGTGGAAAATGGTGAGGTTTCAGGTGTTTTAGAAGGGGAAAGAGAGGGCGGTGTTGTTGAAAAATGTGATACGGATATTGGGTCGACGGAGGTAGTGAGGGTGAAAGAAGAAAATGTTGAGTTTTCGAGAGAAGAAATGAGAGATTTGGGTGGTGAAAGATCATCGGGGCAGGTGGGAAGAAGTAATCTGAGTTTGAATAGCCCTGAAAAAGACGAAGAGAAAAAAGCTGAAGCTGAAACTCGGGTGAAAGAGGAGCATAATGCAGACACACACAATAGTTTTGATGCAGTAAATCAAGAGCCAGTGATTTTCGAAAATGGTGAAGTTGCAGGGTCTGTAGAAGGTGAAAGAAAAGGGAGTGTTCTGAAAAAATGCCATATGGGTGTTGGGGTGATGGAGGTTTCGAAAGTCAAGGAAGAGAGTGATGTGGGGTTTGTAGAAGGTGAAGGTTTTGCAGAGGAAAAGAAAGACTTAAGTGGTGAAAGATCATTGGTTCCAGTGGGAATAAGTAATTTGACATTTGAAGAGGTTAAACAGGAGATAACAAGTTCGGTAATGGCTGTAATTAGAGTGAAAGAGGAGCCTAATGTGGACACTGAGGCTGACCTGGAGGTAACGAGTGGGGTGAAGAAGGAGCCTGTTGTGGCTGTGGAGAATAAAAGTGCGATTGTAGTGAAGGAAGCAGGGAAGCAGTTGATCAGCGTTCAGCCACTTAGTGCAAGAAAATTGTCTGATGGTGAATATAAAAGGATGGGATATAATGATCCTAAGCCTAAAAGGGTTAGGGTTGAAGAGACGACCTTAAGTTCTGTGGTGATTGAGGATGGTGATTTTCAGGAGGAGCCGAAGTGGTTGTTGGTGGGGAGGAATGTGATTACGGGGCTCTCAACGACGAAGGGCAGAAAAGTAGAGACTAATGAGATCGTGCATTTTTCTTTTCCAAGTGCCAACACAAGAACTAAGATTAGCACCCATTTTATGAGTTCAAAGGCTGCTAATGCTGCCTCCAGTATTGTCCGTTTCTCAACAAAGAGAAATGGAGAGGTACACTTAACATGTCTTATTTGTCTGATTTATGACTTCTCTTTGATGGTTCTAATTTGAAATCTGATTAGTAGAGATCTCGCTGTAAGTGGTAATTAGTTACTGCTTTTGCAGATTGGTTTTATGACATTCCATTCATTTTCTAACTGTTGGAGATAATGATTAATTAATTATCTTTCTTATGAACTGAAGCTAGCCTGTTGCCTGATTGGTTCTCTTCAATGAACTTTTGTATCTATGCATATGTGACATTTCAATGACTGCTTTCATTCAATGGAATTGGCCAAATGTTTATCAAGTTACTGAATGACTGATCTTCTTCTTTTTGCTTGTTGTCAGATTGGTCGTTTGCCAATGGAATGGGCAAAATGCCTTATTCCACTTGTAAATTCAACGAAGGTGAAGGTTCTTGGCCGTTGTGTAGCTGCTCCAGATAATCTTCGTTTGATGCAAGAGATTTTGTTGTATGTGAGGTAAAAAAAATTTATAAATGGCATAATTGAATTGCACACTGCTTTTTCAGTATGCATGTAGCTTCTTACTTTGTTCGTGTGTGTCTATCTGGTCTAAATCTAAAGAGATAGCTAGTAGTATTACATCTGCTCCTGCTTTTTTGGCTTTCAGCTTTTATATTCATGAATCCGTCTTCACACAAGTTGACAAATCATGGAAGCTTGAGGCTGCAAATATTGATTCCACCGTTTATCCTCTCTTGAAGTTGTTTAAACTGCTAAAAGTCGGGCCATCTCAAAAGGTGTCAGCTGTCTCGAAATAGATGACAGTTCTAAATATCATTACCACACTTTTGATGTCCTTGATGCATATATGCTTTCTGTGTGTTCATTTCCAACAGGCAGAGTTCACTCCGGAAGAACTGGACTCCCGAAAGCGCTCACTACAATTAGATGTATGTATAACTGGTTATTAATCTATCTATTGAAGCTTGGTTTTAAATGATATGGAGTAGTTGGTAAATATGTACTGCATCGGGTTTGTCTCGTTTGCCTACATATAGAAAGTTGCTCTTTCAAAGAGAGCAAAATTTTACTATCAAGTATCAACTTATCATGTTTCTCAGAATCAACTGCCTATTGTGCCTATTTTAGATATGTTCATACTTCTTCTCCACTTTGTACCAATTTGGAAACGAAATCTTTTATGTATTAGCAATTAAATAAACTAAAGGTGGCTTGTTGATAATGTTGATAATTGATTATTTTTTTTCCTTTCAGGATGATTCAGATAACACTCCCTCTGTTTTGCCTTCCTTGAAGAGAAGAAAGGGCACTGAAGCTCTAGATTATAAGATTCATGAAAAAGATGAGCAAGTTATTTCAGAATCGACCTTGAATAAGCTTGTAGGTGCTGTAGATATGTATAACTTAGAGGTAATGTTAAGAACTTTGCTTTTGAGATTTCCAAAGTGATAGTAAAATTACAAAATCAGCATGCCTTCTTACATTCTTTGGACATCACAGGAGATGGAGCCTCCAGAGACTCTTGCTTGTGATTTAAGGCCATACCAAAAGCAGGCTCTTTATTGGATGTCTGAATTGGAGAAAGGTGCAGATCTTGAGAAAACAGAAAAAACCCTTCATCCATGCTGGGCAGCTTATCGTGTATCGGACGAGTATGTACTTTACCATCTCATTAATAAATTAATTACAAATCATAAAACTAGCCATTGCTGAATAGTTTATTTAACTGGGTAGAGAAGCTTCTATTTCTACATCAACTGATCTTGTTCTTGATAGGAGAGCTCCGGAAATTTACGTGAACCTATTTTCTGGGGAAGCAACTACAGAATTTCCAAATGCCATGCAGATGGCTAGAGGAGGGGTGAGTCATCCACTGTTCATTCCTATCTTGATATTTTATGAAAGCATAAGTTCTCTGGAGTCTTCCATCTGTTTGGTCTATTTGTCATTAAGTTCTTATACATGGATTGTATATCTTATTTCCCAATTGATGAGTGTCTATGCAGATTTTGGCAGACGCCATGGGACTTGGAAAAACTGTAATGACAATTGCTCTGATACTGGCAAGAAGAGGCCGAGGCATTCAAGAGGGTCAACAGGTCACTGCTGACAGGAATTCAGAAAATATCAATAATAGGCAGAGGAATTCTAACAGCCTGAAGAAACAGAAAGGTGGCACCCTCATTGTTTGTCCAATGGCTTTACTTAGTCAATGGAAGGTGAACCCTCAAAATGAGCCCTAAAGAAACTCAGTTTATGTAGCTGAAGTGCATTGTTTCATAAGCATAATGCTATTTTTGTTTTCACGTTACTTCTTCCAGGATGAGCTTGAAGCCCATTCAAAATCAGATAGCATCACAATCTTCGTTCATTATGGTGGGGACAGAACTGATGACCCTAGGGTGATAGCAGAACCTGATGTTGTCTTGACCACATATGGTGTACTGACTGCTTCATATAAAAGTGTAAGCAATCCTGATTTCTTTGCTTTGATTCTGAAAGGTGCCCACAAAATAAGGATAAAGAAAAAATTAAAAGAACTGGCAAGTTTTATTAGTTATGGCAATTTTAAGATAGTTCTTATATTCAATCAATTGTCAATGTCTGGTGCTTGCACTTAGGCTTGTTATTTTTGTTGATTGTCTTGCATTTTGTGATACAGGAAAATGTTAACAGCATTTATCACAGAGTAGAATGGCATCGTGTTGTTTTAGATGAAGCTCATACAATTAAATCATCTAAGACTCAAGCTGCTCAGGCTGCATTTGCATTGTCCTCACATTGCCGCTGGTGTCTAACTGGCACTCCTCTTCAGGTACTGTGGAGAGTTATCTGCATGACTATGTATTAAGCTTATATATCTTCATGTTCCATTTTCCAGTAATTGAGCACCTTTGAATTGGAAAATATCATACTATTAATTTCAGTTGGATGAAATGAAATCTGCTTCTTTTCTTATGACAACTTAATCAAACTCTGATTATTCACTTTGTTTTGCTAATACATTTTATGTTCTTATGTGGCATTAATGAGTATTACTATTGGTACAGAACTCTTTGGAAGACCTGTTCAGCCTTTTGTGCTTCTTGCGTGTTGAGCCATGGTGCAACTGGGCCTGGTATGAAAGTCTTTATCTTTTAATAATCACTATGCAAAGCTTTGTTGGATTCTTCATGATTTCAAAACTGAGATTTAATAACACCCTTAATCTAATTTCTCACACTTGTAGGTGGAACAAGCTGATTCAGAAGCCTTATGAGAATGGTGATCAGAGAGGTCTGAAATTGGTGAAAGCAATTCTCAGGCCACTTATGTTGAGGAGATCAAAGGAGTCTAAGGATAAACAAGGAAGGTGATAATCATTCCTTCATAGTTTCTAATCTTGCATTTTTGGTGGACCTTTTGATAAAATTTGATTACTACAATATTAATACTGCATGGTTGCTATGTAGGCCCATACTTGTTCTACCACCAACTGATGTCCAAGTGATTGAGTGTGAACAATCTGAAACTGAGCAGGATTTTTATGATGCTCTCTACAGGAGATCTAAAGTAAGTTCCTGTTCGCATAAATTTAGCTCATGTAGAAAGCAAATGGCAACTTATGGCTGCAATACAGAATGCAATATGAGTTATCAGTATATTATTTAGGAGGTCAATGTCTGCATGTAATTGCTCCATGGCAATTCTCTATCCATAGAAAATGAATTGAATTCACTTCATGAAACAAACAGGTACAATTCGACCAATTTGTTGCTCAAGGAAAAGTTCTTCATAACTATGCAAATATTCTTGAGCTGCTACTTCGACTGAGGCAATGTTGCAACCACCCTTTCCTTGTTATGAGGTAAGAATTAAATTGAATTCTGTTAGTGCAAAATAGTTTTTCTATCATATTCTGCCTCTCTCTCTCTCTCTCTCCCCTAATAAGAATCATCTCTGGCTCTACTTGTCTGCAGTCGAGGTGATACAGCAGAATATGCGGACTTGAATAAACTGGCCAGGAGGTTCCTCCAATCGCATTCTGATGCAGGCTGTGGAACAGGTCCTTCTCGAGCATATGTTGAAGAAGTTGTGGAGGGTCTTCGCAGTGGTGAACATGCAGAATGCCCCATTTGCCTAGAGTCTGCAGATGACCCTGTGCTGACGCCCTGTGCACATAGGATGTGCAGGGAGTGTCTTCTCTCTAGCTGGAGGACTCCAGCTGCTGGGGTCTGTCCTATTTGCAGGAAAGTGATCAGTAAATCTGATCTCATCACATGTCCATCTGGAGGCAAATTCAGAATTGATGTTGAAAAGAACTGGAAGGAATCATCAAAGATATCCAAGCTCTTGGATTGCTTAGAAAAGATACGCAGCTCAGGTTCTGGTGAAAAAAGCATAGTATTTAGCCAGTGGACTTCATTCTTGGATCTCTTAGAAATTCCACTCAGGAGGAGAAATCTCGGATTCTTGAGGTTTGATGGGAAGTTGGCTCAGAAACAAAGAGGGAAGGTTCTCCATGAGTTTGCTGAGACTACAGAAAAAACTGTAAGCACTTTTTATCTTGCATCTTCACTCTCTTGTTCAACTAATTCTTACAGATCAGAAGGGCAGAAAACAGACAGTGTTCGTCAATTATGAATAAATAACCATTTCATTCTTGATTTTCATGTTTCAGATACTATTGATGTCCCTTAAAACAGGTGGTGTGGGCTTGAATCTGACCGCAGCGTCCAATGTCTTTCTAATGGTTTGTACAACTTCCATCTTTGTCAACTTTTATGTCCCATTTTCTAGTTTCTTTTAAGGAACACATTTTCTGACATCATATGCAATGCAGGATCCATGGTGGAATCCTGCAGTAGAGGAGCAAGCAATCATGAGAATTCATCGGATTGGCCAAAAGCTGACTGTCCGTGTTAGAAGATTCATTGTCAAGGTAGCATTTTCACTTCATATACTTATATTTCTGTCCTAAAAAAGACAAAAAGAGATTCAGAATAACACAAATCTTGATATAAAACAGTCAAGAAAATCCCCAGCTCTTAAATATTTGCTCGGCGGTAACTAAAACTCTTTGAAATTCATCCTTTCAAGTAGAAATGATGAATCGGATTAGGTAAATAGATTGAACTTGGGTTCATAAGCAGCAGCCATTGTAGCATTTTCCTTGGTAGAATAAGAGTTAGAGCAGCATGGCCTGTATCCTTGTTATTTGCCTGATTTTATGTTCTTATCAATATCTGAGCACATAAATTTGACAAGTCTTTCTTCTACCCTTTACTTTATTCTTGAAAATAATTCATTAGAAGGGAAATGATCTGCTTTCAACCCATATATATACATTATACATACAAACACATAGTGATGTTATTTGTGATGAAAAAAATCTAATTTGCAAATTATATATGTTTGATAGATCCAATACACACAAATACTGTTATTTGTGGTGAAAACATTAAATTTGCTTCCTTATTTTTATTTAAAGAGTGTAATTTATGCTTTATAAATAAATAAATATTTGGATTTGTAATTTTATCAGAACACTGTGGAAGAGAGAATGCAACAAGTTCAAGCAAGAAAGCAACGGATGATCGCCGGAGCTCTCACCGACGAGGAAGTCCGGTCAACCCGCCTCGAGGAGCTTAAGATGCTATTTAGATAAATTTATTTTAATGGATCATATTTATGTGTGTCCATTAAATTAAATTCGAGCTATTTTTTGAAAAAAAAAAAAAAAAACCATGGGCCAATTTTGTACACATTGTGACTAATGTTTGGTTTGTATAGCCCTACCGAGTAGCAAGATTAGTATAGCTAGAATCTTGTAATCATCACTTTTGAGTATTAATGTCATCAGTCATCACCAATTCTATCTTTGAGATTGAAATGAGAAATAATGACCACCTCGGCTGACTGCAAATTTAATTTTGTTTTCGGTAGATTGAATATAATACTAATATTTATCTCCTCAATACTAGAGGTCGGATGTGTGAGTAAAAAAAATAAATATAACACTAAGATTCTCTATACCAATATTTATGTGCCACCTTTAATTATGGAATTAATTAACATGAAACATTATTGAATTTTAATTTCGAATTATTGATTGGAATGTAACATGGGATAGGGGAGGTGGGAAGGGTACTAAAACGAAAGGAGAGACTGGGGAGAGCTTGGAAAAGAGGCCAAAACATAAAAAAAGGTATAGAATTTTATTATTTGAAAATTGATTGGACGAATTTTTATTTTCTATTTTTGTTGAAACCTTATAGAAAAAAAAACGATTATATCGTCCAATAAATAAGAAGTGTGCAACGTGTTCTCGAGCTAAAATTTAGGCATCTCCAATCTATTATACCTTTTTGGTTTGGTTTATTTATGAAAATGATATAATTTTAATATCAAATACTTTTCCAACTACAATTATTTACATCAAAAAATTATTCTCTAAAATATTATAATTATTTTATAATTTAATCAGCAATACAATATGCACACTAATATAATCTTAACACATTAATTTTACTTTTTAAAAAATAAATTATGAAATTGTTGATTAATTTATTAGATAATTTACTTTTAGACTAAATTATAAAACAATTAGATTAATCAATATTGTTCAAAAGTGAGACCCACCAACACTGGCGCAAGATGTTTGATGCTACATTGGAGCAAAATTGTACTAGAAACTCTTGCTTTTATTTGTTTGTTTCTTTCTTTTTTTTCGTTTATTTTAATAATTCTTCAAGTTCAAATTAGTAAGTTTAATAATTTTTTTTATGGGGATAAGGTCCAATTTGGTCCTACAACTATACCCGAAAATTCAGTTTGGACTCGAAACAAAATTTCGGCCCAAATCGATCCCTCCACTTTTTAAAATGTCTCACGATAATCCCTCCATTAGTCCATAAACTAATTTCCGTTAACGTACGTCATTCACGATGTTAATTTAAGGAAAAAAGTCAAAGTTGGTCTTATAACTATGTCTGAAATCTCAACTTAGTCACGAAATAAAATTTTGGCACAAATTGGACCCATTTTTTTTTATTAAACCCTAATTAGATTAATTCAAGGCTAATACCAAGCCACGTGTACAATTTATAGATCCGAAAGTTTTGGACATCTTTTTCAATAATCTCAGTCATAATTTAATATTTTTAAAAACCAATACTAAGCTGTGCAACTATCTGATGATCTACATAATGGAATTCTGATGATATATAATTATGAGCCAAAGTAAAAAAAGTTTAATATTATTATTTCATGATTATTACAAGAAGAAAAATAGTCATTTTATATTGCTTCGATCATATATCAATTCCAGATAAGTTTATTGATAAATATTATATTCATTATAATGTCATTAATTATTAATTGTACATGTAATTATATTGACAAACATATATATATATATATATATATATTTACTAATTATATCATCCACAATCATTTGAATATCTTGAGACGTTCTTCAAATTAACCATAGAGTTTATTGATTAATTAAAAATGAAAAAGAATAGTCAAGATAATAAAATCATCCACATTGAACAATTAAAATTTAGGTCAAATTTTTTTTCTTCAGGATCAAACTAAGATTTTAAGTATAATTGTAGGACCAACTTGGACATTTTCCCTAAAATTAACGGCGTTAGTGACGATCTTTAACATAAATTAATTTAGGGACTAACGAAGGGATGAACGTGATACCTTTTAAAAAATTAAGAGATCGATTTGGGTCGAAATTTTATTTCAGGATCAAACTGAGATTTCGAGTATAATTTTAGGACCAAATTAGACCTTATTCCTTTTTTATGTGGCAACAATTTGTACCTAAATATCACTTATATTTAATATTTCTGATCGACCGTTTTCACATATTATAAATTATCAAGCCTATCTCATGGATTAGAATCTCTGAGCCCAAAGTCAAAACAAAACGTCATAAATTAAGGCCAATATCCTAAATTCATTCCAATTTTTAAAATAGATTTGTTACCGTTTCCCCATTTCATGGTGAAACATTACCAAACTCCGATGCTCAAAAGAAAGAGACTAGTCTAAAGAAGTCCAAATCTTTAACCCCTTAATATACATATATACATACTAATACTAGTTGGCCATTTACATTCAACTATAGACTTAAGCGATTTTTAGGCCTTAAGCCTCAAGAATGATCGCAGTTTGAGAATAGGCGATCTCTTCTCTTTTTCACTATCATGGGGCTGCATATGGCTTTGAGAGGTACTCCTTCCACTCCTCCGGAAGGCCCTTCCGCACTTTCAACATCCTTATCGCGTGGTTTGTTAGGGGTATGGCGAGTATGTCATAGTCCTTAGGAGCCTGCAATATTTAGTCGAACACAAGTGGGATCAACAACGAACACGGGTGGGAGAGAGAGAGAGAGAGAGAGAGAGAGAGAGAGAGATGGGAGAGAGAGAGAGAGAGAGAGAGAGAGAGAGAGAGGTTGATGAAAGCTTTCTGGCCATTTCTCAGAAATAAAATCAAGTACCTTAGGGACCTTGAGCAATTTCATATTAGCCTCCTCCAACGTTTTCTGGCCTTTCCTCGAGTTACATCTGGAACAGGCTGCTACCTGTTTCAAAGATACGACTATGAGACGTTTATCATTGAACACGACTGGTTACTGTTTACAGCCTCCTGAAATCTCATACACATTATGAGTTCTACATCCTTCAAATGTTATCTTACCAGATTTTCCCATGTCCACTTCCCCCCTCGTGCAATTGGAAAAACATGATCAATGGTCAGGTTCTCAGTGGAAGAACAATATCTGTCGAAGTAGGGAGATAACGAGTCGAATTACAGGATTCAGATGGTCATAGCATTGTCCAGTTATAAAATGAATAATCCCATAAAATCAAATGGTTACTAAGAGGATTTATGTTTGGTGAGTCTCTCAGCTAATAAGATTTTTTAGCTGAGTCTTTTGTTTAAAGAGCAGCATCTAGGCACTAAAATTTAGACTGCATAATATTTTTCTAGTTGAAGAGGAAGTTTGATGAGGAATCCTCAGTTTGATGACTTTAAAAATGAACTTAAAAGATGCTAAATAATTATTTAATGGCTATTGTTTCTTTTTCAGAAAAAGAAAAACTTAATGCAAATCAAATGGAAAAACAAAGCCCAAGAAATAAAAATTAGACAAATTTGTTAAGAACTCACTGACAAGTGTAATTGTCACGATGAAAAATATTTTTTCGACTTAGGTTACTTTTCACCTTTCTTCTTTTGACAACTTGTAGTAAATGTGGAACCTGAGAGAGTCAGTGCACAATAACCACTGATTAGCCAAAATAAACGGAACAAGAAAACATTGAAAACGGTTAATAGCACTTAACAGTCACCTGAAATAGTCAAATCACCAACAAAATTTCCCCCCTCGGTAATTATACATGAAAGAGGGAGGGGGAATTTATAGGTAACTGAGCTATTTCAAATGAGAGGTAATTATTCTTGTATGGAAATATTATAAGCAGATGGAATTGGAAATAGCAATATGAAGAAAGATGACTACTACAGCACTCAATCAGTGGCTTCATACCCTCAACACAGCAGGAATATAGAATGAACCACTAGGAGAGTTTATAGTTTGGTCATAATATTCTAAAACATCAGCCTGCAATTTAGGAGAAAAAGAATGAAATCAAAAGGTTATGATTCAGTGATACAATTGCAATCACAAATGCGAGAAGTATATGTGTACTAAACATCAAAACCAAGTACTTAAAATTTCACACTATACGTTAAAATTTTATGGACAAATTCATTTGGACTCAAACTTTTATATTTTCTATTGATACAGGGTCCCACAAAATTATTGACATGTTAAAATATGTTTTGATGTAATGGAAACTAGCCATTGTAAAAAACCAGAAAGAGTCCGACCTTATCCATGAACTCCAAACATATGGCGCGTTTCCAGCAGACAACATTAACAGGCCTGGCATGACCGAAATATCATTCAAATAGTTTTCAAAACAATTTCATACACAAATCCACGCAGGATGAATTCATTTCAGCAACATAACAAATGAGGGGCAATGGGAACAGATAAACGAACAAGAGAAGAAAAAACTGCAACAAAAATGAATAGATAGAAATGATAAAATATAAACAGATGACTGGTTCAATTAGATTCTTCGTTTAACTGGGCCGCAATAGAATGAAATATCAGAGTGACATTTAATAGGTTCAGAAAGCTAAAAAATAGAGTGAACCTGAAATAGTTGCACTCAGATTGTGCTGGATCTGTAGCCTTCTTCTGGTGAAGATATTCTAAGCTCACTAACTTATGTGCCAACTATTATGTAAGATCTCCAATTCCAAGGTTCTAGTGAGTAAAAAGGAATATGTTCTAGTTCATAAAAGAAACGGCATGGCCTTCAATTCAAAGTCAAATTTAATATCTATCAAAATTACTGGCAACATTTTCATAATAACCTGATGTCTATGAATGTCAGAGAATGCCTTTGATCAATATATGAAAAAAAGAAAAAAAAGGCACTTAACACAGAACACCATTCTAGGTAGTTTCCGACACTAAACTTTGTACAATTAAAAGTTTATAGTTCAAGAAAACGATATCCTATCAACCGAGAATGTTTGTCAGATGTCAACCTTTTGCAGTATAAAACTATTCAAGATTGCTTATCCATCAAAAACATTCCAAACAGAAAAGCTAATTAGCTACTTGAGAGACTTCTGTGGGATGAAGCAACGCATTAAATCAGCACACATCCTGCTAGAATCTAACGCCACAGAGTGTCAACAAACAACAAAAGCATCGAAAAGTAACTAATGCAGTCGCTAATTAATGCTTTACACATAATGAATTAGGTAGAAAATCAAATATTTCCCCTAACTGATGCTAATACAGCAGAATCACATCATCATAATCCATAGCAAACTAATACTCCAATCCAAAACAAAATTACCGTAGGACAGCGTAGAATATATAAATTCACCACTAACAAAATCTACACGAACCTAAATATACGCTTTCCACGTAAAAATCACAGGCTAAAAGCTAAAGCATAGTAATTAACTCACAATTTCTCAAATAATTGCCAAAATAAAGCCTCTAAATATAAACCAGCAACTCATTATTAGCACTTAAAATGCGTAATCTTTTTTGTTTAAATACTGTAGGCAGACCTGTAAGAGATGTCCAAAACTAAGCCTCTAAATCCAGACAGCTCATCAATCGCAAACTCTGAATCATTCGCCAACACTTCATCAAACACTTCACCGGCATTACTCGTCGCAGACGAAGACGACGGTGATTTGGAGGCGTACACCGTGGAAGTAAGCTTGCGCTTGCGATCTCCCGAAAGCGAGTAGCTAATACTTACGCCGCCGCCGAAACACTTAACTCTACAGCAGCGGCGGTGAAATGCGCCGAACCCTACCGACAACCCGTTTCCGGTGACGAGGGATTTTAGCCGGCCTCCGCCAGCAGTAAATTGCGCCATGAATTCGCCGCTCCGCTTGATTTGTATGCAATCACAGAGAGTTGAGAGTTTTTGTATGAGCTGGGTTTTCGAAAATGGGATCCAAATTATTCAAATTTCGGCAAGCAGCGTGGTTCGAAGCATGATATTTAGCATTGAATAGGAAAAAAGAATATCCATTTTCTTTGCTTGTTTTCCAACAATATTGAATTTCATCACGTTTCTCTCAAACAAAAAAATAAAAATAAAATTGATCACGCAAAATCTTGCGGCCACATATTCTCGTCTCGGCATTCTGCTAATATCTCCTGCCAAATGACATATCTGCCCCTATAATATCTTCTCCAAATCAATTTGGGAACGACTATATTTGCATTAGTATATGATACTTGTTATTATGAGAAATATTTATATAATGATAATTGCATACAAATAAAAAAAAAAAAAACAAAAAATAAACTATGTAGAGGAGAAAATATGGGTGAAGCCCAAACGTATCTAAAATGAAGACCCAACGCAACAAATGGTAGTTGCATTGGCTCGGCCCAATTAACCATCTGCCACAGTCCACAGATATTACTGACTTAGAAGATCGGATCACAGTGCCAACGTTCTTTGGTGCCCCGAATCTTCGTTCCCACGTAATTATTGATCGGAGAAATCCGACCATTACAAATTGTATATGCTGGTATTTGTTCTCTAAATTGTACCAATTTAAATATTTATAAATTAATATTATAAATCTGAATGACACACATTATAATTGAATGAGATAATATTTTCTGTCTTAAATGTACTCAAAATATTTACATGTGATAACACAAATATTGTATAGATAGTTTAGAGACCTTCTTCATATATTCTAACAATTATATTTAACATTTGAAAACTTGTAATTAAATATGTAGTTTTAGCAAACATCACAACATCAGTTAAACTAAAAAATTAAAAATTAGTAACAATGATTATTTTATTATTCTATTAATATGGTATTAATCGAACAAAATGCATAACTTGCGAGTTGTAAAAAATAGTTAGACCCAATATAAATTTTGTGATGTGATATTGTTTTATATCTTTGTTGTATCTTTTAACCTAACAATCAAAATTAAATTTGTGTAAAACAACATATAAAAGTTGTATAATTTGTTGGTGCAACAATCATTTTTTTAAACCTTATAAGGATTTTCTTTAAATTTTGATATAACAATCTTTTGTTCATGTTTCCTACTTACTAAATCAAATAATTGTGTTAGTGATTTGCTTTGCATTAAGCATGTTTATCAAGTGCTATAATTTGCACTTGCAATCGTGATTGATTGTCATTGATCTTTATAGCATATAATCATCACTAAGTATTTGATTTTTTTCAAGTACACACGTTGTTCTAAACAACATTCTCGAGAATGTAAAAGAACGTGATCTGAACTTCATAGAAGATAACTCAAGCATGAGGATTGGACTGAGCTAAAGATGAAGACAGTTGTACATCGAGAAACAACTGAGATTGTTCAACACACTGAGTGATAGCCAGTAGTCCGTTTGTGAACATACAAGACATTCTGTTATGCTACCTGATGTGAAGGTTCAAGATCAAAAATGTTCATTGCAATGTTCGTGATCATTTGCATGAACATCTTTTGTCTGGATTATTCTTCTAAGATCATTGAAGTTGTTCGAAATCTGCCAACCAAGAATAGATTCAAGATCAGTCTAGAAGATGTCTTAATCAGCTTGGAGAACACATGATTGAAGATAAAACAGAAGTCTAAATATAGAAGAATTCTAACATAACAAGTCCTCGGTTTTAGTTTCAATAAGGAAAGTTTCCTTATCAGATTCCTAATTGGATTATACTTCTGATTTCCATGTTAAGGCTATGTTTATGTTCTATAAACAGCCTAGAATCAGACTTGTTAGAGTACACCGAAACAGACCAAAATATTTGAATTAGATATAATCTGCAAGAGCTCCATAATGTTTAAGAGCCACATTAGTTTCGGTTGTTAAGGTTAGGCTAGAGATTAGTGTTCTAGTCATCGTATAGTGAAACTCTTTTTATACACTGTCTAAAGATTTCTCGGGAGAGAACACTTGTGGAAACTAGATAGAGAGAGTCTAGGTTATGAGGGGATCTCATAATTCAATTCATCGAAAGTGGATGTATGGGTAAAACGGGTATCGAGTGATGGAAGGTCAGCTGCATGTAATATCCCAAGTAAACGTTGCATCGGAGTAGTGAATTATTTTTCACGGACCTGACAAGTCCCCATAAAGTAGATCGATTGATCGAACATGGTTACCAACTCACTGTGTGCTTTACTTTCTGCAGTTTACATTAAGTTCATAATAACATTCATGCACATTATTGTGAACTTTATCTAACAACGTTCAAGTACTTTTATGTGAACGTTTGCAGAACAGATACTTGATACAGAGTGTGTAATTTCAAATTGTTATCCTTAAAAAATAATGAGAAATAATGTAATAATCGGTATTACAATATTTAACTTCACACAACTATTTTTTCTTGATCCAATTACTATAATTACATAAAAAGGGCTTTGCAAAAAAATACATTACAGAATAAGATGTCTATAACCTATTAAATAATAAATTACAATAATTTTAATATAAAATGAAAATTCTAATCAAAGTGTGAATAGCCAATCCATTTATCTCTACCTTCTCGGCATATGCACATATGATAGATAACTTTAAAGCACTAAACAAATTTGTGAACCATGATACATGCATGACTAATTTGAAGAACATTACAAGGAGTAATTTGAAGAGTTTTTAGGAAAATTTTATTTTTAAATGCAAAACAACTATAATTCAAATTGTCATAATTTTCATGAGGAAAAATAATCATTTGGAATGGATAATTTTTTTAATATTTTAATGTTGACGTGATAGATTTTTAAAAGCATATAAATCAGTCAAGAAAATGAATACATGAAGGATGCGACCAATTACAATGTTATTTAGCCAATGATTACAATATTAAATAGGTATAATTAATGCTAATTAATAAAATAAACGGTGGATTTGAATATAAATATATGAATGTTAAAAATATATTAAAGAAAGAAATAAAAGAGTTACAATATTAAATAAATAGAACTAATGTTAATTATCAAAATAAATGGTGGACTTGAGCATGTATCTAAAAATATTAAGTAATAAAAGAAAAAAAATAGAAAGTATTAGAAATAAAAAAAAAGATGAAAAAGGAAAAGAAAAGAAAAACAATGAAAAGAAGGAAAAAAACACAGCAAAATCCGAAAAGAAAAATTCGACAAAGAAACAAAATGGGGAAAAAAGGAATAAAAGTGACAGATAAGTTTCGATCATGAGCTTTTCTGTTTTTAAAATGTCATCAAACCACTCCACCGTTACTTAGTTTCTAAATGTTTTTAGAAGAAATAATTTTAAAAGCATTTAAAATATTTCAAATATTATATTAATTAATATTATTATGCTAGGCGGAGTGCGCGGATATATTTAATACCGTTACGTTTCAAGTTCAAGTAAAGGTGGGGAATCCAACGTGGATTATTATGCAAAATATTCATTTATCCTTATTATGCATTTTATGCAGTTTATATGTGGAAATTATATGTTCGGCCTACGGGCTGCAGGAAAAGTTACTCAACCTACGGGTTGCATGTTCGGCCGACGGGCTGCAGGAAAAATTACTCAACATACGGGTTGCATGTTCGGTCTACGGGCTGCAGGAAAATGATACTTGATATGTTATGTATTTATTGTTCATATTTTGTATAATCTGGATAAATGCAGTAACCCCACTGAGTTAATAGCACTCACCCCAAAGCTATTATTTTTTCAGGTTTATGAGACTCGGGCGGTGATGTGGAGACGGAGTGATGGTCAAGATTAATTAATATTTTTTTTTATTTTAAATAGTACTTCCGCTATATTAAACTCTTTTAGTGAATAAATGAGATATTTTTATTTATGAAATTTTGGGACGTCACAGTTGGTATCAGAGCGGGTCTACGTTTCTGTAGACTTGCTAAAAAAAATTATTTATAAAAAAAACCCATCATTTCGTCTGCCACATCGCGCCGAGAAAAGGTAAAAAGTTCAAGTTATGTCAATGTTTATGAGATTATGAAATGTTTATGTATATTTTTAAGTCCTCGGAATTGACTATAAGAATTATATGTTTAGATGTCTGGTTGGAAATTAGTACCTAGGGTAAGGACCGGGAGACGTGTGCAAGCCAATAGGAAAAGTCCATCGCAAACAACGAGATATGACGTTGGTAGAAAAGAGATGTTGTGGAATAAGTTCATGCAATTAAAATGGAATTACGATTTTGGGGTGGAGGAATATTTGCTAAGGCTACAAATGAAATGGGAAGAGCTAAAGAAAGAAGGTGGATGCTGCGGACATGTGCAAGCTGTCGAGAAAATAATCAGCATTGTTCCTGCCCAAATTAAAAATTGGATGGAATTGGTTCTTGAAGAGCTAATTGAATATGTATCGGAAGAAGATGATTTGTTCAACGCATTTATATCGGATACTTTAGGAATTTGGCGAGATTTAGTTTATGGCGAAGGATGGAGAGTTAAGAATCAAAACTCCAACAAAGATAATTTGAATGAAATGGTGAAATCTAATAAGAGGGCAAGAAATGATTGATACGAGACATATGGAAGACGAAATAAATTCTTATCTTTATGTTGTTATTTTGGATTAAGTTTTATTTTAGTGGAATTATTAATGAAATAGTTATTCATGTTTGGCTTTTAAGTTTTAATTCTTTGACTAATGGACTCGATAATAAGAAGCATGGTCAACACACGCCGCAATGTATGAGCCGATAGTGAGGAAACTCAGTCAGATGACAACTCAAGACGGTCTCTCCGCCATAGGCCAACTTTCATCCAAGAATTAACTCAAGCATTGAGGCAAGTCATACCAAACACCCCTCTACCAAGAAATGAAGGTAATGCCATGGTGAAGCAGTTCCGACAAATGGCACCGCCCAAGCTGAAGGGGAATGAAGGACCGCTTGAAACAGAGGAGTGGATATTCGAGCTTGAGCGAATTTTTGAGCACCTCGACTGTACGGATGCGGAGAAGGTATCATGTGCTATTTTTCAACTGACTGAGGATGCAGGGCATTGGTGGCAAAGCATAGCTCGAGTGATGACACGAGAACGTCGCTGAAATCTAACTTGGGCCGCATTCAAGGACTTAGTCTTAGGAAAGTTCTTTCCAAAATCTTATCGGAAACAGAAGGAGTTGGAGTTGGTGAATTTGCAGCAAGGGGACATGGCTGTGCTGGAGTACGAGAGGAAGTTCAACCAACTTTCTCGATATGCGCTGCACTTGGTGGATACTAAGGAGAAAAAGGCAAGTCACTTCGAGTACGGGTTACGGTCAGAGATCGAGGGAATTCTAGCAGCTCAAGGAACCACTGCAACCTACTCAGCGATAGTTGAGCGAGCTCAAGCAGTTGCAACCCGCCTCAATCTCGACAATCCTAGACAATCAAGCAACTCCGAAAAGAGACAACGGGATGAAAATATAGAAGAAAGAGACTCCCAACGTGAAAGGAGATGGAGAGCTGATGATGGAAGTCGTGGAACCATGAAAACCAAACCTCTTTGTTCAGAATGCCGGAGACGCCATAATGGAGAATGTTTTACGGTAAGAACATTTTTTTTCGATGCCACCAAGCTGGACATGAAGCTCCCCAATGTCCTAGAAATCAAATGAGAAACATTGAAAAAGAAGGAAACCCAGAGAGGAGAGGAAACGTCGAAAGAGGAGGAAACGTGAGAAGAGAAGAAAATGCAAAAGGAAGAGGAAACGCCGTGCATATGCAATAAATTGCGAGTAGTAAGATTTCACTAAGTACCCTACCTAGTATGCTCGTATTAAGTATCTCTAATTAGATGGCGTTTTGGGATATTAGATGTAATAAATACTCAAGGTGGAATAAAGTTGATTTAAGGATTCAATATGTAGATGGATTTACTTTATGCAAATGATGACGGATAATTATTTTTCTCACAAAGGAATAGTTCTTTAAGATTGGAGAGGAAATGTAAACAACTTGCCAAGGATATCTATAAGGATTTAGAAGTATCTTAGTAACTTAGAGGGTTGTGGATTATTCAATAGTCGATTTTGGTATAGAAATAGAAATGGTGCTTTGTTTAAGGTCGATATGCTAATGTAGTAGACTTGAGGCATTATTTGGTTAAGATAGCAGCCAGACACGAGTAAGATGAGTAAATTTTGAGGACGAAATTTCTTTTTAAGTGGGGTAGGATGTAACGCCCCGGAAATTTTTAAAACATTTTACGACATTTATTTATTTATAAGTATTATATTTCATGAATGTGATTTAAATTTCTATCAAATCCTATAAGTCGCGCCAAATAGTTAATATATGTTTTATCATTATCATCATTATATTATTATTATTATTATTATTATTATTATTATTATTATTATTATTATTATTATTATTGGTTCCCAATTATTTTTCCATAACACAATTATTATTTATGTTGGTAAGCCCATCCCATGAAGCCCAAAGAGAAGTATCATTTTTGGCCCATTTTCTTCCAAACCATTTCAGCTTTTGGAAGACTAAAAATGAATGTATCATCTTCCTCGTGAGGTCTTCTTGGAGAAAAAGGAAACCAGAAATTTGATTCAATCCATATCTTCAATCATCCTATATGTCTCCGTTGATTTCCCTCCATTATCAATCAGGCTTGATTCTTAATTTATCCTTCCATATTTTCGAGCTAGAAACTTGTATAAATAGGCGGCCCCTCTTTCATCAATACTCACACAAAATTCAAAGAATCTTCATCTTCTCAGGTATTTTCTTCTTCTCATTCTTTATTTTCTTTACCTTTGCATAATATATTTAGGAGAGTATTGGGGTGAGGCAAGGGAGAGGAGGAGGTCAGCGGGTTGCAGCAGCCTATCCGAGCTGTCCTTGGTCGGCGACTTTCGACTGGCGTTTAGTTCCGGCGACGGAGTAGAATGGTAGTAGTGTTGTGGTGCTGACAGATAGAGAGAGATATTTTTTATGGTATGGTCGTGAGAGAGAGAGAGAGAGAGGGGGGGGGGGGAATTGGGGGAAGGAATGAGTTGTGGGTTAGGGATTTGTTTTAAATTAATTTAATTAGGTGGGCTTGGAGGGATGTGTTGGGCCATGAGGGTGTTGGGTCATGCATTTATTTTTTATTTCTTCCTAGCCCAAATATTATCTAGTATATATAATGATATATATGTATAGATATATATACATATCACCACATGCATATATGTATACATATTCTAATCTTTGTGCACACACATTCACGTAAACATATATTTAGTTAGATATATAGGTCATGCACATATATACACACAATATTTACACATACGTAAATATATATATGCAAGTATGCGCACGGATATATGTATATATATATATATATAGCCCAAGCCTTTTATTATGTTATAATTTTAAAAGCATTTAAAATATTTCAAATATTATATTAATTAATATTATTATGCTAGGCGGCGCGCGCGGATATATTTAATACCGTTACGTTTCAAGTTCAAGTAAAGGTGGGGAATCCAACGTGGATTATTATGCAAAATATTCATTTATCCTTATTATGCATTTTATGCAGTTTATATGTAGAAATTATATGTTCGGCCTACGGGCTGCAGGAAAATGATACTTGATATGTTATGTATTTATTGTTCATATATTGTATAATCTGAATAAATGTAGTAACCCCACTGAGTTAATAGCACTCACCCCAAAGCTATTATTTTTTCAGGTTTATGAGACTCGGGTGGTGGTGTGGAGACGGAGTGATGGTCAAGATTAATTAATATTTTTTTATTTTAAATAGTACTTCCGCTGTATTAAACTCTTTTAGTGAATAAATGAGATATTTTTATTTATGAAATTTTGGGACGTCACATACCAACATCGTGTCTTTTATTGCTTAAAGTTTTATCTCTCTGACCTTACATGTTAACAACAATGTAAACACCAATGCACATATACATGTTTGTGAACATGAGTATCTCCGTACACTTTATGTAACTTCAATTAGTACTAGAAGGGGTCATCTTTGGTTAAAAGTGAAAAGAGTCCTGAAAGGTACATAATTGTGTGAAGATTTTGGTTGATTTCAAATTATGAGTTCGATCAAGAAATGATGATTCACGGTCAGACCTCCACTTTTTGAAGAAAATAATTATCCTTACTGGAAAGTAAGGATGAGGGCGTTTTTCAGATCAATAGATGAGCTTGCATGAAAAGGCATCATAGAAGGATAGATGAAACCAACTGTTGTCGAAGAAAGAAAGCAAGTGGAGATTGAAGAATGAGAGTGGAGTGTACCTCTGAAAACTAGTACAATATTAATTCTAAAACTCTCAATGTTATATTCTCTGCAGTAGATATGGAAACATTCAGCTTAATCTCAACATGTGAGACTGCTAAAGTTGCATGGGATATTCTGGAGACTATTTTTGAAGGAACCAGCTCAGTTAGATTGTTAAGACTTCAGAATCTTACTTCTAAATTTGAGAATATTAGAATGGAAGAAACTGAGTCAATATGTGAATTCAATGTCAAACTGAAGAGTATCTCCATTGAAAGCTCCGCTCTTGGAGAGCTTATGAACAATGAGAAACTTGTAAGAAAAGTTCTCAGATCTCTTCGAAAGAGGTTTGACTACAAACTTGCTGCAATAGAAGAAGCCAAGGATATCAAGAGCATGAAGCTTGATGAACTGATGGGGTCTTTAAGCACATTCGAGATGAATCTGGAAGATAAAGACAATAGTTTAAGAAAGAGAAGAATTGCTCTTAAAGCTGAAGCTTCAGAAGATGTACCTGAAAAAGTATAGAACAAGATCTCTGTACTTGATTCAGATACAGCAAACTCAATGGTTCTGATTACAAAGAACTTCAACAGGATGTTGAAGAGAGCTAACAAATAGTCCCCAAGGAAGTTTAACAATAGAAGACAAACGACTGAGAGCATATCACACGAAACAAACTCCAACAATGATCAGAAGAGGTATCAACAACACAATCAAAGAAGGAAAATTCAGTACAAAGAATATGATGAATTTGGTCACATTCAAGAAGAATGTGCCAACACTTTGAAGAGAAATAAGAAGAACTATAATGCATCTCTAAGTGAGGATGAATTTAAAGAGAACAATAATGATTTAGATGATGAAACCATTGCATTCACAACCAAGGTTTTTGAATTTCAAGATCTCTTCATTCTTGCAGAAGATGATGAATCAGGTAATGAAGACTTTAGCCAATAAAAAATTGTGAAAACATACAAAGAGATGTATACAAAGTGGTTAGAATTTGTGGAGATCAACAAGGCTCTTCATTCTCAAAATAAGAGTCTTGCAGAGGAAAATGAAAAATTGATCAAAGTTGATTCAGATCAAAAAGTTATCATTCAACGACAAGAAAAGAAAATTGTTGGGCTATCTTATGAACTCAACTCCATCAAGAAGATATTACAATGTTGAACAATGGAACAAAGAATCTAGATAAGATTCTGACTGGTCCAAGTTACTTTGGAAAAAGTCATCCAGGTCTTTGATATAATAGAGGACAATCAAAGACAGTTTTTGTCAAAGAAAGTTCAAGACAGTCAACACATGTACATGAGAATGTTCAGAATAGCCAGAAAAATATTACAGATAAAAAGAAATTTGATAATCGATTTAATGGCAACATGAAAGGCATCATTAGTCATTACTGTGAAAAGAAAGGTGACAAGTCCAATTTCTCTCGTGTTTTTTGTGTCTTTTTCTCATTCTTTTGTCCTTTGTTTTTCTCTTTTTGAGTCGGAAAGAGCCAGTGTGGGCACAAGGGGGGCAGGAGACAGCAGAATCATATTTGGAGGGCATTTGGATGCCAATGATACCATAGATGGGCAGCGACTTCTCAGCAGAAAGCTCTCTCTCGAGCCTGGCAGAAATGCCCACCATTCCAGCAAAGCTAAAGGAGAAGTTCATGATCGCGCCCACAATAAACCCAGTGTGATTGACAGGAGAAGCAGAGAAGACAGAGCACAAGAGTAACTATTACCAGCTGAAGCAGAAGCAGTGCACCCTAGCTGCAGAAGGAAAGAAGAGCTAAACAAGACAAGTCCAATCTTCTAGAAAGAGAACTGGAGCAAGAAAGAGCTCAAGAAGAAAGGAACGAATAACCAAGGATAGTCCTGATTGTTGAAGAAGAATGCAGAATGCTGAGGTAGTTAGTCTTTCCGACTAACATGAATTTACGTCACATGGGCATTACGCTCCCAGCAATCACTGGAAGTTGGGAGTTGAAGGCAAGTTTCATCCAGATCTTGCCCAAATACAATGGGATGATTGGAGAAGACCCTCAGAGGCATATTCAAGATTCTGAGATGGTATGTCAAACCCAACCCACGGATGGGGGAAAAGAGCAATATGTGCGACTTGTTTCGTTCCCATTTACTCTTCAAAATGGAGCACGAAACTGGTTATACACACTGCCAACTGGCAGTATAACCACGTGAGCACAACTGCAGCAGAAATTCCTGGAAAAATATTTCCCCGCATCCAGAGTTCAGGAGATGAGACAAAGAATTGGGAGTCTGAAGATGGGCATAAATGAAAGCTTCTACGACTACTGGTGTTCATAACATGCTGACAAAGTGCCTACAACACCAGATCACAGATCACGATCTGATCCAATACTTTGCATCTCGGTTGAGACCACATGACAAAATCATTGTCAATGCTTCATGTGGAGGATCTATTCTGAATAAATTACCAACCGAAACCTTCAGAATTTTGGCAGAAATGATTGATGAAAATCGAGATGAGAGTGCCGAAGGCATAAGGACAGTTTTAGATGCTGAAAAATCAACGTACCTTGAGGTCAAAATGGAAAAGATTTTGGACCAGATGGAGAAAGTGATGAACCATACTGGGGCACCGGAGAAAATTTGCACTCATTTATAGAACTAATGTTTTTCTTTCACATGGATTGAATATGTTAATTATATTTAGTTTATAGTCCCATTTATACAAAAAATATAGCCTATAATTAAAAAAAAAATGTACAATAAATTTACATATTAGGAAGAGGGGACCAATTATATTAATATATCAAAATAATTAAAAGTAGTTAGCAATTTTTACATTTAAAAACCAAATAAATTTGAACCATCTAAAGAAATCAAAATATATAAATACAGTATAAAATAACCTAGGATAAATGATCGATGCAAAACTTTTTGAAGAGCACCATACGTACCACTTAAAAGTAGCTTCTTCATCAATCCCCCGTGTATATATGTTTGATATTTTTCTGTGAATATATAAGAAAATAAATATATTAGTGAAATACAAATAGACCATAACAAACAAATCGAACTACAAAAATAAAGAATAAACTTGAAACACAAATCGAACTACAAGAATAAAGAATAAATTCGAAATGAAATAGGGAACAATTTTTTCAACATTACGATTATCTCGCATATCACAATGATCTCGATCACAATTAATTTGGTAAAAATTTCAGACTACAGGATAACTATTTATATAAATAATGTTGTAACTTAACAAACATAATTTTAAAAGTAACTATCTATGTCTATTTTATCAGCCATAAATGATTACCAACAATTAATCATATAACACGCTAAAAAAATTAAAAGAGTCAAATACATCATTTATGATAAATTGGGAATGTTTAAGATGTAATTAAATTATATTATATAAATGTGAAGTTACAGAAATCTATTAAATTCATTCGAAATTTACCCAAAAAGCCTAATTAATATTCAATTTATGTAATTATGTAATTTGCCATTTTTTAGAAGATAATTTGACATATCTTAATAAATATAACTAAGATTAATTAAAAAATAATATACACATATGTAGTACTATTTAAATTCATATTCAATATCTCACCAATATATATATATATATATATATATGTAAAGCTAGGATTAATTGATAGTTCTTTTTAATTAGGGTTAATTAATTTATATTATTTATTTTAAATTATTAATTAGTAACTTTTTAGGATTAAATTTTAAAGATTAGATCATAAATAAACATTATCATATTTAAATTTAAGAAAATGAAACTATGAAAAAAAAACAATGGATAAATAAATAAATGATAAATTTAATTAATTAAACTTAATTAACGGATTCATAATACTTTTAGACTAACATATAAAATAACATCTTTATATAATAAATGAGCTATAATTCAACTTACTAAATTTGGAAGGTACGTTTTGACGGGAAAATCTAAGAATTTCTATTTTGATGACCATTGTGCAATCATATATATATATATATATATGTATATGTATATGTGTGGAAAAAGTAAAAATTGAAATTGAAAATAAATAGAACAAATGTGTTTTCGGTATTTTAAATAATAATAGTGGAAAATTTTCATTTTAGAATACCTACTTGGAGTAGGCATTTAGATTCAGAAAACTTGTATTAATTTCTTTATTCTGGAGATTCTGATTACTTTCCAAAATTCTTAAAAATTATACTAAATATATAAATTTAAAAATAAGGAATCAGATTACTTTTCAATGCCAGATTTCTTACAAATCAAATGAGGCCTTAAAATTTCATTTTCAATTTTTAAGATTTATATTTCATTTTCCGGGTTTGTTTTATCTTTTTCAACTTTTAGGGATTTTTATTATTATTTTATGTTTGAAGAAAAAAAAAATATAAATTTTAATCAATTTTTAAATGAAAGGAATTTGAGACTGAGTTTGCAGATGAGGTGAGAGCCATGTGCCCATGTGGAGCTATGAGTGCAAATTTACTCAGCAACTTCGAATAAAATACTTAAATTATTTGAAAATTAATCAAATTTATCATCAAATATTTTTTTTAAATAAAAATTATCTTATACTTCAGTTAAATACTCAATTTTTTTTTCTTGTATCATTGTCAAATCGATCATATATATATATATATATGTATGTATGTATGTGACATAAAATACTTCTAATTTTTGCAACCTTTTAAAATTTGATTTTAGCCGGAAAATTCATTCGAGACTATATTTAATTAGTTGTTAAATAATTTATATTGACAGAAGCATTAGTTGAAATATATTTGAAAAATGAAAATAATTTGGAATATAAATGTAAATTTATATTAATTAGGCCCTGATACTAAACCAATCTAATTTCCGACACTTGAGATGTCGACTTTGATAATAACATATCGAGAAGCAATACTAACCATAATCCATATATAATCCCTTTCAAAAAATTAAATAAATAGACTGACTTTAATTTATGTGCATAAAAAAGTGGTACACCTTACACAACCAGACAATGGTGATAAGTAATAAATCTCGAAATAACATGCATTTGATACCCGCCCTTTGTTTTCTAATGGGCCAAAAATTGCCACGTAAATTAATCGTAGTCGCACGATTCATATAATATATGCCTAGGAAGTTAATGATCAGAGATGCCATTTGGGAAAAATTCTTACCCACACTTACACAAGCTACGCTGATCACACATATATTAAAAAAAAATAAAAATGAATCCATTATTTAAAAATTCTTAATGTGTGTGATGGGTGTAGCGTGTATAAGTGCAGATAAAATTTTCTAATTCAAATTGCGTGTCTCGTCTATATGGCAACATTAATTTCTTTCTTTCTTTTTTATAACAAAAAATAAACTAACGTCAGTTTCTTACTGTAGGTGCCATGACAGTAGAAAATGGTATGAAATTTCCTGTTTCATTATCTATGTTTCACCATGTGGTACATTTTTAAATTATAAGTTTTCTTGTATTTTTTTCTATAAATTCAATTTTTGTGCTTTAATTTAATGTTTCAATTATTTATTAGAGTTCATCCCACTCGATTAGGATTTATAAATATTTTTTAACATTTAATTTTTATTCATTATTATAGTTTATTATTTCATAACTAATATATATATATATATATGTATATATTAATTCATTTTATTATTGATTATGGTTATTTATGTTATAATTAATTTTTATTGTATAATAAATATTATTAAAATTATAAATTTATAGTGAAACACGGGCTGTAAGATAAAAAAAAAAGTGGAACGAGAGATTTGAACCAGTAGAAAATTCTGAAAAGTGGAGACGACGTTAGTGTTATCTATCTAATTAAAGGGATCTCCACCCCCACATTACCGTAGGATTTTGATGATCTCATTAATTATTCATTTCTTACCCCATAGGATAATAAAGAAATTTTCTCTAATTAAATTCGGTGTTAATAGCAATTTCACTTATAATCTTGGAAAGCAAATTCAACATCACTCATATTCTTTTATCAAAATGATCTTTAGAGACAATATTATTAGTGATAACAGACTCAAATAACGATGTGTCGTCCTAATTATCACATGTCATCTCTAGTGACATTTTTTTGACGACATTGACAAACTTTTAGGAATGCTCTATTTAAGATGACAAAATATCGTTGTAATTTTTTTTAAGCTGACAATAATGTCATCACAAAAATATCATCAGAGATGATATGTGGTAATTAGAGATGACATGTCATTAGTCAAGTCTATTATAAGTGATGACATTTATCGTTTCTAATACAATTATCTTTAAAGATCATTTTTGTTGTAGTGATATCTTGTGTGTGAACTCATGAATTGTATTATATTTAAAATATTTCTTACCGTGTCATTTATTTATTTATTTTATTACGAAAACCTGCCATCACTATCTAATTAAGAGTACACCCTGGGTAGGGTGACAATTCATATAATCATATTGTATTTTATGTAGACACAATAACAACATGACACAATAAAGTTCGATATGAACACGATACGATAACCATCTTTCTAACACGAATAAAATTTTCGTGTCAATACAATACAAAACAATAAAAAAAAATTATTAACATTAAATTTTTAATAATAAAAATAATAAAGATATTATCTGTTCACTTTTACATATTATCATATTACTAACGAGTCATTATCAATCTACCAAATTATTAGCATGTTATTGTGCACTAATAAGTTAACAGATTATCGTGTAACATGATAATTTTTATTAAAAAGTTGACATGAAATATACGATACAACATGATACAAAAAAATAATGATAAGGATATAATAAGAGTAAACACTGATCCGTTGTTTTCATAAATTCCAATCTATCATATAGTATCAACAATTATCCTCCCTTACCCCTAATAACCTACCAATTAACCAAAATAAAGTTTTTGTGTTGTTTTTGTTGTACACTACACCATGTAATTATCCGTTTACATGAAATATTAATAAATTACTAACAAATCCATTAAATATTAAGAATTAGAAGTATGAATAAACATAGTTTTTTATACAAATTAAATTGTTGGTCAAAGCAACTTTATCTTTTATGTTAGAAAGTAGTTGGAGCATAGTCTGATTGGTTGGCGGGGCGCTTTCAACCTACTAATATTATAGCTTAGCGGCTTTTCTTCGCATTAATGACACGCACGTGAACTTTTTGATTTACTAAAATCGAATCATTGAAAGGATAATGAATTATTAATTATTGAATGGAGAAGTTAATGCAGCAACAAAGCTCACAACATAAAGATAAAAGAAATAGAAAAAACAACAAGAGTTGTCTACAGAAAATATTAATTTTATTCCTTCAAAGACCATCATAAAATATTATTATAGTCACTTCAACAATGTCTATTCCATTAATAATTTATTCCATCATGGTTCTATTTACACGTGGATTAAAAATATTTATAAAAATTAAATTTTCACCATTATTTCTATTTAAGATTTACAACTTAAAAAAAATTAATGGTTAATTTTTAATTTTCAAAATCTAATAAAGATGTATTTGTACATTATTATAAAAAATAATATTTATTATAATAATGGGACTATATATATATTTGGGATATTTCAAAATAGTAATCTATCTATATTTAAAATGGAGTTCCCTCCAAAAAAATTATCTTCCAAAAACATCAAATCATCTACAGTAATTTCTTTATTTTTTTTAATGTCTCACCACCTTCTTTCTCTCAAACACACACATTTATAAATATTTTTTTATTATATAATTAATTTGTGATATATTCATTAACCCTATTTCGTTATATACATGACATTCAAAATATATTTGTACAAATGAATAAATATGTGAACTTTTGCATATTAAGAAGTGATTGATAACATTTAGTAGATTTTATTATGTCAAATAATTACCGACATATATTAAATATATTAAATTAAAAAAAAATCAAATGAATTATCTGGTAAAACATCATAATCGGTATCATGTTTTATTATATGTAGGTATAACATTTATAATATTTTTTTAATTTTATTAAACATGAAATGGTTAATAATTTAACATTCTAATTAAATGAATAACTAAATCAAACAAAGATTAATATTTATAAGTTTATATAGTATACTATATTATTTTTTAGAAAATATAGTCTTTTAGATTAGTATCCGAACAATGGACGTTTCTACACTTTCATCCCAAAATTTTAAAAAATTACATATTAACACTTAATGTTTGTACAGATGAACACTTATAGAACTATATCAATTTTTAAATCTCACAAATGTTGACTTAGATTGCTAAAAATCTTTCAAACTCAGTTTTTGGCTTATTTCATTTGTACAAATATTGAATGTTGTTGTTGCTATTCACAATATTCAACAGTCCATATTTACATTTGTGAGACTGTAAAATTATTTTAACGTTATATGCGTTAATTTCTGCAAAAGTTCACTATCAATATGTAAATTTTGAAAGTTTTGAACACAAGTGTAAAATCGCTCAACGTTAAGTATTAAAGTGTGATCAACCATATTTTAATGCAAATAAAACGAAGATTGATATATAATGAAGACATGTATGCTACATTATTATAGTTTCTTAAATTGGAATTTTTATGTTTTAATAAATATTTATTAACATTATTTTGATTACATTTATTTTACATACAACATAATTATCAATTTCTTAAGAGTTAAATCTAATAAATCTATATAAATATACAACCCTAAAAACTTTTAAAATGAAACATAAGTTATTGTTATAATCTTTGTTCACATATATTTTTAATAAGTTTTTAGTAACGGTCAATTGTACGTAATTGTTTCATGAGTCACAAGTCGTGTTGATTTGAAAGTTTTTATTTGTAAAAATTATGATAATGTAACAAATGTTACTATAAACATTGTATACGTATAAGTGTTGTGCAATTTATAATATAATATTTTGATTGTAGTAATTTATTAATTATTTGAGCTTTTTAAGTAAAATATTAATTATATAAAATACGAAAATGTGATACTTATATTAAATATATAATAATTAAGTTTGAGACGCCGGTGGAAATCTAGTAAGCATTATATCGTTGGGGCGGAGGAAGTATTAATCAACATTTAATCGAACTCGTGGAATTACTAGGCACGCAAAACTATGCATAGTTCATATTTTATCAAACAAATAAACTTGTATATTATTGGGCTTAATCCGCGTCACATTAATCTCATATTTTGTTTTCTAGAATTAATACAAATTTGAAACATTACGTATTAACAAATTCACATTTTTCTCATATTAGTGCCGTACACGGATGAGAACTATTCTCTCCGTTTCATAATAAATGTCATTATGTTATTTTAATTTTGTTTTATAAAATGTGTCATTTTACACAATTGAGGTAAAAAATTCACATTTTTCTCATATTTTGCCCTCATTTAATGTATTCAAATAACCGTATTTAGCTCATCTAATGTATTCAAATAAGGGTGTGTAAGGTAATTTAATTATCTAATTAATATCTTTATTAATATGTGTGTATTCATTCAGAATAACAATTATTCAGAAACGGATGGAGCTGTAATATATAACTTAATTAGATTAAGAGCTCATTTATACATCAAGTTGATGTAAGTTTTATGTATATTGGTGTGAGTGCAGTAGACGAGATGAGTGTACACGTGACTCAGTGATATTTTTCAATGTTTAAAGCGATATTTAAATATTATTATTTTTAATAAAAAAAATATAGTAATAATCAAAAATGATGTCATTGCATTTTTTAAGTGTTCATTTTTAATTTTTTAGCAGTGTTATCCAGTAAAATTAAATGTGACACTTTTCATCATTATAAGTGACATTTTTTAATTTTAGAAGTTATAAGTTTCAATTTTAGAAGTGATACTTTTCTCTTGGTCGAGTAGGGTCTACGACAGTACCCACCCATCTGATATACTGCTTGTGTACATCCTATATTCGAGAGAATTTGCCTTAATATAATCGGAAAATAAGTAATATTTGAAGTTGAATTGAAATAACATCAGATTTGCACTTAGGAGTGTGGAATGCGAATTAATCCACCATCATATTTTGATGATCATGTGTATCGATCTAATATTTTTCCCACAATTATGTGTTTGAAGGGTGCGAGGGGAGGCTTTATTATTTTTGAAATAATTATTATTCACTAGTATGTTTGTATTTATTTCAGTTTAATACTTGGAACAAATATTTATTTTATTTACCAGTAAGAAATAAAATGAAAGCAATTAACATCGAAATGTAATGAGCTAACGCTACTTCGACTCGACACGATTTCTTGTAATTATAATATGGTATATGGTTGGAATTTGCAATCAAATTTATATTTAGAAGTTTGTGAATTGTAATCACAGATTCACATTGACGGTAAATTCACTCTAAAAAGAAATAGAAAATAGATGAAATAGATGATTTAATTTTAACATGTATCGTGATAACTGTACTGAAAAAAGAAAAAAGGAAAAAAAGAAAACATGTAACGTGATAACATCAGAAGATTTGAGATATATTTTAATTGGAGAGTAGGTCATCGACGACCACCTCACTGCAAATTGAACGTTTACATTCGTGTTCAAACAATTCAGTTCGAATGGGCTTGTAAATTCAATTTTTTGGTGGTGATGTTGATCGATCTTCTAGCGGTTGTCGTCGCGTCGAGTCATGATGGACGGTGGTCGTCGATGACGGGCAATAGGCATAGCTGGAGAAGAAGATACATGGCGGCAGTTCACCAGAGAAGAAAGGCCAAGCTCCTTTTTCTTTTTCTTAAAATTATTTATTAATTATTTTTATTTTTTATATAATATGAATAATTAAGTAATTTTATAATTAATTATTATTAAATTAATTTATTTTGTGGTATAAAAAGTAAATTTAGTAGTGCAAATAATATCTCCCTTTAACGTATTCGTTGAATCCATTAATCTCATCTCATAATTTAATAGGCAAGAACTTTAGTACCATATTTAAAAATTGTTACCATTTTATTCTCAATACTAACTAATATTCCATTTTCAGGTAATATCAGAATAACCCCTTAATTTAATTTAACGTGCATCAAATTTAATCTTCAAAATTTTCAAAATAGCCGAAACCTATTTGCTACTACTCACAATGGCTTAATTTACCAATTAGTAGTAGTAATTACCCTTCTCAAAAAGAAAAAGAAATCACTAATTAATTACCAAAAAATAAAATCAGTGCCAGCTCAGCAACGGCTCATGAGTCAAAGATGCATTAACAAACTTTGACTGAAAATCTGAGGCACAATTTACTGTTTTGTCTGAAGCGTGCAACCCACGTGCCCCCCTATTTATACCCCTTATTTCCCTTTCTCCATCGCCAATACTTCACTCCGAAGAAATTTTAGGAATTTCATTTTTTTATCATCAGAAAATATTTCAATTTCAATTTCTCGAATATTTAAAATTTTCCTTTGATATATATGGCGGATTCTGGCAATAGGAAATCGTCGGCGCGGCGACAGCCGAACAGGTTGCAGAAGAGGGCGCCGGCGTCGTTGCAGATCAGTCCGGTGGTGGAGTGGAAGGCGGCGATACCGCTTCTTTCGCCGTTGGTTTCTCCGACCTCGGATGACCTGAAGATCGAGGTCAGATCTTGTTCTAACAGTGGTAAAGAGCCGTCGGCGGGGGAGAAGTCGGTTGTTGTTATGAAGAAGTGGCAGCACCCGGCGGCGCCGTTCGGCTACGAGCCGTCGCCGTTTATGCCTTTTGTTCATACTGGAATTTCAGATCGGTTATAATTTCTACGTTTTTTTTTTAATTCTCTCTCGCTCTCTTTTTTGTCCTGGTCATTTCTTAGAATATTTTGTTTGTTAATATGCCAAATGACATGAGGATTAATGAATTATACGTGCTATAATTGTCCAAAGTTAAGCACCTTCTTCTCTTGTTTTTTTTTTTTTTGGGATGTCGAGGTAACCCGCCACCCCTATCCCTACACACACTTGGCAAGCCAGGTGTGACAGGCTCACCCAGTGGCGTGTGTATTTATATTATTTGCTTATTTGATGCAGACAAATATAATTATACTACATATATGTATGTATTTATATTATTTGATATATCATTTGATTAGTATAATCGTACGCTGATTAAATACTCCTTTTGTATTGGAAAAATAGTCTCTGCCAGTCTATTTTCGTTTCGACCACTTATCCTTTGTTTATTAGACGTGCGTTGAAGATGAATGTTTGTGAAAATTAAGTATTTGCGTTTTTTTTAATAAGGTTGGTTTATTTTAATAAATAAAATAAAATAAAATATAGAATTTTGCTGATTATCTTTCTCAAAAGCACTTGTCACGTGCCTTGGGGAAAAGAAAAATACACAAAACTCTTTTAAAATCTATTTGAGATTTTTTTTTTTGTTATATAGTCGATTTAAAATCGACGTTTATAGGTAATTTCAGTCTGGCTCAATCAATCTTGAAAACGATTTTGATCTTAATGCATTTGATGTGATGTGATTATAACGACCTAATTTATACAAGCATGTATAAAATCTTGATGATAATTTGAATCACACCATATCATCTGTATTATTCTTTATGGCATTTCCGTGACAATTTTTTGTTTTTTGTTTTTTTTAATTTTTAATTTATTATAATTTAATTTATTTTTTTTATTTATAATTCATCCCTCCCCAATTAAGATATATTAAAATAAAATAATCACTGACACACCAGATATAACGTGAGAGGGCACGAGATATGATCCGAATTTGAATACCCTTTGGGCCTATGTCCACTGATAACACCATAAAGCGCAATAGAATAATACCAAATTTCTAAAACTATTTGTAGCCCAACAATCATTTTCAAAGCCCAAATAAAATATCTTTGGCGGTTACCCGAAAGTCGAGTTATAGAATGCTTTATTTGGAACATTCGATGCCGGCCGACCGGGCACCCGCCCGCCTGGATTTTTTTCAATCTTGAATTCTCCTGTACATAAAGATGAACGTCAAGCGGTTAATGTGCTGATACAAGTAATTTTTGAATTTTGAGTGATATTTTTTAATGATACAAGTGATATTTTGGGATTTTTGAGTTATATTTTTTAGTGTTACGATTGACATGTTTTTTGTTCAATACATTATCGGGCCAACACATGTTGACCTGGTCAACACCTTAACCGTCTGATATGCACCTAGCGCACACTAGACCTGCCCTTTTTTTAATTCATCAAAAATTCACATTTTAAAAATATTTTGTTGAAAAGAAGATAAAAAAGTGGGGCATATATGGCATGATTAAAGTATATGTTAGTTATGTTGGTCCCGATTTTTCTTCATCTCCTGTTATATTAACGACATTGGTGTGTTTTTTTTAATAATATCATTAAAAATAATTGTATTTTAACTTATTTTCATGCTTTCTTTCTCAATTTTAATCTTATATTTATTAGGGAAAGAGGGCAACATGCATTTATTAGGAAAGTATATCTTAATATGATTTGATATGGGTGAAAAGAGAGGGGGATATATTTGTTAAAATCATTACTCCCTCACTTTCACAAATATTGATGTTTTAGCCTATTTATTTTGTGCAAATTATTTGATGTTTTACACTTTTTAGCACTCCTCTCAATTTTACCCCTATAAAATCTCCTCTATAAATAAGTTGGAGAAAATTCAGGAGAGATAGAGGCATACAAATTAAGATATATTGGAAAATATAATTTAGTAAGAAGAGAGGACATATTTGTCACATATTTAAATTTTTAACATTTGTTTTAAAATCTAAAATATCAATCTTTCTACAACGGAATGAGTAAACATTAATTATGTGGGAAACTATAAAACAACATCTATTTTGAAGTGAATGGAATATTAATTAATGTACTACTTTACCCTTGTAGCTACCAACTTAAAATCCTGATGAAAGAATAAGGCTTTGTTTGTTTTTTATTTCCAACATCAATTTAAAGTTTTCAGCATTTTTAGTTCGATTTACGAGGTGTATTGATTTTTGAAAAAATGAAATGATTTTGTTATGATGAATGATTTAATGTTTAGAGTTATTGATTTAGAAAATGGAAATATGTTTGTTTGATTTTATTTTTTGAATTTGAATTTGTGGTTGAGATTAAAAGATAAATATTTGTGTGGTTATGATGAATTGATAAATATTTGAATTTGTGGTTGAGATTAAAAGATAAATATTTGTGTGGTTATGATAAATTGATGAATATTTAAATAATGGGTCCCACTATAATGATACATATATGATTGAATAGGTTATATAGAATTGAAAAAAGTGAATACAGAAATTAAAAAAATGAGTAAAACAAACGTATTTTCAGTATTTTAAACAGCAAAAGTGGGAAATTTTCATTTGAAAATGTAAACAAACAAGCCCTGAGTCTCCCACTGTTGCATCAGTTATAGCCTTCATAACATCAAGCCTGCAACGCTCCCGTTCTTCTTCTTATATTTCGAATATTTATACAGTTAGATAAAATATATTAACATGAAAAATTATGCAAGAACTAAATGGAAATTTCAAATAAGAAGACATTAAGTGGTGGGTGTCGAAACCAACAAAAATAACATGCTTTTAAAATCAAATAAATGTGTGATAGTAGTGAGAAAGGTCGATTCTACAGAGATTGGTAAACCATAATTATATTTTTTTATCTAATGAACAAGTAACCTTGGGGGTTTGAAGTATAAAAAGACAACTAACTAAACTAGACTAAAACAAATTATAAATATAAATAAAGAGAAAACAATTAAGAAAATATCTACCTCAAGAACAATCTCAACAATGGTTCACAAGAATTGATCATGGATGCAAAGATACTACATTTTACTCTCTCTCCCTAAATTGACTATAGTTATTGGTACGACCTAACAACCTCGTCTCTCCTTAGTGTATCGGCAATCAAGATACGATTGTTGACTACTTCCTTAATTAGCAAACAACCCTAGGTACCACCATATGATTTTATCTACCAACAACTTTAATAATTAGAGAAACACCAATTCTAACCAACAAAATTCATATGATGACATGTTAGACTAGACTATACGTCTCAATAACATAGGAAGTAGGATTGTTTACCCACAACCACAACCTATGATATTGTACTACTTGTAATAGATTATCTAAACAATTACAGATTTAGATTCTCTAACTAACAATATACTGTTCCAACAATTAATACAACGTGCACTTTGTATAATCATCAAAACAATAATGAAATCACAAGCAGAAGATGTACAAATAAATAGAGAAATAAAAGTAAATAAAACCGATTAGATCTCACAGTCTATGTAGAACCATGTCTTGATTATCATCTCCCTAGAAAGTAAACTAAGAACTCATAAAAGAGAAAATAAATAAAAATCGAAGAAGAAAGAAGAAGGAGAGGCGTGTTCTGATCTCTCTCAGTCGTCTGCCTCCTTCCAGCCGTCTCCTCCCAAAAACTGAAGAACATTAATATATATCTATTCTAGGGCAAAATAATCTTCTCCCTCCTTCAATATGTTAAGTCTCCACTCTTCTTAGGACTCTTCTCTTCCCTTTTTAATTCGCTCCTCCTAAAATAAAAGCAGTCCACCGAGTAATCAATCTGGGCCACCACTTGGATTTTATATTTAAAATTTTCATCCACAAGTTCCAGACTGAGGTATGGATATGCCTTATTTGCAATCATCTCCTGAGCTTTAAGTATCCTTCATCCAAACTTGAACCAATATTTGCATTTTAGCCTTCTTTTTCATAAACCATCAATATTCCCTAGCAAAATACAAAATATAATTAATTCTCATAAATCAAATATCAAACCTTACCAAAATGAGGGAAAATCACACAAATAAGGTGCAAATATGCAACCTATCATTAAGTTGCAGGTTATGTCACATGTGTAGTAAAAAAAATCTTGAAAAATAGTATGGAGAAGGGGACTTGAGTTCATTACTTTATTTGTTCCATTGTTGTTCGCCTAATGTGAATGCTAAAAAATTTCTGAAGCTTACATTTAGTTTGCTATTGTTTTGAGTAGATTATTGATTTGAATCGATCACATTTTGTACAAATAAGCATTTGTTTTCTATTTTTAGGCAGAATTTATCATTCACACGCTTTTAGTATTTTTTTTAGAATAATATTTTTGGTGCACACTTAAGTGAGATAGTTTAACAGATCATTATTTGAACCCTCTCCCTCACACTTTTTTTTTCTTTTTCGTGGTCCCCCATTCCCCTCTCCCTCCCATTTTATCTTTACTTTTTATTTTTTTCACTTTTTAATTTCATCATTTTTTATAAATATATATTTATTTTTTATTCGGCTTTTCGCGCATTGCATTTGTCCGATGCAAACGTGTGGGTTCGTGATTTGCACTCCATAATTATTTTTTTGAAATAAATATATATCATAAAATGGAATTAGTGAATCATACAATTAAAGTGACTTGATTTAATTTTTTATTCAGTATCTCGTGTAGTGCATTCACCTGAAAGTGTCGACGAGTGCACTGCGTCTAATAAATAATTTTCTTTTGAAATAAAAATATATTCTAAAATGGAATTAGTGAATCCTAAAATTAAACTGAATTAATTTAATTTTTTTTATCAACAACAATGATGAGTGTGGTTTTTGCATCATTTATCGAGCCTCAAATGATGTATTTTGATGAGTTAAATGTGTGTTTTCATCCCCTTTTGCCTTTTAACCTCCCAGTTTGAAAGTTTTGTTTCTTGTTTGAGTTTTATAGGAAATGTTGGATGAATAAATGAAGTTTTGAGTGATTCAATGCCATGGGAAGATAGATGATCTAATTGGGAGCACGATGCAAGTTGAATCACCTCAATCGGATAAGAAACAAGAGAGAACGAAGTAAAACCGTGAGAGATGTCGGAGCAGGGACGGAGGCGCGACCCGAGCGCGACGCGAGCAGCTCACTCTCGCCAAATGGCGTGACCCGAGTGCTCACTCGCGTCGTTTGGCGCAACCCGACCAGCTCAACGCGTGGTGTGACCTGTGCACAGGGGCGGCGCGAGTGGACGTCTATACAGAGGCCCTAAAAGTCAGTTACGGGTGCGACCCGTGCCAAAAGAAGGAGGCGCGACCTCCGTGGTCGCGCCCATGCACGTTTTTTTTTCCCGATTTTTTATCTTTTTTCACCCATTTTTTATTTTTTTTAATTTCATTTATCCCCCCACTCTATATAAACCCCCTATGAACGAAATTGAAAGAGAGAACCCTAGCACCCAAAGGGAGAACCCCAACTCAAGCCTCCATTTTCTCCCAAATTTCCCCAACACCAAAACCCTTCTTCCCTCTCCCATTTTCACATCTCACCCATCAAATCCCTCACCCTAGCTAGGGTAAACAAGGGGCTAGAGGTTGAAGATGGAGCAAAGATGAGAAGAATCGAACCAAGGAGGAGTCGAGACCCAACTTCCAGGTTGTTTCAAGTTCTTTTCCTTGTTTTTATTTTGATTTTCTTTGAGATAATTTAGTCCTTGCATTTGTATGATGTTAGGCTAGATTGTCTTGTATTTTGAGATTGAGAATATTTTGGTATTTATGCATTTATTTTTCTATTGATTGTTTATGGCCCTATTTCATTTCTTGTGCTATGTATGGGTGTTGGTTAATTGATCACTAATTGCCATGATTTTATCTATTGATTCATAAATCGAGAGATGAGTCTCAATAGATGAACCCTAGGCACAAGACACCTTTGTCAATAAATTTGAGAGAATTAAGACTTAGTGTGAGGGCTTGAAATCTTTGGAGCTTTTGATAAGTACATGTATATGATTCGATCGGAGAAGGTGAACCTTGCATGTACCCTACAACTTGAGTGTCTCGAGAGAGAGCTTTGGTTGCATTAGAGATTGCCCTAGTGAAATTTGATACCAAAATAGACATTCGATAGGATCGTTAGTGTTAAGTACCCGAAGAAATCAATCCCGATAGTACCTCTGCCTTCATGTTTTCTTCTCCATTTATTTTTCCCATTTATTTATTGCTTTCTCTAGTTTAGATTAGTTAGTTTCTCTTTTTATTCGTCGTCTAGATAATGATTGAGATCCGATGTCATAACACACACAATTAGATCTAATTTAGTCTCTGTGGATACGACACTTGCTCACCACTGTCTATACAGCCCCGTCCTCTTGCGGGTTGTGCTAAATTTTGACCGATCAAACAACTAATGTCAAAATGATTTTTTTTAAATAAAAAGACCCGGGTGCATGGAATACACACGTGTGGACGCGTGCATATCACTTGTCTGGCGCGAGAATGGTGGATTTTTGGGTAGGTTTGAACTTTATTTAACTCGTCTAATGTAAAAGTCCGGTTAAACAGTCTCATACAAGTTTTTGTCATTTTTTGTGTTCGTCAAAAACTTGGGTTGCCATTGGAGCAACAACTTCGTGATCGAGTTCTTTTACATCTTCTGTTTTTTTTAGTACGTCTTAGATAAGTTGAGGCTATGTACACGGATGAAAACGAATGAGAGGCTATGTTCTCTTATTAGATTTTAAATCAAAGGGTGTAGGGTTAAAGTAGTACATTAACTAATATTTTTACCTTTTATAAAAATATATATATATAATTGGGGGGGTTCAATGAGGGGGAAAAAGGTTTGAGATAGAATCACCTTTTCTTGGTCTTGGATTCTTTTTAGAGGTTGTTTCTAGATATATATAAGACTTTATATAGACGGAAAAAAGTATCACTTATAATACTAAAAAAATATCGATGACTCCAATGAGAGGGATTAAAAAGGCTCTGAGTAGAATTACCCTTTCTTAGTTTTGGATTCTATTTAGACGTAGGTGGTTTCATATACATCAAATGTACATAAAATTTTATATCAGGCGGAAAAAAGTATCACTTATAATACTGAAAAGTATTGGGAGCTACAATGAGGGAAAAAAATGCTCCGTGTAGAATTTCCCTTAGTTTTGGATTCTATTTAGAGATGGTTTCATATACATCAAATGTATATAAAACCTTATATCAGACGGAAAAAAGTATCATTTATAATGATGAAAAGTATTGGATGCTACAATAAGGAAAAAAAGGCTTTGTATAAAATTACTCTTGCTTAGTTTTGGATTCTTTTTAAAGATGGTTTCATGTACATCTTATGTACATAAGTCCTTATATCAGATGGAAAAAAAAGGTATGATTTATAATATTGAAAAATATCTCTACCTACACTAAAAAAAATCATATTTATTTTATTGAAAATTACAGCTAAAAACAAAACGACGGTAACATTTTTTTAATTATTACTATGTATTATTTGGATTGTAAAAATATCACTTTTATATTAAAAGGTATCATTTCTAAGTTTGAAAAGTATTATAAATTTCGTTTGACTGGAGCAGTTGTCAGTTGGTATAAAGAGTATACCCAAGTGTTTGTGTTCTTATTAATGTGCTTAATTAACAAAGATTACTGATTTACATTAATGGGCTTAAATCAAGCATAGAACCGTCTATATAATTCAGCCCAATTAGGCTGGTTTTATGGGCGTGTTCAAATTTAAAAATGTCTGGTTAATTTGCAAAATAATAATAATAATAATAATAATAATAATAATAATAAAATTCAGATTTTATTTATTTAATAATTCCTCTACATGTCATATTTATGTAACATGTAGAATATGGTTGATAAAATATAATTTGAATAAGTTGAATAGGACTATATTGATATCGTTTATACATGTTAAGTGAAAATCGAACATTTGGATGTCAAATTGAATTAAAGGTTATTTCCTTTATGAATTATGTGCAAGCTTATAGTGAGGAGCTTGCTCAATTTTGAAGTGAAAAGAGTTGCATGATCTTAAAAGCTAGTGATGGCAAATCCCAAACACATTTTTACCTATTCCATTATGATTTATTTATTCCACAATTTGGCTAAAATCTTAGTTTTTTTACATAAATCATTTATGTAATATTTTTATATATTTATGAGTGAATAAAACATAAATCATATATGTAGGGAACTATAATTACTAAAATTCTAGAGCTTCATATACCAATTTCTTCTTCTTCTTCTTCTTCTTCTTCTTCTTCTTCTTCTTCTATATATTTTTTTGTTTGCTCACGCACATTTTTCATTCTAATAAACAGACCCAACACAACTTTACCTAGTCTTATGATATTATTATAGTTGGGTTAAATAAATTTGAATTTTAGTAGATAACTTGAAAGCATGCATAATAACTTTAAATAATACTCTCCCCGTTTCTGAATAAATGTTATTCTAGCATTTTAATTTTGTTTTAAATAAAATGTCATTCTACGAATTTGAGATAAAAAAAAATCATATTTTTCTCACATTTGTCCTTATTTAATGCATTCAAACATTCATATTTAACTCATTTATTGTATTTACACAATGATGTCTTTGGTAATTTAATTAATTATTAATTTATATGCATTCATTCAAAATGACATTTATATGGAGACAGAAGTAGTAATTTTTAAACAACATTTTTTTTGAATATATAAAACTCACCTAATCATATATAGATCAGTATAGACTTACAACAACTTAAAACATCTCATAACATCAAGCTTTACAAGCAGCTAAGATGGATTTAATATTACTAAATAATTTGAAATTTATATTTCCTTAATATTTAATACGAAATAGAGTTTCGTTTTATCACCCCATTACTTACTTTTTTTCTCTTTTACCTTTTACCTTTTATCTTGTAATTAATATGCCTCATAGTCATAGTGACAAAGAAAAGGGAGCTAAGAATGTCATCAAAAAACGTGCTAGCATTTAGCTTTGTAGTAGTAGGTAATTAATTTATATTTTTCAATATTTTCTATTGATTTTATTTTTAAAAAATCGCGTTCCATTTTTTCTTTTTCTTATTAAGACCTTTTTGACTAAAAGGTTCAACATTCCTTCAGTTGTATAGCTAAAAGTTCAGCTAATAATTTGGCCGAAAAGACTTTGCATAAAGGGCTAATAATTGCAATGATGAATAAAGATTTTATCTTTTTATTATTATTATTTTTATTTTGAAACCATAAAGGTTTTATCTTTAATTAAGTAAAATTACATTGCTTTTAACCTAGTAACTAGTAATGATACAATATATTGCAATAAGCGGTAAATCTAGCTATACATACATTAAAATTATGTACGTATGCTTAATCATACATGACTTCCATCCATTGTCGCTACATTATGCTCTTTTTTGTGTGTGCGCTGTTTTTCTCATTTTCATTTCATGTAATAGTCTAATATGATTACTATTATTTATATTTGCAAAATAAATATAAATTTTTGGCACTATTTAAAATTTTAAGTTATTTGATATGTTTGACATATTAAAATAGTGATTTTGGAGTTCTATGATATATATAATAATTATTGTGTACGTATAAAATATAATACTATACATACAAAAATTATTTTAAAAATGAAATTAATAACAATTTATATTATATTTAATTGATTGTATATTTCTATGGTGTGTATATATAGACTATAGTTGACTATAAGATTTATTTTATATATTAACCTTCCCTTTATTTAATTGTACACTAATTTTAAGGCATTCTTTTGCTATTGGAGTACAATATTTGCTTTTATAATTCTTGACTATAAATAGTTTTTACTGTGTAAATGTTAGCGTCGTAATTGTAAATTTATATTATTAATTTGAATGGTTAATAAAAAAAATCTCATGATCACAAAGAAAATTTAAAAAATTTTAATACAAATTCATTATTGTATTTTTTGTTATGTAATCCAATATCGATTGCAAACTTCATCAATCATAAAACAAGTAAGTTCTTATAAAAAAATTATATGTTTTCAAATGTTTCTTTTAGTTGATATATTTTCAAATGTTAAACGGTATTCTAGAACCAACCATGTGATATCATTGTGTAGTCACATAGAAATATTTTGAGTATATTTGAAGTCCACAAATTCAAAGATTTTAAATATTATTTTATAAATATTAAAGTCCGTGCAACGTAAGGGAGTAATACTAATTAAAATAAAAACGAAGACTTTTGATTTGTGTTGACATGATTATCGGATCGATAAAATAATGACATATTAAATCCGGATGAAATCATCTGCTACATTTAATTTGTGCAACACTTGGTGCTACACAATTATATTTATTAATTTTCCTTTGATTTTTTAATTAATTCAATTTTAATTTATTATGTTTTATTTTAATTTCCCATTTGTTATTTAGGGTTCATCCTACCCAATTAGGGTATATACTTAATTTTTCAATAATAAATTTTATTTTCTAATTAATAATTAATTATTTCATAAAAAATAATTAATTATATACCCTAATTGGGTAGGACGAACCCTAATTAATAAGTGTAAAATTAAACTAAATCACAATAAATTTAAATTGAATTAAAAATTTGAAAAAAAAATAATAAATTTAATTATATAGCACCAAATATTACACAAAATGTAGAAGATGATTTCATCCGCATAAAATCATGGATGAGTTTTCAAATCAAATTGAAAGAATTCGAGTCACTTAAATCAAAACTAACTAATATATTTTTCATTTTCCTCATGCCCAAGTAATCAGACTTTGCGCAGATAATTACACATTTATATTGTAAGTGGTAAATTTAAGTAGGTCAACTAAAAAAATCGTAATCAAATATATCCACACAAACACAATTGTGTCTGAATTTCTCAACCCTACGAAACTTTGCCAACTAAAATCGTAGAATTTCTTTACATCGATCCCTTTCAAAATGAAACGTCATGCATGTAGTATGCAACTTGCGCTACTAAAATTAGAGGAGTTGGTGGTCATACCCTAATTCTTAATATTTGGCCAGATGCCCCAATAACAATATTAATATTTATTACAATATATTATGTTCTGTTGAAACCGTTGGGTTATTATTAGTTTGAATATTGTTTTGTTTTGTCTTTCTTTGTTTACTTGTGCAGGAAGATAATAAGTTGAGATATTCTAGAAAGTTTGTTATGCTTGATTAAGTTCAGAGATTGATTGAGTCAAATGGTTGTTATGGAAGTTACGGGCGTACGGCGCAAATGTAGGATGAAGTTCATGGAGAGATCAAGTTGTTATTTGGAGTAGAGACCAAGTATATTGTTTTATATAAATAGGTATCTGTTGTATAGTGTTTGATATGTTTTTGAGTGAGATATATTTCAGATCTGCATTGAGAGTTTTTAGTTTTTCTGCAAGTGATAGTTAAGACAACTTTAGTCACAACCTTCTGTGAAGGAAGAGATAAAGTGTCTTAAGTTTTTAGTAAGAGTTTACTTGCAGTGTTTTTGTAATTCACAAATACATATAGTGAATATTTTGCCCTGAGGCACTTCGCGAGATTATAGAAATATAATCTGGTGAAATTTTCCAATCCATTGTGTGTTTCTAAATTCCGCTGCATATACAAAGTTGTCTCAACTTTAGATACAACTTTGATCACAACTCTGTCAGAACCGAGAGTTCGATTTTTTCATTTGGTATCAGAGCGAACACTTGACACACTAAGTGGTGATTCTGTTTTCGTGAGTACAATGGATTGTACAAACCCGTTGTTCAACAAACCTCCTGTCCTCGATGGCATGAACTATTCTTTTTGGAAAGTTCGAATGAGAGCGTGCATCAAATCCATTGATGCAAGAGCATGGAATGCTGTTCAAAAGGCATGGACGCATCCCAAGACCATTGATGTTGAAGGAGATACAATTCGCACCCCTCCAGAAGAATGGACCAGGTCACAAAATGAAGATGCTACCTTCAATGACAAGGCACTCAATGCAATTCAGTCTTCCTTGGACATTCAGATGTTCAAACTCATAAGAAATTGTGAGTCGGCCAAAGAAGCATGTGATATCCTTCAACAACATTGCGAAGGCGATGTTGGAATTAAAGAATCACGCCATCGTATTCTCACCACAAAATTTGAGAACATGAAGATGGTGAAAGATGAAACAATTGGAGAATATTGCAACAAATTGCTTGAGATTGCAAATGAGTATACTGATCTTGGTGATCCAATCACCAACAAAAGGTTAGTTTCTAAAGCCTTGCGAACTCTAACACCTCGTTTTGATATGAAGGTTGTTGCTATTGACACCGCAACAACCACTGGATGTTTGGACTTCACAAAGCTGATGAATGACCTGAAGACCTACGAAATGGAAATGAATGAGAAGAGTGGGTCAAAGAAAAAGGGAATTGCCCTGACAACTGGATCAACTTCAAAGTCAACTTCACCCTATGACGAAGATGAAGATGAAGTTCTTGAAGAAATCAGTGAAATGAATCCAGACTATGCTCTTCTCACCAAAAGACTCAACACTCTCATCCGAGCAAATAAAGGAAAACAACATAAGGGAAGTTATGAACAACGTAAGCCTCATCATAACCCGTTCGGACCTTTGGTGATTTATGAAAAGATGAACTCACCTGGAACAGAATCCAAGATTATAGAGCGTGTTGCATCAGATCACTTTAGACCAAAGGAAGTGAAAGATTTCTCCAAAGTCCAATGCTATGAATGCAAATGTTAAGGGCACTTTGCTAATGAATGTGCCAACACTTTTAGGAAACTTGGAAAGCCTGTCACATTCCTATCTCTTAGCGACAGTAAGCTGGACACCTCTGGAATATTTGTGGAAGAAATCTCAGATGAAGTAATCGACGAGCACGCAACCTTAATTGCAGTATGTTCTGAAATGGTTAACTCAAAGCTCACAGAAGTTGAGATAACTTCAGACAGGTATGATGAGTCCTATTATGAAACTCTTTTCTGTTTCAATACTGTAATAACCACTACAGATGAGGAAGAAGAAGTTACTGAGGAAGAAACTCTGGAGTTGCTAATAAAGTTGCAGGAACTCTACAAGGAGCTGTATGCTAAGTGGATCAAACAGTGCAAGGAAATTGAGTCACTCAATGATGAATCCACTAATCAGAAGACGTCTCTTGCAAAGTTGGAAGTAATATTGACAAAGAAAGATGCAGAGATTGATGATATGAGGATTCAACTCAATCTTGCAAAGGAAAAATTCAAAAAGTTCAACGCAGGTACTTCTAAACTTGATGAATTTCTTGCACACACTCAGGTAACTTCTCATGGCATAGGTTATGATAAAACTGTAAAAACTGCATTTACTCAAATTCTGTCCACAAGTGGAAAACCCTTTGTAAAAGCTCAAGAAGGTCACTCCACTTCATCAGTGAGTAAGAAGCGTAGGAGATTTGTTTGTCACTATTGTTTTCTCCCTGGACACATAAAACCTTTCTGCCATAGGTTTTTGCAAGAACATAAAAAGGAGATTCATTTGAGAACACAAGCCTCAAAATCAGGTCTTTCAGTCAAAAGTGACAAAACAAAGAACTTGGTCTGGAAGCCCAAAGCCGCATTCAAAGACACCTATAAAGTTGTCTTCACTGCATCAATATCTGATGATTCGACAACTTGGTACTTTGACAGCGGGTGTTCTCGCCACATGACTGGATCTCAACGTCATCTGACCAACTACCAAAAGATCAATGGTAGCGAAGTCACATTTGGGGGAGGAACGAACGGCAAAATTGTAGGACATGGTATCTTGAACAGTCCTGGTCTTCCAAAGCTATCCAATATATCACACGTCCAAGGTCTTACAGCAAATCTCATCAGTATCAGCCAGCTCTGTGATGACAACTTCACTGTCATCTTTGATAAGCAAAGCTATACTGTGGTTGACATCGATGGTAAACATGTAATCTCTGGGGTAAGATCTTCTAATAACATTTATGAAACTAAAAGAAAAAGTTGTTTGAGTGCGCAGGTAAATGACGTACAACTTTGGCATCAAAAATTGGAGCATACCAATTTTCACAACATGGAGAATCTTCAGAGACTCAATGCTGTTCTTAGAGTGCCAAAGCTGAATGTCTCAAACCCAAGTCTGTGTGGAGATTGTCAAAAATGAAAACAAATAAAAGTCTCACACCCAGTTGTGACAACTTCAGAGAGACCTTTTGCTACTCAAAGCTGCTTTGAATTGCTTCACATGGATCTTATGGGGCCAGCTGAAGTAGAAAGCCTTGGTGGTAAACGGTATTCCTTTGTGATTGTCGATGACCTCTCCAAGTACACTTGGGTAAAATTTCTAAGTGACAAAGGTGAAACCTATGATGCTTTCTTAGAACTATATGCTAAGGTTAGAAACTTCTACCATTCTTGCGTTCAAAGAATTAGATCTGACCATGGTAGGGAGTTTGAAAATCTTCAACTTCTAAACTTTTGCATAAAAGAAGGCATTCATCATGAATATTCCGCTCCTAAGACACCCCAGCAAAATGGTGTAGCTGAAAGAAAGAATAAGACCTTGCAAGAGATGGCCACTGTCATGTTACACTCTAAGAAGTTGTCCAAACGTTTCTGGGCTGAAGCTTTAAACACTGCATGCTATGTAAGTAATCGTGTAAATTTAAGAACCAGAACCACCATGACGTCATATGAAATTCTAAATGGTAAAAAACCCAACCTTAAATACCTACATGTTTTCGATTGTGTTTGTTACATTTTGAATGATAGAGATTATTTGTTCAAATTTGATCCCAAAAGTGATAAAGGTGTGTTCATTGGTTATTCTCTTAATAGTCATGCTTACTGTGTCTATAATCTCAGAACAAAAACTGTTATGGAGAGTGTTAATGTAAGATTTGATGATTTTGCCAGCCTATACACTCCTGAAGAAGATACTAACGATCTGATTGAGATACAGGGAATGACAAAAATGATCACTGAGATAGAAGGAAGAGTTAACACTGAAGTTGAGACCACTTCAGAGACAGATGAGGATACAACTACAGAAGGATCTGGATCAAATTCCCACTTAAACGAGTCAGAATTTCCAGAAGTAGTTCAGGGAAACACTAGGAGAGACCCACCAAGGAAGATTCGCAAAGATCATCGAATTGATCAAATCATTGGAGATGTACACGAAGGGGTCAGAACTAGAGGTAAAACTCCTACTAACTACAAGGAAATGGTGAGGATGGTATGCATGTCTTGTGTATTCAATGAAGTTGGTACTGTTGTCTTCTTATCTTTGGCTGAACCCAAAAATATAAATGAGGCTTTAAAAGATGAGTTCTGGATTAGTGCCATGCAAGCTGAGCTACTTGAGTTCGTTAGAAACAAAGTCTGGACACTTGTGCCTAGACCTTCAGGGATAAATGTGATAGAAACTAAGTGGATATTTAAAAATAAAACTGATGAATTTGAAAATGTCATTAGAAATAAAGCCCGCTTAGTTGCCCAAGGTTACACTCAAGTAGAGGGCATTGACTATGATGAGACTTTTGCTCCAGTTGCACGAATTGAGTCCATCAGGTTATTGTTTGCCATTGCATGTTATCTTAACATTACTCTTCATCAAATGGATGTTAAGGCAGCATTTCTTAATGGTGTACTAGAAGATGAAGCTTAAATAGAGCAACCCAAAGGCTTTGAAGACCCAACCAATCCAAACCATGTGTATAAATTACATAAAGCGTTGTACGGACTAAAACAAGCTCCAAGAGCTTGGTATAGTCGGTTAACTGAATTTTTGCTTGAGTTTGGATTTTTCAGGGGTCATGCTGATAGAACTTTATTCCTCAAGAAAGAAAAAGATTTACTCACAATCGCTCAAATCTATGTCGACGATATAGTGTTTGGATCGACAAGTGAGAAAGCTTTGAAAGAGTTTGTGGAGGCGATGTCCACATCTTTTGAAATGAGTATGGTCGGTGAACTTAGCAACTTTCTTGAACTTCAAGTCAAACAAAAGGAAAATGGTGTTTTCGTCTCACAGATAAAATATGCCAAAAATCTTGTAAAGAAGTTCGGTTTGGAGAATGCAAAGCACATGAGGACTCCTATGAGTATGACTGAAAAGCTGTCAAAGGACGCAGTTGGACCTGAAGTTGATTCAACTTTATACAGATCAATGATCGGAAGTCTTCTTTATCTGACCGCTAGTCGACTAGATATCATGTACAGTGTGTGTGCATGTGCTCGATTTCAGTCCTGTCCCAAGGAGGAACACCTTAAGGAGGTAAAGAGGATTATTCGGTATGTGGCCGGCACATGTGAATTGGGACTATGGTTTACAAAGGACACAACTACAGATCTTGTTGGGTACAGTGATGCCGACTGGACTGGAGAGATTGATGATAGATGAAGTACAAGTGGAGGATGTTGCTATTTAGGAAATAACCTCATCTCTTGGCACAACAAAAAGCAAAACTGTATCTCTTTGTCCACAGCCGAGTTTGAATATGTGGCCGTTAGGTGCTGTTCAACGCAATTGATATGGCTGAAGTCGATGTTGGATGATTATGGCCTGGAAAGCAATCCCTTGGTGATGCTCTGTGATAATACAAGTGCCATCAACCTTGCAAAGAATCCGGTTCATCATTCCAAATCCAAGCACATTCATTTAAGGTATCATTTTATTAGGAATTTAGTTGAAAAAAACTATTAAAGTTAGAGTATATTAGTACAGATAATCAACTGGCAAATTTATTTACAAAAGCCTTAAGTTATGAGAGATTCTCAATTTTGAGGAAATCTCTTGGCTTATGTTCTATATGAAAAGTACAGTTGACCCAACTGTTGTCACACTTTTGGTATATCATAGTTAACTGTGAAGTTGAACAGATTCGAGGATGAAAAAACCTGTATCAAGGTGAAACCATGATTGTTCTTATAAAATCATATAACTAGATCAAAGATCTTAGATAAATGGTTTTGATAAGATTATTTTGGTTATTCATTTATTCATCATCTGTTTCTTTTCTTTAAAAGTTTTCTATGATGTAACAAAAGTATTCTGATAATAAAATTATCTTGACAAAAGTTGGTTTATTATATTTATAAAAAAAAATCGGGAAATTATTGAAAGTCAGTTGAATGTATCTGGAAGTGTATCTTACTCTATCTTTAATATCTCGTTTGACTATATCTTTAATATAATTGATTCCTATTTTAAAGGAGGAAGTATCTAACAGATATATTTATATTCCTCTATATACTCTCTCTTGTCACTTTCATTCTTGTCACTATTCACAAAACCCTCTAAAAAATCTTCGTCTTCTCGGAATCTTTCTTCTCAATTCTTCTGCCATGAATCCCGATAAGCTGAGACAGATTCAGGAACTCTTCAACGATCCCGAAGCATCGGCCTACCTCCGACACTTATCTACCATTCCCCCCAGCCTTCGTTCTCTCCGCCGCAACCTATCATATCTAACCCTTTCCGATTTCTGTCGCCTGATTCCACCCCAATTCTTTGACCTAAAGTGCTTCTATCTCCGTCTAGAGGAAATACGCCGATGGAGATTTCTCTAGAGATTGCCAGTTGCTCAGAAATTCAATCGCACCCGCTTGCACTACCAGCCTCCTCTCCGACGGTCGACTCATCACAGACAATAATACTCGCCCCTGACGGTGTCATTATGCAACCTCTTGATACTCCGGTACTCGCCGAAGAAACCCTTAACACTCCAGTGCTCGTCGAGGAAACCCTAGACCCTCTTTTTCCTTCCAACGAAGGGAATACATACAATAAAGGTCCAATTGAGGTGCCATTTTCTGAAATTAAAGAAGAAACAAAGGAAGAGATGCCTGAGAAGACTACTCCGACTCATACGCCGCCCAAGAAGAAATCGACCAAGTCGAAGAAGGCCCCTCCGACTAGATGGTCAAGGCGTCTTCATGTGACCGGCAGTTCCTCGAGAACTCCGGTGGAGCCAATTGAGATCATCAGTGAAGCCGAAGAAGAGGAGGAGTGTGAAGAAGAGATGTCAGAAAATAATTTGGGTGAACGGACTCTTTCAGATTCTGAGGCTGATGATGAAGTTGAAGAGACTGTTGCTTCAAAGAAGGGCAAAAGAAAGATATCTTTCTCTTCTTCCTCGAAAGGTCGTGGAAAAGCTGTGAAGAAAGTCAAGCGCAGTGTTGTCCCAGCTGAGGAGGAAGCCTACTCAGAATCAGATCTTAAGGTATCGAAAGCTAACTCTGACTTGTTCTATTCTGATAGTGCTAGACGAAATTGGGAATTTTTTTAAGAATAGAGAGATGTTAAGTGATAGAGCTGTGGATTTGAAAGATTTCTCTGGATACAATTTAGTTAATTTTCTGAAGAAACGAAGGGTATTAGGAAGTGTTACATACGCTAAACCATATGTCGCTGAAGTTGTTAGGCTGTTTTATGCTAACCTTACTCATGAGTTTGGTAATCAAGCATCAAAGCAGTATGGAAAGGTGTATGTTCGTAAGAAAATCTTTAAAGTTACTCCAGCGAGGATCAACAAATTTTTAGGTCTTCCTAATTCTGTTGAGTCTGATGATGAAATTGATGAAGTGTTGGAAACCAAAATGGCTGATGTTTTAACTGGAGGTCAGGCAGATCTTTGGATTGCTAACAAGAAACCCAATAGACTTACTTCTGTCCTCACTTCTCTGTTCGCCACACTTCATAAAATTTCTGTGTGCAACTGGATTCCCACTTCTAACACAACTGTTGTCCCGTTTGAGCATGTGTGCCTTCTGTACAAGATATTTGTTGGTGAGAAATTCAATTTGGGTCAGCATATTTTTAATTCGATTGCGGAAGTGGCCATGACAAAATCCAACAAGATGTTGGTGGTTCCTTCTCTGATATATAACATGTTACTGGACCAAGGTTTTAAGCCCACAAAGAAGGATATTCTCATGGCCAGACTTCCTCTCTAGACTGTTCAGAAAGCCTTTCTAGCTGAGTCCAGAACTCGTGATCTTCCATGGAGTGATGCTGCTGAGACTGCTCCTCCATCGTCCGATCATCTTTGCTCTATCCCTATATTTGTTTTGCAGGAACAGATTGAGCTCTACACTGCCCAGATAGAGATATTTGCCAAGCAAAGAAAAGTATTCCAGCGCCTTCTTTCTTCCCAAAAAGGGGGAGAGGTTGGTGGTGGAGAAGGCAGTAGCAGAGGCAAAGGAAGGGCAAGGGCAGCAGCAAGTGAAGAGGAGGAAACTGATGAGCAAGAGGAGGAGGAGTAGAGGAAGAAAAGAAGAAGGAGGAAGACTGCAGACTGTTGCAGTTTTGTTATGCTGATGTTTATCAAAACAATTTATTGTGCTTTTTGTGTTTTAACACTGTGTTTATTTTATGTTTATCTATCTGCTGAATTAACTTATTGATCTTTTGATAAATATCTTCTTTTTGCTGATATTTTATGAATAGTGTTGGAAACACTTTGTTTTGGGAAGTTTGCATGACAGGGAGAGTGAAGTGTGCATGACAGGGGGAGTAAATGTATTTGTTTTTAATTGTGACTTGTTCTTGTGTTTCAAGTACATGTTTAGGGGGAGTTCTGTTATGTTTTGATTGTGTTGCATGCTTGAGTTTGTTTTGGGAAGAAAGACAAAAAGGGGGAGATTGTTGAAACCGTTGGGTTGTTATTAGTTTGGATATTGTTTTGTTTTGTCTTTCTTTGTTTGCTTGTGCAAGAAGATAATAAGTTGAGATATTCTAGGAAGTTTGTTATGCTTGACTAAGTCCAGAGATTGATTGAGTCAAATGGTTGTTATGGAAGTTGCGGGCGTACGGCGCAAATCTAGGATGAAGTTCATGGAGAGATCAAGTTGTTATTTGGAGTAGAGACCAAGTATATTGTTTTATATAAATAGGTATCTGTTGTATAGTGTTTGATATGTTTTTGAGTGAGATATATTTCAGATCTGCATTGAGAGTTTTTAGTTTTTCTGCAAGTGATAGTTAAGACAACTTTAGTCACAACCTTCTGTGAAGGAAGAGATAAAGTGTCTTAAGTTTTTAGTAAGAGTTTACTTGCAGTGTTTTTGTAATTCACAAATACATATAGTGAATATTTTGCCCTGAGGCACTTCGCAAGATTATAGAAATATAATCTCGTGAAATTTTTCAATCCATTGTGTGTTTCTAAATTCCGCTGCATATACAAAGTTGTCTCAACTTTAAATACAACTTTGATCACAACTCTGTCAGAACCGAGAGTTCGGTTTTTTCATATTCAGTTATAAATAAGATGCTATATACTAAGATAAAGCTATGTGGAAATGTTTTTTTTTTAATATAATATAGACATAGTAACAATTATCACTTGTGCATTTTCACACTGTTTCTAATTGTCTAATGGCAAAAAAAACTGAACGTGTAACGTGTTAATTAATAAGTTGCTACCGTTTCAAATACTTAATGAAAACCTTTTCAAAATGGTCCATTTTGGATAACTTTTTTCTGAAATTTTATAATAACGTAACGTATATATATTTTTTTCTTGGATTTATTTCATTTTCAGGAGTGTCTTTATCTTCTTCCTTTTTTTTTCCTTTCTTTCTTTCTTTCTTTTCTTTTCTTTCTTTCTTCCTTTCTTTCTTTTCTCTTGGCATTACTATGTGCTGTTGAAACTTAAATCGATGAAACATGCATGTTGATTTTATGTCTTTTTCTACGTACCTAGGAATTAGGATAACTAATATAAAAAGAAAAAGAAAATGTATATTCAATTAGCTGGTTTTGTTTTTTGTATTCAATTGTTTGGCTTAAGTCATTATGTATTAATATATTTGATAATGATATATAAATTCCTTATATATAGAGGTAGCCATCAAGAAACCTGCATGCTAAAGATGACAACAATTTTAAATATTGTATGTTGTTTATTTGTAGTAAAATAACTAAAAAATACAACAGTTTAGCTGCAATAATCGTTGTCTATTTGCCACCAAAGTGAGAATAATACTTAATAGACAACGGCATTTAACTCATAGTTGTCTTTTGTGACCTATAGACAACAATTTTATAGAAAATCGTAATAAATAAATCAAACAACAATGCATTTGACAATGGTTTTGACGAAAAACCGTTGTTTAATCTTCACAATTTACAACACATATTTTCACTTAACAACGTTAAATCTCCGTTGTTATTCACAATATAACTACGGTTATAGGCCGTTGTTTATTGGTGGCCCAATAGACAACGACACTATTAACAACGGTCAACATCTAATAGACAACGGGTTATATGTGTTGTCTAATTATATATTTGTAATAGTGCCAGTTAATTCATAAGCAAGTTATAAATTAGCCATCATGTTATAAATATATGACAAGACACAATAAATATAAAGAACAAAAAAGAATTAATACACACATTTTTGTGGAAATCCAAAACGAAAAAGAATCATATGGGCAGGAAAATTTCGAAAATAGGATTCATGGATAGTTCTACCAGCGGGTATCCGCCCCTCGTGGGACAAGTTTAGAGATAAAAAAAATCGGGTATGGGATGGGGGCTGGTATAAATTTTAATACTCGGGTCGAGTTCAGGGCGGGAGCGGGAGAATAAATACCCAACCCGAACTCACCCCGATTTAATATAATTCATAATTATATATTTAATAAATATAAATTTTAAAATTATAATTTATACTTAAGACTTTAATACTTGATTTTTCGATCTTTAAAAATAATAAAAATATATATATTTAATAAATATAAATTTTCATGCTTGATTTTTCCTTTTTTTTTAAAAAATAAACAATATATAACGGGTACTTGATGAGTACCCTTCCCCCACGTATCCGCTCCTATTTAAACGGGGATGGGGGCGGGTATGGGGGTCAATTGGCCTCGTTTACATCCCTAATCAATTATATTAACTAAAAAAATAAATATTAAAATATAAATATAAACTATAATTGGGTGGAATGAGCCCTAGATAATAATTATAAAATTAAACTAAACCAAAATAAATTGAAATTGAAGAAAAAATTGAATAAAAATCTAATAAAAATGAAAGTGGGACACCAAGTGGAATATCATTTTTCTGTTAGTTGGAAAAAATCTGAAGGTGTCGAGCGAATTTACTACAAATCAAAATGTTGAGTTATTAAAGAAACGTTTTAAAAAATAAATTATAAATTCATTGAAAGTTGATATAATATATATATATATATATATATATATATATATATATATATATATTCAAATAACCCAACATGCATGATTCATCACTCACAATTTTATAGGCTGTAGTACTCAAAATAATTATAACGCTGAATATGGTTAATTCTTCAACACGACACATATTTGATATATAGTCAATTCATGTACTGCATTTTATTAACAAGATCGTAACAAAATTAAATCGTATTTTGTCATGTTTAGGATGCGTCACATGATTTGTTATACAAAAGATATGCCATTATATATTTACAAGATAAGATGCTGGATTCCATCAAGTTTTGATTTTTGAATGAGAGAGAGAGGTATTGAAAGACAGTTGTCGAGCCAAACCCACGATTTATTAAAAGCTTAATTAAATTATAGATGTCTGTGTTTTAGGTTTTTTGTTTTGGTCATTTCTTGTTTGTCTTGGGATCTCTTTTGTCCCATGTTTCTAAGGGAAGATTGTTTTGCTAGCTATCACAACTAATGTCACCAACTCCAACTATTGCTTATACTTTTTGACAATATTAACCCATTATTTTAGACTAGCTTTCCATCTAAAAATTTATCGTTTTTAATTTCCTTGTAATAAACCATTAACTACTCATCTAATCTAATCAATATAGACCCATTTTACAAGTAATTAGGTGAGTGACTAAGGGCCAATTAAATAAGCCCCGGAACTATATGCCCAATCCATCTAAATGTCCGAACTATTTTTTTACTTAAATACACACCTAAACTATTTAAAAAGTAAAAAAAAAAGCCCTTCTTAGCTATTAAAATATATCAAATTCACACTTGATGTTAGCACGTTAATTTTTTCCGTTAATTAAAATGTGCATAAATTTCTTCAACTTAATTATGATTGATTCAAACGATGATACAATGCAATGTGAGTATGGTTAGAAAGCTCTTGTCGAGGGCTTTCTAAATGTACTCTTAATTGGTCATGGAGTAATTACATTGAGAAATATAGCTAACAAGAGTTTAATTGTATTCAGGAATTAGATATCAAATTTCGACCTCAATTCAACATCGGATCTTGTAAAGGAGTGGTTTAAAAATCTAGAGTGTGGGCTATTTAATTGTGATTTTAATTTCTTCGATCAATATTCATAAGTGATAGAATTGAATTCGAAATTAAATTATACACACTTTAATTAGAGAAAAAAAAATAAACGTGTTAATGTCAAGTGTCAGCTTGATAATCGAGAAGTGAAAGGAATGCTAGTGTGGGAAGACATGTGATCTTTAACTCTTTTAGTTTTATTTTGATCCGCAATTCGAAGCAAATATATATGTTAGGCAATATCAGTGTAGTAAGCATATATCAAAACATGCATATATTATGTATTCTATCTTGCATAAATGATCGTTTATTTATTAGTTGATATATCAATGTGTTTTATCGGGTGTTACTGGAAAATTCTATGCTATCCAATGCCTAATGTCCAATGTGTCACAATAAATCTATTGCGACCCATTGAACATTATTCATTGGGTAGCATAGAATTTACCGGTACTGGATAAATAACAACGTGACTAGAATCACCTGTTTATTTATGATTCATTATTTCTATGGTGCCACTACTCGACCATATATTAGTGATCCATGTATATACATAATAATTATTAACATTTTTAATTCTTGAATTTTTGTTCAATTAGTACAAATAACATGTAGATGGGGCAATTTCACTAATACACATGCGACAAATCATATGTAGCCGGGCCAAGTTTGTATAACTAGCTATATGAATATGAAATATAAGATGATATTTGAATATAATTTATAACTGCAATTTTTAGAAGGTGTTATAAGTTACACTACGACTACGTACTTTCATAGAAACGTGATGAATGCAATTGAGCCAATATTTCTATGAGAACGAAAATGTTTTATCAGCTTTCATTGCATTCGATCGATTTAATATTTGCTACTCGTAAAGAAAAACAAAAAAAATAACATTAAAAATAAAAAAAAAGGGAAAATGTATAAGGACAAAGGTGAAGAAAGAACAAAACATAGTATCTTTTAATTTATTGGCCCTGTAACGAAACAGAAATGACTAAATATGGTATCTTTAAATTCATTGACCCAGAACTTATAACTACTATTTAGATCAGATTATTATGTCACAGGATTTGTTCAGAGATGGTGTCCTTCTCCATAATAAGTTCAATTTGACTCTCTCTGTGTGTGTGTGTGTGTGTGTGTGAGAGAGAGAGAGAGAGAGAGAGAGCATTCTTTACTTACGGGAAATGGAGCAGAAGAGAGTCTACCTAAGTTTGTCTCATTGTTGTGTGTGTGTGCGTGAGAGAGAGAGAGAGAGAGAGAGAGAGCATTCTTTACAGGAAATGTAGCAGAACGGAGTCTGCCTAAGTTTGTCTTATTGTTGTGTGTGAGGAAAGTAATAAAATAATTTGTTTATTTTGAATATACTAATTACTAGGGAAAACATGTTATTTTATTTTTATTTTTTTGAGAAGAAAACCAAGGATTCCTTCCTTCTTTACTCATGACACATCAGTTAACCCACATTTTATGAGAAAAAAAAAATCCCACATTTTATGAGAGGATTTCAAATATTTCTTTCGTTGTAATTTGGATCGGATTTTTAAATTTGATATGTGGATTTTACATTTATATTAATGCGTACATTTACTTTGTTGATATTTAAAATTTATTTCCCAAATCCTCTTTCCAAATCAAATTCTTCAAGTAACATTCTTCAACCCAATATCAAACCACAAAAAATAATACAAAATTCTCGAACATTATTTGTTAATACGTATTATAATAATATAAAATAGAAAAAATGAATGGTGATGTCCCGGATATTATCATGTCTGATATTCCGTCTACTAAATGATTTTTTCATTAATATATTCGTTCTTTCTCTAATAAAATAAAATAGGGAAAAATGTCAACTAGGATCCTAAATTATATGACAAAGCTCAAGTAGGACTTTATTTTAACTTTTGGTCCAATTGAGCCCCGAACTTTTTAAAAATAACTTATTACTATGCCACAGGCTGTTGGAAAGACAAATTGAGCAAACTTTTGAGAAGCCTATTCCTTGGGCTTCAAAACCCTTAACCAAATTTTGAAATTCGATGTCGAAATCTCAACTCAAAAAGTTCATTGAAATTCAACTCGTGCAAAACATGTCAACCAATTTTTCGATCATATCAGATTATGATACAGAGCACCATGGATATTGGATACCTTTAAAAGTTCTCTCAATTGGCTTTTTAACGATATTTTTTTTATGTAATACCGGACGACGGAGAAATTGATCGAAGAAGTTTTGGCTGCTAGGTGATGCATAAGACTTTCAACAAACTTTAAGTTAAGATTTCGACATCAATTCCATGTTGAATCTCAAAATTGATTGCAATGTACTTTTGAAATCCAATAAATGGGCCTTTCCGAATTGAACCCAATTTGATTTTCGACAATCAGTGGTCGAATAATTAAACCGTAAAGGTGCATTGTCGGACTAAAATAATTTGGAGTGTTAATAGAAAGTACTGATTGAACTATTTTCAAAAATTGAAGAGTTTAACTAAAACAAAATCCTATTTGAACATCGTCATATAATTCAGGTCCTAGTTCCCTTCTCGCTGTAAAATATAATCTCGTAAAAGACGATTACATAAATATGGCACAACCCATCATTTAAATTTTAAAATGAATCATTTAAAAACAACAATGATAGAGCAATAAACGAAAAAAAAAGGAGACAGCATTGAATTTTCCCATATTCATTTGTATGTTTCGAGCAATAAAACATAATTGAATTGACTACTGCTCCACCTCATTAAATATATACCTACTTCTGCTTCTTCATCCAATTTCGATCGTGTGGATCTTCAACTTCATTGGTTCGTATTTGACTATATATGATAACTAAATAAGCTTATAAAAAATTTAAATAAAAAACATTTGTTGGTATTGACCAAAATATCTAATTGACAAATGTCAGAATCTTGAAAAATATAAATCAATAAAGGTCAAAATGGTATCCCCACGAGCAAATTGGAAGATTCACGCAAATTAAACATGATCTTATAGTCCTTATACATATGGCAAGATTATTTAGGATTTAGGTAGGAATGAAATAATCATTTTTTCATATTTATTTAATTAATTTTGGAAATCACTCCCAATTCCCGAGGCTTGAGATTAATAATTTAATTTGTTATTTTTTATATAGGGTATTAGTTATATTTGTCCCATTGAAATGAATATAAATATTTCATTGGCATCATTATTGTGATTCGTATGCAATATTAAATTGGCACAACTCCGTCTGATCATCATCATCATCATCAATAAAATTGAAAATTTGTTTAGTTATATTACTAGTACTACTATATGTGGTAACTTAATTTAATACTATAATTTTTTATTTACCTAATCAAATAAAAATACTTACAAGAAAAAATGAAGCATGGAAATATTTTTAACATTTTTTTTCAGAGATGAAGTATGAAAATAAGACTTTGGTATTTTTTTATGTCTTTTTATTCGAAAACATTTAAATTGGGTGAAATATATTAATTTTAAAGCAGTAAAGAAAATTGAGAAGATTATTCATGACGTTTGGACTGGACATAAGCTGAATATTTTAGTTGAAAATAAATTAATTGTAAAGCTGCAAAGAAGATTAATTTTAATTGTATTTGATCAATTGACGTGGCACAAGCATTTTCAAGTCATTAAAAAACCCGAAAATTAATTTCGGGCTAGATATTTGTTGTATATTGAAAATATCAGGTATTAAATTATTATTTGTGAATTACTCGAAAGATTAGGATAATACCTCAAAAGATAAGGTAACGCTCATTTCAATAACAACTTTTATTTAAATCTATTAATTCAAATTTTTTGTTTGTTAAATTTTAATTAAGAGAAAACAATCTCTCTCTATATATATATATAAGAATAACATGATAAATAAGTACCCTATCAAAAAATAAAATAAAATTGTGCTGCCATAAAATTAAGAAATAAATTAGTCTTCGATTCCTTTAAACTTAGGAGGTGATTGGTATGATAGAATGGAATTAGGTATGCATGGAATGAATTTAGGAATGGAATGAGTGTCTGAATGGAATGACTGTTCTTATGAGTGGTATGTCTATGGAATGAAAAACGGAATGAAATATCATTTTTTTTTAATCTTATATAATGAATATTTTATGTGCTTTAAATTTTTTTTTTATAAATGAATAAAGTGTGCGTAATAGCTAATAAATATCAACACATGACTTAATTTATCTTTTATATTTCTAAATGTCATTTTTCTTTTTTAATATATGATTTTTTCTAATTTTTTTAGCAAATTATAATTTATTTATTTTATTGAAAAATTTTATTCTAAAATATTTAATTAATCAATATATAATAATTTGTATAAGTTAATAAAAATATTTTTTACTTCATAGAAAAATACTTTAACATTTCAATTTTTCATTTGAATATATTAAATTATATCAAATATATAAATATTTTATATTGTATTATTACATATTTTTATGGTATATTTATTTGGGCATCACTTTCATTTTTCTTCAACAAAGTTATAAAAGCTATTAAAATTTGATTTTAACATATATATATATATATATTTAAATTATATTTTGAAAATAATTAAATAATATAAAATTAATTAATAATAATAATAATAAATTATGTAATTTGATTTTTGATTTATTTTTCTAAATATAATAAAATAATATTATAAAACATGATTATGTATAAATATATCATATATTAATTTTTTTGGTCATTGGCTCATTAGGAATAGCTAAACCCATGGGGGTGGATGAAATGACTATTCCCCTTCCTTTGGGAATAGCGATTCCATCGGGAATAGTGATTCCCGATTTTAAACCATACCAATCGATGGAATGGGAATGGACATAGGAATGACCATTCTATTCCATTCCATTCCACCATACCAATCACGTCCTTATAGTCTTTTTCATCTTTGTTCCACATACTAGTAAAGTCCATTCCTACATGTTTTTTGAGTTTACACAAATATAGTGGACTTTCTATGTATAAAAAGAGAGATCTCACGTTTAGTTATGATTGCTCAATTGCTCCCTCCCCAACACAAACTCCAAATCTTCATATATTCTAAATTTTTTTTGAAAAACTAACTATACCAAACTCCCTAAACTTGTACACTTCTATGTATGGAAAATATGACAAACTAATCAAATTATATAAGGAAAAAGTGCATCAAGACCCCCTAAATTACTTCGAGGGGTCAAAGTACACATTCAAACTTTTTTATGTCTTATCTAGTCCCACAAACTTTTAAAAATACGTGTTTAAATCTTTTCGGATGAAAAAGCTAACACATTTAACTCGACATTAAAGTATAGATTACTTACAAATTTATTGATGAAGTCTTCCCGGTCTTCGTATTCCAACTTTTTCAATTTTATTGAAGGTCAAACACATCCCTATAAAACTAAGTTAGAAGAAACAACAAATAGAGAGGTTGATTGACAATTGAGCAGCAAACAACGTAATTTTTGTCAAACCAAAGCTTTCCACAATCCATTGAACTTGGTGTATCGTTAAATGTTAAAATTCTTTTTACTTGTAAAAGTTGTGGAAAAACAAGGGAATAGTTGTTGAGATTGTGATTAATATATAGTTCATCTTTATATCTGAACACTAAGTTAATCATGCTAAGTTTTCCAGATAAAAAAGCATTAAATGTACAATTTTCAAGTCGAACACCTATATGGAGCAGAAAGGAGTTTTACTAATCTCAGGTTGGGGGTAAAATGCGCCAAATTCTCTTTTCCTTTCGAAACTTTGCACCAAATTTGTAAATACTATGCATAGCTTTTATTTTTTTTGAATTTTTGGCTGAATTACCCTCACTTCTAAATAAAATTGAAGTCCTCAAGACCAAATAAAATAAAAGGCCGATTTTGGTCTAAGATTTAAAGAAATGAAAGTTGTGTAAACTTTTTATAAAACACAAAGAGAATCTAATGAAATTCAAAAGACAGAAAAAAATGATTACAACAGTTGAGTAACATAAGAAAATTTGATGTATTTTACTCTTTCAACTTGACGGATAGTTTAATGTATATTGGTTACACATTTTGGCAATTATATAATAAACATATAAATGTAGTAATATCATATTTTCCTAAAAGAAAAGTAGTCATATTTGCACATATATAAATGGAGCGTAAATATATCTAAGTTGTACAACACCACTCCCGAATACCCAATGGAAAGAAAAGCAGCAGGAAGTTGCAGAATTCATTTTCTCAGACAGACAGTGAGGGGCCATCGCCTTCAAACTTCATACTTCTCTCCCCCTTTTTGAATCCATCATTACAATTTACAAATCTCTCTCTCTCTCTCAAACTGTGCATTGGAAAAGTGTCCCTAAATCCCAATCAAATTGCCTTCCTTTCTTTTCCCTCCATTCTGCTTTTCCCTGCGTTTATCAATCAATTGCTCTCCCTCCCTCTCAAAAAAAAAAAAAAAAAACTCTCATTTCTTTTCTTCACGCCTGCTCAAAACCGCACTCCAACTCCACTCACTCACTCGCGCGCATTCTCTTCTTCTCTGGCTTCGTGCTTGCACTTTTCTCGACATATAATTCATGACCCTTTTCACCTTTCTTACATATTTGCTTCAAAATCTGCACTAACAGCCTAAAAAGTTGCAATCTTGGCTCAAAATTTTCTTCAAGGACGCGTTTGAAAAATATCCAGCAGTTTTCCATGGCGGGGTGCTGACGGAAGACTGCTAGCCGGATCTGAACTTGGAGCCGGTATTTCAGATCTCGGCGGCGGTGGGAGGCGGAGATGGTGGCGGAGCCTTGGATTGTGAAGATGGGTAATCAGGTGAGTAACAATTTAAAGCATGCTTTGTATCTCGAAAACTCGACAAAATCACCAAACGTGAAACAGGGGCCTCAAGATAGGCAGACAATAGGGATTCTATCGTTTGAAGTTGCTAATGCCATGTCCAAGATTATTCATTTGCACAAATCTTTGTCTGAAAATGAGATTTCTAAGCTCAAGAATGAAATTTTAAAGTCTGAAGGTGTTAGAAACCTTGTTTGTAGTGATGAAAAACAACTCTTAGAGCTGGCCCTTGAAGAGAAACTCGATGATTTGAACAAGATTGCTGGTGTGGTGTCTAGGTTAGGCAAGAAATGTACAATCCCTGCACTGCAGGGTTTTGAGCATGTGTATGGGGATATTGTTTCTGGGGCAGTCGATTTTAGGGAATTGAGTTTTCTGGTGAAGGATATGGATGGTATGGTTAGGAAAATGGAGCGGTATGTGAATTACACCGCAACTTTGTACACGGAGATGGAGGTGATGAATGAGCTTGAGGTTGCCACCAAGAAGTTCCAGCAGAACCAGCATGAGGAGAGTAGAAAAGCTTTTGAGCAGAAACTGACATGGCAGAAGCAAGATGTGAGGCATTTGAAAGATGTTTCACTCTGGAATCAGACCTATGATAAGGTTCTTGAGCTGTTGGCCAGGACCGTGTGTACAATTTTTGCGCGGTTATGCATTGTGTTTGGAGATGGTTTTAGCGAAAACTTGCATCCTACAAGGTGGGATTCTAGTTTGACAAAATGCACTGCATCCAAGAGTAATGGCTATTCTCATTCTCATTCGGGTCAAGTTGTGAATGGGAGAGTAGAGAAGAAATCCCCAAGTTTAAGAGGCAAACTTGGAATCCAAAGGAATGAAGGAGGCTTGCTTCGTGCAGAAGATTACAATCCTGCCTGCTGTATAGGCCGGGGGAGGGTGTTGATGGAATGTTTAAGTCTGAGCAGTTCTGCTTCCAAAGTTGATGATGATGATGATGATGATGACCATGTCATCTATGATGATGAAAGCAGTCGAGTTTCAGCTTCTTTTAGTGCTACATCTGGTTTGAAGACGGAGCATCTCAATCTCTCAGGTTGCCTTATTCATGCCATCAGTAGTGGTGGAGATCAGAGGCAGGCTAAAGGAAGTTTGTTGAACAGTTCAAAGTTTGGGCACAAGAGTAAGCTTCTTGCTTACGCGCCTCCTACTACTGTAGGAGGCTCTGCTTTAGCTTTGCACTACGCCAATGTTATCATTGTCTTAGATAAACTGCTCCGTTATCCTCATCTTGTTGGTGATGAGGCTAGAGACGATCTATATCAGATGCTCCCGATAAGCCTGAGAATGACTTTGAAGTCTAGTTTGAAGTCCTATGTAAAGGATTTGGCCATTTATGATGCTCCTCTTGCTCATGCTTGGAGGGAGAGGCTTGACTTGATGCTCAAGTGGCTTACACCACTCGCCCATAACATGATCAGGTGGCAAAGTGAGAGAAACTTCGAGCAGCAGCAAATTGTAACGAGGAAAAATGTTCTTCTGCTTCAGACATTGTACTTTGCTGATCGAGAAAAGACTGAGGCCGTCGTATGTGAGCTTCTTGTTGGTCTGAATTATATATGTCGGTACGAGCAGCAACAAAATGCATTGCTGGACTGTTCGAGTAGTTTCGATTTTGAAGACTGCATGGAATGGCAATTGCAAGTTAGTGGTTCATTTGCTTCTTGATTTTACTCTTGGTTTTGATTGCTTCAGTGCTTTGATCACATCTGATGGTAGTTTTATTACCATCTGTAGTTGTATGATATAATGTAGATGATAATACTTCTACCATTGTGAATATGGGAGGTTTGTAAATCAAAACTCCCTCTGATGAATAGAACTTGATCATTGTATTGATTGATAAATTTGGCTTTGAACAAACATGCTTCTGATTTATGACATTTACCTACCAAATATTTGTTGATTTTAGAATTTTGGGTGCTCTATAATTATCAGTATTATGATATTAGTCCTAAATGAACTACCAATATCAATGTTTTAAATGAACCATCTTTCATTCAACTATTTTAGTGCCTAAAATCTTGTGTGTGCATTAGAATAGTAATTCTAACTGATCTAAGTAATCTTTCTGTTGAGGTTTGATCAGAAAATGGAATAATTTTGTATCAGTGGTTAAATTTATGAAAATACATGTTGCCTAACATTATATCTGAAAATGAAATGATGCAACATGTCAATTTGTAGTTAGAAGTTTGTTCACAAAAAAGAATGTGGTTTGTCATTCAACTTTTTTTTTTTGTCTTGTTTCCTTGAAATTAAGAACCAACTTGATCTCGACTTCCTATTCCTAAATTAAAAATTAAGCTAAGTGTTTGATTAAATTTACTTGTACGTGCCAATAATAAATTTGTAGATACCATTATTTTACCGAATTGAAAAAGTCTTTAGGGCTGGTTTGGGAATATGATTTCTAGAAATGTGATTCTTAGTAAATGAATATTACATATTACTCATCGTGTATTTGGAACATAATAAGAAAATTGTGAGGATTCTCATTTTAGTATTTTTTTATTCAAATTAATCAAGTAGATTTATTAAGATATATTAATAATATTGTAGACTTGGGTTTGATCATTATTCTTCTCCTCTAATTAAAAAATTAACAATTAAGAAATATATATATATATATATATATAAAGATAAATTAAAAATTGTATAAATACAAACATACACAAACCATTAATTATAAAAAATTGCATTATTTTACAAAAGTAATTCTATTATATATACACACACATGCACACATATCGTTTACATAGTAGTTTGTGAAAAAAATCGGGACCAAATATAATAAGACACTTAATGGCCCAAAAATATTTTTTAAAATATTTTTTACAAAAACATTTTAAAAATATTTTTTCAATTAAAAAATAAGTATTGGGATTTTACGGGCGCCATAGAATCTTCCGGTTGTGGACCAATTTTCTGTTTTTCTTCATATCAAAAGCCCAATATTGGATTTGTTTTTGAGTTGATGGAAGAAGGGGGATTTACTTTTTATCCCACATTTTACAGGAACACTATTTCCGTATTTCGTGAACCCTATGAATTCAAGTTTTAGAAGTAATTTTTTAGCATTATTAAATACTAGTGCATTATCCATGCGATGCATGGGATAATAATTTATTATTTATTTTACTTATTATAAGAATATAAGAAAATGTTGTAGTGCATGGTTTGATGTAATCTTCGAAGAAAAGAATCTAGTGCAATAGTTTTTGAGTTCGGATATTCTTAGTATAATAATAAATCATTATTTTATTCACGCACTTGCACACACATAATAAGAATATGCTCTAATAAATAAAGTAATATATATATATATATATATATATATATTATATAAGAAGATTTGCTTATAAATCGAAGAAATGATATTATATCATCCTTTATGGTTTATAAATCATATTCATATTCCAGAAATCAGAAAAAAAAAGCATTATATAATATGAAAAAACCTTAAAGCACAGAACCTAGTTTCAAGTTTCAAGCTTAATTATGAAATAATATGTAAACGGTGAGCATATTTGATCAATGAAGTTAGTAGTATGGAGTTGCGCACAATGCTCATAATTCTATATCATATTCTTATTTCGAAATGAGAGAACACTATTATTGTAGGATGCATGATTTTCCAAAACAAATCCTCCCAATTCAATGTAATCACTCTTTTAATATTTGTATATTTAACATCACAAAGAAGCACACATTTGGGAGTTAAAATCTAGTTTCTGTATCCACAAATTTAATCAAACATTCATTCATATGCTCAGTAATAATGCGATCATCAACATATTTTCCTTGTTTTATTTCATCCAATGAAACAGTGACGGGATCAAAGGGCCCTTCATGGGTAGTGGGAAATTCACAATAAATTCAAGAATGAAATGATATTTGCTAAATTTTTTAGATTAAACCCTATACATATAAATGAGACTGCTTGTCATGAGTCTTCTCCAAGGATCGAACTTTTCTTACGTTGCAAACACACACCCCAACAATAATCTAAGCAACTAAAAGAATTATTTTATATCTCCATCGTAAACTTAAATCCAAATGTGAAAATAGGAGAATATATGTATATATATAGATATAGATAGATAGATAGTAAAAAAACTTCTTGGATCAAATTTTAAAAAAAAAGTCCAAACATTTGTACGTGGTTTTTTTTTTCAGCCTTAACACATATGAAAATGCAAACCAGCTAGCTAAACACAAAATCAAACTGTTAGTGGAAGGCTGGAAGCTAAACATTTTTGTTCACTCCTAAGCCAGAAAAACAAAATCATAGAAATCATAGCACACGGAATGAAAAATCTAATCACAAAAAATACATATACATGTTTCAAGCCTAACTATTTCCAATGTTTAATAGAATTGGTCATGTAATCATTATATCATTTTCTGTATATATGACTAAGAAACTGAACCATAAGTCATCAGGATATCATTTAGAAATTTAATATTTTGCATTCTTTATTGCCTATTAAAACAATTACATATAGAATTACAATATGTGTTTGCTTAAACTATCAAAAGGCAAACAAATAATTACCATAGCAATATGATAGAATTACCATAGCAACATGATAGGCAAGCTGCAGCTGGTGCTTGAAGATTTGTAATAACACCAGATTTATGTTGCAGTGTTAAAGAACAATTGACAAATTTATCTTCAATCCCATGGATAGCAATTAAATTTAAAGAAAAATTTATTCTTGATTTCATTGAAATTCTGCAGAGAAAAGACTAACCCCAAGCAGAAATGATTGAAGTTTTCTTGAGTCATTTATTTAATAAAAGCTGACGCAGCAGGGTAGAATAGTAATTGAAGCCGATGACAAACTCCTCAAATTACATACACGGGCAGAATGGAGGGTTAAACTGGTCAAAATCGTCTTTGATGAAGGCTATCCAGTCATCAAAACTCAAATTTGAAACCATATGGAAAGTGTAAGGACATTAAGTGGCACTGGAATGCAGTTTCCTTCACCCATCGTATTTAGTCGACTCATCTTTTGCTTCAAGGTCCCCAGTAGGAGAAGTTGAATGTTATTTTCCACAACATAAATGGACATCATGAGTGTTATAAGGATTAGATATATATTTAAAAACGAATTAAGTAGACATTAAAAACTGAATATCAATCCAATGTCACACAATGATGAACTTCAAATTCCATATAAATACATGATGAAAAAAAATCAACATCACCATAATCGTATATAAACCAACTAACAGTAATGGAACATCAACGAAAGGAGGAAAATGCTGGCAGCGTCGGGTGCCCTTCCCCGTCAATTTTCGAGACGGCTCTACTGTCAACCAACTCGACCGGTCGGGCCTCAACTGCCATGCCAATCATCGGGGCTCCTGCCTCTACTGTCGCAAAAATCGCGAATCACAAACACACACACATACACACATATTATAGATTTTTGAAACTGTCCCAATTCTTCAACGAACGCGTGATGAAAAGATGTTTATTATATTTAGATTTATCTACCGTGTGTTGAAAAATGTGTTTATCTCCTCAACAACCACATCAACACTTCCCTTTCGAAAATTTCAGTCATCACCAATCTCCACTCATACTGAGTCTGAGTTTTGTACAAAAGAGAGAATAGAAACAAAAAAAATCAAGAACAATATTTACGTGATTTACAAAATGATGAAATCATAAGAATTCAAACCATTACATGTGTAGAAATAGCCATAAATTGGTATCTGTATCCATTGAGAGAAGTGTGAACCGTTCACCATCGATGACACCTAGACCGATGTGCTTCCTCTCAAAGTTCTCATTGGCAATTAATTGAAGAAATTCACACGGATTTGTGAAGTTGAGAGAGAACGCGGTGTTTCGCACGAGAGGCGGTAGAAAAGAGAGCAACTTTCACCCCAACTTCGACAGATGTTTCCCAATTCAACGGGACGCGAACGCTGATTTTTTTTTTGAAAAGCTATTATATGTGAATTGACAAATTTAACCCTACTACTGTGTTTTTACTTTTTATATAATATATATGGATATAGATGAGTGTGCTTATAATAAAACGCTAATTTACTATATTTTTTAAAAAAATTCTTAAATCTCTACATTCCACCCACAAAATCCCCAAACCCACCCACACCACCCAAAAATTAAAATCCCTAAATCTAAAACTTTTTAGTACCGTCACTTCCTGCTCATATATTTGACTAGAGACGATATAGATTATTAGCGATAGTGTGGAAAACTAGTCATTTTGAATGGTCAATTTTCTTTTCACAGTCACAAAATTAAAAATACAATTTTTTTAGCCATTTTATGTTGCAGGACAAACCCCTCAATCACCCCCTCTGTTTGAATACAATTTCCTTATTCATGGGTGATAGAATTAAGCTCGACACATTTTAATTAACTAGAAAAACTAACAGTATTAGTATCAAATGTCAATTTGACTTTTTCGAATAGTTTAAGGGATCAATTGTAAATTTGAAATAGTTTAAACGTGTATTTGAGCCAAAAAATAGTTCAAATGGCTAGATATGACTTCACATATAGTTCAATTGTTTATTTGGCCATTTGCCTACTTGTAAATTAAGGGATTATTTGTTGTTCACTCATTTCGCAACATTATTGAACTTTACTGTTGTCTAAAGTCATTAATATTAGACACTTTACACGATTAAAAAAGGATTGATTGACAAAAACTTAATTATATGAGGTTATCTAAAAGGTCACCATCCGTTAGACGAGTGAAATTGACCCCAAAAACTTAATTATATGAGGTTATCTAAAAGGAATTGAGTTAATGAAAGAGTGAAATTATTCTTTTATGTTTATAAAATAATAGAGAGTAGTATTTTTTTGTATATTCAATTAGATTTTAATTATGATGCTTTTAATCAGTTTGGTATTCGATCATTTTAATTGGATGAAACTTGATCTCGTGCTTCCCCTTTCGACAATTATACCTATAACATCTGTTTAATACATCCTCATAATATAAAAAAAAATGCTAAAATAATAATACATCGAAAGAATAATATTAATACTTGATATTATTTAGGAGACATTTGCAAGAGTAAAAAAAAGATATGATAAGTGCCCTATTTAAAAGAAAAATAAAGTTTAGTACTCGTTTTGCAACATATTGTAGTTGAGTACCATTTTTTAATACAAACACTGTAGTGTGGTATCCTTTAGAGAAATTGTCGGTGGTGTGATCAATTGATGGGATCTAATTTTGGGTTAAAATTTAAAATTAAATTCATGTTCTTAATTAAATGCTTTGCTTGGATCATTTGAAACCAAATGTGGATGTTAATCGTATCTTTGCAAAGTAAAATCTCGTGGATTCACCAATTCCTTACAGAGTTAATTGCATTTTTTGGTTAGACAAATTCCCCCATGAGACGTTGAAACTCAAAAATCTTAAAATTAGACCTACAGACGAGTGGATTGCACACGGGTCGGGTCGATCAGCCGCGCCCAACTCCGGGAAAAAAAATCAACCAAAAATGTTACTCATTGTACTAAAATGCATCACCCACAACTTTAAATTAAAAGTATTTCCCTTGCTACTTTAATTATACGAGTTTATTACATTATAATTATTGTTTAATACATCTAAACTATGATTTATTCTACCCAATTAGTATTTATTAATCCCAATTAGAGTGTATATTTATTTCCAAAAATATTTGTTGAGGGCGGTGCATGTAGATCCAAAAATCTGCAATTAATTCTTTGGGATTCGGGCTTCGGGATCTACAAAATAAAGACAACAAAATGTGAAGCCGAAGGATCATTAGGGGTCGATGATCGAACGGACTCTGACGCTCAAGTCAGAATTAATTTGATATGTAAAATTCTAAATGAAAATGATAATGTGAAAAGAAGAATGAAGGATTCAAATAGAATTAGAGGTCAAAAGTGAGGTCGAAAGTGGAGTCGGTCGTGTGTGTTAGAGTTCTAAAAAAATGACCCCCTGAGATTGTGCTCGACTACGTCTTTTGATAAGAAAACTTTCAACAGATTATCTCTACTTTACGGGGTTAGTTTTCTGGAGACTGGATCCAACTTTATCCGTGGAAGGATTTTGATTTGGTCTCTTTCCCTAGAATTTTGACCCAATCTCCTTTACTTGCGGATGCTTATCTTAGACCTCATCAATCTTAATTTTTCCATTCACCTTCGAGCTCGTGCTCGCGATCGTATTGTGCAACCTCATACTCATTGGGCCGCGTTATTTTGGGCTTTACGAAAAATTGCATCTACAATTAGCCCCCCATTGTTCGAGCTTTGTTATACGAATGTCGAACAATGAATCTAATTTCATCAACTATGACATCGTGACTGGCTTTACGATTCTAAGGCTATGAAAGCAAGCCTGAGAGAGCTCCAGACTTGAAGGTGAGTTCGGGGGAGCTCGAGGCTCTGAGAGCAAGCATCGGAGAGCTCCAGACTCGAAGATGAGTCCAGGGGAGCTCGGGCTCTGAGAGCAAGCCTATCGGGGAGCTCCAGACTCGAATGCGAGTTTGGGAGAGCTCAAGACTATGAGAGCAAGCTTGTAAAGATATTAAGGTAAATAAATTTATTTTAGAGTATATATTTATTTCGAAAAAATTAATAGTCGAATGCAGTGCACAAGCTCAAACGTTAGCGTCAAACGAGTGCATTGTGCGAGAGCTGTGATATAAATTTATTTTGAAAAATAAATTAGGCAAAAGTGGTGAATCAATTTTTGGATTTAATAATTCCATTTTATGTTATATATTTTTTGAGAAAATGACTAATTTTTTTTAGAAAATGTTAAAAAAATTCAAAAAAAATAATAATAAAACTTTGGGATTCTTTATTTTTTTTTTCTGGATTTGGGCGGGCCGGCCCATCCGAGAGTTGCATTGGGAGACCAATCATTTTTATTATAGGTTGCCTAAAGATTTACTTAATTTTTTTTGTTTTTTTTAAAAAAAAATCTTATTTGGTTTATTTTCGGCAATAACTCGTTTAATATTGACAGGAATGTAAGTTGTCTGATAATATGATATTTAGAAATATGATTATGTGAAAAATAAATATTAATACTCTTTCCGTCCTGATTATATAGTCCTCATTTTTATTTTGAGGTGTCCCGATTGTATAGTTACATTATTATAAGTAGTGTTATTTTTAATAGGAATGTACAATCATATCCTTTTTAGGTTTTGGAAATTTTAAAAATTAAGCATTTAAGTTTTTGAAAGTTATAAATCTTAAATGTTATTTTTTCAAAAAAAGAGAAACATTAATTAAAATTGACTATTTTAATTAGCATGTAAATTGAATTTGATCAATTCTATTGATATTCATTGTATTTACACTTCATGAAAATAAAAATAAAAACCAATTTTCTTTCGTGGCATGTTTGGTTTTTGGCACATAGTTTTTTTTAAAAAAGAAAAATAATGAAATTTTGGTGCAAAGTTTATAAAAATTTAAAATTGAATTTCATAGAAATTTTGTAGGATGTGAGTGACCATGTGATTTTTGGAGAAAAACTTTTGAGCTTTAATAGTATAAAATCTTTTAGATTTTTAAATATTATTAGTTTTGATTTATATATATCATTAATTGTATATTTTGTTTGTTTCAAAAAAATACATTAAAAATGAGATAAAATATAAGTTTTATTAATTTTCATAAAATAAGGATAAAGTTGGAAGTTTAGCTTTTGTTTCTTGTTTTCATAAATATTTTTAATCTACGTTCGAATAGAAAATGGACCGTGATCGGGACAGAGGGAATAAATTCTTTATCTTATATTTGAAACACAACAAATTATCAGAATTCTTATTTGAGATTCAAACTAATCGATCATGTAAGAAATGAAATATCAAATTTAAATTTATTAAAAATAAGTTAATAATACCATAGTCTTGTAGCCTAATGGTATCTATACATATATTAAGACAAAATCATGTGATAGACAGCAGTTCTGGTATAAACCGTTGTCTATTACACATTTTGTCTTAGACAACATTTTTTGAATAATAGACAATAGTTTTGAATTAATAGACAACAGTATCGTCATTTATTGATGTAAATTTTCTTTATTATTATTATTATTAATTTTTTTTTTGCATTTTCCATGACAGTTTAGATTACAACCGTTGTATTTTAAGTAATTTTTGCAATCTTATTTATTATTATTTTTACTTGAAAATTTGGGATTGGTAGGATTTTTAATTTATTTTTTTATGTATAGATGGATGATTTGTAGTACACTACATTTGTCACCTAAAAAAATAACTTTCATTTGTATTGCACTATAATAATAATAATAATAATAATAATAATAATAATAATAATAATAATAATAATAATTTGCAATAATTTGTTATTATTTCTATTTCAATTTCATTATTTAAAATAATTTAATAATTATTTTTTTATACATGTCATATATTCAAAGAAACCAAATGTTCTATAATCGTGGACAATTATACATTGTTATTTATAAAATCGTGACGTTGGAAATATTTCAATTCGATCTTTCTAACGTAGATTTTCATTTAGTTCCTAAAATTTAATTTTCTTTTTGTTTGTCATAACTATACAAAATTGACCTTTTTGTCTAATTAATTAACGCACGCGCATATCATTTTATTAATTTTTAAAAATTGAACACAACATATAAAATTAAAAAATAATCATAATATTAGAGATCTAAAAAAATAATAATTATTTGTACATCGCACAAGAGAAATATTAGTTCCTAAAAAATTAAAATAATTAAGAAAATATATAAATATTAATTGTAATAATACAAACACAAACCATTGATTAAAAGTGATTGCATTAATTAACAAAATTAATTCTATTATAAATATTTCATTCTTCATCATAATTTGAATGCAACATTAATATAATTCGAATGCAACATCTTAATTCTACTGAAATTTAGTTGTCGTGTCTACCACCGAGTTACTCGTTGTTTTGTGTTCGTCATTCCCTACCACCAATTGCTAAAGTGATTGGCACGATGATAGAATTTTAGTTGAAATTTTGTTGACAAAAATATCCAGTTTTTCCAATTTGTTTTTATTGAAACTTTTTAATCTAAGATTAATAATAATAATCCATAAAAGAATTATTATAATGAAAAATATACAAAACTTGTTTTAAAAATTTTAATTTTTTTTGGTTGAAAAATTATGAATCCAAAATTAATAATAATCCATGAAAATAAAAGATAATTGTTGAAAAGATCAAAAAATGAAATGATTTGGCACAAAATTTTCTAGAAACAAGTAAAGAGAATACCTACCCCAGGTAGATATTTAAAATCCAAGAAAATTATATCAAATTCATTCTAATGAATATGATTATTTATTTATTTTCTGTTGAAAAATATGATTTATTAAATTGAGTTTTGACTCATTTTATTCGATTTTTCGTAACCGAGATATTTAATTTTGGAGGAATTAAATACCGTACGATTGTTCTATGTTGTGAGTAGATAATCGTAGTAATTTTATTTGCTCAAATTCGATTTTCGGTGAGTGAGAAATAAATGGTTGAAGTTGGTCACACGATTGGACATTTATGGTGTGTGGGATAATGTGTTTAAGACACATTAAATAATCCCACATTGATTTCTTAATCAAGTTAAGAAGTGTATTTAAGTGTATTAACACTTAAGTGAAATAATTAAGTGTACAATTGGACAATCTGCATACCGGTTCAATTTATTCAATTTCAGTTTATTGTACTTCTATCATCAACAGTCAACATTTTCCACCATCCTCAAAAATTGAATTGAACACAAAAATCTAAAAATTAAAAATCATATTACTTTTTCAGACCATTTCTAGCCGACTAAATTAGATATAGTGATTTTTGTGCAAAAAATTTACTAACTGGGAGTGGGTGGGGGAGAGGGGGATGGTTAGGTTCACGTTGTCAACCTAATTAAAAAATATTGAAATGTATCAATATATTACTTTATGATTTTTAGGTGATATATATATAGTTTATCGCGCGGTTAATCAGATTAGTTTAACAACTGATAGTATTTGAGAATTGATGAGTCATGGATGTTAGGGTGACTGAGTCCTAGGTTAATTTGTTACTGTTTTGAAGAAATATTATTTTTCAATGTTTTTACATGTAACAAACATGCAGGGAAGCTGTGGACCACGATCGTAGTATACCAATACCTCTATTTAAAAATGTTGGATCTCGTGTGTTACATATTTCATGTGACATTCTGTATTTCACTATTAAATTATAAGTTTATTTCGGTGGGGATAATTTAGTGGTGGAGTGAGATTGCTTGAAGATCAAATATCATGAGTTTGAATTTTGTTAATACCAAATGTCGGGTGTGTGAGTAAAAAAAAAAATTATAAGTTTAGTAAAAGTTATTATAAAAATAAAAATTAGTTATAACGGAACATAATCACTCATCAACATTTATCCTAAAAAAATTGAACTAATAAAATTATAATTTCTAATTATGCAATATAATAATTAATTAAAAATTGAAAATTAAATGCTAAAACATAATTATATATCATAATTAATAGTTTTAAAATTGAATTAAGGCACTAAAATTGAAATTAAAGAATTTACACACATATACATATATATGTGTGTGTAACAATTTATCTTTGTGAGCGTGAATGCATACAACATGTACAATATTAATGTTTTTTTCAGTATGCATCTGAACGTTTTGTGCTTCAAAGTAATTTGTTTTTTTTTTGTACTCACACACTCGACCTGTGGTATTGAGAAGATTCGAATCCATGATCTTTGGTCTCCAACCAACCTCATTCCGCCACTAGACCATTCCCACCGGGACCATGTATATCAAAATTATAAAACATCTATTTCTCTAAAAAAAGTATATAAAATATCCACCATAATGTCGTTGTAGAAATTGTTGTTAGAGAGATTCTCGGTCAAAGTTAATTACTACTTACTACCTATTTAGATCCTCTGGGTGATTTCGTGCCACATTTTATGTGTTATAACTATTTTTTTTTTCCTTTTTTCAGTATACATTATTGGGGAATGATGAGAGGACCAAATAAGAATTTAAATTTAAACTAAGTTATAATAAAATTAAACTAAAAAAAAAAAAAAAAAAAAAACAGTTTCGCACATGAGATGCAACAAATAATGGCACAAACGATTTGAAATCAGTTACTACCGACTACCGAGATCTAGAGTAAAGTAGTTAGTGAGTAAAATGAATCCTATTTAATAAATTTTATATATTTTTAATTTAATCTACAGCCCAAAAGTTTATCTCATTGGACTTAATCAAATAAATATAAATATTTATAAACACAAAAATTAAATCCATAATCACAAAACTCTATATCGAATAAACAAGTCATAGAATAATTAAACTTTCTGAGGAAACGTACAAGATGACTCGATAAATGTTTAGATCTTAATTTATTGTTGAATCTTGTATTGTTGAAGTTGTTACCTAAACGAACGATATCAACTCTGTTTTGCTTTCTGTAGAAGAATACGTATTGCAACAATTGAATTGTCGTCCTTTGAGGACAATAACCTTAATATATATATGCATTCGTGTGTTTGTAATTTTCAATTCGCTTCCTCAACATTTTAAATATCTTTATATGATACCTATACGTTAACCAGTACAAAAAATGGTCTTTAGAGACAAGATAATTAGCGATGACAAATGTCGTTCATAATACTAGACTTTTGATAACGATATGTTGTTTCTACTTATCACATGTCATTTCTAATAATATTTTGTGATAACATTATTGTCACTTAAAAATATTTTTTGCGATGATATCATGTCGTCGCAAATAGAGCGTTGTTAAAAGTTCGTTCCTAATAAATTAAAAATTATTTTAAATGTCAACATTGCATTCACAAAAAAAATGTCATTAGAAATGATATGCAGTAGTTAGAGACGACGTGTCGTTACGTACTTAAGTCTATTAATGACCTAAAATTAAATATTAAGTAAATCATGACTTTATATACGTAAGTCCACGTATTAGAATTTTTCTAAGATATCAACACTACCCAAAGTTATAACTTGATGTAATATTAACAATAAGAATATTTAACAATAAATTATCATCCAATTTATTTAAACTTATATTTTCTGAAAGTTTTTGTAAAATATTTGTTGTGGTTGAATTTCCTAAAAACATTAGCATTTCTCCGGTCTCATCAACTCCCACGAGCAGTGAATGTCCGAATTCCTCCATTCTAAGTTAATTAAAATTTAAAGATTATTATTATTGCATCATAATTATAATTTAATCCAAGTAAAAATAAAACATTGTAGTATTACTTGTAATAATTATTTTAACAGAATTATTTTTTTTAAAAAAATCTCCAGAATATCTAATATTTAGTTTTTTTTCATAATATATAGTAATAATATAAAAATAATTTTGATATCTTTTATAAACACATTATAGTGAAATTGGAGAAAGGAAGGTTAGAAAATTTAAATAAATAGAATAAATTGGTACAAATCTATCACCCCGCCTCAATTTTTTTAATATATATACTGTAGAATTGGAGAGCCCGGATGGAGATGGCACGATGGTGAACTCTGGGGTGGATGTAGTTTGGTGAAGAAAGGAGGTTGTTTGGGAATTGAAAGGAGCAAATGTTTAAGGCAAACATTTGCATGCATCATGATGTAAATAACATTATATGAGACGGGTCAGTTAAACCCGCTTTTGACCCGGTCAACACGGGTCAACCCGCTTTGACTGGGTCAACCCATAAAAAAAAATCTGTCCAAAGTGAGTACCAACCTTCCTATTAAAAAGTATCACAAAATATTCGAAAAGTACCATCTGTATCATTAAAAAGTAAGGGGTCTGCTAGTTATTTTATATAAGTTTATTTAGTTCAAATTCTGATTTTTTTTCAGTTTTTATATTGTATGTGTTGAGATTAATCTAAAATAATCATCATTCCAAGAATTTGCAAAGGAAAGCAAAACACGAGTTCGGTAAAATAAAAAGTACCATGTGGTAAGCAGAAAAGTATCAAGTACGATAAAAAAAGGTATCAACCTGAGATTAATACTGTCATCATTCCAACTACAATAAAAAGTACCATGTGCCACGTGGCACGCCCGCGTGGCGCCACGTGACCGCCTGAAATAGGCGGAAATAATCGATGTTGCACGCAAGTCCACCTCAATGTTTAAAAGGGTGTGGGTCCCATAATTAAATATAAAATTTTAATCTATATCTCAAATTTAGTTAATTATAGGATTTTGGGCATTAATAAAATTCTAAACATTCATTACTTGTTGAAATTAATTTTTGTAATGTTGTTTGATAATAAATATTTTTAACTAAATAAAACTTAAAATAATATAACTAATTTTTAACCATCTACTAGTCAATTTAAATATTTTTTTTTTCAATTTCAATATGTATTCTTTGGTTATTATTAGGGCTGTAAATGAGTCAAACTACTCGCGAGATACTCGGGTATCGGCTCGAAAAAAGCTCATTCGAGACTGGCTCGTTTGTTAAACGAGTCGAGCTCGAGCCTGCTAAACGAGCTCGCCATTTTCTCGAGCCGAGCTCGAGCTTGGCTCGTCGAGCTCGCGAGCTAACTCGGCTCGTGAAGTTCTCGAGCTTTTTAACGAGCTGTCTCACGAATTGTCTCGCGAGTAGTTAAACGAGCCGAACTCGAGCTTGGCTGGCGAGTACTTAAATGAGCCGAGCTCGAGCCGGGCTCGCGAGCTGTCTCACGAGCCTGACTCACGGGTACTTAAACGAGTCGAGCTCGAGCCGGGCTCGCGAGTTATTCAATTTAGAACTCGAGACACATACTATTTTTGTAATTATTAAAATATTATTTATTTATATTCTAATTTTTATCAAATTAACACTTCTCATTAAAAATTAAACGGAATTAATGGTATTAACTATTGAACTAATATTATTAAAGTTAGGAAATCAATGATCAAGAGTAATAAAATTAACAATGAAATAAATGAAATTAATGGTATTAACTATTAAAACATGAAATGTAATCAGTGATATTAAACTAATATTATCGAAAGTAATAAAATAATGATGGAAAAGGAAAATTAACAAAAATTAAAATTAATTAAATGTTCAAGAGTAACAATATTCTTAGCACAAATGTTATATAGTTAATCTTAAACTATGAGTCATATATACTTCCGTCCATCAATTAGTATTTTAATATATAGTCAATATTAGTTAAACTGTACATAGCAATAAAAAATTTTTCACAAAAATGAATACTAATATTGACAAAATAATCAATCTCATCAATTCATTAAATAAGAATGAAATGAAATAAATGATATTGGAAACATAATAATTTCTCAAAAATTTCTTATCAAAATTAAGAAATCAAGTTCAAGAGTAACAATATTCTTATTTCTTCTCAGTTAATTAGCACCGTTGTATATTTAATCTTAAATTCATAGTTATATATACTATTTACATTATAGTACATAATTTATATAACTATAGTTTATATTAGTTAATATGCACATAATAATAAAAAAAAATTAACAAAAATTTAGACTAACATTAAATAAGCTAAACTAAGAATAATAATTAAAAAAGTTAAGAATTAATAGTCTCTTAAATAATATAGAATTATTAATTTATAAATTATCTTAATATATTGTAATAGGATATGATTTATGAGTTGTGATTCATGATTTATGAATCTTATGACACACACTCGATAACTAATATACACACACAATATATATATATTATATAACTAATATACATATAGTATAAATTTAAAAATATATAAAAAATTAGAGAAATGAAAAAATATCAATATAACAAATAAATAAACGAGCCGAGCTCGAGCTTGAGTTCGGGCTCGAATTTTAAATAATTGAGCCGAACCCGAGTCGAGCTCGAGTTCAGGCTCGAATTTTAAATAAACGAGCCGAGCCCGAGTCGAGCTCGAACCCGAATTCCGAGCTCAAGTCGAACTCGTACTCGAGCTTACGGATACTTAAATGAGCCGAGCTCGAGTTCGACAGTACTCTGCTCGACTCGACTCGTTTACACCCCTGGTTATTATTAATAGTTCTTACTCAATCTTTATGCTATTTGCTAAATATCTAATTATTTTAGGTTGTTTGCTAAATGTTAAATCATGAATTTTACTATTTATAATAAAATGAATAAATTAGGAGTTTTTAATTTAAGTTATGATTTAGAATGCTACGTATTATTAAAATATGTTCAAATTTAAGAGTTTATGAATAATAATTTATATTAATATTATTAAAAATTAGAGAAAACAAAAGAAAAGAAGAATATATAACAACGTCATCAACTTTGGGATCAAATAAGAAAAAAATCCGCGCATTAGTGCAATTTTTTTTTAATTTTCTTTTTCTGTCGTGCAAGTAAACTCAAAAACACAAAAACAACAGTCGACTCTGTTAGCCAACAATTTGAGTATCTGACCCCCAGAAAAAAAATTACGGATCTGCCACTGTTGACACTACAACTCATTAGCTCATGAACAAACTCCTTAAATGAAATAACTTGAAAATATAGAATTATTAACTTGATAAAATTTATATTTTATACTTTAATTAATAATAAGTATATTAAGTGAATATATTAATTTTTTGTGAATAAAATAATTTATTTTTAAAGAAAATAATGAATATTCATATTGAAATCTAAATTTTGAAAATGTGTTTAGGCTCGATTAAGCTCAAATAACTCATGAACCTTGAAGTAATTTATATATAAAACTCGAAGCTCACTCGATAATACATGAGCCAAGCTTGAGTACAACAATATATGGCTAGGCTCGTTTTGATTACACCCTTCGTGTATTACACCTTTATTCCTTAAATAAAACATTAAGTACTCTTTTTTTATTGTGTGGGTGTGTTTGTTGGGTTCAAATTTCCTATTACACTTCTTTGTATTTTACTACGTGTTTCACTATCAAATTTATGATTTTAATAATATTTATTATAAAATAAAAGTTAATTCTAACATAAATAATCATAGCCAATATTTATCAACAAAAAGATTAATTAAAAAGGATATAAAATTTAATTTTGAATTATTCAACCATAATATGAATTATTAATTGAAAATTAAATACTAAAAAATATTATAAACCTTAATTGGGTGGGGTGAATCCTAAAAAACAATCTTAAAATTAAACTAAATTACAAAAAAATATAATTGAAAAAATATGTACATAAACTCATAATTTAAAAGTATAATAAGAAATGTAATACAAAGTGTAATGAAAAATCTCAAGTGGTGTTTGTATACGTATTTTCACAAAATAATTGCGACACTAATTTTCTATTAAATTGTTCACTTGTCTTACTCATCGAAATTGTCTTGTAAGGAGTTGAAAAAATTTTACCCGCCAGACTGTGGAGGCCTAGCAAAAATCATATCACGTAATTTCAGATTTCCTGTTAAATATTGTGTGTCACGTTCCATATTCTACTACTGAATTATGAATTTAATAATAATTATTTTAAAATAAAAAATTAATTTTAATTTAATCAACTTAGTCAACATTTCAACCTTATTTTCCTTTTTCATTATTTTATTGTATTTTGTCCTTTCTTTTCAATTGAATTATACTAAATAACAATTACTGGAGCTTTCAGGAATTGAAAGGCATTGTTTTTAATAAAATCGGAATAGCCACTGCCCAGTGGAAAGAAAAAAAAAAAAGATAAATTGGAAAATAGACGAATTATTAAGGGAAATAAAAATAAAAATAAAAATGTGCAGCCGCATTAGTTTAGAAGTGACATAGTTTGTGAATGTGGTGGAGGTCCGCCCTTGGTCGAGCCAAGAGAGACAGCGACGTGCTCTCCACCTGCCCACTCACACGCCACCCCACCATTCCAACCCTAATTTCAATGCCATTGACCGCAAATACACGCACACACATTTTGCATACCACAAAATTACTCTTTAATTTCTGTCTCTAACCATTAATTACATCTTATGTTTCAATTTTTTTTCACGCAAAATCACGAATTATCAGTAATAACACTCTACGGCCCCAACAATTGACAACTTTATTAGGAGCCAGATCGATTTTCATATATAAATTTGACCTCCGGGAAAAAAATTGCATGTTCGAGACATTAGTGTGAAATTAGTTATAGTTCATGTCATTTTTGTGAAATTTTTAATAGTTTGAAATATAATCAAAGTGTAATTAGCTAGTTCAGGACATTTTTTATTACAATACTAATAATTTGATACATGCGAGGTATACTTTTATTTTTCACATACTAGTCACATAAGCTCAGTATACATACCCACAAGAGAGATACAAAGATATCTATATACATATATGATATATATAATTAAGGAAAAATTTTTAAGGGTCTCCAAATCACAACAATATGAGCATATGAAAACATATTAAAATAGTATATAGCATTTAGATTTTAGAGTGGTGGACAACTCTTTTTCTTGAAAGTATTTTATTACCTTACTCTACAAGTCTTTTCTCAATTACTTCTTCTTGCTTTATTCTCTCATATCTTAATCGATTCTGCCCAAGGGTTTTCATTTTCTTCTTTCTTTTCGATCTCCTCTTATATACTCTTAATTTCTTTCTATATTAATCTCCATATTCTATTTTCAATTATCTAAAACCTATACTTCAATTCCTTCTCTCTCTCTCTCTCTCTCTCTCTCTCTCTCTCTCTCTCTCTATATATATATATATATATATATATATATATATATATCCTTCTTCTTATAGGTTTCCATTCCTTTTCCGACTTAGCATCGGTATGTGAAGAAAAGGTTATATTAGGGTTTGAAATTTTCTTTTTTGGTGATAACAATTCCTCCAAAAACAAAGATCCCATCCCACAAATTTATCTCCCTCTGATTCATTAGAAGCATATATAGAATCCAACAAAATTTACAAATCTGGCAAATCGGTGGTGGACCGGAGTTCAGGCGGGCTTGCCGGTGGTCGAACCGGCACCCGTGATGGAGCTGTCCATCAATGAAAGGAGCGGCGGAGGAAGTAGCAGCCGCGGCGAAGACGAAGACGGAGGAGGCGACGAGCCAAGAGAAGGCGCCATCGAAGTGAGCAACCGCCGTCCCCGCGGCCGGCCTCCCGGTTCCAAAAACAAATCCAAACCGCCGATTTTCGTGACCCGGGACAGCCCTAACTCTCTGCGCAGCCACGTTATGGAAGTTGCCAGTGGCACCGACGTGGCGGAGAGTATAGCCCAGTTCGCCCGCCGCCGCCAGCGCGGCGTCTGCGTGCTCAGCGGCAGCGGCTCGGTGGCCAACGTCACTATACGGCAACCAGCCACTCCGGGAGCGGCGGTTGCCCTCCACGGCCGGTTCGAGATTCTCTCACTGACAGGGGCTTTCCTGCCCGGTCCAGCTCCTCCCGGAGCCACCGGCTTAACGGTCTATTTAGGCGGTGGACAGGGCCAGGTGGTCGGGGGCAGCGTGGTTGGGCCACTGGTGGCGGTAGGGCCGGTCATGGTGATTGCAGCAACTTTTGCTAATGCAACTTTTGAAAGATTGCCTCTTGAAGAGGAGGAGCCGGAGGAGGGTGGTGGCTCCGCCCAGGGGGCGTCGGGAGGCGGCGGTTCACCGCTGGGAGTGGGACAACGGCAGCAGCAGCAGCATGCGATGGGTGATCCGATTTACAATTTGACTCCAAATTTATTGGCAAATGGAGGGCAGTTGAATCATGAGGGGTATGGTTGGGGGCATCCACGGCAACAATATTGAGAGATATATGTAATTGATGATGAGGTATGTGTAAAATTAAATAATTAATTAGGAAGTAGTATATAAATATGTATATTATATATAAACTCTTCTAGCTTCTTGTTATTTCCCAACCTGCGCGCAGCAGATTGCAATAATAAAATCATGGTTTCTTTGGAAGCTTTCTTGTGATGATTCCAATGGTTTAATTTAGCACTAAAAAATAGGGGTTCTAGTTTTCTATACTTGTTTCCCTGTGCTTTATCTAATGTAATGATTTCGATCGAGAATTCGAGATACAGACTTACATTATTGTATATAGAAGTCCAACTAATGTTAATTTTGACATACATACATTTGTTTAATTCTAATGTGAAAATTTTCAATGTTTTTTTTTCTTTTTTGAGGGAAGCCGTGCATATTAAGATTTCGGAAGATTTAGTATTTTGCAACTGATTATGGATGAATTGAGCCTGTGTTAGATGAAATTAATATATATATATATATTAGAAGTGATAATTTGTAAACCTTGTCATATAATATTATGAGCTGGATTTTAATTGAGACACATATAACAGCATATTGCCTATATACATGTTGTTTTAAAATCACTTGTCGCTTCATTATTCATCTTGATATATAATATATAATCGCTGACCCTTTCTGTATACCATAGATGTAACTTACAACCATTATTAAATAGCGTGTTATCTTAAAATATATATCGTATAAAATAATAGTTTTAGAACAATGATATCATGATGTATGTGCGATCAAGCTCTGATTAGGAATAATTGTTATATCATATACTGTTATATTGTTAGGGTTGTAAATGAGTTGAACTATTCGTGAGCTATTCGAATATCGATTCAATAAAAGCTCATTTAGTAAAGCTCGTTAAGTGTTAACTAAACAAATCAAATTTGAACTTGATACTACTTAGTTCGGTTAAGTGAGTTTGACAATATAATATTTATTCACTTGATAAAAACTTACAATTTTTACATTCTAATGAGTAATAATTAAGTGTCAAATTAACTTTATTTACTATAAGAAATGAATGAAAATAATTTATTTTTGAAAGAAAATATTGAATATTTAAATTTAACCTGAATTTAGAAGCTCATTTAGGCTTGATTATTGATTAAACTTGAATAAACTCATGCGCCTCCAAGTATTCAACTCACCTCCATTTGATTACTGGATGACATCCTCTAATTCAAAGTTGTGTTTATCAATTGTGTGCTATCATCAAAATTGCATAGTTTTAATAATATTTTTCATAAAAATAAAATTTATTAATTATATTATAACTAATCCTAATTAATTAATATTTATTAGTAAAAATTTAAATTTTAAAACATTATATACCCTAAGTTTGGAATAATCAACATACTAAAAAATAATAATATACTTTAATTGGGTGGAATAAACCCTACAAATAATAATGTAAAATTATAGTAACCAAAAGAAATTAAAATTGAAAAAAATGAAAGAAAAATTAATAATTTTTGATATTTAGTATATGATTGATACACACAACTTTCAACTAGTAAATCTCATGTCTGATTACACCCGCATTATCCAAACTGATAAATAGTCTAGATCCCAAAATTTACAAAAATTAAGATTGGCGATATAAATGCTAATTACTTAATAATTTTAGATTTAATTTTATCTTGAAAGTCCATGAACAGCTGCGCCAGATAATAACATGAGTCAGCTTCTTTAGCCACCTAAGATTTTTAAACATGTATTTTTACCACCAAATTTTAAAATTATTTATTTTAGCAACTTTTGACCAAAATACCTTTAACTATAAAATAAAAATTCAAAAAAAATGAGAAAAAAAACTTCATCCCTTTCCCTTTCCTCTCCCCCTTCCCGAGAAAATTTCAATTTTGGTCCCATAGGACATGACCTAGTCCGATTTTGGTCCCAACTCTATCACATTTGGTCATATTTCAGAAATTGTTATTAAATCTGGTCCCATAGGACTTGGATTATCAATTTTGGTCCAACAATTTAGACGGAAAAAATAAATGGGATAACGGCCGCTAATTTTGGGACCAAAATCGATAATCCAAGTCCTATGGGACCAGATTTAATAACAAATATAATTTTTTTTTAATTACTAATTAATTATGAATTTGAAATTAACTTGTTTAATATTATTAATGTTTTATTTATTTTACATTTTTAATATTATATATATTTTTTATTTTTCAATTACTAATTAATTATGAGTATAAATTTTTATTAGTTTTACTTTACGATTTTTAAAATTTTATATTACTTTATATATATTTTTATTATTTTATATTATTTTTAATATTTTGGGCTTGACTTGGCTCGCTTCCATCGCTAAAATGTGAATTTTTTGTAGTAAAAGTTCAAAATGTAGGTATGAAAATATAATTTTTTTAAAATTTTTTATTTATTTTACATGATAATTTTTAATTTTTTTAAATGTTATTAATTTTTTAATTACTATATAATTACGAATTTGAATTCAATCTTTTTAATATTATTGATTTTTTTTATTTATTTTACATTTTACAATTTATTTTATTTTTAATGTTTTAATAATATATATTATTTTTAATATTATATATTTTTCAATTACTAATTAATTACGAATATAAATTTTTTAATATTTTTATTTATTTTACTTTATGATTTTTAAATTTTTTAATATTATTAATTTTTTAATTACTAATTAATTATGAATTTGAAATTAACTTGTTTAATATTATTAATGTTTTATTTATTTTACATTTTTAATATTATATATTCTTTTTATTATGAAAGTATAATTTTTTCCTAGATTTTTTACTTTACATTTTACAAGAATTTAATTATGAAATAATCAACCATAATAATGAATTATTAATTAAAAATTAAATATTAAAAATAATTATAAACATTAATTAAATGTGGTGAACGCTCATAAACGATATTGTAAAATTAAACTAAATAAAAAAATTACGTTCCTTTAGGGGTGTAAACGAGCCGATTATCTTCTTGATCGAACTCGAGCTCGACAGAAAATTAAACTAAATAAAAAAAATGGCTTTCTTTTGATTTAGTAGTTGTAATTTGATGATTTGGTGAGTAGATATATATATATATATATATATATATATATATGCATGTTCGTGGAAAATTTGGAACCAAATTAGGTTAAATTTCTACTAAATCAGTTTAATTTTGCCTCCAATTGAATTGCAAAGAAAAAAATTTCTAGCATTTTTCTGCAATTAATTTCGTTTGGATTCGGGTTCCGACGATCTACAAAACAAAGACAAAAATCGTGAGGCCGAAGGACCGTCAAGGGGTTGACGATCGAACGGACTCCGACGCTCAAGTCAGAATCGAGACTAGGAAAAATAGATAAATAAAACAGTAAGTAAGGTAGATGAATAAAGCCATAAAGTTTAATGATTGTGTAGTGTTTTTTTATAATCGATTATTATATTCCTTCTCTCATTATAAAAGGGACGTATATATAGATAAAAGTTTAACCAATTTTCCCTTTTTAAGGGATCCTTTCTATCCCTTTTAGGGTTTTGATTGGGTCTCACTTATCTTCAACGGACATGTTTGACTTGGTCTTCTTTAAGAGTCTTGTTCGAACTTGGTCGAGGCCTCCGGACCTTGAGGCTTCTGGACCTCAGGACATCGACCTCGAGGCCTCTGGACCTCCCCATTTCGAGACGTCGACCTCGAGGCCTCTAGACCTCGAAGCCTCTGGACCTCTGTACGTCGAGACGTCGACCTCGATTAAGGCTTCGACCTCTTGATTTCGGCTCTTAAGCCTTTGACCTCTTTATGGGCCTTAAGCGGAAAAAGGCCTCTACAGAGACCAAAATCGATATTAAAATGGGACCAAAATCGATAATTTTTTTAATGGAAAACTTGGGACCAAAATCGATATCAAAATGGGACCAAAATCGATAATTTTTTAAACGGAAAACGTTACGACGGGACTAAAATTGATAATTCAATCGATTTTGGGACCAAAAGTGATAGGAATGGGACCAAAATCGGACTAACCCATGTCCTATGGGACTAAAATCGAAATTCTCTCCCCCCTTCCCACCTCTGCATAAAATATTAGCGCTGGTGCCGGAGCAGCGTCGACGAGATGTCGATCACTCTTGATTTTTCCTCATCGTCCTTTTTGAGTTTGTGTGAATTAAAGTAATATTCGTCGTGTTTGAAAATTTTTATTTTTATGTATTTGAACTCTATATATAATATAATTAGAGGGTGAAATAGACTGTGATTTGTGTTCGTGCCCGGACACAACATGCGTTGTAGGCCTGCACACAAGATGGGGCGCGCGTCGGGGATTGTAGGCAAGGATGACTGTTCGTCATTTTTTCTAGATTTTTCCAAAATTTCACCCTAAATTACATATTCATGTCAAACATAATTTTTGATGAAATTTAACTAAAATTCGCTCATTTGGAGGGTTCAGAAGTACGTTAATTCATGTGTGTTTGACGAGAAATTTTAAAATCAGATTCATTTTCCATTTTTTTAAAACTCACTTCTTCTTGTACCTCATTTTTTCAATTTTTGAAAGGAAACTTCTACTTATTATGAACAACTAACAATAATTAAGAGACCATCATATTTTTCGGTGCTAGGTTTGAGAACTGAGAGTGAGATTTTTGAAAGAGACAGGGGTGGAGAGAGAGAGAGAGAGAGAGAGGTTATTTCTTAAAATTAAACAAATAAAAAATAAAATAAAAAATAATTATTGTGGGAAGAATGCCTGAATAAATAATTTTCTTACACGTTACAAATTTCATTTATACACGAAATTTTTGTATTTCATTATTAAATTTATAATTTAATAATAATTATTTAAAAAATAAAAAATAAATATATATAAACCATACAAGAAAATGATTCATTCCCAACGGAACAAGCCTGCTGGAAGTGGCCCAAATCTCGCTTGAATTGTGCCATTCCCGCGAGCGAGTGGAAGCGGACAATTTGAACAAAATGAACGGAATTTGTAATTTTTATGACAATCAACTAAAAAGAATAAATTGCATTTGATTGTCTACGGTGAACAATGACGCATAATTAACCGTATAAAATTTCTTGTTACATTTTATGTGTTACACTTTCAAATTATGAGTTTTTCTTGTATTTTTTTTTTCAATTTTTTTTTTGGCGATTTAGTTCAATTTTATGATTATTTTTAGGGTTCATCCTACCCAATTAGGGTTTATAATTATTTTTTAATATTTAATTTTTAATTAATAATTTATTATTATGGTTGATTTTTAAAAAATTATGTTTTATAATTTTTAATTCATTTTCTTTTGTTGATTATGATTATTTATGTTGTAATTAATTTTTATTTTACAATAAATATTATTAAATTTATAAATTTAATGATGAAACACGAAAAAATGTACATGAAATTTCAACCCATAATTAACTGATATCATTAAAAAAAAATACAAATTATAAAAATTCCAGTCCATCAAATTCAGCCACGGAGCAACATAGGGCCCCCCCTAAAATTAAAAAAAAAAAATATTATAATAGTATTTTTTTAAGAAATATTATAGTAGTAATTTAATTTAATACTAAAAATAGAAAAAATCTATTATTCTACCACTCATGTCCTGCAACCTAGAGTCCTAGCTCCATAGTCCATACCCCAAATTCAATTCAAATAATACTAATAAAAAAAATTGATCAACTTCTTTTTCATTTTTTTTTTTCAATTCTACTTTACTATAAATCAACCTCAATTCCATTTATATTGGTAGTTACTCTTTTTGTTTAATATATTTATTTCTGGTCTTAGTGTTGAGTTTTAAATTTTAGGATTCATTGAAGATTCGAACATTGTGATGCAATTTTAAGAATATTAGATTTGTATTATTTAAAAAAATTATTTTTTTATTCTTCTACTTATATCCTTTTATATTATGAATTGGCCGCTAGCAACATTCCTGATTTGATTCCGTCACCGATCACATTCGTCATGCAGCACGGAACCCAAAAAAAAAATAATCCTAAAGAGCTTGTCGGTTCCGCCATTTATAACACTCCTTCGAATTTGAAAATCATTCTCTCATAATTCACTAGTTTCGTTTACCGCCCTCTCATTCTCCGCGATAACAAATCCTCTATCGAAACAAAGATGCTTGCGTTCAAGTTATTGTTGGATGCTTCCGTTCTGCTTGTTTCCCCTTCCTGTTTTGGTTGCATTTTGAGCAACAGAACTGAAGAGCAGAGCCAGCTGCAGATCATGGAAAGGGAAGAGATCGAAGGTGACCAATTGTTCGAAGCTATTGATAAACGTAAACACATTTTTTTTTTCACGTTTAGTTCATGAATATTTTAGACTGTTTAATTTGGATCTGTTTTTTTAGCGATGAAGTAGCTTCACGAAGTTTTACGTAACGATTTGAATATTTCTTAGTTGCATTTACATTCTGATAAAGAAATTTTCATGTTTAGGCACTGCGGTACGACTTACGAGAACTGGCTATTTTGAAAGTTTTGCTATATTTCATTTGATACTCGAATGATTTCATCTTTGTTCTACAATCTTCTCCATATATTTGCTTCTGAGTGTGATATACATGCCAATATGCCATTAGAAACTCAAATCCACTTAGTTTCTTTCTGATATTTTACGAGTGCTCTGTTGGTTAATGTTCGCAATTCTGATTTATTTTTCCTGTTTCGTGATTGATGCTTTATCATAAGTGTGGTAGTGTTGATTTTGTTGGATTCCAAGGCTTGGTAGCCTTTCTGTTTTTGATATTTTAGTCTAATTCCAACTATAATAAGTTTAGCAGAGTAGTATCGTTGATCTCCATGAAGCAGAATTCATCCAATCTTAGAGAAATGTTTAATCGTTAATTGCTTGTCAATGTTTTAGTGAACTTCATATTTTAAGTGGCCTCTCTATTATTAAAATATTAATGATTTCTCATCGAATCAAGTTATCATGTTACGCTTTTTATAGTCTGTTAAGAAATAATGTTTTAATCTTCACCTGGAGCTGGAAGTTGTATGAGAAATCTTCAGTAGATTTAGGTGAATTTTCTGATAAAATTGAGGTATCTTATTGTTGGGTGGTAGGCTGAGATCTTGATGATGTAGATGTTGAGAGCTATTTTATTTTTCGTTTGCATGACTACTTATAGAATCAATGCTGGAGGTGTGAAGAAACTGCACACTAAGAAGGTGAATATTTAATTGACTACCTTACTGTTTTCTTGTTATAATTTGCAAGACATCTGAACTGTACGTATTTAATGAACACTCTCATTGATTCACAGATACTGATATTAAGTTATCGTTGGGTGTGCAGAGAAAATCAGTAGTTCGCATCACAAGTGGAAGCCAAGAGCTCTTGATGAACTATCAGGGGGTAATAATAATCTTTTCTTTCATTTTTCTTTTGAACTCTACATAACTCATTCATGCATGTCTTGTCCTGAAGGTGGGATAGAAACTTAAGCAATAATAGAGAAGCTTTTGGGGAATTCAGGTGACTACACTATTTTCCATTAACTAGATAAAAGCACTTGTGAAAACTAGAGTCAAGCTTTTTGTTAGTTTCATGATGCTAATGAAGTTGTCGAGTGATATCCATCAACATTCGACTCAGATCTAGAAAGACACTGCTTTCTACTCAGGTGATGAGCTATAAATAAGTAAAAGAAGTTTAAAGTTGTTATTTATCTCTTTTATGGAATGGAAATTTGTGTTGGAAGGAAACTAATATTTCAATTTATCTCATTATCATTGAATTTGTAATTCACTAATACCTTGTTCATTGTCATTTTCTTTCTGAAATCTCATTACCAGCCTTCTTGAAATTGTGAAAGATCATGCATGCTCGTGCTTATACACATGAGCATCAACACAACCTGGTTCTTTGTCTAGCAGCAAAAATGGCTGAAGAGCGTTATAGGCTGTTGGCCGGTGAGCTATATTAGCACTCTTTCTCTTAAAATTAATCAGATAAAATTGTAAAAGACTGATGTGTTAAGGAACTTTGCTTTCAGGTTGTTGATTCAGTCATAGCTCTATTTGAAGAATTTTGAGGCTAAGCCTGTACAAGTGATGAGGGACAGTGCATGTATTGGCTCACATGCATGGGACATTAGCTCAAGATCCACGTACGTGTCATCACATCCACTACTTGCATGCAGGACCACCTCTCAAATGCTGCGTTGTCGTCGATCTCTATGTCACGAGGATCAAGCTTAGCAGCCGTTGGATCTTTGTTTATAAATAAGAAATAACACACTCATTTGCAGATTGATTGTGAGAAAAATAAAATAGTTTCAGTTTATCAAAATGAGTTTATACTGCGATTCATATGAATTTTAACACTATTCTCTCAAAGAGAAGAACTTGCAGAATGATAGGTATGTACCAAAATTACATGATTTTGATTGGTTTAGAAGCGCAAATTCTTCAGTTATGTGACTGCGACACTGCATGTTACTGTTTGCAGTTACTGTTGATACTGGAGAATCCAGCAGGTGGTTATGTTTTAACTCATGCAACCAAGATAAGGCAAATGTTCAGGAAGGGAAAAGGCACATAATATATCTACGAGGTGTTTGATGCCCCAAATCTTCCTGAGGCCGAAGCAATATACTTTCTTTGCGTATATTGGTCGTTCCTGTGCTTTATGGTAGAGCTGCCCTAGGTTCCGGTTACAAACCGGCGGTTTACAGGTTTCGGAAGGCACAATGACAAACCCAAATCGCACCGTCCGTAGGTGGTCGCAGACCGTAAGCGCCAATTTGACAAACCCCCGCTTTGTGCCGGTTCCGGTCTGGTTTGGGGCGATTTGCCAGTTTTTCCAAAATTTTTTTATAATTTGAACTATTAAATAATATCAAATTATAATTTGCATAAATATATAATATAACATTATAACTTTTTTAACCTTTTATTATTTCTTTTTTTTTTTATCTTTCTTTAAACTTTTAAATAGTATTAGTGTAAAATTTACAAAATATATTAAAATTATGTTTTTAGTGTAACAATTTAAAATTCATGTTAAAACAAAAAAACGAAAAGTTCATGGTTTTATAAAAATTGAAAACATGTAAAATTCATGGTTTTAGAAGCATTTAATCCATTTTAAAATTACAATTCTGATTTTTAAATCGCAATATTTAAGTCTTTTTTTCATTATAATATCGATCAAATTTTAAAGTAAAATATATGGTTGTGATCAACTTATCCAAAACTAACATCGTTTTGCTGGACACATTGGATATATTTAATAAAAAATAGTATTATGTTATATTTGTTTGAAACTTATATATTTATATAATTGCCAAAATCCAAAAGTTGCAAAATCGATTATAGTTTGTAGTTTTTACGGTAATTAACCCTTTAGAAAATGTTTATTATTCTATAATTCTCTCTTCAACTCTTCTTAAGAATTATTTAACTCATCAGCATTCTCAATTTATTATAGATTTACTCTGCTATATTCCTATTGTGTTACTATATTATTCGTATTTTTATAAAAGTGGTCAATTAATTCTCATTAGTTAATATGATTTCAGTTAACTTATTTCAAGAATAATTTAAATTAGTATGTGTCTCGGTGGGGATGGCCTAGTGGTAGAGTGATGTTGCTTGGAGACCAAAGATCACGAGTTCGAATCTCCTCAAGACCACAGGTCGGATGTGTGAGTAAAAAAAATAAATTAAATTAATATGTAGCTATATATTTATATATTCTAATGGACTGATCTTCTGTATATAAGATTGATGAGTCGGCCCATCAGACGGGTTGGTCCATTAGCCCATCAAGAGCCAACCCAATAAAAAAAGGGAAAGATTGAAGGGAAAGAACCCACACCCGCAACTCGCGATTTCGTCTCCATTCATCGCCATCGAAGGTGAACTGTCGACATCGCAACAAAGAAAAACACGAGGTCGAAATCAACAAATCAAATTCCTTTTGCAGCAACTCTCGAAATTTGAAGGTGTGTTTTGAAAATTAAATCTAAGTTTTTTAGTTATGTAGATTTGAGTTCTAAAATTAATTTTGTGTATTTCAACACTTGCATTTTAAAAATTTGAGGGATTTTTGTGCGAAATTCAAAAATTGGAATATACGAAGCTATTGTTTATCATGGATGAAATTGACAAGAATATCCAAGATAATATAGAAGCTCTTATCATAATCGATGATCCTGAGAATGAACCAATGCCTATACGAGCACAATACAAAGGTAAAAATTTCACATACACTATTATCAAGTTAATAAGTCAGTGTTTGACATTGTATAATATTTTAATTGATATTTTAATGAACATTAGGTGATACTTTAAGCTTGTCTGGATCTCCGATTGGTATTCAAAGGCACAACTTTGATGAGATGTATGAATTATACTGCAAACATGCTAGAGAGATTGGATTTGGTGTTAGGAAAAATATACGAAGAACAAATAGTGTTGGCGAGGTAATCGATAAATATTATGTTTGTTCAAATCAAAGTGTTAAGAAAAATATTGAAGTTGGTAATTCTAGCAATCAAGATCAGATTAATGTTCAGAAAAATAACATCACGCATACATATTGAAAATGTTAAGAAAAATACTGAAGTTGGTAATTCTAGCAATCAAGATCATATTACTGTTCGGAAAAATAACATCACGCATACAGATTGCAAGACATTCTTGAGGGTGAAAAAAACTATGATCGAATCCTTAAAGTAATTGATCATAATGAAGAGCATAACCATGAGCTTTTAAGAAAATAATGGAACCACATGCATAGATCTCAAAGAAAAATTACTAGTGACAAAGTTGTTGTCATTAAAGAAATGACTTCTTCTGGAATAAGACTGACTAATTTATATAGATACATATAAAAAAAAACAGGGGGTGATCATTTGGTTGGTCATACGTTGAAGGATCACAAAAATTTTGTTAACGGAATGAGGATGAGTGCAATTGAATTTGGGGATGCACAAACTCGTATAGACAAGTTATAATGTCAAGAGGGAGTGGAAGATGGATTCAACTCATGTTCATTATCATATTTGTAACTTTACATGTGTTTTCATGGTGTTTGAATTCGAATTTTGAATTGTTTATTTGAGATGAATTTGGTATTGTGGCATGACTAATTAGTTGGTTTTATGTTGTATTACACTTAATTCATTAATTAAATTCAAAATAAGACTATTATTTTTTAATTATAAATAATTTAATCTAAAATACGGCATTTTAGTGATTTGGTGTTCTCAACCGTGTTCAAGATTGGAAGGCTTCAGAGTTAGTGTTCACGAAACTGTTCATTTCGATGTCCATTATAAGATTTAAGCAATTCACATCAAATTTAACGAAGGGTGCTTCCTAGAAGGAATTGAAATGATATGTATGTAGCTGGGGAATAATCTTTGAAGAAACTCTAAGATTTCAACACATCAACGAGGAATCAAATAGGTGCTAAAAAATGGAAAGTCGTGTTCAAATTAGGATTTCTATTTCAAGAAAGACACTAACTTCAACTCAGATTCGAGGGCGGTTAAATCCTCTATAAATAGAGACGATTAGGACTAGTTTGATGTGTGCTGACCAAAATATAATTTTAGAGATATAGACTTTTAGTGCTCTGCGTATTTTGTCGTAGCTAGAGTTGTTCAATTTAGTTTTCAATATGAGTTCTAGTGAAGTGTTTGATATTCTGTCAAATACTTTTCTTTAGAGATTGTTTAATAGTAGTTTGGGAGAGTTTAGTTGTGAGAATTAAAAGAAGTCTAATGTGTGAGAGGATCTCATACATCAATTCACTAAAAAGATGGCGCAAAGGAGAGAACATGCGACGTGTGAAGGGAGTTAGTTCTACATGTTATTATCATAATACATTTTTTTTAGATTAATGGATTATTTTTTTTATTGAGCAAGACCTCCATATTAGGTTGTTTAACCGAACTAAATTTTTACTCTTTTTGTTCTTTATTATTTTTATATCTTTAATTGTTGTTCATATTATTGTGCTAACTCTACATTGAACACAAGCAAAGAACGTCATATAATTGCACACTAATTAAGCAATTTCACCCTCAATTCAAAAAAATATTCAACATTTCCACATTTTTGCAAAAATAACCCCGAATTCAATTTTCGATATCAGATTGCTGACATATCACGCCTGATTAAATATTTTTTTTACGTCATTTTATATGCTTGACTCCAACATGCATTATCAATAATCTGACATTGAAAATTGAATCATAGGTTATTTTTATAAAAATGTGAAAAGTTTAGATAATTTTTTAATAATTTTTGAAGTTCACAATATTTTTACAAAACATACCAATGTTTAGGATGTAACTATATGCTTGGTTTAATCTATATATCAAAAGCATGTCATTCTTAATTAAGGAAACATATCCGCCTTAACAAATTAATAGGGCATAACATGTGAGTATGTGACCTTTCTCAGTGAGTATAATTTTATTATTATATCAAATTCAGAGCCCTTATGCACAAACTCTTTAAGTTTTTCAATTTATAAAGCAAAAGATAAAGTTTACATCATTCATTCAATTTGACGTATGCAGATGCCCCTTGTCCCTCTCAACTCTCAAGTCAAGTTGGTGTAATTTAAATTAAAAATTCATAATAAATGCATCTCTTGAAAAGACTGCTGTAATACTTAATTTGGATGCAGAGCACTTGGAAACATTTCCTTCAAACTCCAAAGTTGATTATCGTGTGAGAGCATTGTATATTTAATACAGACAAAAGTTAACTACGAACATCACAACATGCTCCCATTTAAGCGATAAAAAATTGTTAATGTCGAAATTTAATTTGGGATAAGAAGTCATCATTACAATGATTCAATTTGTAATTAATTCTAAATTACACACACACCTTTATGAAGTTGAGACACAAGGTTGGGTCCAATCCCATAGACCTCCTTGATTGCCTATTAGACTACTCACGTCACTAACACTAATCTAATTCAACCTTCAAATAAAATATTAATTTCTCTCTCCTCCATATATACAACTTCCAATTTTTTAAAATTTGCACTCCATCAGTGGCACTCAACCAACATGACCTTCAAATAAAATATTAATTTCTCTTTCTTCCAATTTAAATAAAAAATTTATCATTTTATTCTTTTTAATAACATATTATTAATAATAATTTTTACTATATTTAAAAAATCCTAATTAATTTATTAGATATATATTTTTAATTCATAACTACAAAAAAAATACTCATACAATTATAAATTCATAATTTACTTGACAATAAAATGAAAATTACAAGAGTTAGAACAAAATAAAACATAATTAAATAAACTAAATGAGAACACATGAAGTTCTAAATTATGAGTACATAAAATATAAAAACATATCACTATTTTTTATAGAGAAAAATATCATGAATTTTAGTATTTTTTTTTAAATTTTTGATAATTATATAAAATATTTATGTTTAAATTAATCTATATAAAATTATGTGACACCCAATCATAAGGTGCCACGTGTGCACGTCAACTGGGGCTTGGGGCCACGCCTTTGAGGCGGGCAGCCGTCTCAAGTCACAATTTTTGGTGACTTTTTTTTCTAAATATTTTGTCTTTTATGATGACATCCGGGCGGATGTCACTGATACATATGATCTATACCAATAGAACACCAGCCATCACACATCCCTATCGCGCCTAGACGCATGCCCGCTATATCATCTCAATTTTTATAATAAGATTGGTGTTACCAATGGAACACTATCTTGAGAGGTATATTAGAGATATATATTATCCCATATTTATTTTTCAATAAATTTTAGGTTTTGTATTTACATCATTGTTTATTAATGAAATACACAAAATATATTTCTCTACAACTCCAACTTAAAAAATAAAAAGGCAAATTACACTTTGATATCTATATTTTGGGTTCTTTTTAAAAAAAAATAATTTTTTTAAAATTAACAAAACAGTACCCACATTTTCCAAAAAAATTATAAATCTAACATTTGATCAATTTTACAGTCCAAAAATCCTATATACGTAGTTGGTTGTATTTTAATATGTTTTTATTGGATTTTTTTTTGTGTGGCTAAAGAAATAGGAATATTAAAATACAATCATCTTACCCATGATTTTCGAACCGTAGATCAAATTGATGTTAGATTTGTAAAAAAATTAAAAATGTGGGTGGTACCGTTTTGTTAATTATGAAAAAGTGTGTTATTCTTAAAGAACAAAGTACAAAATATAGATATCAAAATGTAATTTACCCGAAATAAAATATTCGGATAATGAAGTTTTATTAATTGGAGATGCATATATTAATTAATTTATAATTTGGGGAACATAAATTCACATACATACACAAAGAAGAAGAAGAAGAAGAAGAAGTAGTAGTAGTAGTCTTTTAAAAGTATGTATCTGATTCCTTGAACTCGTTAAACTAACCATTATAAATGTGCATATATAAGAATTGACGATATTCATTGTCTTTAATAATGAATCTATTTTTATCGTATTAAGCAAGCAGAAGAATGCATTGGTAAATCAAGTGCTATTACGTCAACAACTCTTCACAATTTCTGTAGCCACCATATTTCGCTCACTATTTATCAATTCTTATTTTATTGAAACAATTGTTTCTAATTAACATCAATTTCCATATATAAACATTTTCCTAATATTGTTTTTAGAAGTCCCTTAAATAATTTTAATATTATACTGCAGTAAAGATTAAATTATTTGGTTATATTGACGGCGGCTCATATGATCCAATATTCTTTCTCGTTTAAGTTTACGAAAATAATTTAAAATCTTCAATACTAACATAGATTGATATGGAAAACCAACTAAAAACATTTTTTTTTTTTATCATAAAGTTATCAGTACGCCTCATTACTAATTATTTTTCTAATTCAATTGTTCATATGAAATCAAATTTTAATGTATAAAATATCGCCATTTCTAATTATTAATTGCAAAACTTATGGGCTACCGAAACTAACATTTCTTTAAATTAAAAATAGAATAAATGCATGATCATATTAACTCATTTGACACTTTTAAAAAACATTCTAATGAATAAATATGTGGTTGAAGACTATAGAAAATTAGTCGATATTAGAACAAAAATAAATTAATTACATCTTGTTCTAAAACAACAAAAGGAGAAATGTCATATATATATATATATTCATTTTTATGAAAACAAATGTATATAACTGGTTTTTATATAAGCAAATAATTAGTAATATGATTTTTGATAACAAATGTGTCTGGTTGAAATCTATATTGACAAATAAGTAATAAAAAAAGTATAGCAATGTGTTTAGTTTATTTTTAAATAAAAAATGTTAATAATTAATAGTAACGATGATTTTATTTTTTGTAAAATTAAATAATAAAGAATATTTGTAGATAATAAGAGCAAAAAAAAAAAAAAAATTATAGATATTGATGTAACACATTGTTTTTTTAAAATTTCGTTCGTCTACAATGGAACCGTGTTGCAACCTAGTTTAAAGTTCACTTAATAATGAAATTAGTTAAGGGAGCTAATTTTATATAAGAAAGTTTAATAAATTAATTTAATCTATTAATTCATGCATCTTGATTCTTGATCTTTAGTTTTGATGTTTAACATGTTTTCTATTTTTGGACTTATGAAAGAGGTCGAAACTTGAATATTTAATCTCACCTTCTGGCGTTTCTTCTGTTTGTATACACCGATGCACGCATGGTTCATCCACAAACTATTTTATGTTCTTTCAAATTTAATCACTTATGCATAAAATGTAAAGAATAACTTTGAATTTAGTGGTTTGAAAATGTGTTAAGTATAGTCATATATGTTAATTAATTAGAGGGAAAGTGATGTAATTAAGTTGGAAAAATATAAATATTAAAACATAATCAATTACGTATGATTTTTGGCATAAAATTGATCCAATGTTAGACTTCCAAATTTTTGAAAAAGTAAGTATTGTTTTTTACTAATTTAAAAAAGTAGACTATTTTTTAAAAAGAATTTAAAATGTAGGTATCCAATCCTAATTTACCCATCTATTTATGACTTCTTATAATAATTATTGGTCCCCCTGACCAACATTTCTGTCTCCAAAGCTCCAAAGCAACAATTTGTGTTTTAGCGACCCAATTTGCGGCGTGTGTCCATACATGCATGAATCATGATTATAATTTTATATATCAATTTCTTTTTTATGGATTTAATTGAATTTCCTCATATCATATTTTGTGAGTCACGTATTTATCTAACCAATCTTTATGTTATGACCAAAAATATATATATATATATATATATATATGTCACGAAGAATCTATAATAAAAATAAAGATCTTCCAAACCCAACATGATTATAGTAAAAAAAATTTGTAAACACTAGTGATCATAATATATGACACATCTTAAATGAGTGATTCTGGAAGAAATTTTATAACGCATGTACATATAATGTGTTCTCTCCCCCACATAATTAAGTGGGCTTATTATTTAAAGAATATTATCGTGATTTTGGAAATGGGTGACTCGGATTTTCATGTATTGGATGTAGCAGCTCGAGATATCTAAGTAGCTAGGTTTATCATTTCTGGCTTAATTGTAAATTCAGATACCTCTTGTTTTGCCTTTTGTATAAGTTTGGACTTTGGACCCATGACCTATCATTTTTTTTTTCTTCTAAATTTAAAGTTTTCAATAATTTGATATATACATAAATTTAAGAAGAATACAAACGAAATTCGTTGATACTTAACAACAAATATCACTAAATATATCCAAGACGTGGACGATAACATCTATTATCAATTGTGTTACATCTCTATAACACAATTAAATGTATTAATTGACCTAAATAAAATATCATTGAATATACCAAAGAGCGAGATGATATCATCTGCCACCAATTGTGCTACATATATGCAACATAATAAAATGTGGAAATGGGTCAAAGTAGCTCCTTGAACTTTTAAAAAATTTATTTTAACCACTAACTTTTAAATATATTTTATTTAGTAAAAATTACCAAAATACACTTATATTCATTTTAAAAAAAGAGACTCTATTTTAAATCCCCCACCAGCTGCCACATTTTGAAATTAGATTTTGAAAAATTTCATCTTCTTCACAATCTGCAGCAATCTCATCTTCTTCACAATCTGCAGCACTAATGAAATCTAGAAGAAATCGTTGACCACCTCTGGAAGATTTCTCCAAATCGTCGACCACTCTGGAACAATCTTCTTCACAATCTCATTTTTCTCTCTCCAGATTTCTCCACCAACGAGCCATGGTCGACCTCCGAAAATTCAAGAGAAGAAATAGAAAATCCTTCCCCAACGCGTGTATGTTTCAGATCTAATTATTAATAATATTGTTAGATTGTTTGTTTTTGAAGTTTGATTTGGAAAACAATTGAGTAGAAGAATTTTCTAGGCATAATAGACATACTTTGACAATAAAATTACTTAAAAATCATTCCTAATATAGTTGATTTTTGAAAATCTGGAAAAAAATAAAGTGTTTCTCCAACCTTCAAAAAGTCTGAAAAAATGAAGTTCTTAATTGCGCACTAGAACTGCGCGCGGACCATAGTGCGCAGTCGATGTGCATGCTCGCGGAGCCTAACGCGCATGGCTTGTGTGCGCATGCTTTGTGCTCACACGCGTGCATCCGAGACCAAATCTTCAACTGCTGTTCTGCCGATGCCCGGAAATTATCAACCGATGTTATCCCGATGTCTGCCGAGATGTTCTGCCGAGGTCTTCACGCGCGCATGCTTTGTGCACGCATGCCTTGTGCGTGCAGTTAAGAAGAAAATCATGCGCATGCCTTGTGTGAGCACGCTTTGTGGCCACACGCGCGCACCTGAGGCAAAATTAACAACTGTTGCTCTGCCGATACTAGAAAATTATCAACCGATGTTATGCCGATGTCTGCCGAGATGTTCTGTTGATGTTCAGCCGATGTTTATTGTTACATGCGCGCACGGTTTGTACGCGCCGAATCTTGAGCGCACTTAAGAACAATTCGGCGCGCAGTTAAGAACAATTCAACGCGTAGTTAAAAAGAAACTCGCGTGCATACCTTGTGTGAGCACACTTCGTGGCCACACGCGTGCACCTGAGGCCAAATTATCAACTTCTATTGTGCCGATACCCAGAAATTATCAACCGATGTTATGTCGATGTCTGCAGATGTTCTACCGATGTTTGTTGTTACATGCGCGCACGGCTTGTGCGCGCCGGGTTTTGAGCGCACTTAAGAACAATTCGGCGAGCAGTTAAGAACAAAATTACATTTTTTTTGTAAAAGTTAAACTTGGTTGCTCACTGCACTGGCTCGGCATGGTCGAACTACGACGAGAACTATGACCCAAGAAATGAAGATTGACGATGAAGATGAAGATCGGCGATGAGATAAAGATTGACGATGAAGATGAAGATGAAAATCAGATCTGAAGTGTGATGGGTAGGGGGTAGGTTGGATATTTCAAATTTTTTTTTATTTTTTTAATGTCTAAAGGGCATTTTGGTCCAAAGTGACTAAAAAAATGTGTTTAAAACTTACTGACTAAAATAATTTTTTTAAAGTTTAAGTGGCTAAAAAAAAGTTGGCTCTAACGAAATTTATGAGTGTCTTCCTTTTTCTTATTCAGTTTCAATTTCTTGTGCTCTAATTCAATTTTAAACTTGTTAATTATGGTGAATCCTAACAAGTTAGGGTTTATAATTATTTTTTAATATTTAATTTTTAATTTTAGTTAATAATTGATTATTTAAAGATTGAATACTAAAAATTAATTACAAATGTTGGATTTAATCATATAAACACAGATGTTCATTAACACACAAATTAAATCCATAATTATAAAACTATACATCGAAATCACCGACACATAAAATAATTAAATTGAACGCAGAAGCGTACCTAAATTATTAATATTTAAATATTAGTGAATCTAAATTTGAATTTGTTATGGATCTTCCAAACGAATAATATCACCTTTGTTTCACTTTCTCTAGAAGGAATATAAGTTGCAGGAATTGAAGTACTGTCATTTGAGGACCACCCTAATTTATAACTGTCTATATCTGTGATTGTTAATTTGATCCATCAACAAATTGAATATCTCATTATGGAATCTACACATTAATTTCATGATAATTTGATACCTCTTATAGTCTACCGTTAAACTGTAAGTCCACATAATGGATTTTTATAATAATAAATCATAATGGGTATAATGAACCATAATTTTAAAAAGTGTAAAATTAAGCTAAATTAAAAAATAATAATAAAATTGATTGATGCCGCACAAATGTTTAGCAAGATGATTTAACACCCAAAAGCCAAGTTGGATGAAGTTGACTAATTAGATTTGGATCCGATCTGCAAAATTCCTTACAAATCTATCCAGTAAGCTTCTCTCTCTCTCTCTCTGTCTCTCTATTAAAATAATGTTTATTAAATAAATAATATATCTTAAACTATGCAGAAAAGAAAATTGAAGGAATGTGTCTGTGAAGATAAGAGATAAAGGGGAGCCAAGTGGGGTTGTGGCAAGAAGAAAGAGAAAAATAATGTCAAAATACGTATTCCAGTTCATGCATGTTTAATTTGGACAGTTATTAAAAGACAGGCTTCCACTCTTTTCAAAGGAAAATTTCACATTCCTCCTAACACATCACATGTCTCTCACGTGCGCGAATGTCACCTCCCTTTTATAAAATCACGTCACAATTATTTCCCCGTATTTTTTTAAGGGTAGTTGCAACAATAAACCTAGAAAAATAATTCTAATACTGCCATATCAGCGCCACATTAAAAGTTTAAATTTACCAACTATTTCAAACCAATATCCACAATCATAAACTCAAAAGTAACTCTATATTGGTCCCACCATTACACATCATATATTACGAAAATTATTTTAATAATAATAGAAAATATCATTTAAAATGCATTACAATAATAATAAATGATACACCAAATTAATACAATAACATCACAGTAATACTAGGAAATGAATACATAATTAGAATTCATAATATATTTACTTATATATTTAATTTATAGTCCTTACAGAAACTAATTTCATAATAATTGTAATTCAATTTAGTTTAACAAATATTTATAATATTATATATATATATGTACACGTGTTCCTATGAAATAAAAGATGAACAAAAAAAAAAAATACATGTAGAGAGAGAGAGATGAGAGAGAAATATAGTGATATTTTTTTTTTTTTGGGACAAAAATATAGTGCCAAAGTGATAGAAGAAAGCCTTGTCCCTAGGAAGTCAAATGGAAAATTATATGCTCCCCCGGGTACTACCCAAGCCCCGTCCGGATGCCGACACGTGGACTTTTTTTAAGAAATACTTTAACTTTATTTTTTATGCGTATATTACCGTATTTCTTAGAAAAAGAGGTGACTTAGCTATTAGGACACTTCTGCTGTGAACAGTAGCATGTGGGACCCGCGCTCATATCGGCAGTGTCGACAGCAGGATTGATGTCGACGCCTGAAGGTTTTTCGGCAAACTTTGAACGTCGGCGCCGGTACGGATAAGCAGTGGATTTAATTCCCGTTCTCGTGGACAAGGTTTCAGAATTTTTTGAAGAAATCCCGACGCTAAGTTTGGCCATTTATGGATTCCGATGAGTGAACAATGTTATTGAATATTGGCGGATTTATGACAATTGGCGGAAATTTTGAATTTGGTTAATATTTTAATTATATTCTCTTCTCCAGTGCGCCATTTTCCCCAATTCTGAAAATCGATTTTACAGCATCTTGTGCGGGGTCACCGATTTTGCGTTCATCTTGCCTCGCCGGAGCTATTCTGAGAATTGGGTTGCCTTGAAGTATGCAAAGTTTCGGTTTTTTGGGTTCCCTTACGGTAGGGTTTTTTTTATTGATTCATTGTTGGGGTTCTATTTATGCTTTCAATTGAAGGGTTTTTCTTACGGGTTTTAACTGTCAATGTTTCAACGTGTCGGTTGTAGTGTATGGGCACCCACATTGTGGTATTGATTTAGGGTGATTGATTTTGTGAATTCATTATGGATTTCGACTGCTCCCCCTGTTTTGATCATGAAGCTTGTTGGCTAGTTAGACGGTTAGAATTTCAGGATTTCCAAAAAAAAATCATGGTTCTATTTTGCGACGCCCTAGTTGAGGAAGCGTTTATATTGACTGGTAATTTGCGTGGGTTTGATGGCCATAGTTGAATTCATTCTTTCAGTTATCAATGAATATGTTGGTGTGGATCTCTAAACTTTTTGCAATTGTCACTAAGAAGGTAAAATTATAGTATGACTTGATTATCTTTGCTGATTACAATTATTGTCTATAGATTTTTTAGCGAAGATGAATATTGACTTGAATGTTTCGATCGAGAATAAGGCATCTTCTGAGGGTAGCACTCATGACAGAAAAGATGGAGAAGGTGCTGGTAGTGATGCAGAAGCAGGATGTTTGTTTTCTACAATGTTAATAGAATTAGAGAATCGTTTAGAAATTGGGAATGTTGTGGGTAGAGCAAGCATATTTATTATATTGTGAGTACGGCAGGTGCCGGGGGTTTAGTGTGAGGAAGGGTGACCAATACTATTTCTCTGGGACGAATGGGCTTCGATGGAAAGAATTTGAATGCTCATGTGAAGGTCGGCCTGATGACAAACGATCGAAAAGGAGAGTAGCATCATATAGGAAACAGATAACCAGGAGCAACTGTAAAGCCAAATTACAGATTGGTAGGGAGAAGAATTTGCAATGGACCGTTCATAAATTTGTGAAGGAGCATAATCAAGAAATGCTCGGCACGCATCAAGCCTATCTGTTACGTTCCGCTCGGCAATTGAGCCATGCAAAACAATCACTCGTTGAGGCGCTTAAATCTGCGGGTATCGGAGTTAGTCGGGCATGTCGGTTTATGGAAAACGAAGCCGGGGGGCCGCAAAATGTCAGTTTCACGAGGAGGGATGCATATAATCACTTGAATCGGGTTAGGCAATCAACAAGAGTGGGGAATGTCGACGCTAATGCTCTGGTGAATTTATTTGCTAAGAAATCGAACATTGAACCTTTCTTTTATTGGAACGTGCAGCTAGATGATGAGGGTCGGTTGATGAACTTTTTTTTCTGAGACTCTCATGCTCTTATTGATTACGAGTGCTTTGGAGACGTGTTATCAGTCGACACCACGTACAAGACAAATCGGTATGGCCTGGTATGTGCACCATTTGTCGGCATCAACCATCATAAGAGAAATGTGATGCTAGGTTTGGGCTTCTTGTCGAACGAGACGACGGCTTCCTTTAAATGGCTGTTTGTCACATTTTTAGAGTCCATGCATGGGAAGGAGCCACAAGTGATCTTCTCTGATCAAAGTCAAGTGCTAATGAATGGGATTGATGCCACTTTCAAATCAGCGAGTCATCGGCTTTGTCAGTGGCATATTAGCCGAAACGCCCCGTCTCATTTTGGAAAATTAAACGGCAACAGTGAATTCAAGCGGCAGTGGTATCACTGCATGCGTGGGGTGGAGACGGAGGATGAGTTCGAGGAGTGTTGGGGTTCCATGATCACTAACTATGCCCTCGATGATCATAGTTGGTTCTCCAATATGTACAGGTTGAAGAAGAGGTGGGCGTCGGTGTTCACGAACACCTCATTCAGCGCGGGTCTTCTTGCGACCTCGCGTAGTGAGGTTACGAACAAGGTATTGAAGGATTTGTGCTCGTCGAGTTCCACTTTGACAGAATTTGTCGATAAGTACGAGCAGGTCCTGCTTGATTGGCGTACAAAGGAGACTGCCGACGATGCTCTCAACTTCGGTACACCGGGACAGTTCGTGAACAACAGCCTATTGCTGGCTCAAGCAGCACAAGTCTACGAAAGGAACGTGTACAAGGCATTCGAGTCGCAATTTGCCCTTGGCGTTAGCGTGGTAATAATCGAGAAACCAGCCATAGATGTCGGCAATGTCGATATGTAGTTTAAGGTCGCCTCTCAACCCCTCATGTCGAGGATTCGAGTTGTCCAATACAACAGTGAATCGAAACGGGCACTCTGCAGCTGCCATATGTATGAGACTGAAGGAGTTCTATGTCGGCACATACTTAGAATTTATTTTCACTTTGATGTGACTAGGCTGCCGACATGCTACATCATGAGTCGATGGTGCAAATCTGCGAGGCAGCGACACTTAAACGAAATTGGAGACTATTCTATTGCAGACAGTAACGAGGTCGTTGATGAAATGACCTTTGTGAACTATGTGATGAGGATCACTCTTGAGGTGGCTCACGATGTGAAAAACCACCAACAAGGCAGGAAGACATGTTTAGATCGAATACGTGCATTGAAGGGTGATGTGCATGTGATGGTTAACGAGGGCATACAACATAAAAGGCAAAAGCCCGGAACCTGTCGGGTGCAAGAGCTGATCGGGTCAATATTCGGGATCCTTCCTTAGCCAAACGTCGGGGCAAGACACCAATTACTTCGCACTGGAAGCGAAGAAAACCGAATCCCAATCCCCCACCCTCTGTTCCAAAGTGGCCGGGTACCAGTATATTGTCCGATTGTGGTTACTTTCATGCCAAGAATGTCATTCGATAATTATAACTGTCGTTGTCGCTTTTGCAGATGTCGAGCCTTCTGTTCAAAACGATACAAATACCGAGCGATCTAACGAGGGGGATGAGACTAACTCCGTTTCAAGGCGGCCGCCGTCACATGATTACGTCCCTACTACGTCATTTGAAGTATGTTTTCTTCACACTAACATAATTTTTTTTGTGAGACTATGAATTAAATGGATTTCCTGTTTTATTTTATTACGTAAAAATAAACGTGTTTATGTTAAATTTAATTATGTTTAAATTAATTTGTTGAAATGTGCATAAATAAGACGTTTGAACATTAATTTCGGCGTTAGAAAAATACTTTTTCCATATCGGCACATACGTCGACAATTATGTTTTAGTTATTTTTATGAAATATTCCGCATCGGTAAATTTTTTATTGTTCTTAAAAAAGTATGTTATGGGAGAAAATGCCATTGATTATGAAATATTTTAATTTGAAATATTTTTTACATTTTTTTTCCTTTGAGAATAAGAATTAAATGGATTTCCTGTTTTATTTTGTTACGTAAAAATAAACGTAATTTTGTTAAATTTAATTATGTTTAAATTAATTAGTTGAAATGTGCAAAAATAAGGCGTTTGAAAAATAATTTTGGCGTTTGGCAAATAATTTTTCCATATCGGCACACACGTCGACAATTATGTTTTACTTATTTTTATGAAATATTCCGTATCGGAAAATTTTTTATTGTTATTAAAAAAATTATGTTATGGGAGAAAATGCCATCGATTATGAAATATTTTAATTTAAAATATTTTTTACATTTTTTTTGTGAGAATATGAATTTAATGGATTTCCTATTTTATTTTGTTACGTAAACATAAACGTAATTTTGTTAAATTTAATTATGTTTAAATTAATTAGTTAAAATGTGGAAAAATAAGGCGTTTGAAAAATAATTTTGGTGTTTGGAAAATAATTTTTCCATATCGGCACACACGTCGACAATTATGTTTTACTTATTTTTATGAAATATTCCGTATCGACAAATTTTTTATTGTTATTAAAAAAATTATGTTATGAGAGAAAATGCCATCGATTATGAAATATTTTAATTTAAAATATTTTTTACATTTTTTTTGTGAGAATATGAATTTAATGGATTTCCTGTTTTATTTTGTTACGTAAACATAAACGTAATTTTGTTAAATTTAATTATGTTTATTTTAATTAGTTAAAATGTGGAAAAATAAGTCGTCTGAATAATAATTTTGGCGTTTGAAAAATAATTTTTCCATATCGGCACATACGTCGACAATTATGTATTAGTTATTTTTATGAAATATTCCGCATCGTCAAATTTTTTATTGTTATTAAAAAATTATGTTATTGGAGAAAATACTTTCGATTATGAATTATTTTAATTTAAAATATTTTTTACATTTTTTTTTGTGAGAATTTTCCAATTCTCCGTATCCGGCTCTGAATTTAGACTAATAATTTAACTGCACTCCTCTACCCCGAAAATTCAAGACGAAGATGCAAGTTTGACTCAGTACTCTCAAGATGTTAATCTCGACGAGCCGCTAGATGTGTCGTCACTATTTCAAGTACGTGCTCAGCTATAAATGACACCAACGATATTCATATTATTTTCTGTGTCCCTTTTATTTACGTGGATGTTGAGAAGTTTTTAAAATTTTTCCTTGCTCAAGTCACTAACTGGACATTCGACGAGCGAAGCTAGGGCGGGTCCCAGTAGATCTTGTTGGGTGTAGGCTCTGCTAATATTGAGCAATTCCATATCGGCAGTGCCCTCCAGCTCATGCATCGTGGAGGTAAGGCTACTTTCACGTGATTCTGCAATGTCTTTATCTGGCAAATCAGGTCCTGCCGATACATGTAGCGTTTGACCAAGTGAGCTGGCTGCCGATGCTCCATTTCTCGCTCGGATTGGATTCTGATTTAGACATTTCACAAATGTGGCATGTGCTACATTTTAAGAATCTCAACTGTTGTACATGCACGACACCCCATGCATCAGTTATCAACAGTTTAAATGCACCTTCTATTTATGGTCATAACCCTCATAACCCTAATTCTCATCTCAGATATCTACGGCTGGAAATGGCACCAAGAGTGATATCACAAAATGACGTTTTCTTTGTAGAGCCATGGACCAGGTATGCCGAGCAGGTTGCCCTGCTCAAGCTGGAGCATCAGTATTTGATTGGAAATTGAATCCCGGGTGAGGATGCGGCTAATCTTCGTGTCATTCACGTCGTCCGCGGACTTATCGAACAACAATTGGAGATTGCACTTTCCAATGAAGAATTCGAGCTTAAGGTGGCTCAGTGGGCCGAGAGATATAAGATGTTTTCATGGCTGCTGGACTTTGGACACCCTCGCTGCTACGACGAAGTCACCAACTTCGTCGACTTGCCCGATAGCATGTGGAGAAGGGTGAAGCAGGTATATTCACCTTGCATGTACACACATCGAGATTATATTACATGAACTATAAAGTTGTTATGTTATAAGGTACGCCCCGCGGCATTGGTGTACAAGAACGAAAGGGAAGAGTTTTGGTCAATCTTGAAGGAGTTGTTTGAGGTGGATGATCCTTCGAGTGGATCAAGCCCCGCTTTGTCCGCGGCTGCCCCAGGTGTTGACGAAATTGATGCAGGCGATATGGAAGAGGGTGCGTTTGCTCTGGATAGCATTGCTGATGTGGATGCCGACGATGTTGTTGACGAGGTTGCCGACATATAAGAAAACCCTAGAGCTCGTGTGCTCTTTTGATTTTCCTAAATTTTATGTATGAATATCTATTATGTACGCATTTTGAACTGTACCACTGCCACGTGTTACTTTGGTGACTATCATGCATGTGATCTTCCATTGTCGGCATTTGTTATTTTTGTCCTGTTATTCGTTTGTCCTAATCGTTTGTATCGTTACCTTAGCATGAATATGTGTTAGTCACTATCTACGTTTTTCTATAAATTCACTCGCCATTGAAGCCCTGAATTACCAAAATATAACACCAACTTAGGAGACCTAAAGAACTACAAATGGCTTTACCCGTGCCGCTTGCACAAGATGATATATTTTATAACAATGAGCCATGGAGCAGAACCTTTGAGTCGTTCTGCATGGGCGAGCTATATTTCTTTGCGCATAAAGGCTTCTGGATCCCGGCTGACACCACGACTCACCAGACTTGCCTCGTGTATCTACAGCGAGAGATACGCCAACAATGTGAACGTGAATTAACAATAGGGCAACTTCAGACACGGCTTGAGCATTGGAGGGAAATGTACGAACTATTTGGTTGGTTACTAAAAATTACAGGGCCAATTCGGATGAACCCCATGAGTAAGTGGCTAGATCTCGACATGGCCGAGTGGCAGCGGATTGTCGAGGTATTAATTTAGTCAACCGTTTCTCTTATATAGACAATGTCAAATGTTGGATTATCTGAACTTGTCGTCCCATATACAGATGCGCCCGGACGCACTTGTCTATATGAATGAGGGAGAGAGTTGCTAGAATTTTTTCAAGGTGATGTTTGATGTTGAGTGTCACCCAGATGTTATAGGTGATGACGAGCACAATGATGACGTCGGCCCGCCACCAATCGACTCCGACAACGATGACGAGTAAAACATGTCGCATCTAACGAATGTCGATGTATATTAGGCGACTGTCAATATGAATAAGACTTATTTGATTGTTGAGTTGCATTAAAACATCTATTTACTGTGATCTTGGATCTATTTACTTCATATCTCCACTCTCCTCCATTTTCTAAAACGATAACGGAATTCAAAATTAAAATAATTCATAATCGATGGCATTTTCTCCTATAACATAATTTTTTAATAACAATAAAAAATTTGCCGATGCGGAATATTTCATAAAAATAACAAAAACATGTCGACGTGTGAATTTCGGGCTTCGTGCTTTGATGTGGAAGACGTTGACTAGACTAGACTCCCGACCTTGTCGGTAAAGATGCATGCACACCTATTTCCAAAGCTAAATTTGGAATGCAGAGAATATATTTTATTTGTACAGTAATTTTGTCCATATACTTGAGCTTATGTCGGCATGTTCCCTATTAAAGCTACAACGCCATTCTCAGATCCACCCACAAACTCCCTTCCCTTCTCATATTCAATCTCCACAAACGCATAACCCCTACGACGATCCTACCCAAAATGGCGCCACCTCAAGAAGCCTTTTTCTACGACGACCATTGGACGGAGAGGCTTGAATCCTGTGTCGTGAATGAGCTACTCGAGCAGAAAGAGGAAGGAGTATGTACTGTTGGGTATGAGGACAACAGTACGGCCATCAACAATGTTCGAGCGAAGATCAACGACGAATTTTCGAAGGACTACAGTGTCGACCGGTACCAAGCTCATGTCGACATGCTAGCGACACGCTACGAGACTTTGAAGCTGTTGTGGGACTACACACCGGCCATGTTCAAATGGAATCACAGGAGCAATAAGTTCTATGCCCCGGACGAGACATGAACATATTTTGAAGAGGTATCCTACTTATTATTACACATTCTGCCGACACAGTAGGAAAGTTAGATTGGCTAACTGCACAAACAAATCATTTATTTATCTCGCAGCTGAAACCGTTGATGATGGTCTATCAAAGCAACGGCGAGCCGCACTACCGCTCCCTGATGAACTTGTTTGAGACCGGCGAGTCTTTTATCGTGATGGACGATGACTACTACCCGTTTCAGTCAAGCGAGAGCGACACTAATTGAAGCGATGAATTTAACTGCAGTTTGAATGTTTTCTCTTTTTCTCTTGTCTCTCTAGAACTTGGATTGTGATGTCGTTGCCTAGTGTAATCCCTAATTATGTCGTCGTTAGTGTTGTATTTAGTTATTCCGTGTGAATGCCTACTATTCAATTATGTGTGAACATCAAATCCAAATACACCACTACTTAATCGTTCAGTTTAGGGCAAAATACCACATATCCGGTGTCGGCACAAGGTCATCCCCTAATCAAAACGTATACAAAAACACCCTAGGGTGAATAGTCATATTGTCCAACTCCTAATATGTCGGCATTTCTAATATTAACATATGCGCCCACAAAATACTTAACCATATAAATACTTAACCCTCTAGATATTTGAAATCCAATTACACTTATCTGTTTGGATGGACCAACAGCTACATAAATACATACAGAGACATCTTCTAAATGTTTAAATATGACGGCTACGGGTGAAGAGTTCGGCGCAAAATGCCTTTCTGTATAATGGCCCCTTCTTTGGCACAATATCTTCAAACATCTGACCCGTCATCATGCACTCCAATATCTTCAAGCAGAACACACCGCAGTCCGAGTTCCCTATTTGCTGCGGAGGGTGTTCAAACATCATCAGCTTCCATACTTCTCTTGGAGGACCATCAAGGGGCCTGTTCCTGTACACATCGCCGTATTGACAAAGCAATGGCACATTCCGCTGGACATGCTGAAAGGCGGCCTTGATATCGGACCAGTCTTTGCAACGTTTTGAGATAGGATCGAAAACAACGATTGACTCACTTGCAAAGTGCAACATGTATAAGACCCAATGGTCATCGGAGACATGACCGATGCCATAAACCTGATCAACTACCCACCATGGCTTCCCACCCTGCTGAGGATAATTTCCGTCGACATAAGGGGTAATATGATCACGGACCTCACCCATGTTCTCTAGCACCAATGTTTGCTGCATTGAATAATGTTCGATATTGAAATTGCAGTTGGAAGCTATCTAATAAACACAAAGATACAATCAATGTGTATTTACCCAGCCAAGTGACTCAATAAGAGCCCAATCTTTCTTAAAGTAGTTGGGAAATTCGCTTGAGTACATGATCAACAGATTCATCACCACGTCGCATTGCTGCAAAGAATATTAATTTGGAATAAGGCAATGAAATTGGAAAGAAACCGTAACTTAATTGACTGTGATGTGATTCTTAAATTTAAGGCCACTCACATCATTATCGAGCCATCCCCTCGCTGTCCACAGCCCCCTGAACCAAGGGGCATCACATTGTCCCTTGCATTCCACAGACAACAATATCCTCGGAGGGCTGGGGATCAGATTACTTGCGTCAGGCGAGATGCATATAAAATAACAATTATTTAATCGAAAGTTTAGTCATGGAGAACTCACGGCTTTAGTGTCAGCCCTTTCTCATACCACTCGTGGAAAGGCTTCACCACTGGCCAATCATATTCCCTTGCTACGACGTATTTACCGGACATTATAGAGGACATTGACGGCTCTCGGTGTTTCTTCGACATCGCTCTCGCACGAGATGGCTTAGTCTTCTTGGGTGGCAGTTGTTCCCGAGCATAAGGTCTTACTTTGGGGATGAAGAGCTTCCTCTTAACGGGCAGCTTCTTAGTTGCTGGAGGAGCTTCTCCCTTATCTGAAACACGTGGCTCCACATGAGTCCATTGAGGTAGCAAAGCAAAAAAGAATGCATGGGCGACGAATACCTGTCTCTTCTTTGCTCAAGAAGCTTATGTCAACATCCGCTTCCATAGCCTCACCATCGCTGCTCCTGTCCGCATAGGCATCTATTGCACTCAAGACATCATCATCGACATCCTCCGCCACGAAATCCTCCTCATCTGGATCGAGGTCCTTACATGCTTCTGATACAAGCTCCTCCAATTTTGACGTCTATCAGACCCGCGCAATCATCCGCAACGACTAGCTTGTCGGCAGGCTTTGTCATCGTGTCGGCAGCATGGCCATGTATGTTGACAATATTGTCGGCAACGCAGTAATGCATCTCGACCCCATCATCGGCTACCCTTTCTTCTTTGTCGGCATTCTCTGCCCTCTTCTTTCTTCCGTCCCCCGCTGCAAACGTGTTGGCCATTACTCTGTCGGCAGGCCGTGATAACGCGTCGACAGTATCTCCATAGGTGTCGGCAACATTGCCATGAATGTCGGCATGGGGCATTTCCTTTATTTTCTCCTCCGCCACCTCTGCAGACGTGTTGGCCATTACCCGGGTGGCAGGCCCCGATAGCTTGTCGGCAGTATCGCCATGTGCGTCGACAACATTGCCATGCATGTCGGCATGGGGCATTTCCTGTATATTCACCTCCACCACCTCTGCAGACCTGTTGGCCATTACCCTGTCGACAGGACCCAATAACTTGTCGGCAGTATCTCCATCCGCGTCGGCAACATTGTCATGCATATCGGCACGGGGCATTTCCTGTCTGTTCTCCGCCACTTCTGTAAACATGTCGGCCATTACCCTGTCGGTAGCATGGTTCCCCGTTTCTTGGCTCATTTGATCCCGACCACTTTTGTAGACTTCGCCATAATCTTCACCATCATGTCGATGTTTCAGTCCTTTGTAGAGTGCATCGACCTTATGCTCCACGCGCTTGATGACCTTATCTAAACCCTCCATCCTAGCCATTACCAACGCATTCGAGTCCTGTCGACAAGCACGAAAGCTGAATGACCAATTAACCAAGCGCAGGTTACTCAAAGCAATTATTGCATAAATTCCTTACAACTATCAATCGGGAGATGGCAGCTAAGGTCGCCGGTGCTCCAGCATCACCTATCGATTTCTTCTTAAATGGCTCAGAGCTCCTATCGTGGGGCCGTGAATTGGACCTCGAAGAACTCGCGCTGTCGACGTGTTTCCTCGGGGATCGGCGCACCTCCAGCGACCGAGCCGCCCGCGATCCTACGACCTCAACCTCAGGCTCGTTCTCAGTGATGTCGTCCTCATCGATTAGACTCAAATGTCGCGCCACTGGTGGTGGGGACGACTCGTCGTGGGTCAAATCCACGTTTTCCAACCGCGCAATCTCAGCAGATGTCAACACAAAGGGCACCTGTTAAGAAAGAACCTCATTCTGATCAAATACCTTGCGTGAATTTGAGTGCTTACTACACACCATTGAGGACCAAGTAAGTAAGAACTATACCGTAGAATCTGGCGCGTTGTCATTGAAGTACGGCGCTAGAGCAGAAGCTTTAAAGAATCGATCGGCGGTCCAGTGCATGAATCGAGGGAACATCGTCTTTGGAATTCTGTGTGCGCAGCGGGATGCTAGCCTTGGCTTCACCTCAAATGCAAAGATCTGCAGAACAAAAGAGAATCCACAAATGTCCGTAGAAGGCCTCGACGATGAGTTCTTCTGCGCCCGGGCGATGTTCCCTCGGGCTGCATGCGTCGATTTTACCAAGAATTGATAAGCAACCTTCCCCCAAGGAAAGTTGTTGAAAGTTTCGTAGTCATCGATAAGGTGAAGATACTCAAGCTCGATCGATTTCGACAATTGATCTCTGTTCAAAAGTAGACCGAAGACGATATGCAGCATGGTCAGTTTCAAAACCAAGCTGTCGGCACCACGATGCACGTCACTATAAGTTTCGAATGTTTTGTCAATGTCATGAGCTTTCATGAAAGGCTTGCTCAGGAAAATGTCTCTATGAATGTCTGACGACGCCAGCGGATCACGCGCTTTGTTGAACCGCAACCCGCTCAGGCAATAGAATTCCTGAGGCCCTAATTGAACCCGATATCCGTTGATCGAAAAACATAACCGATTTCGGACCTCAGACTCCGGCTCCAAGTGAGTCAGCATGAAGTAAACGAGCTGCCCTTGTATTTGAATGTCGGGCATATCTATGAGATGGCCAAAGCATGTCCCCCGAAATGCATCAACATTAGCCCGATTGAGCCGGCCACGCACTTGACTTATGACCTCGCCGAAATTTCCCCGCACTGATATTTGGGCACCTGCAAATTCACGCAATTTGTTATCATAGGCTTTTCCTACCCCCCCTCCCCTTGCTTCATAGCAGTCTGAGACCGGAAAAATGACTAAGAATATTCACTTTCAACCAAACAACGAATAGACGTGCACTATGGCAGAGTAATGAATTAAGAACAAATTAATAACATGTCAACAATGAACCCAATAACATTGTGAAGCACATCATTATGAAGCCATTGAACAGAGAATTGCTACTACACATTCAAAGAATTTACATACCACTCTGAAATATGTATAAATATCTAGACCCTGCACCAAAGGCAGACCCTTTAAGCCAAAATCAAGTCCACGGCAAAATAATGAAAATGTATAAACGTAGCATAAGTAAACGAGTTCCACACCTCAAGTTCATCATCAAACGTCTTTGTAATGAAAACCCTAACCGTGCGCAAACAATGGAAATCGTAAACCCAAACTAAATTAGGTGAAAATAGGGCACCTTTGCACACATACGACCGAAATTTCGTAGATAAACTTGAAAATCTTAAACAGAGACTTACCCCTGGTAGTGTTTCTTGTGCCCGCCCTTCCTCCACGCAACGTCGGCGCCTCCTTCTCCGGCAATCGGCTTCCACGACGGTGCGACATTATCCAACACTTGATTTTCTAATAATGGAGACGACTTGCAGTTGAAATTTTAAAGGGTTTTTAAAAAAAAATGCAAGCAAACGGTCGAATGTTGCGAAAACAGAGTACACATGATTTATAACCACATACCTTCTTCTCTCGCGAGCGACGCGACTATTCGAAGACACCCCAACTTTCGGTCGGCAGTTGTAACCCCTCCGGCGAAGATTTTTGAAATAAAAAATGGCGTCCGTTCACTAGGAAATTTTCATTTTGAGATATTTACTCGCGCGCGATTGTCGATGCACTTTAAGAGTGACTCTGTTTTTCGGAAAGTATTTTTTAATTGAATTTCGCACGCTCCAAATTCGAACTCATACTAAAATTTTAAAAGCCCGATTTTTAAACATAATCGACTCTGCCGACGTCAATTTTGCCAATAACATTACAAGAGAAACCCTAAAAAAGGTTTGCTGATGCAGCAAAATACACCTAATTATATATATTCACGTTGCCGACACATATCTCGACACGTTACATTAATTGCTGTTCAGAGGGTGCCATTACGTGGCATTCTTGGAAATTTAGAGTTTTCCACTAGGTTTTAAACGAACTAACACGCGGAAACATTATTTCATTTTTTTAGACGACATTAAACAAAAATATTTAATAATGACGCATTCAAACTTCTATTTTGAACTGCCGATGTCATTTACACCTTTCAAAATAATGATAACAATATTATTATCTTTGTCGACATCAAATACGGCTTATTGTACAAGAAATAAACAGTGCCGATATAAGTGCCGACCCTCAAAACTACGTATTCCAGCGCATTTCTGGATTAATTACAAGTTAGACATCTTTTTCCACATGTCTTCTTATTCCCTCAGAGTTTCAGTAACACAGCAGGTCAATTGTTCATACTTACCGATCAGATTACCATATCTTAAATTAAAATGTAGAACAGAATTTTAATTAACTATAATAATGGAGCCCAAAATGACAAAAAAAACAAAAATAAGGTGAAGAAAAACTGTTTATAAAAAGGTTGTACATTGGTAAGGTAAAAAGTTCTTCTCGAATGCTGTGCAACCAATGATGGAGCGAAAGTGTCCTAATAGCTAAAGGGGGCGTATTTGAGCAAAAAAGCACCGTATTTCTTAACAATTAACTGATTTATTTTTATTGGGCGTATTTTTCCCCCCGGGCCACGTGTCGGCATCGCAACAGACCCGGGCAGTGCCGGGGGCAGCATAAATTTTTCGGAAGTCAAATCATAAAAAGAACATTTAAGTTTGATGAAATAAAAGAGAGAGCGATTATCTACCACCACATTTTTTTCTCTAGCTCAAACCTAGAAGACATGGAAAATACGAGGCGGCGCCACCTTATTTTTAATCTGCCGGTGGTTGCCTCGACACCAGAGCTCCGCCTGTCAAAACCTTGTAAATTATATGCCCAACTCTTTCACAAAAGGCTCTAACAAAATTGCATTACCATTCACCTAGAAACGTTTTTTTTTTAATTATTTCTTATAATGATTAAGTAACTAGCCACGCTTTGCCCGTCTTCCATCCGGCACACGGCGATTTTTATATAAAGTAGCATTTTGGTTAAGATAGAATGTAAGTAGGGTGTAGGTATACTTATAAGTTATACCATACGGATACCACGTGATCATCCGTAACATGACAGAATATGGACACTACATATATACATACATTCAAGTATAAGGACAAAAGAACTCCTCTTACCATGATGATGGAATATATATGAAAGAAGAATAATAATATAATTTCTATATCATTTTGACTATCTGGGAGGGATTGTATAATAACTACTCAGAGCAATAAATCTGCTGTAGTTTATTCTAACAAAAGGTAGAATTAATCACTTCATTCAATCCACTAACTAACTATATATATATATATCATATCTAGGCAAATACTCTATTAGCCTGCAGCAGAATACCTTTGAGCTCACAAGCAATCTCTTGAAATGAACCTGGTTTTGGAATAACCCCGTTCATTCCAACTTGCAAGCATTTCTCCCTCGTTTCTCCATCATCACTCGCAGTCAAGGCCACGATCAGCAGCCAGTTACGGCTTCGAAACTTGCGGATTTTCATGGCGATTTCGAAGCCATCTAAATCGGGCAGGTGGAGGTCCAAGAGCACGATTTGAAACGAAGACAAGGCTGGACCGAGAACGCTGAGGCATTCGTATCCAGACGAGACAGCAGAGACAACGCACCCCAGCTTCTCCAGCAACTTCCTTGTTACAGCTCTATTCACATCATCAGCATCAGCTAAGAGAACTTTCAGACCTCTGAACATTGAGTTTGACTGCACACACTCGGATGATTGCTCGTGTTCTGATATGCCTTTCGCCATGGATGGCCGGACTTGGAAGCGCAAGACAAGAGCCACGCTTTGGTCGAAGCCCTCTGGATTTGATATCATCCAGATGTCTCCTTGCATTAGCTGTCCATTAATTATTTAGGAAAACATTCCAAAATTAAGATATTAACAAGAAATGCTGAATGTACCTTGACAAAGAAACCATTGATGTTTGAAGAGTTAAACACATGCAACAGCCACATGAAGATTTTTGTTTGGAAACAAAATCCAAAATAAAGACATTTGTTGTTTCCAAAAATAGGATAATTACTCAAAAGAAATGCTGAAATGCACCTTGACAAAGGAACCATTGATGTTTGAGGAGTTAACACATGCAACAGCCACATGAAGTTTTTAGTTTGGAAACAAAATCCAAAATAATGACATTTGTTGTTTCCAAAATTAGGATAATTACTCAAGAAACGCTGAAAATGTACCTTGATAAGGAAACCACTGATGTTTGAAGAGTTAGCACATGCAACTGCTACATAAGTTTTTAGTTTGGAAGCAAAAACCAAGATAAAGACAAACAAACGAAAAGAGAACTTTCCATAGTATTAGATTGATCATAAGAAATATAATAATGACATAATTTTAGCAACGGTAAACGACAATGTTCATAAAATTAAAGATGCCTGATTAGGAAAGCATAGATGTATATATATGTGTGTGTGTGTGTGTGTATGCATGTATGTATGTATCTAGTCATAATGACCGTGGACAAACCTGGACAAGTTTTTTGCATACGGTAAAGCTCATGCTTTCCTCACCGCCACCACAGCATCTCTGGCCTCCATACTGAATAACAGGAAAAGTGTTGTCTACTTGGGAATCAGAATGGCAAATACCGACTTCAAGCCTGATATAAGCATATCCATCAGATGAGTTTGATCTCCACTGACCCCGTCTTTGCTCGTTCCATACCTGACTTTCATTGTCTGAATACACTCGTAACAAAAGCAATCCTCCTCCTCTGCTTGCATTCAACAGATTACCAACCATATGCAAAATCACCTGAAATACTCTTCTTTCATCACCCACGACATAATTTGGCATGGACTTATCAACTTCGATTTCAAAGTTATAACCACTATAAGCACATAGGCACTTGGAGAGGCAAGCAGCTTCTTTAATCATAGAATGCAGTTGAAAAGGCCTCATATCCAAAGGGAATCTTCTATTATCCTTTGCTGAAGTACTCATTACGTCACTTATTAATGTTGAAAGAACATTACTAGTCTTGACCGTGGTGTCAATAAGAAGACGCTGCTCATCACTCAACTTTTCATCCTGCAACACCGATAACAGGCCCAAAATTGAGTGCATGGGTCTTCTCAATCCATTGCTCATTACCATTTGAAAAGCATTCCGCGCTTCACTTGCCATTAGTGCATCCTGATTGGCTTTCTCCAGTGCCCGATTTTGTTCCTCGAGTTTATCTCTCATAAGTTGAGATTCTTCAAGGATAGCTGCATGGGAAATAGCCACAGCAACTTGATCAGCAACCACCTCTACTATCTCAAGTTCTTGCTGGCTCCATGATCTGCCCTGTCCATCTGGAAGAACCAAAACAAGAATAGCATAGCAAGCTGGAACCATCTCAGGTGTACCGCCTTTGAAATTGGAAACTCTCAGCATCGGCATCCTAATGGCAGCCACAGATCCTGGCTCACCAATTCCCCCACTGCTTGCAAGAGCAAGGGATGATTCAGAATCAAGTATCTTCACTCGATCACTTCCCTTAATCTCTCTCACATCAGGGTCACTGGTAGGGATAATTGAATTATACGTATTTGGGAAGTTATGTTCTTTCAATTCATGCGTTAGGTTCATCTGTGTTCTACCAGCATTTGGCATCCAAACAACACAATTATTCAAATCCAACGTCTTTGAGAGCTCAACCAAAGTTGTGTACAATATAGTATGCCTATCAAGATACTTGCGGATCTCATGTGTTAGCATTCGAACATGCAAGCCAGCTTCTTTCTGCTTCTTTATAATTCCAACTTCCCTATCAAGATCCCATGTCTTCTTCTTGAGCAAAATTTCTCTCACCTTTACTTTAAGCAGCAACGGGATGAGGGTAAACAGAGTTATAGCCGTGGCAAATGAAACCAAGGCAGTGAGGCACTTGAAAATGGTCAGAAAGAGCATGAGCTGAAAAGTATGAGGTCCATAAGTCCAGCCATTCAACAAATGAGTCATCCCACAGAGCACAATGAACGCGATAAACTGAATAAGTACCCATTTAAACGGAATGTTGGAACAACTAACAAAGTAAAGAAGCTCAATAGGGATGGAGAAGTAGGCCACTGCAATCAAGAAATCACTGACTTTTTGGCACTCCAAAATATTCTCAATGCTCCAAAACCCCTCTTCATCACAGTTACAACGAAACTCATTATCTGCAGCCGAAATGGAAATAACCAACGAGAATAACAACATCAACAACAACAACGCAGATGACAATGTCTTTGACATTGCATCCAACGCAATAGATTCTTCAGTCCATTTGTTCTTGTTGATTATTTATCTCTTTCAGCCTCCCAAGGCAGCTAATACAGAAATGTAAAAAAAAAAAAGGACCACTCCTATCACAATCCCACAACAGAACCGCAGGCATTCATTTCCTGTTTGAAAATGTTCCATACATTAGCCAAAACCTAAAACTTCAGAATATTAAAATACAAGATCACATATAATATTCAACCATTCTTTAGATATAGGAAAAATTAAACCAATCGCAGACAAAAAAAGATCTGACCAGCCAACCAGCCAATAACTTACAAAAGAACGATTATAATATTCAATTTCTGCCTTTCACACCTGTACTTGAACTAATCGCATACAGAAATTTCAAGTGGCTTAGAAAATAAGAAACGAGATTAACCCATCAACCAAAAAAAGAACAACACGCCAACTGATCCATTAAAAAAACAAGAATCAGAAAAAGAAGAAAAAACCCGAAATAAATAAATTTGCAAAATCAAGAACTTTTACCTGGCAAATCACAGATACACTAATCTTTGGATCTTATTGCTGCATTCAAATAGAAAAAAAGATTTAATCCCTTCATCTTTGTCTCAGAAACTGCATTGATATCATCGAGCAGCCGCAAAAACTTTAAACTGCTGATCAAGAAAACCAAAGCCCAACAATAAATCCTTAAAAGAGATCCCCTGAAGGAAATTTTGTGGCAAATAGCCCAGCTATTAGAATCTGAAATTTTAATCTATAATCAGCCAAAAAGGTGGTTCATTTCATAAATTTCCAAGTGATACATTCCGCTGCAGGGAAAGAAAATCTGAGAAAAATAATAATAATGCTCAAGCTGCCGCCGCATACGCATTTGCATCTGCACGTAATCTCTCTACAGCACAAAGTTAACCAGGATTCTGGCAAACATGTTAGCCATCTTTTTCTTCCTTTTTCCTTACTTTTATCGCTGTATGTGAAAATTTCAAAAGAAATAGTCTTTTGAGAGAGAAAGATGGCAGTGTTGAGGAAATCGGAGAGAGAGAGGGAGAGGGAGAGGGAGAGGGAGAGAGAGCAGCGAGGCGTTTCTCGGCAGTGCCAAGAGAGAAATGAACTGGAACGAGTAGAAAGAAAAGCGAGAATAAATTGTATGTTTGTAGAGAGAGAGAGAGAGAAGAGAAAATCTAGAGGAGCGGGGCCTACAAGGGTTTACATTAAGAGAACTTAGACGAATACATATTTCAATCCTCGGTCCTCCCCTCGACCAATAAAAAGTACGATTTCTAATCATTCTTTATTCTTATTTATTTCCTTCTTACCAATGCATGTGTCTATTTATAATATGTCACCATATCTTGTGCGCACTCACCAATATTACTTACGTCTATTTTAAATTTTACATATAGCTAATATTCTTCTGCGCGATACCCGTATCATTTTATGTAAATGAATTGAACCGAGCTGAATATTTCATTGTGCGAATCAATTCGAATTTATCTCAATAAATATTCATCATGTTAGAAATTGATTCAAACTCAACTCGTAAAATGGTTCAAAAATTCACTAATTGAGTACGATTGAGCATGAATGCTTCAAGAAAACTACTTTAATTTACATATTTAAGCTCGAGTTCGAAAAAAAAAGAGGTTATTTAATTTACTCGTTTGAAATATTTTATCATATTCATGAGCATGTTAGCGAACGTATTTGATTAAGCTCGAACTTGAATATGTTCGCAGCCGAATGTACTTTGTTCGAGCTCGACTAGTTTAAAAAATGAACGAACTTCGCACGAATTTTTTTCAAGTTGGACTTCGAATAGTGGTTAAATTCTTTTACCACTCTAATTTTCCATAAACTTAAGCAGTCAATTTTTCTATAATTTCAAGACTTCATGAATTTGTTGTGAGACATAAAAGCGAGAAAGAAAAATTGGAATAGAGATCTCGCATGCTCTTTTGAAATACCTCACACTTAATTTTATTTTATTTTTACTTTTCATTTTTTTGAAAAGTGGTGTCGAAAGCACGTAAAATAATATATTACACATTTTATATTGCATTCCGCACACTTAATTTGTTTTTTATTTTTCATTTTTTTCTTTAATTTTAATTTCTTGTACTTTAGTTTAATTTTACACTTAAGGGTAACCCGCAGCCGCTACCATGGTGCGCACTGGGTAAACCCCGTCCCTGTATAATAGCCTGCAAACATACGCAGGAGAGTTAAACCACACTTGGCATGTCGGGTGTGATAGACTCACACCTAGTGGTGTTGGTGGGATTCGAACTTGAGACTTTTGGCCTCAAGATATCACCAATAGGCCATCCCCAAGGGGACATGATCTCAGCCTTATTGAAAGCACATGAAACTGTTTATGGCACATCCTATATTGTATTCCCTATTGCACACTCAATTTTTTTTATTTTTGTTCATTTTTTCTTCGATTTCAATTTATTGTGTTTTAGTTTAATTTTACACTTGTTATTTATGATCCACGCTACCCAATTATGGTTTATTGCAGTTTTTTAGTATTTAATTTTTCAAATAATCAATTAATAACTAAAAATAATAATACACTCTAATTTGGTAGGATGAATCATAAATCACATGTATAAAGTTAAAGTAAAGCACACAGTAAATTGAAATAAAAAAAAAATGAAAAAAAAAACTAAAAATATTGAACGTGCAATAGAGAATACAACATCAAATGGTAGTAGACGGTTTCTATGCAAGAATCCTTTTGTTCGAAAATGATAAGATTGAAATAAATGAGTCAATAACGGATTAAAATTGCGGAAATCGGTGAGAAAATTGGAGTAAATTGATCACAAAAGTTTTGAACAAAAAATATGTTATTGTTCCTTCGTTTTCTTCATATTTGAGGTGATATTCTTGGGCCAAAATTTGGGCCCATAGACAAATTTTGGGCCATGGTGTAAATGGGCTCTATATATAAAGAGGAAACTTTGAGCTAAAATAAAAATATGTTCTTTTTGTGACCAATATTTTTTATAACTTGAAAATTCTAATGTCTACTTGAGACCCGGTTTAAGTCCAGAGACTCAAACCATCATAAGCCCGAATCAGGACCACCCTAGACCCAATATGCATAAGCTCATGGCTGGTTTGGGCCTACATATTTGAAAAAAGGCCAGCCCAACCCAACCCAACTCGATTTGACAATGGTGGAATGTGTCATCCGAGCAGGCTCAGGCTGACCAACACATTAATTGACAACTCTAACCAACGATGAAATACTAAATGAAGCATACATTATATTTTGATGTCTATTTTAGATTCTTCACTACGGCACATAAATTATTTTTCGAGAAACATTATGATACTAGAACTAAATTTTGTCCTAGTTAGAGTGTTAGACCTCTAAATTTCATAGCTCGACCTAGTTTGCCCCCTCCGTTAATGGTATGAGTAAATGCAGTTAACGGACATGGGACACACTAAGATCAGAGGCGGAGGGACATGGGTGGGTGGGTGGGTGGGGGGCACTGGCCCCCCTAGGAATTTTAAAAATAATAATATAGTAATTGTATTTAATTTAGTATTAAAAAATTGAAAAACCTACTCTTCTCTCCAAGTCTAACTCACGGCCAGCAACTTCATCCCCAATTTTTCAAAATACCGATTCAATTTACAGCCGCCAACTTCATCCCCAAATTTCCAAAATACATGAATCCTGATTCCGATCTCCCCTCCCATTTTCTTCTTCAATTCTTTTATCCTAGTGTTGATGTTTAAACTTTAGAACCTATTATGCATTTTTGTTGTTTGATTAGTTGTTAGTGAACTAAATTAATTTTTATTTTATTTTTTTGCATTAGACATATTCATTGTTTAATTTTGTTAAATTATTTCTTAGATAAATGGAACGCTTCTATAAGAAAATATCATCTGTGGTAGATATGGTGGAGGTTTCAGGGCCATCAGTTAATCAACCTAAAAATGTACAACCTCAAGCATCATCGAATGAAAAGAATATTGAAATTGATTTGGAAAATCTTCCAAGTGATCCAGGACTACGACCTAATATAATGAGCTATCTACCGAACGTAATAGAATAGGTTCGTAGAGCTTACTTGTTAAAAGGTCCATGTCAATCACGTGAGTATGATTTTCCTGAAGCAATTGATGGAAGCCAAAAACGCAAATTTGTTCAGTTTTGGTTTGATGAATATAGTACTTGGTTGGAGTATAGCATTGCAAAATATGCAAATATTTTGTTTATATTGTTATCTTTTTTTCACTGGGCATAGAGAAAAAGGGCATGATGTGATAGCGAATCAACGACACTGAGAGTTTATCGCCGCCATGGATGTGATTGATTAATTGATTTATTTTATTTTTTCCGTTGATTTGTTATTTCCTTTTTTATGCTTGTTTGCGATGGCTGGGATGCGCCACAAGCCCTTCTTCTTCTTGAGTATCTTTTATTTAAGTATGTAGGGTTATGATACCTAGGATCATCGTAAGATCATAGCAGATTGAGAATTCAGCCGTGAGGTTTGGACAAGCTTGCCTGAGTGTTTTTTTTTTCTGTTTCCTTTCCCTTTCTATCAGTTTGTTCAATTCAATCGTTTTGTTTTGTTCACTCTGTCTTGTTCCCTTGACTCTACCAAATTGGTCCGACCTGCCATTGTTCATGCCTAAAACCCGTCAAGACACTCGCATGGAGACTCCTATTGATTCCGTAGAGAAGGGCATAGCAGAGTTATGCGAGGACTTGGCTCGCCAGGCTGCACAGTTTGACAAGTTGGACAAGATCGATCGACTGGAAAAAATGCTTCTGTCTATTATGAATGACAAAAGCCCGACTGATATCATCGTTGATGTCTCTGGGACATCATCATAATCTAACAATCCACCATCGGCTGCTTCACTCCCCACCCCTTCAGCACCTTGTTACCTGCACCAACGACGACCCCACTAGTGCGTAAGATTGATTTCTTGATCTTCACGAGTGAGGACCCGATCTCTTGGATTACACATTCTGAGTAGTATTTTTCTCTCCATGCTACACCTGCCAATGAAAAAGTGGGTTTTGCTGTGATAGCCATGGATGGAGACGCACTCGCTTAGGCCCAGTGGCTACTCCGCCGTATCCCGCAGGTCGAATGAGATGAGTTTTTGAAAGAATTTCTGGGTCATTTTGGCATTGATTCCATGATCCATCCATTTGAGATCCTTGCTATGACCCGCCAGACTACTACAATAGATGCGTATGTTAACTTATTTATTGCGCGACTGGTGCCTCTACTTGAGTTGCCCGATGTTTATGCTTTGTGTCTTTTTCTGAGTGGTCTCTCCGATGATATTCGCTTACATCTCCGCAAGCGTGACACTCTCACTTTGGAATCCACAATGACTCTTGCATGTGAAATTGATCACGAAGTTCGTGGCCTTTGGGACTTTCAGTCACAACCTATACTTGCTCGTTCCAGCCAGCCATTATCTTTTCTTAGTCCGTCATCACATGGTCAACATGTCCCTAGAGCCTCTCGTGCGAATTCGGTGATGGGTTCCCAGACATTGCTTGGTTCGAATAGCTCGGTTCTAGCTCCGTCGCAGCTCCCTTTGCGCACTGCCATGCCCCTTCGACCAGCCCCATCCAACCGGACACGTGGTAAGTCAATTGACTCACGAAGAGTACCTTAAACATCGTGTCTGCAGCTTTTGTTTTCGCTGCCATGAACCTTTCCACCCACTTCATACATACGCTAGTAAGTCTCTACGTGTCCTCATTGTGTCCTACCCTGAAAATGCTACCTCGCAAGAGCTAATTTCAAACTCAGGCCCGACTCTTGTTGAGCTAGATGATTGTCTTCAATTGAAGATTCTCTTTCTCTCGATTACTTGGAACTCTCTACCCTTTCAGCCCGCGACCTTGATGGTCCGCGAATGTTAAAATTGTCTGGTACAATTGGTGCAACCAAGCTAGTGATGATCGTGGACAGTGGCACTAGCCACAACTTTATTTCGGCACAAACTGCTACCCGGTTGAATTTAATGATCTCTTCCACGGCTCCATATTTCGTACGATTAGGTGATGGTAATCTCGTCAGTGCCCAAGGCGTCTATACAGTCTTGCCCTTGATCTTAGGTGATGCCACATTTGTTCTCAATGCTCATGTGTTCCCTCTACGTGGCGTGGATATTATTTTGGGAGTTTCCTGGTTAGCAACCTTGGGCGATGTCTTGGAAATGAGAGCTAAATTAGTGGGGGAGTGATTGTAGAACAAAAGCAACATGTGCAAACAACCATGGTGAATTGGATAGATTCTAACATTTGTCGTCAACAATTAACTTGTGAAGCTTTAATTTTATAGGTTGCTAAGGATGTGCCACCAGACTTATCCATGATTCGTATTGTCAAATATTCTATGCTGTTGAAGTTACAGTTGTTTGACACAGGTTGGATGCGTTTGAAGCAACAGATCTTGAGCAACTTATTTTGAAAGATTGTGATGACCGATTTGTGTGATATTTGAAACATTTTTAGGCAAGCGCATTAACATAATTCAATGATTCTTATAAAAAACATGAAGTAATTGATAATATGATCATCATGCTAACAATGCACTATCGTGATGATAATTAAAGTTTTCTAATATTATTAGCGAAAAAATATATTCTAAAAAATAATTATAAACCTAATTTGATTCAATAAACCTTAATTCGATGGAAGAAACTCTAATTGGATGAAATAAATTATAATTGAATAAAACAAACATTAATTGGAAGTGATAGACCCTAAATGAGCTCGAACAAATCATAACAATTAATATATGTACTACGTTAACATTGTGATCTTGTTTCATCAGCACTATGAATATATTATGTTAGCATATGACAATACTCCAATAACATACATTATAAACCATAATGAGATGTAATAAATCATAATAATCAATTAGGAACTTAAAAGTAAAATTAAATTAAAAAATAATTTTTAATCATAATTAGATGGAATAAAAAATAATTGAGATGGAATAAACCATAATTGAGATTAAATAAATCATAATTGAAATTGAATAAACCAATAATAAATCTATAATACACTAGTATTATGATAATTCTCCGTTAACATAATAAATACATTATGTTAGCATACACTACAAAAAATTCGCATTTTAGTGACGGATTTTTCTGTCGTTAAACATAAAAAATCCGCCGTTAAACTATTTTAATGACGGATTAACGACGGACCTAGTCCATCGTTAAACATCTAGTAATTAGTCATTTTAACGATAAAATCAATGATGAAAAAGTTAGCGATGAAATTAGTGACGAATTTTTTCCGTCGCTAACTTATGGCCAAATTCTGTCGTTAGAAAATAAAAAATTAAAAAATTAGCGACGGAATATTTCCATCATCTTAATATATATAAAGACAAGAAGTTATACTAAAAATAGTAACCCAGTTTCCCGCCAAAAACACATTACTAGAAATGGAAATCTTAATATAAAATTGAAATAATAATTAAAATATTAATATATTAATATTTATTAACAAATCAATATCAATATTAAATATTAATTGGTGGTTTCATCAATCATTAAATTAATAGGTGGTTTCAGAATGAATAAATAATATTAGTGTTATAATTAATTAACTTAATTATTGTACGTGAGTATTCATTTTTTTTCTTATTTTTTTATACGTAAATTCAATTCCCTCAACAAATTCAATATTTGTTTCATCCGTATCAACATATTCAATTCTCACAAAGATGATTTGATGGATGATTCCATAAATCAACAAATCATGATCTTAATTAATACGGATGATTTCGTAAATCAACGTAATTTCCTTAAATTGATTATTCCGTGAATCAAGTGATGATCATTTTATGATTTGGCCGCATTTTCCTTACTTAAATTTAGGTTATATTATATTATTTATACTAAGATTAAAATAATATTAATATATTAGTTTAGATGAGATTGATAAATAAATATATTATTTTAATTTTTTTCATTAAACAATTTAGGCTTTACCTTACCATCTTTCCAATAAAATGTTCATGTGAATGCTATATTGATTGTCAAATGTTTGTAGATAGATTTTAGTTTAATTAATTATTCAAATTTTAGATTCAAATTGACTAATATTTGTTACGTACAATTAATCCACTAATTTAGATGGGTGAGTTTGAAAATCTCGATACTATATTCATTTAATTTGTTACCATGTGTAATTTGTGATATAATTAGTAAACATATGTTATACAGATGTACATGCCTAGATAGATCAATTAGTTAATTTTTATGTGAGTCATCGCGCAATACATGCGCAAATGAAATTTTTTTTTTGGATGTCGAGGGTAACCCGCAGCCGCTACCGTGGTGCGCACTGGGTAAACTCCGATGCGCAAATGAATATTTTGTCAACAGCTAGCCGTGTATTACGCCAGGATTTCTTCGTGTGATTTTGAACATGATTATCATTCGATCGATCTCTTTAACTCTCTATTGCTATAAATAAGTTTCTTTGCTATGGTTCATGCGTACTGAGACAAGAGATAAGGGATCCTGATTTTGCTTAATTTAGTTCGAGTGTTTTTGCTTTGCTTTGCTTTTTAAGCTAATAGATGAAGAACAGATCGAGATGATTTCTATTCTTTCTTCTTTTGTTACTAGCTAAACGTCATTCCTTTGTATTATTGTTTATCTTCTTTGAGATTTCCATTTATGATAGCAATGTCATTGAAGAGTTCTAATTGATATTTGTACAGATGATAATCATTATAGTGTATATATGAAATGCATGATTATCTATTATATTTAAAAGTATTTCTCAAGACCACCTATCAATTTCTATATGCGGTGATGTAGCTTACAACCATAACCTATTTCATATAGACTGAAAAATATTCTTGATTATGGAAAACAAAGAACACGAGGATGATACAATTTACAAATAAAAATTACATGCGTCACGTTCTATAATTTGCCGATGCATAATAAACACTTATTTCTTGTGCTCGAAAATATCATAATATCCAAATTTCAATATACAGATATTATTACTTTCATGTGTTCTATCATTTTTATTTGTCTTTATCTTATTTATTTATTTAACAAACTTTATGCTAATGTAAAATTTTAGGCATGAATTAAGAAACTCTCGAACATTGTCATTTGTCGCCCTTTGAGCTATGCAAAATATTATTTTTATTCATATGTTATGCATATGAATTCAATCTATTTACAACAACAATTAATCTTTTACCTATGGATCTTTAATTTAATTATTAATTATGTTGGCATATTTTAGTTTTCTAGATTTTGGTGTTAATTTGATGAGACGAACCGGAGTCTTAAAAAAAATGATGTATTAATCTTTGTATGTCGATGTAACTAATCGATGTAAAAAAAAAAACCAAGTGTTAATTTACTGTAACTAATTCTCAACACAAATAATATGTTTTCATATCTATATAATTTTTGTATATGACAAGTTTTATAAAGGAAAATGTGCAAATAGTCCCCTCGACTATTACGTGGGGAGCATATTGCTCATTCCCTGATTATTTGGTTCAAATAGTCATCTCTAAGTTAAAAATGAGACAATGTGACCCTTTGTTGGATGAAAAATTTAATGATGTTAGCAAAACACACATTAACACATCTTTTTCACACACAGTTAGATGTTTTTACATACCAATGCACATTTTTCATACACACTAACCTATCAGTTTTTACATACATATATTTTATTGAATATTTTATTTTCACTAATAAAATAAAATATATTATAAGTACATAAAAGTTCAATAAAATTTTCATGTGTACAATTGTTTGCGAATATTACATAATATATTTAAAATATATTAAAAGTAAATTAATATACAAATTCCAATTTCTTTGTAGTTGTTTAGTGCTAAATTATTTTCATTTGATTATTATTAACAATATAAGTTAGCTATCTAAGTCTAATCAATTACGTAATTGCATTATAATTCAATTACAGTTTCCAACGACTAGAATCCAAACAAATTTGAAAATTATAATTTGGAACAGATTTATCTAAATCCGTATAAATAACGTGTTAAATATAAATTTAAATTATTAGTCACTTCACTGGCATCAACTTTTTCATATATTTCAAATTAACATATTTCTCATATTTTTAATAGCATATATAATATTCGTAAGAAAATTGTATGCCTTATTTAATATATTTTAAATTGTGTAACATTCATAAAAAAAATGTACATGCATAAAAAAATAAACTGCATGTTTTATTTACTCATAATAAATTTTATGTTTTGAGTAAATAAAATATTAAAGAAATCTATACGTGTGTAAAAAAGTGTTAGTGTTGTGCATGAGTGTGTGTTAGTGTGTTAAAATATCAAAGTGTGAGGAAAAATGTGTATTGGAGTATGTTTGGTAACACCATTAAGTTTTTCATCCAATAAAAGTCCACATTGTCTCATTTTAATTTAACTTAGAAGGAGCTATTTGAGCCAAATAGTCAGAAAAGAGGCAATATGCTCTCCACGTAATAGTCGAGGGGGCTATTTGCACTTTTTTCCTTCTATAAATTAGCATCATCATACTGCATTTTTTAAACTTCAATTGATGTATATATAATATCTTATCTAAACATTAATTATAATAATTCAACTGAGAATATAAGATGATTTTATTACTATTTTTGTTGTTTTGATTTGATTACGGTTTATATATAATTTTTATAATTGACTTTATTTAAAGTATTCAAATTAATATCTATATTTTTTTATTTAAAATGACAAATGATGTCATCAACGATATTGAAATGACATTATTGTTATTGAAACATCGAAGAAATTGCATCTGAGCATTGTAGCATATATATATATATGTCTGTTTTAAATTAACGATATTGAAATGACATTGTTGTTATTGAAACATCGAAGAAATTGCATCTGAGCATTGTAGTATATGTATATATATATGCCTGTTTTAAATTAAAGTCATGCCTGACCAAATCGGTAGGAACAATTAAATATTTATGTAATGAGTTAATTTATTCAATTGACAACTATAGACAACACAATTGAGCTTGAAATTACACAATCGATTTTTTATGATTAATTAATTTTAATTATTAATGGAAATACTAATAAATTTGATGGAAGTCTTTATTTATTAAACTAGATTGCTACACCGACCACCAACGAATTGGTCATTAAAAAAAGTAATCACCTTCTCTAGCCACCACCAACGAATTGGTTATCTTCTTCACACCAATCCCCACTGTTTTCCGTTAGCCACCACCACTATCTTCCGCTAGCGACCACCATATTCTTCTCCAACAAAAAGCAACCACCATCTTCCCCACCCCAAAAAACTAGACGAACGAGAATATGTTGCTCAAGATAATATGATACTTATGAGCTTGCAAAGGAACTGAAAATGAGATTTGGGAAGAAAGGGTCGGTAATCGACGACGGCGGGTCGTTGGAAATTTGCGTTTAATGGGATGTCGTTGACGAAAATCTGCAGTTAAAAATGGAAAAGGGAGGCTAGGGAAGATGATGCGGAGTTTTATTTTTTTCAATTTTTTTATTTTCATTTATTATATTATTTATTTAGTAGTGTATCAAGAATTTTTTGTAGTGTGTGAAAGTAAGAAGATTTGTATTTTAGTAATCTCAAAAATAATTATTTTTTTAATTATTTTAATTAGTGATGTGTGTAAAGAAGATTTGGTGGTGTATTTAGAAACACATATTTTATAATAGTCCAAATTTTATACTTAAATTATGTTATTCACAAGATTAAAGATAGAACGGAAAGTGAAAATAGAATTAACATAACAGAGTTAGTTGCAAATGACCAAAAAAATTATTGTGGAAGAATGAATTTGTGGGCGCCGAAAATGAGAGAGGAAAAATCAAACTAACTACAAAAAAATTAAAGATATTTTTTGGGCTGAATTTTTCATATTTGGTTATAATTTTATTATTGCATTAATTTATTTTTAATTTTCTAAAAATTTATTAGGTACATTGAAATTTATTATAATGTTTTCCACACATTTAGCTATGTGTAAATATTTGGCACATTGAACAAATCAAACATTTTTACGCATTTCATTGGTGTATTTAACGTAATTGGTGTTATATTTGTATAGAAAGTTCTTAATTATTTTATTTAGCATAAAGTAATTATTAATTTTTATGTTATCATATAACAATGATTTATTTCAAACAAATAATTTCACTGATTGATATATATTATTTCGTGAAATAGTTTATGACTCTCAAACCTAATTGAGTTTTCTTTATATGCGAGATCTTGAGCCTAATTTTTAGAATTTTGATTGTTGGGTAATCAAATTATGCTAAATGAATAATTTTCTTAGTTAACATATTTATATTATAACAATCTTCAAATTTACGCGAACACATATTTGAATATTTCTATACTATCTTATTTTATCCAATAAATTATTTATACAACAGACATTCCAAATTTTTTAATATTTTCTTTAATTATTAGATATCATATGTGTATTTTACATATCATACATAAAAAAATGAACAATTTTTAAATTCACACTATACGTATAGACTAATGTTGTACAATAACATAATTTAATACATTAATACCTATGTGTAAGTATATGTAAAATGATATGATGTTAAAGATGGAGTTTGAGGCGTTGTTCAAGACACGTGAAAATTCTCCCTCGATGATATCATATTCACTTCACACACTCTCGATTAATGACAAAGATGTATATATTGCAATAATTCTTAATTGTTCTCATTGTGAATAAAATAATAAAGAATTTAAATTATGTTTGTAATTAATTTCAAGCCAACCAATTATGTTATTTATTTTATTGGATAAAATAGTGAACAAAGTTGACTATAACACTATATATTATGTATACATTTTATAATTATTTATATTAATTATTTAATTGTAATTTAATTATTTGATTTGTAAGATTATTTATTATAAATTATTCATATATCTCTCACCCGTGCACGGGATGTAATACTAGTTAAAAAAAAAAGAATTGAGCAGCTGAGCTAGGCCCAAGCCATTTAAGCGAGGCCAACCGAGCCCAGCGCAAAATTAGAGCCAAGCCGCGAGCAAGAATTAATTTCATAAAATTGGCATCAGGGTGATTCGAACCCAAGAACTCCTGGAAAAAGCCAAGCCGCGAGCAAGAATTAATTTCATAAAATTGGCATCAGGGTGATTCGAACCCAAGAACTCCTGGAAAAAGCCTTGCACCTCTAACCATATAGGCTAGTGGACATTTGTGTTAAATAATAGAAATAATATATATATACACACACACACAAAACTTATTTTAATTGAATTTTTATTTCTAAATTAAATAATTATATATTATTCATTATTTAAATATTTATTGTAATTTTTATTATTATATGTTTATCATATAATTTAATATTAGATGATTTTAATTATTTTTCTCAAATATTATATATTTATTATTAATACTACTTTTTCCTCAAAAATAATATGAAATATTAAAAAAATAAAAAAATTTAAAATAAAATAAATTAGAAAGAGTAAAATAAATAATATATTGAAACTATTAAAAAAATCAATTATAAATTCGTAATTAATTAGTAATTGAAAAATAAAAAAATATTAAAAATAATATATAATATTAAAAAATTAAAGTAAATAAAAAAATTCAAAAATGTAAAATAAACAAAAAGTACTAATACTGACAAGATTAATTTCAAATTTATAAGTAATTACTAATTGAAATCTAAATTTTTATTAAGAGAAGTATTATAATATCATATTATTAAATATTTCAAAAATAATAGTTGTAATATAATAAATATTAATATAAAAATAAAATAAAATAAAAAGTAAACTTGTTGAAATTTATTTTATTAGAGTGTACATTATATTATATCACATTAGAAAAATGCACGCATTTTGCACGTCCTTAAATATGTATTACATGCAATCAATAAAATTACACGAGTGTTTAATGTTAAAAATCACATCCAGATATATGTGACAAATCACTAAAGTTAATTACTTAAATTTATAACATTATAAATAATATATTAAAAAAATTGGTTTTGAATATTAATGAATACAAATTATTAATCCATAATGTATACCATCAATAACATTTGTATAATTAATTTAGAAAGTAAAAAAAAAAAAAAACTATACATAAATGAGCAAGGGTGGATCATGTTCCCTCTTCTTTAATTTCCTATAAAAAAATGAACATAAAATAAATAAATGATAAAAATATTTCGTACTTATCATTATTAATAAAAATAAATGTGTTCAAAGAGAATACAAATTTCTATAAATAATTCCACAACTTTCCACAATTATATCCTAAAAAATGAAAGAAAAATACCGTTTGCACATTTCTTATGAAAGCATGTTAGTTGAATTAATTATAACATTTTTCTTGAATTTATATAAGTATGCTACTTTGGGATTTATGAAAGCATGTTAGTTGATTTTTTGAAAGCATGTTAGTTGAAATTATTAAAGCATTTTAATTTGAATTTATTAAAGCATGTTAACTTGAATTTATAAAAGCATGTTAGTTAAATGGGACGAGGGCTCCTGGATCCCTCTATTTTAATTTTACGTATTTAAATTGGGACGAGGACCCCTGGATCCCTCTGGTGTTTGGTATCTGCTAGCTAGTTAACTTCAGATCCTAGTTAAGTTACGTCGATGACTTGGTCAAAATATAGGTTTTACGCTGTTATGTTGTCGAATTTTTTCCTGATTACTTTTATAATTTAGACAAGTATGAATCGAGTCCCTAGTCAAGCTTGGATGTATCAACGGAGTCGCGACAGATCTAATTTGTTTGAATTTGCACAAAAGATCGAAAGTTTTATAGACTTTGCCACTAGCCATCCAGCGTTTTTAGATGGGGAAAATATGAAGTGCCCATGTGCAAAATGCAAGAATCGGCCTTATAGAAATCCATTTGAGGTCCGAATGCACATTTGTTAGAACGGTTTTGTGCCGAATTATTACACATGGACCTTTCATGGAGAGATGAGTCCGGCTGAAAATTTAGTTGACACGTATGAACCGAATACATATCACACGATGGTGATGGATGCTGCTGGGCCGGATTTTATTTTTGATGAGATGAGTGGCGTTGAAGAAACTCCCAATCCTGAAGCTCAACGCTTTTATGATATGTTGGCTGCTGCGGACAACGAATTGTGGCCGGGCTATAAGAGTCACACACAATTGTCTCTCGTGGCCCGTTTGATAGCCTTGAAGTCTGAGCACCACTTCTCAGAGAGGTGTTTTGACCAATTTACAAATCTTCTGAAAGAGGTTGTGCCCAAAATTAATATGGTCACCAGTAATTTCTACAGTATGAAGAAACTTCTGCGTGGTATGGGGCTGCCGGTGGAGAAGATCGATTGTTGTGCAGACAATTGCATGCTGTACTGGAAGGATGCCATTGACCTGATGAGATGCAAACACTACAATAAAGAACGTTATCACATTGTAAGACATTCTAACCAGAATAGGCAGGTGAAGAAAGTAGCCTAGAAAAGGATATACTACTTCCCTCTTATTCCAAGACTGAAGAGGTTGTACGCATCGAAGGCTACCGCTGAAGAGATGTGTTGGCATATAACATCTCTTAACGACGGGGTTATGCGTCATCCAGCCGACTCACCTGCGTGGAAGCACCCAGACATGACATTTCCTAGCTTTGCAGCTGAAAGCCGGAATGTTAAATTGGGTCTTTCCACTAATGGTTTCCAGCCATTTGGACAAACAGGCAAGCGATATTCATCATGGCCTGTGATAGTCACACCCTATAATTTTCCATCTTGGTTGTGTATGAAAGAACAACACATGTTTCTTACGATTGTTGTGCCTAGGCCAAGGAATCTGAAGGAAAAGATTAATGTGTTCTTACAACCACTGATCAATGAACTGATACAACTGTGTGACGAGGGTGTGCCAACATATGATATCTCATTGAAGCAGAACTTCCAGATGCGTACAACTTTGCAATGGACCATTAGTGATTTCCCTGTTTATTCAATGTTATCTGGTTGGAGTACAGCAGGAAGGTTGGCTTGTCCGACCTGACTCGAAAAAGAAAATGGTCCGAATGGGCCAGACTGCCTAGCCCAAATTATGGGAAATATGATAAGCGCCGCAAACTGCCCGATTCGGCCCACTTTTTCACTCTTAGCCTGGTAGGCTGAGCCAAGCAATCCGTTTTGCCACCCCTAGAGAGTAGCCACAACCAAACTATCTCATGATAGTAGAGACCATATTTTAATAATATCAAAGCCCAAGATAATTTTTCCATCCAACCTTGTCCAAGGCCCACTACTTTGAACAAAACAAAGAAAAACATTTGTGTGGAGGGGGGGGGTTACAATAAGAATCATTTCTAATAGGAGAACTAGGAACACGTTTACATTATCTTAGAGGTTGAAATTTAATACAGAAAGGTATTGACAATCTCTTAATGTTAGAAACAGAAATCAAGGAAAGGATCAAAGGAGATCTTTAGACCATATCTTTAGATTGATTTGTTTCCATATGTGATACGTTGTATAGTCTATATATCTCAGTGTAACCTATTGTGTAAAATAGATAGAAATTATTCAATACAATTGTTCTTTCAACGCTCCATACACACTTCCGCACATTACAATTCTTCAGTAATCTTCAAATATGTCTGTACCATGTTTTTAACATGATATCAGAGCCAGGCTCTCTGATCCAAGAAACCGAAACAGCAGGAACTTTGTGAACTCAGATTTTATTCTCGTCATCGTTCAACCTTCGATCAAACCATCTTCAATAGAAGATGTCTGAACTCACCGCAACATCAGCCGGCAACAAGATCTCCGATGAGTTAGCCCTGCAAATTGCAAACATCCTCAAAACCGGAATCAATTCAATACCAAATCAAACACCACAGTCAGACAAAATCAATCTCAGCATCAAATTAAATGGAGACAACTATCCCCTCTGGGCTCGGCTCATGCGAGTCGAAATTGGAGTTCGAGGCAGAACGGGACACATCACCGGAGCGACCCAACCTCCGGCTACCGATGACACAGCCATTCTCCGATGGGAACAAGCGGATCTAGGAGTATTTTTCTGGATCCTTCACAATATCGAACCAAATTTGGTGAATAATGTAGCAGAATATCAGACAGCCAAAGCCCTCTAGGACGCCTTGGCCGTGACTTACGGTAGCGGCGGTGATGCTCTCCAAGTTTATGATCTGCACAATCAAGCAAGCCAACAAACTCAAGACACACAGACTCTAGAACAGTATTGGAACACGATGCAAGGGTTATGGCTCGCAATCAATAGGAGACGCCCAAATCCTATGAAGTATGACGAGGACATCACAGCCTATAATCGAATTGTACAAGAACATCGGTTATTCAATTTTCTCAGCGGACTCGACCGACGATATGATGCAGCTCGCCGGGAAATCTTACGGCTTGACCCCCTTCCCTCAGTCGAGTCGGCGTATGCTACTGTCCGCAAGGAGGCCGCCCGGATCCGCATATTGAGATCGGCAGCCTCTGAAGGTGTTAACTCGTCATCATCGGGAGAGTTAGGTGTCGGTCTCCTCTCAAAAACTCCTGCCCATGGCCGCGGTCAACGACGGTCGGAAAATCGACCCGACAAATCCACCATCGACAAGTCTAAGCTTCATTGTACTCACTGCGGCATGAACAAACACACCAAGGAAACATGCTTCAAACTTGTGGGATATCCAGAATGGTGGGAGGATGGACACAAACCCAGAAAATCTAACAACAGCGGCAAGGCGGCAGTCGCCGCGGGTAGCTCGACAGCCTCCGGCGCCGGCGACGGTCACCAAGAACTCGAGCAGGGCGGCGAGCGGCCGGGATTTGCAGCGGTAGCTGCAGGCTACGGTGACGACGATGGCAGAGGTGAAGGAAAAAGAGAGGGGGGAGGCGCAGAAGGTAAAAGGGGAAATAGGGTTTTAACACCCTCCTCACTCCAAAAATTGCAAATCAACCCCTCCCCAAGTTTTAATGATACTAATGTCTCTCTTGCTCTTGTATCTAAAGCCTCTAAGTGGATTTTCGACTGCGGAGCAACAGATACTATGACCTATGATCCCAATGATCTCACAAATATTTTGCCCACTACTAAACAAAAAATTTACACAGCAAATGGGGGCTTTGCTCGTGTTGAGGGGGCCGGTGAAGCAAGAGTGTCGGCCAATATTAAATTACCGTGTCTTTTTGTGCCTTCATTAGCTTGCAAACTTCTCTCTGTCAGTCAAGTGACACGCGAACTTAATTGTCGTGTTCTCATGTATCCCACATTTTGTATTTTGCAGGATATTCTTACACAGACGATTATTGGGCGTGGCACTGAGAACAATGGGTTGTATGTGGTAGATGAGGTGTCTCAACAGGGTGTTGCTAGGCTTGCTCACGGGACATCAGATCGACAACTTTGGCTATGGCATCGCCGGTTAGGACATCCATCTGTCGGATATCTCAAACAATTATTTCCGTCGTTATTTTCGAATAATCTTAGTTTGTCTTGTGAAACGTGTATTTTGGCTAAAAGTCATCGTACTACTTTTCGTCCTACCAACACTAGGATTAATACTATTTTTTCATTGATACATTCTGATGTGTGGGGTCCAGCCCCGGATTCTACCAATTCTATTTTTCAGTACGTTGTTCTGTTTATTGATGATTGCACGCGTATGACTTGGCTTTATGTTTTGAAAAACAAGTCTGATGTTACTGATCGCTTTATTAATTTTTATCATATGGTGCATACTCAATACCACAAAAAAATCCAAATCCTCCGGTCTGATAACGGCGGCAAATACCTCAACACAGATCTTCAGAAATTTTTTCACCACCATGGTATTATCCATCAAACCACCTGTCCAAACACCCCCCCAACAGAACGGTGTTGCAGAACGGAAAAACCGAGTCCTACTTGAAATGACCCGAGCTCTCATGATCGAGTCCCACGTGCCCCAACATTTTTGGCCCGAAGCAGTAGCTACCTCAGCCTATCTCCTCAACCGTCTCCCTACCAAAATCCTCAATCATCTTACTCCTCTCCAAAGCCTCGCTACCCACACCAGTGTTCCTGTGTCCCTCACCCTACCTCCTCGTATCTTTGGCTCCACTGTGTTTGTTCACATTCCCAAAGGATCTCGCAGTAAACTCGACCCCTGTGCTCTAAAATGTGTGTTTGTGGGGTATGCACCACACCAGAAAGGATATCGATGCTATCATCCTCCTACTCGCCGTCTCTATACAACTCTTGACTGTCAATTTGTTGAGTCCGAGTTTTATTATTCATCCCAACTCCAGAATCAGGGGGGAGAGTGTACGAGATTCCTTGAGTTGGTTGTGTCAACCGGTTTTATCTCCAGCAGGGGTGTCGAATACTGAGGTCCCACAAGAGCTTGCGCGCATCACCACCGAGACACCATCACCCACCACAGTACAACTCGAAGCTCCTGTGTCACCTGTCCAATTTCTCCTGCTGAGAATACTCCTGAGGTACACGTCTCTCCTGATATTTCTACTGGTATTTCTTCTGATATTGGTGATATTGGAGATATTGAAGAAGATATTCATGAGACTAACAATGAGTTGAGTGATGTACAAGATGAGCAGGAACAGGTTCAGGGGGAGGATCAGAATCAATTTGAACATCAGGAAGAGCCTCAACGGCGTGTGTTGCCACCCATAATCAATAGAGGTGTGCCACCGAAGAAGTACTCTCCGGAGTACAAGTCACGAGTATCTAAACATCCGGTGGCTAATACAGCTCAGAGAAACTTGACAGAAATGGCCTTGGCTTTTGAGGCAGCCATGTATGAAGAAGTGGAAATTCTAAAATCAGTAGAGGAAGCTCTTCAATCCAAACATTGGAAGGATGCTATGGATACAGAGATGCAAGCATTGGCTAGAAACAATACTTGGGACAAATGCCAACTTCCTGAAGGCAAACACCCAGTTGGATGCAGATGGGTGTTCACTATAAAACGAAAACCTAATGGAAGGATAGACAGATACAAGGCACGCCTCGTCGCAAAAGGATATACTCAAACCTATGGAGTGGACTATTCTGAGACATTCTCTCCAGTTGCAAAAATGGACACAGTTCGTGTCTTACTCTCAATTGCAGCAAATCAAGATTGGCCGCTCCACCAGTTTGATGTCACCAATGCCTTCCTGCATGGAGAACTAAGTAAAGAGGTCTATATGGAAAGACCACCGGGTTTTGAAGAACAATTCGGAAGAAGAGAAGTCTGCAAGTTGAGGAAAACATTATATGGTTTAAAACAGTCTCCAAGAGCTTGGTTTGGCCGATTCACCACTGCTATGAGGAGTTATGGGTATCAACAAAGTAATTCAGATCATACTCTTTTTTTGAAGAAACAGAAGGGTCTTATCACATGCCTGATTATTTATGTTGATGACATGATCATTACCGGCAGCGATGTAGAGGAGATGGAAAACCTAAGACGGGCTTTGTTCATAGAGTTCGAAATGAAAGACTTAGGGAAGCTGAAGTACTTCCTCAGGATTGAAGTGCTTCGATCAGAAAGAGGAATCTTCATTTGCCAAAAGAAGCACACGTTAGATCTTCTTGCAGAGACAGGGATGGTGGATTGCAAACCAGCTGATACACCGATTGTCGTGAATCACAAACTACAAGTTGAAGAAGGAGCCGAATTCACTGACAGAGACAGGTATCAATGCCTAGTTGGTAAATTAATCTACCTCTCCCATACAAGACCAGATATCGCGTATGCTGTTGGTGTAGTGAGTCAGTTTATGCACAGACCTCAAGTTGATCATATGGATGCAGCTCTAAGAATCGTTCGATATCTGAAAGGGACTTATGGCCATGGTTTGCTATTTGCGAAACATGGGAACTTTGAGATACATGGGTATACTGATGCTGATTGGGCAGGCAATCCTGTGGACAGATGATCAACAGGAGGATACTTTACCTTTGTCGGTGGTAATCTCGTCACTTGGAGGAGTAAGAAACAAAAGGTGGTATCTCTCTCAAGTGCAGAAGCAGAGTTCAGAGGGATCAAAAGCGGGTTGACAGAAATCTTGTGGTTGAGGAAACTGCTCAAGGAAATGGATCTCCTTTCGTCTCGAGTATGTCAGCTCTTCTGTGATAATAAAGCCGCAATCAGTATTTCCGAGAACCCTGTTCAGCATGATCGAACAAAACATGTTGAAGTAGATAGACACTTCATCAAAGAGAAAATTGAGGCTGGGATTGTTGAGCTACCGTTTGTTCGATCAGAAGATCAGTTAGCGGATATTCTTACTAAAGCGGTCAGTGCAAGAAACTTTACAATGATACTTGACAAGCTGAACATTGGCGATCCTACTATTCAGCTTGAGGGGGAGTGTTAGAAACAGAAATCAAGGAAAGGATCAAAGGAGATCTTTAGACCATATCTTTAGATTGATTTGTTTCCATATGTGATACGTTGTATAGTCTATATATCTCAGTGTAACCTATTGTGTAAAATAGATAGAAATTATTCAATATAATTGTTCTTTCAACGCTCCATACACACTTCCGCACATTACAATTCTTCAATAATCTTCAAATATGCCTGTACCATGTTTTTAACACTTAAGTACCAAGAGCGCAAAAAAGAGCAGAGGTGTATATATAATTGTCAAGTTCTTGAAAAAAAAAAAGAGCAGTTGCATTTTCGTTAATACTAAGTCTGTCAAAATGTAAGCTAAAGATTCATTATTATATATATTGCTAACATTATGTTTTCATAATGTTGATATACGTAGTACATTATATTGATATCACAAAATATACTTGTCCTTTCACGATACCTAACTTTGAAAACAAAATTATTTAAAATATCGAGTTTCATATGGTTGGAAAGCTAGCGAGTCTATTTTAAAAAACATAATTTCAAAAAAATATTAATAATGTGATTGTTTGATTAAAGACTACTATTTATATACGAAGACTGTTTAGATTCTGGTTCAATAATGCTTCATTAGCAATAGGATTAGACATAACAATATTATTATGATATCAATCAAATGCACAACGTTTGGAATGAGAACCTTTTTTTTGTTTTTTTTACTAAACCGTTGTATTTTGTTATAATACATCGGTTTAAGGCATTTGTTATAGAATATATAAAAAATTGGATCATGCTATAGAATTGAAAATAAATAAAAAATTTGGGTGTAAAATTACAATTTCTTATCTTGAACCTTCATTAAATTATAAATAGTTCCCAGAAAAAATATGGCATTAGCCATTCATTAAATTAGCAAATAAAAATTCTTGACTGTTTGACCAAAGACTATGGAAACTAATGAGACACTTTTGCCTCGATGAATAAATAATACTATATATATCATCTCTTCATTTAATTTCCATCATAAATTTAGTTTAATATATACAACAAGCATAAATAGTTTGTGCGTAGGAAAAACCGCATTACGTATACCGTATACTACTATATGTCCACGCTTCTGAATTGAACCCTTTCATTTAGATATCCAAAATTAGAAAGAAAAAAAATAGCAGAGAAATAATAAATTATAATAATGATGGTCATAATGATGACAGTAATTCTTACATCAGCTAGGAGCTAAAAACATGGTAGCTTGTAGTTCTGCAAAGTGATTCATGCCAAGACTTTTAATTTACATTTCAAGTAATGCATTCCAATTAATTATAGATCTTCTAACATATAAACATGATAATTCAAATAAAAAAAAATTGCGAGAACGTTTTCCTGGAAATGTCAAATGCATGAGAGAGAGAGAGAGAGAGAGAGAGAGAGAGAGAGAGAGAGAGAGAGAATTCTGTATCTTCGTTAATGCAACAGAAATTCCTAAAGTGAACAAGAAATTAAGGAGTAGGTGGATGCATATGATTAACTATAATTAATGTTTGCAGATTAATTAATATTGCACTAACTTCTCAACATATTTTCGGATAGCAAATAAATGCTTAAACTAGTTACCAGTGTTACTAGTCTCACGAAAAGGAGCCAGAATATGGAATTGTTCTACCTAAACAAAACACTTTCTCTACACCAGAAATTAATTAAAATTGGATATCATCACAACATTAATTTTATCATATGTATGGAAAAAATGAAAATAATCATAACTCGTCAAAAGATGCAGCTCTATAATTCATGTATTTGATCAGAAGGTTTCTATTAAATACTGCCAATAAAATTTCACACTCCAAGAAAAGAGAGATGAATCAGAAAAGAAATTAATTTATATCGTAACTTATGAAACAAATGACTCGATCAAATTCTAAAATGAACAGAGGAGAACAATGTATAGCAATTATACTTATCCCCTTTTATGTAACTTAATTTCTCTAGGACTTAATATAAAATAATTAAATTCCCTAACAACATGAATATGCAAATTCCAAATTAAGATTAACATATATAAATAACTAAAACAAACAATCAAGATATATATTAGATATATATAGTCCATGTAAACTCACTTCTATACACCATGACTTATTCGAATCGGTCGATCATCGTTGAAAACTTGATGATCTCGATCTGTCACGGGTGATGGCCGAGGCGGAGCTCCAAATCCACATCATTCTCCTTCACATTGCCCTCTCCATCTTCATCAGCTGGTGGCAATGATGCTCCGATCCTCAGGCTCAAATTCGCGTCGAAACGATCGGCCATGTAATTTTCAGTTTGGAAATTAGGGTTTGATGAGGGCAAGTAAACTTGATAGTTAATTTGACCTCCTGCAGCTCTGTGATAGCTTGTTTGGTGCTGATGATCAGCAGATAGAAGCGGAGGAGACCTCAAATACCTCGAATTCGGGTTCGACGACTTATTCGAGGCCTCCTCTTGATTCTTCTGCTTGGCTTTGGCTTTGGCTTTGTCTTTCCGGTGGATGTTCATGTGGCCTCCCAACGCTTGCGCGTTGGTGAAGCCACGCTTGCAGAAGGTGCACTCGTACGATCTCCCGACGCCGGCGCCCGCGCTTTCGTCGTTGGATTTCTCTTCGTTTTGATCAGGGCTTGATGCATCGGAATTGCCATGTTTTCCGGGGTCCATATCTTGATAGAAAAGTCTTGTTAGATTGAAAATTACTAGAGCAAGAGATTCTTGAGTGAGAAGATTTGTTTGGTAATAGTGTTGAGAGAGAAGGAAAGGGATGGAAGGAAATTATCTGATTTTAAGATCATTGGGCCCTTTGGTTTTTGTATTTTGTGTGTCTTCATCTTCGGACACAATTTATTTTTTTGTGATTATTTTCTTGGTTATATTCGTTTGGCCGGCATCGAAAATGAACTCTTCTTTGTGATTTTTAATGTTATTATATATTGCCTCCTACACCACATAGCTTCCGTGAGATGAAACATCAATTAGAGACTTAGTCTTTCAACATATACTGGATTAAATTAATGAAATTGAACTTTATTTTAAAAAAGTGAACTGTCACGTTTCGAATGTTATTATGAACATATATGTATATATTAAAGATTCTGCAACGCCATTTTGGATCCATGTGGACATGTTTAGAACTTAGAAGATGGAGATTGTGACACAGCAGATATCATTAAAGCTTCGCTTTTTCTGGGCAGGTTTTAGGGTTAAAAAGAAATATCGTATCAACTACTGCTGCAGAAATTTATTTGCAGTTTTGTAAGAGATCACTGCATTTATATCTTTACTTATCATCACAAAGATGTGGAAAAAGGTCATATATATATATATATATATATATATATATATATATATATAAGAAAGGAGATAAATCAGAAGATTTTCTAGAAGCTTTAAAAGCACTAGTTAATCAATTTTTTGATTAATTTCCTTTCTTCTCTTTAATGTTCCGACATGTGTTGTTTTACTGGTCGAAGGTTAGGAGAGTAGAGGGACCTGCTAACTTTTGTCAGTTGGATGGAATGCCCTTAGCAGTTTTGGCTCTTATATATCCGTAGTTGGGATTTGTCGTTTCTTTGTGGTCTAATAAGAGACGGGTAGGAAAGTAATTGGAAATTTGCAACGGGTAGGAAAGTAATTGTGTGTGTGTGTGTGTCTATATATACATGTTACATATGAAATTGAACATGCGCGCACAATATCATAAATGTTTAATTTACCTCTATAGATGATTCATAAATGTATTTTCTCAAAAATTAATTAAAAATTTATTTCATTTCAAGGAATAGGTGCTAAGTAAAAATTTCGCACATATCCCTTAAAATATATATTTTACATAAATAAACATTTGAAAAATTACTCTTTCGAACTATTTTTGATATGATCATATGATATAGGGTGCCAATTAATAAACATTAATATAAGATTTTGACTCGGTATATGTTTATCTCAATGTATCATACATATTATAAATATTGAATTGTTTGTATATTATTATTATTTTATTAATCATAATTAATTAATTCATCGCAATTTTTGTTAAATGTAAAAATGTGCATTAGTTTGTTTAAAATTGTGCATGAAAGTATATGAAAAGATCATAGTATGTTAGAAAAATATGGGTTGGTGTGTCTTTGCTAATATATGGTGTTAAAATTTACATTCTCAAAGGGGACAATGTGAACTATTTTAAAAAATCGAGATGGTTAAATGAGATAAATAATCAAAGAGAAGACAATGCCAACTTTAAGGAAAAATCAAGGTGATGAGCTATTTGACCCTTATCCCATTACTTAATTAAAAACGACAACTAAGTGAAGATCTCCTAATTCGATAGATGCATTTAAAACGGTTAGAATTTCATATTTTTTCATGTTTCACTTCACTTTTCACTATCAAATTTATGATTTTTAATAATGATTATAATAAAAATTAAAACTAATCATAACATATATAGTGAACAATATTCAACCTTTATCAACATAAAAATCAAACTAAAAAATATAAATCATAATTGTGATATAATCAACACTAATAATTAATTATTTACTAAACACCAAAAATAAATGCTAAAAATAATTAATTATAATCCCTTATTGGATGGTTCCCAATTAATAATTATAAAATTAAACTTATAACCACAATAAAATGAATTTGTATAAATTAAGAAAGATAAATTGATAAATTTGATAGTCAAATTCGGGGTGGATCAAACATTACTTGCGTAACATATAAATCGGTGGGCATAAAAGGAGCTAGCAATTAATGAAGAAAATGAAACAACCTTTTTAGCATCTTGAGGTCATGAATACAATTTCAAATTTGATTATATGTGAAAAAGATGAACATATATATCTAGATATAGGGTGCCAATTAATAAACATTAATATAAGATTTTGACTCCGTATCAGAATTACAGTACATAATGCTTCAATGCAAAAAAACAAATTAATTGTTCTTGTTGTTTTATTATATTAATGCAAGCTAATTTCCAACTTAGCAGGTTTTAACATCACGTACATGGACTGTGTAACACCCAAATAGAGATACAAAACGTTTTTATTGGATTATATAATTAAACAATTATATAATAATTATATTGGATGCATCTAAGAAACATATATGTCGAAAGAATGAAAAGATGTAACACATCAGCATATTTTAAAGGGTTAGTTGCAAAAAAATAAAACACTATTCATCCTATTTATATTTTCAGTACCAGTACTTTTGAAACATTACAGTAATAATATCATTTTTCAATTTGTAGCAAATTTGACACCCCAAATTTTTTCTGACGATTTGAAATTAGATGTGGACATTTTTTTCCAGCGCGTATATGAACGCTGACGAATTTAAACTACTTGAAATATGAATGACATGTCGATATTCATCACATATAGAGATTCTAAATCATTTTAAGTTCATCGAAATTCATGCCTACATTGAGAAAAATGTCCACGTCGGAATTCTGATTGCCGAAAAATAATTAGGGATGTCAAATTTAGTGCAAATTAAAATGTGATATCATTATTGCAACGGTTCAAAAATAGTGTTGAAATTGCAAATAGGGTGTAAGGTCGTTTTTTTTTCAATAACCCTATTTTAAATTAAACATATCATATGTCTTGCTATGTTTTAAATTTATTTATCGCTGTTTCTTCCCTGCGTGACAAACGAAAGAGACGGCTAAATTACGCGTTAATGCAATGAAAATAATTAAACTCACTCTACTTTTGAGTTTTGACCATGTCTATTTGAAATATGATACAAATCTGTACTTGCAGACGGCCGATGTTCTAGAGATTAATTTTGTAAATTTTAAGATTAATGAACATTCATTTATTTAGTTTATTCTTGGTTTCGGACAAATTAAAGTACATTAAGCATCAACGAAAACAACATTAGTGTAGCTACCGCACTCCCCACTAGCTAGTACAGCCAGTTCATCCAAAGCATGATTTAGTATTAATTAAACTTTTTTTTATTAATTAATTTTATTGGACTTGACCAGAGAACAATGTATTGTGCACCAATGCTGGTGTTCACATTATAATATATAGTTTTGCCTAGCACCAAAAGAAAAAAGGAAAACGCATATTAAAATAATCAGAGCGTGCAAAAAAGTAATGCAATTTATAATTTAGGATTAATTGCAGTTTAATCATATATTTTTTTCTCAGTTTTAGCAAATTTTGAATATGTTGTAACTTATTACACGACCCCTATCCTACTATATCTAAAATTAGGATAGTCTAGGGTAATAATGTAATTTATTTTTCCCATCAAAACTCCTTTATAAAATTAATTAATTTTATATTGCATTATAAATTAATTAATTAATATATTCAATTAATTTAATGGGTAAATTCAATTATTTAAATCTAAACCTAGCAAATCCTACGTATTAAATGCATATCCCTCAAATCTTAATTAGTTTATAATTTACCATATTTAGTTGCAATGATACTAGGGTTTAATTAAAATATAGTAATCTATTCTCAATCAATTATTTAAGGTAGGTAAATATATAGGTTATAAACTTATAAATGGTTTGCTTATATATTATACTACCTCTGTTTCATAATGTTTGTTGTTTTGTTTTTTTTATCTGGAATTAAGAATTAATTTCATGGACAAATATACACATCCCTTATATATGCCATAAAATCTAATTCATCTATATTTTCCTAAAAAATAACAATATTTTCTCTCTCCATATATTTTTCTCTCTTCATATATTATAGGTAAATTAGAATAAAAAAATCTTGTAGGATTTGAAAGGGTTAAAATTGGGAGAGAGGATGTCAAATTATATAAAACAACAAACATTTTGAAACTAAAAAAAAAAACCTTAAACAACAAACATTATGAAACGGAGGTAGTATATTACAGTAATATTGTATATTGTTACATATCATAAATATTCATCTACTTTAATATATTTCAATGTTTTGATTCTATAATACTTAGATAGTTTACATTATGTGTGTGTATATAATATTAATAATTTCATACTATAAGCATTTGACATAATAAAGAATCTAAAAAAAATGACGATTAATCAATTATTAACTAATCAACTAATATTTTAATCATTAACCAATCAACTAATTAATATTCCATACGGCAAAAGTATTCAATCACTCAATTAAAATAATTTTGGAAGCCTTTATTATATTTAACGTATAATATGTGTTAAGAAATTAATTGTATCCTATATTTAATCAATCAATCAATAAATTAAAATAAGATATTCAATCAATCCGAAAATATCCAAAATTAACACCCATGATCATCTATAAATAATGCATCCTACAGACTGTATCTTATACCATTGCTTAGCATTCAAAGATTTCTAATTCTTTTTTTGCAATACCTAAGTTATAATTTTTTTTATCTTATTGGTACGTTGGGGGTTTTTTTTTGTATTTGAGAGTTAATTTTTTGTTATTTTTTATTGCTCTTATATATTATAAGATATATGTAAAGAAAAATACACTAAGAGTAATGGATATGCTTTAATTTTGATTGCAGGATATAGATTGAAGAAAATTCTTAATTGATTTATCTTGCCTCAATCCTCATCAAGGACCCCCAGAAGGAAAAATCAAATGGTTTGATTGTTGCACAAAGCAGTAATGTATATCGATGAAGAAACAAACGCTCTTCAAAAGATTCTATATGCTGGGTTTTAATTCTATGTATTTTTAGCTAATTGTGGTAGGTTTTAATTTGATTGTACTACTTCTCATTATAATAATTGAATAATAAAATTGAGTTTAATATTTTTATCCTAAATATTTTCATTTTGTATTGGTAAATGTCTCCTAAAAAAGAAAACGAAAAATGGAATAGAGCAAAACAAACATGCCTTGAAAATTGCTTGAGGTTATATGATTTTAAGTTGTTAAACTTTTAGTGTTTAGTATATTAGTTGATGTCTATATACATTTATATGTATTAAGTTTACATTAATTATGATTAATTAAGTAAAACGAGATTATTTTGCAAAAAATAAGAAGTAAGAAGTAACAAGATTACTGTGAATCATGCATGTGTTTGCGTGTTTTGGTTTATTATTCTAAGAAATCAGTTTAACTTTTTTTTTGTAATATTTTATTTTCTTTTTGCAAAAAGTGCTATGGTGTAGTTATATTTATAGATTATTATTATATTTCCTTTAAAATACAAATTTCTCTCAAATTTCGATTAAGATTGTATATCTTAATTTCAAACATATGCACCCTCTCTCTCTCTACTATGTGTGTGCGTGTGTTGATATATATAAAGAGAAATATAGGCTTACATATAAAATACATATATGTGTGTGTATATAATATCAATATATATATATTAATACATGGATTAGTAAACAGGAGTAAAATTTTAATAATATCTACAAATTATATAATCGAACTATATAATTAATTAATTACATTTATAATTAGCCTATATAGTTAATTGCCTCTATAATCAGCTAATCGGCTTATATTAACTGTTAATTAAGAAAATCAAATTATTCACACAATTATATATGATTTGAGTTTTTGGATTTGTAAATTAAATAACTGGAGTGTGTACGAGTGTGTAAGGATTTCTCTACCCAAATTTGAGTTATGTAATTTATCTATTTTTATTAACTACTTATCAATTTCACTTAATTAATTGCATCGATTATATCCGATCAACTTTTAATTTGTGAATTAAATATGTGCACAACGCATATCTTATAAATTGTCATTTGTTCATTTTTCAAATATTTCTTTCTTTGAAACTATTTTTATTTATTTAAATTTGCATTTTTATTATTTCATCTTAAGTTGCACACAGTGTCGCTCATGTTTGGACAATTCTTGAATAATACTTATTTGATTTTTCTACCATTTTATTGCAGACAATATGATCAACTACAACCAAAGGAGATATCGATTGCCGCAGATATATCATAAAAATCTACCTGGTTCGACCTTTATGGAGTATGTTGATATATTTTATAATAGTTCACCCAATTTTATGAATACTTTGTGCAAGACGTACACAGTAGGTACTATAAACAAATGGTGTAAAAAATTACAAAATGTATGCTTAAATTATGTTCTTCACAAGATTTAAGATAGACTAAAAGGTGAAGACGAAATTAATATAGTAGTGTTACTTGAAAATGACCAAAAAAAAATATTGAAGAAGAACGAATTGGTGGGTGGTGAAAATGGGAGAGGAACAATAATCAAAGAATGATAAACTCTAAAAAATAGAAGATATTTTTTGGGTTGAATTTTTCATATTTGGATATAATTTCATTATTGTATTAATTTTTTTAATATTTTTAAAATTTTATTAGGTACATTGAAATTTATTTTAGTGTTTTCTACATATTTCGATGTTAAAATAAATATATTTTATGTTAAATGGCCCATTGAACAAATAAAATATTTTCATGCATTTCATTGGCAAATTTTTAATGTAATTAATTTTATGTTTGTATAAAAAATTCTTAATTATTTTATTTAACATTAAATAATTAATTATTTTTTAATGTCTTTTTATGTTATTATATAACAATTATGCATTTCAAATAAAAAATTTTAGTTATTTATATTGTTTCGTGAAGTGGTTTATGACTCTCAAATCATAATTGAGTTTCACTTATATGCGAGGCTTTGGTCCTAATATTTAAAGTTTAATTGTTGGACAATCAAATTATGCTAAATCGTATAAAAAATGAATAATTTTTTTAGTTAGCAGATTTATATTATAATGAGATTCGAATGTGCGTGAGAACATATTTGAATAAATATGCTACTTTATTATGTTATTCTTTAATTAATAGTTAGATATCACATGTATATTTTACATATCATAAATAAAAAAATGGAAAAACTGTCATTTTGGTACCCTATATATATGTGACATCTTATCACTTTTGGCATCCTACGTATTGTTTCAGTTAAAATGATACTCTAACAGTACTTTTTTGAACCACTTTGATTCTAATTACTTGGAATAGTAGGTTTATGGGGCCATTTGGGTCATTTTTATAATTGTTTGAAGTTGAAGAACCAAAACAAAAATTAAAAATATTATATAATATTATTTTTTTCAAAAAAATTATATAATTTAATTTATTTTAAATATATATATAATTTATTTTTTAATAAATTTGTAATTTTAATTTTTTAAATATATATATATATATATATTAAAAAATTATAATTTCAAAGTTTTAAAACTTTACAATTTTATTTTTTTAAAAAATTATAATTATAATTTAAAAAATAAATAATTATAATTTAAAAAAAATTATAATTTTATTTTGAAATTTAAAAAAATATATTTAATTTAATTTTTAAAAATTTATGTAATTTCATTTTTTTTAAAAAATATATAATTTTATTTTATTTTAAATTTTAAAAATATATTTTAAATTTTTAAAAATAATTTTTTTTTTTAATTTTCAAATTTTATCCCTCAACTTTAAGAAATGATACCAAAATTGATAAGAGGTCAAGCATAAGGTACCGAAATGGTCATTTTCCCTGAAAAATCATCTATGTTTGATTTTACACTATGTATAGATTAACGTTGTACAATAATACTATATAATATATTCATATGCGTGCGTAAAGAGACTTACAATGATATAGATTTGAAGATAGAGTTTGAGGTGTTCTCTCTATAAATAAAAGAGATGATAACGAAGCATTAATCAAATTGTGGAAACATTGCTCAAGTCGTGAGAACTTTCCCTCGATTATATCCTATTCACTTCAAATAGTCTGAAGTGATGACGGAGATGTATATATTATAGTAATTTTCTTAAATGCGTTTGACGAATGTGTCTTTTTTTCCTAATATTTTTCATTATGCCTAAAATTATAAAATATTACAATTATGTTAGTAATGTCTTTCAGATAAACCAATTATATTGTTTATTTTATTGGGCACAATGAATGGAAATTTATTCATGGATATAAGTTGTCAGCCAATAAAATAGCGAACATACTTCAGTATAACATTACATTTATATATATATATATATTATTTCTAGATATTAAATATTTGATTGTGATTTACTTATTTTATTAATAAAAATTATTTATTATAAATATATCTCATCGTGCATAGCACGGGATGTAATGCTAGTTTTAAATGAAATATACTATGTTGTGAACTTGAATGGGATGGTTGTTGGGATTAAGGAATGAGGAGAGAGAGTCTCACGGAAGAGAAAATCAGGAAAGAAGCTGCCGAAGAGGTTGAGGGAGTAAAGATCTCTCATTTTTAGGATTGGAAAATTTTGACTCTCAAATTAGGGAGAAAATTGCGATCAGGTTTGACCAATCATGCTTCATTGGAGTCGATTTGGGTTGGGTCGGGTGAAGAAGAGGCACTGGGTTGAATGTTGTTGTTGGGCTATACTGTTGTTGGGTTTCTTTTATTAAATTAACGACATTGGTCTAAAGTTGTATTAGGTTATCTTGATATTCCCTGAGTGGTCCCAACTTATCTTGTAAGGTTCAAATAGCATGTTTGCCCTATTATCATGCAAAGAGAAAAATATCAAAATTTCCTCCTTCATGTTCTTCTGCTAATTCTCCCATTTCTTCTTAAAACTCCTCCCATTTCTAATATCAGAATTCCATCAAGATAGCTACTTTATTATAGATCCATTAGATATTTTGTCATATATATATATATATCAAGATCAATATAATTGGTCGAAAAAAGTCTAAATCTTTCAAGGACACAATCGAGAACATTACACCTAGTATCCATAGCCACCGAGCCTTGACCATGGTTAAGAACACAAGGTTGAAAGAGCTGCAAGAGGCACAAAGAAAGCTGGATCAGACATGTCACGCATAAACTTTAAAAAGAGATGCAGCTGAATCAAGACTCAAAGAACATATTCAATATGTCACTAAAATGCGAGAGAGTATACTGAGTAAGTTAGATCACCTATCATATCTAAACTATTTAACTCATTGTAAACTCAAGCAAAAAAAAAAGGCCCATCAGATGGTGACTCTATCTTAGAGAGACATCCCAGTACCTATGCAAGAGAGGGTTCTTACTCTAGAACTCAAACCACTGTTGGTAATGGGCAGTTGAGTGACCCCCAACCCGTGCAAGCTATTACCCAACTGCTTAAAATTGATTTTCCCAGATTTGATGGCTTGCAGCCTAGGGTTTGGATTATAAGGTGCAACAATTATTTTAAAATGATTCCCAACATTCCCGATGACCAAATGATAGCATTAGCTACCATGAATTTTGAAGAGAAGACATCTTTGTGGTATCAATCATACAAGCTAGCTGATCTAACTTGGAAGCAATTTGTGGAAGTGGTGGCTGCTAGATTTGAGGATTTAATTAAGAGAATTCTCTATTTTGGTGGAGTTCAACAAGCTGAAGCACACAAGAAGTTATGTAGACTATGTTGACAAGTTCATTGAGCTTAATTAAAAACTATGACATTTTTTGATCAAACTGAATACTCTGAAACTTACTTTGTGGCCAGCTTCTTAAGTAGACTAAGTGAAGAATTAAGGGCGACTGTATAACTGTTCAACCCTTCTATGTTTGAACAAATAATTGAAATAGGTCAAACTCAACTTATTTATGTGGAACCATTCACTAGGCAAATTAAAGTTGGGAATAGACCCCATCCACTAGTGTTGTAAAACGCGTCCTAGGCGCTTGGTGGTGGTTAGCAGTGGCGAAAAGGGCCTAGTCAGCATATTATATGATTAAATATAATTAATTTTATATTTTTTGATAGAAAGCTACCTTAGTGTAGATGGTAGTGCACACTCCCGCTGTCCCTATACTTCTTTGTAGCACACTGGTTCGAAATCAATTATTGATAATTTTTTTAATTCTTCATTATTTTGACCATATAAAAAAATCCTGAATAACTAGTGCTTTAAGAATCGAACCCAAGACCTAAAAAGTGCCGGGAATAATATTTAACCACTGTTCTAAACTTCAATTCATTAAATGAAGTGGTTTTTATAATATACATATCTATAAAACATAATATATTATAAAACAAATTAGAATGCCTAAGCTCCTACTTAGGCCTCGCGTAGGTAGCCTAGGCGATAGATGCCCTTCGATCACGCGACTAGTGTCTAGTGAGTCCTATAACATGGGTATCACCTCTTGGGCCTATTCCACCAATTACTTTTACTACAAATGAAAACCTATCCCCCAAGACATCAATAAAGTGTCCCACATCTGAACAAATGGCAAGGACTCTGTTATAATTGTAATGAAAGGTATATAGTTGGGCATAGATGCGAGAGCATGATTAACTATATGATAATGATAGATGAGGAAAAGAAAGAGTTAACTCAGTTTACTCCTAATCCATACCCTAAACTGAGACCCATACCAGAAGAGACAATGGAAGACGTACCAGTCACTCTCAACTCCTTACAAGGGGAAGAAAGAGCTACTATTATGAAGTTTGTGGGCAGAAGCAGATGTAATCCTCACTAGCGTGGTACTTGATGTAGTTCAAGTGTTCGTGGGTTAAATTACAAAATCCAGAGCCAAAAAATTAAATAAAGTGTTAATTGGGCTTATTTAATAATTATGGATCCCAAAGCTATCCAAGGGGCTCATTGAAGAAGTTGGACCCGCCGTGGCTGAAAACCCTAGTTGGATAAATTTCATTTCTATAATATTTAGGAGTCCTATTTTAATTAGAAGAGTTATTTTATTATTTATTTAGTAATTTTCGGATTCATTAGGTATTAGAATTACATTTTTTTTTTGGCAGATTTATTTCCTTATTTTTTGGAATTTAATGTATGAAACTTTTTCTCTAACATCCCTATATAAAAGGGGGCTAGGGAGGACGAAAATTAACACCTTTGATTAATATATTTTGTAAGTTTTTTTCTCTAGAGATTTTATCTGAATTTCACGAGAACTGACGTGAGTTCAAAATTGACTTATCAAACAAAACATCACATCTATTTGTAGCGTCTTCATTCTTATTCTAAGGTTCTTATTTTCAATCACAGTCGAGTTATAGATTCATATATCTACGGTTCATCTGCGTTGTGAGATTTGGATCGAAGAATTCCATCATTTATCCTGTTGTAACCTAATACTCCCGGGGTAAATTCCCATCATCAATCATCCGTCGACGAGGATGGCATCAAGTGATATCAAAGCTAAAGCTTTGTATTAGGTTCCAATCTATCTATCTTAACTTTCTATATTTAGTTTTCGCAAAATAATAATAATAACAAAAAAATGAAATCAGTAACAAAAAAAAAGAGAAGAGAAGCTGATATAAAAAAGGGGAGATGAAGAAAAAAATGAAAAAAAAATCAACCTAAAAAAACTCATTTGAAAAAAAAAAGATTCTATTTGTTTATTTTTTGTTGAATTTTGTATTTGATCTTTCTTTTAGTGTTATTTAAGTTGTTATTACTTATAGTAGAGTAAAAAAATCATTCAAAAAAAAGGCTGACCTAAAAAAAATCTACTGTTTTTCTTTGTTTAATTTTGTATTATTTCTTTTAGTATTATTTTAGCTGCTATTATCTGTATTTGAGATAAAAGTGAAAAAAAAAACGTCCTAAAAAAGAGGAGAGACAAAAAATATAAAATTGTCTCATCTAACAGGCTATAGAGGTGGATATGGCTACAGAACTAATCGAGATAGAATTCATGAGTCTGATATTCCGTACTTCCAAGAAAAGAGTGATCCTGAGTTGTATCTAGCATGGGAATGAAAGATGGATTTATTATTTGACTATTATAACTACCCTGAGTGGAAGAAGGTCAAGGTAGTAGCCATTGGATTTTGTGACTATACTATTAGTTGGTGGAATCAATTTACATCCGATAGATGACGTAATGGGGAGCCATCGATAGAGACATGGAGAGTAATGAAGAGGGTGTTGAGAAGACGACATGTGCATGCTTACTACTATCAGAAACTTGAAAAGAAGTTGCAAAAGTTGAGGCAGGGAAGAAGCAGTGTAGAAGAATACTACACTGAAATGAAGAAGGCCCAATGTAGAGGAATCACTTCACCTTCTAAGCCGTTTTTCCACTTTCATTACCTTTGCACCATATCACCCAGCCCCTCATAGTGCTACAAGGCCACTCTTTCTCAAATCTCCATACGCAATCCTGTAAAAAATCTATCCATCGTTTCCTCTGGATATTCTACTACACAGTCGAAATCCACGATCTGGGATTTTAATTTTAGTGCTATCATACGTACGCTGGAATCGGATTTAAAGATGGCAGAATCCTACAATCCAGAAGTTTTTTAAGGATGAAATGAGATTGTTGTAGATGGGGCTGATCCGAAGGGGCTCGTTGAGGAGGATTCAAATATGGGGAAGACAACTATAGACGAATCAATTTCTACAGCCTTTGAGGATGAAGCAATTCCAGAAGAGTCAGTTCCCATTCATGTTGATGAAATTATCCTAGAGATGCCCATCCTAGAAGTTTCTAATCTGGAGATGACGAGTGTAGAAGAAGCAGTTCATGTAGAGTTTACAATAGAAGATAGTTAATCCTTGAGCTCAAAATTAAATGAAGATGAATGGGCAGTCCAAGAGAAAGATGATAGAGGACAGTTAGAAGAGGATGTAAAGGAGCTTGCCACAAAACTATATTTGTCTCATGAAAGTGGAACTAGATGGGATGTGGTTGCATATCACATTAAGATAACACAAACTAACATGTTGGTTCTACTGAGTTTTAACATCGATTATCAAACCTTCTCTGTTGATATGATGTTTTTATTTTACAAGTTGAAAATGAGGTGTCACTCAAAATTGACGTGCCACCAGATTTATTTGAGCTTCACACGTCAAATCATTGTGAAGTGGTGAATTTGCAATCATTTAACACAAGCTGGATGATTTTGAAGAAGTGTCTTATGCAGTTTGTGCTAAAAGATTTTGGTGATCGGTTTGTGTTAGTCTTTGATCCAGGTAGTTCAGATTTGAGGAAAAATCCCTTTCAAGAGGAAGGGAATAATGTGATCCTAACTAGGATAGTACTTGATGCAGTTCAAGTGTTCATGGGTTCAATTACAAAATCTAGAGCCAAGAAATTAAATGAATTGTTAATTGGGCTTATTAAGAATTATGGATCCCAAAGCCATCCAAGGGGCCCATTGAAGAAGTTGACCCGCCGTGGCTGAAAACCCTAGTTGGACAAATCTAACTTTCTATAATATTTAGGAGTACTATTTTAATTAAAAGAGTTATTTTATTATTTATTTAGTAATTTTCGGATTTATTAGGTATTAGAATTAAGGTTTCTTTATTTTTGGTAGATTTATTTCCTTTGCAGATTTATTTTTTTATTTTCTAGAATTCTATTTAGGAAACTTATTCTCTAACATTCCTATATAAAAGAGGCTAGGGATGATGAAAATTATCACCTTTGATTAATATATTTTGTGAGGTTTCTCTTTAGAGATTTTATCTGAATTTCACAAGAAGTGTCGCGAGTTCAAAATTGACTTATCTAACAGAACATCATATCTGTTTGTGGCGTCTTCATTCTTATTCTAAGGTTCTTGTTTTCAATCACAGTCAGGTTGTAGATTCATATATCTATGGTTCATCTACATTGTGAGATTCTTGTCGAAAAATTCTATCATTTATCATGTTGTAACCTGATACTCCTGGTGTAGATTCTCATCGTTAATCATCCACCGGTGAGGATCGCATCAGAAACCATGGACATCCATTACAGATTCTCATTAACTCAGAGAGTTCTTTAAGATTCATAAAAAAAAAGTAAACTACACAATCCTTAGAGTGTGGAATTGTTGCATCCACTCATCTGTTAATCAAGGTTGCTAATGAATAAAGATTGGTTATCTCTTCTCAAATTGTAGGGTTTGGATGAGACATGCAAGGGTACCAACTCACATACTCATTTAAACTTTTGCAACATGAGTCCATTTATTTCACATTTTTCTGGGCATTTTAGTCGATCTAAATGTCCTTTTTAGTGTCTTTGTGTCGGAAAAGAACCAGGAAAGTGGTTTGGGCATGACAAGAGTGAAATTTGGTGAAAGATGTATTTTTGCCTTCAATTTAACTGAAATGGATGATATGGGCATATCAGATAAAAAATCGACTTGAGCAGAAGATGTCATGCCCATAGTACTCGCGCAGATTCGGAAGAGGTAGTGAAGAGGGCATATGCAGAAAAATCGGAATTCTGTTGGTTGTAGATAAAGATGGTCGATCTAATCAATTCTGAAGGGATTTAGAGTGGATAAAGACTACTGAAGAGATCAACATTCAAAGAAGAGATAAAATCAATAAAATATCGAGATCAACACAAATAAAGCTTATCCAGCCAGAGTCCAGCGAGGCACACTAGAATCTGGTAGACAGTTGAAGATCCTCATTTTTGGGGGATTCTTATTTGATCGTTGTACTCCCTTAAATACTAGTTTGATAGTTAGAAAAAGAGACACTTTGTACCATATAATTTATGCACTTTTATTTCTGCATTTAATTTAGTTTTAATGCTGCTTCGACAGAAAGACAGTCTAGGACCTTATGCCCACAGTGATTAGGATTTATATTTAATGTTGTTTACGTTCGGCGTTGGTGTTGGATGAGTTTTAATTCAATTCTAGTAAGTTTTTATTGTTTATCATGTCTTTATTTTATGTGTTTATAATTCCATCTAGCATGAGTGGCTAGATTTATATTCTGGGTTGAACACTGATGAAGATTTAACACACACTTAAAACTGGTGAGACTGTGTGGGCATTTTACTGTATGAATGAGTTTCTGCCAAGTTTTGTTCCTATGCTAGAAAAAAAACGTGTTTAATATGACTAATGTGGTTGATCACTCTTTAGTCGTAATGGACTTCTCGACCACAGCAGGAGCATCGAACTCCAGCTTGCCCTTAACCTTAGGAGCAGCTTTCTTGCCCCTGGTGTTCACCATTGTTGAAATTTGAGAGGTGGTGGAAGGGTTTTTGCTTGAAGGTTTTTTCGAAGAAGACTTGGATGTTCCAGAAAAATTTGAAGAGAGTGAAAGTGATTGTTTTGATTTTGTGGATTTTGTTTTAAACATAGTGTTACTGTAGCTTGATGTGACCGTGACCTTTCAGATTCTTAGGGTTTTTATTCGATCGGTATGCCAACAGTAACGAATAAGCATTATCCCTAAAAAATCGGACTCCATCTTTATCTCTTCAGAGTGCCCTGCTTCAGAGTCCTTAATTTTTCGGGATTTATCTCTATCTCTTGCTTCTCTCTCCTTAACCTCACATGCAGATCACATACTTATCCAAAAACAAGTGTAAAATTACCCCTAATCTATTTTAATTAACTGGAAACTTTATTTAATTAAAATAAAAACAAATTAAAGCAATTAAAAACCTGGGCTGCCTCCCAATAGCGCCCCATTTATTGTCGTGGGCATGACAAAATCCATGCTTAGGTGTAAATGGGCTCCCCAAGCCAGACCACTCTAGCATCCTGATCAGAATGCCCTAGGTATAGTTTGAGACGATGGCCATTTACTTTGAATTGTCCTCCAGTTTCGGGATTTTTAAGCTCAACTGCCCCATTTGGGCATTCCGCATAGACTTCTGATAATCGGTATTTTTGTGCTTCTTTTGACTGCAACTTGGGGCTATTTTAATACCATTTTATAAACTAATTGTATATTTTTGATGTCCAAACCCATATTTTAATCCAAGTGCAAATTCTAGGTGTGTTATTGAAGAATCATCGAGTTCGAGGAACCTGGCGTGACTCACAACACGGTCGGAGGCGCGACCGCTCCGCCCGCGCCCAAACGTGGCTTTCCACGCTTCTCTGGCGCGATCGCCAGCGCGGGTGGAGGCGCGACTGGCTCGGGTCGCGCCAAGCCAGCCCTTCCGCGCCTTCTCTGGCGTGACCCACAGCGCGATCACTGGCGCGACCGCGCTCCCGCGCCCAGACACTCCTTCGCGCCCTTCTCTGGCGTGAGCTACAGCGCGACCTGGGCGCGACCGAGCCCGTGTCGCGCCCAGATGTCCTGTTTTGCATGCCTTATCTGATCCATTCCACTCTCTTTTTACATAGGCGATTTTGGATGAAAGAAAATACAACTTGTAATAGAAAAAAGGGAGAGAACACTACTATTCCATTCCAAAAACCCTTGTAAATCATAGAATTAGTGGAAGATAGGGCATTTGGCTTGGAAGAAGAGTTCTTGATCTTGAAGAGTTGAAGTGGAAGAATATTGTGGAATTTATGTACATCCTATTGGTTTAATCTAAACTTTATCTATGTTTTACATACAAGTTTGTTATTTTGATCTCTTAAGCATGAGTAGCTAACCTATTTAGGTTTTGGGGTGTTGGATCAATTGATGAATGGTGTTTGATTTGAATGATTGATGAATGTACATTTCCCTTATTTTAAGTATTGTGGATCAAGGGGTTGATTGTTGAATGTATGTGGGTGACCTCCATTTAAATTCATATGCTACTTAATGTGTGATTAGGTTTGCTCATTTTGTATGTGATCTTGATCCATGAGACCTTTTATTTGTATCTTGAGATAGGTATAAGTATTAGGGGGTTTAATGATGATTTGGGGATCTTGGAAGGCTTGAGTGATTCATTTGCTAGAGATAGTAATGGTTTGCACTTGCTTGTAGGCTAGGTGTTTGAGAAAATGTCTAGGTGAACCTTTCCCAAATCATGATTGTTGAAGGGAGAGTTATGTGATAAGCAGAGAAATTTCCTCTTAAAAGGCATCAGCAATAGAACCAAGCTTTCAATCAAATAAATAAATAAATAAAAATATATACATCCAAATTAAGAACAATAAATAATGCAACTTTGTACAATAACATATCACATGGTAATACAATGAGAACTAAAAAGTCATACACAAATACACGCATCCACAAGCGAAAAAAAAACTCACATTTCTTTCAATAGATATTATATGAAAACCAAAATTGGTGTGCCATAATCCCAAATCTATTCATACAAACAAGAATTTCAAATAGAAAAACGTGTCCACTAAATTATGTAAAATACCCCATGAATAAAAGCCACAAATCGACCTTTAATGGTCGAAAAATAGAAGAATCATACCTCAAAGAGGCCAAAGACGATCGGATTAGAGTTTCCATTGCTGAAAAGTGGGGAAATTGCACGAGGGAAAATTTGGGTGAACAATACTAATACAACGAAAAATTGAGAAATTAGCAAATTAAGGCGAAGCGATTGTTAGAATCTTAAACCCATTGAGAGAGGGTTGGAGAACTCACGTCGGTGTAGAGCTGAAGAGCAATTATCGGCGTCTATGCATGTCTAGTCGGAATAGGTTTCTGGTTTATTTAGAACCGCCATTCTTCAGAGAGGGGTTTTCTATTTTTAATTTTAATGTAAAAAAAATTGAATTAGTAGAGGGAAATGATAGCTGTAAAACTTAAAAGAGTGATAAATAATAATGGGGTCTAAATTTTATATAGAAATAATGTGAGGATTACATTCAATTGTGAGGGGATTCATAAATCCTTACTAAAAATTACATCTTTACTTAGGAATTTTTTATACTGTCATTAAAAACACAAAAAACAATGCTTTTAATGATCAATTTTGAGTACACTCACTAAATTTCTGTCACTAAAAGTTAATTTTCTTGTAGTGTGTCTACTTTGGCTTTATCGACCTCAATGCCCCTCTCTGAAATCACATGGCCTAGTACAATGCCCTCTCTGACCATTAAATGGCATTTTTCGTAGTTCAACACTAGGCATTTGTCCACACAATGCTGCAACACCTTTTCTAGATTGTCTAAACATCGATCAAAGTAGCTTCCATACACCGTGAAGTCTTCCATGAATACTTCAATGCAGTTCTCGAGCAAATCAGAGAATATGCTCATCATACATCGTTGAAATATGCCAGGAGCATTGCAGAGGCCAAAGGGCATTTTGTGATAGGCAAATGTGCCGAATGGGCACGTGAATGTTGTTTTCTCCTGGTCCTCTTGACTTACTGCAATTTGCATATATCCTGAGTACCCATCCAAGAAACAAAAGAACTTATTTCCTGCGAGTCTCTCCAGCATCTGGTTAATGAACGGAAGTGGGAAATGATCCTTCCACGTGACCGTGTTCAACTTCCGGTAGTCAATGCAAACTCTCAAGCCAGTTTGCAGTCGTGTGGGCACAAGCTCTCCTTTTTCATTTTTCACAACTTGAATGCCCGACTTCTTGGGCACAACATGGATTGGACTAACCCACTTGCTATCTGAAATATGGTATATAATGCCCTGGTCCAGTAGCTTTATAATCTCTTTTAGCACCACATCTTTCATCACTGGATTGAACTTTCTTTGTGGATCACGAACGGGCTTTGCATCATCTTACAACAAAATCTTGTGCATGCAAACCGCTGGGCTAATGCCCTTTATATCTGCCAAAGTCCATCCGAGTACTTCCTTGTATAGCCGCAACAATCTCAAAAGGTGGTCCTCATCAATTTGATTTAACCCCGCACTTATGATTACAAGGAGAGTCTCATTATCCCCCAAATAGGCATACTTCAAATGCCTTGGTAATGCCTTTAGTTCCAGTGTGGCGCTTTGACAATAGAAGGCATCAGCTTATCATCGTTTCTTCAAATGGGCACACCATAATCCACACAGCTGTATGGCATTTCTTCCAATGAGTACAACATCATAATTCCTTCCTCGATGTCATTGTCTTCATCCAGGGCATCTTGGTCAGTCAGTCCATCCCACAATGCCCATTCCAATGGATCTCTATTGCTCACCATGGATAGGGTGGATCGACTCGGGTGACGGAAGGTATTCACAAAACTGTAATTCTCTGTATCTGGGGGTGCTTTAATGCTTCAAATATGTTGAACGTCACTGTTTCTCCATCAAACTCATACGTTAGTGTGTCCTTGTCCACATCAATTTTAGTCCGAGCTGTCTTCATGAAAGGTCTTCCCAGCAATAACACTGAAGAATTTGAAGTCGCTGTGCCCATATCAAGCACATAAAAATCTGTCGGGAAAATAAGCTCGTCCACTTTGACCAATACATCTTCAATAAGGCCTTCTGGATATGCATTAGACCTGTCAGCAAGCTGAATGACCACATGGGTCTCTTTCAAAGGTCCAATCTTCAATTCTTTGAACACCAACAAGAGCATTACGTTGATTGATGCCCCCAAATCCAACATGGCCTTTTCCACTTTCTTATTCCCTATGGTACAAGGAATCATGAACATCTCTGGATCATCACATTTCTTGGGTAATTTTTTCTGTATCACAGCCGATACATTCTCTCCAACTAAGAACCTTGCATCGTTATTGAATAGCACGTTTCTGGTGCAAACCTCCTTCAGAAACCGGGCATACCGCGGTACTTGTTTGATTGCCTCAATCAGTGGAATATTGATTTCCACTTTGCTGAATACCTTTAGCATTTCCCTGGTTTCTTCTTCTTTTCTATTTTGTGCCAATCTCCCTGGAAATGGAGGCTTCCGTTTTACTGGAGTGGGCACTTTAACAGGCTGCTTCACTTCTGAAATGGGCACAACATCTTCTTGTTCAGCTTCATGTGCATAATTCACTAAAACGATACCAAAACATGCTTCAAACACACCCAATTTGTATTGCCACAGAATTTAGAACTAAATTATAGATTTCCAGAAACATAAATAAATAGAAACAGTACATATGTATATAAGTCCAAACTAGTGTTACACCCGCGCTGTTGCGCGGGGAATTTGATATTCTCCAGTGCAAAATTAGTATTTCATTTCATATTTATTTTTAACTTTTATATGCTTAAATCGGAGTTATTTTTATTTAACTGGTTTTTATGTGTACAAACCTATGGAGAAAGTTACATATATACATATTCAAATATGTTTATACACTTTTCTTAAATATAATTTAGATAAATTTTATAAGTAAAACTGAATATGCATATTATAGAAAATTAATTTGTGTATTTTATGGAAGCTTTTTCTTTATGATTAACTATAGAAAATAATAATTGTGCCAAGACTGGAAATTATTAAATATTTTATTTGTACTCATGTTATATATATTATAATATGATATCATTTTATAAATAATTGCATAAAGGCCTAAATAAATTTTTAATTTATTATATTTGAAACACTTTTTTATATAGAATGGTTTGTAGTATATCTACAATCAACTATCAATATCATCATTTTACATTTTTTTTAAAAGAAATTCGCGATGATAATAACTAAATATTTTGGAATTTATACTTTTGTCTACTTTTAATTTATATTGTATTACAAAAGTTTATTTTATGAATTAAAATGTAATTTTGTTTAAGAATTAATATGTAACTTTATTTTACGTAATCCAATTGCAATTTCATTCGATATTTTGTCACGATTTGATATATATACAACACACATACACACATCGAAGGTTATATTTGTCATTTATTATATAAAGTACACACCATAAAATATTTATTATTTTCAATTATATTATACCACAAACAATTTTTTTTTAGCATTTTGAAAAAATAAGGAATAATACATTATTACAAATGGGCCAAAACCCAAACGAAAAAAATGATTAAAAAATGATTACCTTGTATTTGGATTTTTTTTTTATTTCCGAGACAGTAATTTTATTTGCTTGCATGAATATACCACCCTGCATATATCACAAAAAAAAATCACATAGCAAATTATCAATAAATAATAATGCAAAACAAACCATTTTTCATTAGTTCTGGTTCTATATATTGTGTAAAAGTATTCTAGATTTCTAGTGTTTGATTTTCTTTTGGTGTTGTAAATCAGGTCTCATGATCATAGAAGATGGTAGTGGTTGTTGTAACTTACCCTTTATGAAGCAACGTTCGTAATTAGAATGAACCATGAACCAATCAAAGCTTTTATCTCCAGATTAAGATTGCATACCAAAACACGCATTGCATCTTCAAGTCCAAATTTATCTTGAAATTGTCCCTACAAAAATAATACAAAAGAGAGAGAACTTAAAATTTGAAGAAGCATAACACCAAAAACGCAAATGAACTATTAAGTCCACATTTGAAGCAAAAAAGAAATGCAAAAAAGAGAAAGGTATAGACACTTCCCATACCAATTTCGAAAGGTTCAGAAATTGTAATGAGCTTGGATAACTGTGTAGGCATCCATATATAGTGATCTTGACCGAAAATCTGTTTTCAAAATATTGTTTGAAATTTGATTTTGCAAATGGGTGAGGCTGATTTGAAAAGTATTGATGGGCCAACTTAAAAAAGCACAACAAACAATGTCTTCTCAATCACCTAATATCTGACAATAAAAAACTTTATTGAAATGGCTTTGCATGCATGCATGAGTGAGAAGAATTTGGGCGGCCAATTGGACGGTAAAAATGGACTAGATATTTGAATTTTTCCAACATTGCACACTACCATGGTTAAAATAATAAAATGGGACACATGCATGTTACGCATCAGAGATGGTCACGCTGCATGTGCCCATACATGCTACATTCTGTAGGCTAAATACATGCAACCTGCAGCCAATTTTAGTCTCTCGGCCCGCCCAATTTAGAACCTACTAATTTCAACAAGGACATCATTTGTTCCAATTTATTTTTAAATTATACATACATATATATATATATATATATATATATATGAATTGACTATTGACTAGACAAGCTAGGGAGCTTCCCCTTCGAAAAGCTAGGGCCATGTGCCTAGTTTTATTTAATGTTGGGAATAACCATTACATGTATTCTAGGTTATACATGAATACGATCGTTTCGCTCTATACAACTATTTCCATTACAATGTAATACCATATTCAATAGTATGTGAAATTGTAAAATTGGTTAATTTCTAAGTATATTTTTGTTCACTTTTGATATGCTAATTAAATTCAGGTGTTACAAAAATAGTACGTACTGTACGTGCAATTATTACAAATTCAATTTTGTACATATAATTGTTATTAAAATTTGAGGTTTCTTAACCCATAAAAAATACAATGTGACTAAGAATTTGGAAAAAATATCCCTCAATCAAATAAACAAAATGACAAAAGAACCAAATTTAGTAGAAATTATCACGAGATACCCGCGTTGGCCACAATATATTTAGCCAAGTAGGAAAATTCCAGTCCCTTGGGGATGGCCTAGTGGTGGAGTGGTGATATCTTGAGGTCAAAGGTCTCAAGTTCGAATCCCACCAACACCACTAGGTGTGAGCCTGTTACACCTGGCTTGCCAAGTTCGACAATAAAAAAATAAAAAAAAAATAGGAAAATTCCACAACCACCAAGTCATTGAAGAGATAAAAGAAGCGTGACGAGCCAAATAATGAGAAACTTCATTTGCATTCGATGCATGTGGAAGAAAACAATGACATGACCCCCTTGGACGCTAATGAAAATTGTTCATTGTTTATCACAAAGCAAGTTGTCATGTCCGCCTGGATCTACAGTAAAATGGAATGTAAAGCGAGTCCGATAACACTTTAATAAACTTGATGTTGTTCACAATACACAATATAAGTCCATATAAAATCGTCATAAGCTCAGCTCCCAATGCCGATGTAGGTTGTATAAGTGGTCTAGCATAAGCTCAGCTCCCCCACATTGTCAAAATTGAAAAAAAAATAGAATTAAAAAATTTAAATAGTAGAGAAAGGGACTAGAATGGAGTTTTCAACATTTGAACCGCATTTTGGATCGCCACAAGCCAAAATCACAAATAATTCGTCCAACTTAATGATAAATTCAGTTGACGACTCACAAGTTTGACTATTTTAACGCTGTACTTTTGTAAAGAACAGAAAAATGAAAAACGATAAAGGCGTGTTTGAAAGTATTTAAAAACCTTAATTTGTTTTTTCTAATTCAGGAAATAAATTTAGGAGGGTCTTTGAAAAGTGGGTAGAAAACCCAATTCCATATGTGGGGATGTGATGATGTCATTAGACACCCGGATATTGTCGGGAACATGCAAACTATCATGTTTTGGGCAATATATATGACCCCACCAAATTTAACATCGCCGATGACTTAAAAAGTTGAATCATCATATTTTTATTTTTTTTGGGATATAAAATCATCATTCGATGATATCATACTTTAAAATATAGTACAAAATCTACACACGCATGCTACATTTTCTAAATTAAATTTATTAGTTTTTTATTATGTTTTTTTTCTTTCATTTTAGTTTTTTATAATTTAGTTTAATTTTGTACTTGTTAATTGCGGTCTATTTCAACCATTTAAAATTTATGCTTATGTTTTAGTAGTTAACAATTGATTTTTTTAATTTAAATTAAATTATATTTTTAATTTAAAAATAATTATAAAATCTAATTGGATTGAATGAACCATAATTAATTAAAAAGTATAAAATCAACCTAGAGTGCAAGAAATTGAAATTGAAAAAAAAAATGAAAGACAAAAACTAATGGCAAAGACATGCGTACACATAAATCCTTATATGAAAATGAAAATGATACTTTTCATTATTAGAAGTTATATTTTCAAGTATTAGAACTGATACATTTTTCAATAAAAAAGACGTAGCAATAATTACAAAAATATTGCCACATTTTTTCGCAATACTTTCCGGTAAAATAAACATGATATTTTTCAACATTAGAAGTAGATGTGACAATCTCGGCTCGACCTAGACCAACCCAATTTTTGGGCCGGGCTGGGCTTCCAAAATGTTGGCCCAGACAATTTTCTGGTCAGCCGACTTGGCTCACTTTTTCACTATTGGCCCGTAGGGCCGGTCCACCCGTTTTGCTACCCCTAATTAGTGATACTTTTAAGCATTAGAAGTTGTACATTTTTCAATTTGATATAAACTATTGTGTACAATATTTATCAATTGGTGACCGGCCAAAACTAATATATTTGATTATGTTGGTGAGGATGTAGCATAAATGTATAATAGATGATTTCATGCGCTAAAATAATATATATGTATGTATGTATAATGCTAACTGCTATTGCGATTTTTTTTTGGGGGGGGGGGGGGTGTTGGGTTCAATAGAGACAACATGAATGATAGGGATTTCTGATATATATGTTTGGATGTATATGCATTAATTTGGCATATCAATCTGTTCCTAAATACTAATTCAATTTGCAGAGATTATTGGACATTTCTTACCGCTATTTGTTTATTTATTGCAAACTAGTATTGCACCCGTGCAATGCACGGAAAGTGGGGTACATATTTAAATTTTTATTAAAATATGATCACAATAAAAAAAAAATTGCTTCAATTATCGTACTGAAACAAAACTCATGCATAATGTAAAATATAAATCATGAATTGAAGTATAATTTACATCTTCAATATAAATCATGAATTGGTAGGACGTCCGTTACGTTGTATTTCTCGGGGTTCAGAGTGCTTTTCAACTTTTCCAATAATGTCTATTATAATAAAAAATTATATATATTAGTAAAACAAAAAAATATAAACAATATAAACTGAAATTTTAATATTACGTGTAGTTAATACCAAAAAGTAAACCCTCATCAAATGAACCAACTCTTGTAAAGATGTGAAATCTCAAAATTGGAACATGTAGTGTGGAAAACCTTCATCCACGATGGGATAAATAGATGAATTTGAACAAATGTTGGGTTGTTCTATATTTCATCCTATTATCTTGTATATCGAAAAATTGAAAAGCGTATAAACCGCCTTCCACGAATTCGATATTAAACCGCTCGAGATTTAACTTCCTCATGGTACTGTGTATATGGTCACCGACACGATCATGGAGAATTATCTTGAGAGTTGATTTAGCATGCGATCTTCCATACGGTGGTTGTTCGTACATACGAACAACCCTAAGTTTCAATATCAATTCATATATGGAATGACCAGTTTCCCTAACCCTCTCAACTAAACTCAAAAATTGAGACATGAAGTTATGATTTGGAATGAATTAATTTCTTGTAAAATGCAATAGAGCGTTTGATTTGTATGCGCAATATACAGATCTATTTATAAAATCGCATGAAGAAAAATATTTATGATATGAATTGAATTTTTTGATGAATTGGATCTGTTCCATTATATATGGTTTATATATGCACATAAATCTCTAAAATATATGTGATAATATATCTTTAACGTGTGAAAATTAATGAAGATATATTCATATATATTATATTATACATTATACATATCATTAGTAGATTAATAGATATCATTAGATAATATTGCGGGGAATATCTTATTAATGTGGAGATGATTATACAACATTTACATTGAGATATTGCAGATTTTATAAATGAATTAAAAAAATTCATTTCATGAAGTGCGTGTATTATCAGTAGAATTTTTAAGGTGAATATTTAATTAGATTAGGTTCATTATATGTGATTTATATATCCTCAATCAAATATTTGATCCTAGATACCATTCTCATTTAATATTTCATATATTAATTCCTAATATAAATAGATATAGTGTGTGTATATATAATCAAATTTATCCATATATAATATAAATATATACACAAATTCCTAATATTAATATTAATATTTCACGGCTGAGAGTTGTTCATCCCTAATATTAATATTCATATATAATTAATTCCTAATATAAATAGATATGGTGTCTATGTATATATATAATGAAATTTATCTATCCTAATATCTATCACTAATCTTATATGTACGTAATCTATATATTAAGAGAAAATATTAGCTTCTCAATTAGTATACATAGATACGGTGTCTATGTATATATACATATAATGAAAGTTATCTATCCTAATATCTATCACTAAATTATACATACGTAATCTATATATTAAGAGAAAATATTAGCTGCTCAATTAGGAATAGTGATTTGGGCGGGAAAAATTGTTATTTCTATTTCTGATAACTATCTTACTTTTAGATAATATATAGATACATTTTGAACTTTCAGAAGAAAGAATACTACTATTTTTTTAAATTTTATGTACAAAGCTCAATATAGAAATTACTCCAGAGTGGGCCCAAAAATGATCTAATGATTTGAGATAGAAACAATTTTAATGGGCTCCTGCCGTGCTTCATGAAAGCTATATATTGGTATAAATTTGGCGAAAGTATGGCTGGTAGAACTCATAAATGTATATATAGCCTACCAATCTACCAACAACATGCTAATTAACTTTTAATTTCAACCATCATATATATGTGTGTAGGAGTTGGTTATAATGAGTACTATTGTTTCGTGTGAGAACTAGAAAAAATGCTTATTTAATACAATTTTATACCTTATCTTATTGTATTTTAGTATTTTTAACACTCGCACTAAAATATAACAAGATGAGCTATAAATTTTTAGGGTTGCTCAACTACTCTATCGTCCGACATCCAATTGATGAGGGTTTCATCATAAAGCCCATGATGAGAGCTTTACATCCATACCCGCATGGATGATGTTATCACCTGAATTGGATTGTAAAAGTTTTGCTCATTTAATTAACTTTAATTATTAGCGGAAACTTAATAATTTTATGTGAAAGTGTTTATTTGTATCATTTTAAATAATTAAGGGGCAAACGGATTGAATCATACTTTAAGTGTCCAATCGTGAACTTAGTCCTTACTGACGCCTTAAGTGTGTTTTTGCGCCCTTACCTCTAAGTTATCTAGCTAGGTCTCAAATTTGTTTTTAGAGATCAGTTCACTTCTGCAGCTAGCTAGCTGTGATACAAGTATATATATCCTAACTGTGGCTAATCCTAATTAATTAATCAATGTATTGTTAATTTATTGTTTTTCCCTATAAACATAAAAAAGGAACTTATCGTTTGAGACTCGGATCTTTATGAGATTGTTTACTTGTATTGAAGAAATCAAACAGTTCCAAATATAGGAGGAAGAAGATCAAGTTAATTTATCACAGACTCTTTCTCCAACGGGAAATACATCTATGGAAATTGCTCCTCAACAATTAAAGATCTCATCAAAATATAATATTATATATATATATATATTTGATGCTAATTAATATAACATAATCTATATAATATATGATAACAAAACCGTGAACGTAATTAGAAAAAATTAGTTTTCCCGTCTAAATGCTATTTCCGCAATTAGCAATCTATGATATAATATTTTATTTTCAATATAGTATTCCTTTTAACCGTATATGGAGTATACAATTGCTAGATATTAAAATATCTATCAATATTTGAATTAATGGACCCGACTTAAAATCTAAATATATAAAAAATATGAAATCATGATTTGCATCTAATAATATAATAACAATTACACATTAATTATGGTATAAAATATTTAATTTTATACACATAGAGATATGTATTAGACAACTATATATAATATTGATCCTATTATTATATAGATTTGAATCCACTGTGCAATTGCATTATATAACAGATTGATGATATACCATTAAATATTATACATATAAATTCGGATCACATTAAATTCATGCCAAAATTTGTCGAATCCACCGTGTGATTGTATTGAGAAAATATTGATTTTGGTCCCATATGACATCGAGTATTCCGATTTTGGTCCTGATACTATCATTTTTGGTCCCAAACAGAGTTAATATCGATTTTCGTCCCTTTTTTGCCTTGAAATCATGGGACCAAAAATGATATTCTTAAACCTATGAGACTAAAACTGGGCGATTTTTTTGAAAAAGGATAAAAAATGATAGTGTCGGGAACAAAATCGAAATACCCGATATCCTATGGGATCAAAATCGAAATTAACTCTGATTGCATTATATAATAGATTGATGATTGATGATATACCATTAAATCTCATACATATAAATTTGGATCACATTAAATCCATCGTGTTTTTTTATGAAATTGAAAATGAAAAATGATTACAGAATTTTGATTAAAATAAGCTTTCAAAGTGCACAGATTAATAACCAAAAACTCATGAATATTCCAAAAAAAAAGGTGCCTATGAATAATACATCATGCAACCAAGATGGAAATTACATATATCTTAAAAGGATAGATATTATATATATATTTATAATAAATATATATCTATATCATGTGTATAAAATACATGCATATTTATTTTATACCATAATTAATATATATTTGTTTCTATAGTCCGTGAAAATCCATGATTATACATCTTTTTCTATACATAAGTCCATTAATCTAAATATTGAAATGAATTGTAATATCTAGCAATTGTATACTCAATATACGGTTAAATTACTATATTAAAAGGCATTATATTTTTGCATTATTCTCGAAAAGGCATTATAATTGTATGTATTTTACACACATTCAGGTACACATTATTATGGAATAAAATAAAATAAATATATATTTTGTACACATATATATGTATATATATTGATCTTATGAATATATATATAATTTCTTTCTTGATTTGGATAATAATCATAATTGATTGCAGGTGTAAAAAGAAATCAAAATACATCATTTTTCATGTTCTAAATTGATAGTTTTCATTTTTCAGGATTCTGGATTGATAATTAAATATTTCAAACATAACATTTGTGTAAAAATAATTATATATTAAATGAAATGAAATATAATGTACATTTGTTGAAATGTATTTTATTAGGACGTATATTATATACTACCTCCGTTTCATAATGTTTGTTGTTTAAGATTTTTTTTTTAGTTTCAAAATGTTTGTTGTTTTATATAATTTGACATCTTTTCTTCCAATTTTAATCCTCTCAAATCCTACAAGATTTTTTCATTCTAACTTACCTATAATATATGAAGAGAGAAAAATATATGGAGAGAGAAAATATTGTTATTTTTTAGGAAAATATGGATGAATTAGATTTTATGGCATATATAAGGGATGGATATATTTGTCCACGAAATTAATTCTTAATTCCAGATAAAAAAATAAAACAACAAACATTATGAAACGGAGGTAGTATTTATATTACACTAGAAAGATGCACATGCTTTGCACGTATTTAAAATACTTCTACTAAAAACACATTCAACAATATTATTAACTATAAAGATATTAACAGCATAAGTAGTATATATTTTAAAATGTAAAATAGGATTGTTGAAATTTATTTTATTGGAGTATATATTAAAATAATAAATTTTTATCACCTAGAAAAATGCACGTACTTTGCACGTGTTTAAAATAATTCACTTAAAAACATAATTTGCAGTTGTAATGAATACAAATATTGTAATACAATTATTAGTAAATATTTCAAATATAGTATGCATGGAGGGGGGGGTAATAGATGATCCGAAAAAAAAAATATTTAATTTACCTGTTAAAGTATTTATAATATTCACATGAACATATTTAATTAATCTCGAGTTCGAACATGTTTACGAGTTGGTCGAGCCAAATACTATTCCGTTCAAGCTTGCTTCGATAATTTTATCGAGCTTGATTCGAGGCTCGTTCTTAACTCGTTTAGATGGAGAAAGATTGCCCCAATAATAAGGCCGGAAATCTAGCATAGTGAATATATCTATAATTACCAAAACTAGTTAATAATGAAAACTTCTACACAAACCGATTTTTGTAGGCTCAGAAACTCGTGAGATCAAGCGCAAATATACTTGGGGGAAAATAACCATAATACTAAATAATACAGACATAAAATATGATAAATACTTGACCATCTAGATATATGTGTTCATTAAAAAGTGTGGATGTTTCTTACAAAATATGATTTACATAGATTTTATTTGGATCTGTTCATTGCCAATTGTCAGAAAAATTCAATCACTTCAACATAAAACATTCATTATTTTGATATTTTCACAATTATGAATATTTATAATGCATCGTCCACATCAAGTTCATCTTCAGATAATTTTTAAATTTATTAAAATCTTATTTTGATGTAATTGAACTATATATTATATAAATTTATCCCAAAATAAATACACAATTGTTTCTTTAGTTCAAAGGGCCCGGCCAAACATATTACATGTTCCATTATTTATTTCACCTAAACTGCAAGTGTACAGTAATGTTTCTAATATTGTGATGAATAAGGTCGAATCCACAAAGACTTGATTTTTAATCACTACTATATATATATGGGGTGGTTTTTGGTGCACCAACCCCTCCCATGTGGCAGCCATCAGGCAGGCGCGTGGTGCCACGCGCGCGCCCACGTGCCTGTCTTTTTTTTTTTTTCTGGCGTTTTTTTCTATTTTTTTTTTCGATTTTCTTTGTTTTTTTTATTTTTCCAAACAAAATTTATACCATAAAATTAAATTAGTGAACCCTAAAATTAAAGCTAATTGATATAGTTTGTTTGAAATAAATATAAATTTATACCCTAAAATGAAATTAATAAATCCTAGAAAAACAAAATTAAACCCTAAAAACACCCCCCAAAAAACCCTAAAAACACAAAATAAAATCCTAAAAAATACAATAAAAACCCTAAAAATACAAAATAAACCCCTAAAAAACCCCCCCAAAAAACCCTAAAAACACAAAATAAAACCCCAAAAAATACAATAAAAAACCCTAAAAACACCCCCCTAAAAACACAAAATAAACCTCTAAAAACCCCCCCAAAAAACCCTAAAAACACAAAATAAAACCCTAAAAAATACAATAAAAAACCCTAAAAACACCCCCCTAAAAACGCAAAATAAACCCCCAAAAATCCTAAAACATACATAATAAACCCCTAAAAACACCCACCAAAATAAGTAGCAGAGGCCTTACTTTTTAATGATACAGGTGATACTTTTCGAATTTTGAATGATACCTTTTAATGTTATTGTTGATACTGCTTTTACAGATTTTTTTTTTATGGGTTGACCCGCGAATTTGACCCGTCCGTCTGAAATAAGGCTTATGTGCACCACATGCATTGAAAACTTTGCCTATATATATATATATCATGAAATGAAATTATATGTATATATTTTTTTGAGTTGGAGAAAGGGATAACAGTGGGTTTTGAAGTCAAGTTGTCTCTCTATTTACACAAAGGCCTCCACAGTTGGGTGCCTATTTATATAGATGTCTCCACCGCTTAGGTAACACGAGGGAACTTGGAAAATGTTTGGATTGATTTTCTTAGTTTAGTGGGTTTTTTCAAGAACTTCGTATAAATTTATGATAAATCTACATCAATGACCTTTTTGGTTGTTTTCAAGAAGTCACCATTTGCAAGCCAGAATAAAATTTGATTATTTATTTGATTTGGGGGGTTTTGATACCAATCTGTAACGCCCAGTCCCGGAATAATAGTGACAAGGGACCGGTGCGCTACTGGGGAAAGGGGGAAGGGGTTGTTGCATAAAGATAATTAAATGAAATAATTTTGGAACAAGAATAGGTTATATTTCCCAGAAATTTGGGCAGCATAACCTCTATAACTATAATAGAACCACGCACGATGAGCAACTTGGGTTGCCAAGTAGTTATTAGCAGAGAAAGGAGCAAGTATGATGAGCAACTTGGGTTAACTATTTTGTCAATGCGAGGACGGATGTCAAATAGTTACTAACAGAGGAAGAAGCACGACGAGGACGTCAAAGAATGTGATGTGCAGTGGGAGAATGAAAGTATGATGAACAACTTGGGTTAACAATTTTGGCAATGCGATGACGGATGCCAAGTAGTTGCTAGCAGAGGAAGGAGCACGACGATGACATTGAAGAATGTGACTTGCGGTGGGAAAATGAAAGTATGATAAATAACTTAGGTTAACCATTTTGGGAAAATGAAAGTATCATGAGAAACTTGTAGCGACCCGAACCCGAAGGCCCAAGTGCTAACGAAAACACACGACTGAAAGAAAAGCCCATAAATTTTTTTCGCAATTCCAACAAATATTTTCTTTCGATCTTAAAAATTTGGGCAGCATTCCGTTTAAAATACTTAAATACCCACGCTCACAGGCGTTTACTATTCAAACATTCAACAACCAATCAAACCTGCGACCATGACCAGTCAAAATTCAACATTCAACATTTAAAATGCGCCCAAAAACCATAACATTCATGGATGTCCATAAAATAGTTAATTGTTTTCAATCATAAAGCGGAAGTATAAAAATTTATACTTAGTGACCACAAATATACATAATCGATAATTAAAATTATAATTGATATGAATGATTTATTCGAAATTAATTTTTGATATTAGGTGCGGCCCAATTAGGACCCTTGTCCACTCTGTGATTCACTGCTCAAATATTACGCGCTCATTATTATCAGGTGGGCTATATTTTTCTCAAATTTATGTTCAGCTAATAAGCTCAACTGTTTATCAACTGTGAAGCATGAATATCTGTATCAAAATGATTTAGCTCACTGTTCGCGTTCGCCAGTATCCTACGAAAATATTGAGTGCTTAACTAGACTCGAGTTCGGATCCTTTAAGCTTTGGGACCGTATACACTATCCTTTATTAGACAGCCGGGCTGGAGGACGTGTATATAAGTTAAGACACTGTAGGAAGGGACAGTTGAGACAGAGCGTGTAAGGTTAAAAGTAGCTTTGTATACATGGAATGCTTTTGAGATTTGAAACATTTCCATTGTTATACTTGTGTGGATACAATATTCATATTTATTAAATGATTATGAACTGTTTATCAAATTTGCCACTGGGTACACTAGTACTCAGCCCAAATGTTTTCTAAATATTTTCAGATTGAGAGGTGGCTGGAAGATGACGGAGCTGAGGCAAGGGCTATCTTTTTGTTGATATTTGCTTGCTCTTTTTGCGTTGTTTAGAGATATTAGATACTCTAAAACAAAGAAGTAGTTGGAAATATTTTGCTTAAGTTTAATAAAGATGCTCTACGCTTGTTCCGTTTACTCTGATATAGTTTGTCTTCAGTTGTTTGAATTACAATATGATTTGTGTTTGTTATTAAGATCTGCCTTTACAATTAATTGGCGGGATAAGTTCCCTTTGATGATTGATCAATGATTCATGTTCCTTCTAAAACGCCTTAGAGCGTGGTTAAATTCCAGTTATAGAGGTTATGCTACCCAAGTGATTGGGGCACTAACCTTATTTCTATAATTATTATTTTTATGTCACAACCCCTTTTCCCCTTTTTCCCCAGTAGCGCACCGGTCCCTTGTCACTCCTCTTCCGGGATCGGGGCGTTACAGAAGTGAAAACTTTTAACTTAAACACGTTAGTCAAATAAGTGGAAGTTTGTCTCCCACCAGTTGTTAAAGTGATTCCAAACAAATAAGAAATGGAGCAAAATGAACCTTTTGCCAACAATTTATTATAGTGTCGAAATGATCTTATTTTGATATCTACTTTCATAATATGGGCTCAAAATTTTAATTTGGACGCTAAATTAAAGTACGTCTTTACTTTCTTGGTCTTACAATGTGTAACTAGTACATCTTTACTTTCTTGGTCTTACAATGTGTCACTAAGCCCATAATTGAAAGCTCAAAATATATTGGGTTCCTATTTTCATAACATTTCATGTTATATTGAACTAATTATAATAGAGTTAATATTTAACTCCTTGGAACCCATACACACACACACACACATATATTATGTGATATTGATTCAAATATGAAAACTTTTTTTCACGCACATATATACTGTATAAGAGTATTGGAATCAAATAATGTGAGAAATTGCATAAATTAATTAATATCTTCTGCATATTTGCACCAACCAAAGAAAAGCAAAAGTGCAACAGCGATGTAACCGAAGTAGCTAACACATTTCTAGTATATGAAAACGCGCTGAAATTGATCATGACAGCAAGATATATATAGAGAGCAAGGGAAAGTGCCCAATTTCTTTCTTTTTCAATGATGATTAATGTTCTTCTCCAAATCAACTAGAAACCTATCGATTGATGAACTGCTTAGAGTTTAATTAGGCAAAAACCTAATTGCATCCGAGGCGGAGTTCGAGATCAAGCTCTTCCATAGATGGACTAATCAACCCCATCCCCAACTCCAAACTCACAAATCCTTCACATCCTTTCTTGGACCGTTCGACGCCACGAAGCCCTTCGGCTGCTTGGAGCTTCATCAAATCCGCGGTTATCGGCCTGCCATACTGAACTGGAACTGCATCTCCCCCAGATGGCGGGGGCAATTTGGAAGTGAATTGAGGAAATTTTGTCACAAGTGATGATAAAGTTGGAGGAGAAGATGGGAAAAAACTAGGGCAAGAATTAGGGTTTGAACATAAACTAGGGCTAGGTTCGAGATTTAGGTTTAACAGAGAATTAAACTGACCACCATTATTTTTTCCACCATCTCTCGCCGGTGACTGCCTCAATCTCGCTCGATCTCTCCGGTGAACGTTCATGTGGCCGCCGAGAGCTTGAGCAGATCGGAATTCCCTTTTGCAGAAGCTGCAGATATAACTTCTTGGAGGCCATAAAAACCCTGCAGCAGCCAAATCTCCATCTCCCAAGTTACTATTGTAATCGAACGATGAAACCTTTACCTTAAAATCATGCATTTGCTTCATGTTTCGAATGCTGTGTTGCTTCGTGTAGCTGGCCTTCTCCATTAAGTTGAGAGAGAGAGAGAGAGAGCAAAGAATAGGTGAAGGTGAGATATAGAGCGGGAAGAAGAGGATGATGATGAGTGTGTGTGTGTGTGTGTGTGTGGGGTGTACGAGAGAGAAGCTAAGGGGAATTATATTGAAGGCATCTGCAAATTGAAACCAAAAATAAGAGAAATAAGTGCATGTTCCCTATGTTAGGTCACTGCTTACTAAATGCGGAACCTCGTCCTTCCAAGCCATCCCATTTTAGGAAACTCATTTACTAGATGTTCTTTATTCCTCATCACATTTTTGTGTCAATCTCTTTGTCACACATTTTCCAATAAAATTATATTTAATATCTACGTTTTTTTTTTTAATTTTCTCTCTTCATTAATTAATTGATTTTAGTTTGTTCTTGGCATCAAACCCCAATAAAACGAATTGCAATGATTACTAATAAGTAGTAATTCACTTTATTTGAGAACAGCAAAACTTTCATTAAAAAATCTCTACATTTTGTAGAAGAGTACAAACCCTTAGATATCATAGAAAAGTGTATCTGAGTGACAAGATTTTCTTGCCATTTCCATCTTCATAAAATATGGCAAGTTTTTTCAGGCACCAGAAATATGTAAAAGATTGTGCTGTATTTAGCTTAGATTTTGTGAATGACTGGTGGCCAATGGCATGCACTGGAAATACGCAGAGACAGAGTAGTATGAATGCCATGCACTCCTATACATGTATAATTGTGTTACTACACTTTACTTCCATCTCTTATTTCAAATACATACATTTAATATGCACTAATTTTATTACGGATACTTCAATTAAAACATATTTGATTTCCAGCACTTATTTTAGCCACAATTGATTTTACAACAGTGAGAGTATCAGAAAATTCAATGATTCAAACTAAAAATTCAAATACCGAGAAAAATTGAAGAAGAAGAAGAAGAAGAAGAAGAAGAAGGAGATTAAAAATTTGACGAATATTTTCAAAACGAGAATAAGTAGAAGAATGGGATTTTTCATGTTAAAGAAGATATGTTAGAAGGACTACAGGGGAAAGTCAAATTTAGCCACAAATTTAATTTACAACTTCTTGTAGTGATATATTCTCATACTTCTATTACAACTTTCGTCCCATCTCATATTGCAAAAGCATCTATATACAGTAAAAACTCTATATAAGAATAATTTTTTTATAGCAATAAAAAATTATGATCCCAATTCAGAACGGGATACAAATAAGAATAATATCTATATTGTAATATTTCAGTATTTTTTTAGGATCATTTTTAAGAAATTTACCTCCATATACTAATAAAATGATATTAAATTTCAAACATATTTAAATATCTATGTAAAATATCTAAAACTATTTAACTACATATATTACATTAAACTTAAGATTGTATGAAATACTTATCTAAAGTTGCATGTGACAATGCTTATAATTTTTTGGGTTAACACTACATCATTTAACTTGCTCATTCGAAGTAACTCGTCAACACAATCACCTTTCTGTTGAATCCAAAACATTTCTAGCTTGTCCAACATATTTCAATTTTCTTGACACGAGACTTTTTCTACTTCTACACTATCATTCTCTGGATTATCATTTTGCGCTTCTTGCCTAATTCCTGTAATGATGTCTTCTTCGGTAATTAAAGCACATGAATGAATCTTATATACCTTTTAAATTTATGTGTTTTAAAATATGAAGGGACATTTCTAAATGTTGTATAATATATATTAATTTTAAACAAAAAATAATTTTTCTATGTAAAATATATATAAGAATAATCTCTCTATAATAATACTTTCTCTAATCCAACGATATTATTATATAGAGATTTTACTGTAATAGAATATACATTGTATATGTATATAATAATGTACGTTGTCTTATAAATATGACATGGTGATAATTATTTATAAAAAAAATGGAAGATGAAATATTATTTAAAACAAAAGTTATTGCATGTCATTTCACATTAAATTGTCTATTGAAATTTGAAATTGTATCTCATGTGCATATATTCTTTTATATATATATATATATATATATATATAGACACTGATGTGTAAACTGACATTATCGATATGAGGTAAATGTCCCCAAATGTTCAAGTATTATCAAAATTTTGCACAAAATTCCATTGCATTTTTTTTAAAATTAATTACACCAAAATCCCTTGTATTTTTTTTTTTAATGCACAACTTCTTTTTTTTTTCTTTTTTTTCTTGAAAAAAAGACCACTATTGAAGGGCTCAAAGGGTATAAATTTTATCTAAAATTTATAAAAAATGAAAGTTGTCCATTTTCTATAACACAAGGGGTGACGCATTTTAGCTATATATCAATGTATATAACACGTATTATTTGATTTATAATTGAAGAATCTGGCCATGTGCATCCGATTTGTGTAATTCGTTTTCTCATACTAAAATCAAGAACTAGGCTAGTGCTGGTGGAAGCTAATAGGGTAGTTACTATTTATGCATATGACAGAAAGAGGTAATAGATGAAAGCAGAATTATGAATTTGCTTAAAACTTTTATTAGCTAAAAAAGCTGATAATCTGTTTTGCTCCCCTTTTCATTAGCACTCTCTAAAAGATCCTCTTCTTTGGTTGCTGTCTTTTCTGTAAAGCACTTCACTTCGAATAATTCCATCTCTCTCTCTCTCTCTCTCTCTCTCTCTCTCTCTCTCTCTCTCTCTCTCTCTCTATAGATTGAATGAAAGGTGTTGAGGAGAACAGTGAACTACATAGGAACTATCAAAGCTTTGTCATCTATGTTTGTAATAATTTGTTTAGAAAGTGGCAGAGGAATCATCCACAGACCACTTGTTTCCGAACTCACGTTTTAGTTTGTGATTGGTGAAAGATACAATCCCTCACTAAAAAGCTTGTTTGTACACTATGTTAGCAAACAAATAATCCAACTTCAAAATGTTACTAGTAGGAAACTAGGAATCAGATCTAACTCCTAACAAGATTGAGACTATACATAATTTTTTAGACTTCTAATAAACTAAGACTACCCTCCTCTGGTCTTCATACCATCTACATTATGCCCTATTTCATTTCTTTGATGTGTTAATTTCGTCTCAATCCAATATCTCTGACTTGTTTAATTAAATCTATCATCACCTTCTATTAAATTATAATTATTTTAAAATAATAAAAACTAAATTTTGTATTTCCACCACATATTTTCTTAAATTTGAAAATAGATTTTGTCAGGATATATATATATATATATATATATATATATATAGTGATTTTAAAGTGAAGGAAAACTACATATTTTTAAGAAAAACAAAAATCATAATTTTAAAATTCCAAAATTTAGTGATGATTAATACCCGTTGGAATACTTTTAGATTCTTTTTTTTCAAAAATATTATACTTGTTTGTATTTTTTAAATTAAAAAAAATCCAATATTTAAACAGGTTGTATAACCAGTTGGAGGAAAAATTCTAAACACAGCCCCCAAATTACTCTCTATAAACCACAAAAATTTTAAACATAAAAATATAATTTTAATGTTCTTTTTCTCCCTTTAACCTAAATTATTATTATTGTACGTAGTTGTAGGTTTTCTCCCTTCAACTTCAAAAATCTGAAAAAAAAAAAGAAAAGAAAAGAAGAAGAAGTAGACAGTAACAACAATTTTAACAGCAATAATCGTCTTCCAATATCAATTTGCATCAATCTTTGCACATTTTCATTCAATTTGTTATAGGTTTCTCTACTAGATCTATTTTCACTACAAAAAAAACAACTTCTTGTGACGACATTTTTTGTCACTATATGTACTAAAATTGTCACTAAAACTACCTAGTCACAACTTTATTATTTGTCGCTATAGAAACCGACACTATAAATTATAGTGACAACATAAAATAATCGTCACTATAACTTAAACTATAGTGACAGACATTCTTGTCAGTAAAAACAGATGTTTTAGTCACAAAAAATATTTGTCACTATAATTGAAGTTTATAGTGATGATATAATATTTGTCACTGTAATTGAACACTTCAGTGACAATAAATATTTGTCACTAAAAATCTGTAATATAGTGACATTAAATAATCGTCACTAAAACTATTTAATTTAGTCACATGCTATTATCATCACTAAAATATATTTTTATAGTCACTTATAATGCTCATCACTAAATCTTAATTTAGTCACATTCGATTGTTGTCAATAAAATAAAATTCTATAGTCACAAATATATTTCATCACTAAAACCTGTTAATTCAGTCACTAAATTATTAAATTTTAGTGACATAGTTTCTTTTCACTATAATTTCTATCACTATTTATTAATTTATAGTCACAAAAATAAAATTTATAAATCATCACAATACTAATATAATAACAAGAATTATATTATCACTAAAGCTAAAACTTTTGTCACTATAATATTCGTATATCATTTTTTTAAATTTAGAATAGCTTCAATTGATTTATTATTTAATCCATTGATGTGATAATAATTTGTCTACACTTTCATTCATAATAATATATATAAATATATATTATTGGGAGAAAAAAATATAAAAAATTAATCATCATTCAACTAACAAGATAAGATTCATGTCAAAGCAAAATAACATTCATTAGTATAATAACTAAATAAGACATAACGAGTTCAAAAGTAGCTTACTGTTTACAAACTGAAATCAAATAACTAAAAAAAATAATGTACCATTAAACAAGAATTATAAATCAAACTAATTAAACTATTATAAAATCCATTCACGAATTCGAACTTATGCACTTTGTGGATATGAAACCTGTAATTTGATCAAGAGAAATAAAAATGACTAATATATAATAAGTGATGCAATAATTCATAAAAAAGGGTTAACTTATAATTATAAAGCATGTATATAGATACTAAATATATATAAACATACTCACACTAGATAGAATTCGGATTTTGGCTATTTTGACTGATGAAGCTTTGAAGTAGACCAGGGAGTTGAACTTTCAAAAGAGCTTCGACTTGAGCTTGTATATTCATTTCTTGGTTGCTAACTTGAGTTGCTATGGACTCTAACTTGGAGGTTATGACTTCATTTTGTTTTCTTAACTCTTCATTCTCTTTTTGTAGTTCAACATTAATTCCTTCTCCTCTTTTAGAAGCCAGTTTCAAGCAATCTCCATAAGCACGTAGTCGGCTAAATTTTTTTTCCCCAAGAACTTTCACAAAAGCTTGATCCTCAGACATGGGATATTCACCATTCTCAATTGCTTCAGATTGCAATCTAAGGAGTTTTTCCTGAATAATTCAATTTATATTAATATGTATCATTTCATAATTATGTGGATATAATCACAATTGACGAGTGTACTTACATAAACTTCTTTTGAAGGTTCATCAGTCCATTATTTTTTGTCATTATTAACTCATTCTCCATGCAGTTGTTCGATTGGGCTTCTCTCCAGTCTCAACATCACGCTATCATTTAAAAAAGTTAGAATCATAAGTATTTCAAAGTTATTTCCATTATTGGATAAGTCGATTTCGATTACTAAGTTTCTACAAGTAAGAAATAATAAACATTAGCCTTTAATATTTAGATTTTTGCAACAAAGAAAAAAATTAATAAAGTCAAATAACATAACGTGAATTTCAAATATCATGATTACAAATGAAAATATTTCATGAATATCATGAACACATTGAGTTGCCCTACTTGGATGGAGTTAAATCTATCTAGCTATGTTATTCCATGTCGCAAGAGTTCCTGAGGTGTTTTGCTAATGGTTGTGACCATATTCATTTTGGAATTCTTTACGTTGAAGTCTTAAAATAAAATAAAAGACTATTGTAAAATGAGCATGTTCGGTATTTATTTTCACCTAAACTGCAAGTGTACAGCGAGGCTTATAGGATAGCGGTGAACAAGGTCGTATCCACAGAGACTCAGTATCTAATCACTAGTTATTCTATTTATTCTACGGCTGTCATCTAAACTAACAAAATGGTGAGTATGACATTAACTAGGCTAACCAAATAAAATGAATAAAATCACCTCAAACATAAAACAGAAGAAAATAACAAGTAAAATTATCAGAAGAAAAAGCGCACTCTAGGATTGATTAATCATCAACTACTCCACCTGTTTAACTAACACAATTTCAAGTCTATGTTCAGATTCAAACCACACTAGAGCAACCACACAATTATATACATTCTTTTCTCAGAATAATGTAAATGTTGATTACATATTAAATAATAATGTCCCCATTAACTATCCAATATGTAACTCCAAAATGATCAACATGTCAAAAACTCTCTTAAATAATCTCAACTCTCTCGAGTACTATCAATTATCAAGTTAATTATTCCGAATCTTGTGCTAAAACTCATCTTTCGAATTATGAATTAACACCACTGATTGCATCAACTAATGGCCAATTAATCGATACAGCATCCAAAACAAGAATAATTAAAGCATGAAAAGAATCATAGACAAGAAAATTCCATTAATTAACTGGTTTCATAATTGAGTCATAAACAACCCCAGAATACCAGGGTTTAGTTATCCATAATCAAACCGATAAATAAACATCCAATCCAGCAATCCATAGAAATACAAGAATAAAAATAAATAAAACCCGGAAAGTTAAATCTGCCTCTAATCTTGTACTCCTCGAATCCCCAAAACTTGTTCTCCACGATAGCCTCCTTTCGTTATTTTTCTCTGCTCCAAAACTTATGGTAAGGTTTTCTGTCTCTGATTTTCGTATATTTTTCCCTTTTTATACTAAGTACGAATTTGATCTAAAGTAGAAAACCACAGCTAAACCGCCTTGAAGATTCGCGATCTCGCTCCCGAGCATGTCGGTCGCGACTCGCGATTTTTCCTCTGAACACCCCAGCCTCTGTCGCGATTCGACAGTTGATGGCCAAGGTCTTCACCCGCGAGCTGCCACGTGGACCGCGGTTCTCGGCCACTTTTTCACGTATTTTTCCGGGACTTCCATACTTCGTCTAATCACCATCTTTCCAAGTACAATTCCTGCAAAATTCGCACAAGTAATACCAAACTTTCAAATGCATGAAAACACGAATAAACTGAGATAAAACACACCATAACCAATTCAAACTCGACACAAAAGTGTATCAAAATCAGTGTAAAATCTCAGTTTATCAACTCCCCCAAACTTAGAAGTTTGTTTGTCCTCAAACAAAGAACAAGACTCAACTCAAGGATCAATACAAATTATGCGTACAACTCATAATCTAGCAATGACAAAATCAAGAAGTAAGAAAAACACAAGCTTAAAATCCATGAGCCCTTCAAATCACCCATAAGCACATTTGAAACCCAACATACATGCATCAAACCAATGTTCTTCTCAAGTGTGTGTGTGTATCACTAAAACTCTCACAAAATATATATCGAGGTAACCACTCATCGAACGTCAAACATATGAAAACATCAATCATAAGCTTGCACTTCTTCCCCACTTACGTCAAACAAAATCATGCCAGAATTAAAGATCAAATAGGTCTTTAAATGGGTTGTAATGTAGGCTTTGGGATAGGGTTGAAATTATATGGCTAAAGTGACTCAAAAACCCTGCAAAAATCACTGAAATTCACAGCTTTATCAACTCAACTCTTCCAATCAATCTAATCATCACCCCTTTTTTCTTTAACAAAGGCACAGGTTAGACTTTGTCTAACTCACTTTTTCTACACAACCACGTTTTTCTCGGACTCTTTGAGTCCGTTACTTTGTTTTTTTTTGAAGTGCTAACAACACTCACCACCTCACAACCACTAACACTCACAGTGTTCTACCATTCCCCATTACATTCCTTCCCTTTTTCTTCAATCCTATTGTCCACACGTTTTATCGTTCATACCACAACGGAGTTCTAAAAGAAAACGATGATCAAGCTCAACGGGGTTCACAAAGGAAGTAAGTGTATTTATGGATCGTGTTTAGGCAAATGGCTATAAGAAAAGATGGCCTAAAATCATTTCTTCAATCCTAAGCATAGTCAAATCACGAGTGAGGAATCATGCAAGTTCTAGTGACATCAACACATGCTGACCAACACACGTCAAGAAAACTATGGGTTCATCACCCTAAGGCACAAAAACTCACCGTTAAACATTGGTCTTAATCATGCATATCAGGCTCACATGTACCCATGTGCTCAAATCAGAACTTACAAACTTCAAGACATACATATCCTCACTTCCATCAATTATCATTACCAAAACATTAATTCAACACATAACTCGATCAAGTTCCTTAAGACCACAAGATTAAAGCAGACAAAGTTCAAAATTTCAAAATGTTCCAGGTTTTTTTTTAGGAAACACTAACTAAGGATGCAGGTAAAAGAAACAAACTTGGTCGAGACATCGTAAGCGCACATCCCCCAAACTTATTCAACATAAAGAGGAAGAATAAGTTTGAAGAAAGATGAAACAGTATCTCAACCACTTACAGCGGCTCAGGATGACGGGGGCGGTCGATATGGTGGGTATCCGTACGGCATGTACGGATACATGTGTGGCGGCATCTGCCTCTGCTGAGACTGAGACTGGGAGCGGCCGGAAGATGTGGGCTCATGGTGCTGGGATGGCCCAGACGGGCCGGCACCAAAGAATGGGTTAGAGTAGTAGCCGGGTGCCGACTGCAGGCCCCTAACTGCATCTCTAATCTCATGTACCTCTACTCTCATAGCGTGCACATTTGTCTGCAATGTCTGGAAGACATCATTCATAGCACCGTAGTTTGTGGTCAAGGTGCCAACGACGTTGTTCATGGAACCAATGGCCGTGTTCATGTTGGCCATCATTTGGGTGAGGGAGTCCCATTGATCTTCGCTCCTCTCATCCCTTGTCCATGTGTGGCCCCGATGTTCAGCTTGAGCAGACGACTCTCCCATATGAACATGCCCTTGAGCCTCAAAGACTTCAAAGTTAGTTCGGCCCTCATTTGCAACTCCAGCAATCGCTTACCGATGGGCCGGTGAATCCATCAACCAGTTTCGAGTGTCAGTAAGATCCGACACTGTAGTGAGTGGCCTATTGGGCAACGGAAAAAAGTGAGAACCGCGTAAGTGCAACAGAAACTGATCCGTGCGAGTGGCCAGCATCCGAGAATTTCTCAAGGTGGTCATATCAATGAGGTGAGTCTCAGGGAGGGGCCCGTAGCGGTTCAGCGGGATGCCAAAATGTGCGGCAATGGGCGTAATCATCCCACCAATCTCAATTACATCGGTAGCCTGAGTGAATTGTCTCTTGAGCTGCTGCATCAAGAATGCGGCAAAGTTGAGGTTGTGGGCACTCAACATGCAGTAGAGAAATAGGACTTCGGGTGAGCGCATGCCGGATGTCTCATGGCGTGCCAAAACTGTCGATGCGAAAATCTTCTGAAGATACCTGAAGACTGGGTTTAGCATCATGGACGCTTTGACTCTCTTGTGATCAAAGCGAGTCATCTCCGTCTGGAGCTATCGCCAAAACGCCTCAGCTGTAACCGGGAAGCCATTGAAAATGCCACCTAGCGGCACATTGAAGATGTTGTTGACTTCTGCAGCTGTGAGGATGCGCGAGAACCCGCCTAACTAAAATGTCATCGTGTGTGGGCCGCGCATTGTGGACGTCTGTACCTCCAAGGTACTCAAGAACTCATACACAAGGATGGGATATGTCGACCATCCACCAGCCAAGGCGTGATTCCACCCGATTCGGTTGATGAAGCCCCAGACATCGTCATGGATTCCCAGGGCCATAGTTGTCGCAGCACAAGAATATCTGGTAGGATAAATATTCATCACGGCAAGACGGGCCCAGGCTCGCTGCTGCTCCTCCGTTTGTAAGCAGATCCCATACCTATGTGGATGGTATAGGGGTTCCATCCATTCTTCATCATCATCAGCTAACTCGGGCTCTAATTCCTCAACAACATCATCCTCCTCAGACCCTGGTTCATAGTCCTCATCCTCAGCACTGTTGTAGTCGTCCTCTTGCTCATTCGACTGGCCGTCCTCCTCAGACTGGGACCCGGCCTCGAACTCCTCCTCTTCTGAGTGGTACTCCTCGTCCTTTAGATTTCCTTCATAATCGCGTCCTTCATCTTCAGAGGACGAAGAGGAACTAATGACCCGTTGGCGACGTTCGTGAGCCATTGGGATGTCTGCAAAAGAAGTTCCAATCAAAAACATACTATGCAAACAAACACCACAAGATGAGCATGGCTCCCCCAAACTTGCTTACAAGCACATTGTCGACAAAACTATCCCCCAATTTCATCAATCCAAACTAAGCATGAAAAATCAACCACAAGTCCGCAGTCACCACACAAAACCACACAATTTCGAAAAATGAAGCACAAGAGAGACGACATTCCGGATACAAACACAAATCAATCCCATCAACATGATTGGCACATTAAGAACAAAGCCAAGTAAAGATTTATCCCCAAAATGTCTCCATGTTATTAACCTACTCCCAACACATACTACGAATGGCATCAAATGCAATCAAATCTTCACATGTACATGCTTGGGCAACAATGTAGGGGTAAATGGGGTCATTAATTGGAAATTTAGCCACGAAACACAAGAAAATCCCAAATTTGACTTTGTAAAACCTAAAACATGGGTAAGCCAATTTATCCATAGATTTTGCCTAAAACTCATGAAATCCCTACCTACGCATGATGGGTAATTGAAAAACATGAGTTTAATGTGTAGAAAACATACCTGGAATGTTGAATTTGTAGAAGAAATGTGTATGTGTGCGTGTGTGAGTGAAGTGAGAGTGAGGTGTGGGTGAGAAATGTGAGAAAAAGGGAGAGAAAACCGATTTCCGCATCGCCACGTCAGCATGAAATTCGCGACATCACTCGCGAGCGCTACTGGGGTCGTGAATTTCCTTAAGTCCACTTTGGAAAATTTGCGACCCAATCAGCATCTGGCAAACACGTGGATTCGCGACCAGGATCCAGATTCGCGACCCAGTCGCGAATTTTACCTTAGCGATCCCCCTCTCTGTCGCGATTCGACAGAAACAGCCCACTTATCATTCGCGACCTCATTCACGAGTCCTGACTCGCGAAATTTGGTCGCGAAAATTCTCCAGTGCTGCGGACGAACTGAACGGCCTCCGATCTGTGCTGTTCCTTGAAAATTGAGATGGGATATGATCGAATGTACGAGAAAAGATCCCAAGTAAAGGTTCAACCGACCCCAATCGCAACTTTCTTTGCGCATGCCCAATACGTGGAAAACACGTCTTGAAGGTTACTTGGGAAACTTTTATCACCATTCTATCACTCCCTTGGAAATTACCAGCAAAACTCAGCAAAAAGACAAGAACACAGGAAACAAAACAAAGAAAAAGAAAAAAAAACAAAAGACTATAAAAAAACCATTGGGTTGCCTCCCAATAAGCGCTGCATTTAACGTCGACAGCCAGACGATCGGGCAACTTAAGGCTCCAACAACTTAATGTGGGACACCTCATGTCTTTGCTCCGGGCTGTAGTATTTCTTGACCCTATGGCCATTGACAGTAAATAGTTCCCCTGTATGAGACAAGAGTTGGACCACACCACTGGGTAATACCTTTTTTTATCACAAAAGGACCCGACCACTTGGAACGCAGCTTTCTTGGAAATAATTTCAAACGAGAGTTAAATAATAACACGTTATCACCAGGTAATAACTCCCTTTGAACAATCATACGATCGTGGAACGCCTTGGTGCGCAGTTTGTAAAGCAACGAGTTTTCAAAGGCCTCTGTGCGGAATTCATCGAGCTCATTGAGCTGGAGCACTCTCTTAGTCCCCACTGTCTTGAAATCGAGGTTCAGCTGCTTCACCGCCCAATAAGATTTGTGTTCTAACTCAACCAGCAAATGGCAGGACTTCCCAAAGAGCAGCTGGTATGGAGACATTCCTAACGGTGTCTTGTAAGCAGTTCGGTATGCCCAAAGTGCATCATCAAGCAACCCGGCCCAATCCTTTCTATTGATATTCACCGTCTTGTCCAGAATTTGCCTTAACTCCCGATTAGCTAGCTCGGCCTGCCCATTTGCTTGTGGGTGGTACGGTGTGGTGACCTTGTGCTTGATCCCATATTTGGCCAATAATGACTCCAGGGGCTTGTTGCAGAAGTGTGTTCCCCCATCACTTAGTAGAGCTCTTGGTGTTCCAAAATGAGAGAACAGCTTCTTCAGAAAGCTGATGACTACCCGAGAATCATTGGTGACTGTTGGAATGGCTTCGACCCACCTCGAGACATAGTCCACGGCTAGCAAAATGTATTGAAAACCGCTTGAAGAGACTGGAAAGGGACCCATGAAGTCGATGCCCCACACATCGAATAACTCGACTTCTATAATGTTTGTGAGTGGCATTTCATTCTTCTTGGAGAGCCCCCCATTCTTTGACATTTGTCATACTCCCAGGTGAACACATGGCAATCCTTAAGCAAAAAAGGCCAATAGAAACCACTTTGCAAGATCTTGAAAGCGGTACAATTGGCTGAGAAATGGCCACCACTCGGCGAAGCATGGCACTGCAAATAGATTGGCCTCCATTCTTCTTGGGGCACACAACGGCGGATGACAGTGTCCGAGCAACGCCGGAATAGGTACGGGTCATCCCACATATAGAACTTCACATCATGGAAAATTTTCTTTTTCTGATGTGAGGACAAATCCGGTGGTGGCACATTAGCAGCTAGGAAATTGACAAAGTCAGCAAACCACGGAGCTTGAGATTGTACTGCAAAAAGCTGCTCATCGGGAAACTTCTCGTTGATTGGCACGTGAGCCTCCTCGCCATCCACATGGTGCTCTAATCGAGACAAGTGGTCCGCAACCACATTCTCACACCTTTTCCGATCTCGAATTTCGAGATCAAATTCCTGCAGTAACAAAATTCAACGAATTAAACGAGGCTTAACATCCTTCTTATCAAACAAGTATCGCAACGCAGCATGATCAGTATACACAATCGTTTTAGCACCAATAAGATAAGCACGAAATTTATCAAAAGAATAAACGACTGCTAATAACTCCTTCTCGGTGGTTGTGTAATTTACTTGTGCCGAGTCTAAAGTACGACTGGCATAGTAGATTACATGAAACAGCTTGTCTTGTTTTTGTCCCAAAGCTGCGCCCACAGCAACATCACTGGCATCACACATAATTTCGAACGGCTGCGACCAGTCAGGAGTGATCAGTATAGGTGCACTCACCAAAGCCTTCTTCAACGTCTCAAAGGCCTGCAAACACTCATCAGAGAAGTCAAATGCAACATATTTTTCTAATAAATGACTAAGAGGCTTAGCTATCTTGGAAAAATCCCGAATAAAGCGTCTATAAAATCCGGCATGGCCAAGAAAACTTCTCACGGACTTCTCATTGGTAGGAGGTGGCAACTTCTCGATGGCGACAATCTTGGCACGATCAACCTCCAAACCTGCAGAAGACACTTTATGGCCCAACACTATACCATCCCGTACCATAAAATGACACTTCTCCCAATTAAGGACAAGGTTGGTGTCCTCGCATCTCTGCAAAACTTGAGTTAAATTGGCTAAACAATTATCAAAGGAATTTCCATAGACAGAAAAATCATCCATAAAAACTTCCATGATATTTTCAATCAACCCATGAAAAATAGCCATCATGCATCTCTGAAAAGTAGCTGGGGCATTACATAGACCAAAAGACATATATCGATAAGCAAAAATACCATAAGGGCATGTAAATGCATTCTTTTCTTGATCCTCAGGAGCAATCATAATCTGATTATATCCAGAATAGCCATCTAGAAAACAGTAATACTCATACCCAGCTAATCTGTCTAACATCTGATCAATAAAGGGAAGAGGAAAATGATCATTTCTAGTGGCAGCATTTAACATGCGATAATCAATACACACACGCCAACCAGTAACAACCCTAGTAGCAATCATTTCTTTTCCTTCACCCTCTACCACAGCCATGCCCCCCTTTTTAGCCACAACTTGAGTGGGACTAACCCACTCACTATCAGAGATAGCAAAAATGATTCCCGCATCCAGTAATTTCAACACCTCTTTTCGCACTACCTCTTGAATTATGGGATTTAACCTACGTTGATTTTGCACACGAGGTTTATAATCATCCTCAAGTAAAATCCTATGCATGCATGTAGCGACCCGAACCTGAAAGTCCAAGTGCTAACGAAACACACCAAAACAGTAGACCATAAAATTTTTCTCAATTCTAAATAAACATTTTCTTTGGATCTTAAAAATTTGGGCAGCATTCCATTTAATATATTTAAATACCCACGCTCACATGAGTTTACTATTCAAACCTGTATGACCAAGACTAGTCAAAATTCAACTCTCGACATTTAAAATGCGCCCAAAAACCACAACATCCACAAATGTTCATAAAATAGTTAATTGTTTTCAAATCATGAAGCGGAAGCATAAAGAAATTATATTTATTGACCACAAATATACATAATCGATAATTAAAAATAATAAAAGGGTCAACAAAATAAGAAATCCACATTGGTCCACGTCAGCTGCCAGCCGTCATCCAATACCTGAAAATATTATGAAGAATAGATGGGCTGAGTGCCAGAAAACACTCAATGGGATTTTTAATTTCTGAAATATGTTTGATAATTCAATAAATAGTTTGCATATTAACGTATTTACTGTTATGCCCATAGCAAAAAATATATATATTTATTAATATACGGAAGGTTAACTCAATATGGTTCCCTATCATAATAATTTCACCGAAGTGACATGTTTGTACCGTAGTACCATAATTGCACAATTGTGCCATACCGCACTGAAGTGCTCATACCGCACCGAAGTGCTATATCATACCGCACCGGAGTACTCATACCGCACCGAAGTGCTATATCATATCGCACTGGAGTGCTCATACTGCACCGAAGTGCTCATATCGCACCAAAGTGCTATATCATACCGTACCGGAGTGCTCATACTGCACCGAAGTGCTCATACGAGGAACCATAGAGTTTAGCAACTTCCGATAAGTCATAAAAAGAATATTTTGAACTTTGAAGCATTCTTTTATACAAACATATTTTCCTCGTAAACATGACGTGATTTTAAAACATAAAACCACGTGTTAATTGAAATCATTGAGCCATAAGAGTGATCTGAAGCATGCTTAAACTTAAACATATGTAATCTTATATAGATCACGCTTTTGAATATAAGTTACTGTCGACTATAAATCATAGGGCCATAAAAGTACTTTGAAGCGTACTTTATCAATATATATATATATATATATATTATCATAAATAGAATACATTTTTGAAACACAAGCCACGTGTTGAATAGATATCATTGAGCATAAAAATATTTTGAGGCATGTCTTATCATAAACATATTTCATCATAAGCATAACATAATTTTGAAACATAAATTGCGTATTGGATAGATATCAACCACCTTATAACCATAGTAGCTAAAACTTTGATCGTACTATGTTCGTTCTAAGTCTATCATCTTGAATAAGATTTTATTGTAAGATCATATCGTATTAACATGCTTGAGTATTGATCATGGGTCATAGAATAAGGGTCAAGCGCCCGATTTCTTAAATTAATAACATAGATGAAAATGCTAGACAATCGAACAATAATCTTAACTTATGGTCCATTAGCATAGGTTACAACTTAGAATGAATCGTCTAGATCTCATTCCTTCATTAATTAATAGTATAACATCATTGCTTATAAGGGTTACTATATCTATCTCGTATGATATCATATATCGAGACAATGATTTCATATCATAATATCAATTCATATCCAAAAGTCATTCTGTAGATGATTTCATAGATTAACATTCTATTTGCACATAGAAGAGTATAGAATTATCCACCTCATTTTAAATCTTGGGATAGAGCTGTGACTTAGGGTTCGTTCCTCTGATTCCTCGAGCTCAACTCGTCATAGACTTGTCATCTTGGTAAAATCCTATACATAAAGGCGATATCTTAGTCTTGTGCTTAAATCCTATCAAACCATGTACCATAACGTAAGAAATGGTCAAGGGACCGAGATCCTAACTTAATAATGTAAAACGATGCCATTTGGCGGTCGAACAATAATCCTAGGTTATACGGAGTCCTTGATCGTGAAAAGGAACATATTAATCTCAAATATTAAAAATTATAGTTTACTAAAATTTATAAGATCATAGGATATTTTCAAAATATCCATTTATCATATCATGGACTTAATCTTTGAATTCAATCAAAGTTAAATAAAATAGAATAAAATAAAAACAAAAATAATTAAATAAATTGTGTGCTTGAACCCACAACCTCTTATACCAAAACAATAGGCCACGACCACTAAACTAAATAAACTTGATTCAAAAAGACCAAACTGATTTATTATTCAAAGTTAGAAAACGTTTTGCCACAAAAGAACAACAAAATACACCAAAGGGATTTTGAGCCTTGGACCTGTAATGCTATTGTCAAACCTTAACCACTTTACCACAATAGATTTTTGAAAATAATTTCATGCCTCAATTTACATAACATTATTAGCTCAAAATATCATTGAAGTAAAACGGATTAAAATGATTCAAAGGGTTTCGAACCCTGACCAAGCTTTGATTATTTAAATAGTAACCCATTAGGCTAGACTCAACATATTGAACCCATGATTAAAGCTCTTAATTAAATAAGATTAAAAATATTGTAAGAATAAAAATGGTTTAAAATTGATAACAATTTGTTTGAACCTAATCTTATCATTAATAGATTTGATACCAATTGGACCAAATATCACCTTCTATAATATCCCTCTTTTTTTTCTTTTTTTTTAGATTAATCATCATTATCATCAAATAAAGCAATAAAAAGGGATTAAAAGAGAAATATTTCTTTTTTTTCTAAACATGGGTCTGATTAGCATCAATTCTACAACCAAACCATATTGAAAGCACACAAAGATTCAAGCTTCCAACCTTCTAATATACTAATAACACTTTAGCATCACTAAGGATAGTTCTCGACTGATTTAAATTAAGAAAACTTCAGCTCCAATGCACCCACATATCTTCAAAACATTTCCCCCTGTTTTCACCTTGGTACCAGTTTCAGTAAACCAGTCATATCTTCTCAACCAAAACTCCGAATCAAGTAATTCCAACTTCTATAGAACCCTAAGACATATATCTAAAAATGTTCCTCAAATATGCATTCCCAGATTTTGACAGAAAAAGGGCTAAAAAATCGAAATAAGTTGAAGCAAGAAATCTGTCCGGAAATGTAACAGCTTCTGTTTTCCGGCGTTTTGGCCGGTTTCCGTCCACCGGATACTAACGATATTAAAAGATAAAACGTAGAACATATATCAATGTACGACATATCCGAAAATCAAGTCAAACGGAAAAGAAACGGACCCATACGATGATGACGAAGATGGCTGACCGCAGCGAGTTTCGTGGTTGCTGCGGCTGTGTTCCGGCGTCCGGCTGCTACTCCGGCGACCTGCTACTGCTGCTCCGGCGCCGGTGGGAGTCCGGCCACCTGCCCAGCTGCTTCCCCCTCCTCTCTTAACCCTTGCTCTCTCTTTCCCTCTTTCTTTCTCGTCTCATTTCTCTATCTCTTCTCTAATCCCTCTCTCTCTCTCACTCTTGCTTTCTCTCTTCTCTTTCTTTTCTTCTTCCATCGATCTGCCCCGTTCCTTCTCTCCCTCTCAATTTCTGATCTTTCCCCCCCTCTCTCTCTCCTATTCCCCGATTCCCCCTTTTCTTTCCTCCCTTTTTTTTTTTATTTCTTTCTTACTCTCATGTATATATATTGGAGATAGGAACAATAATTTATTTATATACATAGACAAACACACACATATAATTTATATAAATATATACACGCACACCCACATATATAAGATACATATATATATTCACACACACATATGTAAATTATACCTATTGGGCTTTTATTTTTATTTTTTTTATTGGGCCTCTTATATAAATAAATTGGGCTTAAAAATAAATAGATTCTTATTAGAATAAAATGAGATTAACATTAATTTTGAAATGGGCAGAGTAATTGGGCCAAACCCGGGTTTCGACAAAAATTATCGTCTAATCTTAATTCATTCTCGTTCAAATAATAATTGGGCCTAAATAAATAAAATTGGGCTCGAATTAAATTTTAGGGCGTTACAATGCATATCAACGGGCTAATCCCTTTCAACTCAGAAATAGACCAACCTATAGCACTTTGATGCTTCCTCAAGACACGTAAAAGGCTATCCAACTGAGATTCAGAAAGATAGGCAGAAACGATTACCGATTTAGTGTCATTTTCGCCTAGAAAGGCATACTTGAGATGGGCAGGCAACGGCTTCAACTCCAGCTTTTTAGACATAGTTGACTCACTATCCTTGGCCTTTTCACCCTCGTCCCTTAGTGGGAGAAACTTGGACCCTTGCCTTGGGATTTCCTGCAAAGAATTCAACTCAGCAATTATATCAGTTAAATCCAAAGCATTAAAAATAACTTCATTTTTATGAAAACAAGACTGGAGCAAAGCTTGCTCCAAAGACCCCCTTGGTGCCATGAAATCGTTCATGTCAATGCGTGAATCCACCACTTGAAGCACTTTGCACTCCTCGATTTGTTGGGCATCTTCCTTATCATGGAATTGTATGGCTTTGAATAAAGAGAAGGTAATACTCTCATCATTAAAACGAAGTGTTAATTCTCCCTTAGCTACATCGATCAAAGCCTTGCCTGTATTGAGAAACGGCCGTCCCAAAATAAGTGGGACCTCAGAGTCTGCTTCCATATCTAGTACCACGAAGTCAACGGGAAAAATGAACTCATTGACTTTCACCAGGACATCTTCGACTATCCCCGCGGATGAGTCACGGATCGATCGGCCATCTGAAGACAAATAGTAGTGGGCTTTATCTTTCCGATGTTCAGCTTCTGAAAGAACGACAAGGGCATGAGATTGATGCTGGATCCTAAGTCACATAGAGCTTTTCCAGTATGATGTCCTCCAATAGTGATGGAAATAGTGAAACTTCCGGGATCCTTGAGCTTAGCTGGAAGCTTCTTCTGAATGAGAGCACTACAATTTTCAGAGAGATTCACGGTGGCATAATCCCCCAACATCCTCTTCTTCGAAATGACATCTTTGAGGAACTTGGCATAGCTCGGCATCTGCTGTAGGGTCTCCACTAAAGGTATATTAATTTGCACCTTTCGAAAAATCTCCAAAAATTTGGAGAATTGTTCATCATTCTTCTTCTTTTGAAATCTCTGAGGATAAGGAATGGGAACAGAAGATGATGTAGGGGCAGGGGCCCGCGGAGGAGAAAATGGTAGCGGCACTGTATGTTCATCAGTCCTCGGAACTGGATGTTCCAAATCCTCCTCTATCTTTTCATTCTCGTCTTCAGGAGTGGTTATATGCTCAGGATTCTTCGGCCCTTCATAAGAAGTTCCACTTCGCAATTGTATGGCCTTGCATTGCTCCTTTGGATTCACAGTGGTATTACTGGGAAACTGGCCCGGCTGATGTTGATTTCCCACAACTGTAGCCAATTGGCCCATCTGCTTCTCGAACATTTTCATTTGAGTACCCATAGCTCCAATGGCATTCTCTAGCTTCTCAACTCGAGTTTGAGACTCGCCCATATATTTCTGTCTTGCCCATAAAAGCCATCAGAAGTTCATCCAGCTTCGGCTTCTTTTCTTCATCAATCACCCCATTAGTCACTGAAAATCTAGGTGGGGGCTGCAATGCGGCATTAGGATTTCCATAAGAAAGGTTGGAATGATTACATTGGTAGAATTGAGTTCCACCTCGGTAATTGTGATTGTTGTTCCCATAGCCGCGCTGATTTACGTAATTCATGTCTTTCATTGCATTTCCTACGGGATTCTCTGCACCCGTGCGTGTCATGGCATCAAATCGACTATTGATTGTAGCATTCAACATCGAAAGCTGAGCGGCCAGCCTGGAAATAGGATCAGTGTCCTCTACTACAACAGCTTTCCTCATGATCTTCACTTGTCGATCGTTGGTCTACTGGTAACTGTTTGTGGCCATGTCTTCTATGATAGATACAGCCTGATCATGTCCCTTGTTAAGTAGTGAGCCACCTGCCGCAGCATCCAGAAGCCTCTTCACTTCCGTGTCACATCCGTTGTAGAAGATGCACACCTGATGGTCTATTCCAAATCCATGGTTAGGACATTTCCTAAGCAGCTCTCGAAACCTCTCCCAGGCTTCGTATAGATTCTCATCATCATATTGGCGAAACTGGGTGATCTCGCCTTTCAGTTTCAAAGTTAAACCGTGAGGGAAGAACTTATGAAGGAATTTATGCGCCAACGTCTCCCAGGTATCTACTGTGCTAAGGTCCAAGGAATAGTACCAATCCTTAGCGGCATCCCTCAGCAAGAATGAGAACAGACGAAGCCGGATAGTGTCATCCGACACCCCATTCATCTTTATGGTGCTGCAAACCTCCAGGAATTGTTGAAGGTGCGCATTCGGATTCTCCGTCTTGTGTCCCCCATACTGGTGCTGTTGGACCATTCCTACCAAACCCGACTTTAATTCAAAATTGTTTGCATTAATCCCGGGACCAGGAACTTGACCATGATTCAGCACTGGCGTAAACAATTGATTAATAGGCACCGGGGCAGCTGCTCTGGTAGCTTCTCTAGCTTCCTCTTGCTCTCGGAACCTTTGTTGCATTTCCGCGAGCTGTTGTTGCATCTGACACATCTGCTCAGCAGTGATAGGTGCTGTTTGCTGATCCACCATGTTTCCTCTTCTTCTCCTAGCGTTCTGGTGACGAGCAGTCGCTTCAATCTCAGGATCAAAAGGTTGAAGTGGTCCCCCTTTTGAACGTGTGCTCATACACCTCCTACGAATTTGCAGAGAAAAAGAGAAAAAAATTAATAAAAACAAAAAACAATATCTAGAGTAACAATATATAATAAAATCGAATATTAGCAATAAAAAAAATTGAGTCCCCGGCAACGGCGCCAAAAACTTATTCGGTATTTATTTTCACCTAAACTGCAAGTGTACAGCGAGGCTTATAGGATAGCGGTGAACAAGGTCGTATCCACAGAGACTCAGTATCTAATCACTAGTTATTCTATTTATTCTACGGCTGTTATCTAAACTAACAAAATGGTGAGTATGACATTAACTAGGCTAACCAAATAAAATGAATAAAATCATCTCAAACATAAAACAGAAGAAAATAACAAGTAAAATTATCAGAAGAAAAAGCGCACTCTAGGATTGATTAATCATCAACTACTCCACCTGTTTAACTAACACAATTTCAAGTCTATGTTCAGATTCAAACCACACTAGAGCAACCACACAATTATATACATTCTCTTCTCAGAATAATGTAAATGTTGATTACATATTAAATAATAATGTCCCCATTAACTATCCAATATGCAACTCTAAAATGATCAACAGGTCAAAAACTCTCTTAAATAATCTTAACTCTCTCGAGTACTATCAATTATCAAGTTAATTATTTCGAATCTTGTGCTAAAACTCATCTTTCGAATTATGAATTAACACCACTGATTGCATCAACTAATGGCCAATTAATCGATACAGCATCCAAAATAAGAATAATTAAAGCATGAAAAGAATCATAGACAAGAAAATTCCATTAATTAACTGGTTTCATAATTGAGTCATAAACAACCCCAGAATACCAGGGTTTAGTTATCCATAATCAAACCGATAAATAAACATCCAATCCAGCAATCCATAGAAATACAAGAATAAAAATAAATAAAACCCGGAAAGTTAAATCTGCCTCTAATCTTGTACTCCTCGAATCCCCAAAGCTTGTTCTCCACGATAGCCTCCTTTCGTTATTTTTCTCTGCTCCAAAACTTATGGTAGGGTTTTCTGTCTCTGATTTTCGTATATTTTTCCCTTTTTATATTAAGTACGAATTTGATATAAAGTAGAAAACCACAGCTAAACCGCCTTGAAGATTCGCGATCTCACTCCCGAGCATGTCGGTCGCGACTCGTGATTTTTCCTCTGAATACCCCAGCCTCTGTCGCGATTCGACAGTTGATGGCCGAGGTCTTCACCCGCGAGCTGCCACGTGGACCGCCGTTCTCGGCCATTTTTTCACGTATTTTTCTGGGACTTCCATACTTCGTTCAATCACCATCTTTCTAAGTACAATTCCTGCAAAATTCGCACAAGTAATACCAAACTTCCAAATGCATGAAAACACGAATAAACTGAGATAAAACACACCATAACCAATTCAAACTCGACACAAAAGTGTATCAAAATCAGTGTAAAATCTCAGTTTATCAGAGCATGAGCACGCCTATTCTTGAATAAGGTCTAGATGAAGGAATTTCACAGTGGACATGATCATGCCCATCACCGAAACTATTTACCACTCGTTCTGGAGATGTTTAGATAATGGACGTGATCATGTCCATTTTTAAATTCTTTCTGCTGAAGTCTTAAAATAAAACAGAAGACTATTGTAAAATAAATATGATCACGCCTATTCTAAAAATAAGATATAGTTGAAGCAATTCACAATTGACGTGATCACGCACATCACTGAAAATATTTACCACTCGTTCTGGAGATATTTTGATAATGGGTGTGATCATGTCTTTTTTTGAATTCTTTCTGTTGAAGTCTCGTAATAAAACAGAAGACTATAGTAAAATATATATAATTACGCCTATTCTAAGAATAAGGTCTAGTTGAAGCAATTTCACAATTGACGTGATCACGCCTATCACCGAAACTATTTACCACTCTTGTGTCGTGGACTAAGAATTCAAAATTATGAAACAAACAACTCCAAAAATAAAATTATCAACTAAATACACTTCTATGTTCTAAATACTCAACAATATACACATATTCAATCCCAATTTTTCTAGCAAAATTTAAGTCATCCATCATCAAACGTACCTTCATTCCCATCTACATCTTCCTCTTTCTATCGATTGGAATATCCCTCCAAAAAGCATGTTGAAGAGGTGCATGTTGTTTGACTATCACGCATGCTTCAATTTTGAAATCTTTAGCATTTTCTCCCACAATTCGATTTCTTATAGGATGAATAACAATATCTAATTTTTGTGTTTCACCCCTTTTCTTTTGAACTGAGAGATCTCTGGTCACGCCTCGTACATACCGTTTGGATGACCCTATAAGAAACCAAACCATTAGTTATGAATCCCAAATAAATATATATATATATATATATATATATATATTGAAACCATGAAGCAATTAAAATCAGTTATAATTTGTTCTTGGCTTTGTGCTTCCTCTGAAGATTCCTCTCCTACATATTCTTCCATCACTGGGAGAGGAAACAAATTGTGTTAATCACGGAATATACAAAACTTAGGCTCTAAATTGTGATTGCACATGAAATACAAATAAATTGTAATTGCACGTGAAATACAAATTCAGGAAAAAGAAAAAAATAGAAAAAATAAAACCGTGCCTCTGGAATTTTCTTTGGTGCTTGCCACATTATTTAAAACCACATAAATTCAATTTCATGCTTTTACTTTTGAGTTTGCTAGAGATTAGGACTTGAGATAATGGAAGTTAATTAGTGGGGGAGAAGAACGTGTCGATGGAATCGCTATTGCTGAAAATAAAAGGCGCCATACATTGGCGGTAATTGAATTATTTCACTCCGTGAGAATTCTATTTGTTGAAGAAAATATATTTGAGTATATCTATTTGATTATATTTAAATTTTTTTTATTATTTTTGGGTTTATTAATTTGGTTTTTATAATTGAAATTAGTTTTCTAGATATTGCAAAGAGAAATCAAAGATATGATTCATTGAATAATTATACATGAATCGATTATTTATTTAATTCAATTTAATATAATTTATCAATTAGTAACAATCAATTTAACAAACATTTTTATTATGTTAATTCATTATCCATTCTGTAATAATAATAATAATAATAATAATAATAATAATAATAATAATAATAATAATAATAATAGTGTAAGCGACTGTTTGAAACTTTTATTGATAGATTATAGGACGCATCTCTAGATCATTCAATTCATAGATTTTTCTAATGATTGCATGTTAATCCAGGAATTGAATTAATCATAATAATGGTACATCCAATAAATAATTAATGTTTACAAATAGAATATCCAACCCATATGAAATTTTGGTACTATATGTACATGTTGCACTTTTAAATTATATTTTTTTTTTCATATTTTGTTTTAAGATTTAGTTTAACTAGTATTTCTCTCGTACGTTGCAAGTATTTAAATATTTATAAATTAATATTTTAACTTTGAATCTGGCCAAAAGGTAAATAACTCAGAAAATATTGTGGGTCTTAACTATACTCAAAATACTTCTATGTGATTATACAAATATTACATGGTTGGTTAGAGACCTCCATATATATTAATAATTACATTTAACATTTGAAAACATATAATTATATACATAATTTTACCAAATATCACAACATTAGTTAAATAAAAAATTAAAAATTAGTATCCATGATTATCAATATAGTTTTATTAATTTTTCAAAGTACATAAATAAATATACTATGGTTGATGTAAATCACCAATCCATTTATCTCCACCTCTTACACATATGCACACCGAGATAGAAAAGCTTTAAAACACTAAAGATAATTATGAACCATAATAAATATTTAATTAATTAGAAGAATATTATATAAAGTAATTAATTTGTAGTGTTTTGAGGAAAACTTTATTTATAAATGCAAAACAACTATGATTTGAAGGATCATAATTTTCATGAGGAAATATAGTCACTGGGAGTGAGTAATTCTTTTAATATTATAATATGGAAGTGAATAAGTGACAGATTCTAAAAGCATATAAATAAGTTCAGAATACATAAGGATGCTATCAATTACAATATTAAATAACCTACACTTACAATATTATATAAGTAGAAATAATGTTAAAATTAATAAAATAAATAGTGGACTTGACTATAGTTAAATGTTAAAATTAATAAAATAAATAGTGGACTTGACTAATGCTAATTATCAAAATATATGGTGGACTTGATATGTACCTAAAAAATATTATGTACTACAATTAAAAAATTAGAAATGGTATAAATAAAAGAAAAGAATGGAAAGGGAATTGAAAAAGAAAAAGAAAAAGAAGAAAAACAATTAATGTTAATTATCAAAATATATGGTGGCCTAGATTATGTAAATAGAAAATATTAATTACTAAAAGAAAAAAAATGGAAATGTATAGATATAAAAGAAAAATTGAAAACAAAAAAAATGAAAAGGAAAAAAAAAGAGAAAAATCCAAAGAAAAAAATGAAAAAGAAAAGAAAATTCATGTTAATTATCCAAATAAATACTTATCACGTACCTAATAAATATTAATAATAAAATTAGAAAGAGTAAAAGTAAAGAAAATACGGGAAAGGAACATAAAGAAAAATAAAAATGAAGAAGAATGAAAAAGAAAAAGAATCAATGTTAATTATTAGAAAAATGTGGGTTCATCAAGAACAAAATGGAAAATGATAGAAATAAAAGAATAGATTCAAAAGAAAAAAAAATGAAAATGGATACATTGAAAAAGAATTTTTTTTAAAAAAAAGAATGAAAGAAATAATTAAAAAAAATCTAAAGGAAAACGAATTTAAGAGAAAAAACAGTTGACATGATTCAAACCCTGCCCAAGATAAATGTAAACATGCCATATGATGATGATGATGATGATGATGATGATGATGATGATGATGATGATGATGATGATTATGGTAGTGGTGACGATGATGATGACGATGACAAGGAAGAAGATAATCTAAATGAAAGTGAAGATTATTTTTATTTTTATTAATGGATCTATAGTTTTATGTTTGCTACATCAATTTCTTATATTAATTTTATGATAAGGATTTTTAAGATCGTATTTTTATTTATTTTGTAACAAAATTATCTCATCCGTAAAAACATTTAATCATTTAGTGACAATGATATGTTGGCATTTAAAATAAAGTATTACATAATAGTGATGATACAATTTGTCATCAGTATTTTGCATTACATTAGTGACAACGATTATTTTCGTCTTTCATTAAAAAAATATAAAAACCTTAGTGGCGATAAATGACACATAAATTACATTTTATTTTATGAAAAACATAATTATCATTAATGTAGAGGTGTTTTTAGTGACAAAAATAAAATTGTCACTCACTCCCTCACTAACATAATAAATTGGTGCAAAATATATAGTGACAATATATATTGACAACAAATAAATTTGTCATAAATTCTATTTTTTGTGACGGGAAGAATTATCGTCACTACATAGTACTTTTCAGTCTCAAAATTTAATCGTCACTAGCTTCCCGCCAACTATATAGTGACAACAAATACTGCAACTTATTAAATTGACACTATTGATCACTTATTTTATTTTTTTTGTGACGAGAGTAATTATTATCACTATAGAAGTATTTTTAGTGACAAAATTGTGATTGTCACTGATATAGTCATCACAAATGACTTATTTTGTGACGAGAATAAATATTATCACTGTAGAGACATTTTTAGTGACAAAATCACGATTGTCACTGACAAAGTCATCACTGATATTTATTTTGTGACGAGAATAATTGTTGTCACTGTAGAGGTATTTTTAGTGACAAAATTACATTTGTCACTACCATTATCATCACAAGAAGCTGTTTTTTTTTTTGTAGTGTTTCTTCAGCATCTTTTATGTTGCATATATAAATCTTTATTTTCTTCATTTTCTATTCCTCTCCATTGCTACAACTTCTCTATGCCCTCAATTGTTTCAATGATTAGCCTGTCACCACCTTTCTGACGGCACACCTTTAAACTTATTATAACTCATTATTGACCTATTGTCAACAATGATTTTCCGTCAATTCATCTCATTTTGAAAAGTAGTAGTTCACAACCCCATCACATTGAAGTATCAAACTTACATGCATTATATTGGTTAGATTACAATTTAACCAGGATGATTGTTGCTCGTTTGTTTTTTGTGAAATGCATTCCTTCACCAAACTTTTATTGAGTTTTATTGGTAGGGGATTTAATTATGATAATAATTTTTTTTATTCTTTTCCCATTTCTTGTTTTTGAGATACTGAAGAAAACTAAAAAAGAAGAATGAAGGGAAAAAATAAGGAAATGAAAAAAGATATTGAAGACGAATTGGGGGCTATATTATATTATAATTTGGTGTTTTTCTTTGCAATACTTTTAAGTTGAGGAGAAATAGGGGCTGAGGGATAAAAGAACATTCAAATAATATGTTTATATTTTTAAAATATCAGGAATTACAAAGAATAAATTGAGAGTTGTGTTTAGAATTATCCCAGTCATTCCAAAATTTACAAATATTTTCAACATTCCAGTGAGTATTAACACTTGTTTGGAAATTTTAAAATTAATTAATGTTTTCCACCCATTGGTCCGAAACCAGAATATATAGACAATAATACATCCAAAAGTATTAAAATTTAAAGAATTCAAATCGTAAATTCAAAAATAAAAATAAAAATCATAGCATACCTTATAATTCTGTAGCATATTACATCTGATTTTCCAAGTATAGTTTACTTCTTCTGTGTGGTTTGCAAACTGTTACACAGGAGTAGTGTTTACCCAGTGTGCACATCGGTAGCCACTGCAAATTACCCTCAACATCAAAAAAGAAAAGAATTGATCTATTATCTTGGTTAGAAAAGATCAAAATTTCTTATTTCATTTTGGTTACTTTACTTTTTGAGAAAAAATTAAAATAACCAAAAGTAAAAATAAAAATTCTTTTCTAATCAAGAATCCAAAACTATTCTTTTCTAACCAAAGTTAGATAGAAATGTCCACTTTACTAGGGGTGTGCAAATAGTTGGTTCGGTGCAAAACCGAGCTAAACTAACAAAACTAAATAAAAAATTTATTAAAAAAATTCAAACTGAACCAACCAAAACAATATATATAACCCAACCAAACCAAATCATAATTCTTTGGTTAGTTTGGTTTGATTTTCAGTTTAATCGAATTTTCAATTATTATTTTTATTTTTCCGAACTATTATATCTAAAAAAATAGCATGCACTCAATAGATAAAAAATGATATATTAAATAAGTAAATATTTTAAAAATTCTAAAACTAGAAAATTAAAACTAAATATTAGAATTACTAATATTATTTAGGTATACAATACCTTTTAAATTTATTAATTTTGGTATAATTAATATTTGAATTATAAATATAGTGTATATATATATGTATATATATTATATATATATATATATATTTTTTTTTTTTTTGGTTGGTTCGATTTTAACCAAAATATTTTTCACTTAAACCGAAACCGAACCAAGCTATATTTTGATTTTAATATTCACAATCAAACCAAAATTAAAGAAAACATGATCAAACCTACCAAATCAAATAGCTTGGTTTGGTTCATTTTTTTATTTTGGTTCGATTTTGCACACCTCTATCATTTACCCTTTAATTATCAACTATTTGAATTAAATTCAAATAACATTCAAAATAGATCCAAATTAAATCCAAATAACATTCAATTAAATTGAAATAACATTCAAAATAATACCAAATAATGCCCAATATAATGAATAATATGTATGTACTGTATATGTAACTCAATAGTAAAAATTCCTTTAAGAAACTGAATATAAAATAATGTATTGAGAATTATACATTGAAATAAGTGATAATGGTTGAAAAGTGCTCACTTTTGATAACAAAAACAAAAATAAAAAGACATTACCCACTTTAATATGCATATTTAAGAAATTGTGAAAATTAAAATAGGCGATTTGATTAAAAAAAAAAAAGAAATCACGAAAACTTGCCACTTTAATAAAAATGTATTCCATGTAGCAAATTTGATTTAAAAAAAAATCCCTCAATTAAATTAAAATTTGAGAACTAACCTGGTATTCAACTTGAATATTAAAATTTTGTTGGAACTTGTTTTGATGAATATGCTAAAATAAACTCAAGCATAATTATATAGTTTGACATGATTAACAAATTTAATTAAAATCAACATAGATATCCTGAATAATAGTAATTTACTTCGACCATGCAAATTAAATAGAGGACATAAAAGGATATTTATAATTAAATATTAATATTTAAAAAATAATAGTTTCATCAATGCATATTTTAATTGTTGGAATGAAGACACTATTTATTTTGGAGGATGGATATATTTAACAGTTTAATTGGTGAATATGTGTGGACGGGAATGCATATGTGCTGGAGGAATTATGGAGGAAGACACAATTCTCTATTTCTCAATTTTCACTTCTCATTCATTCATACAATTAAATACAAGGACTCTTATTTATACTTATATAAGATGTTCTTGAATAATATTGATTGTTCTCTAGGAATTACACATGCAAATATCTATATTTTTCTAGATTTCTCCTAATCTAGAATATTTATTTTCTTTTTAATTCTTTTTTATTCTAGATTCTTCTTTTTCTTTTCTATTTTCTAGTTAATTCTAGAGATTTCTTCCAAAATAACTAACAAATCAAGTTTAATATTCCAACACTCCCCCTTAAACTTGATTTGTCATTCCAAGCAAACTCTTGAACTTGATCATATCTCTGTACTTCCATGGCTTGGTGAGACAGTCCAGAACTTGATCTTGGGATCTCTTGTATATTCCTTTTGAACCTCTTCCTTTGTGATGCGCTCTTTGATAGATGTAGATTTCTCTGTGCTTTCTTTCACTATTGAACATTGAATTCTTTGATGAGCCATTTGCTGACTTATTCTTCTTGAAATTCTTCTTCTCTTTGCATACCCACTTGACTCCAATATCTTTATGCTTTTTCGGCAATGTTGTGAACTTCTCTCTTTCTTTCTTTCTCTATAGCCTTGATTTTCTCATCCAACTTAATTCTCAAATTTTCACTTTGCGTGACTCCTTCAAAAGTTACTTGGTTAGAGCTAGCGGAAAAACAAAATAGCATAAGATCTTCTAACCTTTCTGTGTCTTCATAAATCTCATTTAGACTTCTTATATGTAGTGTCGATCTTTCATTTAAGAAAGATGGTGGCGAGTCTTCAACACCTTGCACTGGCGAAGCGGGTGGAGTCACTGGCTCATGTTGGACATCTCCTACTTTCTCGACCACTTCTTGGTCCTCAAATTGAGGAATAAAGTTGTAGTTACTCTTGGAGCCAAAATCCCAGACTCCTTCCTCATCGAACTCCACATCTCGACTTATCAAAATTTTGTTAGTATTAGGATTATATAACTTGTAGCCTTTTGAGTTAGAATCATACCCGATAAATATAAATGGCTCACTTTTGTCGTTAAGATTTCTTCTTATCTCATCTGGGACATGCACGTATGCTTTGCTCCCAAACACCTTTAGATGAGCAATCCCTGGCTTTCTGCCACTCCACGCTTCTAGCGGAGTCATTCCCCAAACGCTCCTCGTTAGAGATCGATTTGACAGATACACCGCACATGCCACTGCTTCAGCCCATTATTCTTCAGGTAAATTTTTCATCTTCAACATGCTCTTTGTCATTTCAAGAATGGTCCTGTTCTTTCTTTCCGCCACTCCATTCTGCTTGAGGGACCTCGGAACTGTTAGTTGCTGTTGAATTCCATTTACTGCGCAAAACTTTAGGAACTCTTTGGATTTGAACTCTCCACCTCGATCCGTTCTTAAGGCTTTGATTTTTAGCCCACTCTCATTTTTGACGGCTGATTTGAACTTCTTGAATGCTTCAAATGCTTCGGACTTCTGTTTCAAGAAGTATGCCCATGTCTTTCTTGAAAAATCATCAATAAAGAGTAAGAAATAACTACTCTTACCTAGGGAGCTTGGATTGATTGGCCCACAAACATCAGCATGTATTAACTCCAGTGGCTTCTGTGCTCTTGAATTTGACTCCTTTGAAAATGGTCTTCTGAATTGCTTCCCGAGTAGACACCCTTCACACAGTTGATCGGGATGCTTGATGGATGGTAATCCTCTCACCATCTCTTTCTTTGATAGCAACTCTAAGCCATCAAAGTTCAAGTGCCCATATCGAAGATGCCAAAGCCAAGATGCATCTTTATAGCAGGATTTAAGACATTTTGCCATATCATTCTGAATATTTAATAAAAACATTCTATTTGTAGACATTGGCACCTTGGCGATCAAATTATTTTTATTATCTCTTATCGAAAGGTTATAATCCTTCATATGAATATCATAACCTTTCTCTAAGAGTTGTCTCAGACTCAAGATATTATTTTTCATGTTGGGCACATAATAAACATTAGAAATGAATTCATGACTCCCATTCTTTAACCGAATTAAAATTTTACGTTTTCCTTTCACCGAAATTTTAGATTCATCACCAAAGGAGACAATACCACTTACCGACTCATCAAGCTCCACGAACGTGCTTCTTTTGCCATACATGTGGTTGCTTGCACCCGTGTCGAGGTACCACGTGTCATCCTATCTTCCATCTTCTCCTTTATATGCCAAAAGTAAGCTCGCATTTTCTTGATTTTTACTTTCAGCAAAGTTGGCCTTCTCTTCAACCTTTAATTTGGCCTTGCTGCATTCGGAAGCATAATGCCCAAATTTCTGACAATTATAACACTCTGTGGAAGATTTATCGTACCTCGATTTTGCGTAGCTCCTCCCTCTGCCATTTGTTGAAAACTCTTTTCTTTCTTCAAAGCCTCCTTGTCCACGTCCACGGCCACGACCACGATCTTGTCCTTGGCCTCATCCTCTCCCATATTGACCAGATCATTGTTGGATCCTTCTTCTTTCTCTTTTGAACTCACTTGCATTTTAAGAAGTTGTTCAACAATATCTTGTTTCTTTTTTTGTTTCTCCTCATATGCTTGTAGTGATTCCAACAAGAGATCAATAGTCATTTCTTCTAAATTTTTAGTTTCTTCAATTGTCACAACTATATGTTCAAACTTGGGAGTTAGTGAACGCAATATTTTCTCCATCATTCTAATATCCTCCAGCTTTTCACCATTTCTTTTCATTTGATTTGAGACCGTCAAGACTCTAGAAAAATAATCCCAGATAGATTCGAACTCCTTCATATGTAATGACTCAAATTCACCTCTTAAGGTTTGGAGACATACCTTTTTCACTTGATTGGCTCCTTTGCATGAGACTTGAAGCTTCTCCCAAACTTCTTTAGCGTTGGTCGGACTCGAAATTTTCTCAAAATCATCGTCTCCCAAGGCTTGATAAATGAGATAGAGAGCTTTCTTGTCCCTCTTTCTCTCATTCCTTAACCTATCCATTTGTTCTTGGGATAGAGTCTTCTCATTTTGCGGCTCTTCATACCCTTTTTCTACAATCTCCCACGCATCATGAGCTCCTAAGAGAGCCTTTATCTTGATGCTCCAATTATCAAAGTTGCTCTTATTGAGCATAGGGACTTGGAAAGATTGTAGATTACTAGCCATTTCACAAGAGGATCTCATGGCTCGGATACCACTTTGTTGGAATGAAGACACTATTTATTTTGGAGGATGGATATATTTGAGAGTTTAATTGGTGAATATGTGTGGACGGGAATGCGTATGTGTTGGAGGAATTATGGAGGAAGACACAATTCTCTATTTCTCAATTTTCACTTCTCATTCATTCATACAATTAAATACAAGGACTCCTATTTATACTTATATAAGATGTTCTAGAATAATCTTGATTATTCTCTAGGAATTACACATGTGCAAATATCTATATTTTTCTAGATTTCTCCTACTCTTGAATATTTCTTTTCTTTTTAATTCTTTTTTATTCTAGATTCTTATTTTTCTTTTCTATTTTCTAGTTAATTCTAGAGATTTCTTCCAAAATATCTAACAAATCAAGTTTAATATTCCAACATTAATTTGCTTAAAAATAAAGTTATGGTTGAAAATAATTGATAGATTTTTTTTTACTGGTCCCACTTCTGATTTGGGGTATTTTGGGGAAGTAAAAAAGAATTGTACAAGTTGATGTTGGTTAGAAAGACATATTGTCACTTAATTTTTCTCCCTAATTATAATATATATTATATTCTCTTCGTCCCAATAGTAAGGTTCCCCTTTTTATTATTTACTCTCTCTATTTTAATAGAAAGGGGGACCTTGCTATTGGGACGGAGGGAGTATTAATTTTTACCTTTAAATGAAGTATAAATTTTTTATATGATGTTTAAATCAAATTTTGTAAGATTTAAGATACTTTTTATATAAGGAGAAAATTTAAATCAACCGATAGGAGAAAACGATATTCTTTTCTAACTAAGATTCTTTATTCATTCTTTTCTAACCAAAAAGAGCCTTAAAAGTCATTTATACACTTACTAAAATGTTGGAAGTCCAATGTGATTGTAGCGCCCCGATCCCGAAAGATCGTGAAAATGGACGCCACGGGGGTGGGAATTAAGAAGCAGGAAAGAAATGTGATAATTAAATTAATGACAGGGTGTTAATCCAAAAGGATTATTTTTTGGAATAAAATTTAACAACCAAGTATGTTAAAGATAGGTTATGCCTTCCGGAAAATTAGACAGCATAACATCTGTAACTAGAGTGAATCCCCGTTTATAACGGCTTATAAGAGAATAGTGGAAGCTGTAACAATTCAATAAGCCCTTTCATAGGCCAAACGGAAACAAATAACCAGATACCAACAATCAATAGACCCATTCATAGGTCGACAAAAGAAACAGACACCAATATGCTAAACAAATACAGCCCTTTCATAGGACAAAATGAATGATCAAATAGACATAACGAAAGACGGGCTTCCCCCCCTTGGAATAATTATGTAGCTAAGCATATGATACATGTTAACTAGGAAGTCAACAAATGTTCAGAATCAGAGAAGCAGAATCATATCAACAAAATATCAAGATCAGAGTTCTTAGCATTTAGCAAAAGAATACCATAAGTGCGAAAGCTCAATTCTTAACATAATACTAACAAAAAGGGACAACGGAAAAATATGTAAATCATAATAGCCCATATCTCAGCCTCGTCACCTCCACGCTCCAGCCTACTGACCTGAAAATGTTTGAAAAGATTTGGGCTGAGTACTAATGCACTCAGTGGGCAAGTTCTCACAATTTAAGTTATGCAAATCATTTTGTAAAAGTAATCTATCAGTGTCCATGCAGGTAGTGAAGCTTAGGAGGTTTAAAAGTTGGAAGCAACCTAAGTTCACCAAAACATTTTATCGTGAAGCGCTTAAGAGTATAACCCGTCACTGCCCGCAACCCAAACTACATCACCAACGCATAACGTTGAGTATGACCATAGTATACCCAAAGAGTATAACCAATAAGTGTTTCATTTTAGTCTCACCAACAAGGAGTAGGGCAGGACAAATAATGCATGCATACTGTAGCTACTCACATTGACACAGCGCTGGTTTATGAGACTCCGACAACATATAGTAGCATGTAAATATTTAACACAGATAGTCAGATATGCAATTTTAGCAAAGCAGAGCTTAATAACTTGAAAGATACAATTTGCAAAGATAGTATAGTATAACCCACCTTTCTCGGGATTCTGAAAAGCTAAATCCTGAAGAATCAACCCTGATACTCTTTCTCTAGCTTAGCTGGTACTACAGAAGGTAAACTTTAACTTACCATAAACGCTATATTTTCGAAAATTAATCTACTGTAAGCGGAGCTATAATTAATTATATTCTATTCTAAAATAGATTGCGCGACTCTAGAGACCTCGAATAATTTCGACGAAGAAGGAAATAAATTCCAAAATGTTATTCTTGCTTTATTGGGATCAACTGATTTGACAGAGGTCTCTTTCCAAAACTTGTCATTTATCCAAAATTTACCAGATCTACGCCACGACACTTTTTAACAGCTCGGAAATTACGAAAATATTCAAAGATGATACTATACATGCCAAGAGTAAAGAATGAGAATTTTAGAATTTTTCGATAACACATGCGCTCGGAAATAAAATAACTGCTTAAATTAAATAATCGATATTATTCAAAACTCATTCGAAAATTACGAAATTCGGCGGGAGCATAGGAAATATTATTTTGAGCAACTTTTGAGAAGAAACTTTTTCGATTTGACGACCCAAAATGGGTGAAACGGGATAAAAACCGAAACTGATCGGTAACAATAATCACATATTTTAGCTGAAAATGTATCGGTCTCGATCGAGCTCGATACTCGTTGGATTTTCGCTCAAAAGTACAATTTTTGATAGTGCAGAAAATAAGGAATTTAATGGTATAATCAGATCAAACATCGAATGGCTAGAACATAAATTTGAATTGGGCAGATTTATAATATAATATTCGGATCTGGATTTCAAACGACGAGAATTCAAAAATATATTCCGGTTAACTACAAGAGCCAAATGATCAAATACTATTTATTAAAAGAAGATTTCTAATACGACTATCCAGGAAGAGTAGATCTGAGATTTACATAAAATTAAAACGGAGAAAAATACCGAAAACTCACAATATCAAAAATCAGAATCGGTAGAATTAAAGATAGTCGAAATATAAGCATATTTAGAACTTGAAATTTCTAAATTCATCGGTCCGAATGACCAGAATCGGAGAAAGTACCTTCTTCGAGGAATTGGCGGCGGTCACGACGATTTTTCATCGTGATCATCTTTCGTGTCATTATTTCAATCATGTATTCGTGATCTACGCATTGACACCTTCAAAATGACTTTTTCAGAATTGAAATAGGAAACTAGAGTCATACATTCTCTGGAAGCTGCTCGGCGTTTCGATTTTGAAAATGAATGAAAAATGAAACCTTAAGCTCCTATTTATAGAGGAAAAATGAATAGGATAATAATGAATAAAAGAAATAGGATAATGATGGAAAAAGAATAGGATAATGTAACACCCTAGTTTTATAAACATAGAATGCTATTTATTTTATAAAAACCTAATATGTAAAATAACACATGAAAGAGAATTTAAAATATTTTCTCAAAAAGGTTATAAAACTAATACTAGAAAAAGATAATAATACATAAATAAACTTCTATTTAGGAAAATACCATAATATCATAATAATTCAAATAACATAGAGCGGAAGCGATTTTAAATAATTCAAACTCCTAAATATTTTAAAGTTAGAAACAGGCAATTTAACATAAATGCCAACTAAAAGTTTAGTAGTCAAATGAGTTTAGTAACTTAAATATTTAAATAAAAACTTAACTATCATCCATCTCCTCACTGCCATCACCGAACTTCTCAATTTGAAATGTTATAATGAAGGGAATGAGTATAACGAATACACTCAGTGGAGAATACGCATTATCCAAAACATATTAAACGAGTAACTCATATTCAGACATTCATGCCATGTCACATAATAATAATTGTTTGAACAGTGGGGAGTCAGCCCAAAGGCAACTTATCACGGCCTCAGACCTATTAACGGTCTCTGAACAAGTATATGCATATACACATGCACGGTGGGCGATCCAAGGACAACTTTTACGGTCCCGGACCTATGAACGGTCCCTGGCATACTTTAACTTTAACTTTCACATAAACATTCAGTCGAACAATAAATCACAAGATCAATTTATAATGGATAATAAATAACCATGTGCGTATAAAATTCCCCACCTTTACTTTGAAGACCTTTGACTCGACTTTTCAGTGCAGAATGTTAAAGGCTTGAAGGAATTAACTCGTCTTCACCTAGCAGAGATGACATTAAAGTATTTTAATAACTAATTAAAATATTATAAGAATTATAATTTCCTAAACTGAATTCTAATTCAATCGAAATCAATATTAATTTACTGTATAGTTTTCTCTAATTTTAATATTCTTAGTCAGACTAATAGTTGACAAGTTTTATTAATATTTTATGTTAATTAGTGTGGATTTATTATTATATTTATAATACAGACACGTAAATTTGTAGTAACATTATATTGATTGGCATTATGATTATTAATTAAAATAAAAACATTACCTCCTAAGCTTTGCTGTCGAAAATTATTTCTTAATTCATCTATATATCAAATTGGTGACATTCTGGATATGATTTAAAGTTCACAACAATGGGCGAACAAAGTTTACAAAATTAATATTCGAACACGATTCATTATAAATTATAAATTCAATAATAATTTATATATATTAATCTTAATTTCAATAGTTCCAAAATTCACTTATTGTCTGCCACATCTTCTTAACTTATTCAAACATACAATTAACAAACTTTGTAAGTGAGAGAGGACACGAGAGAGAGTGAGAGGGCTTGAGAAATTTAATGGAAGTAAACCAGTTTTTTTCTCAAGTTAATCAATTTCGTCAAAAAGAGATAAACATTTTCTTCTATTCCTTTCTTTCCATTTTCTTTTCATGACAAAAGATGTTGCACCATTTAATGTCAAGTGAGGTGACAGACTTACTTGGATTGTTAACAGAAGATTAGCAGAGGATTTTGATAGAGGTTTCTGCCGTTGAATTATGAAAAATGTAAAATTATACTCGACGTCGGCAGAGCATGACTGTAAATAAAAACATGTCACGAAAATTCTTATTGTCAGTCTGTCGTCAATATTACAGACTGAAGAGATGAATTAGATTTGGAATTGAATTGTTTTACCTTTATCAAGTTAGCCATCAACTCTTCATGATTCAAAGCGGAGAGCAGATTTATTAGAAAATCTTTGATTTCTTGATGGAGTAATTATCTGAATATTTGAGATGGTTTCTTTGAATAAACTGAGTTGTAACTTAATTGTGAACATAAATTCGAGAGAAGCCAATTAAATGTTGAGCGGTTCTGCAGTTGGCATAACCGTGAGTTGAGGGAAGATTATGGAAGATTATGGAACAATTAACTGCTATTATTATTATTATTATTATTATTATTATTATTATTATTATTATTATTATTATTATTATTATTATTATTATTATTTTGGATTAATTAAGGAAATTGGAATTACAAATTATGGTATTTTAATACTTTTATTCATATTATAAATTCTTGACATTATCCTTAAATTTTCTCTGCAGGCAAGACTAATAAAATAAATATAATATATCAAATATTAAATCAATCGTAACGACAAGATTAAAAGACTATAAAAATGAAATTTTTGAAAAACGGGTCGTTACAGATAATTACGAATAAGATAATCTTTTGAAAAAGAAATTGGATAATGACGGATGTGCCTTTTTCTATTAAATTTATTATTTTTCAACTTAAAATTGTGCCAAGAGTTCATTTGAACTCGAAATTAGAAAATTCAAAGCTTGGCACGATGCTCGAAATTTTTTTCTATCAACCCGAGAAAAATATTAGAACATATTTTTAAAGAAATTTTTGACCAAAACAAAATGTAACATATTTTCTTGCCTGCGATTTTCCTTTATTTGAATCATTTAAGGACCCAACTTATTTTCTAAATTACCAGATGGTAACATAAGTTGAATTAAACCTTCTAAAATATTTCGGGGTATTATGTTCTACCCCCCTTAAATAAATTTTGTCCCGAAATTTTCATATCTTGAGAAGAAGTATCAACGTACATTCTCGGGGTTCAAATCCTCAATTTTTGTACTTGCTGCCTAGAACTGATAAGGGTCTCCTATTCTTTAGGTTGATTCTCAACTTTTATCCCTCTTCCCGCTTTCTTCTTGGTTAAATACTTCTTTGAAGAGTCTATACTCGCTCTTCTTTTCCATGCTGATTTATCTTTCAGAAAGCCTAAACGTTCGCCACCTTTCTCTATCTTTTATGAGAGCTATCACAATACAGCGACTTCAAATAATCTCCCCATGATTCGAATGAGCACGCCTTAGACAGTTGGATTACAAATTCTATCAGATTTGAAGCTTGCTTCATCTTATTCTTTAAAATATTGAGATTCGACATTCTCATCTTCTTGAAGTGTACTTGAATCATATTTCTGATGCAACTTAGTCTTATATTCCTCGTTGTACTCTTCTGTTTTCTTTAAAATAGTAGTCCGACTATCCAGCTTCTCCTGGTGATCACTGTTACTTGCATGGATAAAGATCGCACATCTAGGCTTTACTTGTAAGCTCAAAACTTACTCGCTGACATCCATTGGATCGTCTTAAATGCACTTTCGACTTTGGAGAGCACTAATTGACCATTGCTTCGGTTCCATTCCCCACTATGGAATACTATCACTTGTTCTCCCGATGATATACCTAAGGGAATATTTCTATAAGCTCTCTCTTCTATTTGAGGTTCCACACTCGAGTTCTATAAGTCGAAGTTAAAAGAAACCAACGCCTCAGAGTGAGGACTTTATCTGATCAATAATCTTTAAAAAGTTCAAAAGGTGAAAGAGATATAACACTAGATTATTTATTCCAAAAATATTTCCTTTTTAGAGGATTCATAACTCGAAGGGTTCTCGCATTTTACAAAGATATATGAGAATAACAAAAGAAAATCAACGCTTAAGAGCTGAGAACCGTGCTTGAATTTTTTTTTAAATAAAGGTATCGATATAGCCTATCAAAGAAGTGCTATTACTGATTTCTTGATGATCAAAGGAGCATCATCAAAAGATTAAAAGTTATCTAAGAGGATTTGATCGAGAAGTTTTAAATAAAATGAGGTTATCGAAGGGTGATCGATGGGAATGAACAAATAAATTTGTTAAACCTTCCTATCATACTAACGCTCTCGATCTACCAACCATTAGATTTATCATCTTGACAATCTTCCTCGGGTTCTTTTTCTTTCCGGAGGATCTCGCACTTTCATCTTTAAGAGGTTGCTATGAAATAGGTGAGTCTGACTAGACTTTAAATTGGTTGCGCCTGGCTGGGAAAGTGATATATGGGGATCACTTCCTACCCATCGGAGGATACGAGAAAACAACCTGATCTATGATACCTCCTGGACTCACAATAGTTTGAATTTAACGTCTCTTGGGAGCTCAGTAGAACACCTGACCGACATGTCTTCGAATTATTTGGTTGTAATTGTAACGACAATCTTTACCTTTATTCTAAAAATCGATCTAAAACCAGCGACAAATCCTAAACATGAAACACGTCATGGCCTCAATTGGCTATCTACTGAATCGAATAACTTTTATCTTGGAAAACGAATCTACATTCACTCTCTGAAACAGCAACTGGATCTTTAAACACGATTCTCAAGCTGAAATCATGCGTAGGGATTCCTTGAACTTGCAGTAGATCCACAATCTGACAACTGGCCTATAAATCGATTACTCATTTCTTTGCTTCTAGTTCGAAGTTAAAGCTTTATAACCTCATCTCCACATGGAGGTATAAAAGGCGGTGATCGGTCTACCTCAATATTTCGCTCAGGTGACAATTCTGATGTTGAACCTTGTTTGTAGTAGCCATCATCGTCTAACATATCTACCCACAAAATTCATAGTCTCCACATAGATCGTTGACTTATGTTTTTGTTTTCAAAATATTTTATTCCTTAATGTGTCCATCTTCCTAGTAACAACTCAAATTCTTGGTCAACTTTAACATAGCTCAATCTGAAAGACTTCTTCTAACCGGATGTTGACCCCCATAGAGTAGGTTATTTCCCCAACGAACTCAAACACCGAATCGATCTCTTTCTTGGTATACGTACAAAATCTCATAATCCGCTCATCGTGATATACATGTGGCAGTTATTCTGAGCCGTAAGTTTATGTTCAGTCATCAAAATGAAACGTTTCCTCAGTCAAACTATGTTCTCAACAATCTCATTAGTATTTACAAATTCAGCCTAAGTTCAGCAACTATAGGCTAAGTTAATCTTACATTCTCCCACTTTCAAGTTCTTGTACTCATTCAAGAGTATAAACAATAAACACATTCCGGCTATCAAGGTTTACAATATGCATTCCGCACGTTCCCAACATCACAAGTATGCACAAGGCATATATAAACAAGTTCATACATATATGTAATCAACATAGTTTTTCGACGGAAACCAGTATGCTCACAGGCATATTTCAAAATCAGTATGTTATCACTATAGCAACAGAGTATGCAATCAGCGTAGTTAATCAGAGTATGCTATCCGCATAATAATCAATCTTTCGAGGAATTCCTGTCAACACGGCGAATCCTAATATTTCATTTTTAGACAGACTTAACATTTCAATAAATAATGTAAACTTTTAAAAACTAAAATTTCCATAAAAATATGCGGACCTTTTAAGTTGTTGCGTGAGTGACGAGCTGAGAGCTTATATAATATCACACAAGAATTTACGACTCACAAATAAAAGATGACCCAGCAGGTCTGCAGAGTTGCAAACAGCAGGTCTGCAGAGTTGCAAACCTGCTCTGATACCACTTTGTAGCACCCCGATCCTGAAAGATCGTGGAAATGGACGCTACGGAGGTGGGAATTAAGAAATGGGGTAATTAAATTAATGACGGGGTGTTAATCCAAAATGATTATTTTTTGGAATAAAATTTAACAACCAAGTATGTTAAAGATAGGTTATGCCTTCCGAAAAATTAGACAGCATAACCTCTGTAACTAGAGTGAATCCCCGTTTATAACGGCTTATAAGAGAAGAGTGGAAGTTGTAACAATTCAATAGGCCCTTTCATAAGCCAAACGGAAACAAATAACCAGATACCAACAATCAATAGACCCATTCATAGGTCGATAAAAGAAACAGACACCAATATGCTGAACAAATGAAGCCCTTCCATAGGCCAAAATGAATGATCAAATAGACATAACGAAAGACGGGCTTCCTCCCCTTGGAATAATTATGTAGCTAAGCATATGATAAATGTTAACTAGGAAGTCAACAAATATTCAGAATCAGAGAAGCAGAATCATATCAACAAAATATCAAGATCAGAGTTCTTAGCATTTAGCAAAAGAATACCATAAGTGCGAAAGCTCAATTCTTAACATAATACTAACAAAAAGGGATAACGGAAAAATATGTAAATCATAATAGCCCATATCTCAGCCTCGTCACCTCCACGCTCCAGCCTACTAACCTGGAAATGTTTGAAAAGATTTGGGCTGAGTACTAATGCACTCAGTGGGCAAGTTCTCACAATTTAAGTTATGCAAATCATTTTGTAAAAGTAATATATCTGTGTCCATGCAGGTAGTGAAGCTTAGGAGGTTTAAAAGTTGGAAGCAACCTAAGTTCACCAAAACATTTTATCGTGAAGCGCTTAAGAGTATAACCCGTCACTGCCCGCAATCCAAACTACATCACCAGCGCATAACGTTGAGTATGACCATAGTATACCCAAAGAGTATAACCAATAAGTGTTTCATTTTAGTCTCACCGACAAGGAGTATGACCATAGTATACCCAAAGAGTAAACGCTAGATTTTCAGAAATTAATCTACTATAAGCGGAGCTATAATTAATTCTATTCTATTCTAAAATAGATTGCGCGACTTTAGAGACCTCGAATAATTTCGACGAAGAAGGAAATAAATTCCAAAACGTTATTCTTGCTTTACTGGGATCAACCGATTTGACAGAAGTCTCTTTCCAAAACTTGTCATTTATCCAAAATTTACCAGATCTACGCCACGACACTTTTTAACCGCTCGGAAATTACAAAAATATTCAGGGATGATACTATACATGCCAATGAGAATTTTAGAATTTTTCGATAACACATGCTCTCGAAAATAAAATAACTGCTTTAATTAAATAATCGATATTATTCAAAACTCATTCAAAAATTACAAAATTCGACGGGAGCATAGGAAATATTATTTCGAGCAACTTTCGAGAAGAAACTTTTTCGATTTGACGACCCAAAATGGGTGAAACGGGAGAAAAACCGAAACTGATCGGTAACAATATTCACAGATTTTAGCTGAAAATGTATCGGTCTCGATCGAGCTCGATACTCGTTGGATTTTCGTTCAAAAGTACAATTTTTGATAGTGCAGAAAATAAGGAATTTAATGGTGTAATCAGATCAAAGATCGAATGGCTAGAACATAAATTCGAACTGGGTAGATTTATAATATAATATTCGGATCTGGATTTGAAACGACGAGAATTCAAAAATCTATTCCGGTTAACTACAAAAGCCAAATGATCAAAGACTATTTATTAAAAGAAGATTTCTAATACGACTATCCAGGAAGAGTAGATCTGAGATTTACATAAAATTAAAACGGAGAAAAATACCGAAAACTCACAACATCAAAAATCGGAATCGGTAGAATTAAAGATAATCGAAATATAAGCATATTTAGAACTTGAAATTTCTAAATTCATCGGTCCGAATGACCAGAATCGGAGAAAGTACCTTCTCCGAGAAATTGGCGGCGGTCACGACGATTTTCCATCGTGATCATCTTTCGTGTTATCATTTCAATTATGTATTCGTGATCTACGCGTTGACACCTTCAAAATGACTTTTTCAGAATTGAAATAGGAAACTAGAATGGTACATTCTCTGGAAGCTGCTCGGCGTTTCGATTTTGAAAATGAATGAAAAATGAAACCTTAAGCTCCTATTTATAGAGGAAAAATAAATAGGATAATAATGATGAAAAGAAATAGGATAATGATGGAAAAAGAATAGGATAATTACGAATAAGATAATCTTTTGAAAAAGAAATTGGATAATGACGGATGTGTCTTTTTCTATTAAATTTATTATTTTCCAACTTAAAATTGTGCCAATAGTTCATTTGAACTCGAAATTAGAAAATTCAAAGTTTGGCACGATGCTCGAAATTTTTTCTATCAACCCGAGAAAAATATTATAACATCTTTTTAAAGTAATTTTTGACCAAAACAAAATGTAACATATTTTCTTGCCTGTGATTTTCCTTTATTTGAATCATTTAAGGACCCAACTTATTTTCTAAATTACGAGAGGGTAACATAAGTTGAATTAAAACTTCTAAAATATTTCAGAGTATTATAGTGATCGACTTTTTATTCTACTAAAACTATGCCGCAAGTGTACAGTGCAATTATAGTAAATATGACGAGCAAGAGTATCGTATCCACAGAGACTAATTAGACCTAATTATGTGTACTACAATATCGAACGTCAATCGTTATCTAGACGACAAGAAAAACGGAAAGCTAAATAATCTAAACTAAGGAAAATGATAAATGAACGAGAAAATAAATGGAGAATGAAACATGAAGGTAGAGATACTCTCGAGATTGATTTCTTCAGGTACTTAGCACTAATGATCCTATTCAATGTGTATTTGTGGTGTCAAATTTCACTAGAAAAATCTCTAATGCATCCTAAACTCTCTCTCAAGACACTCAAGTTGTAGGATACACGCTAGGTTCACTGTCTCCGATCAAATCCTACACATGTACTTTACCAAAAGCTCCTATGATTTCAAACCTCACACTAAGCCTCAATTCTATCGAATTTATCAACATAGGCGTCTCGTACACTAGCCTCAATTCTCTCGAATTTATCGACATAGGTGTCTCGTACACTAAGCCTCAATTCTCTCTAATTTATCAACATAGGTGTCTTGTGCCTAGGGTTCATCTATTGAGACTCATCTCTCGAACTATGAACCAATAGATGAAATTATGTAAATTAGTGATCAATTAATCAACACACATACATAGCTTACGCACAAGAAATGAAATAGGGCCATAAACAATCCATAGAAAAATAAATGCATAAATATCCAAATAATCACAATCCCAAAATACAAAATAATTTAGCCTAACATTAAATAAATCCAAGGACTAAATCATTTCAAAGAAAAAATCAAAATAAAAACAAGAATAGAAACTAAGAACAACCCGGAAGTTGGCCTTAACTCCACCCTTGCCTCCGCTCGTCTCTTCTTTGCTTCGTCTTCAAGCCATAACTCCTTATTCACCCTAGCTAGGTGGAAATTCTATCTAGGGTGTGGGTTTGATGGATGAGGGGTTGAAGATGGGAGATGAAAGAAGGGTTTTGGTGTTGGGAAAATTTGGGGATTTTTGCTTGGTGTGTGTTGTGGGTTATGTGAAAATGGAAATAAAATAGCAAATAAGAAGAAGAAGCCGTGCAGATCTGAAATTCTAGGCTGGGGCGCGACACGGGCTCGGTCGTGTCCCCGGTCACGTCCGGGATAAAGAAAAATATGCCTCTGTGTCAGAGCAGTCCGGTCGTGCCTCCGGTCGCGCCTCCGTTTCTGCACTGACACATTTCACGGTTTTATTCCGTTCTCCCTCGTTTCTTGTCCGATTGAGGCGATTCAACTTACAGTACGTTACTCATTTGTTTCTCTATCTTCTCATGACATTGGATCACTCAAAAATGCATTGGTTCACCCTCCATTTTCTGTGAAACTCAAACAACAAACAAAACTTCCAAATCGGGAGGTTAAAAGTGCAAATTATGTTAAAACACATGCACAACTATTCAATTCACTTCATTTCAACCTCAAAATTTTGTGCAAAAATACCACTTATCAACTCTCCCAAACTTAGAAGATTGTTTGTCTCTAAACAATGAAGAAAAAAAAAGATGGAGGTTTAAATGATGAAGTGTGGATAAAATGATAGAAATTGCTTCAGAGATTCAAAACACATTTTGAACAATCAAGCATAATATTCAAAGATCAACAAGCCTAGAAAAATTCTTCAATGCATTGCCAAAATAACCTGTAACCTCTCGAAGATAAAAAGATCGTTCTTCACTCAAGTGTTTAGGCTATAAGTGTATACACTCAAAATCAAGTCATATAAGTAGTCAACCATATGCTTGTAAAGGGTCTATCATCTCCATCACTTATGTATGGTTTCAAACAAGAATCATTAAGGGCTTTTTCAAGTTTCGAACGGAGGCTCTTTGGTAAGGTAGGGATTGTTTGGCCAATTAACTATCAAGAATTAATCATTAAACCCAAATTTTGCATTATCAACCAAGTAGAACTACACAAGTTCTCTTCCACCTTCTTTGCTTCACAATTCTCAAAGTCTAGAAACTTTCTCATGATAAACAATATTACTACCATTTCTTGCTCTTTCTTTTCAATGATCTAATGTGAGCCCATTTTTTCAATGTGTTCATTTTATCTCGTTTTTTTTTTCAATCTTTCATTGTGAGAGCTAAGAGGGGTAATTTGACATTTTCAACTCAAAATATTCTAAAATGTGATTTCATTTCAAGCACTCCAAACTTCTCATAAACATTAATTCATCATCAGTACTCATTCCCAACCCAAGGTTAAAAAAAATGAATATCGTCTTAGGCTCAAAGGGGATAACAAGGGATTTATAGTGTGAAATGGTAAAATTTGGATAGAGTGTGCTAGACAAAAGACGGTCTTAAATCATTTTCAAGTCATCAAGCACACTATTGTAATTTCGAGTAAGACACAATGCAAATTCTAGAGATAAAATAAGTATCCATGATTACCACACAAGTAAGAAAAGATTGTAAGAACAAAGCAATCTTTGGCTCAAAACTCACATGGATTCAACCAAGTTCAAAAGACAATGCACTTGAGAATCTATCAAGCCAAATATCACCAAGTCATAGCATGCTTTCATGTCATTTTCTCAACAAAACCATCTCATCATAAGCAACTCAACATCCCAATCCACACTTCAACCATTTTCAACCACAAATCTCCACAAGATCAAAAATTAATATCCAAAGCCTCCGGTTATTTAAAGCATTTAAACGTGCAAACAAAAAAAAAGACAAAAATAAAAAAAAAATCAAACTAATACAACCTACATGCAATACAACACATAAAATAAACAAAAAGGAAGGGGAGATCCAAGATAACCACACTTCCTTCCCCCAAACTTATTCGACATTACATGAGAATAAATTTGAAGGAAAGAAGTGGTTCACCTTAGATGAGCTCACAAATGATTAGGGAATGCAAGATAACATAAGACGTCCGCGTCCGGATTCCTTCGACATTTTGTCCTCCCACTCCACATGCTTACTCAACCTTCAAAAATAAAACACAAACAAACGAGAAATGAAAAATAAAAACACAATGTCTAGATTAACAATGCAATCCTTATCATAATAATACAACTAAATCATTTAGTCCCCGGCAACGGTGCCAAAAACTTGATCGACTTTTTATTCGACTAAAACTATATCGCAAGTGTACGGTGCAATTATAGTAAATATAGCGAGAAAGAGTATCATATCCACAGAGACTAATTAGACCTAATTGTGTGTACTAAAATATTGAACCTCAATCATTATCTAGATGACAAGAAAAACGGAAAGCTAACTAATCTAAACTAAGGAAAATGATAAATAAACGAGAAAATAAATGGAGAATGAAACATGAAGGTAGAGGTACTCTCGGGATTGATTTCTTCGGATACTTAGCACTAATGATCCTATTCAATGTCTATTTGTGGTGTCAAATTTCACTAGGAAAATCTCTAATGCATCCTAAGCTCTCTTTCATCTCCTTTTTGCTCCGTCTTCAAGCCATAACTCCTTATTCATCCTAGCTAGGTGAAAATCCTAGCTAATGTGCAGGTTTGATTGATGAGGATTGAAGATGGGAGATGAGAGAAGGGTTTTGATGTTGGGGAAATTTGAGGATTTTTGCTTGCTGTGTGTTGTGGGTTATGTGAAAATGGAAAGAAAATAGCAAATAAGAAGAAGAAGTCGTGCAGATCTGAAATTCTGGGCTGGGGGTGCGACACGGATTCGGTCGCACCTCGGTCATGTCCAGGACAAAGAAAAACATGCCTCTGCGTCGGAGCAGTCCGGTCGCGCCTCCGGTCATGCTGCCAGGCGCGAGTGTGCCGGTAGCGCCTCCGTTTCTGCACCGACACCTTTCATGGTTTTACTCTGTTCTCCCTCGTTTCTTGTCCGATTGAGGCGATTCAACTTGCAGCGCGTTCCTCATTCGATTCTCTATCTTCTCATGACATTAGATCATTCAAAAATGCATTGGTTCACCCTCCATTTTCTGTGAAACTCAAACAACGAACAAAACTTCCAAATTGGGAGGTTAAAAGCACAAATTGTGTTAAAGCACATGCATAACTCTTCAATTCACTTCATATCAACCTCAAAATATTGTGCAAAAACACCATTTATCAGAATGAGCACCTTCAAAATCAGTGAATCGTGTCGATATGAACACGGTTGCTACAAATCGTGTTCAAAATGAACAAGGCGTATAGAGTCAAAGCGTATGAATATGGCTCATAGTAACTGTGTGCAAAATTAAATGAACATGATTCAGACAAAAAAAAAATTTAAAACTTTTTGAAAATATTAACATGATTCAAAAATTAGTCCACTTTTCCATAAATGAACACGGTTCAGACTACACAGTGTTTAATCTTGACGCCAAAAATTATTTTTCAATGTTTTTAATTAATTGTAAATATACGAAATACCCTTACAAAAATAATAAATAAATAAATAACAAAAATAAATGAAAATGGAAAAAACAGAACGGATCGAACAAACAAACGTCTTTTATCCGGCAGACCAATGTTTTCTTCTCTAGAAGACCATCACCTTTTTCTCCGGCGACTCTGGTGAATGATCTCGCCTTGATTAAAACATATACATTTATGCAACAGGGGATAGATAGATGTAACAGAGAATTCTAAGTTAATTTTGCAGATAATAATAATAATAATAATAATAATAATAATAATAATAATAATAATAATTATAATAATAATTATTATAATAATTATTATTATTATTATTATTATTATTATTATTAACCTGAAGCCATTTTTAGGGTTTTTTACAATTTACAAATCTGACCTTTACGTGCACTAATAAGTAATAACTATGTTTAAATTAAAAAAGTAAAAATAAAATAAAAATCTGGCAGATGGAGAACATGGGATGCATTATATCCGAACTGCCCTTCATTCTTCTGAATAATTCCTTGCCTTGATTTTGGGTGAAAAATCAAAATTTGGAATTTGAAATTTGAAGCGGAAAATTGCAGACATGGGAAGAAGCAGGGCCGGTCCTGAGATTTCGGGTGCCCTGTTAAAAAAAAAATGAAGCACCTATTTATTAAGACTTTGATAAAATAGTTTTATATATGTTTTAAAAATTGAGTTTATCAAGTATATCACTATTAAATAATATTGTAAGATAATGTATTATATTTATGAAAAATGTAATGCTTTATTATATTAATATTTATTTATTTTTTCAAATATTTTTATTTTCATTGTTAACTTTAGTTTTCTCTTATTTTTTTATTGGTTTATTTTTTTCAAAATGCATTAAGAAAACATGGCATGAGAAATAGTTTTTGGACAATACTAATAAATATTTCAAATAATAAATAAATCTACTAATTATATTTTTAGAAATATCATTTGCGTAAAATAATAAATATTAATATAAAAATTACATGATATATAAAATATACTTATTATATGTTATTAAAGTATATATATATGCAATATATATAAAGGAGCATTAGCATGCATATGAACATAGGGGAGTATATGTGAATATTTTTATTATACTAGAAAGATGTGCGAAGTTTGCACATAATTAAACTAGTTCTACTAAAATTACATTTAACAGTTTTATCAAAGAAAAATATTATAATATCATATTATTAAATATTTCAAATATATTATTTGCATAAATATAATAAATATTAATATAAAATGAAATAAAATGTGAAGTACACTTGTTGAAATTTATTATATTGGAGCGAATATTATATCACACTAGAAAAATGCACGTACTTTGCACGTGTTTAAAATAGTTATACTAAAAAGATATTTAACAATCTTATTAAATATAAATATTTAATATTATTATTAATAGATATTTTTAAATGTAAAATATATTGGTTGAAAATTATTTTATTAGAGTCTACATTATATTAAAATATTCCTATTAAACAAGATAAATGCAGATACTTTGCATGAATTTAAAATAGTTTACTAAAAAAATATTTAATAATTTGATATAACACACATGTGAAGAGTAAAAAAAATATAAAAAAAAATTAGAATCTTGTAATTGGACTAATCAATGTAAAAAATTATAATATATTTAAACCTTAAAGTCATAGCCTAGAAATGATTTGAACTTCAAAAAATGAAGTGGATTTGTATATATTTATTTATATATGGAAAAAACTTAAAATAATTAACATAACTAGTTACATAAGTTATTTATTTTTTGGTGCCCTTATATATTGTTGGCCCCTGTGCGGTGCACCTTTCGCACGGTCTCAGGACCGCCACTAGGAAGAAGAAGATCCGTTCGAAAATGAGTTTTTCGAACAACATCGAGTTGGGGAGTCGTCTTTGTCGGAGATGGGAGAAGTTTTCATCGACAGCGCGGGCATTTGCCAATGTCCGCCGGATAAGAAGTTCTGCTGAAGAAGATGACGTTCTGTTTTCAATATTTTTCTTTTTTTCATTCATTTTTTATTTGTTTATATATTTTGTAAGGGTATTTAGGTATATTTATAATTAATAATAAGAGAAAAATAATTTGTGTTGTAAAGAGTAAATAGCGTATTCCAAATAGCATCAGTATTAAAAATTCAACTCACTTTTCATATCAACCGTGTTCAAAATTAGCGAACCGTATGTTAAAAAAATATGATGTAAAGGAGTGTCAATGGTTTGGATCGGATCCCACCCGAAATATAAAAGTAAGGTTAAAAAGATTTGATTTAGGATCTTGGATTCTTGGTTAGAAAATAAAATTTCTTTTTTATCTTGGTTACAAATTAAGAACCATTCACACTTTTATATAGGTATAGGTATAAATAAAGTATATCTTCACAAGAAAATCTACAAGATGCCGGGGAAATTAATTTCTTAAATTAAAGTCTAAGTTGTGTTAGGTGGTTAATTTGGCCAACCTTCATTCCCTAGTTCGGGCTATATGCTAATATGAAGGAAAACTATCAACTGATGATAATTGATGAAGAAATAAAAAAAATGAAATGATTTTGTACAAGATTTATAAAGGTAAATAATAAGAATAGCTATGAAGATGAGTAATTAGAATCCAGAAAAGTTGTACTATATTTATATTCATTTTGAGAAATCTGAATATTTCTGGCAATCCATTAAAATTGAACCAAACACATAATTTAGAACTAAGAAATGAGATTGTTCTCAGGTCAGATTCCATGCAATCCAAATTAGGCCTAAGTAATTTGAATCGCTAATTAAATACTCCCTCAATCTCAATTATTATGTGGTCTCTCTTTCTACTCGCACATAGATTAAAAATATTTATTAAAACAAGATAGTAAACCTAAACTTCCAATAGTACCCTTATTTAATATTTATGACTTTAAAAATTTAAAGGATTAGTTTTTCAATTTTTAAGATTTAATAAGGGTATTTGTACATACTATAAAAATTAATACTAATATTTATAATATTGAAATTGTATAATTGAGATACTCTAAGATAATAATAAGAATTATATAACTGGAATAGAAGAAGTATTAATACACACAAATACAATTAACTTTGAGAAAGAATGAACGCAAATTTGGCTAGTAAAGAGTTGACCTTTGAATATTATCTATTTGAGTTGACCTTTGAATATTATCTATAAATAACTAATTCAGTAATCACTTGAGGATTGAGATTCCAAATTTTTTAATGGAAAAAAAGTGCTCTTTTTTCCTGACAATTAGGGTGCCAGCATGCTCGCTTGTAATTAATAACCGTTGAAACATTCGCTCAAAAAAAAAAAATCCGTTGAAATATGCTGAGTGGATGATGGTTTAAATTACAGAATTGCCGAACTCGAAAGCAAAATACTATAGAATTGCCACATGAATGATATATTCCTGGATCAAAAAGCGCAAGCCTATAGCTACTTAACGTATTTTTACCGCGGAGGCCATGCGAAAGGTACGCCACGTAAGGGCCAACAATATATAAGGGCATTAAAAATAAATAATTTATGTAACTAGTTATATTAATTATTTTAAATTTTTTCATTTATAAATAAATATATACAAATTCACTTCATTTTTTGAAGTCCAAATTATTTTGAGGCTATTACTTAAGGTTTAAATTTATTATAATTTTTACATTGATTACAAAGCCTTGTTAATTGTCCAATTACAAGATTTTAATTTTTTTTTATTTTTTTAACTCTTCACATGCGTGTTATATCAAATTATTAAATATTTTTTTAGTAAACTATTTTAAACTCGTGCAAAGTATGTGCATTTTTCTAGTTTAATAGGAATATTTTAATATAATGTAAACTCTAATAAAATAATTTTCAACTAATATATTTTACATTTAAAAATATCTATTAATAATAATATTAAAATATTTATATATATTTAATAAGATTGTTAGATATCTTTTTAGGATAACTATTTTAAACACGTGCAAAGTACGTGCATTTTTCTAGTGTGATATAATATACGCTCTAATACAATAAATTTCAACAAGTGTACTTCACATTTTATTTTATTTTATATTAATATTTATTATATTTATGCGAATACTATATTTTAAATATTTAATAATATGATATTTTAATACTTCTCTTTGATAAAACTGTTAAATGTAATTTTAGTAGAACTAGTTTAATCATGTGCAAACTACGTGCATCTTTCTAGTATAATAAATTTATTCACATATACTCCCCCGACCCTATGTTCACATGCTAATACTCCTTTATATATATACTGCATGTATATATATATATGTATACTTTAATAACATATAATAAGTATATTTTATATATTATGTAATTTGTATATTAATATTTATTATTTTACACAAATGATATTTCTAAAAATATAAATAGTAGATTTATTTATTATTTAAAATAGTTATTATTATTGTCCAAAAACTAGCTATTTCTCATGCCATGTTTTCTCAATGCATTTTGAAAAAAATAAACCAATAAAAAGTAAGAGAAAACTAAAGTTAACATTGAAAATAAAAGTATTTGAAAATATAAATAAATATTAATATAATAAAGCATTACATTTTTCATAAATATATTATATTATCTTACAATATTTTAATAGTGATATACTTGACAAACTCAATTTTTAAAAAATAAAACTATTTTATCAGAGTCATAATAGATAGGGGCACCATTTTTCTTTTTTGAAGAGGACACCTGAAATCTCAGGGCTGGCCCTGTATTTATATACAAAATTATAAGTGTTAACATGAGAAAATAACCATTATGATTTATTGATTAATGTAAATAATTATTTTTTAAAAAAATAATACTTTTAGCTTTTAGGATTGAAATATACAGCAATACCTATACTATAATATACAATATTTTTATATCATAAATAATTTTAAACATTAATAACATCCTAATCCTAATATATCAACAAACAAAAAGAATTGTGATTACATAAATCTATATTTTATCGCCTTCCAAAAAGATTTGCAATTACGTGAATCTATATTTCTCCGCTTTCTACATCAAGTCTTTCGCAAGTTTTTTGTACTTTTTCTACGTCAGAGTCATTCGCCACCTTCAACCGCCATCTATGTCGCCGCTTTCATCCGCCGTCTTACCTTCAACCATCGTCTCTGTCGCTGCCTTCAACCGCCGTCTCTGCCAAGGTTCAAGCGCCCCCGTCGTTGAACTATCATGGATGATGATTTCGAACAACCTCATCCTCAAATGGAACAATTTCTTAATGAGGTAACAATATTGGTGTAGGGTTTATGGTTATTCACTTGTTGGTATCTGTAATATTTTTGTGATTTGGTCGAGAGATTTGTAATATTGGTGTAGGGTTTTATTTGTGCAGAAGTTCATTTTTATGTGATAGTATAATAGTTATAATTATAATGCAACACGAGTACACGAGCACGAATAGTCCAACTCGTGTTATCGTGCATTAATTAGATCAATAAAGAATTAATACACGAGTATATGATTACTTCATTGTGGTAGTTAAAAATAACTATACACGAAAACACGATTAAGGTCATTCGTGTACACGTGCAGCAGTTAATCAATACATTGATACACGACTGCATGAGTGAGTATGTATATTCGTGTAATTGTACACTATCTAAAAATGCATAGTTACACAAGTACATAACTCTGAAAATTCGTGCTCTCGTGCAATAATTAAAATTGAGATATTGCACGAGTACACAAATAAATTGATGCATGAATAAACTACAATACTCGTGTAGCGAACGAAATTGATTCGTGTACCAAAGAACATTCAATTTTTTCCAACCAATTCCAAAGAATGATTAAAAAAAATGAATATAGATCGATAAAAGAGTGCAAATACGTAAATATCATACCTTATTACTGCAAAAAATGACACGTTCGATGTCAACAAAACTTCAAAACTTCTCAATGAGCAATGAATCCCTATTTTTTGATAATGCATCAGATAATTTATGGTTGAATCGGGGATTAAATAGAGGAAGAATCGTGATAATCTTCAAAAATCATTACTCCGTGCTCTTTCTCAATGGTAATTTTGTTTCAATTGATAAAACATGGATTAAAAAATGAGGGAGGACTACAAAACGGCACTCGCAGATGGGGGAGAGAGAAATTTATATATTTTTCCTATATATATATAATAATAATAATAATAAATATAGAACTAAGGGTATTGTAGTACTTTTTTTCTGATAATGGCTAGAAACATTATTTTTTTAAAAAGTGGCTATTTACATGAATTACTAAGTAATAATTGTTATTTAAAAATTTTCTACTAAAATGAATACATCAGATATTTTATAATTTTTCCGAAATTAAGATTTTAAATCAGTATGATAAAACTGTTGGTTTGTGATAGATAAATTAAAGAAAATGAAAATAATTTGTGATATAAACAATAGCTCAAATGAAATCCTCTACCCCGCTTTTCTCTATCTCATTTTATGTCTCATTTTGATTTTTATTCGATTTTCTTCAATTTCAATTTGTTATGGCTTAGTTTAATTTTATAATTATTATTTAGGGTTCATTCCATCCAATTAGGGTTTATATTTTTTTTTAATATTTATTTCTTATTTTTTAGTTCATATAATTGATTAATATGGTTAATTATTCCAAAAATAGTGTATATAATTTTTAAAAATTTTAATTTTTAGCAATAAATGTTGATTATGATTTGTTATACTATAATAAAACTTACTTTTGTAATAAATATTTTTAAAATATTAAATTTAATAGTGGGACACAATAGTAGAATATGAAAAGTGGACTAGTCGATTTGATCTAAGGGCAACTTAATTACCCTTTCATTAATTAAGTTGTACAAAAGTCGTGTGCCACATCAAATCGAGTATATATATACCTTCTAGCTAGCTGCTAGCTACTAGATCAATAGCCTCCATATATCGACACTTTGACAATTTCTTCCAAATTAACTATATAAATAATGATTGTTATGATAAGAAAATCTATCAGAAACTACAAAATGAAGATCACTTATATTACAAAATGCATAATCCTTGGTATCCTATCCATTTCCATGAAGCCCAGAATAGTAATTGAGGGACAACAACTAGCTCGTTGCTTCTACATTTTTGGAGATACACTGTTTGATAATGGCAACAATAACAACCTAATCACATTAGCCAAAGCAAATTATCTCCCTTATGGGATTGATTATATCTATGGTAACACCGGAAGGTTCACCAATGACGCTAATATTCCTGATTTTCTCGGTATACATACATTTTGAATTTATTATTGCCTCTTCATCATTATTTTTTTATATATATATTTGAAGTGTGTCATATTATACATGCACGTTATCTGAAGTAATTAATTGTTTCTATCTTGAAATACATATGCAGAACAACAATGTTGATTTTATGAAGTTTATTTTTCAAGAATGATCATTGTAAATTAAATACTAATCTCATAATTATATAACTGGTGCAGCTCAACGCTTAGGGTTTTCTCGTTCAATGCCCCCATTTGCCACTGCAGGGGGCACCAACGCAATTGTTCGAGGTCTAAATTATGCATCTGGTGGTGGTGGTATCCTGGATGAGACCTCATATCAAGTGGTAATTAATTAATGATCGAAGATATATATGATCTAAATTTTCATTTAATATATAATTTATTACATATATATATTATTTTGTTTATTCTCTTGTAGGGCGATCGAATGTCCATGAACAAGCAGCTAAACAATCATCAAGGAACAGTTGATCAAATCGCCGTAATACTGGGAAATCAGACAGCAGCCAAAAATCTACTGAACCAGTGCCTTTACATCGTTAACATGGGCAACGATGATTACATACTTAACTATTATTTTCAACCACCAGTTAACTTGAATAAGATTCTATACACACCAGAGACGTTTGCACAAAGGTTGATACAACAATATTCTCAACAACTGACGGTCAGTCCCCTCTTCCCAAATTTATTTGGCAAAACTGTTTCGATCGAACGGATATTTGTCATATTTTTGTGTGTGTTAGAAGTGATACTTTTTTGTATGATAAGTGCTAAACCTAATGAAATTAATTTTGTTTATATATCCTGGAAATGAGAAATATTGGATGGATATGATTTTGCAGCGGTTGTACAACCTTGGAGCAAGAAAAGTTGCGGTTTTTGGGATTGTTCCGATAGGCTGCATTCCTAATTCATTGTCTCAATATCCTACTCAAGGATCTCAATGCGTGGATTCCTTAAACAATGCTGCGCAAATATTCAATAACAAGCTCATTTCACTCATCAATAACTTGAATGCCAATCTGCCTGCTGCCCGCTTTACCTACATAAATTTCTATGGCATATTATCTGCAAATCTTTCTTCCATCGGTATGTGCAATACTAACTTCTTCATTCATACATATATACAATTAGTATATTCTAAGAATGAGAATATATATATATATATATATATTTCAGGTGTTAGAGTTCCAAATTCCCCATGTTGTGAAGTAAGCCTATTAACGCTGGGATTATGTGTTCGAAACGGAGGTGTATGCAGCAACAGAAATGAGTATACATATTTCGACAACTATCATCCAACAGGGGTGGTGAATAATTATACAACTTCAAGAGCATACAATGCGCAGTCCTCATCCGATGCTACTCCCACCGACATTGCAACTCTTGTTGCACAGTAGAACTCTTCAGTTTTCTACTAATTAAATTATAACATATATATCAATAACTTTAACCACCTGTATCTCAGTACTATTATATATATAATTATAATCGACGTGTCTCTATAAATAATGACATGTAGTGTCGTCGACAATAATAATTAGTAAAACTTGTTTATGGTGTTTTATTATAGGAATATAATCTGTCCTCATCATGTCCCTCAACACTTCAGTGACTTACCACTTCCCCATTGAGGAAACTTGTAACTTGTAACAATCCCTTTTTAAGATAATAATAATTTCCAAGTAATATTTTTATTTATGTAGCATTCAAAATATATTTATTTAAATTGTGGAAGTCCAAATTATATAATTTTCAGATGAGCAAGTTATTTTCTAAAAAGAAAAAGAAGCCCATTTACGTAATTCTCTTGGAAAAGAAGCCCAAATGTTTTATTCTCAAATTCCAAGCTATGCATGTGGCCGGGGAGGGTTTCGGTAAACACTATTAGTGGCAGCAGCAGCAGTTTCCGGCGATGAACGGCAGCAATGACGCCCATGTATTCGGCATTGGCGAGGCTGTGTCTGCAGCAAGTAGATTCTCTTTGATCGGTCGAGACGAGGAACGAGAACATGGAAAAGGATGGTTGGTTTGTTACTAAGTTGAAAGTGTAAAACAGAGTGTAATAGGAAATTTCAATCCCTCATTTGGTGGGTTGAAATTTCATGTCACACTTTTTCGTATTTCACCCATGTTACATTATCAAATTTATGAGTTTAATAATATTTATTATATAATAAAAATTAATTATAATATAAATAATCATAGTCAATATTTATTTACAAAAAAATTGAATTAAAAAATTATAAAACAGAATTTTGAAAAAAAAAATCAACCATAATAATGAATTATTAATTAAAAATTAAAAAATAATTATAAACCATGATTGGGTGAGGTGAACCCTAAAAATCATAAATTAAACTAAATCACAATAAAATAAAATTGAAGAAAAAAATATAAGAAAACGCGTAATTTGAAAATGTTACACAGAGTGTAACAAAAAATTACATGCGCATTTGGTTGGCAAAGATTTTGGCCTTGGAAAGTAATCTGATTCCATATTTTTAAATTTTTGTGTTTGGTTCAATTTATGAGAATTTTGGAAATCAATCAAAATCCTCTAAATAAGGAAACTAATACAACTTTTTTGGAGTCTGAATACCTACTCGGGGTAAGTATTCTAATTATTTGACTCTAGGAATTTTGTGTTAGACCATTTTTATTATTCGATTTTTTTCATCCATTATTTTTATTATTTTTATAAATTACTATTATAATTGTATTTATAATTTTTCAATAAAAAAGTTGCAAATTTTCAAAATATATTTTAACCTTAATTTTTTTTTTGTGGATTATTATTAATTTTTCATTATAAAGTTTAGAATTTTAACAAAAAAAATAAAAATTATTGTAAAATTCAATTATTATTATTATTATTATTATTATTATTATTATCTGCAATTGGTGGTAGAGAAATAACAAACTTAAAATAATGAGCAATTAAAGTTTCACTACAAGAAAAATTCTCATAGACTACGGTTAAAAACTGTAGTCTAAAAGATATGAAAACCGTTTTTAACCGCAGTCTAAAAGATATGAAAACCGTAGAGACAGGTGGTGTAGTCTATGGGTACCCCACTAGACTACGGTTTAAAATCGTAGTCTTAGCGCCTTAAGACTACGGTTTAGAGCCGTAGTTGTTGGTTTCAAAACTGTTGTCTTAAGATACCCTTTGACTATTGATGATCTCACAAACTACGGTTTATAACCGTAGTCTTTACACTAAAAGATTATGGATAAAAATTATAGTCTTTTACAGCTGACCGTTGTTTTAAGATATCGTTTGACTACAGTTTTGTGGCATATACTACAGTTTAAACTGTAGTCTTAGGTCTTTAAGACTACGATTAAACACCGTAGTCATTTATATATTTTTTTAGAAGTGTTGTCATATATATTTAAGCGTTGTCTTAATGGTTCATTCACTACGGCTGTATGCTCTTAGACTACAGTTGATGACCGTAATCTTGATGACATAAGACTACATTTCTACAATTTAATATCGTATTCTTAGGTTCTTTAGACAACAGTTTTTATGCCTTTTACAACACCTTTTACTGTTGCTAAAGAATATAAATAGACAACGATTTATTTGTAAACCGTCATTTTTCAGTAGCCTAAAATTATATATTATTAATAATTCAATAATAATAATTTTCACCAATTAATTTAACCATTCAAGCAAAATACAAATTACAATGATCCATGCAAAATACCAACCACTTACAATAATTTATTCCAAATACAATAATATTCCACCAAAGTACAAATTATTCCAAATGCAAGTTCTCGAAGAGTCAATATCTATCCAAAATGCAATATCCTCCAAAATGATATCCAACACCAGATATTGATCGCACAAAAATGGATCGTCAACATCTGCAACAAATCAAATTTTACTACATAACATGTAACTATGTCACTTGTAAATCAAGGACACAAACTTGATCATATTCATATGCTAAAGTCATCCACTATAACTTAAAATATTGAAATTGTAATACCCCGGAATTTTCATCATCATATCCAGATTTAATTAATAATATAAATCTCATAGTTAGAATAAGTATTATAGTTTATATATTTTTTTTAAAGAAAAACCAACATTTTTGTAGTGGACCATAATTATTTTTAGTGGGTCAATATTACTAGATACCAAGGATAGATGGCAAATAATTAAAATTTAGGCCTAATAATGTAAGCCCAAATGTTTTTGAGGTGTCATCTTGAGGATAAGACACATATATAGGGTAACACTTGTCATCACCCAAACTATTCAATATTACTATTTAAATATATCTCATTAGACTTATTTTCATTCACAACAAAACACAACCTTATTTTCTTCATTTTTTTTGCATCTCTTCTCTTGCACTCGGTTAATCGGTGAGGATAGCAGTAGAAAATTGTGATCATCTTCTTCTTCAAGATTTGTTATCCAACTGAAGTTTTTCTCGTGAGCTCCTATTCTCTACTTTTAACTTCTGTTTTGGTGGGGATTTTCATTTTTGCAAATTTAAAGGGCAATGAGTAAATGAATTATATTGAAATTTGGGAAAGGAGATGATGATGGTGTCTATAAATCTGGATTCTAAACTTGATGGATATTAAGAAATAGTATTTGAAGTTGCATGTGTAGAGTAAAATGGTAAAAATTTAGAAAATGACTCGTGAATGTGTGTGTTGTGTTCCTACAGTTTTGAAAGGGAGTAGAGAGAAGGAATTTGATTTTTCTTAACTTGATTGTAAAATGCATATTTACAGTAGAGAGAGAAAGTGATTGGAAATTTGGATGAGTGTATTTTAAGGTGTGCAGAGATAAGGAGAGAGTGAAAATTTGTTTGTATCTTTTTAAAAAAAAAAATAGAAACAAGTAAACTGATAATTAAAGATGTGAATGTGCGTGCAGTGAGCGAAAATGAAGTGATAAGAGAGAGACTTTTGTTTGCTTGTTACAAAGTATAGTGTCGAGAAGAGAGAGAGTATTATTTGATTTTGAAATGGGTTACACACACTTTTGGTTCCCAAAATAAAAGGAAAAGGAGAGAGATGAGTATAGAGACAAAGTAATTAATTAGTTTTGGAGCATGTGTGTGTAGGAAAATGGGGTGAGAGGAGAGAGAAAACTTTTGTTGTAAAGTTTATGATCATTGGTATTAGTGTAGAGTGAGAGAGTGTATGTTGACTTTGAAAATTTAAAAGGTGTGTGTGTGCATACGTGAAATTGGGATGAAAATGAGGGCATAATTGTTGTTCATTAAATATTGAGTAATGTAAGTAATGTGTGTGCGTGGTATGTATTATGTTTATGTTATTATTATTCTAATGTGCTTATTCACTTGATTAATTAAATTAATGTATTAAAATTGTATTTTAAGAATTATTGATTTAAATGGGAAGTGTTCAATCATTTTATTTATTTATTTACATATTAGACAATTTCACTTATCCCAATAATTTATTCTCAAAATATTTTAAAGGGTCAAGACTTCAATTGGTATATTTAGGGCAATTTAAACCTATCCAGTTTCCAAAAGTTGTCGGCCTGATTTGAATTTCAAGAGCTCATTCTTTAAGCCAAGCTTACCTTATGTTATAGTTTCAAGGCCTAGCATAATACTAATAGGTAGCTCCCTTTTGTAGGCCCAAACCCGAGACCCAGACTTAATTTAGTTACATTTTAATTTTAATCATTGCATCCAAACATAATATTTGTATTTATCCTAAATAATCAAAATTGTAATCAATCAAACTAAACACATTATTATTTTTATCCAAACAGTACAATCATATTTTATCATACCAATCTTATCTATCTCATCAATCAAACCAAACATGACCTAAAAATATGATCTTACTGATAAAATGAATGACAAATTAATATATATTTTTCTATGGGACTCACTAACCAACCAACTTTTTTCTCATTCCTCCTTTATCCTATCCCCCATTGTTCATTTCCTTCTTCTTCTCCATGAGACCATGACTGCATCGCTCCTCCCCTACAACCCATTCCACACTAAGTGACAACACTAAAGACAACACTATGTAAGAAGAAAAAAATGTGTTGGGGGAGACCCTTCTACGCCCACTTGGATCTGCCCCTGGACTCAATCAAGATTTTACACTTTTAAATTTGTTTTACCCGAGGATGTTTTGGCTAAGTATATTTAAAATAGGTCAAAAACTCACATATCTTATTACTTAGATGTTTTGAGAATTGGTAAGATGTTATTGCTTATTTTAAAAATAGATTGTTGGACTGTTTGAATGCTTGAGCAATAAGACATGTTAGGAATGATAATAAATAATTATGATAATAAAAATGGGAAATCTAGTGTTAGGCCGTCATTTCACGGGACAAAATTTATTAGTCGGGTCATGATTATGATCTAAATACTAAAAGAACACAAGCAAAATCACAAAGTATGTCTTTGGATATGAATTTTGATTCAAAGCTTAATCTGTCTAATTAATTTTGACTCATCTAACTGAGCATATATGTGCGACAAAAACAAATTATGTAATTAAAAATATTTGGAATTTAAAAAAAGTCATAGCTTTGTATAAAGTTATCTTAAGTCAACTATAAAAAGTTAACTATATCTGAACAAGTATATGCATATACACATGCACGGTGGGCAACCCCAATATCAACTTTTTCGGTACTCTGTCGAACAATAAATCACAAACATAATATATAATGGATAATAAATAACGATGTGCGTATACAATTTTCCACCTTTATTTTGAAGATCTTAGACTCGACTTTTCAATGCAAAATATAAAAAGACTTGTGCGAATTAACTCATCTCCACCTTGCAGAGAATATAATTAATTATTTTAGTCAAAATTACATTTTTTGCGAGAATTGCATATCATTTTTAAACTAAGTTAAATTATTAATCGTTTATGATATTATCACAAACTGCAAAATTAATTTAACTAAAAGTTGATAGTCTTTGTAACTTTTATATTAATTTATAGATTTTGGGTTAATTGCAAGAAAGCATATACTATACTTTTATCACGGAATTGGAAGGGATTGATGAGAGAGTAAAGGAATTAGGGGCTGAGGCAGAAGAATTTAGGAAAGAATAAGAGAAAAATTCGATCTTGACAGAGCTAGGGCTCGTGATGGGGGTTAATCAAATTACCTTAGACTCAGATGAAAAGAATCGAGTCGAGATTGCTGACGCAGATCAGGCTCACAGGTCAGAAGAGGAATTGGGCTTGTTGCAGCTAGATCGGGAGTTGTTATGGGCTGGGAATAGTGGCTGAGCGAGCAGTAAAGGCATCTTGGACTTTAATTAATATTATGATCGATTTTATGTTATTTTATCTTAACCTAAAGTTGTCTAGGGTTTTTGCTGTGGGACTCACGGTGGTATTTATATTCCTGTTGTTGCGTTTTCGAAGATATGAAGAAAAATATTCTCACTTCTTTCTCTTTTCTCTCTCTAACCTCTATCTTCTTCTCATTTTTCTATCTTTCAACTATTACATATAATCATTGATAATATTACCCAAATTATACCAAATATATACACAAATTAGTAGTGTTCACTACAAGTGGTATCCCAAAGCCAGATCGTTCCACCATGATTGAAGGTACTCGCCTGAAAGAGCTGCAAGAAGCACAAATAAAAACTGATAAGATATTGGAAGCTGAAGCATTAAAAAGAGATGCTGCTGAGTTGAAAATGCAAGAAAAAATCGGGGAAGTCACTACTGTGGTGCAAGATCAGTTAAAAGGGGTGACCTCAAAATATGATCAACTCACCCAGACAATTACTGCGCTTCAATTACAGATCTCTAACATGTCTAAAGGGAAGAGTGGTCAGTAAGAACAGTCTATACTGGGTCCTCCTCCAAGCCTAGTGATAGCTGAGAGTGGATCTACAACTCAACAACAATATACATCAGCGGCAAGGTTACCCTTAGACCAAGTTCATTCACACCATCAAGGGGTACACTCTCAAGTTTACAACCATCTACCTAAGATAGATTTTCCAAGGTTCGATGGTTCCCAACCTCGAACATGGATCTTGAGGTACACTCAATATTTCCAGCTGGTACCTAATGTCCCAGACTCACAGAAGATGGTTTTGGCCTCTCTGCACTTTGATGGAAAAGCAGCTCAATGTTCCAGAATAACAGCCCCTGGTATAAGGACTTATCCTGGAATCAGTTTTTAGATGTGATAGCTGCAAGGTTTGAAGAGTTGAGAGAGACTAAAGTTATCATGGAATTTAATAAGTTGAAACATCAGGGTTCCTATGATGATTATGTTGAGAAGTTTGAGGAGCTGAGAGCTTGTATGATGTTGTTTAACCCAATTTTCTATTCTGAGAACTACTTTATTGCTAGCTTTATCAGTGGTTTAAGTGAGGAATTGCAAGCAGCTATTACTATGTTCTATCCTAGAACATTGCACCAAACCATTGAGTTGGGCAGAAGTCAGATTAACACCATTGAAGCTATTGCTAAGAAAATCAAGGGGACGGGGAAATCCTATCAGGGACAACCCTCAAATTTCAGAAAGGCTGAACCTTTTCTAAGAAATTCTAACAAATCCCCTTTGGACCCTTCAAGCCACCCACTAAATTATTGTCTTCTGCTGAAATGGCAGTTAGGAGAGAAAAAGGATTATATTACAATTGTGATGAGCCCTATGTTGTGGGCCACATGTGCAAAAACAAAATCAATTACATGATTATGACTGAACAAGAAGAATTGGCCTATATGTACACTAACTCCTCAGATTCTGAAGAATATTCACCCTTGGTTCAAGAGGAAGAGTGTATGGAAGAAGTACAAATGTCTCTAAATGTTGTTACAAGGGCATAAGGAATTACCACCTTAAGGGTGGTAGGTAAAAGGGATGGGCATGAGTTGCTTATCCTTATAGACATGGGCAGCACCCTCAGTTTTATCCAAGAAGCTACTGCCAAGAGGTTAGGATGCCTAGTTGAGCAAGCAACACCATTATTGGTCAGGGTGGCTAATGGACAGAAATTGGTGAGTGAATCACAGGCCACTGGATTTCAATGGAATGTGCAGGGCCATAATTTTGTATACTCCCCAAAGGTTCTTAAAACTGAGGGGTATGATTTGATCTTAGGGGGAGATTGGCTGAAGTCTTGTACTCCAATTGAGTTGGATTACGAGCACATAACCTTCACAGTCAGACAAGGTGGAGAGAAAGTCAAATTACAGGCCAACAAGTCATAGGTGGACTGTCACCTTATCTCTGGGCATTCTCTGTACAAGATTCTCCACATTTCCCAGAAGAATGAGATTGAAGAACTGTTCATGGTTAGATCATAGACAGTTGGATAGGAAGAAGGATTTGACATGAATGGACTGTTAGAGGAGTTTAATGATGTTTTTGAACAACCTACTGAATTGTTTCCTATAAGGAGGATGGAACACCACATCATTCTGAAGCCTAACAGTGTTCCAAAGCACCAACACCCCTATAGAACTTCTCACAGTCATAAAAATGAGATTGAGAAGATCATTATGGAGTTGCTAACTACTGGACTCATCCAACACAGTAAGAGTCCTTTTGCCCCACCAGTTATTTTGGTGAAGAAAAAGGATCAAACTTGGAGAATGTGTGTTGATTACAGGTATCTTAACTCTCTCACTGTCAAACATGAGTTCCCTATACCTATAATTGATGAGCTGCTGGATGAATTGCATGGGGCAAAATATTTCTCTAAGATTGATCTTAGGTCAGGGTATTTTCAAATTTTGGTAAGGTCACAGGACAGGTTCTTAACTACCTTTAGCACTCACCATGGGCACTATGAATTTGTGGTAATGCCCTTTGGGTTGTATAATGCTTCTGCAACCTTCCAAGCTCTTATGAACCAAACCTTCAGGGACCAGCTAAAGAAATATATATTGGTACTCTTTGATGACATCCTGGTCTACAATAAGAGTTGGAAAGACCATCTACAACACCTAAGAGTGGTCCTACAGTTGCTAAGAGCTAACAAGATGTATGCCAAAAAGAGTAAATGCAGCTTTGGAATAACTAAGGTGGAATATTTGGGCCACATTATCTCACAACATGGGGTTTCCACAGATCCTCAGAAGGTTGATTGCATGTTAAGGTGGCCTATACCACAGACCCTCAAACAGCTTAGGGGTTTTCTGGGGCTTACAGGCTACTATAGAAAATTTTTCAGGGGATATGGTCTCATAAGTAAGCCCCTAACTGACCTATTGAGGAAGGATAATTTTCACTGGAACATTGAAGCAGAAGGTGCATTTCAGATACTAAAGCTAGCAATGTCTACTGCTCCAGTTTTAGCCCTACCAGATTTCAGCAAACCCTTCACTCTAGAGACTGATGCTAGTGGGTTTGGGGTAGGAGTTGTACTTATGTAGGAAGGCAGACCAATAACATACTTGAACAAGACATTATGCCCCAGAAACCAGGCTCTTTCTATTTATAAAAGCGAGTTCCTATCTATATTAATGGCTGTGCAGAAATGGATAGTTTACTTACAGGGGCGCAAGTTTATTATTAAGACTGATCAACAAGCATTGAAATACTTGTTGGATCAGAAGATCATGAACCCTTTACAATAAAAATGGTTGACCAAACTTCTTGGATTTAACTATGAAATCCAATTCAAGAAAGGAGCTGATAACAAGGTGACAGATGCCCTATCAAGGAGGGAAGGTTTAGAAACTGAGTGTGCAACTACTACTATTATTGTTCCTAATTAGGTGCAGAAGGTGATCACTAGCTATCAACAAGATCTTTACTTTTCCAAGATCTTGAGTGCCAAGACCATTGATGTAGTGCCCCTAAATATTTTAGAAGGCTTTATTCAACTTATGTTACCTTCTGGTAAGTTAGAAAATAAGTTGGGTCCTTAAAGGATTCAAATAAAGGAAAATTGCAGCCTGGGAAATATGTTAAATTTATTTTGGTCAAAAATTACTTTAAAAATATGTTCTGATGTTTTTTTTTCTCTCAGGTTGATAGAAAAATTTTCAAGCATCGTGCCAAACTTTGAATTTTTCAATTCCGAGTTCAAATGAACACTTGGCACAATTTTAGAGTGAAAGGTAATAGATTTGGATAACTAAGGCACATCCGTCATTATCCAATTTCTTTTTCAAAATATTATCTCATTCGTAATTATCCTATTTCTTTTATTCGTTATTATCCTATTTATTTTTCTTCTATAAATAGGAGTTTAAGGTTTCATTTTTCATTCATTTTCAAAATCGAAATGTTGAGCAGCTTCCAGAGAAGGTACGACTCTAGTTTCCTATTTCAATTCTAAAATAGTCATGTTGAAGGTGTCAACGTATAGATCACGAATACGTGATTGAAATGATGACACGACGGACGATCATGATGGAAAACCGTCATGACCGCCGCCAAAAGTCGCCACCACCCTCTCAAATTGGTGACTCTTTCGGGTCGCCGGATCAAAAAGTGTCTTTAGGGTTTCATGTTCTATGCATATTTATATACATTTTCCATATTGTCACTTTTTAATTTCGGGTATATTTTCGATATCCGATTATTAAATTGTAGTCTTTTTCAGATCTATCCTTCGTGGATAGCCCTATCGTAGTTTTAAGCTCAAAAGTTATTCTGTGTCAAAATATAGTATTTTTATTTAAAGTTTCATATTTTTTCAATGGGCGGATCTTGCGGTATGAATTTATTTGTACCGAGTCAATTTTAGGATACGGGTTTGACCGCCTCGTATGCTAAAATTTTCTAAAGGGTTTTTCTTTATAAAAATGCCCTGAGTAAAGTTCCCTTAAAAGTCAAAATATTTTGATGACTCGGGTGCTGTGTATTAAGATAGTAGACATTATAAGATTTACTTCATAGCTAAGAAAGGTTAGATTTTTACCTAATGGTAGTCTTTCATCGAAACTAAGTTGCCGGATAATCTTGTAGGCTCAGAAGAAGGAGACTTCTAGTTGAGATCAGAATCCGAATCTAGATCTAGCTATTCAGATCTGATTGCCAGGTGGGTTTTTATTATATAAAAATGTATTTCGGGTTATTAAGCCCTGATATTTATAAAATGAATGTGATTGAATATCCAACTCATGACTGTATTTAATGTGCTCTCCTGACTCATGTAAGTCTTACTACTATTTTTGGTGACAAAACTACAATGGTTCACGATATCGACCCCCAAGCAAACAAGGCAGTGTCCAACCTTAAGCAGCCGGGTTGTGTACACGAACCGACTCACCGTAAGCGTTCTAGGGGAGAGTGGCGCGCAATGATGGAACTAAAATGATTTTTGTATACATGTAATTCACAAATTTTCTGTTTTAAAAGCTTTCCATGATATGCTTAAAATATGATTGGATATTCTGTTTTATAAAATGATTGTGAAGGTTTTTTTCTCAAATGTACCTACTGAGTGCATTAGTACTTACGCCCCAAAATCTTTTCAAATATTTTCAGGATGAGTTGCGGGGTAGTGGACGGTTGTGCTAAGGCTGAAGGGCTATCATTTGATGTATATGTTTCTTTTATGTATGGAGTCTAACTGAGAACATGCTTCCTTTTGAGTCTGAATAAATGCACTATGTTCTTTTCCGCTTACTCTGATTACTGTTACGGAGTGTTCGGTTCTCCGAATCCTGTTTTCTTTACTGCTACGGAGTGTTCGGTTCTCCGAATCCCGTTTTCTTTACTGTTATGGAGTGTTCGGTTCTCCGAATCCCATTTTCTTTACTGCTACAGAGTGTTATGTTCTCCGAATCCCATTTTCTTTACTGTTATGGAGTGTTCGGTTCTCCGAATCCCATTTTCTTTATTATTACGGAGTGTTCGGTTCTCTAAATCCGTTTACTTTCCGTTCCTGACAGGCAAAATCCTGGCATTTATTTACTTTCCTTATTCAGACAGGCACAAGCCCGACTTTACATTACTTTCCATGTCAAGGCAAAAGTCTGGCTTTGTATTGCTTTCACGACATGCGAAAGCCTCGCATCTCTTTACTTCATGTATTTGGACAGACATCAGTCTGGCCTTTTTCATGCCTAACCTATTAACAGTTAACCTTTGAACTGTTATTATTTACATTGAAGTTTGCCTTCGTTATTCTTTCTTGGGTTCATCCTAAGAGTTATGGTATCCGGTTTAAGTAATTTCATACGCTTTAAAAGTGTGGATTGATCCATTTATAGAGGTTATGATGCCCAAAATTTTGAGGCACTAATCCTATTTCTTTGATTGCTTCTGTTCAACAACCCCTTCTCCCTTCCCCCAAGTAGTGCACCGGTCCCCTGCCCTTCTCCCGGGATCGGGGCGTTACAATTGATCCTGCATCCTATCCTGAATTCTTAATCACTGATGGGCTAATAAGGTTCAAGGGCAGATTAGGAGTTGGCAGTTCCGGAGATTGCAGATCTCAAATTTTATCAGCTATGCACAATTCATCCTATGGGGGCCACTCTGGTACTACTGGGACCTATATGCGCTTAAAGGGAGTATTTTACTGGCCTAATATGAAAACAGATGTGCTCAAGTGGGTTCAAGAATGTGAAGTGTGCCAAAGAAACAAGACAGACCATGGGCTATACCCAGGGCTCCTACAGCGACTACATGTTCCACATCAAGCTTGGACTCATATCTCCATAGACTTTGGTGGTTGTGGATAGATTTACTAAATTTGGTCATTTTCTACCACTGTCTCACCCCTATACTGCTGAGAGTGTGGCTAAACTTTTCATGGACAACATTTACAAATTGCATGGCCCTCCTACCAGCATAATGATTGACAGGGATGCTGTCTTGACTAGTAACTTTTGGAAGGAGTTTTTTAAACTGTTGGGGGTCAAACTGGAGATGACTTCAGCTTATCATCCCTAATCTGACGGCCAAACAGAACAGTTAAATCAATGCTTGGAAAATTATCTCAGATGCATGACAAGTTCTAACCCCGGGAAATGGTTACACTGGCTACCATTGGCTGAGTATTGGTATAATACCAATTATCACACCAGCCTTAAGTGTATACCCTATGAGGCTCTATATGGTGTACCACCCCCTACCCTTTCCATGGCTTCTTATGTTGAATCCTAAAATCCAAGGGTCGCAGAAACTACACAACAAAGGCAACAAATGCTGCAGTCCTTAAGAGAGAATCTACTTCAAGCCCAGAGTAGGATGGAGTGGTACGCTGACAGGAGGCGTTAAGACAGGAACTTTGAGGTCGGGGAGCAGGTCTACCTTAAAATACAGCCCTTCCGTCAAAATTTAGTCGCTCTCCGATGTAATCTAAAGCTCTCTTCTAGGTTTTACGGCCCTTTCACAATTCTGGAAAAAATTGGTATCGTAGCCTATAGACTCGACCTACCCCCACTTCTAAGATACACCCGATTTTTCATGTATCCCTACTCAAGAAACATATTGGGAAAAGAGATGTACCTGCAGCTGAATTGCCTGTCACCACCGACAACGGGGAGTTTCATGCCGTTCCGCTCCACGCTCTCGACCACCGTGTCTTTCTCCGGTGTGATTCTCCAGTTTACCAGACCTTGGTCCAATGGTAGAACGCGGATGCTACCCTCGCCACCTGGGAAGACGACTCCTTCCTCCGCCGCCAGTTTCAGATTTTTTATTCTCGAGGACGAGAATCCACTTCACTGGGGGGTATTATCACGGAATTGGAAGGGATTGATGAGAGAGTAAGGGAATTAGGGGCTGAGGCGGAAGAATTTGGGAAAGAAGAAGAGAAAAATTTGATCTTAACAAAGCTAGGGCTCGTGATTGAGGTTAATCAAATTACATACCCGGATGAAGAGAATCGGGTCCAGATTGCTGAGGCGGATCAGGCTCGCGGGTCAAAAGAGGAATTGGGCTTGTTGCAGCTGGACCGGGAGTTGTTGTGGGTTGGGAATAGTGGCTGAGCGAGCAGTAAAGGCATCTTGGACTTTAATTAATATTATGATCGGTTTTATGTTATTTTATCTTAACCTAACGTTGTCTAGGGTTTTTGCTGTGGGGCCTGCGGTGGTATTTATATTCCTATTATTGCGTTTCTAAAGATATGAAGAAAAATATTCTCATTTCTCTCTCTTTTCTCTCTCTAACCTCTATCTTCTTCTCCTTTATCTATCTTTCAACTATTACATATAATCATTGATAATACTACCCAAATTATACAAAATATATACACAAATTAGTAGTGTTCACTACAACTCTTAGTATTAGTAATATTTTTCTATTATAACAATAATGCTAACCAATGAGAAAATAATAGCCACTAAGTCAATATCCTCAAGCCTCAGTTCAGAGTTCTGACATAAGTTTGGAGAGAAAAAGTAAATATCAAACAACAAGAACTCATTTCATTTCTTTTTGCTTTCGGCGGTGAGTCTTAATTAAGATTCGATAAGTGGTTTGATTATACTGTAGGAGCAATAGAATGGAAGAAAATTAGTTCTGCAAAACTTTCAAAAGCATAGAGGGTTCGACACTAATTTAATTATCTAAAATTTACGGCTACAATCAACAACTATTTTACTTCAATTTTTGTCTATTAAATTATTATTGTAAATAAAGAATTTCGTTAAAAATATACCTTGATCCCGAATTATTGGTTTTAAGCTTGGTTTGAATGAGGTATTTCTGTGGAAATAATAAGAATTAAACAAATTTATTGTTAATACATAATTACTACAATTAGAGGTTGAAATAGAATTTGCAATTTAATTGGATGATTTATCTTAATTTATTAATTACTAGGAGGATCTTCCTTGCTTCAAATTAAAGAGTGAATAAAATCTCGATCTGCTCTATTTATCATGTTTGTGAAAAGAAAAAGTTGAATGAAAGGCAAAATTTTGATTTCTGATAAGATGAATGAAAACAAAACTGTAACGGCTCTGCAGTTATTAGTAGCGGGATTTAGGAAGAGAAATAAATGTTATTTAGATATGCTTTATTTATTATTATTATTATTATTATTATTTTCTGGATTTTGGATTAATTAAGAAAATTGAGACTATAAATTATGGCATTTTAATACTTTTATTCATATTATGAATTTTTGATATTATTCTTAAATTTTTTCTCTGCAAACGGACGACTAAAATAAATATAAATATATAATTATGAATCAATCGTAACAACAAGATTAAAAGACTATTTGAAAGATAAACTTTTGAAAAAATGGGTCGTTACACTACAAGCATCTAGTGTTGTAGCAGAACACTTGATCATGTTTTAATCATAAGTATTATTATTGTTATATGTATCCCATTTCGTAAAGAAGATCAAAATAATGTTGTCCATTTACAAAAATTGAACCCAAAAAAAAAAAAAGATGAAGAAGAAAAAAAAGGAGGAAAAACACTATTATTCATAGTAACTTTTGCACAGTCCACGAACAACTTAATTAAAAACCTATATGATTTCATTTTAAATTTTAAATGAAATTTTCACTACCCTATTTTTATCCTATTCAACAAGTAACAGCGTCTCAAAAATAGGATAGTAAAAACTTTATTTTACAAACATAAGTTATTTTAGTCTCAATGTTGAAAACTACCCACTAAATTTCAAAACTCTTATTTTCACCCACTAACTTTTAAAGTACTTATTTCACTCGTCACTCTTACCAAAATACCCCTCAACAACTACTTTTATTTTTTTTAATTTGTTTAATTTTGAAAATAGCATCCCCTCTCTCTCTCTCTCTGAAAAATAGCATCCCCCACCACCACACACGCACCGAATCAGATCCTCTGTTGTAATTCCTATTCCATTTGATGTTGTATAATTAGATTTTTTTTTAATTTTTTTAAAAAAATATTAATATACCCTAATTGGGGATGGATGAACCCTAAAGGGAAAATTTTAATTAAATAAAATCATAATAAATTAAAAATTAAAAAAATATTTTTTTTTTTAAAATGAAGGCTTGGAACAGTAAATAGAATAGGAAATGCAACAGGTAATCTCGTCTGCACACGCACGCACACACAAATCTTTCAATCTAGCATAGAAAATCCCATGCCTACTCAAATATTGTGCTTTGTTCAAAATTGTTCCATAATAAATAAAAGAAAAATTGTAAATTAAAACATGAAAAATGAGTAATTTATCAATCAAGGATTTGAAAGATGAATCCAAAATCTGAAAGATGAATATTCTCCATGTAGGACCTCAAAAATCATGTATTTCAATTTTTCTATTATTATTTTAATTATATTAATTTTCAACAAAAATTCCTTTATTAATTATCTATTAAATCTAATAAATAAATTGTTTAAAAAATATTAAAAAATTAAAATAAATCGAAATACATGATTTTTGAGGATCTAGATTAACAAATTTCATCTGTTAAGTCCTAGATTGAGAATTTTTCATCTTTTAGGTCCTGTATTGATAGATTTCTCATCTTCAGATCCTGAATTGATAATTCTCCATAATAAAAGTTTTTTTTCCCAAAAATTGAAGAAAACGGTGTAAAAAAAATTGTGGGTTTTAAAAAATGAAAAATGAATTTGATTTTGAAAATTCTTGTTAAACACGCGTGAATTAACATATTTCTAAATCATCTAAATGAACGAAGTTGAGTAAAATTTTATCCAAAATTATGTTTAATTAACATGAATCAGGAAAAATCTGAAAAAAAAAAAAAGCATTAATGTTCATCCCTGCGTGCCAGACCTGGCGCACAGGCTCTGACGTGCTCCCCGCCATGCACTGGGTCCGCAATCCCCATCGAGCAAAAATGAAACATGGTGAGAATTTCCCTAAGTTTTGTATTTTTTTAAATATTTATTGACACCATAATTTAGCACACAATATTTATTCATATTAATGAGACATGAGCCGTTTCTAAATTTGCTCCCGAAAATCGAACAAATATTTTACCTTCGAATGTGCAAATACAAGATGATTAATTAATGCATAATCTAGTGTAGCATCTCCAAAACTACACTGTATGATACATTATTATTCTACTCAACAAAAATGGCTGCATAAGCTAAAACTACTATTGATGAAATCACAGCTGAAATAAGAGAAACAGATGTCGAAACTCTTCCCTTATCCTTCCTCAACACCATTCCTTCTAGCAATGGGAAATTCAAAAGTATGCCAAATAGTGGTACAAATGACTGCATTAGCATCTCATTTGTCTTCCCATTCTGCAAAATCCTTCCTATTCCGATGACAAATGAAACAAGATTTAGTATATAAAGGGTGCACAATGGAACCATGAAAGGAGTAGGCGCTTGAAAGTTGTATTTTCCCATTTGATAAAGCTTGGCTCCTTCGTCGTCCATGACTTTGTTTGTTGGCACGAAACTGGCTTTGATCAAACCAATTTTCTCCATACTAGTGTTCAAAGCAGCAAAAAAGTAACATGTCAATGATTTGATCATCCACATCCTTTGTTCATTCGACCAAGTCTCGATCGAGTGCCCCAAGATCAACAACTCATGCATGTTTTTCAGTTGGGATGACAAGAAAAGAAATGGAAACACTAGGAAAAATGGACTTGAAACCTGTCAAGACAATCCATAAATAGCATGTTAATTATTCAAGTAAACTAAGTTGTATCATGCTTTAAGGTTGGCTTGTCTAGAGACGGGACTCTTTAGTTCACTTTGTATGTCCCACTTTGTGTCTCACTATATATCAAATCTATTATTTTATTAATAGTTATTGTAAGATAAAACTATAATTATAGCGCATAATCAGCCATAATCAATATTTATAAAAAAAAATTGAAATTATAAGAAAATAGATAAATGTTAATTATGAAATAAATAATTATAAATTAAAACTGAACTAAAAGTTAATACTAATAATTATAAAGTGCAAAATTACACTAAAACATTAGAAATTGAAATTGAAGAATGAGTTAAATGTAAGAAAATCTAATAAATTTGATAGTAGAACACAAAAAGTGGATTCATGTTATCTAATCAGCATTGCAACTTGCAAGACTAAACAAACCTTTCAAAAACACATACCTCAGGATACAAAGGAATGTCACGGAGCAGACAGAGCGGAAGTACGATGGCTAGAATATAAACGGGGAGAAAGTAAATCGCGTAATATGCTAGTTCTGCATAGATCATGCTCTGCAAAATCGACATTCTCAGTGATCCATAAACAAGGGGGGAAAATTTGGACAAAGCAACTTGACTCAATCCCATAAACCATCTTGTGTTTTGAACAAGAACCTCTCCTAGGTTTATTGGAGTTGCCCCCAAGAAACATGGTCTGGACGGCTCATAATACACTGAAATCCATCCATCACAATGCAGATTAAACCCTGTAAAATAATCTTCAACTACTGAATAATATCTAAATCCCACCTGCATTTTACAATTTATATGTCAACTTTGTAATAATGGATATATATCAAGAAATGAATACGATATTAGATAACTTTTGCATCATAATAAAACATGCCTCTGTCCCCCACTTTGTTTCATTGTCATAGCTACATGATGCTAGCAAATGTAGCTCTTTCTTCAATTCATTATTGGCTCGTATTCTATCACTTGGATAATTTGGTCTGTAATTTCTATAAATCGACTTGATGAACTCATCGGAGGAACCATAATTTTTAATGAGCTGGTTAAGATCAACATCTGTACAAAATAAAGAAATAGATAAGGAAATACAAATTATAGGAAAAATTACACCTTATGTCTCAAACTATTAGAATTTTAACAAAAATATCATGAACTATAACTAATTACATCTATGTGGTTATGTGCCAAACTATTAAGAAATTAACAAATTTGTCTGGTGTGGCCAACTTCCAACAAATGGAAATCGAGAAAAAAATTGTCAAATTTTCAATAGTTCAAGACATGGAGTATAATTAGTCATAGTTCAGTACATTTTCATGAAAATCTTAGTAGTTTGGAGGGTAAACTTCATAAAATTCCCCTATGTTTTATAGAAAAAAAATACACCGTGTTTAATAAATTAATAGTTAACACCCGCCTTAGTTAGAGTAAAATTCATTACACTCTCCTCAAATACCATAATAGTTTAACAATTAATATTTTAACATATATTTTCCATTATGCCATTTTCATATTTACAGAGTTAAATATTTAAAAAATAATGCAAAACTTAGGAAATTATCATAATGGAAAAAAATAAATAACAGTTTGATCAAATACTTTAATTTTCAAATAATATAAAATATATGTATATTTAATAAAGTGGTTTAAATTGTCTTTTTGTATAACAAAAAAAATGGTAAAAAATATATATATTCTCTTTCTTCACAGGAGTACGTGATTCATTCTGCCCAAAAGAAAGTTTTTTTTTTCTCTAAATTTTACTATAACAGAGGAGGGTTTTTAGATTATGTATTAAACATGGGTTTTTTTTTATTTAATTATTTTTCAAGAAAACACAGAAGTTATATGACTTTTGGCCTAATTTGGAACACAGAGCGTACGTAGTCATAGTTCATAATATTTACCTTAATAGTTTGGTACGGTGTAATTTCCCCCAAATTAAATTATGTCTTCCAAAAATGTTGAGATTGATTAAATTGATCACAAACCTTGTTCAAATTTGTGAGTTCCATAGAGTGCTTCTCTCTTTATATACAATCCAGACCCCGACAAGATTGGCCCTCTAATACCATTGAAGCCTTTCCATTTAGTCTGAAATGAATTCGAATCAAAACAATACAAAATTATCAATAGTTCTAGCATGAAAATTGTAGTTTTAGCTAGCGTTACGTACCCATATAAATCTCATGGCGCCATCGTAAATATCATTGCCACTAATGTTGTAAAATCTTTGTGGAAATTGAACAAATGCAAGCTTTGGTGATAGTTTGTGGTCAAGATGGAAGCACATTGCTTGACGGGTCGATGTTGAATCGTTACAGTACATGTCGCAGTCTAGCATTAGAATGTATGGTGAGTTGCTAATCATGGATGATATTCGAAGCTGCACGTCCAAAATGACAATATGAGAAAGTCTTGTGTAAGATTGAATAATGGGTCAAGATCAATAAAACGATAGTTATACCCAGATTCCCAGATTCACATATATATATATGTGTGTGTGTGTGTGTGTGTGTACTATTGGACTCCAACATACTTATAATTGTGCCACTTGATGTGTTCGGATCATGGGTATGGGTATGAATACTGTTTTATAGATCTTGACCGTGATTTGGTGTCATGTAAATTTAAAAAAAAAATTGAGATAGTAAATGTGAATTTACAAGAACGTTGAGGGCTCCGGCTTTGAAATTGTGTGGATGAGAGGGCCTTTTCTCGCGAGCAACATAAACAACAAGAGGCATCTCTTGATTGTCTGAATCGTTGATCACCTGTCATCAGTTGTCTCTTTAGAGGAAACATACACAATCATTGTACTTGTCTAAAAGTTCTTTTTTTTTTAAGAAAAAGAAAACGAAAAAGAAAAATATTTTTAAAATTTTTTAATTATAGCAGTTGTTTATTCGTTAGTATATATATCTAACTCAATCACAATCATGATTTTACACTTCTAAATTTATTTTGCACGAGGGTGTTTGGCTAAGTATATTTGAAGAAATAGCTTAAAAACTCATACATCTTATTGAGTTGAAGTTTAAAGTTTACAAGATGTTATAGCTTATTTTAAAAATAGATTGTTGGGGTATTGGTTGCTTGAGAAATAATTAGGAATGATAAATAAGTAATTATAATAACAAAAAAGGAAAGTCTAGTATTAGACCGTCGCTTAACAGGTCAAAATTTGCTAGTCTAGTCATGATTAGAATTTAATTAAATATTCAAAAAAATACAAATATAAGTATACCGTTGAATATAAATTTTAATTCAATCTTAATCTGTCTAATTAATTTTGACTCATATAATTGTCAGACATAAATTTTTATGTAACTAAAATATTAAAAAAACTAGCCTTGGTTTTGTATAAAGTTATCTTAAGTACTTCAACTAAAAAAAAAATCTCTTACCTAACATATTATTTAGTAAAAAAATATAAGATAGTTTCTTAAATTGATTGTCAGACATTATGAAGTTATATATTATGAGCTCTAAAGTATTTCATAATTTGTTTTGTAAAAAATATAAGCTCATCCAAACAACCTCTGAGACCCTAAACTTCAAATTTGTTTAATTGAACCCTTCCAATGCGTACTTATTAGACCCTTTTTTTTCGAGGACCTCTATTAATTAAGCCCATCTAGCATATTAAATGCTATTTTTGAATAGCTTATAATATGACAAACTAAAAATATTTATGGAATTACAAGTGTTTAGAAAAATAAAAATTAAAATATCAAGAACATGATGATGTTATAAAGTAAAATAATGTATGCAGCTAGCTTAATGGGCCAATAGTAGTACATTTTTGTCCAGAAATCTTACATAGTTGATAGCCCTTATTCAAAATAATTGAATTGCATGGATTGTTGTAGATAGTTTATTTTGTAGTTTTTTTTATTCACACACCCGACTTGTGATATTGAGGAGATTTGAATCCGTGACCTTTGGTCTCCAAGCAATCTCACTCCACCATTAGACGGTCCCCACCGGAACTAGTTTATTTTGTAGTTTACCTGTTGATTGTCACGTGAATCTGCAATCCATAATCCCTATGTGTATGTAACGTTAACTACAATGATAGAGATGGGACCGATTACGCTAACTAGAGTGAGAGATATGGAGCGGATTATGTCATTCAAAAATGTCGCACTCCATTCATTAATAATAGTACGTACGTATACAAGTGGTACACTAAAAGGTAGAATAGATGACGTGTTAGATTATTATTATTATTATTATTATTATTATTATTGTTGTTGTTATTTTGTTGATTAGCAAATTGATCCACGTAGTAATATTCTATACCTCAATATTTGGTGGATGGTCTCTGCTGGCACGAACGTCTTCTCCAGCCACAATCTTGCCCAAAGAGCTCTTGAAATCCCCATACGCTTTCTACATATATATCATACAAATTATTGCAATAATAATAAATCTTAGGAATTAATATTGAGAATAATTCAATATTTTCGGATGGGTAAATTATACTTTAATACTTACATTATGAACTCTTTAAAAAATACTACTTTCTTAAAATTAACAAAATGTTCCCACTGTTCAATTTTTTTGCAAACTAATTATAAATTTTTATCAATTTTTTGCCACGAAAATCATATGTAACTGAGTAAAAAATTCTTCAATTAATAAATCTTAAACTACAATCAATTACGTATGATTTTCAGGCCGTAAAATTAATGAAATGTTTTGAAAACATGGGTACAGTTGTTTGTTAATTTTGAAAAATGAGCTACCTTTGATAAAAGCAAAAAATATAGGTATCAAAATTTCAAAAATTACTTATGATTCTCAATGTTTGCATAAAAAAAATTAATAAATCTAGCATATGATCAAATTTTCAGCATCCAAATGTCACATGACTTGATTGCAATCTCCCGGATTCCAGCAAGTCGTGTGAGATTTGGAATGCTAAAAATTTACTCACTGCTAAATTTCTTATAAATTATACAAACATTGGATATCAATACGTAATATTTAAAACTTTGAACTGAAAATATTAACTATCCAAATGATGAATACTAAAATGTAACAACAATACTAACAATGAAAACAACTCAAAACCTCAATATCCGGTTCTCAAAAAAAAAAAAAAAAAAAAAAAAAAAAAGAACCTCAATATCCTTCTTGTCAACTAAGAAGTGATGATTGCCGCCAACTTCACCCTCATAAATAATTTCTTCCCTGAAGAAATAAGCCTCAGGGCACCTGTTCTTCACCGAATACTTCCGGCAAAAGGGGATCCACAGCTTCGCAAAAGTACAGGCCCGTTTAAGGGCCCGGAGCGTAACGGGGGAGCCGCCGTCGTCGGAGAGATAGACATGGAGCTTATTATGAGGGTACTCAAGTGCCATAGCCGATATAACGGTGTTCATAACCGCCAAGCTGGGCTCCTTGCTTGGATCAGCAGTGCAGACGAACACATCAATGGAAGGGAGATGTTCGTCTCCGGGTAAACTGTCGGGATATGTGGTTCGAGCAACGGGTTTCCAGTTGGAAGCCTGGCAGAGAAGCCACATGAAGGAGAGGATAATCTCAGCTATGAAGATTAGGATATGTGGTAGGATTAATGAGGAGCTGTTTTTGGTCAATATTGCAGCAATGGATGTGATTCTGTAGTAAAATAGTGCTGCTAGAGCAGCTCCATGTGTGAGAGTGTGGAGCCTGTTTATCACTATCTCAGATTTCTTGGCTTTCCAATCATTTAGAGGAATTGATGATTTCTCCATTTTTTTTTTTCTTTCTTTCTTCTCACTATAGGTTTATAAATGGGGCAAGTTCTGCTGAATTTATAGCGGTAGACAGAGATATTTTTGGCGATAAATAAAAAGATTAAGACTGATGATTAATTTTGCATTCATAACCAACAGATAAGATTTTGTCTGTTAATGATTGAATTTTTACCTTGGAATGCCGTTCTGGGTCTATACATGTAAACATATTCTTCTACATAATAAATATCACTTCGATCCCTATGTTTTGTTTTGTTTTGTTTTTTAAGTGATTTAAATCAAAATTATTAATAAAATAATACCCATTTTTTTAATGCTTTTTTGAATCCATCGTACATACCACTATTTTTTTGATTCCGGAAATCTAACGCATGTTGGGTTGGTGGGTGGATATGAATATATGATGTGGGAATAGGTAATCACGCATAGGACTGAAATAACGTTGTTTCATTGGGGATGGTCTAGTGGTGGAGTGGTCTTTTTTAAGGTCAAAGGTCTCAAGTTTGATCCACCCCCAACACCATTAGGTGTGAGTCTATCACACCTGACACCTGACTCACCTGTCTTGCCAAATGTGAGGCGGGGCCACTAGGTGTGAACCACTAGGTGTGAGTCTGTCACACCTGACTCACCTGTCTTGCCAAATGTGAGGCGGGGTCACTAGGTGTGAGTCTGTCAAACCTGACTTGTCAAGTATGGGGACGGGATTTACTCAGTGCGCACTACTGTAGCGGGTGCGGGTTACCCTCAACATAAAAAAAATAACGTTGTTTTGATATGAATTTTTTTTAAAGATAAATTAAAAAATAAAAAATGTCATCATTTTAGTTTGATATATATGTTATTTCCACGTCATATTCATGTACGCGCACTATTCGACGTGTCACGTCAAATTTTCAGAGCTCAAAAATGTCATAGGATAAATTTGCGAAAGTTTTAAGAAATGGATGGCGTAATTTTATTAATAATTTTTATTTGAGTCATCTTTTAAAAAAGTTCAAAATATAGTGATTAAAGTCATTACACTTTTATGGATTGAGTATTATATTTTATTACAATCAGGTCCCTAGATTTTATTTGGTTGAAATAATCAATCATTTGGTTTTGTATGGGTGGACTTGATTTTTATTTTAACTCAAGTAAAATACAAGGATAATGTAATTTGAGCCAATTAATTAAAGTACGTACAGGGTGTCATTTTGATGCCGGTAGAAGCCTGTATTGATTCTGAGAATACTCGGAAGAACACAAAAATAATATTGTTGATTCTCGCAAGAAAACCGAATTACACGTAAATATCATAATTTTTATTAAACTTAATTCAACTCCCTTAATAACAATATGAATCTATCTATTTATAATATAGAGAAACTTGGAAGGCAAGAAACATAAAACATAATTTAGATAAAATTTCTAATTAATAATGCAATCTAAATAGATAATCAAATCTAAAATATAATCTAAATAATATATCAAAGTCTATTCTTGATATATCTCCATCATTCACTCAAGTTTGACATGATTCATCCTCGAATCAGAAATCAGAAGAGCATGCTGAAAATGATCTGCAGCAACATCCTCCGAACATGCATAATTTAGATGATATATTGATGCATCACTCCTCAAATAATCCGCATGTTTCGTGTTTGAAAACACAAACACAAAATCTATAAAAATGTGGGCACTCACGAGCAACTGTGTAATATCAGCATGCACCAAAGAAAGTGAGGTTGATAGTGGTACATCTGCTCGTGGTGCAACCATGGTAGGGGACACTTTCTTAAAGTCATAGCATATCAATGCAACATTATCACAAGGCACGAACAACATCTCATCATCAAAGATCGGAGGACCATCGTAGTCACCACACATAGAACTCAAATCATCAAGAAGATGAGTTTCGCCGGAGAAGATATCCACCTCTTCATCAAAAATTGGTGGACCATCATAACCGTCATCGACAACATTATGTGAAAATGAAGTTGTCAGAAAACAAACCACAGAAGATATTAGCAACCATGAAACCTTTAACCACATGAATCAGCATATCAGGATCAACGAACGGAGCGTAAACTGACTCTGGATACCAACTGATGCAGGCGGAAGCTATAACTCGAATAAGAACACACAAATACAATTCAAGAACTCGAAGAACTCAAACTTGTATTGAATAAAATGAGTAATCTCCAAAACTTATCGAAATTCCACCACCTATAATATTAAACATAATCACCTATTTATACTATTAAAACCCTAATAAAATTAAGACTTCTACCTTAATTAAACAATCTAGATAAAAAGTAATTAAAACATATGAATATGCAATTAACCTATAGAAATCAATAAAATATTTTTTAAATATATAAATATATTATTTATAAAAAAAACCCAAACTACATTATTAACTGTTTTTTATTTTAATATGGTATTTGTATTATCTTGCCCGATATATTGCTCAAGCCCACAGAGATGAGACTCGGTAATGAAACGGCGGCATAACGGATTCCGCTAGCAATTACTTGATATCCGATCTCAAATTGTCAAAATAGTTAACTCGAATTGTTAGAGAGTTCATCAAGCCCACTCATATATTCATCATATTTTCGTTCTTCCACCGATGTGGAACATTACATTCTCTCCCGCTGAACACACGATGTCCTCGTCGTACTCCTTCCTTTATAGGATCATCCATGAGGTCCATTTTAGCACACCTGAACTGGATACAGGGCCAAATCGAGTGCACTTAGAGCATCTCCAATGCTAAGCACCTATTTAGTGCAGATTCTGCACCAAATAGGTACAAATCAGCACCAAATTTTTTTACAGTTTTAATGCTCTGCACCAAATTTTACATCAAATAAGAACATTCTCTTAAAGATTCCATTTTGGGAGTTTCTATTTGCACCACTAAATTTACTCTTTGCACTACATCTACTCAATGCACTACTATTTTTACTCTTTGCACCACTAATATTGACAATAATACCCCCATCTAAAATATGTTTTTGACATAAAAAAAAAACTTAAATTCAAAAAAATTAAAAAGAATGGCAGAGCTCCGCCAGGTTGTTGCCAATTACACTCGATCGGCATCGTCGTACCTCAATGCCGGTGAGGACTTCCACCACCGGACTCTCATCGTTCGTCGCTCCGCTGCCGCCCTCCACAGAACCCGCAGCGGCGTCTCCACCTTCTTACCATCACTCATCTCTATTTTCACCCTCCCCACCCTCCTCCCCAAATGCAGATGGCTCAACATCCCCACGCAGCTCTCCATCACCCCCTCTCTCGGCCGTAAAGTCACCGGAACACTCTTCGGCCACCGCCAAGGCCACGTCAGCTTCGCCGTCCGCCTTTTCAGCTATTTTTCTATGTTTCTTTGTGGTCGGAGCAAACTCATCGATGGTGTCGTTTCTTCCGCTCGAAAGCAGAGTGTTATTCTTGACGCATTCAGTTAATAGCTTGCCGCGGGAGCAGGACTCCAAGACTCCAGGTAGGTACAATGGCAGAGCTCCGCCAGGTTGCTGCCATTTTCCCCGGCGGCGGCGGCGGGCTCGACATGGCTGCGCGAGACGTTTTGTCTTTCCATGTTCAGCAGTCGCCGGAAAAAGTTTGCTGCCGGAGAATTGATTAAACCGATCGATTTATTAAGATTTTTTTATTTAATTTGTGGTGCATTGAGTAATTTTAGTAGTATGAATAAGTAATAAAAGGGTATTGAAGTAACTTCATAATTATTTTATTTTTTCTTTATTTTTTTGTGGTGCAAAGAGTAAATTTAGTTGTGCAAATAGAAACTCCCTTCCATTTTATTTTATAATTGAAATACGAATATGCTTAATGATTTAGTATTTTTCTAAAAATGATAATTATCCAAAACTAATAACTTTTAATTATATATTTTTTAAAAAATATAATATTAAAAAATTATGTACTATTAAAAAATATATCATATAATGTGCTTGGAATAATAAAAGTACTCTAAATGATTATCAAACGCTTACAATTAATGAAAATATTACAAGACCACAACACTTATTAAAATACATTTGTGGTGAACAAATTAGAATTATATAAAAAAGAAATCAAACTCGTGAATCTCAATCGTCTCCTCATCAAGGAGAATTTTCACAATTCAATCAATCTGGTGGTGAAGGACAGGGGTTTCAGGATTCTTCAAATGATTTCGGTCAATATTATAATTATCTTAGAGGATCTAGAAAATGATTTGTAATCAATGTGTTTTTTCAAGTAGTTTTAATTATTTGTAGTGTGTTTTTAAGTTAATTTGTAGTAATTTGTAATATGTGCAACTTCATTCTATCCATTATGTTTAATTAATTGTGTTTTTATTAAAATTATTTATATATTTATTTAGATGATTTTATAATTTAAATTAAGTGAATATATGATTTATAAATTAAATTATATTTATTAGATAATCTATTTAATAATAATTTTAAATAATAGAATAATTCATTAAATATTATGGGATCCATCAACACCAATTTAGAGCACAATTTGAGACAGTATTAGAGTGAATTTATGCACCAAATTAATATTTTAATTCATCATTTGACATGATCTTAGGATCAGCCCTGTACCAAAACTAACCAAAAGAAAAGGACACTATTAGCCATATATAGTAATTTGGGCAGGGTCCACAAACAACTTACAAACATAAATTTAAAATGAAATTCTCACCATCCTATTTTTGTCTTATCTAACATCTTCTAAAAAATATGCTAAACTTTCATTTTAAACATCAACTTCAACAAATTTTTCTAGCTAACATGTCATACTTCCCATATATCATTCATAATTTTTTTAACATTATATATTTTTCTTTATTTTTGCTCAACAATTTCACTTTCTTCTCCAACCAAAATCTTAATTTAGTTTCAACAAGAAAAAATTCACCAAAATCTTGATTTAGTTTCAACAAGAAAAAATTCTTCTCCCGTGTTGAAATCCTTCCATCGTTTTTGCTCACACATCTTGTTCATTTTGAATTTTAGGATTTAAGATAGTTTGAGCCGGCCATGCCAGTTGAAACAATTTACAATGTATCAGTAGATTGAGCACTTTTTTTTTTTAATTTCTAACACAGTATAAATAAAATTAAAATATAATATTAATAGTAAATGGTGTTCAAAAGGATATATACCACATAAATGATTACGACAACTTTCTCTTATAAAAAAATCTATAAATTTTGATATGTAAGATGGGAACACATTGCTAATTTTGTGAGGTTTATATGCAGACAACACAAAAGGAATGAGATGCGACTCGCGCCGGCTCTACCGATGAATTTTATATATGCAGATATTAATTAAATTTTCTATAAAATATTCTACATTTAACTCTTACTAATAAATGAGATTTCTTTCATATAAATTATAATTATTAGAATTTGATATGGGTGGAGTGGAGACAGACAAATGATGAATATTTATCACATTTTTTACATCTTAAATTTTGTGAAAAAATCTAAAAAATCAAATAATATGAAACGAAAAGGAATAAGAATATTATATAAATATGAAAAATTCTATAACTATAGCGGAGTAGTACACCAACCCACACATAGACACGTACAAAAGTAGTTCGAAAGGAATAGCAATAAATAGAGTTCATTTTGAACTTTTTTATATGTATCTAAAAGTGCGTGAGTTGATGTAATAACGCATAAAAGTATCGGCAGAAGATAACTCTAAAGTGATGTTCTAAGCATATATAATATATATAGCTTATATATATATATATGTGTGTGTGTATTGGTTGATGAGAATGAACACTGTGTTTGGTGTGAAAACTAGACATTATGATTTTTTACTATGATATTAATGTTTATTTTAGTGCTAAGTAGCATCGAAATATAATAAAAATAAAAATAAAAAGTTAGTAATAAGATAAGTATTAAAATTATGATAAATAAGTACAATACCTACGTTTTTACATCAAAATTGGTGCTCATGTGAACCAAATCACACACACACATGTATTAGTTCAAATGTGAATCTCATTCTCTTTAGAAACTCGGAACCATTTTTTTTTTTTATTGAGTGAACTCGGAACCAATTTTAGTCATTCATTAATTTGCTTTCATGGTCATAAACTAAAGATTGATCTAAAATTGATGGGATAAAAAATATAATTTATTAAAAGTTGTATAAATTGAGGATATAGTAATAATTTAATTTCATATGGAATATCAAATCCCACATTTTATGGCATATCCACCGATATTTATTTTTTTAAAGTTTTTTGGATTTGATTTGTGAAATTAAATACTATGTTATCGTATTCATATTTTATATGATATGAATTTTATCTATTTTTGTGGGGGGGGGGGGCATCCGATTTATTTATATTTACTGTTCATGTTTTATGACTTATATCACATTTTATATTTTACTTGAGCAACTAGATAATATAATATTAGCATATATGGTAGTGAGTTCGAGTAGATATTATGTGTGGTGGGATTTTTATATTAGACTACTATTTCGTCCGTGTAATGCATAGTGTATTATACTCCATTCGTCCCATTTTAATAGGCTTGTTTTCCTTTTTGATATATCTCGATATATATGTATATGTATATATATATAGTGACGGACACAGAAATTTTGCTCAGAGGGGCCCATTTAATAGTACTAATAAATTAAAATATTATATATGTATAATTATAAATTTTAAATATAAAATAAATTTATAAATATATACATATAAGTATTATAGTCAGGAAGTCCAATAGACAATATCAAAAAAACAGAAACTGTGTATATAGATATATTATGAATACATAATTTAAATACATAAACTATCAAGATCACAAAACATAAATATATAAAAATAGTGGATTAAAGATCTATAAAAAAGATTTCGGGAAAAAATTAAAGTTGAATGATTAAGTTGTTACTTTGCTGAGAAAATCTGAAATTTTTGAATAAAAATATATAAATAAAAATACAACTATTGGCAATAATGAAAATAAAATACATAAATTAAAAGAATTCTAAACTTAAAAAAAAATTAAGCACAGAGACAAAAATAACAATGCCCTTGTCAAGAAAATAATTCTCAATTGGAAAAAAAAAAAATCCATTAAAATAGCCAAGGGAAAAAAAAGGAACATGAAAAGTTAAAAAGTAATTAGGTGAAAAAACTAAAAGGACATGTAATTGACTGCCAATGTCAAGGATTGAACAACTAGCCTCTTTAAAACTATCCCAACAAATTTTCCACTTTGCCAAACTTGCAACATTATACATTTGTCAATTATTTTAATATATATTTTTTATAAAATCATATTATTACTATATTAATAATAAAAAAATTCAAAATTTCAGGGGGGCCCGGTGACCCCCCTTGGCCCTACGTGGGTCCGTCTCTGTGTATATATCTATATATATATATATATGCGTGTTTTTATATATATTTATCTAATTTACTAATATATACTCCTATTTAATATGTTCACATTAGACATTAATTCAATGTCAAATAAATAAATAGAGGCATATTAGTAAGTTTCTTGATTAATTGCCATTTCCAATTCTTTTCTAAATCCTCGTGAAAAATCTCAATCAGCCAATTAAAATGGGATGTCAGGAGTATTAAGTTGGAGTGACAAAACGTGACGTCTGCCTTGGCCCACCGGATCATTTGTGAAAAAGCGGGTTGGATGACCCTGAAAGAAGTTCAGCACGCTATTTCGGAATCCCAACCTGACCAAAAAAAGGGGTCAGATCGGGTTGCCTCGGGTCCAAGGCCATTTTTTATTTTTAAGGATAGACGGTCTGGCCTGTTCGAGGCATTCTCTTTTAGGATGAAATATGTAAGCTTATTATTGTTGTATTAGAAATTATAAATATACAATAAATATAATAAAAATATTTAAATAAAATATTGCAGATCTCATAGATAAACTTTTATTGGGTTCTTCGGCAACACCCAAACAATGTAGGCTCATGTGTAAAAGGGAAATGTATTAGATTTAAAACCTACCGGTCCCTCCTTTCCCCAACTAAAATGAAGATAAATTATTATTCTGTTTTTAGTTTTTTTTTTATTTTATAAAAAAAGTTATATGTGTGTGTGTGTGTGTGTGTATGTTGACTTTAAAGTCTTTCTTTTTAAAATTCTATGTAAGTTTATATATCTTAAATGTTTAAGTGACCATACAAACTTTTATTATAAATTTTATGTTGAATATATTATAATGATGCACGTCTATTATTTTAAAATTAAAATTGGATTTTTTTTTAATTTTAAATTATATGATAAAAAATAATACGTGATATCATATTTACCATCAATATGTTATTTAAAATACGAATGGAAAAGTTACAAATAGTATTCATTTAATTTTTAATCAAAATATGAAAGACATTACTTAATTATATATTTTGAGATTAATCAAAATATATGTATATATGTATGTATGTATGCATGCATGCATGCATAAATTTTTACTAGGCGAAATATATTTTTACGTCCCTGTACTATCACCTTTTGTTTTGTTAGGTCCCTACATTATTTTTTTTCGTTTTAATAGGTCCTTATACTTTTTCATTTGATTTCAGTAGGTCCTTATTTAACAGATTTAATGAATTGGTTAACTTTTCCGTTAATTTATCCTATAACACATAACCCATCATGTCATAGTCTAATTGAGAAAAAAATCACAATCAAATGTGGATTATCCAAAAGCCATAAACGAAAGAAAAAAAATTGAGTCGGCCGGCAAATTGGAAAGAAATCTCGCTACTCCTCCAACCCGCGGGATGTGGCACGAGAAAATTCAATATGTTAGGGTGGAGGAGGGAATTGCAGAAAGGTGAAATGAATAGATGATGACTGTAAAGATGCTAAAAAAAAAAATAAAAAAAAAAATTGCACGTCTGTAAAATTATTAAAAATATTTATGCAAAATTCAAGGTGTAAATATTTCTGTCAACCATCTCACTTGTATCTCATCACATTTTTTTCATGATAATACCCATTTTGATTATAAGAGAGATTTACCAAAAAATTGTTTTCGACTGAACTCCTTTATTTACAAAAAAAAAAATACAAAATTTCAGAAAAAATCATATCAATATGAATTTTATTTATATATTTAATGAAAAGAGGAGGCAAAGGCCTAGAGCTGTAGTGGGACAGTGACGAAACCGTAGCAACCATTGTTTTATCATGAGGCCCGTAGGGGTGAATACAAATCACATTAATTTTCTAGTACTAAAACTCTTAGGTTAGATGAGTAGATATATCTTTTTTAACTTGTTGATCAATCTTTTTCTTTTCTTTTTTTATTTATGATTTTTGTTTCATCCCCGTTGGATTGATAGTTTAATTTTTTATTTTTTTTTTCAATTTCCAAATTTTCAAATTAATAAGATATGACGTGGTAGGTGATGTGTCATTTAACTAACAGAAAAATTAATCAATCCTTAGAACCATTAAATAAGGACCTAATAAAATCAAATGTAAAAGTATAAGGACCTAACAAAACGAAAAAATTGTACAAGAACCTAATGAAACAAAGAGTAATAACTATAAAGACCTAAAAATGTGTTTTGCCTTTTTACTGTAGAAATTGAAGGCAATAAAAAATATAATATTACTTCTACTAAAAAAGTATCGCTTCTAACATTGAAAGTATTTCAATTTTTCATTTGACGGTCTAATCCTATTTAACAAAGTCATTGCAAGACTGCGTTTTATTATTCATGATTATTTCCTTTAATTACATCGAGTTGTCAAAGATTTAACCTTAATTAAACTGCAACTTTTTGAAAGATTAGGATTCCATGCCTGATTGCAAACATCACTAAAATCTAGTCAAAATCTTGCAGCTTAAAAAGGTGCATGTATATTAATTCCTCATGGATTCTGTTTAACTACGAGCTCAAAACTCCAAATTAGGAGCAAAATATTGAAAAATGAAGGTCTAATTGGAGCACTATTTCTGCTGGGAAATCCATACTGCTACAGTGCTGATTCATTTTTGAAGCAGCACTATAGCACGGCTGTATCAATATTAATGATTTTTTTTTTCGCGTATTTCATTTTCTTTTGTATTTCCTCTTTAATGTCTTTACTTTGTTATGTTTTTGTGTCTGCATTGTCTTAATTTGCTCCAAACTAAAATAAATCCGCAAGCAAAGTCTCAAGCCTTTAACTGAATTTGTGTGCTAAGTTTAGTTGTCCCATCAACTGAACTGTTCCAAGCCATACCAATCAAACATTTTCAGTCTAACTGAGACAAGTCACGTCCCATTATTATCCGCAAAAATTTTGAAGTTAAAAGAGTTTATTCAATCCTTTCTAATATCTAAGTGACTCATTCGGGGACCAACACATACCTTGTGCTAGGTTCGAAAGCAATTATTATATAAATGAGGTTATTACTTTATCATCCATCATTCATTCATCCAAGTTTTATAATAACATGCTACGTTTCATTTAAAAAAGGAGTAGATATCCAAAGCACAAGAAAACTGTCGATATCACAACAGCAAGCCAAGAAGCAAAGGGCGGAACACGTCCACTGTCCTTCCTCAACACCATTCCTTCAAACAAATGGTAGTTCACCACTACCCCAAACAAGGAAAGCGCCAACTGCGCGACAAATTCGTGGTGCTGTTGACAGATTCTTGCACCTCCAATGATAATCGACACCAAATTGAGTATGTAAACGCTGCATAAAGGAGCAAGCAGCCACGTGGAAGCTTGGAAATCATACACCCCCATCTCATGACGCCTTGCTTGTTCATCATCAACTACCTTGTTTGTTAGAGTGAAGTTTGCTTCGTGTAGGCCGATCCTGTCCAAAATCGCGTCTATAAGGCCGAAAATGTAACATGTTCCCGACTTCATCATCCAAACCCGCAGTTCATACAAGGCAGTTGTGAGTGAGTCTCCATAGGAGATCACTTCTTGAACATGCTTGAGCTGTGATGAGAGGAAAATGTAGGCGAACGCGATGAAATAGGGCTCAGAGGCCTATGAAACAGAGCAAAAACGTAGTAGTTAGACAGAGACATGTATGATGCAGAGAACATAATGGAAAATGTTTCACCTTAGGATAGAGAGGAATGTTATAGAATAGACAGATTGGAGAGAGTAGGCCTAAGGTGTAGAAAGGCAGGGTATAGAGACAGTCTAATATAAAGGCGGCATAACTCATGCTTTGAAGAGTCGACATTCTCAAAGGGCCGTACACGAGAGGTGAAAAACACGACAGACCAATCTGCATTAGGCCAAATGACCAACGCGTTTGTTGAACTAGCATGTCGCTTAGGTTAGTAGGTGATGCACCTAAAAAACATGGTCGTGCAGGGTCGATTAGCACGGATATCCAGCCACTGCAGTGCAGCTCAAGGCTTGTCATAGTGTCCTCCACAACTGTAAAATATCTGTACCCAACCTGCATTTGGAATCAAGAATCAATATAGAAGCAAATTGTGATCTCTAACTTGTGCATGCCAATTATTTAGAGTCATTTTTGGTGCAGTTTAGTACTTTTAATTTCTACATAGAAACTTGCCTTCTCTCCCCATTCTGTGCCAATGTCATAAGCACAAGAGGCCAGCAGTTGGAGCTCCTTCTGCAATACGACAGAGGGGTTTCTGTCTTCGCCTAACTGCGGCTCGTAGTTTCTGTAAATGGACTTGATGAACTCATTGCTTGAGCCGAAGGACTTTCTCAGCCGGTTAAGATCAATATCTGCACACAAAATCATAATATATATACATAACATAACATCAAGGTTAATAAAATGTAGTTTGTAGATCATACACAAATAAATGTACCCTTTTGAATTTTTTGTGTTCCATAGATTGCTTCTCTTCTCATATAAAAGTTGCAGCCGTATATGGTAGGTCCTCGCAGCCCATCAAGGCCTAGCCCTTCTCGCTACATAATTTTCAAGTCGAATGCATCATGTTTGCTATCATAATTGATAAGCAGTCATGTAGTGCAACAAATGTGAACGACTTTGTACCCAAATGTGATGCAGACTTCCACCATAGACGTCGTGCTTGTTTATATTATGGAATTTCTGGGGGAACTGCACCCAACCTATCTGTGGAGATAGTTTAGGATCGAGATAAAAACACATTGCTTGACGAGCAGATGATGGATCATCGCAGTACATGTCGCAGTCCAGCACCAAAAAGTATGGAGCATTGCTCATCACTGCAGATACTCGGAGCTGCGCATTTTAGAATGTGAATGATTGAAACTATCAATTTAAGAATTAAAAAAACAGACCGTGTATAGAAAAGCAGAGGTGTGAAGAAAGTTTACTAGCACGTTGAGTGCACCTCCTTTGAAATGGTGTGGGTGAGTGGGCCTTTTCTCTCGAGCTACGTAGACAAGAATAGGCATGGAATTCCTATTTCCATCTCTCATTACCTGTCGATGTAATCTTATAAAAATGTTCATGAATTCTTTTTTTTTTTTTGCTCTCAAATTTAGACATGAATTTCAATGTCAATACCTCTATGGTAGCTGAATGATCTCTGCTAACAGAGGCACTTGCATTTACCGAATTCTTCTCCAAAGCTTCACGGAATTCGCAATACTTTTTCTGCTCCGAAACACCGATCAGATCCAAATATAGACTAAATTATAAAAATTACGAATATATAGACTTGGATCCAAACTCAGACCACCTGGCATAAGTTTTTATGATTATGAAACAGATAGATAAGTAAGTGGGCAACCTCAATTATCTTCTTCTCAGCAACGAATTCACCAAACTCAACATCATCAACAGTTTCCTTAGCAGAAAAATAAGCTTCAGGGCACCTGCATTTCAGCCCATATTTTCTACAGAAAGGAACCCAAAATCCGGCGAAACTCCACGCTTCACGAACGGCATGCAACGTGACGTGGGAGCCGCCGTCGTCGGAGAGGTAGACGGCGAGCTTATGCGGAGGGTAATCGAGGGACAGAGCCGAAATCACGGTGTTCATCACCCCGAGCGGCGGCTCTTTGGTTGGATCCGCCGTGCACACGAACACGTCCACCGGCGGCAGCTCCTCCTCCTCCGGCAACCTCTCCGTGTACACGGTTCGCTTCACGGGTCTCCATCGGGTAGCTTGGTGCAGAACCCAGAGAAATGTGAGCACGATCTCCGCGATTACGACGAACGTGTAGAGCAGCAGCAGCAGCAGCAGGGGAGTGAACTCCGTTTGGAAAAATGTTGTAGCTCTGTAGTAGAAAACGGAGAGAATTGCGATCCCGTTTAGAAAGATGTGGAGTCGGTTTATGACGAGATTCTTTGTCAACACACGACAAGTATTAAGAGGTGCTGAAGCTTCATCCATGAATTTGACTTCAAATAGAGTGAAGTATTTTAATTTGTTCTTTATATATATATATATAATATAATATAATTTAATAAAAAAAATAGATGTACATTATATTATGAGAATAGAAAGATGACGTAATGGGATGCTAAACGTAAGACTGTGGGTAGTAGATAGAAACGTGCTTCACCATTCTACTTTAGGAAGGAACCGTCAAAATTCATATGCCGCCGCCGCCTAGCTAAGTCCCCATCAACTTTGACTGATTTTACACCGAAGTTAAAAATTTCAATTATTAGCGACACATGACAATTGACAATGACAGAAATTTTAAATTAACCAAAATAGTTATGATATTCTTTTCTAATCTAGAATTTTGAAGTCTTCTTTTCTATCTAAACAAATATGTAAAAGTCTAATTTGTCTTTTCTAAATGTTTGAAAAGTCAAAGATGTCATGCGGTGGGTCCAAAAATAAAGAATGTACATGATATTGAGAAAAAAAAATTATACACGGTCAAAATGTATACACGGTGAAAATTTATACAAAAAAATTTATACACGGTCGAGCAATTCTTCACGCCTAATTTTTTGTACACGGTAAAATTTATACAAGGGCAAATTTAATTTATTTTTAAGTACACGGCCCAAAATTTTGCCCCAAAAAATTTGTACACGGCCCAAAGATCATTGTACACGGCCAAGATAAATTGTACACGGCCGAAATTTTTTTGTACACGACCCAAAAAAATTTAATGTAGACGGCCAAACATTTTCTATACGGTCAAAAATTTCGTACACGACCAAAAATTTAAAATGTAAATTTTTGTACATGGCTAATTAGAATATAATAAATGAGATGCAATAAATTAATTAATTTCAAAGCTCACAGTCTTGGGTGGTTGGATTTCAATGAAAATGTAAATTTTGTAAATACGTTCAAAGCTCACATTCAATGCTCACAGTGGTTTGTAGTTGAATTTTAAATGAGCGGTATTAAATAACACACACCAAACGAGCATAATAGTTGTTGACTAAGGAAAAATTAGCACTTCAAATCCATTATACTCTTTTGTCGAAAAGTTTGGGACGATTTTGGTTGAAAGATTGGGAACGAGAAACTTCGAAAAGGCAAAAACATTGCAAGGTATGTTCAAATTTTTGTTTTTGTTTTTATGGTTTAAATTGTTTAGATTTTATCATTTATGGGAAAAATATTGTAAAAATCATAATCATTCGGTTGAAATGTGATAATCAACAACATTATATTTCGTATTAGAAAAGAGTTTTATCTCTTAAATGATTAGGCTATGAAATACATTTTTTAAATTTTTAATTTAATTGTAATATGTTAAAAATAGATTAGCATCTATATATGAACATCCATACCTATTGCCAATAGGAAAAAAAATATTAAAATAGTGAAAATTAAAAAAAAAAAAAAAAAGAAATTACACGGTCAACCGTGTACTACACGGTTGTCCACCATGTAGATTTAATCCTTTATACTAATCTATGATTAATTAAATAAACTTGCTAATCTTAATACTTTATCCTTATTTGTATGATAGATGATATTATTTATTTAGTTATAAATATACTAACACAAGCAATCCAATTTTAACTAATTAATTCTCAAACATAAAGCATAATCCGTCGACTATTATTAATTAATATATAATTTAGTCTATTGTTTAAACTAAATACACATAACAAAACAGACACGACTTGAGCTAATAAATTTTAAAATTAAAAGAAAGAACCATGTCTTCAAAATTCTAAACCTATTGTAAAATCAAAGTCACGATCCATTTGTAATTGAAACTATAAACTTAACTTGACGAATTAATTCATCTATGCACTATATATAAATAAATACTTTTATCACAACAAAGACTACTAATCGTGATATTAAATAAATTTGTTACCTTCACAAATCCAAGTTTGGAGTTTCTTTTCTACACGGTGGTTTCGTACATTCTACACGGTTGACCGTGTATATATATTTTTAACACAATCGTCTTCATCTGTTATTTTTAAAAAGTGCAATTAACACTACAAACATACAACAAAAATATACAAATATCGAATAAACATCAAAATAATATAAGGTCATAAAAATAAAATTTTTTCAATCTCTCATTTATCATATAAAAAATAGTCATTAAAATAGCAAGTTCATAAACTAGTAATTTTTATTTAATATCATAAACTCGATCACATATTAGTAACCAAACTATGAAATGCAGTTATGATTAAAGATATGATATTTCATTATCAATTACATAATAATATTGAAAAAGTACATATAAACGGACAACCATCTTAATTATTTGGATTAAAAAATAAACCAAATACTTTGATTCAGTTATTTTTTATTTAATCAAATTTCTACTGAGCCTTATAAAATATGAGATAAAAAGGACAAAAATTATATGATTGAGTTTATTAGTATACATATGATAAAAGGGAGAGATATATTTGTACATTCGTCTATAACTCATCGACAGCTAAATTAATTCTTACAAGTTATAACGGTATTCTCTAAAAAATTTAAAATAGAATTGACAACGAGCTGATCTACTTTCCTTGTGTCCTAGCGAGATTAATGGTTAATAATAAGTTTTTGAAATTCGTTTCTTTCGATGCAGCTTATAATAAGTCGAAAGAACTTAATGATGACTTAGAAACATTTATATTTTTTTTAACTAGAATCATACTTCTTGATCTGCAGATGGCTTGGCAACGTGTAGTTGTACAACACAGTGGTAGATGGGAGATATTAGAGTACTTAGATGGTGAAGATCAAGTGGTGCACCTTCCATTCAATTCGTTATCTCGTGATAGTTTGATACAGGAGATTCATGACTTTATGGAGACATCTCCAAGCACTACTTCGTATACGTTGAATTATTTGACTAGGGCAGGTGATGGAAGAAAATTGAAGGGGCTAATTAAGACATATGTTGATTTAATTCGCTTAGTCCAAGAGCAAGATGAGCCTACGGTGTATGTTACACAGAAGAGTATTCAAGAAATTCCAACAACAAGTGAAGTGCCTCCGTTTGTATATACACATGATCCGGATCACGAGATGGATGAGCCGTCCGATGAAGAGGATGAAGATGATGATGATAGCTATGAGAGTGAATTACGGCGCACTCAAATTTCTGAGTTCTGTGAATGGATTCGTGAGACGGGGAATCTTGATGAGTTTGTGTCCATCCTGGAGCAGGGTGGTCCTCATAACATGTCTTCTCAAACTGTTGCTCCTGATGAAGAAGGTCCCACTGTAGAGGGTCTGTCTGTCACTCGTTGGATGATCCCTGTGGGCCACACTGATGACGACATCCCAATCATTGATGATGATCAGGATGAGTTGGCCAGTGAGGACCTTGCGGTTGGGAATACATTCTTGAAGAAGAATGATGTGCTAATTGCTGTGGGAAACTGGCACATGCAGCGGCAAGTGGAGTATTATGTTTCACGTTCGACTAAGAGCCGACTGAAATTCACCTGTAAGAGAAAAGATATATGTGACTTTAGATTATATGCAAAAGAAAAGGATGGATTATGGAGAGTGCAAAAATTTAAGGATAATCATGCGTGTCGGCTTGACTTGACACGTAATGCGCCGAGAAAAATGTCTTCGAAGGTGATGGCTGACTATTTTTCGAAGAAGATACGGTACGAGGGTGCTATGTTGAAGCCTAGAGCAATGATTGTCGAGTTGTTGAGAGAGTATGGTATTGAGGTTGAGTACGGTGTCGCTCTACGTGCCAGGAATCTTGTTGTAGAGATGGTTTACGGCGGCCATGACAAGTCTTTTGAGATGCTTCCTGCATATCTATACACGTTGAGAGCAAACAATCCTCGTACCGTGTATGATATCCACAGGACGGGCGATCATCGTTTCAAGTTCATGTTTGTTGCACTTGGAGTTTGCATATCGACATTCAGACAGTGTATGCGGCCAGTTGTTGTTGTTGATGGTACGCACCTGAAAGGGAAGAGCAAGGGTGTTCTGTTTGTCGCTGTCACAAAGGACGGTAACGAGAGGTGTTTCCCACTAGCTGTTGGTGTGGGTCCTATTGAGAATGACAAATCATGGACATGGTTTTTGCAACATTTCAGAATGGGATTTGGAACTCGAGATGATTTGGTGATTATTTCAGACCAACATCAAAGCATCAAGAATGTTGTTGCCAAAGTGTACCCAGAGGCCCACCACGGATTTTGCTATTACCACATAGCAAAGAATCACGCGAGACACGGGAAGCATCTCATTGCTGCGTTCAAGAAAACTGCATATGCATACAGACAAGAGAGTTTTCTCAAGTATATGTCAATGATTGCGAGGAATGAAGCTGCGTACACGAGCCTAATGAGTATAAGTGTTCATCATTGGGCCCGTTCTCAATCTCCCAAGCATCGTTACGCTTTCATGACATCTAATGTGGCTGAATTTTTTAATGCACGCTTGCTGTGGGCTAGGAGGTTGCCCATATGCTCACTGATTGAGGTCGTCAGGAGCGTGACCGAGAGATGGTTCGATAAGAGACGGGAACTGGCAGTGTCTAGGGATCACGTGATCACAGAAGGGGCGTTCCAAAAACTGTCCAAACAAGTCGAGAAGGGACGTCACTTTATGTCTCGTCAAACCACTGCATATACTTACATAGTGGCGGATGCTGAGAGGAGTTTTGTGGTTGATCTTCAACATCGTACGTGTGACTGTGGAGAATTCCAGCTGGATCAGATGCCTTGCTCCCATGCAACAGCTGCTATACGGTACCTCTATAAATACATTCTTAAATGTGTCGTTTGTATTTATATTATCTATAGTTATTACTAATATCTTTTAACTATATGCTTGCAGGAGTGCTGGACATAACATGTATGATTATGTTGAGTACTATTACAAACAGGTCAACATGTGTCTTACATATCATGAACGTGTCTATTCCGTACCAAACGATGATGAATGAACTATTCCATTCCAGCAAGCCTCCTTCACACTCCTCCCTCCTATAGTGGTTCGCCAAGCTGGACGGCCAAAAGAAGGACGGTACCATTCATCAATGGAAGGTTCAAGCTCCAGGACCAGAAGACAGCAAGTATGTTCAAGATGTGGAGGTACCGGACATAACAAGTCCAAGTGTACAGCCCCACATGCTATTGAATCTTCGGAGGCAAATGCAACCCAAGGGCAGCGTCAACCCAGAAGATGCGGGATTTGTGGTGAAATTGGCCACTCCAGAAGAACTTGCCCTTTGAGAGCTAATGAAAGTTAATTTGAATTTCATGTAATGTAAGTTTGTATTCGTTATTCCGCACTGCTTGGATTGTTGTGCTTTATTTAGTTTATGTTCGATGTTATTCGGATTATGTTTGTATTTCTCATTTTATCTATTTCAATTGAAGTTAACTACCAACACAATTCTAAATAATATTCAATCTAGCTCCATAGAATATTCCAAACGATTACGTCTTAAATTCCCAAAATAAGTAAACTATGACATATCATGACAGAACCGATAAAGTCTAACAGCACAATGATGTCGGTATGATTGCACAAACTCCGTAGACGAATACAATGGCGGCGGCTTGGCGGAGATAAGGCGATCAACCTGCATGAGCGCAAAAGGACCACAACTGACACCATCAGTCTGTCTGTACTGATACCGCAGGTCAGCACGCTCGTACCACAACTTCTGGTCTATCATGTGTCGACGCTGATGCCCCCAGTAGCCGCTGGCCAGCAACAGTGGCGGGAGCATGTTCATCAATGGCCACAACTGACGGGCACGGTAGTGATACGTGACATCATCGTTCAGATCATTCATCGTGTGGTACAGTGAGTCATATAGCCAGACCTTCCAGCGGCGGAGATCAATATGTGCAGTAACCCAATGCCCACTTATGAGAAAACACGTGATGACCTAAAAAGGGAAAAGATAAGTGGTGTAAAAAAATTAAAGCATCACTCAAATGTCGTACGTTTACTCGGGTATTCAAATAAGCACTGAATTACTTACGCGATCAACATTCCACCACGGACGAGAAAATGGCAAAGTCCCTTGTATTTCATATATCAAATCCTTATTCCACTTCCAGTCTTGGTAGTAGTATACATGATAGTAGTCTTTTTTTCCATTTAGGTTTTCCGGATGACATTTCTTCCACTCATCCGCCAATCGATACTACAATCACACAGATTAGTTTACTCGAAAATGATAAACACCTTGAGACAATTTAGAAATACTAGCAGAAACACTTACCCAGAAGGTTGACTGTACAATGACTGTATTCTCATCATTTCTTCCAGCCCTCAGATGACGCCATTTCCATAATTTGCGCTGGAGTGTCCACAGTAACAAATCCATTTCAGCCATCTTGAGCTGGTATTCAATGTCTTCTATACGGTCGAACCATGCAAGATCCAATTGCAAACCCTGACCCCCTCCAACCTTTGTCTTTGCATCAGGACCCTTGGCTCGAAAGGCTTCATAAGCTAGTTCTATACGCTTGAAGATACTCAAGGTGCCATCTCCGGATAGTCTTGACCTAGGTGTATGCCAAGAAGAAGTACTGGGCCGAGAAGAAATGCTAGGCCGAGAAGAAATGCTAGGCCGAGCTGAACTATTCTGTGATTCCAGGTCCCAACTAGCAGGATTCCACTGGTTTTCATCATCCGCATCTGGTTCCACCATTTCTTCCACAGGTGCAGAGGTTATCCCTACCTCCTCAACCTGCATTAAAGTTAGTTAGTATATGATATATGATGTTTCAAAGCATTCAACATAATTTAAAAAACAAAAGACTCACAAGATGCGGAATGACATCCTCCTGGCCACGACTAGTCTGTCTCCTCTCAATCTGCTCAGGAGCTAACTCTATCTCGTGAGATCGGATGTGAATCTTCTCAACCTATGATAAATTCACTCAGTCAATGACACAAAACATTTTGAAATTAATAAACTAATAATTAAAGATACACACCATCTGCGATTTCTCCGATTATATCGCCTAGACATCACATCAAAATTTTCGATCATCCCTGTCATGAAGTCTTTAAATTTATTGAACAGTGTGTCATCGCGTTCATTCGACTTGGCTATTCTCTTTTCTAGCTCAACCATGAAGCGACTGGACGTCTCGCGTGTAGCCTCCTGTGCTGCCTCCCGAGCTATCTCTCGTGACTCGCGTGCAGTCTCCTGTGCTGCCTCCCGAGCTATCTCTCGATACCTATCCACGTGGCGACAACAAACATGTCCCTCACTCGTACTAGATGATGATGTGGATGCCCTGACCCGTTTTCCACGATGTCGGCCACTAGTAGGGCCCGTGGCAGTATCCACTGCACCAGTCTCTCCACAAGTACGGGGTAAGCAACCTGCGGACCTCCTCGATGTAGACCGAGCAGCGTATGTAGCAGGAGTCGGTCCTGTAGGAGGGATAGGCGCTCTGGGAGGAGTCACTGCTCTAGACGGGTTGACCCCTCTAGGAGGAGTCACTGCTCTAGGAGGGCTGAGCGCTCTAGAAGGAGTCACTGCTCTAGACTGTGTAGCCTTACGTGCTCGCTTTGGCACCTGTGATTTCACCACATAAGGCACGCCCACGGAATTCTCAAGCTGCGTGCTTCTAAAATAGGGCAAATCATCCTCATTCTCGGTCGACTGTAAAAATGTATGACAAAGAAGCTGCCAAAATATTATAGGGTTAGTTAGTACTAAAGAAAAAAAAAATATTTGATTTAAAGTTGAATTAAATAATCATACATACCTCTCCCTCTGTGAATAATGCACCTAGACGAACCGCTTTATCTTTGAACCTCCACTTCAAACACCTCGGTATTGCAATATCAGACACCAGAATGGCACAATGCCGTCCCACACGAGGTATAGCCTCATAAGCCCATATCTATAAAATATCATGTTTGTTAGTTCAGTATGAAATACTTAGAAAGTTTAATTTAGAAGCACAATTGAGACAGTACCTGCAAGGCCCAGATAGGCCCGTAGAAATGGTAAGTCTTCATCTTCGCCGTCAATTCAACTGGAATGAGACTAATATAATGCAATAAGGCACCGAATGAATAGGAACCCCATGGAAAAAACTTCCATCGCTGTGTATCCTCCACCAAAACCCATAACCAATCGTCTATGCAGCGCGGCGGGTCATATCCGAGCACCATACCATACAAGAACAACACATTGGCCACCTTCAAATAATCAGAAGCATCGTCTCCCAGCATGTAGTGTGTAAACCTATGATACAAATCATGTATCGAGATAGGCACACAACTCAATACCCGACTATAAAAGCTGTCTCGAGGAATGCGGTGCTCTACATATGGATCAAAATCAAATCCACCGAACATCAACCCCGTAACTAGTGCATACTCAACGGGGGAAAATCTAAGGTTGGTTCCTCCAATATGGAACCAAACCTCGTGCTCTACAGCACCATCTAGTGTAATCTCCCGTGCCATGACTGCGTGTAACGCTGTATTGCAACTAGTTCCTCCAACAAAGTTCATTAGTAGACCAAAAGGTCCATCCCTAAACTCTCGAACCATATCAACGCCGGTATGCGCTACAGTCTGTAGTATGTCAACAATGCTAGACGCGTAATTCTTCCAGTATAAATTAATCGAGCATGATACGTCCTGCATAGCCTCTCTCTTCCACACCCAATGACGCTAATATTTGTAAACGAACATTTAATACATTAATTTAATTACCTAAATTAATTATAATAACTAAAAATTAACAAATTAATTAATATATAAACACAAGTTAATTAAATCTATACTAATGTTATACCAAATTGGCAAGATTATTTTCTTATATACTAAGGACAACAAATGTTGTCCTTGACTAATTATTAATTAATTAGTTTGGAAATTTATTATGTTCTTCAATCACGATTTTATTAATTGTGAATATAGGAATACAATTGCAACGTCTTACATGTTGATTTTCAAACACAATTATTTAAATTCAAAACATAATCATTCATGCTGTGTTTTCTATAAATTATTTTTGATTTTATTCGAATATAGACAAAATGAATTAAATAGAGTTTAATTAGTTTTTCTTCGATTAGGATTTCAACATTGTAATTGAACTAATTTCAATTTAATTAGTCTTTAATTATGATATAATTAGAATTAAATTTTCATATTTAATCTTTTAATAATTTGGAATTAACTTTCATATTTAATCTTTTAATTGAACTAATTACAATATAATTAGTTTTCGATTAGATTTTTTATTTAAGCTTAGCGTTTGAGAGGTTGAACTAAAATGTTTGATTAAATTTTTTAATTCTCTTAAATTGGTGAAGATGTATTTCTTAAATTGGTTGTTCACGACCTAAATTATGGACGTTGAAACAATTACAATTTTGAACGTATTATTTTCAAAATTGAAATATTCTCACTTGATAACTAGAAATGAATAATAAGGCTATATCTATACTCGTGTTAAATGGAACATATTGTTATCGCGTTTTTACTCCAAAAAAAAAATTACAATTACAATTTTCATAAATTGTATAAATTGATTCACATAACTCATGAAGAAAATTTAATTCAAATTCACGATACACAAAATCAAAAAAAAAAAGGGTCGAGCACCGTGTAGTGCACGGTGGACCGTGTACTACACGGTTCTCGATCGTGTACTACACGGTGCTCTACCCAAATTTTTTTTAACAATATTCCGATTCATTTTTCGCAATAATCCCATTCATACAGGCAAAATCAATCCAATTCACAATTCAAATACACATACCCACACATGATTTAACTAATTAATTGAAGAAATTGGACTAATTAACAAGAAAATAGAGAATTTAAAACCTACCTCTTCATCCATTGTTTCCAAGCAAAGCAAGGGTCGGGCACGGCGGCGGCGGCGGCGGCGGAACTTCAACACACACAGTGGCCGCGGGGCATCGTCACAGTTCGTCGGTGGCGGCGACGGAACTTCTTCACGGCGTCGTGAGGCACGGCGAGGTAGAATGCGGCAAGGATCGATCGGGAATCTCGCAGTTGACCGTGTACAAACTTGAAGCCACCGTGTAGATTTTTGGGAGCAAAGGCCGTGTAGAATTGTGGGAGAATTTTTGGGTGTGGAGGCCGTGTAAAAAGGTTGCACCCAGCCGTGTATAATTTTTTCTCAGCAAACGCCGTGTTCAATGTTTAAGGGCAAAGTGCCATGTACATTCTAAAGCAACTGCCGTGTTGGAATTTTTAGATTCAAATTTTAGGTTAGTTTTTGGAATTAATTATTAGCCGTGTAGAATTGTAGTAGCCCGTGTTCAATTCAAGACAAACTGGGCCCACATGTTACTAAGGGTATTATGGGAACCGAAAATTTGTTTGGTTAGAAAAGAATGATCTGAAATGTTTGGTTAGAAAAAAATTTTACAAGATAAATTTGGCTAGAAACATATATTCTCACATTGACAATTAGGATTTGTTATTCTATAATAAAATTTATTTTTATATTTAAATAATATTAAAATATTAAATTTATAGCGGGATACAAAATTGAGATAGAGAAATTAAATTAGAGGATTTCATCCGCATTGTGTGTAATATGTTTTATTAGAAATTTATTTAGTTTATATTTTATTTATTTCTTTAAGTTCAATTTCTTATGGTTTATAATTATTTCTTTAAGTTTAATCTTATTAATAATTTTTATGTACAATTAAGGTTTTTAATTATTTTATTGATATTAAATTTCATTTTTGGTTAAAAATTAATTATTATTTCATAATTATGCTATATAATTTTTTAGAATTTCAATTTTTACTCATAAATGTGAATTATGATTGATAATATTATAATGATTTTTATTTGCACCTTCGTAGGCAAGTGGAATTTTGCTTGCTATATTTCTTACCGCCATAAGGGATTTTTTTTCTTATTTTTTTAGATAGTGATATTCAAAAAAAGTTTGCAACTTTTACAGAAATAAGAAATGAAAGCTACAATCTGTCACTCCATTTCCATCTTATTTACTAGGCAGAAGAAGAGGGAAAATTAAAATCCATCAATATCTAAAGGTTCGGCATGCACTAACCTTTCACGGTATAAAAATGAGGCCCCATTTTTTTCTTATAGTTTAATAAATAAATTAAACAACATATCATATACAAAAAAAAAAAAAAAAAGTGATTGTTCTGTTTGGACATTTTCTCTCTATTCTGTTTTTTAGATTTTAACATTATTATATATAGAGTATATATTTAGATTTAGGATTAGAAATTAAAAAGAAAAAGGAAGGTGGGTGTTTACTATTGCGGCCCTTTTAATATGATTAAATTAAAAAAAAAAACTTGGAACTTGCACTGGTTAGGATCCAATGAGGCTCATTTAAGGTTTCAATCATGGGCCTTTGGCACTATTTTAGACATTCTCACCGCTAGGCTAACTTCATATTTAATCATTTTTTAAAACAATTTATATATATATATATATATATAGAGAGAGAGATGAGATCATGTGAGAACCACACACCCATGTGATAACTGATAACCAATCTCAGCCATAGATCACTCTTATATTGACAGCCAAGATCTGTCCCAAGATTGAAAAAAATGCGGTGACATATTTGTAATATTAGCTACTTTTTAATGAACTAAGGGTATTTTTGTAATTTAGGAATTCTGCTAAAATAAGTCATGAAAATGGTAAAAAAAGGCCATGACAGTGCTAAATTAGGAAATGACAGTGCTAAAACTCTAAATTGAAAAATATACACGTAAATTCAGAGTATTCATATATTGATAATTCAACATGTAACAGTGTTTGTTCGTGGTTTTTTTACAATGTCGATGACATTTTTTTATGCTACTACTAAAAAAAAAAGTCATGCTAAAATAAGTCATCACAATGCTAAAAAAAGCCATGACAGTGCTAAAACAGAAAATGACAGTGCTAAAACTCTAAATTGAAAAATATACACGTAAATTCTGAGTATTCATATATTGATAATTCAACATGTAACAGTGTTTGTTCGTGGTTTTTTTACAATGTCGATGACATTTTTTTATGTTAATGCTAAAAAAAAGTCATGCTAAAATAAGTCATGAGAATGCTAAAAAAAGCCATGACAGTGCTAAAATAGGAAATGATAGTGCTAAAACTCTAAATTGAAAAATATACACGTAAATTCTGAGTATTCATATATTGATAATTCAACATATAACAGTGTTTGTTCGTGGTTTTTTTACAATGTTGATGACATTTTTTTATGCTAATGCTAAAAAAAATTCATGCTAAAATAAGTCATGACAATGCTAAAAAAGGCCATGACAGTACTAAAAAAGGCCATGACAGTGCTAAAACCCTAAATTGAAAAATATACACGTAAATTCTGAGTATTCATATATTTTCTGATTTAACCCTTATCAAGATTCAAAGGCAGCGAAGTTGGACGTTATTACGAGATTGCCACTGCATTTTTTAACATCTGGAGCAGATCTAGGCCGTCCAAATATACCGGATCTATGGCTCAGATTGGTTCTCAATTCTCACCTAGGGTGTGGTTCCTTCTGGAACCCAACCCTGTATATATATATATATATATAATATGAAAATTTTGGGGCTCCTAATTTCTTCGAATTTTTTGGGGCCTGAGGCGACCGACTCACTTGTCTCATACAAGGAGCGGCCCTACGTGTGACATATCACACATCCATGTCACACATCCCATTATTATGCAAGGGTTCCACATATACTATTAACCATTTATATATGACATATTGCACCTTAATTAGAGGTGGGATATGCGTACTAGACATAATTATTAATAATGACAAAATTTTATATGAGAATATCTAAAAGGTCTCTTATATTAGATGGGTTAAATATGATCCAAACAATCTAAAATAACTCAAAACCTATTCACGTCGATCCCCAATCAGCCCAGGCCCAGCTGTTGCTCCCATGTCAGGCCCATCCCCAATCAGCTAGGGCCCAGATATTTCCATTTTTTTCCAGTTTTGCTTTTAATTAATTTTTTCAAAAAAAAAATCATCTAATTTTTACCCCAATTAATTATTGAGTGTAGTGTACAAGCTCATGCGTTAGCGTCGAGTGAGTACATTGCGTACGCGCAAGACACCGGACAAAAAAATAATTTAATTCATATTCAATTTTAGGGTGTTCACTAATTCCATTTTTAGTATATATTTATTTCAAAAAAATAATTATCGAGCACAGTACAAAATTCCACGCATTAGCATCGGGCGAGTACATTGCGCGAGACGCGGATTAAAAAAATAAATTAATTCAATTTAATTTTTGGATTTACTCCTTTCATTTTAGGGTATATAATTATTTCAAAAAAATTAATTATCGAGTGCAATGCACGAGCTCATACCTTAACATCGAGTGAATGCACTACAATAGACGACAGATAAAACAATTAAATATATATTTATAAAAAAGGAAGAAATTAAAAATTAGAACAAAAACAACCTCCTAGATCGGTCTCAAAGGAGTGTGTCTCATTAGTAATTTTAGACTAAAATACCATTTTCTACTTGAAGCCATATTATAGAATACTCATACAATATATGGTAACTAATTGAATGATATATATTTTAGGAATTGTAATTATATGGAGAATTTTAAATACACCCAACCAAACAATATATACACACATACATATGGTTTGTATGCATGCATGTATGTATGATTTTATTCAAATTACGAAATTAATGTGCACTAGTATTTGGTTTGTAAATGTATGCATTATGTTTATCTCCTATAATTTTATTGCTTATACCATATACTGCCTAGTGGTGGAGTGGTGTTTCTTGAGGCCAAAGGTCTCAAGTTCGACCCACCACCAACACCACTAGGTGTGAGCCTGTCACACCTGACTTGTCAAGTGTGCACTAGGTGTGAGCCTGTCACACCTGGCTTGTCAAGTGTGGTTTACCTCCCCTTTGTAGGTTTGCAGGCTATTACACAGGGGCTTGTCAAGTGTGGTTTACCTCCACTTTGTAGGTTTGCAGGCTATTACACAGGGGCGGGGTTTACCCAGTGCGCTACCGTGCCCACCACCAACACCACTAGGTGTGAGCCTGTTACACCTGGCTTGTCAAGTGTGGTTTACCGGTAGCGGCTGCGGGTTACCCTCGACAACCAAAAAAAAAAAAAGACCTAAAAGCCAAAAATTCAAACTTTTAGGTGAATGCTGTTACCGAAATTAATTCACCTGGAAACTATAACTTATTATTGGTTCTATTTTATTGCTGAAAAATCAATTTTTGAGTTGATTATAGCTACGCGTCAAAACACAAGGTACATTAGTAGATTATTGCATTTTTAGCACAACACTAGGTGGCGTGCCGTGTTTTGATGCCCGAGTAGAGAATCACCATCCAAAACACGGGATTATATGTCGAGTAGCAAATGTTATAGGTATAAAATAAAAAAATTAAAAAAATAAAAATGATCTATACGCAATAGACAAGCTCTTGGATATGGGTTCAAATTTCCTGTTACACTTTTTTGTGTTTCACTTCATGTTTCATCATTAGATTTATGATTTTAACAATAATTATTATAAAATAAAAATTAATTATAACATAAATAATCATAGTCAACATTTATCAACAAAAAAAATGAATTAAAAAATTATAAAACATATTTTTTAAAAAATAAACCATATTAATGAATTATTAATTAGAAATCAAAAATTAAATATTAAAAAATAATTATAAACCCTAATTGGGTGGGGTGAACCCTAAAAACAATCATAAAATTAAACTAAATTACAAAAAAATAAAATTGAAGAAAAAAAATACAAGAAAAACTCGTAATTTGAAAGTGTAACACAGGGTGTAACACAGAGAGTGTAACAGGAAATTTCAATCCGTGGCTAGATTTTCTATTTCGGATGAATAAGATGGAGAAATACAAACTTGTGGGGATGGAGTGGGCATCACACCATGTTGCATAATTTGCGTCATATTCTAATTAATGCGAAAGCATGTGTGTTAATTTGGTTGTTCACTATATATTTTATCGAAATGGGCATACTCTAACTAATGTGGTTAGTGAATCATAATTGTGTGTTAATCTAATGCTAGCTAGTATATGACAGGGTATTGTGAGCATAATCATAAAATCGATATTCATGACAGCAGTTTTGAATATGTCTAGGACATAATTATGTGGAAACTAGGGGTGGGGGATAGGTTAGAGATTAATTCACATGGAATTTCTTATTATACACTCTTTGTTACATTTTCAAATTATGAGTTTTTCTTATACTTTTTTTTCTTCAATTTTATTTTTATGTGATTTAGTTTAATTTTATGATTATTTTTAGGGTTCACCCCACCCAATTAGAGTATATAATTATTTTTTAATATTTAATTTTCAATTAATAATTCATTATTATGGTTGATTTTTTCAAAATTACATTTTTTAATCTTTTTAATTTATTTTTTTTGTTGATAAATGTTGACTATGATTATTTTTGTTATAATTATTTTTTATTTTATAATAAATATTATTAAAATAAAAAATTTAATAATGAAACACGGAGTGAAACACGAAATAGTGTAACAAGAAATATCAACCCAAATTAATTAAAGAGAAATCACTTTTAATGTAACTAAATGGATGAATTGGCCAAGCATGTGATGAATTTGGTAGCTATTAACTATATGATAATTAAGAAATAAGACATCAATGTGCGGGTGATCGAGAGTGTTTATTAAATCCCAACAATTCAAATCCTAAATTATTTAATATTCTAATAAATTTTGCAGATTTCTTTACATTGTTCGTGACCATTTGAAACACAAAAATGCCTTTTATAATTTGTCGCATTCGAAAGTGAAGGTACGTAGCTTTTCGAGAGAACGGTCGTTACTCAAATCTAGTTACACTTTCTATGCAAATAAAATTCTCCTACCACTTTTCTCTATGTCATTTGGTATTCCATTTTGAATTTTATTCGATTTTCATCAATTTTTTTCTTCAATTTTAATTTGTTATGACTTAATTTAATTTTATAATTATTATTTAGAGTTCATTCCACCAAATTAGGATTTATATTTATTTCTTATTGTTTAGTTAATATAATTGATTAATATGGTTGATTATTCCAAAAGTAGGATATATAATTTTTAAAAAAAATTATTTTTGAACAATAAAAGTTGATTATGATTTGTAATACTATGATAAAAATTTATTTTTGTAATAAACATTTTTAAAATATTAAATTTAATAGTGAGACAAATAGTGAGACATGAAAAGTGAATTAGAGGATTTTATCCCCTTACCATGGGCACAAGAAAATTAAAACAAATACATTTTGCTCACCGAAAGAAATTATTATATAAATGAGGTTATTACTTTATGATCAAACATTCATTAATTCAAAAAAGGAGTAGATATCCAAAGCACAATAAAAGTGCCGATATGAGAAGAGCAAGCGAAGAAGCAAAGGGTGGAACACGGCCACTGTCCTTCCTCAACACCATCCCTTGAAGAAAATGGTAGTTCACCACTACCCCAAACAACGAAAGCACCAACTGCGCCACCAATTCATCGCCCTGTTGAAAGATTCTCGCACCTCCCATGATAATCGACACCAAATTGAGCATGTAAACGCTGCACAACAGAGCAAGCGGCCACGTCGAAACATGGAAATCATACATCCCCAGCTCATACCGCCTTACTTGTTCATCGTCAACTACCTTGTTTGTGAGAGTGAAGTTTGCTTCATGTAGGCTGATTCTGTCCAAAATCGCGTCTCTAAGGCCGAACATATAACATGTTCCCGACTTCATCATCCAAGCCCGGAGCTCATACAAGGCAGCTGTGAATGAGTCTCCATACGAGATCACTTCTTGCACATGCTTCAGCTGCGATGAGAGGAAAATGTAGGCGAACGCCATGAAGATTGGCTCCGAGGCCTATGCAACACAGCCAAAGAGCACTAGTTAGACAGACATGTGCATGATGTAGAGAACAGAATGGAACATTTTTTCACCTTAGGATAAAGAGGAATGTTATAAAGCAGACAAATTGGAGAGACTATGCCCAAGGCGTAGAAAGGAACTGTGTAGAGGCAATCTAGTATCAATGCGGCATAACACATGCTTTGAAGAATCGACATTCTCATCAAAGGGCCATACACGAGAGGTGAGAACCGCGACAGACCAATCTGCATTAGGCCAAACGACCACCGCCTGTTCTGACCTAGCATGTCGCTTAGGTTAGTAGGCGATGCACCTAAAAAACACGGTCGTGCCGGGTCTATTAGCACGGATCTCCACCCACTGCACTGCAGTTGAAGGCTTGTAAAAACGTCCTCCACAACTGTGAAGTATCTGTAGCCAACCTGCATTTGGAATCATAGAAGCAAATTCTCATCTCTAACTTGATAAGTCCAATTTATTGAGTCATTTTTAGTACTTTAATTTCAAATTGATATATACTTGCCTCTTCTCCCCATTCTGTGTCAATGTCATAAGCACAAGAGGCCAGCAGTTGGAGCTCCTTCTGCAATACGATAGAAGGCTCTCTGTCTTTGCCCAACTGTGGCTCGTAGTTTCTGTAAATCGACTTGATGAACTCATTGCTTGAGCCGAAGGACTTCTTCAGCCGGTTAAGATCAATATCTGGACACAAAAAATCATGATATATAAACATAACATAACATCAAGGCTAATAAAATGCAGTACGTAGATCATACACAAATAAATGTACCCTTTTGAATTTTATGTGTTTCATAGATTGTTTCTCTTCTCATAAAAAAGTTGCAGCCGTATGCATTAGGTCCTCGTATCCCATCGAAGCCTAGCCCTTCTCTCTACATAATTTTCGAGACGAATGACTTGTGTTAGCTATGATCAGTACTCATGTAGTGCAACAAAGTGTGGAAGATTACATAATATTGATGAAGCCTTCCACTATAAACGTCGTGCTCGTTTATATCATGGAATTTCTGGGGGAACTGCACCCATCCTATCTGTGGAGATAGTTTAGGATCGAGATAAAAACACATTGCTTGACGAGCAGATGATGGATCATTGCAGTACATGTCGCAGTCCAGCACTAAAAAGTATGGAGCATTGCTCATCACTGCAGATACTCGGAGCTGCGCAATTTAGAACGTGAATGATTGAAACCATCAATTTAAGACTTGGAAAAAATTGTGTAGAAAAGCAGAGGTGTGAAGAAGGTTTACTAGCACGTTGAGTGCACCTCCTTTGAAATGGTGTGGGTAAGCGGGCCTTTTCTCTCGAGCTACGTAAACAAGAAGTGGGATATTATTTTCCCCATTTCCATCTCTCATCACCTGTCAATTAATGTAAATCTTATACCAACTCAATGAAAGGAACATATACAAAAAATAGAAAAAAATTACTAATTAAGCATGCATATATATCATATAAATACGAAAGTCAACAATATATTTTGAGCTATGTAATATCAATTCCTTCCAAATTATAACATGAATTAAGGTGCATTACCTCTATGGTAGCGGGATGATCTTTGCTAACAGAGGCACCTGCATTTACTGAGTTCTTCTCCATAGCTTCTAAGAATTCTTTGTACTTTTCCTGCAGAAGAAGAAAAGAAAAAAGGCAAGACCAACAATTCATCTTAATCTAAAAACAATCGAACACTAATAAAATTACAAATATGTCAATTAAATATTGATTTACATCCAGCTGTGTGTATGTCTGATGCATGCATCTTGACCAAACACTTTGTCCAAGTCTTTGTCTACAGGCTAAAAATGCATGAAACATCCTTATGTTATCTACAATTTGCACGAACTAGTCTGTTGTATTTTTGAAATTGCACCAAATTACACTCACTCATTTTTTGGAAATATGCATAACTTTTTCAATTTTTCGGGTTGAAATTTTCTATTGCACACTCGATTTTTTTAGTTTTTTTTTTTAAATTTTTTCTTCGATTTAATTTCAATTTCTTATGATTTAGTTTAAGTTTACATTTATTATTTAGAATTCTTCAAACCCAATTAGAATGCATTGTAATTTTTTATTATTTAATTTTAAATTTTTAGTTATTAATTTATTTTTTAAAAAATTAAATACTAAAAGAATATATTAAACCCTAATTGGATAGGATGAATTCTAAATAATAAGTGTAAAATTAAACTAAAACATACTAAATTAAAATCAAAGAAAAAAATTGACAAAAAATTAAAAAAAATCGAATATACAATAGGAAATGCAACACAAAATGTCCAATAGACGATTTTAAATGCAATTTTTCTAACCTTAATATTTAAATACTCTTATTTCCACGCAAACAAAAAAAATTGAATCGGAGACCAAATTAATAAGTGCCCTTTTATATCTAAAAATTTAAAAAATAGGAAGTTGTGCAGTGTTTTTAATAATGCAAGAAGGTTCGTGCAATATTTCTATAATACAATACAAGGTATTTGACGCTTTTTATTTTACTAAATAAATAATTGGGTAACCTGAAGTATCTCCTTCTCGGCTACGAATTCACCAAACTCATCATCAACGTGAGTTTCCTTAGCCGAAAAATAAGCTTCAGGGCATCTGCTTTTCAACCCATATTTTCTACAGAAAGGAACCCAAAATCCGGCGAACCTCCACGCTTCACGAACGGCATGCAAGGTGACGTGGGAGCCGCCATCGTCGGAGAGATAGACGGCGAGTTTATGCGGAGGGTAATCGAGGGACAGAGCCGAAATCACGGTGTTCATCACCCCGAGCGGCGGCTCTTTGCTCGGATCCGCCGTGCACACGAACACGTCCACAGGCGGCAGCTCCTCCTCCTCCGGTAACCTCTCCGTGTACACGTTTCTTTTCACCGGTCTCCATCGGTAAGCTTGGTGCAGAACCCAGAGAAATGTGAGCACGATCTCCGCGATTACGACGATCGTGTAGGGCAGTAGGGGAGTTAACTCCGTTCGGAAAAATGCTGTAGCTCTGTAGTAGAAAACGGAGAGAATTGCAATCCCGTTTAGAAAGATGTGGAGTCGGTTTATGATGAGATTCGTTGTCAGCACACGGCAAGTATTAAGAGGTGCTGAATCTTCATCCATGGATTCCGGGTAGTTGGATTGAGTTTGCTGTGAAAAGTACCGTGTAAATTAAAGATGTCTTGAAATAGAGTGAGAGTAACATATTTAGTTCCATGTGTCCTAATAAATTCTCTATCTCACTCTTCTCTATTTCATTTGCTGTCCCATTTTTATTTTTATTCGATTTTCATCAATTTTTTTCTTCAATTTCAATTTATTATGGCTTAGTTTAATTTTATAATCATTATTTAGGTTTCATTTCACCCAATTAGGGTTTATATTTATTTTTTAATATTTATTTCTTATTTTTTAGTTAATATAATTGATTAATATGGTTGATTATTCCAAAAGTAGGGTATATAATTTTTAAAATTTTTAATTTTTAGCAATAAATGTTGATTATGATTTGTAATACTATAATAAAATTTATTTTTGTAATAAATATTTTTAAAATATTAAATTTTATAGTGGGACATGAAAAGTGGACTAGAGGATTTTATCCGTGTCCCAACAGCCTCGTACTGAGAATTTCCCTTTTATTTGTTTAATTTTCTATTATATATATATCAAATATAATTTAAATAAAAAAAGATAGAAAGATGGCGCAATAGGATGCTAAATGTAAGACTCTGGTTAGTCGATAGAAACGTGCTGCCATTCTACTATACGAAGCATATGCCGACGCCGCCTACCTAATGCACGTACAAATCAAAGTTTTTAGTTCACTCTATTATTTTACTCAAGAGATTGGTAAAGGTGAGAGTTACATCAAAATTGGATGCATCCTTCTATTTATTAATTCAAGACCACATCAGACAGGCCCAGTTCACAAAATATTGCCCAATATCGGCGCGTGCACCATGAGCCCGCGCAACACGCCCGACCTCTTTTTTTTTTCTTTTGTTTTACTTTTTTTCCAAAACTATTAGTAAATTTTGAAATTAAAGTCAATTAATTTTTTTTTATCCAGAAACTCATATACTGCACTCAACAATTTTTTTTTTAAATAATATAGACAATAATTTAGATTAATAAACTTTAATTGGAAAAAAATAAATCAAATTAGAATTGACAAACCCTAATTTAAATGAAATAAACGAGTTTTGAAATAAAAAATACAAAAAAAATTTAAGAAGAGACCGTCCGATATTAGATGATCGGATAAGAGAATTACTCATTTACTCTAATTTAAAATAAAGGTGAAAACATATTCTTAGATCCTTATACTTGATTTTATTTTTATTTTTATCAGTAGATACATGTACTATACTTTTTTTTTTCTTTTTGGTAAATTTATGTACTATTATATTATTTTAATGGATCATTCTACCTCTATATTTGATATCATTCATAGAGCCCTTATCTTACGGAACTAGTAATAAATTTGTTAACTCTTCCTTTATCTTATGACATGTCACCAAATTTTTATCGCAAAGTTTTCAGTGCATGTGGTGCACATAAGCCTTATTTCAGACGGGCGGGTCAAATTCGCGGGTCAGCCCGCTTTGATCCGGGTTAACGCGGGTCAACCTTTTAAAAAAAATCCGACAAAATCAGTATCAACTGTAACATTAAAATGTATCACTCAAAATTCGAAAAGTATCACCTGTATCCTTAAAAAGTAAGGTCTCTACTACTTATTTTGAGGGTGTTTTTAGGAGTTTATTTTATGTGTTTTAGGGTTTTTTTAGGAATGCTTTTAGGGGTTTATTTTGTGTTTTTAGGGGGTGTTTTTAGGGTTTTTTTATTGTGTTTTTTAGGGTTTTTTGGGGTTTTTTTTAGGGTTTTATTTTGTGTTTTTTAGGGTTTTCTGGGGGGGTATTTTTAGGGTTTTATTTTGTGTTTTTTTAGAATTTATTAATTTCATTTTAGGGTATAAATTTATATTTATTTCAAACAAATTATATCAATTCACTTTAATTTTAGGGTTCACTAATTTTATTTTATGGTATAAATTTTGTTGGAAAAAAAAAAGAAAATCAATTTTAAAAAAAAAATGCCAGAAAAAAAGAAGAAGAAGAAGAAGACGGGCGCGCGCCGCGCATGGACCCGTGCATGGGAGTCACGCACCCGTTTGATGGATGCAGCACGGTGGGCCTCATGCACCGAAAACCAGCCCAATTTTTATTAATTAAATTCCATATAATGTTCTAGTTGGAAACTTAATACAAAAATATTATTTTGTATGCTAGTTAGTAACGACAATTTTTTCTTCATTCCTTCTGTCACTTTTTACTCGCAAACTTTTACACGTTTCCTCCACCCACATTTTGTAGTTATGCACACAAGTTTTTTTAATTTTTTTTATAGCGAGAAGTTTGTCAAATATAGACCGCACAAATTTTTTTACAAGAAGTAAAATGAATTAAGCACAAACAACCATGGAAATACAGAGGCAACAATTACTATGTTAATAAAAAATAAAAATCCAAAATTTCTCGTCAATTAACGAAATTGAGTGAAGTGGAACTCCAATTTGACAAATTCATTAATTTTCTCATGACATGATGACAAAAATTTTACAAAAATTGTGTGCAGGATAAAACTGCACAACATGAGAGGGTGAAACAAACAAACAAACAAATGAAAACTTAGAGACGTGATAGAAGAAAGAACAGAATTGTGGCTTTCAATGATTAGGGTTAAAAATTTGTGGGTTTTGTATTAAGTTACTAACTAGAATATATATTTCATAGAATTTAATTGAATAAGAATCGTGTGCATGTAATTTAAATTACGGAAAAGTTAATAAGGCCATCTCGAACAGTTGATTCCTGTAACACAAATTTTTTTATTTAATTTAGTAAAACACAAAACAGTGTACAAATAATATGATTTCGGATCAAAATTATTTATACGGATCCAATCTCTATTTTTTCTCTAATTCTTCTCTTCAAAACTTGATTTTCAAACGGTCTTTGAAATCTTCAGAGTAAATTTGTCTCTTTGATTTTCTCGGACTTGCTGTTTGAACTTGGCCTTTGAAGTTTTCGGGGAAGATTTGTATCCTCGATCTTCTTTTACTTGATCTTTAGTCTTGATAACGTTAACTCGGAGGGTCGACGTCTTGTTTCCGGATCAAACACTAATTTCGGAATGAATTTGCTGAAGAACACCTTTGACTGCCTTGCTTATGGATCAAATGTCGTCTTCGGGATGAATTTGGTGAATAACACCTTTGAATGTCACAAGAACGCCTTGAATATCTTTGAGAATTTCACTTATGGAAGTTCTCAAATTCTTGAACTCTTCAAATGGTCTTGCTTGTGGATCAAACGCCGTCTTCGGGATGATTTTGGTGAAGAACGCCTTGAATATCTTTGAGAATTTCACTTATGGAAGTTCTCAAATTCTTGAACTCTTCAAATGGTCTTGCTTGTGGATCAAACGCCGTCTTCGGGATGATTTTGGTGAAGAACGCCTTGAATATCTTTGAGAATTTCACTTATGGAAGTTCTCAAATTCTTGAACTCTTCAAATGACTTCTGGTGTGTTTTTCAACTGATATGGAGGCCCCTATTTATAGTTGTGGGAAGAGAGATCTAGAGCTGATGTAATACTATCTCATTGGCTATTGAAAATTGATATATATCTTGAAAGATATATACTTGTTGCCAAAGACTCTTGATGTTTATCATATAATAATATATTTATTATTTAAATATTCTATTTAATTTTGAATTTGATATGATTACAAAACTAAATAAATATATTAAAATCAATAAAAATATTATTTATAATATTGTAAAATTTCACTACCTACAAATGCCCTCTCGAGACTTGTTCATTGACGACTTGTCGTTTGAAATGAATGAGTCTCGAAAATTGATTAGATAGTTTAAATTCGTATCAAGAAGTCTTGAACTTGAATTTATTAGATAGTTTATACTCGTGTCAAGGAGTTCTTGAACTTGAATTTATTAGATAGTTTATACTCGTGTCAAGGAGTCTTGAATTTGAATTTGTAGACCTTTTATACTCGTGTCAATGAGTCTTGAATTTGAATTTGTAGACCTTTTATACTCGTGTCAATGAGTCTTGGATTTGAATTTGGATTTGTAGACATTTTATACTCATGTCAAGGAGTCTTGAATTTGAATTTGTAGACATTTTATACTCATGTCAATGAGTCTTGAATTTGAATTTGTAGACCTTTTATACTCGTGTCAATGAGTCTTGGATTTGAATTTGACTTTGTAGACATTTTATACTCGTGTCAAGGAGTCTTGGTATTTCTTGAAGAGTTTAGATAGTTTTGACTCTTATCAAGGAGCTTTGGAAGATAGTTTAGGCTCTTATCGAGGGGCGTTTGAATTTTGAAGACTTTAGATAGTTTAAACTCTTATCAAGGAGCTTTGAAGATAGTTTAGGCTCTTATCAAGGAGCGTTTGTATTTCATGGACTATGACATGTATTGAAAGATTTGAATAGGCCAATGACAAGATTTATAGCCGCTTCTTCTTCTTCTTCTTCTTCTTCTTCTTCTTCTTCTTCACTTGGAGATTCCTCAAAAGGTTTGCCCCCATCATTTGTTTCTTGCTTTTCTTAAAGTTGTGAGGCTTTTGCATCGATAGTTCTTCAACTCCATTTGCGGCCATGCTTAACTCCATATCGTAAGCTCTTATGGCTAATTCCTCGAAAGTCTTTGGTTGAGTCCCTTTTAAAATATATCGAAGACCCCAACACATGCCTTGTATGCATATCTCAATTGCTGAAGTTTCTGATAATTGATCTTTGCAATTCAGGCTCAAGTTTCTCCAACGGTTGATGTAGTCGATGACGGACTCTTCTTTTTGTTGGTTTGTATTTGTGAGTTCAACCAAGCTAACCGTCCTCCGAGTACTGTAGAAGCGGTTAATGAATTCTTTCTCCAGTTGCCCCCAACTATCAATTGAATTTGGCTCCAAATCGGTATACCAATCAAACGCGTTGTCTTTTAAAGAACGAACGAATTGCTTCACCAAGTGATCTTCGTATGTCCCAGCATCATTACAGGTCTCTACAAAGTGAGCCACATGTTGACTTGGATTTCCTTTGCCATCAAATTGGTGAAACTTTGGCGGCTGGTAGCCATCTGGCATCTTTAAGTTGTCAATTATTGGAGTATATGGCTTGTTGTAAGTCCAGAGTGATTTATGGATCTCTCCAGACTTATCTTTGATTGTCTCCAGTATGAAATCTTTAAGTTGATCAACTTGTATTGAGCCATCAGACGATATTTCAATTTCTTTAGCTGTAGTTTTTTCACTTTTGTTGGCATGTAGTTTTGCAGATATCTCAGCTTCAGTATCTTCATTCATTTGCTCACCACCAAGATCAACAATCCTTTCTTTATTCAGCTTCAAGATTTGAGCATCCCGTTCTTGTATCCGCTTGGCAAGTCCTTCGGCAAGCTTCGTCAAATTTGCAATTTGCTCTTCCAGAATTGTAGACATCTTGATGCTTGAGAAAATTGGTGAAGAGAATTAAGAGATGAGAGGTAGGGATAGTCCCACTGGGCGTGCCAAAATTTGTAACACAAATTTTTTTATTTAATTTGATAAAACACAAAACAGTGTACAAATAATATGATTTTGGATCAAAATTATTTATACGGATCCAATCTCTATTTTTCCTCTGATTCTTCTCTTTAAAACTTGATTTTCAAACGGTCTTTGAAATCTTCAGAGTAAATTTGTCTCTTTGATTTTCTCGGACTTGTTGTTTGAACTTGGCCTTTGAAGTTTTCGGGGAAGATTTGTATCCTCGATCTTCTTTGACTTGATATTTAGTCTTGATAACGTTAACTCGGAGGGCCGACGCCTTGTTTCCGGATCAAACGCTAATTTCGGAATGAATTTGATGAAGAACACCTTTGACTGCCTTGCTTATGGATCAAACGCCGTCTTCGGGATGAATTTGGTGAAGAACACCTTTGAATGTCACAAGAACGCCTTGAATATCTTTGAGAATTTCACTTATGGAAGTTCTCAAATTCTTGAACTCTTCAAATGGTCTTGCTTGTGGATCAAACACTGTCTTCAGGATGATTTTGGTGAAGAACGCCTTGAATATCTTTGAGAATTTCACTTATGGAAGTTCTCAAATTCTTGAACTCTTCAAATGGTCTTGCTTGTGGATCAAACGCCGTCTTCGGGACGATTTTGGTGAAGAACGCCTTGAATATCTTTGAGAATTTCACTTATGGAAGTTCTCAAATTCTTGAACTCTTCAAATGACTTCTGGTGTGTTTTTCAACTGATATGGAGGCCCCTATTTATAGTTGTGGGAAGAGAGATCTAGAGCTGATGTAACACTATCTCATTGGCTATTGGAAATTGATATATATCTTGAAAGATATATACTTGTTGCCAAAGACTCTTGATGTTTATCATATAATAATATCTTTATTATTTAAATATTCTATTTAATTTTGAATTTGATATGATTCCAAAACTAAATAAATATATTAAAATCAATAAAAATATTATTTATAATATTGTAAAATTTCACCACCTACAGCTCCATTTTACAGCACCTCTATCTCTATTATACAGTAAAGTCTTCACTTCATCTCCAACAGTTTATTCTAAATTCTATTCTAAAAAGGAATATTCCATAATATCCCTTTTTATATATTTATTTTAATGAAGATTTTTCCAAGAAAAATAACTATTAAAATTTCTGAAACTAAATAATAATAAAACATGGAAACGTTTCATAATAATATTGCAACTAACAAAAATTACATACTAATATTGCAAATAAAAATAAAAATTACAAACTATAATATTACAACATAGAAAAAAAAAACATAATAATATTGTAGCAAAAAAAAAAAACACAAATTGCATACTATTTTTTTTTCTAAAACTCTGAATTAGAATATTTTTCCCATAAATGGTCGATTAATGCATTTCAAAGCGCCAAATAAGCATTGTCATTTTTGGTTTGTCTAAACCGAGTAAGAAAATCTTGAAATTGAATATCATCATTGCCAACAAATTCGCAATCCGGAGGTGACACTTCCCTTACTTCTTGAATTGGAGCGTCCAGATCTCGTTCATCTTCGATTATCATATTATGTTTGCTGTCATAATATCGTGCAACACATTTTTCATCCAACAATCAAAATATAAAAAAAAAAGTAGCTCGATTTGCATCCAACAATCCCTCGTGAATTAAAAAAAAATTCGTGAACAGTAACATTTAACATATATCATTTATCAATTAACAAAAAAAAAAATCGTGAACAGTGATAGAGCGTGAAGAGTGGTGCTTCAAATTTAGAGCAAATGTGCTCTATCTCTATTTTAGAGCAAAAGATAGAGCATCTCTTGGAGTGCTCTTTTTGGACAAAATGCTCTATTTTGAAGTTTAGAGCAAGCTATTGGAGATGCTCTAAATTCATTAGTTTAATTCGTTAAATAGGAATGTGATGATATTAAATTTAGAAGTAAAAGAACTTATTTAGAATGTGTTTTGCCTAAAATAAAGGTAAAATAATATTTTGGGTCCTCGTACTTTTAAATTTTTCGGATTGGATCCCTTTATATTATTTGGTTAAAATGAGGTTCACGTACTATTAATCTATATGTATATATGTTAAGGCAAAATCGCAAAATGATAAATAAAAACATTAAAAACAAATTGAGGTTAAAAATAATTCCTTGCCGAGTTATCATGGACTGACGGTTGTCTAGGCATGCTTGAAAGCGTTCTGCGCAAGTTTGAATCATCTTCCTCTCATTTTCATGTCTTTTTTTTTTTCAAAATCCACATCTTTTTTTTTTTTTTTTAATTTTTGAAATTCTCCACTGCTTCACGACTTTTTTTTTATTATTTCTGAAATCCTCCACATTTTCATCATTTCTACGATTTAATATTTTTATCTAGATAAAATTGTTTTCGTCATAAAATCTTCAAATTCAACCATCATTCCAAAATTTAAATTTAATGTGGACTGTTAATATTCACGCATTATTATTTATTAGAAATTTTCAGGTTAAAAAAAATTAAAAAAAATAAACTCTTTGTTCGTGGTTTTATTACTCTACTGTAAGTGCACAATGTGATTTATAGTGTAGCGGTGAACAAAAATATCGTATCCACATGGATTTAGTATTTTAATTATTTGAATACCACAATTTAATTTCCTTATGCTATCTAGACAATCAAATTGAATGATTTGATTAAAAGTAAAATAAATAAATAAAATCATATCAATATGGAATCACAAAGTAGAAATCATAGAGAAATCAGGGGGATAAAGATGCATTCTAGAGTGGTCGAGTCATTATTCATTTCACCCAATTAATTTGTCAATTAATTACCTATGTTGGGACTTATATTTTACTCGGACAACCATATAATTATTTTAGACCTCCTTTCGAACCACCTAACTAAGACCATCCCCAACCTAAATACTCAAACCCAAATCTAAAATGCAGTAAGTGTCACATCAAACACTAATTTATCTCCAACCCACAAACCTAAACCCAAACTCAAAAGGATATTCTCAGTATATTCCACATTTTACTATTTATCATGTTTATTTCAATAACACCCACATATTTATCAAAATTTATAAATTGAACCTCTTATTTTTTTTGCTATTTTTCTATATAAAAAACAAAGTCCAAATATTTATTTTAATCAAAACATGAAGGACATGATTTCAACAAAAATAAGATCATAGTGATTCGCATTCGCAACTCAATTATAATATTTTCTTACTAAAATCCAAAATAAAAAAAAATAATGACGGGACGTAAATCTAAAAATGCATTTTCCCAATAATTGTAAGCAATTTCTAACCATGGAAATTATAAATTGTCAAAATTTATAATGTTTATTGATTAGGCTATTATTTCATATATATTGTGGGTCGATTTTGGTATATTTTTGTAGTATTACTCACCCCCTGATCAGGTTTTGTGGAAGAATTCGTGTCTTGTGGATGATTGCAGGTGGTTAACACAGAAGTGGAGAAATTAGCCTTTTTTTGGAGGTTTTGAACTCAAATTGATTGAAGAAAAGCTGGGGAGTCTAGAAGGCAGTATGGGCATACTAACTGGATGGATTGAAAAGAAAACAACTGATGGGTCAACTTATGCGAGGATTTGGGCTGGAGCGAGCGGGTTTTCACCAGCTATTGGACCTGGGCACATTTTGGATCTCTTATTATTGTTGGACTCAGTTTTTATATTATTTCCTAGTTAGAATAGGGTTAGGACTCTACTTCCTTAATTAAAAGATTTGTATTTAAAGACTTCTAGATAGAGTAGGAAACTATCCATAAATCCAGACTGAACGCCAGGAACAAGAGACGAGTTCTGGGGATTATTTTTCGCTATTCAATTTCGTTCTTCTTTTCATCGTTACTTTCTCAAATAATTTCTGAAGTGCGAATACAACTATGAATTCGAGCTAAGCGCATTTAATTCCGGTGAAGATTAACAAAGCCTTAGCGTATTTATTCTGTGAGATCTAATTCGTTCTTTTACTTTAATTATATGCATGGATCTGTGATTCTCTGTGTTTATCGTTGTTAATTATTTCGGTTCTGCTAGATAGTTAGAAATATTTAGTAATCCGAGATTAATTAGTAGCCAATTAAATCGGCCATCCATAATTGTGGTTTAGGTTTAATTAGTGGTAAATTGATTCTTCAGAATCAAGGGAAGAGCAGTCTTAATTTGACAATCCTGTGTCAGAGTTTGTTGGTTTTGAATCGAGTTTCTCTAGTTCTTAAAGCTGTCGGCTCAATAAATCTATAGAGTGTCTCTTACGGTTGTCAGTCGATTAGGGAAATAATTGGTAAAGTGTCTTTCTGATTATCGAACATTTAAGGAGAAATAAGACTGCGTCAGAAGTGTCTTCGGTGGTTATATCTAGTTTGCATTCATGAATTAAAGTTATCATTGCATCGATGAACGAAATAATTAAGTTAGGGTGGAGTTAATTGGAAGGCGGAATACTTTTATATCTGTGAAGAAAACTTACTCTCTGGTTAATTGTTTTTATTTTCGTTTTACATTATAACAAAGATATTCGTTGGTAAGATTTGGTTACTTGCAGACTGAAGTGTTAGGAAATTCTCACTGATCCTTTGAAAGATGATCTTACTTGCCACTATTTTGGGTAGTGTGGGCATATAAACTGCGTGTCGGATTTTCACCAGGTTCTTTCCCCATATATAATGCTTTCTTAGAGGAGCACATAAACTTATAATTTTATGACATTATCCATTCTTTTTTTTATAAACATGTAATAAGTCGATGGGCTTTTTTCTTTTAATTTTTGGTTGCTAGATCAGCCAATTTTTGTAATTTTTGGGAGATCAATTGATATTTTTGGGAAATCAGATTTGGGATTTAGCCTAATTTATTTGTTGATAGGTTACATATAGTTTTATTTTCTTTCATTTTATTGTTGTGATTTTTTTAATTTTTCTATAGTCAAACTCACCTTGTTTGTGAAAATTTATTTCATATTTTGTATTTCTTCTCTTTTTTACATTAAATTTAATTTTATGATCAATTTTGATTTTATTATATTTACATTCTAATATTTCTCTATCTACCATGTGATTATTTTAAACATTGTCCATGATTAGTTATGCTATTATATATCCCACAATAATGTTAAATTGCGCTTGGTTTATATATATTTTTCTGCCAATTTAAAATTAAAAACATATATAATGTTGTATATATAAAGTATCAATTGATAAAATTAAAATTATTCTATATTTTTTTTATTACTATTACAACAAACATATCAACTAACTTGAAATTTAAATGAGTAGACTAATTTATGCACGTCATACGGAGGTAATATCATGTCCCTGAGGTCACCGAGATAAAAAAAAAAATTGATAGTATAGGGACCTCAATTAGAAAATAAAAATAAAAATTGAGTTTTTTTTAAATAAACATGTAAAAATTGAAAAAAAAAAAAAAAGATACAAATTGAATTTTTTTAATTTAAATTTATTTATAGAATAAATAATAAATAATAATTGAAAATTTTAAAACCACTGTAATTTATTTTATTTTATTTTATTTTATTCTATTTTATTGAAATTCAAACAATATTTTTTAAAAATAATTTTTATTTAATTGAATTTTTATTTTATTTGACTATTGTTTGATTTTTTTTATTTACTTTTTTTCAAATAAAATAAAATTACAGCTGCTAAAAAAATTATTTAATTTTTTTCAATTTTTATTTATTTATTTTTAAATAAAAATAAAAAATCGGACAATAGTTTTTTTTTAAAAAAAATCAGATTTTTTAATAAATTTTAAATTTTTATTTATTTATTTGAAAATTAATTTTTATTTTTGTTTTGAGGTATGTACTATCAGTTTTGTTAAAATTAAGTCCCTTTGAGAATTAAAAAAAAAAAAAAACAAACTTGAATTTAACCATAGTTAATAATACCGAAGTCTAGCATGCCAAAGTGACGTGGAATTCGTAATTTTTAAAAAAAAATAAATAAATAATGACAACATTGTTTTCCGCTTTCATCTCCAAAATTATAACTTTTCATTCCAACAAATGTCTCATATCAATCCAATGTGAAGAGAAAAAAATGATTTCTTTTTATTCATTTCAAAATTCTCAATCCTAATGAAAAATAAAATTAAACGATTTCTTCTCATTCCTCCCAAAATCTCAATCGGCCGAATAAAATCAACCCAATTTGTTGAAAAAAAAATTGTATACCCTTCAAATTGAGATTTAAAAAAAAAAATCTATTTCACTTTGACACACCGGACTCTGGTATGTCTCGTCATTAATCCGACGTCGGAAATTAAATCCTATGACATTTTTACAAAAAAGTGGAAAGTTCAGGACATTTTTGTTATTATTTGAAGTTCAAGACATTTTTAGAAAAAATATCAAAATTCGGGGCATATTTTGGTATTATTTGAAGTTCGAAATTTTTTTAGAAAAAAGGTCAAAGTTCGGGACATAAGTATATATTTGGCCTTTAATTTAATGATGGAATTAGAAATGGATTATATTACGTCGGTAAATTAGCGACAAATTAACAACGAATTAATTTTGAGACTTTTAACGGTCACTTTTTCCATCACTAAATTAGAGATGAAAAAGTCCGTCGTTAAACTTTTAATTTTTTGTTTTTTATATTAATGACAAATTTTTCCTTCTCTTGCTTAGTGATGAAAAAAATTCATAGAAATGAAAATAATTCATCATTAAACATATAATTTTTATTTTAAAAAAATTATATTAGTGATGATTTAGCGACATAAATGATTTCATCTCTAAATAATTAGAGAAATATTCTTTACATCTCTTTAATTTTATTTTTATAAGTATTATTAATTATAAGGGTTAATTGGCTATCAAATAACAATCTTTCACCAATTTTTGATTTTGGGCATTACTTTTAAATTTGGACAACAATACACAATTTTACATCTTCTTGCAATTAAAACATGAGTGACTCTTCAAATAAATTAAAATTAATGGGACATTAAACATTACATGTATAAATATGACGTGGATATTCCACGTAAGCTATTAAAACAACACCGTTGTTATAATGATTTATGAATTTTAATTCGATCGGATGTGTGCAATTCCAATCAGAGAAGCAAAATCATATCTCTCTTTTATACATCTTATTCACAATTAATTTCTTGAATCACGAAGATGCTTTTAGGGAGCTAGTATCAATTTCTTGAACCAAAGCAACCACACTTGATCACGGTGCAATCAGAATATTTTTTATTACCTCCGATTTAGTAATCAGACCTATAGAATACCAAATTCACTGAGTTTCCTCATGTTTACTGAACCATTATATTTAGTAACATTTTTTAAAGATGTAATTATCTATAATAAATACATGTTACATGTTCTATCCTACGCAATTATTCTTAAATTATAAATTAATATAACATTGAAATTAAGCAACTCGTGCATTATGATAAGACTTGAGAATCAAATTACAACATGCTCTGCTCATCTCTATTATCCAGCCTATCGCATATATATAACTCGTGCATCACAATTAACTTCCACATCATATTTACATGTGTAATATTAATATTTCTCTATTACTTACAAAAGTGCTCTATTATTCAACTGAAATCTTTATAAATAACTTAGCAAATACACCTCCACTACACACATGCACAACCCTCAACAACAAACTTACAATCAAGAAACCAAACCACAAAGAAATTCAAACAAAAGAAATCAAATCTCTCACTTTCCTATTTTGGGAACAAGTCCTTCAAGAATAGGAAGACTAAGAACAAGAACATATAGTGACAGCAACCCCTGCCCGAACATCTCCGCCGCGTTCCCTCCGGCGATCAGCCCTTTCACGCCGCCAATGAAGCAACCCAAGTTGAGCAAAACCAGCATCGTCAATGGTATCATGAACATCTTAGCTCCCTGGAAATCGAACTTCCCTTTCTCGTACTTTTCGAGCTTTTCTTGATCAACTGCCTTGTTTGTCAACCTGAAATTCGCCTTCGCCATGCCTGCATACTTCATCAAAACATCGAGGCATCCAAACAGGCAAGCCGTCACTCCTTTTATCAACCAGATTCTCTGCTCGTTCCACATCGTCCTCATCGAGCCACCACTCGACACGACTTCGTATAAATGCTGCAACACTGAGGAAGCATACACGGCTGCAAATGTGGCAAACCAGGGACTTGTAACCTGGAAAGGATCAAAGGGCATGGGAAATTATCAAATTACCACCAAATTTTGTACAGGGGCATTTTACTAATATCATAATATTTAGTTTACAAATTGTACACATCTTTTTTTTTCTAATTATTTATTTACGGATGAAATCCTCTACAACACAATTTCGCTACATCCTTGATCAAATTTATTAGTTTTTCTTTCATTTTTCTTGTTCAATTTCAATTCATTGTGATTTTGTTTAATTTTATACTTATTATGATTCATTCTATTCAATTAGGTTTCCAATTATTTTTATTTTTTAGTTAATAATCGATTATTTAAAAATAAATACTAAAAGATAATTATAAATTATTTGTGCTAATTTTGTTTAGTACTTGTGTGCCCTTAAGTATTAGTGCGTTACTTAATTAGGGCAATATAGCTCAGACACATTCAATATTAAATGCAAAAAATTGACAATTGTAAATTTATCGAGATTAAGACTTTATCGAAAACTGTGATTTTATTTTGATTTAGTTATGTCATAAAGTTTTAAGTGCCCTTAAATAAGAAGAAATTGCATAAACGTGACGTTGGTTTGAACATACCTTGGGATAGAGGGGGATTCCATAGAAGAAGCAGAGTGGGGGGACTATGCCATACAACACACAGGCGACGGAGATGAGGTGAGAGAAGGCGAAGTATCCGTAGCACAAGCTTTGAAGGAGTGGCATTCTCGACAAGCCATATGTCAGAGGGCTGAATCGAGAGAACCCTACTTGTACCAACCCCGACGCCCATTTCATCAGCTGAACGAGGGCGTCTTTCATGTCGATTGTCGCGCACCCAAGGAAGCATGGCCTGTCCGGGTAGAGGTAGACGGACTTCCACCCCTTGCAGTGCATCAGATACCCAGTGAACGTGCTCTCCAACAAACAATCGTACGAATAACCGATCTGCATATCATCAAGAAATCAAATTAATATTAAAAATGGATATTGGATCTAACGCACCCTAGCTAGGAATAATCAATCTGTCTATCATCAAGAATTGAAAATCAATCTAAAATGGATACAATGTTTAACATCGAATTTATATCTATATATATATATATATATATATATCAGTTTTTTTGATCGATTTTTGTGATGTGATAAGACTTACTTCTTTCCCCCATTTTGTGCCGTGTTCGTATGCGCAGGATGCCAGTTTGTTGGCTTCTACTACTATTGAATCGGATATCATTTCGTGTTCCTTCACGTAGTTTATGTTGAGGGCTTGCACTGAGTTTATCAACTTCTTTGAGGAGCCGAAGTTCTTTTCTGGTTCTTGGAGGTATTCATCTGGCCAATCCAAGTAAGAAATTTAGTTTATTTCTCACTTATCACTTACATACTTATCCGTCAAACAATATCCATATCCGGATACAAAACTCATATCTGGCGGCATATTTGTAATTTTTCATATTGTGTGACAGATGTTGACTCCACAATCGATTGAAGTATATTTAGGAAAAGTAGTATACCTTCTTGATAGCGACTACAAAACAAAGCCTTTTTCCTGATGTAGTAGCCAGTACCAGCGCAAACTGTGCCGCCTTGCCCGTCCATGCCTTGATATTTAGTCTGTCGATTAAATTCATCAAGAATCAGACAAAAAAAAAACTTACAAGGAATATATATATATATATATATATATATATATATATATATATATATATATATATATAGAGAGAGAGAGAGAGAGAGAGAGAGAGATACCTTAAAAGAAGATCTCGCCTGGCCATCATAGATGTCATTTTTACTAACATTGTAAAAGATCTGAGGAAACTGTGCAAGTGAGAGAGAATCTGATAATTGTGGATCAAGATGGAAGCACATTGCTTGCTTGGCTGAGGTAGGATCATTGCAATACATATCACAGTCCAAGACTAGTGCATATGGAGCATTACTCATTACCCCCGAAACTCGAAGCTGCAATAATATTAATACATTCAACCATTAGCATATATATGTCCCATATAATTTTCAAACAGTAACATATATAGAAATATGCGTTGTGCTTGTGCATATATATAATTTGATCAGGGACGGACGCAAGAATTTTGATTTGGGGGGCGAAAAATAGTTATAACGCGTGCGCGTCACACACACACACACACACATATCTACATGTAACTACTTATCTCAATTAAAATAAATTTATTTAAAATTTTGACATCATAAGTTGTACTTGACATTTTTTTCATAATTTTAAATTCATCTATGATTGACAATATTAAAAGTCTCGATAATTTATTTCTCAATATACATTGGAGAATGTAAAACCTTAACTTAAACCTATTGCAAAATTCCAACAAAAATTACTAAAAAAATAATTTAAATGCACAATTTGAGCATAATGACACACTATTATATTATTGGTAAATTAAAAAATCGTAAAATATAAATAAAATCATAACTTTAAAGTCTTGAAGCATTTATTCTCAAATTCATACATATAAAAAAATACCTAAAATATAATGTAATAAACTTAAAATATTAATAAGAATAAATAAGGGGAAGTATAACAATAAAATGAACTTACACAAGTAGTAAAGTAGCAATATAAACAAAATGAAAATACTTGTCACGGTGGGGATGACCTAGTGGTGGAGTGAGGTTGCTTGGAGACCAAAGATCACGGGTTCGAATGATAAAACTTTTGGGCCTAAAAATATCATTTTTAGGAAAGTTGAGACAAGAAATAGGAAAAAAAGGATTTTGAACTACATATATTTGAACCATATTCTTACAGCGCAAAAGTGAAATTGACTCGTATGTTGCCTAAGAGTTACTGACTAGCACATGAATTGGCTTGGCCATATGATTATAACAACATTCCATTCGGTATTAAGCTTTAGGGCTATTATTTCAACTTTTCCAATCATTCAGATAATTTCTATGAGTCTTGTGTCAGACCGTCTAATGGATCAAAATATGGTTTCTGTACGAGTATTGTCTGAATGAGACAGTTTAACACGAAGTTTTTTTGTGCATCGTAAATAATGTAGTGCGTGCAAGAAAGAGTAATTACGACGTACGAGGACGTTGAGAGCTCCCGCTTTGAAGCGATGAGGGTGGGATGGCCTTTTTTCACGGGATACATAAACAAGAAGTGGCAGTTTAGATCGGTCATCCATTGTTCCTGCATTCTTCTTGTTATCATATATCACCTGCAACAATTAATGGATATAATTAAAAACAAAACGACACTAGGAATCTCTATTTCAAACTATCGTCATCCCCTATTTTAATTTTTAACATCATCACTACACCATGGCAAAAACATCAGTGGGCCGTCTCACGGGAGCCTGATCCACCCCGCCAAATAAAAAAAAAAGTTCGAGAAAGTATAACTCATATATAACATGTACTCAACGTTAACGTATCATATCACTCATATAGCCTCAAAAGTATCATTTCTGCTACTTTGCTTATGTGCGTTTATACATCCAAATTTGAGTTTAATACATCTAAATTAGAGTTTGTACTTATTTCAAAAAAATTAATTGTCAAACGTAGTGCACGACCCCATACTTTAGCGTTTGCCAAGTAAGTGAGTTGTCGAATAAAAAAAAATAAATTAATTCACTTTAATTTTAAGATTCATTAATTCAATTTTAGATATATATTTTTGGCACAAAAACTAAAAAAATCAGAAAATAAAAAATATCGAAAAATTAAAATAATAACAATAATAATAATAATAATAATAATAATAATAATAATAATAATAATAATAATAATAATAATAATAATAATAATAATAATACGGGCATGTACCTCCCACGCGCCTCGCGTGAGATATATGCCATTTATCTATATATATATATATATTGAAAAAGCCATTTATATAATATTAAACCAACTTGAGGTTGAGGAACTAAGAAAATATAAGAAAGACGAAAAATAAATATTAGTAATTTAATGTTTAAAATTTTTACCTCAACATGAGGAGGTCTGTCGTCGTTGACAGAGTCTTCAATCTCAGCAGCCTTCTCCACGTTTCTCTTGAAAACTTCATATTTTGACTGCACAGTTGTAATTGATTAGAATCAATGTGTTATTAACATTAGCCACAAATCACAATCGGTTTTGCTAACCTACAAAAATAATATTTATACTCCTTTCGGTGATTGTTAATAAATAGGAAGGGGTCAACATCAAAATAATATTTATACTCCTTTGAATGATCGATTTTGTTTGATTTTGAATTTAAAAAAAAAAATACCATGATATCATCACCACACATCTTTTAATATACAATTAGATACATATGTAATTTCCAGCACTCAAATCTCACTAATTAAAGTTTTAATTTTGCTCTTCAAAATAACAAAAGCTTTTGTAGAAGAAATACTTTTTTGTTTCCCCACCGAGTATTTTATATCCTTTAAACCAAAGAAATAATTTCGTTTCTCCATGGAAAAATTAGAATTTATCCAAATTAAATGATCAGTTTAAATTTCAATCTAGACTCGCCTAGCTAATTGCAAATTTTTGACACGTTACATGCATAAGGTTTAATAACACCCTCTGATCTCTATTTGTCGGTATCAAAATTATAGTTCATTTTAATTATTTATTAAATGTGCATTAAATTTTTATTTTCCTTAATATATACCCTTTTTCTTTGATAACAATCATTTTATTTTGAATCATTAAGTGAGGATATAACATGAAAATTTTATTTAATTTTATTTTTCCCAACATTAAATATATATTTTTTAATATTTGTAAAAATCAGAAAATGACTATAATTATGGGAGGAACGTATTATTATTATATGTACCTCGATTTTATCTTCTTCCTCCTTGAATTCGTCACTCTCCAAAACATCCCTTTCAGCTTCACCAAAAGATGAGAAAAATGCTTCAGGGCACCGAGTTTTGATCCCATATTTCCTACAAAACGGAAGCCACGACTCAGCAAAAACGCAAGCCTCCTTCATGGCATACAACGTCACGGCGGCGCCACCGTCATCCGACAAGTACACAGCCAGCTTCTCCGGCGGGTAGTCCATTGCCATGGCCGACAGAACCGTGTTCATCACCTCCACCACCGGCTCCTTCTTGGGGTCCGCCGTGCATACAAACACGTCGACCCCAGGAAGCTTCTCGTCCGTGGGGAGATTCTCCGGCGCCACCGTGCGCACCACCGGCCTCCACCGGAAAGGCTGCGCTAGGATCCATAAGAAAGAGAATATGAGCTCGGAGAGAGTGATCAGACCCCACGAGAGAAGCGGCACGGAACCGTTAACGAGGTTTGAGATTCGATAGTAGAGCAAGGCCGACACGGCGACGAAGTGGAGGAGCATGTGGAGGCGGCTGAGGGCGGCGCGCGGCTGCTGCACCGTGCATGTGTTTAGAATTGGCGCCACTTCGGAGAGTCTTAGGTTGTAGCTGGAGTGGAGAGAAACGGCTGCCATTATATTGTTGAGAGAATTAAATTGATTTGCGTAATAATAAATTGGGTTTTGAGGTATATATATAGGGATAATATTGAAAGTAGAGAACAAATAAGGGAACATTTGAGTATTCAGAGATTGGATAGATACATTGGTTTGATTAGGGTTTTTTATTTTATTTTTTTAAGTATTCCTGAGCACTACTTTGGCCGAATCCTGCCCTACAAAATGACAAAATGAAGAATTCCCACCTACTTAAAAATATAAAATTCTATAGTTCTGGACAAGAAAAAGGTAAATACCATATTTTACTTTGATCTTTGAAGTAATTTAAAAAAGTGCTATGACCTTCAATTTTTTTTTAAATGCCCTACTTAAAAATATAAAATTCTATATATACTTCTGAAAGAAAGAAAGAAAGAAAGAAAGAAAGAAAGAAAGGCAAATACCATAATTAGCTTGATCTTTGAAGTAATTTATAAAAATGTTATTTTCTTTAAAAATTAAAAAATGCCCTACTATTTTAACATTTTTACAAATCTAGAACCGAAATAATTTTTAGTGTCTGAAATGTGTTATAGCTAGCTTGATCAGTGTTGCATTAAATTTTTGCCTATGATAGGAAAATAGTGTGAAAAAAATGATGATTCGGCCCACATCAACATATTGAGCTAAAAATTCATATAGAATCCTAACTAGCTATATATCATATTTCATATACAAAAAAAATTACTTGAATATTAGATTTGTTAAAATGCTAAAAGATTGGGATATAATTTTTTAAAGATTAATGGAACCTTTTTTTAATCCCTTCAATGGTTAGACTAAAATATGATATATTAAATATGTTTTATAATTCTTAGAAGGGATAATACGCTTAGTAGTGGAGTGGTGTTATCTTGAGGTGAAAGGTCTCAAGTTCGAATTCCAGCATCAATACCACTAAGTGTGATTATACAGGAAGGGGTTAATTTAGTGCATACTTCGACAGCGACTACGAGTTACTCTCGACATAAAAAAAAAGTATTTCATTTAAATCTGAAATTTTATGACATGAATACAATAAAGTCCAATCCTCAAACATAACTCGATGGCCGTTAACTATTTGTACTTTTTCCATTTTTTTATTTTATTATTTTGTGGATCCCATCGATCAACACAGCCACCCTCCGTAAAGTCATGACGAGAAATCCTAATGAAACATTACACAATTTTGAGGAGTAGGGATTCTAACTGATCATAATTAATATTTATTGTTAAAAATTAAAATTTTAAAAAGTTATATACTCTAAGTTTGGAATAATCAATCAGGTCCAAAAATTAATTATATTAATTAAAAATAAATATTAAATATTAAAAAATAATTATAAATTTTAATTGAGTGAAATAAATCCTAGATAATAATGTAAAATTATACTAAACCAAAAGAAATTAAAATTGAATAAAAAATATGAAAAAAGTAATAATTTTATGATTTTTTGATATATGATTGGCACACATAAGTTGAGAATACTAGAGGATCTCAAGTGCATTTTGAGGTTCTCTTGTAAATTAACTTCAACACAAATTCAGAAACTCAAACAACGTGCAGTGCATCTAAATATATATTCACATATAATTACAGGCGACATATATAGCAAGTCAGAGACAATGGGCAGAAATATTCACGGTAAAAAACACACATATATTTGCAATTTTTGAATTAATTTAATTTTTTTATATGACGTCTCGCGCAGTGCACTCGTCAGACATTAATGTGTGAGTTCATGAACCGTGCTCGATGATTAATTTTTATAAAATAAATATATACCCTAAAATAAATTAGTAAACTCTAAAATTAAATTAATTTTTTTATCCGACATCCTGCGCGCAGTGCACTCGTCTGGCGTTTTGTCTAAATTAAATGTTATATTTTTTTTCTAAATTAAATGTTAAAGTCGTATAAACACCTTTGTCTTATTTAAAGGCATATGAATTTTTAAAATATATGCAGGTAATTTTAAAATGAAGTCCAAACTTGATATGTACTTTAGGCAAAACAGTACAATTTCATCCGACATAATTTAAGCTCGATTTTTTTGGATTACACAATTTTGATTCAATTTTGAATTTAGACGCGCATATTAAAACAGTGCAATTCAATTACACAATTTTGTAATTTGTTGCAAAGGGCATCCTCTTTTTTTTTCCGGCTAATGAAAAAACAATATAGAGCATGAAATATTATAAATTGTACAAATATATGTACAGTATTATATATATAGCACAATTATGATTTAATCTTCATCAACACAATGAAATCGATATAAAATATTATTTTGTTAGTGTAAAAAATGTCGTATCTATTTTGCAATAAATTGCAAAATTATGTTGTGATCATCACGTTTCAAAATTTGTGTCTAAATTTTTAAATTATGTCAAAATATATGTATTTTTACATAATTATCCCGTGGAGATTATACCCATATATAGGAGATTCACACCAGGTCCTCGTGACATTTCCTATGGCATCTCTTGTACCAATTTTTATCTTTTTTTTTGTTTTAGATTCATCCTTCTCAATTAGGGTACATATATTAAAAAAAAATATAGCATACAGAGTATAATACGGTTGGATATAGAGGATCTGATTTGTAGGAGATTCAAGCGGGTACATTTAACAATTGGAAATTCCTGCTGCCATTCAGCTTATTTTAGCAGGATATATAATTCGGTTATAATTTTTTAAAATAATTTTATTTGAAATTATAGCGGGCTTTGCTACATTCCAGGCTTCCACCGAACAAATCCTGTTGGAATATTTTATTCTTTTTAATCTGTGGTAGTACCATTACTATTTATAAAATATTCACTTTTTTAGGGAAAATATTGGATCTATAGTTTGGTTTGGATTATGATTTTTTTTTTTTTTAAGTTGACGATCGAGCACGACTTACGTTGGCGGAATTCTACCCTAAAACATATATATATATATATATATATATATATATATATATATATATATATAGAGTATTGTTATGCTAAGCGTCTCTTTTGAGCGATTCCGTGAGCGACAATATTTTTTCCCAAATTTATCCTTCCTTCTCCCTCTCGCTCAAAGTTTAATCTGCTACAAAATTCTCTTCTGCAACATAATCAATCTACACTAAAGCACTCAATTCTATTATTTTCTGTTTTCCGATCCCTTTCTTGTTCGCGAGAATTTTTTGTGTAAGAAAATTCTCTTCTCAAACACAAATCGATCTTTTTCATCTCTCTTTTTTCTCACATTTAGATTTCATCTCATCTCCTTCACAGTTTGGCATGTCCCAACATTGCAAATTCTTGAAATTTAGATCTCCTTAACTCATTGATTTCCATCTTCATGCATCTATCCTTTTTCCCACTAATGTGGGAACTTCCATTCAATTTTCTACAGCAACCTTATCAAAAGATTGTCTAATTTCTGCAACCACCATCCATCACCTCTAGCTGACATGGAAACTACAAAATCCCCAGATTTTCGAGCGCAATTTGAATTCATAATTTGTAATAAGCAAATTGAATCAACCAACTCTCGTTCTCTCTCTCTCTCTCTTTCTTTTTTAAAAAAGGCGATTAGGTGCATAGGAAAGGTTTTTGTGGGGTTTGTCTTTCCACTGCCACTTCTTTTATGTCCATGGTTTTCGCAACAAGAAGTGAAATTCATGTGAATGTGTATTTTCAGTGAAAATAATTCGTTCGATTTTGTGTTTATTTCTGGATATTTTTGCGCTTAGGTGTATTGACATATATGGTCATGGAGGAATTTAGTGTATTTCCTCAGTATTCTTTCTCAGTTGGAGAAAATGGTTGTCGCATTCCGGCATGCAAATGAGTTTTATTGGAATCTAGAGTTTTTCTCAATTTGTTTCTTGGACGGAAAAAATATTATAAAAAGAAGAGCATTGAATAGAAGGGCAAAAGAGAAATCTGCGTTGGAGAAGATAATGCTATTGTAGAGAGAAAATTGACAAGACGATGAAGAAAATGATAGATTCAGAAAAAGGAAAAGAACAGAAGTGAGTTGGGTACTTTAGAGAAGACTGATTTGTGTTGCACAGAAGAAAGGATAAATTGGGAAAAAATAATTGACGCTCAAGGAACCGCTTAGGAGAGACGCTTAGCATAACAAAACTCTCTCTCTCTCTCTCTATATATATATATATATATATATATATATATATATAAAAGTGAAGTAGTTTGCATGAAAATTTCCCATCCAAACCACCAATTTCCCACCCAAATCTATCAAGTCACATGCAATATTCATATTTTAAATTATATATTTATTAGGAAATATTGATGTGAGATATTAGTATACAATTTTTTTTCCACCCTCAAAATCTCACATCATAAATAGTTATTAAAAAGATCTTTTTTTTTTCATTTTTATATTGTTTTTTTTCTCTCTCTCTCTCTCACACACACACACACGCACACACATTTTTTTATTATAGAATTCATTTATGTTATATTTTATATTACATAGCATATTTCATTATGTACATGACATTCAAATTTATTTGTTCGAATGAATAAATATGTGAATTTTCCCATATTAAGAAGTAATGGATAACATTTGATAGATTTTATTATATGAAAAAATTACCAACATATATTAAATAATTAAATGAAAAAATAAAGTAAAAATATTTGGTAAAAGATTATGATCGGTAGCATACTCTGTATATTTCATATGTGGATATAACATTTCTAATATTTTTTTAATTATATATAATGAATATGAAATAGTTAATAATTTAACATTCTAAAAAGACGGCATTAACTTATTAGTTAAAATATTATCTATAAAACACGAATTTGTCACACTTGCATTATAAATATAATATAATTGAATTTGAGACCATAGATATCACCATCCCGTGCATGCCACAGGCGAAAATCTAGTAATAGGAAAAAATGAAGAATTCCCCACGTACTTATAAATATGGAATTTTATAGTTCTAAAAGTCTATACGTATGGATCCAATCGATCGTCAACATAACCACCCTTCATCCTAAACATTCAAACCAAAACTTCATATTCACACACACACACACACATATATATAATTTGCAGGAGAGAGAGCAATTCAGAGACAGTGGATAGAAATTCAAAGTAAAAAACACTTATATATTCCCATATATTTGCATTTTTTGGACAAAAATATAGGGGCAACTTTTTTTTTAGCCACTTAGAAAAAAAAAACTTTTTTTAGCCACTAAAGTTTAAACATTATTATTTTAGCCACTTTGGACAAAAATACCCCCGCACATACACGTGCGCGCTGGGCTCAGCGCGCAAGCCCTACGCGCAGGGGCGCGCGCGAGGGACGGGCACCTGGGGCGGGGACGTGCGCGCGCGCGGGGGACGGGCGCGCACGCGGGGGACGGTGGCGCGCGGGGGACGTGCGCCCAGGGGACGGGCGCGCGCGCAGGGGACGGGCACCTGGGGCGGGGACGGGCGCGCGGGGGATGTGCGCGCGCACAAGGGACGGGGGCACTCGGGGGACGGTGGTAGCCCAGCAAATTAAATTATATTATATTTATGACTGCACAGCTAGCTAGCTCCATACTGGTATTCCTAATCCTACCTATTTCCTACAGCTCTCTAAACCAGTCCTTTTGATCTTAAGTTGGTATATACATACATATATATATATAGTAGTTGACTTTTATGTATCTTGCAGTAGGTCATGTAGTTGTCATGATCCTTAAATTTTGGATCTGACTTGTTTTATATATAGCTTCTAATTAAACTCATTTAACAAAAAATATAAAATTCCAACCTCTCATTTTCTCATGTTTAACATGGTGTATATATTAATATGTGTAAATCTATAAATATAGACAAAAAAAAAAGTAAAAAAGGGAAAAAAAGGCAACATATAAGGGTGTAGTAGTTTCATGGGCAATTTAGAGTTATGACACACTTGTCCCCACACTCAATGATTGGGGAAATGTACTTTTTACATTTTTTTCAAAACTAAACATTAAATGCACCCTAAAACCCTAAAGTTTAAAAACCCTAACATATACAAACCCTAACATATAAAAATAAATACATGATCGATCCCTACCAGTTTTTTGTAGATAATTTATTTTTAAAATTAATAATAATGAATAACGATAAGGATAACGAAATTAATAGTAATGATAATAACGAAATTAATAGTAATGATAATAATAATAAGAATATCGAAAGTAATAAGAAGAATAACGAAAGTAATAATAATAAGAATAACGAAAATAATAATAATAAGAATAACGATAGAAATTAATAGTAATGATAAGAATAACGAAAGTAATAATAATAAGAATAACGAAATAACGAAAGTAATATATCATTATATATTGATAATAACGAAAGTAATAATAATAAGAATAACGAAATAATAATAATAAGAATAACGAAAGTAATAATAATAAGAATAACGAAATAACGAAAGTAATATATCATTATATATTGATAATAACGAAAGTATAATAATAATAATAATAACGAAATTAATATTAACGAAAACATTAAACGATAGTTCATTATATAGGATTTTATGTATAACGAAAATATTAAACGATACATGTATAAAAACATATAACGAAAATTTATAAATATATAACGAAAACTTATGACGAAACATTTATAACGTTATGCATCAATGCATTATTCTGTCATTTCTGTGTGGTCAACATGAGGTAGGTAAAATGCATAAATATTTGTATTTGCATAGGTAGGTATTAGTTGGCCCAAATTAAATGAAATTTAATGCATTTAATTTTGTGTAAGAGAGGTTGGTATCATTCACCTATATTTACACTACACCGATGCATCAATTCAACCCACACCCAAATAAAAGAAATAGTTCGAGAGTTTGGTGAAGAAAATGTTTGAATTCACATAAAAAAATGAATGTTTGATCGTGCAAGCGAGAAGATCATCGTCATCAACAAAACATCATCATCGGTGAAATTTCGCGGAAAAATTCTCCAAAATTGAAAGGTATGTTTCAAGTTTTGTTAGAAAATTGTTCTAGATTTTAATTTAAACATCGTTATGTTAAATCTAAATGTTCGTTATTGTTAAATTTCAATTTTGGTATGTTAAAAACTAAATTTTCGTTATAGTTGAATTTGACTATTCGTTACAATATAGAATAAAACTTTCGTGATAATTAAAATTAATTATCGTTGTGTTAAATGAAAATTATCGTTATGTTTAAAATTGTATATTTCGTTATGCTCAAATTAAATTTTCGTTATAGTGAAAAGATATTATCCATATAGTTGAATTTAAATTTGAATTTTCGTTATAGTTGAATTTAAAATTATCGTTATGTTTAAAATAAATTTTCGTTATTGAATTTAAAATTATCGTTATGTTTAAATTTTCGTTATTATGAATTTTTTCGGTTATGCGCAAAATATTTCGTTATGAATTTTTTCGTTATGCTTAATTTAAATATTTCGTTATCCTCAAAACGAAAGTTATATTAAATATTTCATTATGCTTAAATTAAATATTTCGTTATGCTCAAAATATTTCGTTATGAATTTTTTCGTTATGCTTAAATTAAATATTTCGTTATGCTCAAAACGAAAGTTATATTAAATATTTCGTTATGCTCAAAATATTTCGTTATGATTTTTTCGCTATGCTTAAATTAAATATTTCGTTATGCTCATAATATTTCGTTAAATTAAATATTTCGTTATGCTTAAATTAAATATTTCATTAAATGAAATTAAATATTTCGTTAAATGAAATTAAATATTTCATTATGCTTAAATTAAATTGAATTTTTTGTTATCACAGATGGTTAGACGTCGTATAATTGTACGGCATAGTGGCCGTTGGGAGATAGCTCAATATGTAGATGGTGTGGAGGAGCTGATCATCATGTCATCTGATGATATCTGTTTTAGGACACTGATGAGAGAGATACATGAGTTATTAGAGACCGATCCCATCTTTGTCGAGTACCAGTTATCATGGATGTCGAGCACCAATAGCGGTAGACAGATCAAGACAAGACTGAAAGATGATGCTGATTTGCTTGACTTGCTCCACGAGTAGAGTCAAGAGATGATTGTGTATGTTGTTCAGAGAGGACGCAGCAGCTCAAGGGTCATCCCTGACACTGTGCCCAAACATAGAGAACCGGACCGGGAGGAGGTTCGTGATGATATGCAGCACTATGAGGCTCCAGAGGAAGAAGAAGAAGAAATTCCTACTACTGATGAAGAAGCGGAGGAGAATGTGAGAATGGACTTGCTCGAATAAGTGTTCACAGAGTTCACGGGATGGATTCGTTCTACAAGGGGTACGGGACGATTGATAGGCATGACCGGAGGAGCATCATCGTCGAACACTAGGGTTGAGGATGTATCTGAGAGGGGTGGGAGCAATTGGCTTGTTCCACTTGCGAATATTGACGTTGCAGGCCCACTGAGTTGGGACGAGCCGTCAGCGGCCAATACGGATGAACTTCAGAAGGGTGTGATTTTCCACACTAAGGATGATTTGGCCCTAGCCGTGGGACTGTATCACATGCAGAATAGAGTGGAGTATGCCGTGTATCGATCGAACAAGACACAGCTGGTCTACATGTGCAAGCATGGCAGGGAGTGCCCGTTCAAGCTGTGTGCCGTTGTGGATGGAGTTGTTTGGAGAATCTACAAGTTTGACGGCACTCATACTTGCCACATGGATATGAGTCGAGTTGCCCCACGACAGGTGCCTGCACGGGTTATTGCAAAGTATTTTGCACGTAAACTGGTCGATGAGGGGGTTGTTCTGAAGCCCAAAGAGATGGTCTCCGAGCTTCTACGTGAGTACGGGATTCAGATTGATTACAGTTTCGCTCTGCGCTCGAGGAACATTGCAATTGAGATGATCTATGGGGACTTTGATAAGTCCTATGCGCGCTCCTGTGATAACAAAACAGGCCGGCCATCTTCGAATGTCTAGAGTTCGGGGGGTGCTGAGGTGTCATCCAGTCAGTGGAGGTAGATCTGCACTAGATGTCATGTCCCGGGTCATAACAGACGCGTATGCACAGCCCCGGTGCCCATTGTCGGTGTGGACTTGAATGCACCTCTAGAGAGCGCGCCACCGGAGTCTACACGTAGAAGAGCACCTAAGAAGTGTGGTATTTGTGGTGAGACGACTCATACCCGTCCCAGGTGTCCGAGTAGACAAGCGGAGGACCTAGATTGATCATGTCTACATTATTGTTGTTGGCATTCAGTGATAATATGGTTTATCTCGAATTTGGTTGTATTTGTTTAAAATGATAATGATGTCGCTTTGGTTTTATTTGTTTAAAAATCATGTAGTCAACAAACATATTTGAATAAAATGAACGAGCAATGTCAAATGCAATACATACATGAAAGACGTCAAGTACAATACATATATAACATCATAAGTCACTCTCGACGGCCATAGCTAAGTGAGAAGATCCTCTTTGCTACAGAAAGACGGTATCTCTGAATATCATATGGACCGACATCAAGACCAGGAGTGCCAAACAACAAATGATCCACATACATCATAGCATAAACACCACAACTGACGCTGTCGAACTGCGCAAACTGCTCTTGGATAGTCTTGTCCAGTGTCATGGCTAAGAGATGTGTATCTGGCCTATTCCGACCTCTCCAATAACCAGCGCTCCACATGACGCGTGGCAGTAGACGTAGGAGCGGTAGCAGCTCTCGATCACGCCTCTGAGACAGCTCTCTGTTCTCCGGGAGGTGCATCTGGAACAATAACGAGTCATACAACTCGACCCTCCACGTCGCGAAACAGATACGTACAGTGACCCAGTGAGCATTTCCAACATTGCATATCATGATCGCCTACATAAATGATAATGATTAAGGGATGAATAAAAAAAAATCATCATAGATAGTATGATAAGTGTACTTGAAAGATCACTTACATAAGCTGCTCTCGTCCACGGGACCTCCTGGACGCCACCCTTGCCCCTGATTACATCCAGTAAGACATTTGGAGGATCCCAGTGCAGATATCTGTCCTCACCATACTCCTCCTCACAGCGAGGATCTCTTGGATGAAGCTGCTGCCATGCTGACTGTAGCTGAACCTGAAAAAAACACATGAACAAATCACGTAAACATACAAAGAGATAATGAAATACAAAAAAAAAAGAATGTATCCTGAACTTACAAAAAAATATGGAAAGCAAATCACAACATCGCTCATGTGCCTTCTGAAAAGTCGTCGCTTCACCTCAAGCAAGAAATGTGCAACCATCTCATAATCAACGAGCTCATTAACATCCTCCATACGCTCAAAAAATGTCTGCCAGAGTATGCCAGCGGTGGGAATAACCTGGATATTCACCCCATGACCCTTCCTCCTGAATTCCGTGTATCCAACCTCTACCCTACGCGCTTCATCCGCCTCCAGTAAGTCAAATACCATCGAACGCGTGGCAGACGACGGGCCAACAGATGACGGCTGGGTAGACGACGGGCCTGGAGATGACTGCGCGTCTGACGAAGAGCGTGAAGAAGATCGACTCGTAGATGATCTACCTCTGGCTTTCTCCCCTCTCATACGGGGGGGGACATACGAGGCGCTGTGGGGCCCCTGGGTGGTGTGGGGTCTCTGGGAGGTGGTGTGGGGTCTCTGGGAGGCGGTGTGGGGTCTCTAGGAGGTGGTGTGGGCCCCCTACGAGGTGTGGGGTCCCTGGGAGGTGGTGTGGGGTCTCTGGACACCGGTGTGGGCCCTCTGGGTGGTGTGGGCGACCTGCGTAGCCGACCCATAACAAGGTCTTCCAACCGCCCCATCCGATCAGATAAGCCTTCAATCATCCCTCTGATACTGTTCTCCATCTGTCTGAAATTATTCTCCATCTGACCCATAATGCGGGCTTCTGAGGCAGCAACGACGTGGATAACACGATCGAACCAACCAGGAGTGGTCATCTGTTCTCCACGGCTCCCCTCATGGCTCCTCCTCGGGCGCTTACTACCTGTCGGTCGAGGAGGGCTCTCACTGAGGTCCGGTCCCTGCTCCGAGGGTCTAGATCCCTCATTCGGCTCGTCTATCAAATGGTGCGTCGTCTGTGGAGCCTGCTGCTGTGCAGTACGGGCACTCCTACGCTGTGGTGCTGGGTTGACAACGTCAGAGATCCCCTTGCATGTCCTCGGGACCACACGACGGGCCACCCCAGTCAGCAACTTCTTCTTGGAGACCTTTCGAGGTACCACGTACCTCACACCCAACAAACTATCTCCGTCCAAGCTCTGAACATATGGGGTCAGGAGCTCCGCTGTTGATGGCACCATCGGCTGGACATCCATCTGCACCAATAACGAACACCATGTTAACATTAACCAATAATACTTCAATTTAATAATTAAAATTATTTACATAAAAAACGTTACCTGTCTATCAAAAAATCTGGAGAAGTCGATGCTCGGGGCTATGAATGACCACCTCAATAAGCGAGGTGTGGTCATCTGACCTCCAGGGATGCCCAAATGACGGACAATCTCGGGAAAAACTTCACAGGCCCATGCCTGTTTAAAAACGTAGAATATCATGTAAGTATAATATCAAATTACTAAAACATAAATTTTTATGATAAATTCAACTAATTACCTGAAATACCCAAACAGAACCGTACCAATGATATGCTCCGTCCCCCTGTGGGCTCATATCCCGTCGAGCTCTAGGGAGAATGCTGATAAAGTGCATCAGGATCTGAAATGTGTATCCCTCCCATGGAAAAGAATTCCACGCATCAGCATCCTCTACCAGGGCCCACACCCAGTCATCGATCGTATGTCCGGGGTCCTGGCAAAATAATATCCGGTACACGATCAGGATGTTCGCAATCTTCACGTAATCTGGAGGGTGATTGGCTAGACGCTTCGCTGTGAACTTCTCATACATCTGTGTAATTGTCGTCTTCTTCCCCTCAAATAGTCGGTGATAGATGCTACTGGCCAGAATCACATGAGCCGCATTCGGATCGAAACTGGACGGCCCGAACCGCAAGCCCGACACCAGTGCGAACTCTGAGGGCCCAAAGTGTAGTGTCGTTCCACTCACATAGAACCAACACTCTCTACCCTCACGTGCAGAATCCTGGACACGCACTTCGCGACAAATCAATGCATGCAGCGCCTTCCGGGCTATGTTACCCCCCCTAAAGTCCACGAAGTGTCCTAAGCATCCAGATCTGAACGTCTGGATCGTATCCTCACCGCCGAAATGCTGTAACACCTCCCTAATCTTGTCTACTAACTCCATCTTCACGTACATATTCACAGTCGGCTTGAACCTCTGGAGGGGGCGTCTAATCCACTCGATCTAAATTTCACAATAGAAAATTAGACTGTTATTAAATTATTAATTATATTAATTGTGTTTGCTATTTTTATTTTTTACTAATATTATTAATTAGCAAATATTATTGTTATTATTAGATTAGTGATTATTGTTGTTGTTGTTGTTGTTGTTGTTGTTGTTGTTGTTGTTGTTGTTATTATTATTATTATTATTATTATTATTATTATTATTATTATTATTATTATTATTATTATTATTATTACTTTTTAAATTAAAAAAGTATAATTATTTATATTAATTGTTTTTTATATTTTTATTTTTAACTATTATGATTACTTACACGAATATTATTATTATTATTATTATTATTAAAAAAAGTATTATTGTTTATATTAGATGTTTTTGTTATTTTTATTTTTTACTAATAGTATTAATTAGACTAATATTATTATTATTATTATTAATTTTTTTATTTTTTATTTTTTACTAATAGTATTATTTAAACTAATATTATTATTAAAAAAACCGTACAATATGCTTTGGTTGAGCATGACTATATCAATTCTAATTAAATTAAAGTTATCATTCAATCTATTTAACATAACGAAAGTTAATTTTAAAGATAACGAACATTTATATTTAACTATAACGAAAATTTACATTTAACATAACCATAAAATTAACGAAAATTAAAGTTTCAACATAACGAAAATAAAAATTTATCATTAACGAAAATCTAATTTTACCAATAACGAAAGTTTTAACTTTAACATATCAAAATTTAAATTTAGCTTTAACGATAATTAGATTTTAACAATAAAGAAATTTAAATTTCACATAACGATAACATTAACGAAAGATTAAACATTAGCATAATGATAATAAAAATTTAGCATTAACGAAAATTTAATTTTACCAATAATGAAAGTTTTAACTTTAACATATCAAAATTTAAATTTAGCAATAACGATAGTTAGATTTTAACAATAACAAAATTTAAATTTCACACAACGATAACATTAACGAAAGATTAAACATTAGCATAATGATAATAAAAATTTAGCATTAACGAAAATTTAATTTTACCAATAATGAAAGTTTTAACTTTAACATATCAAAATTTAAATTTAGCAATAACGATAGTTAGAGATTTTAACAATAACAAAATTTAAATTTCACACAACGATAACATTAACGAAAGTTTAAATTTTAGCATAACGATAATAAAAATTTAGCATTAACGAAAATATAATTTTACCAATAACGAAAGTTTTAACTTTAACATATCGAAATTTAAATTTAGCAATAACGATAATTAGATTTTAACAATAACGAAATTTAAATTTCACATAATGATAACATTAACGAAAGTTTAAATTTTAGCATAACGAGAATAAAATAAAAATTTAACATTAACGAAAAACATAATTTTAACAATAACGAAAGTTTTGCATAACGAAAAAAGCATAACGATAACATTAACGAAAATTAAATTTTTACCATTAACGAAAATCAAAAGCATAACGATTAGTATAAAAAGGCATAACGAAAAGTTAACGAAAATCAAAAGCACAACGAAAATCAAATTTAGCGATAATTCTTAGCATAACGAAAATCAAAAGCATAACGAAAATAAAATCTAGTGAAAATTTAACATACCGAAAATAAAAACAGGCATAACGATAAACATATTTTCAACATAACGAAAATCAAACTGCATAACGAAAATCAAATTTGAACTATCGTTATGACAGGAGATGGGCTATTGTTATGGGAGATCGGATCTATCGAATTCAACTATTGTTATATTTATGCACTATCGTGACAGATCTTGAACGCGGATATCATTATGGAAGATTTCTACATATCGTTCAACTATCTTAGAGGAATTTTTTGTGAATATCGTTATGCATAGTTCAAAAATATTCGTTATGGAAGATTTCTAACCTCATTCGATTCAGAAGATGGTGGGCGTACATCTTCCCGTCGTTCTTCCATCACGAGCCCGTCGGCCGGCGACTGTTTTTTTTTTTTTTTGAAAATGAGAATTTGCGAGATATTGAGAGACAGATGAAAGAGACGAGAGAGAGAGAGAGAGAGAGAGAGAGTAAAGAGGGTAGTTATAAAAATTGAATACCAATATTAAAGGAATTAATTCACACGTCTGTTTTTTTTTTCAAACTAACGTTGAGTTCGGATAGACGAGAGAGAGATTTTATTCCATGCAAATCTTTTATTCTCTCTGCATGGAAAGTACAAATATGGAAGATACTTTTCAGAAAAGTAAAGGAATATTCAGCTTTTGTTGGTCAAAGAGTTCAAACAAAGTACAAATTGCCCATAAAACTCCTACCCCCTTAAAACTTGTCCAACTATACCCCTTAAACCTTGTTGACAGCAAGTCGTCATCTACATTAGCATTAAGTTTGCCAACTTAATTTCTGTAATTGAAGTAAGGACGTAGAGATTAATATATATATATATATATATATATATATATATATATGCACACTCAAGTGCTATATATGCTAGGGAAGTTTGCTGGTTTAATATCTTGGGTCAAAAACCAAAATGATGAAATAATTCCATGTATCATTTGTGCCCCTTGTCAGCAAGATGGTGATTTTTGCAATTATAATTTTTCCGTTGTATATGTGGAATAAACAGAGAAAATTAATTTCACTTTTAGTCTCATAGGACATGCTACCCTCCCCTCTTGGTCTCATCGATGTCTATTTTGGTCATTTTTCAAAAAAATCACTCACTTTTAGTCTCATAAGTTTGACAGTATCAATTTTGGTCCCTCAAAATCTAACGCTTGTTAGACCAAGTAACGGAAAAGCGTCGCATGTGACTCATGTGCGACCTTTTGAATCGAGATTCTAACCTAATCGAGCCAAAATCCCTAATTTCACATATCACGCCCAATTTCTGAAGAAATTCCAAAATTCACACCCAATTCAAAATCCCTAATCTCACAAAATTAACACCAAATTCCCCTCAAAGCGCACCTAACGATCCTCCGTCACCCTCATCTCTGCCGCACGCCGCCTCTTCGCCACTGCCATGCTCCACAACGCCCTAATTTCCCAGCACTGCATCCCCTTCACTCTTTCCATTTCCTCTACGATTTCCTCTTCGATCTCTCCCGACTCTCCGCGACGCCACTACAATTATCGAATGCCTCCACACTCGTGAGCTGCTCCTGCTCCTTAATTATGTTTTCTTCTGATTGTCTTCGATTTGTGATTTAGTCATAAATCGTGGGCGGTTGTTGGAATTTTAATTTTTTTTTTAGCTTTGAGTGTGCCATTTCTTCCTGGGTTTTCTGTTAGTGTGGCTTTGGTAGGTAATTTGTGTTTCGTATCGAGGCATTCCTGTCTCAAAATTTGTTGTTGAAGTGAGAGAAGGCTCCACGCGTAAGAGATTTTTGTGTGTTTAGTAGGGATATATTCAATGTGAATGCTAGTTAATTGAATGAAAGGAGATGAGATTAACGCTCTTGTTTAATTACTTGTTTTATTCACGAAAGTAATGGTAATTTGAGAATTTTTTTGATTTAAAGTTTAAAATCTTCCTTAACCACGTATACTTATACTTATGATAGATAGATGTAGGTAGAGATATATTCCAAAGCTTACGACAAGTGTCAAGAATTGTTCATTAAAGGCCTTTGATGAGATTTTTCTTTTAGTACAATTTAATCAATCACAAGCTTTAATTTACCAAATCTCAATTATGCAAGTGAACATACGGAGCATAGGAGATCGGGTCGAACACGGGGAATTAAATGCATTTTCGAGCCTACAAGTATCATAACATCAAACTCTTTCACTAGTTAAACAACTCGAATTTTATTTTAGATAATTAACTAAGACAGTGGAAATTGCAATAACTAAACAATTTAACAATAATTGAAAAATAAACGGAAATCAAATCACGTAAAATCACAAGGAGGGAAAATGGCTCTAGGGCATTGTTCATTAGTGAAAACTTATTTATTAAATAATGGGTTTATGCATAATCTCCCCAAACAACAATTGATACCAAATTTAGTCGAAGCCCTCTCTCGAGCAACTAAGACCTTTCAATTAAACTCAATTCCCCTATCTCTAGGGCTAAATTGCAATTTAATCTAATCAAGTACAATCAATCAACAAACATCAATTAAACATTAATCTATCGATCTAATGCAAAATTGAAACCATAAATCATTTACTCATGCACAATTGATTCTCTCGAACTCAATTATACACCAAATTCTATCCTAAGATGGCCAATCAAAGAATAGAAGCAATCAAACCATGATTTATGAGAAAGAAGGGGTCAGTTTCTTACTTGTCCCACAACATGTGGCCAATCGTATGATTAGTCAGTGAATTTACTATGTTCTATGCCAAGATAGTACTATTTTCTGGTGTTATATGCATATTAAAGTGAAATTAATTGTGTAACTATGATTTTTTGGTGACAAAGAAAGTTTTAAAGAAATTCCTTGCAAATTTTTGATGCTTTGTTATGAGAAAGACTGCCAGGAGTTCAGGTATCCTGCCTATTCATATGAAAATAAGCTAATCACTTTATCATCTCCTATAAACGGCAATAGTAGTTTGCTAATTGAATTCCAGGCCCCGAAGCATGGAGCTTATACTAGTGGATTTGTTTCCTACTTGTCTTTCAACTGAGGAAAAGACAAAGCATTGGATATCTATATTTTCACACTTCAAGCCACCTCATCTTAAGGCACTGAAAACTATTCTATCTCAAAAAAATATAATGGAGGTGTCTTATTATAAACCTATTCTTTTCTTTTGCTTGAACATTTCAATCTATGTTTTAAAATTCATTATGTTTTCTTTCAGGTTAAGAGATGGGCTCAAGGACTACTTGAATCTCTGCAGAAGGGCAAAGGTATAACGTATAATTCAGCTGAAGTGATTTTCATTTACCTCTATTGAATATGCTTGTCTCTTAGTATAGAAAACAACTGGCTTCATTTGAATAGACAGCTGCAGTGGTCTGATGTCTGTGGCCAATCTTCAATGATCATTTGAAATGAAAACTCAAGCAAAAATTGTATATGCAAAACAAAATGTTGGGATAAAGTTTATTGATCAATGTCATTCAGAACCTTTTTCCCAATATCTTTTCCAGCAAGTTAAGTTCTCTCAAAATTTTCTATGCATATTATCCTCATTGTGGTAGTCTCTAATTGACATCAACCTACTCTGAAGTTCTTGAATACTGCAATCATTAACCTGCACTAGAAGAGTTAAACATTATAGTGAATGGAAATTCGATTCAAAGAGGACCTGATTTTCTGGCTTCGTTTAGAGATATGTTGTTTCTGAGAAATTCATTGTGGAGATTTAGAGTTTACAGAGTGGTGTTGGTAGTAGAAAGACCATTTCTCTTTCATTCTGATATTTTTTTTAGGTTGATTTTGTTTGACCAAACTATTTATTACTGGGGAAAAAGAGGAGAAGACAATTTAGGCTGATTTTCATAAGGTACTTGCTTTCATGAAAGCATAGGTTTGATTGTTAAGGTGCTCATTATTTTTATTGTTATTTTATTGGATCTTTCTTTGTCATCGATTTAATGGGATGCGGGGATGATCCGGTTTTGAGATACAGAAGTGGATGGTTAGGCCTTGAGATTTTTTGGTCCCATGGCAAAAATATGTGAAATTCCCTCCAATAAATGTTACTGTGATTTAGTTAAGTTTTCATTTGAGACCAAAATTGATAGCATATTTAACAAAAATCGTAACGCCGAGGTCAAAACTGATAGTTCATAACTTTTGGGAAAAAAATCGACACTGTTGGGACCAAAAGAGGATAGTAGTGTGTCCTATGGGACCAAAAGTGAAATTTTCTCGGAATAAACATATCATATATACACGTATATTAATGTTTAATGTTGCATTAGTTTTAATTCATCGAAATAGTCATGGATATGTGAATTGGAAAAAATATATAATGTTTTGGTGTTATTGCTAATATTTAAAAATCATGTCTAAAACCGAAAACTATTAAAAGATTAGGTGCAATTAACCCTTAAAATTCACATAGCTAGCTGATAAACATGGCTTTTACATGCATTTGAGTAGTTGTATGGCTCATATTTGTAGAGTAATGCATGCATTTGTTGAGTTTTTATACTAGTTTTGAGTTTCCGTGTGCTATTTAATGTTTTGGTGTTTCTTGTACAAGTTTGAGCTGAATTTGAGATTTATCCAAGATCCAATTCAAGGAGGAAAGTTTCTAGAAAGATAGAGGATCAAGAGATGGTTGCAACGCAACTTGAATCGGGTCAATCGAACAAGAAATGAGGGAGAACGGAGCGAAACGGTAGAGTGTGTCGGAGGATGGGCGCTGGCACGGACCGTGCTGTCCAACGGCACGGCCCGTGCCATTAAACATGCAAATTTCGGACTCTCGGTAGCCACGGCATGGCCCGTGCTGCCAACGGCACGGCCCGTGCCATCTGTTTCCAGAAAATTGGTGTTTTTCTTTATTTGGACTCTGTATTTCCCCAACTATATAAGGCTCTGCTTTGGACGATTTTTAGAGAACTTTTCACCCTATATTGAAGCAGAGAAGTGCTATGAAGACAGAGGAAGACGGAGATTGAAGATTTAAACATCCGGCATAAGTGTTTCATGTTTTTAATTTAATTTTGTCATGACTTTTGTAATGCATATTTTATTAGATTTCTATTTTGTCATGAGCGGCTAAACGCATATTAATTCTAGGGTTTGCAAAGCATGATTGAAGCTATGTATTTAATTTAATCTTGTTATTTTTCCCTTCCGATTAATGTGTTCAAATGTTCAAGTGCTTTTGATTTCATGCTTAATTACTGATCATAATTGATGCATGCTAGCTAGTTAATTTGAGTCCTGGCAGAGATAATTAATTAGTGGGATTAATTGAATAATTTGATACACGTTCTAAGGAATCTGTAGGGGATTTAAATCTGTGGTTCTATCGGGAGTTAATAAATTAACCTAGAGACAAAAATAATAGGTTGTTTGTTAATCTAATTCTACCTTGAGACTTGGCAGAGATAGGTAGATATATTTCTGATTCCTCACCTTTAATCGGATTAAAATTGGGAAATATTAGGATTAAATTGAATCATAGTGGATACATGTGTGCTGCATTCCCTAGGATTAATATTTCATTAATTGTTTGAGTTTGATTATTTGCTTAGTTTATTTACTTGTGTTTATTTGGTTTTATTTCTGTTCTTTTATTTTATTTAAATTCATGCCTAGTTTTAGTAAACTCATATATTGGTAGCCTGGATAATAGAGAGTTGTTAGCTTAGTACTCAGTATTATCAAATATTCAGTCCATGTGGATACGATACTCGATTCGCTTGCTATATTACATTGTCCTGTGTTAGTTGCAGTTTAGTGCATAATAAATAGTGCATCACTAGCTTACTCATGTATTCATAGGCGCAAATGAAACCAAAGTACTCTAGCTATAGAGAAGCTGAAATTATCATAAAAAACAATCATGAGTGTGAAACTCGTTACAAATTAGAGTTCACAAGGCTACCTTTTCCCATTTCAAAAGCCCAAAATTAAAGGCATTTGAACTTGTTCATGCTGATGTTTTGGGACCTTCAACCATATATAGATTCTTTTAATGGTTCTAGGTTCTATGTTTCTTTCATCGATGATTTTTTCCCGGACTATTTTCATCTACTTGTTGAACTTTAAAAATGAATAGTTACATACTTTGAAAATTTTCATAAATTGGTAATAGCTTGTAAGGTCAAGCTAGCTAGCTAGGAACACCCGCAATGTATATTTCTCTTGTGATGATGTTGGGAGATGAAAATTTTATCTATTTTAAAATAAGGATCTTTTTTTCAATTCGTTAGATCGTCTCATTGAATGATTGAGATTAGTTCCTAGTTAACACACCATCCATGATAAGTTTCCGCCATCCTTCAATTAAATTATCTCAATAGTCAAATTTAACAAAAAAAGATAATGACAATCTTGTAAATATCGAGTTCACAAAAAAATGGGGGCATAATTGTCATTTTTTGTTAAAAAAATGTGGTAGCATTTCATAAATAGCAAGTTCATCAAAAGGTGATGCTAAAATAATATATTTATAGTGCTAGAATGAGCAATGTGAGACTATTTTCACTTAAAACATAATAATATTTAATAATTAGGTTTAAAAAACAATTAATATTTAATGGTATTTAAATAAAAATGAAACAAAGAAGTATAAAATATTAAATTACTCGCGTTTGACTTGATTAAAACTCATTTGAGCTTTAAGCAATATGTAATCAAACAAGGTCCAGCACGATTTTCAGAACTCATATCTTTTGATGAGAATTTTTTTCTATCAACATACATAGTTTCACACTTCTAAAATAGTTATGATGCCTTGTTATGTATTTTTTGTTGCTTATTTATCCCAAAAATATTGTTTATTCATATAATACAACATAATTAATGTTGTACACAATTATAGTGCTTCTGAAATACACAATCTGAAGAGCACAAGAAACAGAAATGAGTAGAAAACAAATACATGACACTGAATTCAACCAAACTTAAACAAACTGGAATCTGCAGTTTTCGGCACGCCAAGTCAAGGGGACCTCTCTCCGCAAGATAAATAGGCCCTGGCTAGTCCTCATGGTTTGGTGCATTGTCTCTCAAAGATGAAATGGCTTTTGTGCTTTCGGTAATAGCACCACAATTTTGGCAAGGCTTTGACAAACTAGATAATGTGAGAATTGGGAGCATACACGAATGAAGAACAACTGTTGAGATATGATAGTGAATGCATGAGCAAACTTCTGCATGCTGGAATGTCCTATTTATAGGCACCATTCCACCCGGCAGTAGTACCACAATTCTGGTAAGGCTCTGGCAAACTAGATAATGTCAGAACTAGGAGCAGACACGAACCACAATTCCAACAAGGCTCCGATGAACTAGACAATGTCAGAACTGGAAGCAAACACGAATGAAGAAAAACTACAGAGATATGATAGTGAATGTATGAATAAACATCTGCATGTTGGAATGCCCTATCTATAGGCAACATTCCACTCTAGAGGACACTAGAGTTTGGGGCATTCAATCTCATCCCAGTTCCTTCAGATCCCGATAGGTTTCCTGTTACCTCAGCGGATTCTGAAATGTGTCCAGGAACAGCTGCAGTGGGGTATTCAATCCCAGATGATGTAACCTCCATGGGTTACAGCTTTGCTATCAATCCCTTCAGGAATTATAGCCTCCGATAGGTGTCTTGGTGTCTCAGCAGATTCCGTCACATGTCCAGAGACAGATAACCTCCAGGGGTCCAGGGTTACATCTTTGTCATCAATCCCTTCAGAAGTTACAGCCTCCAACTCCTGCAGATCCCGACAGGTGTCTTGGTGCTGTTGAGTGTTGGCCCATTTGTCCTTTTCTGGCCCAATTACAATAATTCCTATCTACCCGGCCCAGCCCCAAATCCTAAACCCTAATGACGATCCAACTTCCTAATCTAAACTGCATTAAGGCAGTTGGCATTTCCCTATGCTCTAGAAGCATATATAATATCACTCTTCTCCCTCACTCCAGATACGCTCGATCTTAGAATCTAATCTCACATTCTCTCTCTCTCTCTTTCTGGATCTTCTCACCTCTCTCCCACGGTTTCTCTGGCCGGAGTTCTGTCCATCGGCTCCTGTTTGGCCGCTGAGTGTCTGGGAGGAGTGTGTTGTGAGATTGAGAGGCTGAAATCCCCTCCCCCCTTGAACCCTAGCCGCCCCGCTTCCTCTTCCCCTTCTCTGGACTATTTCTCCGGTCGTCGGAGAGGACTACTGCAGATCCCAGTGGGAAAATCTGAGCCGCCGTGCCTTGGGCACTTTTTCCCACTCTCTATTTGCTTCCTGTTCTTTACTGTTCCTCATTATATTATCTCTGAGTTTTATCTAACTTATGTGTTTGGTTGCTCTACAGATTTGGACCCTATTGTGCCTGTGAGGAACCTTGAAAGCTCTCCTGGCCTTCATCTCTGAGGCCGACGAAGAAACAGCTACTTGAGGAAACCCTAGTCTTGTTTCTATGGTTTTCTGTTCTTGCAATCTGTTGTAATAATTTTTGGTTCAAGCTACCTGAGTAGCTAGTGTTTAGGAACCGCAAGGGGTAGGAAAACAAGTGGTGTAAACCCCAGCTAGGCGATACCACAACAGTGGTATCAGAGCCTAGTTTAGGCCTAGCCGGGGGCACCCTCCTGCCTCCATTCCTAGCACCCCGCCATCGGTAAGGGCGGCGCACACCTCGCCCCCCTCGGGCTCCGATTAAAGGGTAAGTCCGGCTTTCCCCTTCCTGGAAAAGCCGGCTCTGGTATTGTTTCTCAAAACCCTAAACTCCTTGGTGGTATTGTGTCGATCCTGTGCCTTGCTTGCTTCCGCTTGGTGTCTGGTTTTTGCCCTTAGTATTCAAAGCCATACCTTAACGGCTTGCTTACGATCGGGACCGTCTGGATTCCCCTGTGGGTCTCCTCAAAGCGGGTTGCCCCGATAGCAAGGTTAAAGAAGGGATTCTCAAACTGTCTGTGCTGTAATCTTGTTTTCTTGGTGTAATTCTATTGAAAAGTGTGTTATCTTGTTGGTATATTGGTTTTGGATCTGTGAAAACCCGGAGTTTGGTTTTCTATTGACTTAGAAATAAGTCTGGTGTTGAAATATTGGCTGAAAAGGTGTTAGGGATTGACCTAAGTGACCCCCTGCGCCACAGATAAATCTGTGTTGTGAACTGAGATAGCCTTAGCTCTTGATTCCCCAGGTGTTCCTTTTCTGGCCTGTTTGGCTTCAAACTCTGTGCTGTGCATTTCTGTGATTATTCTGTGAATCCTGAGTGATTCTGTGAAATTTCTGTGTTAAGTGAAAATTCTGCCAAAATGAATAATCTGAGTGTTGTTCCTTTCAATGGAACTGGTGATTTTGGTGACTGGCAAACAAGGGTTGAATGTATCCTTACAAAAGAAAATTTGTGGGATGCTGTTGAAGAAAGAATTGATGCTAATGAGGTTGATAAAAATATTGCTAAAATGAATGCTGGTGCAAGAGCCACTATTCTGTTAAACCTAAGCGGTGATATTGTGAGACAAGTGTCTCATCATAGATGTGCAAGAGATCTGTGGGATGCCTTGACTAATATGTTTGTTTCCAAATCTGAAGAGCATATGTATTTTCTGCAAAATCAAATCATGTCTTTTCAAATGGATCCCTCTAAAGGAATAGATACTAATGTGCATGAGTTTAATAAACTGCTTAAAGATGTAAAACTTGTTGGAGATGATAAAATTGAGGCCTATGCTCCTCAAGTCCTGCTTGGTTCTATCCCTGAAATGTATGCTGAAGTAAAATCTGCTCTAAAGTATGGTGGGTGCAAACTCACATGTGATATGATTGTGTTTGGGTTAAAGGCCAAAGAGAGTGAAATTAAGAAATTGAGTTCTAAGCCTATGCAAAATGAAATCATGTATGTGAATAAAAATTTCAAGGGCAGACCCTATATTGATTTCAACCCAGAAAATCCCAGTGTATTACATGCTGAAAAACATAAGAGAGAGTCTGAGCTTGAAGAAAGACATAGGAGGGAATGCATGATTGATAAATCTAATGGTTATTTTCAACCTTCCTGTGACAACAGATATAACCCTCAAAGCTCTCAAAGGCATAATCAATTTCAACCCAAAAATCATCCCTTCAGACCCTCTTCCCAAAATTTCCAATCTAATTATCAAAAGCCTAAGAAAACTTGTTGGAATTGTGGGAAAACTGGACATTTTTCAAATAGGTGTAAGCAGCCTAAAAGGGGGAGAAACTTTGGAAATAATCATGCTAATCTCACCATGCAGTTTAAGCCTGAGAACTGTGGGTTTGAAAACTCTGAATATACTGAATATGAAAGAGGTGATATGTTCATGGTACACACAGCATCTGATTTTCAATTCATTAACTGCTCTAATGCTGTGTCTGACTCTATGCATGATTCTGAGTAGCTGATTGACTCTGGTTGCACCTTTCATGTCACACCACACAAGCACATCTTTTCTAACCTGAACCTATCTAAGTGTGGTTTTGTTGCTCTGGCTGATGGCCAGCAATGTGATATTGAAGGAAAAGGTGATATTTGCCTAAAATTTGAGAATGAAAGCATGATTTGCCTGCAAAATGTGAGATATGTGCCTAGGTTGAAGTTCAATTTATTGTCTGTCTCAAAATTGGCTGATCAAATGCTTTATGGTTCGGTTAATCAAAAGAGTTTCAGTTTTTCTATGAACTCTGATCATTACTTTGATGCTCCCAGAAAAGGAGACTTATACTCTGTGATTGCTAAACCTATGTCTATCTTAACTGCTAATGTGGTAAAATCTGATAAAACTCATCTATGGCATGCAAGATTAGGTCACATGAGTAACAAGGGTTTAGAAATCTTAAACAAAGCTGGAGCTTTCAAAAATGACAAAATCTCCTCTGTGTCATTCTGTGAACCTTGCTTATTGGGAAAACAGCACAAATCCCCTTTCCCTTTACCTGCTGCATATCCTAAAATAAAATTGAGTTCTCATATCCTAGAATACTTGCATGCAGATGTATAGGGACCCTCTAAGGTTCCAACCCATGGGGGTAACATGTTCTTCTTATCTGTTATAGATGACTTTTCCAGGAAAACATGGGTGTTCCTTATGAAAAACAAGTCTGATGTTTTCATGAAATTCTCTAAGTGGGTTACTGAAATACAAAACCAAACCAATGTGAAAATAAAATGCCTGAGAACTGATAATGGTTTGGAATTTTGTAACTTTGCTATGGATAACTTTTGCTGTGATATGGGAATTAAGAGGCACAAATCTGTTCCCTACAACCCCCAGCAGAATGGGGTTGCAGAGATGATGAACAGGACTCTACTGGAGAGAGTCAGAAGCCTGCTTGCAGGCTCTGGGCTTGATAAGCCTTTCTGGGGGGGGAAGCTCTTATGACTTCTTGCTATCTGATTAATAAATCCCCTTCTGTGCCTTTACTTGGAAAACAACCTGATTCTGTATTTTTTAATAGACCAATTTGTCTTGATAACTTGAGAATCTTTGGCTGCAGTGCATATGTTCACCAAAAGTTAAGTAAGATTGAGCCAAGGGCTAGAAAATGTATATTCTTGGGTTATCCAGAAGGTGTAAAAGGTTATAGGCTATGGGATAGATCCCTGCCTGGGTTCAAAACCTGTATTAGCAGAGATGTAACTTTCAATGAAAATGATTTTCCATGCCTATTGAAATCCTCAATCTCTGCTGCTCCTTGTGAGGTGGAGAAACCTGTTGATTTTGCTTTTATCTCTGATCTGTCTAAGGTAGACCCTCCCCCTCTCATTGAGCATGACTTGCATGAAAATATGAATGAGCAAGAAGAAATAAACCATGATGATTCTGCCTCTAATGCTTCTGATAATGTGAATGTATCTGAATCCTCTGAGTCTCTGCATGAGCATGTGTCTGATCATAATTCTGATTCTGAACATAATTCTGAGCAAATCAATTTAGATAATTATGTGCTGTCAAGAGATAGAGAAAGAAGGGAAATCAAAGCCCCTTCTAGGTATAATGGCTACAATTTATCATTTTATGCTTTCAATGTGTTTAATAACCTTGATTCTGCTGAACCTAAAACCTACAAAGCTGCTGTTACATGTCCAGAGTCTGAAAAATGGGTTGAAGCCATGAAATGTGAAATGAAATCTCTGCATGATAATGAAACTTGGACACTAGTTAAGAAACCTGATGATTGTTCAGTAGTAGAATGTAAGTGGCTTTTCAAGATAAAACAAGAAATTAATAATGTTAGATATAAAGCTAGGCTGGTAGCAAAAGGATTTACTCAAAAGGAAGGAGTTGACTATAATGAAATCTTTGCTCATGTTGTTAAGTTCACCACTGTGAGAATCATGCTTACTTTAACTGCTCATTTTAATTGGGAACTCAAACAAATGGATGTGACTACAGCTTTCTTACATGGAGAACTTAAAAACAACATTTATATGCAACAGTATGAAGGCTTTATTGATAATAACCACCTTGATCATGTTTGTTTATTGAAAAAATCTTTGTATGGCTTGAAACAGTCACCTAGGCAGTGGAACATTAAATTTGATAATTGTATGAAAAGCATGGGCTTCAGTAGAAGTAAATTTGACCATTGCCTGTACTATATGTTATCCCATGTGCCTTTCTTCTTGCTACTGTATGTTGATGATATGTTACTAATAAGCCCCTACTTGATGACTGTGAAGAATGTCCAATCTAAACTCTGTGCCAACTTCAATATGAAAGACTTGGGAAATGCAAGAAAGATTCTAGGTATGAATATTGATAGGGATAGAAATAAGCATACTTTGCTACTGCATCAATCCCCTTATGTTGAGCAAGTTTTGAAAAAATTTGATATGCATGCATGCAAACCTGTTTATGTTCCTCTTGCATCCCATTTTCAGTTAAGTAAAGATCAATGCCCTAAAAGTGATTTTGAATTAAAAGAAATGGCAGATATCCCATATGCTAATGCTATTGGATCTGTTATGTATCTGATGATAAGTACTAGGCCAGATATAGCCTATGTTGTATCTTTCCTAAGCCGGTATATGGCCAATCCAGGCATGCCCCATTGGGAAGCATTGAAATGGTTATTAAGATACTTAAAATCCACTGCCTCTTGTGGTTTAACTTTCTCAAAATCTCTAGATGGTGTTAAATGTGTTGGCTATGTAGACTCTAATTATGCAAATGATAGAGACCACAGAAAGTCCACCACATCCTATGTGTTTAGCTTAATGACGATCCAACTTCCTAATCTAAACTGCATTAAGGCAGTTGGCATTTCCCTATGCTCTAGAAGCATCTATAATATCACTCTTCTCCCTCACTCCAGATACGCTCGATCTTAGAATCTAATCTCACATTCTCTCTCTCTCTTTCTGGATCTTCTCACCTCTCTCCCATGGTTTCTCTGGCTGGAGTTCTGTCCATCGGCTCCTGTTTGGCCGCTGAGTGTCTGGGAGGAGTGTGTTGTGAGATTGAGAGGCTGAAATCTCCTCCCTCCTTGAACCCTAGCCGCCCCGCTTCCTCTTCCTCTTCCTCTTCCCTGGACTATTTCTCCGGTCGCCGGAGAGGACTACTGCAGATCCCAGTGGGAAAATCTGAGCCGCCGTGCCTTGGGCACTTTTTCCCACTCTCTATTTGCTTCTTGTTCTTTACTGTTCATCATTATATTATCTCTGAGTTTTATGTAACGTATGTGTTTGGTTGCTCTACAGATTTGGACCCTATTGTGCCTGTGAGGAACCTTGAAAGCTCTTCTGGCCTTCATCTCTGAGGCCGACGAAGCAACAACTACTTGAGGAAACCCTAGTCTCGTTTCTATGGTTTTCTGTTCTTGTAATCTGTTGTAATAATTTTTGGTTCAAGCTACCTGAGTAGCTAGTGTTTAGGAACCGCAAGGGGTAGGAAAACAAGTGGTGTAAACCCCAGCTAGGCGATACCACAACAGGTGCTTTAGTGGATTCCGACACGTGTGTAGGGGCAACTACAAATCCTTGACTCCATCATACTTGTTAGGCAGCTGCAGTGGGGCATTCAATCCCAGATGGTGTAATCTGCAGATCCTTGACTCCCTCATGCTTGTTGGGCAGCTGCAGTGGAGCATTTAATTCCAGATGGTGTAACCTCAGCACAATTTCCAGCTCCTGCAAATCCCGATCCATATCCAAATGCAACTCTGCAGTAGAGTATTGAATCCCAGATGGTGTAACTTGCGGATTCTTGACTCTCTTATGCTTGATGGGCAGCTAAAGTGGGGCATTCAATCCTAGAGAGTATAACCTCTGCACAACCTCCAGCTTCTACAGATTCTGATCCAGATCCAAATGTAGTTGTAGTGTGGCATTCAATCCCAGATGGTGTAACCTCTGCATAGCCACCAGCCCCTACAGATCCTAATCCAGATCCAAATATAGCTACAGTGGGCATTTAATCCCAGATGATGTAACCTTTGCACAGCCTCCAGCTCCTACAGATCCCGATCCAGATCCAAATACAGCTGCAATCGGACATTCAATCCCAGATGTTGTAACCTTTCAGTTTCTGCAGATTCTGATCCCAATCTATATCCATGGCATTGAATCCCAAATGGTGTAACCTTCCAGCTCTTGTAGATCCAGATCCATATCCAAATACAATTGCAGTGGGGCATTTAATCCCAGATGGTGTAACCTTCCAGCTCCTACAGATCCAGATCTAGATCCAAATACAGCTGCAGTGGGGCATTCAATCCCAGATAGTGTAACCTTCCAGCTCATGCAGATCCCGATCCAGATCCAAATACAGCTATAGTGGGACATCCCAGATGGTGTAATTTTCTAGCTCCTGCAGATCCCGATCCAGATCCAAATGCAGCTACAGTGGGGCATTCAATCCCAGATGGTGTAACCTCTGCAGGAGCTAGAGATGGTGTAACCTTCCAGCACCTGTAGATCCCGATCCAGATCCAAATGCAGCTGCAGTGGGGCATTCAATCTCAGGCTGTAGTGGGGCATTCAATCCCAGATGGTGTAACCTTCCACCTCCTACAAATCCCGATCTAGATCCAAATACAGTTACAGTAGGGCATCCCAGACGGTGTAACTTTCCAGCTCCTGCAGATCTCGATCCAGATCCAAATATAACTACAGTGAGGTATTCAATCTCAAATGGTATAACCTCTGCAGGAGGTGGAGATGGAGTAACCTTCAAGCTACTGCAAATCCCGATCCAAATCCAAATGCAGCCATAGTGGGGCATTAAATCCAGATGGTATAACCTAGCAGTAGTAGGGCATTCAATCCCAGATGGTGTAACCTGGCTGCAGTGGGGCATTATTTCCTATACTGCAATGGGGCATTCAATCCCAGATGGTGTAACCTTCCAGCTCTTGCAGATCCCGATCCAGATCCAAATACAACTGCAATAGGGCATCCTAGATGGTGTAACCTTCCAGCTCCTGCAGATCCCGATCCAAATCCAAGTGTATCTGAAGTGGGGCATTCAATCTCAGATGATATAACCTTTGCAGGAGCTGGCAATGGTGTAACTTTCCAGCTCCTGTAGATCCCAATCCATATCTAAATACAACTACAGTGGGGTATTCAATCCCAAAAGGTATAACCTTTCTGCTCTTGCGGATCCCGATCCAGATCCAAATGAAGCTGTAGTGGGGCATTCAATCCCAGATGGTGTAACCTTCAAGCTCCTGCAGATCCCGATCCAGATTCAAATGCAGCTGCAGTGGGGCATTCAATCCCAGATGGTGTAACCTTCCAGATACAGCTGCAGTGGGAATTCAATCCAATATGGTGTAACCTTCTAGCTCTTGCAGATCCTGATCCAAATCCAAATGCAGCTACAGTGGGGCATTCAATCCCAGATGGTGTAACTTTTCAGCTCATGCAGATCCTGATCCAGATTGAAATGCAGTTGCAATGGGGCATTCAATCCCAAATTCAAATGTAGTTGTAGTGGGACATTCAATCCCAGATGGTGTAACTGTCCCTTCTAGCTCCTATAGATCCCGATCCAGATCTTCCAGCTCCTGCAGATCCCTATCAAGATCCAAATGCAGCTGCAGTGGGGTATCCCAGATGGTGTAACCTTCTAACTCCTGCAAATCCCGATCTAGATCCAAATGCAGTTACAGTAGGGCATCTCAGATGGTGTAACCTTTCAGCTTCTGCAAATCCCGATCTAGATCCAAATGCAGTTGCAGTGGGACATTTAATCCTAGAGCAGATCCCAATCCAGATCCAAATATAGCTGCAGTGATCCAAATGCAGCTGTAGTGGGGTATCCTAGATGATGTAACCTTCCAGCTCCTACAGATCCCGATCCAGATCAAAATGCAGTGATCCAGATTGAAATGCAGATATAGTTGGGCATTCAATCCCAGAGCAAATCTTGATCCAGATTGGAATGCAACTGCTCCGGCTTCTGTAGATCCCAATCCAATGCAGCTGCAGTGGGGAATCGTAATCCAGCAGATTCCAAATTGGACAGCTCCAAATGAAATGTGCAGCTGTAGTGGGTAATCTAGCTCCTGTAGATCCCAATCCAAATCTAATTCCTACAGATCTCAATCGAAATCCAAATTGGATAGCTCCTACAGATCCCAATCCAGTGTAGCTACAGTGGAGAATCACAATCTAGCAGATCCCAAATCGGACAGCTCCAAATGAATTGTGCAGTTGCAATGGAGAATCCAGCTCCTACAGATCCTAATCCAAATCCAATTCTTGCAGATCCTAATCTAGTCCAAATGGAATGTGCAGCTACAGTGGGGAATCCAACTCATGCAGATCCCAATCCAGATCCAATTTCTGTAGATTCCAATCTAGATCCAAACCTAATGCAGATCCAAATCAATGGAATGTCCTGCAAATCCCAATCCAAATCCAAATCGGACATGTCCAAATGGAATATGCAGCTGCAGTGGGGAATCGCACAGCTCTAGATTCCCAATTAATGGAATGTCCTGCAGATCCTAATCTAGATCCAAATTGATCAGCTCCAAATGGAATGTGTAGCCGCAGTGAAGAATGGCACAGCTCTAGCTTCTGCAGATCCCAATCTAATTACAAATCCTAAATCGGACAGCTCCAAATGGAATGTGCAGCTGCAGTGGGGAATCCAACTCCTGCAGATCCCAATCCATATCTAATTCCTGTAGATCACAATCCAGTCCAAATGGAATGTGCAGCTGCAGTGGGGAATCCAGCTCCTACAGATACCAATCCAGATCCAATTCCTGCAAATCCCGATCCAGATCCAAATGCTGCATTGAGGAATCCAGCTCCTGCAGATCCCAATCCAGATCCAATTCATGCAGATCCCAATCTAGTCCAAATGGAATGTGCAGTTGCAGAGGAGAATCCAACTCATGCATATCAATCCAAATCCAAACCCATGGAATGTTCTGCAGATCCCAATCTATATCCAAATCGAACATCTCCAAATAGAATGTGCAGGTCCAATCCAAATGGAATGTGTAGCTGCAGTAGGGAATCCAGCTCCTGCAAATCCCAATCCAAATCCAAACCCATGAAATGTCCTACAGATCCAAATCGGATAGCTCCAAATGGAATGTGCAGCTGCAGTAGGGGAATAGCACAGCTCCAGCTCCTACATATCCCAATCCATATCCAATTTTTGTAGATCCCAATCCAGATCCAAACCCATGGAATAACAACTCCAAATGGAATGTCCAGCTGTAGTGGGGAATCGCACAGCTCCAGATCCCAATCCATATCCAATCCATATCCAAATCGAACAGCTCCAAATGGAATATGCAGCTGCAGTGGGGAATCGAACAACACCAAATGGAATGTGCAGCTGCAGTGGGGAATCGCACAGCTCCAGATCCCAATCCATATCCAAATCAAACAGCTCCAAATGGAGTGTGCAGCTGCAGTAGAGAATCGCACAGCTCCAGCTCCTGCAGATCCCAATCCAGATCTAAATGGAATGTGCAGCTGCAGTGTGGAATCGCACAACTCCAGCTCCTACAGATCCTAATCCATATCTAAATCAAACAGCTCCAAATGGAATATGTAGCTGCAGTGGGAATCGCACAGCTCCAGAGATCCCAATCTAGATCCAAATCGGACAATTCTAGCTCCTGCAGATCCCAATCCAGACAGCTCTAAATGGAATGTGCAGCTGCAGTGGAGAATCGCACAACTACAGCTCTTGCAGATCCCAATCTAGACAACTCTAATGCAGTGGGGAGCTCCAAATGGAATGTACAGCTACAGTGGGAAATCGCACAGCTCGGACAGCTCCAGCTCCTACAGATCCCAATCCAGACAGCTTCAAATGGAATTTGGAATCCCAATCCAGAGAGCTCCAAATGGAATTTGGAATGTGCTCTAGATCCAAATCATGCACAGCTCTAACTCCTGCAGATCCCAATCCAGACAACTCCAATGCAGTGGGGAGCTCCAAATAGAATGTGCAGCTACATTGAGTAGAGAATTGCACAACTCAGTTGGGAATCACACAGCTCGGATAACTCCAGCTCCTGCAGATTCCAATCCAGATAGCTCCAAATGGAATTTAGAATCCCAATTCAGACAGCTCCAAATGGAATTTGGAATGTGCTCCAGATCCAAATCACGCACAGCTCCAGCTCCTGCGGATCCCAATCCAGATAGCTCCAATACAGTGGGGAGCTCCAAATGGAATGTGCAGCTGTAGTGGGGAGTAGAGAATCGTACAACTCAGTGGGGAATCACACAGCTCAGACAACTCCAGCTTCTACAGATCCCAATCTGGACAGCTCCAAATGGAATTTGGAATCCTAATCCAGACAGCTCCAAATGGAATTTGAAATGTGCTCCAGATCTAAATCACGCACAACTCCAACTCCTACAGATCCTAATCCAGATCCAAATTGGACAGCTCCAGCTCCTACAGATCCCAATCCAATCCAGACAGCTCCAAATAAAATTTAGCAATCCAATCCAGACAGCTCCAAAATGGGGAATCGCATAGCTTGGACAGCTCCAGCTCATACAGATCCCAATCTAGACAGCTCCAAATGGAATTTGGAATGTGCTTCATATCCAAATCACGCACAGCTCCAGCTCTTGCAGATCCCAATCCAGATCCAAATCGGACAGCTCCAGCTCCTGTAGATCCCTAAATAGCTCCAAATGGAATTTGGCAATCCAATCCAGATCCAGATCCAAATCGTACAACTCCAGCTCCTACAGATCCCCAGACAGCTCCAAATGGAATTTGGAATGTGCAATTGCATAGCTCCAACTTCTGCAGATCCTAAACCAGATCCAAATCATCCGCAATTTGGTAATACAATCCAGATCTAGATCCAAATCATCTGTAATTTGGCAATCCAATCCAGATCTAGATCTAAATCGGACAGCTCCAGCTCCTGTAGATCCCTAAACAGCTCCAACTCCTGCAGATCCCAATCCAGATCCAAATCACCCGCGGATCGGACAGCTCCAGGTGAGATCCAAATCGGACAACTTCAGCTCCTACAGATCCCCAAACAACTCCAAATGGAATTCGGAATGTCAGATCCGGCTCCTGCAGATCCCTAGATAGCTCCAAATAGAATTTGGAATCCAAATCCAAATCGGACAGCTCTAGCTCCTACAAATCCCCAGACAGCTCCAAATGGAATTTGGAATCTAGATCCAAATTGGACAGCTCCTGCTCCTGCAGATCCACAGACAGTCGCACAACTCTAACTCCTGCAGATCCCAATCTAGATCTAAATCACAAATTGAACAACTTTAGCTCATACAGATCCCCAGACAGCTTCAAATGGAATTTGGAATGTTAGTTCCAGCTCCTACAGATCCTCAGACAGCTCCAAATGGAATTTGGAATGTCAGCTCCAGCTCCTGTAGATCCCCGGACAGCTCCAAATGGAATTTGGAATGTGCAATTACACCATTTGGAATGTCAGTTCCAGCTCATGCAGATCCTCAGACAGCCCAAGACAACTCCAAATGGAATTTGGAATGTGCAATCACACAACTCCAACTCCTGCTGCTCATGTAGATCCCCTAATAGCTCCAAATGAAATTTAGAATGTCTGCATACAGCTCCAAATGGAATTTGGAATGTGCAATCGCACAACTCCAACTCCTGCAGATCCATTTAAAATGTATTAACAGCTCTAAATGGAATTTGAAATGTGCAATCGCACAACTCCAACTCCTGCAAATCCTGCAGATCGATGTCTGTAGACAGCTCCAAATGGAATACTCAATTTGGAATAGATCCATGTCTCCAGACAGCTCCAAATTTTGGAATGTGCAATCGCACAACTCCAACTCATTTGGAATAGATCCATGTCTGCAGACAGCTCCAAATTTTGGAATGTGCAATCGCACAACTTCAACTCCTGCAGATCCATGTCTGCAGAAGGCTCCAAATGGAATTACTCAATTTGGAATAGATCCATGTCTGCAGATAGCTCCAAATGGAATTTGAAATGTATTAACAGCTCTAAATGGATTTTGGAATGTGCAATCGTACAACTCCAACTCCTGCAGAGCCATGTCTGCAGACGGCTCCAAATGGAATTACTCAATTTGGATTAGATCCATGTCTACAGACAGCTCCAAATGGAATTTGAAATGTATTATCAGCTCTAAATGGAATTTGGAATGTGCAATCGCACAACTCCAACTCCTGCAGATCCATGTCTGCAGACGGCTCCAAATGGAATTACTCAATTTGGAATAGATCCATGTCTGCAGACAGGTCCAAATAGAATTTGAAATGTATTAACAGCTCTAAATGGAATTTGAAATGTGCAATCGCACAACTCCAACTCCTGCAGATCCTGCAGATCCATTTGAAATGTATTAACAGCTCTAAATGGAATTTGGAATGTGCAATCGCACAAAAAATTCCATTTGGAATGTCTGCAGACAGCTCCAAATAGAATTTGAAATGTATTAACAGCTCTAAATGGAATTTGGAATGTGCAATCGCACAACTCTCATCCAATCACCCGCGGATCGGATAGCTCCAAGTCAGTTCCAGGTGGGGAGTTACAAGTTTTGAATGGCACAGTTTTGAATGGCTTGCTGGAGCCATCCAAGTCAGGGCTAACAGTTCCAAATAGAATTTGATTGGAATGTGCAATCGCACAACTCTCATCCAATCACCCGCGGATCGGACAGCTCCAAGTCAGCTCCAGGTAGGGAGTTACAAGTTTTGAATGGCACAGTTTTGAATGGCTTGCTGGAGCCATCCAAGTCAGGGCTAACAGTTCCAAATGGAATTTGAAATGCATTAACAGCTCTAAATGGAATTTGGAATGTGCAATCGTACAACTCTTATCCAATCACCCGCGGATCGGACAGCTCCAAGTCAGCTCCAGGTGGGGAGTTACAAGTTTTGAATGGCACAGTTTTGAATGGCTTGCTAGAGCCATCCAAGTCAGGCCCCGTTAGCCCATGTATGCCCAAAGTCCAATTGCCAATACCCAAGTCCAAGGACCGAGTCCGAGCACTGGCACGGGCTGGCGCTTTAGATATTACACTTAAGTGTTAATACACTTAAATACACTTCTTAACTAGGTTAAAAAATCAATGTGGGATCATTAAATGTGCCTTAAGCACATTTTCCCACACACCATAAATGTCCAATCGTGTGACCGATTTCAATAATTAATTTCTCACTCACCGAAAATCGGATTTGAGAAAATAAAAATACTACGATTATCTACTACAAATATAGAACAATCGTACGTTGTTTAATTCCTCCAAAATTAAATAACTGGGTCACCAAAAATCGAATAAAATGAGTCACGGTTTAATTTATTACATCCAATTTTCCAACAATTAAAATAACACAAGACGTTTATATATGTTCACTATTAACATAGATTTCCATTCTTTTAACTAGTTATGAATGTTTTATTCATGTAAATGATACTATATTACATAGTCTGATCATATTTGTAGATACATTTATATATGGTAATAAAGCTTTACACTTTTTGCAAAAATAACACCACGCATAACACAAAAAAAAAATGTTTATCGAGAACATTAACATCATTCTAGTGGACTATCAATTGAAGACCTAAAAGATGATAATTGTCAATATAGGACTCAAAAATCATGTATTTGGATTTTTTTTTATTTTTAATAATTTATTTACTATATTTAATAAATAATTCATAAATGAATTTATGTAGAAAATTAATATAAAAATAATTAAAAATTTTATAAAAAAATCAAAATTCATGATTTTTGAGGTCCTAAATTAACAATTATCATCTTTCAGGTTCTGGATTGATAGTTTTTATCTTTTGAATCCTAAATTGATAGATTATCCATATTTCAGTTCCTGAATTGATAATTATTCTTTTAATGTACCACAAATAACACATGTGGTGGACTAGAATCATCGTACCTTTATTAATGATAACATAAATTGGTTAAATTTACATCAATTAGTTAAAGACTTAGAACGGAAACAAAAATGTTAAATTCAAAAAATTAAATGTATTTAAGTTTGTAATTTTAAATAAATTAAATATATCGTAAATAATGAACTTCATATATTTTAAGTTCTCAAACTAAAGTTATCCCACATGGAAAAATTCCAACAAATATTTTTTAAATTAAATAAATTATAAACTGTGATGCCCAAACACTAGAATCGTGGTACCTTTAGTAGCCTTTCAATTGAGATTCTAACATTTGATTTTATTACTTTAATATTAAATATATTAACATTCCAAATATTTGAATATTTAAATTTCTATTTAAATATATATTTAATATATTTTCAACAAATAATATTTACGTACTTTAATTTGTTAAACTAAATCTATATGCATTAAATAACCAACAAATATTGTTTTGAATGAACAAACTATAAATTGTGAGGCCAACAAAGGAACCCTCACAACTTTCTCAATCTTTCAACTAATATAAAGTAATAACTATCAGATTTTATCAGTTTAATATTAGTAGAGTTAATTTCATTTTTTATCCCATTAGAATAAGGTTAAACACTTTTAGATCCACATATGACTTTTTGGTCCCAAGATTTATTTACTTGACATTTTTAATTTATCCCTAATTTTATTTTTCAACTCCTTTTTTATCCCAAAACTAACAACTTGCCTAACACCTATTTTGGTATATTAATTTTGGAACCAAAAAGTTAAAAAATAAAATTTGGGACCATAAAAGTCGAGAAAATAAAATTTAGGATAAAAAATATAGAGATTGTGATCAAAAAAACGTGAAGAGAATGAAAATATAATTGGATGTTTTGTTGGAAAAATAAAATCAACATGTCATATTTATATTATATTAATGTTCTTGAAATTAGTAGTCCCAAATTTTATTTTTTGACTTTTTTTATTCCAAAATTAACATCTCCTAATAGTTGTGAGGTAAGTTCTTAGTTTTTGAACCAAAAGGTTGAAAAAATAAAATTTGAGTCCAAAAATATCTTGTGATAAACATTGGGATTAAAAAAGTCAGGTGTGGGACTAAAAATATTTCGACCCCTATTCTAATGGGACCAAAAGTGAAATTATACCATATTAATATATTTTTAATATTATAAATTTTAATTAAATATATTAAAAATTCAAATCATAGGTATTCAAATTCAAAGATTTAAATATATTTATGTTTTCAATTTTAATTTTTTAAAATATTTTCTAAACAAATATATTGTTGTTAGGCAAAATTAGAGTTGAATAAGGAGATGTAATGGGTTTGCACGAAACCCTTTTTTGGATTAAACACTTGGACTTTGTTAAAGTTATTTTTTAAGTTGATTTTAAGATTGTTTTTAGTGCTTTACATTATGATATTATTGATAGACCGGTCTGAGTTTCGTAGTATTGTTGTGTGCTACAAAAGATATTATTGGCTAATAGGTATTTTTACAGTGTGTCATGTTCGTTGTAATGCTAATATTAAAAAAAGGACAAATTACACTTTTACATATCATACAACAAATTTCAAATTCTTTAATGATGTTCTTTAACATTAATATATAATATGTCTGTTTTACATATCATACATAAAAAAATGACCAATGTTTAATTTCATACTATGTATAGACCAAATAATATAATTTAATTCATTCATATTCGTGTGTAAGGAGGCGTCAAATGATATGATGTTGAAGATGAAGTGGAGGTGTTCTCTACAAATAAAAGAGATGATGGTGAAACATTAATCAACTTGTGGCGTTTCTCAAGCCGTGATAACTCTCTCTCGATAATGTCTTATATCCACTTATCACAGTCAGGAGAAGTCCTATATCCACTTATCACAGTCAGGAGAATTGCGAAGATGTATATATAATAATTTTCTTAAATATGTTTTAATGTGTTGTGTCATTATCTTCTTAATTTTCTTATTGTGTCTACAAGTATAAAAAAATTTAATTATGTTTGGAATGGATTTCAGACGAGTCAATTATATTATTTGTTTTACTTGGGTAAAATAAATGAAAACTGTAAATTTATTCATGTATATGGATTGTTTGCCATGGAATAAACTTGAATATTTTTATCCTTTTTATATTTATTTTTATTAATTATTTAAATATAGTTTAATTATGTTATTTATACAAACTATTTATTATATATTATTTATATATTTTTCGTCGTGCAACGCACGGGATGTAATACTAGTAACACAAAAAAAAATGTTTATCGAGAACATTAACATCATTCTAGTGGATTTAATATTATTCAAAAAAAAATGGCACCACATTTTTTTTTGTAATTTTGGTATTTACGAGAATATCAGTGTCTTTTGATAGTTTGAATATATTACAAAATTGAGACCGTCTTTATATTAAATATCAACCATCAAAATTATCAATTGGAATCAGTTCGTAGTTCTCAGTTCTTACAATAGTTCGTTCACACCTGATTCCATCCCTATATATATTTGTACTTTCAATATTCATTAGTTCATGTTAGTTCATGTCCTTCCAACAAAAAATTTATGAATGATCAAGGATAGAGATACCTAAATAGCACATCATCGAAATTTGACTTGTTTCAACGTACATCTGAAAATAAATCGAGTAAAATGGAACTCTATCTCCACCAACATCAACCAAATGACAAAAGTTGTTTACAAAATCATCACCGATATGATGCTTCTTTTCTGCATGGGCAAAGCTCATATATGGAAACATATTTGGCAAGGGAGCATAAATGTACATTTACACATTCAAATAATTGTGGTATTTTTAGCTTCTCAAAATTCTAGCTTCAATCTGAGGCATATTTACTTTCGAATTTCGAAGGCAGCAAGTTGTTACACAAATTGCTACTGAGGCCTCTGAGCATCAGACGATGAAATTCCGTATAGCAACTTCTTCTTGAGCCATTTAACCTTGTTCAGATATTCCTCCAAGTCCAAGACTGCTGCTTCAAGTGTGTGGGAGTGTGTTGAATTTAGAACGACTCTGTACTTTTTCTGGGAATAATCAGGTTTCAGTTCGTCTTCAGTAACTTCAGCTGCAGGTTCAGCTCCGTTCTGCCCAGAATCAGCAACTGCCCGATTTGCTTTTCTTGTGCTGCTGTCAACAGGTCCCGGGCTAGTGCTTCTGTCTTGTTTTGCCTTCCATTTCTTAGAAACTCTTTTCCCCAGAGAACGTGTCTGCGTCTCTGTTGTTCTTCTGCTCTTTGTTTTATCTGAAGCGTCCGAGTTGGAGGGAAGTGGAGAAGAGAGCAATGATCTAGTAGTTAAAGATCCAACTGGCCTCTGAACAGCCTCAGTTTCTTGACCTGCATTACGCGAATCATCAGCTCGAATCATTCTATCAATAACTGCAATGGCTTTAACGTCAACACTATTGTTGATAGAAATTAGCATGTAATCACCGTTGTGCCGTTTAATCATTAAAATAACCACAATTTTAAACAGAGCTAGAACTTATTTTTTTGTTTTGCAAAAGCCCTTCATTGAGAATTCACTGCAACGAACAGTTAGAATTTAGATGCCAACCACGCAGACTGGGAAAAGCAACTATAGCTTAAATGGCAAGGGTAAGACAATAATCATAGGATACATGGCCAATGAACTAGCCATTCCCTTTCAGGATTTGAACATCAACCTAAACCCTGCTAATACTCATCTGAGCTCCACAAAGCACCGTTAAGTCTTTGAAGAGAACATGAAATCTAAACAGAGCTGATTTTATATGCATTAGCCTAGCTTTGAAGAATCATAACCTAGTTTGCATTTCAAGTGGGAGTTTCCAGTCATTTAGTGCTGTACTGGAATCCACAACAAAATGTGACTCTATCATGCAACATCATAATAAGACATACAGATTGCATGCCTACCTATATTTCATCAACTAATGTTCTTATGCCACAAATGACTCGAAATGCTAAATCTTATGCTCAGGTATAGAAACAAAAATGTAGAATAGTTTCCCCAACTAAACAGTAAGTCAATAACCAATGGTCATATGCAACAACAAACAAGCGGATGATGCCATGTTATAGAAAAATGTTTCTTTTGCATGATAATCTGGAAGTTAAAGTAACAAAACTCTGACCAGTCGGAAGCAGCGATCCCAAACCTATTTGACCCACTCCATAAACTCTTAAACTAGCAGGTTGCACGTTGTTGATTCGTACCTTGATTTGTAGGTTTAACAAGGTGAGCACAAGGGCGGCCAGTGTCACCTTCCTGCAATATGCAAATAAGATGAAAGAAGTTATTCTATACGTGTAAGAAGGCATCAAGAAATGTACGGCGTTGTATTGTACATGTATGAGACAGCATCCAACAAACTCAAATGCTCTGAAAATGGTGGATGATCTAGAAACACAAATACTACTTTCACGTGAAACTATATATGATTCACATTCTAAATTGTGACTTTTTCCCTTTAGTTAATTCTACTTTCAGACCTTTAAAGCAAATTGAATGCATGAAAAAATTATGAACAAAAACTTCGAGGATAACTGAACCTTAATGTCGAAGGTGTATATAGAAGAATATTGAAAGAATTACTAGAAATGAAATAATAAAAGTTAAATGGCAGAAATAATCTACAAACTAGAAACAAAGGGCTTTCGCCGCCTTGCCTTGTATCCAATTTATCTTCATCTTGACAATCAAAGCCACGACAAATGTACTATTGCAATAGCACGGGATCAACCAACATGAATATTTAGGCAGTTACTTCATTACGCCACATCTTAGGAGAAAACAATGCAACTAGAAATTAATATAAATGATTTTTTTATACCACTCAAAATTCCCTGAACATAGACCTCTTCTGTGAACCCAATCTAGAACAACGATAAACCAACCAAGAATAGTAGCTATGGATTCTGTACTGAGCAAACCATAATCATTTCTTCAAATTTTTAAGTCCCCGAAAGTTCTATGACAAGTCATAACAGCACCACATGGAAGACACTTCAGAATAGAGGAATCCTAAGAAATCATCTAGTTCCTTGCAAGGAGCTTTAAATAACTCTAAGAAGCAACAAAGTGTTGCCACTTTATACAAGGTGTTTAAGATTAAAAAGCACAAGCAGAGCAAAATAAAATAATTATGCAAAAATCTTAAGAAGGTATATGATATTAAAGATCTTTTATCAGCATTATGCAACCTCTGACAACCAAAATACTGCATTATTGAGTTATCTTTCTTGAACAATGAGTAAGCTTTTGAATATGATGTAAGATCTAGAGAGACATTTTGACTTGATACAAATTTAATAGTTTGATAGAAGAGCCAGGCATGCAGCCATTTCAGAACAATGTATAACGAAAGTGCATCTTGTACTGTGCTATTACACCCTTCTATCCCTTTAAAAAGCAGAAAAAAAAGTTTGCATTAAAAAAGGGATGCTCAAGGCACAAATTCAATGATTTTGTATGATGATCAGCCAGGCTAAATGAATGAGGTCAGAGAAGAAGTTGTAGGTGCAGTTAAAGTCTTTGCAGATTTACTCCAATCCTCCCCTTACATTACCCCAAAAGCCTAATCCCATGCAACCTAGTCCAAGATATGATAAAAATGAGCCTACCTTTTCCCTTGAGGGTTCTAGACCAAACTCTCAGTTAGATTATGGATCAAACAAGAAATATAATAAAGGATTTAACCATGAACAAGATTAGATATTGCAATATTCCCCGTTGATAAAATATAAAGATACGTGTGATTCTAGACATAGAAGTTCATGACAGGATTTTCAAGGTGAATGTCCAACCAAGTTCAGGACACCATTGGAAGAGAAGAGATGACGAACCTGAGTAGGCACTGTCCAACCAAGTTCAGGACACCAGTCCAACGATGGGCGTAATTCCTTGAGAAGTACTTTATAAGATAAACCTTCGCCATGAGGTAATGGTTTCAGGTCAATCTAAAGAAACAACCTCCCAAATAAAGAAATAGGTTAATATAAGTAGCCTGACATAACCATATCACAGTTTATCCGGCTAAAACTAACTAACTTTTTCATCCTTGCATCATTTGAAATGCTTCTATTCAATCCCCATAACTAAAATAGACCCAGAAACTGCAACAATTTCAAAACAAAAGCTCACAGGTAATAACTGGGACCTAGTAACATTTAGTTGTACTCTATCCTCTTTTATTTTCCTTTTTCTTATTGTCGAAGATCGGAGATTATAAGAGGTGGCCTGACTCAAGTATTGAATTATGAATAGAACATTAATTAAGCAGAAGATATTGGGACTAACTAACATGGTCACCGCACAAAAACAAGCCTCGAGAAATTTATACCTGGGCCTCATTATCACCTAATAATTGAGTTATTCTTCCAGACCAATAACAGTCAGAATTCCACCAGTCCACCAAATCACCCACCCTCCAGGAATCGGCAACAATTACTGTAACTTCTGAGATCTCACTGACATGAGGCATTTGCTTCTCATTATAGATAGGTGGGTAGTGTGGCCTCAGCATCAATTCTTTATGTTTCTCTTTTGTGTTCCCCTCATTACAAAAGGTTGCCTGGTAAAGCGTTGTCCATTTTAATTCTGCAGAAAGCAATAAACCCAAATTGAAAGAGGTCATATATACATTTATAAGAATGATAACTGCATTCATAAAACATCCAAGGAAATTGCAGCTTCTCCTATTACAGTAGCATGAAAATATGTGCCAGATATCTTCTACAGCCATATTCCTACTTATAAATAATGTGTATCATGTCTGGACTTGTTTCCACAAGGCAATAAAATCTGAAGAATTAAGGCCAATATATAAGTAGAAGAAGATAGCTTCCAGTGCGAATTTTTCCGAAGAGCCATAACTACAACTTGAAGGCAATAAATTGACAATCATCATCCCTGGTGAATTTAATTGGAGAAACTCAAGACAAACCAACATAGCAACATACATGATACTTAGTTAACATTCATAAATTGACACAAGTTCCTAAGTTTTTCACCATAGACTTGCAATAATATCATACAACACCTAAAGATAGGAAGTAAGGATTATTTTTCTCTTACTTATATGTGCTTGAACAGGGATCCTTCCTTCTCCAAACTACTATGTGATACTGTCTCTCTAGTCTATATATGACATTTATATGGAATGACTGAATAAACGACAACCTCAAGAGATGACAATAGAGGTTAAATTTATATATTTATATAAGGTAAAAATTGAAACCCTCTATCTATCTGCTTCCTTCCCAGTCTTCATATTATATGTGATAAATGACTTACAGGTTTTTCTGCATGTAGACATGTAGTGTACCTCCCAGGCATTCATTAGAGTTGCATTTTTCTAGATGAAGTACAGGAAACAGAAAGATCCCTCATTCACAACAGCTAAGAGCAAGATTTTATTCTGTATTGCCCCCACACTGTTTCATATCACAAACCTTACTTCAGTCTCAATTACGATTTAAAAAGAAATGAAAAAAAAGGGAAAAAATTATTACATTGTAGAGTCAACTTTCATATAACCTAGGTTGCTACCTCATTTTCAGAATAGAAATAAAATAAATTATTTTTCTCATCAAGTCAAACAATTACTCCCACACTCCTTTTGATGGGGATATTTTATTTGCATAATCTGGATATGCTTTCACAAATATATTGCTTAACATGCACATTTTCATAATACAAGTCTCCTAATCTGCAACATGATTTGAAGGAAAGTCAAGTAAATATATATTTTGGTTAGAGGTGAACAGTGATGAACCATCTAAAGAGCAGAATTACCAAATCACACAACAAATTACTGCTCAACTTTTGAACAAGTATAAATCTGACTTAAGGACTTGAGCCACTAATATGAAGGATTCAAAGTTATAATTTGCACAAAATGCTATAACCAAGTTTTAGGGGAAAATAAAGTAAAGTTCAAGCCTACAGCTCCCCTCACAACCTACATCTTTATCAGATATCCCAGTGGCTACATTTTTTTAACTAACTGATGCCAGGGGTAGATTACAAAGCTGATCACAATCTAAACCACAGATAGAATATATCAACTAGATGCAACTGAGAGACTTACCCTCATCGGGGAAGTCCAAATATTCTAAGGTATGCCCAAGTCTTCCCTTTTTCTTGCTAATTGTTTTAATCTGACAGAAGGAAATAAATATACATGTCAGTACCAAAACAATATGCAGAAAACTAATCAGATAATACCTGAACATAGTTATTAAAGACAGAAGGTACGTCACGTCACGATCTAAAGGTTTCCTGGAGCTTAGGTTCTCTACTAAGTCACGTGCCTTTTTGAAGTGAGTGCACAAAAAATTAGAAATAAATCTCAAAATAAAGTTAATAAAATTCATTACATAAAGTATGCATAAAGACATTTTAGACATGAATATCTTTTAATTCTACAATAAAATGCATCCATCAGATCTTTTCCCCCAAAAGTTTCAAACAACCTAATTCATTACAATCCATAATTACTTGTAACATAAAGCCAGATTTCCCCAAAACACCTCCTTTAAGCATCCCAAAGGAAAACCAAACACCGCATAAACATTTCCAATTGAGTCCGACAGTCCGTACAACATGGAATTCAGGGCCTGAGCAGCTCAACTTTGCAAAAGGGTACAGGCAACATTTTCACCAACACAAACAAATATTTTAAAGAAAATTTTGAAACAGAAATTCTTAAACAAATCAAAATAACAGGAAGCAAGGATATACTAACAAAATTCATTAAAACACATTTTACGACATGGAAGTTTTGTCTGCATCATGAGCTTAGACATAGTCATGAGACATACACTAGCAGATAAAGAACCTGCAAAACCTCTTGAGTTGCTCATCAAAAGTAAAAGTTCAATCACAATTCGAGATTTAAGCCCACAAACATAACCAGTCCCAAACATATGTCTGAAGAACAGAACATCAGAGATGAAATCTGTACTATGACTCAATCCACACAATTAAGCCTATCCCACATTTAAATGACTGCCCATGAGTGTACAAGACTAGAAATATAGTTCATAACTTCATAGCACAAAAATTTGACATTCCTGTGGCATTGAAGCTGGGGATGTTCAAGAACCGTAGCAATTTATGGCATACAAACTTCTGCAACTTTAATTTAAACCCACGTCCATGATACTTACGTAACATGGAAAAATATGAGATGTGCGTGAGATAATCGTATACGTAGTTTCATTATATACATTCTAAATTCACATGAAACGGCCTTTTGCGTCACCATAAAAACTAAGATTGAAACACAGCGGCAATTCTATTTAAAGGAAACTGTATTAACCACTACATGACTGATCTCAGCTAAAATAAATTTCATTTTTTTGAGAAGATCGGCTAAATATGGAAAACTAAACGAAACAATTTGACGATTAACAAACATTCAAAACCATACCTTGCATCGGAACCACGCACCGCGAAAACCCTCCTCGAAAGTCTTAACTTCGGTCATTTGCCCAACCTCGAATGGATGAATCTCAGGCTCCATCACAAAATCTAAACCCCCAAATCTCCTATTGGAAATTATTCCAGTTCAAATCAGTTTCAATAAGTCGAGAGGGAGCAAAAGCAGTGGAATTTCAAAAATAATAAAATAATTCAAAATTAATTATTTAGAGAATTACTTAAATATCCTTTATTAAATCAAAAATAAAAATAATTGAAAAATTAAATAAAAAAATAATTTTTTAAAATAAAATCGGCAATCGTCTTCTTCCCCACCGAACCGATATGCAGAATCTGCAACAATATATCTTCTTCCCAACCTCCCGCCGGTCGCCACCACCGGCCACCCTCCCCTCTCCTACTCTCACTCCTGACCCATCCCCATCCCCATCCACATTACTCCTCTCATGCCCCCCTCCTCCCCAATTTACCTCTCCCTCCCGTTTCTCTCTCCTCACCCATCCCCATTCGCCGGTCAGCCATCCCAGCCGTCACCACCACCGCTAGCTCGCTATTACCAATGTCAGCCCGCAACCAATCCCCATTCGAAAACAAATTCCGAAGAAAAGGCCTAAGTTCGAAAATTTCTATCCGATTGGGAAGGGATTTCGTTCGGAAAAAATTCGAGATTTCCAAATTATTTTTACCTTCTTCTCCAAATCGACTGGTCGGGGTCGGAGTTTGTTGGTGGTCGACAATGACAGGCAATGGACTGGTTGGTGGTCGTTGCCGGAGCTGGAGAAGAATGTAGAAGAGGTTCTATCGTCTTGTCTTCTGGTTTTTTTTCAAATGACGTTTTAAAAAGTGTGAATTCTTTTTGGGAGTTTCTATTTGCACCCCATGTTTACTCTTTGCACCATTAAAATAAAAAGACAAAAATAAAATAATTTTGAAGTTACTTAAATGCCCTTTATTCAAAAAGAAAAAATTAAGTATAGTTCGTAAATGAAATTTTGAACTCATCATGTTTGTTCGAAATTTCATTTTCGAACATACATAATTTTTAAAATAAGTCTCGTTCGAAAATGAATTTTCGAACACACCATATTTGTTCAAAAATTGATTTTCGAACAAACATGGTGTGTTCGAAAATTAATTTTCGAACGGACTCGCATGAATTTTTTTAAGTACCGTTCGAACACAAGACTTCGAACAAATTCATTAAGTTCGAACAGAAGACTTCGAACATATTCATAATGTTCGAACACACGACTTCGAACGAAACGTGATTTTTTTTTAAGTAAAAAACATATTTAATATGGAAAGGTGTTATAGTCAATTTTAGGAGTGCAAAGAGTAAAAAACATGGTACATGGAGAAATTGTGGTGCAAAAAGTAAATATTAGGGTGTAAACAGAAACTCCCTTCTTTTTTAATTAAGAAATGTAGATTGTTTTTTAACTAAACTTTTTTCAATTCACACCGTAACAATACCCTTGTTGAATTATGGAACCAGTGAAAATTTCTAAAAGGAATTCAAAAAAAAAAAAAAAAAAAGAGTACAACACATCTATACGCTTAAGATCCCAAGAATTAAAGATGAAATATGTGTAACACGCCCACGATTCTTCTACACGCTCAACTCAACTCCATGTCTAATTCAACTGTATAAAAAAAACACCGATGTAACACACCTCCCGTCGCCACCCCTCCGGCATTGCTCAAGCCAAATAGATCTCGCCAGCGCCACCGACATCGCCAAGGCCACTGTCACCCCTCCACCGTTGAGCACAAGCCACCGCCGAAAAAAATGGAGGAGATTCAACAGGTTTTTCTCGTTGAATTCGTCTATTTTTGCTAATTAATATAATTCCGTTCAATTAATTACTTAATTAATGAATGGATATTTGTATTTTGATTGTGAATTGAATTTTGGTTGTGAATTCAGTCGACGATTGTTGTCGAAATTAAAAAAAAAAAACGTGTTTACATGTTGGCTACTAACATGTTACACGTGCGTCCAAAAAATAATTTTAAAATTAAATTGGAAGGATAAAAAATGATATTTATTGTGGTGTGTAAAGAAAAAATATAAAAAAAATAAAAATTATGGGTATTGTGTAAAGTAAAAGTGGTGAAAAAAAAAAAAAAAAAAAAAAAAAAAAAAAAAGTGGTGTATTTAGAATCACTTTTTTTATGCACCCCTAAAATAAAATGAGGGAGTTGCTAAATACAATAAGAGTAGTGATTTTCAGCCAGATTCTGGCTAGCCAGAATCTTTTATTATTTCTAATAATTAATTAATTTAATTAATAAAACACTAATTATTCAATAAATTTAAATTGATGCCCTCCATAATAATTAGGGCTAATCATTCAATTAATTTCCGCTTCTAATGTCAGCTAAAAAAATCCGCTTTTAATGTCTGCTCGAAATCAAATCCGCTTCTAATGAATATTACCGATCATTCCAAAAAAATCAGCAATATTATTTGGGACAATATTTTCCAAAAACAAAAAAATTCAGAGATCGGCGTTCTTCATCTTCTACCTTTTAGAAGGGCAATATAGTAAAAACATAATATTTAATAATTAATATAATTAATTTATTAATAATATAGTTTTATTAATTATTAAAAAATCAGATTCTGGCTAGCCAGAATCTGGCTGGCTAGCATTATTCATACAATAATACACTGCATTTTTTTCTTTGCACACTAATTTTTTAGGTGTTGATATTTGTATTACTAATTTTTTTATTATGCACCATATCTACTAAATACACCGTAATTTAAAAAAAAATTATTTTTACTTTACACACCTTGCATTTGTTCCACTTCTTTCCCTCAATTAAAAAAAATTAAACTAGTTATAAAAAAGGAAGAAAAAAATAGAGCGATAAACAAGGGTTAATTGCGTTAAAATACATAAATTTTGGAGTGTTTTTGGTTTTTCACACGTTTTAAAAAATGTAGTTTTAATAACATGAATTTAGCCCATGTTTGATTTTTTTACGTGATTTTCAAATTCCTGCCAATTGAATCTGACATGGCAGCGGGAGACTGTCACATATACATCTACGTGGACACCAAATTACCTTAAAATACACAAACTTTATGTTAGGATTTGTATACTAAAAGCGTGTCTTTTATGTATATAAGTATTTCCCTTAATTATGAATGAGAATAACATTCACATATTTTGCATTTATTTTATCTAATAAATAATGAAAATTGTCATATACTTAATATTGTAGATAATATAGTGTGTGGAATGCACACAGAAATCAGTTTCTTATAAAATATGAGAAGAGTTCACAACCTAGATAGAGTTAGACAAACCATCGGTATAGTTGTAGTGTGATTTGGAATTAGTCTATCTTGGCTATGGAACCATACTAGTGCACTTTTGTAGTGTATTGAATTAAATTGCAACAAGATAATTCTTATGGACTGACAGTACATAAGAATATAAATATCAGATACTCATAATTCTTAATCATTGTATAATGGTAGACATGTATATTTTAATGTACATTACTTTGACCTATAATGGGTGAGATTCTAATTAAAGAATCAATAAGCTCGATAGATTGGGTAGTGACAATTCTATATATGATGAGTTATAAAAGGAAATCATGTCTCGGTATGCCGAGTTGATGATGTCCCCTGATGAACTTAAAAGGGATTAGCAAATTAAATCTTGCAAGTTGATTATTTTTAATCCAACATGATAATAAAGGTCGAGTGGTATAGCTCATAGATAAACAATTACTTAAATTGAGTTGCCACTATACTCGATTTAATTAATGGACATTCGATATCTTAAACATGGAAAATTAATTGAGTTGAAGAAGTCATATCCATAAATATGGAATTAGGATGGTAGTACAATATTAATTATTTAGTGGATTGAATTAATATTAATGGACTTAAGTTATGTCTGGGCTAGACATGAGAACTTAAGGCCTATTGGAGGCCAAACCTTAATTATCTTCTAGATCCATGTTGTAGCCCCATATATACCTTGTGAAGGAAGACGAAAAACCCTAGCCTCTATACACATTAATTTCGAAATTTAGATCCTCAATAACCTAAGGAATTTTCGTCTATTATTAATGGAAGGGTTCTTCATCTCCAAGCTTTTACAAAGTCTAGCAGATCGTCGCCCACACGATGTCTGGATCGAGCTTGGGTCACACAAAAGAAGATCATGGAGTGGATAACATGAAGAATGGAGGAGTTGTAGATTTTATATTTATATCTTCTCAACGGCGTCTCTCCGATTGCAAGGTAATCGATAATCTCAATTTTCCATTGTGGATGAGATTTAGATTCAGTTTTAGCATGCAATGGGATGTGAGATCATTTTGATCAAAATATTTTATTCAATCAACACATATCGAAAGGATTTTCAGTGCCATCACTTTGGACTAATTTTATTTTTTCACATGAATTTAAAAAGACCAATTTTAGTGTTTTTTTTTTTGGACTTTTTCGTATACTGTGGCGAATGTGATATAAATACTTCAATTTACATTTTCAAAAATTAATAGAACATGATATAAGTTTTAATTAACATGATTTGATAGTTGTGATGTTGTTAATCTTAGTAATTCTTTTAATATGCATGAAAATCATACTATAACTTTAGGATGTGTGTGGTGTGGAATTTTATCACTACGACGTTTGGAAGGATTTGAGTCGTTATATACTTATATTATTAATAGGTTTAAAGAATAATAAAATAGATGAATTAAAAATTTGTTCAACAATATTAATGGAAATTTTCAATTATAAAATTATTTGAAATTATCTAACATATAAAGTTATCTTTAAAATGCTATTAAACATATATGAAAAATTAATATATGTTCTATGTGATCACTTGATTTTAAACTTAATTAATTGGGTGTGTAATATTATTCATCAACATATACAATACATCATGATCCTTACGGACCATTATTGACTTGATAATTGTTGTATCCAAAATTCATATATATATATATATATATGAAATTTAATAAAATATTATTATTTAGAATACCCAACATTACACTAGTTTAAGTTGGATATTTTTCTTCAAATAGAGAACTAAAAATGTGTTATTGTTATTTTATTTTATTTTTTCTAACATGAATTTTATATATTGCTGAAGTAAGAAAATTGACACGCTATTTATTAACAAATAATCGTACTGCAAGTGCACGGTGTTATTGCAATATATAGGTGAGCAAAAGTATCGTATCCCACAGAGACCATTATCAACTACTTCTTATTCACAGGCACATAATTAATACCTAGACACAAAACACACGAATAAAGAGGAATAAAAATAACAAGCATAAAATAAAGACACAATAAATAAAATACTGAAATAAACAAATATAAGAAAATACTAGGCTTTAGGGAAAATGGATTTATTATATCATTTAACAACATTTATTGATTCTCTCAATCCGACCATTGTCTTTAATTTATCAATGATGGGCGATCATTAGTCTGTTATCAGACTGCTATTTAAGGCATATACCATAATATAGATATAATGAGCATGCACTTCACTGTTGTCGGTTCTTCACACATGTCATTACTCCTAATCTAGCACACGAAGATTTATTCAACCATATGTGATACTTGTTCACTTGGTCGGTCCTTTCAAGCACACATAATCTGATTTCTATCTTTCCATCATTGATTCTTCTCTGGTCAGTACTTCAAATTAACGACTAGCATGCATAAATGGTGATCAAGCATTCATACAAGATATGGAATAAATCTTAGAAATCAGACCCCGAGAGATAGCAGGAAGAAAAAGTAATCAACTCATATATTAAAATCAATAAGTTCCAATCCTTAAAACATAGCTATGAAATTAGCTAGACATAATTAAATAAATAAACAACAAAGTTTCAGTGTTCATGACAGAAAAGATAAAGGAACCGATGAACAATATGTAATCCAGCGGCTTCGTCTTCTCTGCAGTGGCACTTCGTCTCTAACAATCTTGTCGTCTCCTCTTGAGTAGACGACAATTCTTTCTCTCTTCTCGGATGTTTTTTTGTGTAAAATGTGTGTATGATGTGTGTAAAAAGTCTATGAGACATGTGTTCAAATGAGAGCTTTTATATGTAGATTAGAAATCCTGAATTGGAGTGAGAAAATTGCATCCCCGCGAACCTGTACATGTGGGTCGACCAAGTTGTTCAGGTCGACCCAGAGCCCTATTTTTGCACAGGGTCGACCCAGGTGAGCTGAGCCAGGTTGACCCACTCATGTGTAAAATATACTCGGCCGGGTCGACCAAGCTCCTCCGGATCGACCCACCCCTGATTTAAGTTGGGCTTCAGATTTCTTCAAATTTTGATTATAATCCGATCCATTAGGCTTCAGTTAAGAATTTAATTAAGTCCAAGAGCTTAATTAAACACCCATTCAATTCCTTTTATCCATATTTACTGGTTTTGCTTCAAATATGCAATAAAATCACAACAATTACTACAAAACTAACAAACATATCAAAAATTCCAAATGATAACAATTCAAGCACAAAAGCTATATAAAATGCACAACTTCATATAATAAAGAACATCAATTCATATCTAAAAGTTATGTAAAATACGCAGCTGTCAAAAATTCAAACAAAATTTATTATATGTATTTGCTCATTTCATTATATAATTTCTATAAGCAACACATCGAATGATAAAATATAATATCTGCTACAACAACTTTATAGTAATAATTGATAAATTTATCGCATTACACAAAAAGCTTAAAAAAAACTAAAATTAGTCATTTTTAATTCATGTGAAAAAAACAAAATCAGTCCAAAGTTCGTATATTTTAAAGCAATTTGGTGTCCACGTAGATGTACACATGTTGGTCTCCGGGAGCCACGTTAGATTCAATTGGCCAGAATTTGAAAATCATATGAAAAAATAAACAAGTGCTAAGTTCATGTTATTAAAATTACATTTTTTAAAACGTATAAAAAATAAAAAAAACCCCAAAGTTTATGTATTTTAAGGCAATTAACACAGAAAACAAAAGCGAGGTGCTAAACTGCAAAACCTCAAGTTTTTTTCATTGATGAATTCTTCTGCAACTGCAATTTAAATCTCAAGTTTTTTTTATCATTGTTGTAGTTTCAAAAATAAAATTTTGATTTCGAGTTCCATGTTCCAAAATATTTTTTTAGAATATAATTAGAAGCTTTGAAAAAGAGTCACACCATGTTTAAACTTTTTCTTTTTTGAACCAAAGTGTAACAACAAACATGAAAAATGAAGCTAGGGCGATGGGAGGGAGAAATTGAGGGGTGGAAAAGAGAGAAGAAAATGGCTAGGCGGCTGTGAAAATTTGGAGAAGAATATGAGAGTTTGTAGAGTCGAGAAATGGTGGGGGGAGATGAGAGGGAGTGGGTGGGAAAGAGAAAACGCTAAATAGTTTTACTTTTTTTTTAATTGATTTTTAACATTTTTTTTATTTTAGAATGATATTTAAATAAATTAATAATTATTTATTTGTGAATTAAATTTAATGATGGTGTAAAAAGAAATTTTGGTGGATTATTTAAAAACTCCTAATTTTTATCACTTTATCGTTTTACCGTTCACACCACACATTTTTCTAATTTTATCACTTTTTAAAATTAATTTAAAATAATTTAATAAGGAAAATGTACAAATTAGCTATTGCCATTTCCTAACTATTCAGTCTATTTGGTTCAAATAGCACTTATAACTTATAAGTTAAAAATTAGATAATCTGGATTCTTTCTTGAATGGAAAAGTTAATTATGTTAGCAAACACGTATTGTTCGGTATTTATTTTCACCTAAACTGCAAGTGTACAACGAGGCTTATAGGATAGCGGTGAACAAGGTCGTATCCACATGGATTTAATGATTAATCTGCTAGTTATTCAATTTAACCCTTCGCAGTTATCTAGATTATCAAACATGGTTGGATTTAACTAATTAAAAACTAAAGATAATAAATAAAATAAATCACCACAACAGAAATCAACACAGATAAATCAAACACTGAAGAAAAAGACGCATTCTAGGATTGGATAATCATTATTTAATCCATTCTCTTAATCAATCCATTTAATGTCTATGTTGGGATTTAAATCATGCTAGAATAATCACTCATGTATTCTAAACCTTCTCTCGAAGCGCCTAGATTGTAGATCACACAACAAATATTAACGTCTCCGTTCAATACCTATTATGCAACTCCTAATGGTTCCAAAGATTTATTGTTCTCTAAATTAATCGCAACTCTCTCGAGTGATATTGACTAACCAGTTAATTATTCCAGATCTTGTGTTAAAACTCATCTCTCGAATTATGGATTAACACATCAAATTGTATCATTTAGTGATCAAGTAAATAATACAGAGAAAACAGGAATAATCAAAACATAATTAAATCATAGACACCAAATAATATGAATCAAAAGAACTTCATAAATAAATCATAATCCAACCCTAGAATACTAGGGTTTTAGCTATCCATGGCAAAATAAACAACTAAAACAATCCACAAAATAAACATTGTATTCTAAGAATAAAATAAATAAAACCCGGAGATTCTATATTGGCTTTGGTCTTGAACACTCTTGAATCCTTTGGACTTGTTCTTCGCGTCTTCTTTTCTCTGCAGCAACTCTCTGTTGGTAACTTTTAGGTAGGAGGAATTGTGTCTAATTTTCGTGCATTGAATCCCTTAAATACCAAGTTAAGAAAAGCCCAAAATAGGTCAAAAATCGGATAGACCCGCTCGATTCGTGACCTCGCTCGCGACCCAGTCACCCGCGACTCAGGTCGCGAATCCACGTGGCGCTGATGTGGCCGAAATTCGCGATCAGATGCCCAAATTTGCGACCGGGTCGCGGATATTTCAAAGGAGAACCCCCGCTCTGTCGCGCGCGTACAGTAAAATGGAGAAATGGTGATTCGCGACCAGATTCGCGACCTCCCCGGTCGCGGGTAAATTTCAGCTCCGGCAGCCTCTCACTGTTTTTCTTCGTTCTCACTCGTTTCTCGTCTGATTGACCCGATTCTTTTTGCAACGCGTTCCTAACTTGATTTCCCATCTTTCTAGGGTGTTCCCACACTCATTTGAGGTCCACACAAAAAATGGCATTAATTCCCTTCACAATGAATAAACACGTGACATTGCACAAAACATAGAAAACTATGCAAAACTCAACACTTCATGCATGCAATGCCTATCAAATACCACTTAAATGTACTTCAAAATACATGTAAAATATGATGTTATCAACTCCCCCAAACTTAAAACATTGTTTGTCCCCAAACAAAGAACCAAACCAAACTTAGAATTCAAACAATACATAACTCCACAATTTATAATCTATCGTCTACAACCTCGAAAATCTAATCGGGAAAAGACACGAACAAGTACAACACTCAAATCATGAACACATGCGATAGATTTCAATGAGCAAATATCAAGCCAATGATCCTCACCGGTGTGTGTTTCGCTTAAACACTCAAAGTGTGATAAAATAAGGGTAAGCACTCATCGAAACATTGAACTATACACTTGATCTACCATATGCTTGCATGCAATCTAAGCTCTCCACTGACAAACAAATGTGCTCAAAATTAAGATCAAATAGGACTTTCGTTAAGGTTGTAACGTAGGCTTGGGTTAAGGTTAGGAATATTTGGCTAAAGTGACTAAAAAATTGCAACACAATCCACCACTTTTACTTTCTATTCCCAACTACTTTTCACATTCAAACACTAGTTGGAATTTTTCCAACTTCCTCCTACACCACCTTAAGTCATTTATATTTTTTTCTTTATTTCAACTTATGGACCTTTGGTCTCTTTTCTTTTTTTCTTTTCATTGGAACTTTTCACATTTTTTCTTCTTTTTAGTGCTCTTTTCATGATTTTTCTTTTCAACACTCATATAACACTTTTTTTCTTTCTTGTGCACCAACAAAAATCACCAATTATCACCATTTTTTTTCTTCATCCCAACCCCAAAATTCCTTACCCTTCCTCCTATTTCTCCACAAAAATCAACAATTGACATCCCAAATAGGCTTCAAAGAAAAGGCATTTAGGCACAAAAGGGCTCGCAAAGGAATATACTGAATTTAGGACAGTGTATGGGATAAATAGCTAAAGAAAAGATGGCCTACTATCATCTCTTATTTTCAAGCACAACAACTCAATCTCAAGCAAGACGACATGCAAGTTCTAGAGAAACAAGTGTACAGACAACCAACACACAAGAAAAAAAAATTAAGACAATAGTCTTATAGGCTCAAAATCTCACAGCTCAACATTGGCCAAAATAAAGCTCGAAAATCTCCAAAACACGTGTTCATTCAAATCATGTTATACATGCTCAAATCATCCCCAATCAAATATCTCAATTATAAGTACTAAACCATAAAGCATATATCATCAAAATCCCAAGTAAAATTCAAGACCAAAATTCAAAACTTTTCAACTTTCCGGAAAACAAAACCAAAACAAAACAAGTAAAGCAGGTAAAAATACAAAAAACACAATAAAGGTCTAGACACTACAAGCATACATCCCTCCAAACTTATTCAAATCCACGGGATGGAATAAGTTTGCAAAAATGCATGTAGGTGTCGTCGACCACTTACAACAATCACATGGATGTCCGGTTGGGCTCAACGTCCTCCCCCAAACTTGTCGACAGACAAGTTGATCAAATTTCTATCCCCCAAAGTATAGCATCCATCCGGTCTTTACTTGCATAACTCAGAAAAAGAAGTGAAAAACATAAATAAGAAAAAAAACTAACTGAAATAAAATAAAACATATTGGGTTGCCTCCCAACAAGTGCTGCATTTAACGTCGACAGCCAGACGAATTTGGGAACTCAAGTTCCCAAAAGCGGGAAAACGGGTATCCCCCATTCTCTTCTCTGAGCATCCATCTCCATGCCTCCATCATCAAACAGGAACTGAATGTGTTCATCTTCAAACCGGAGAGTGAGAATCCCCGTGTCTAGGTCGATGTTGGCTCGTCCGGTGCGCATAAATGGGTGTCCCAAGATGAGAGGAACGCTCTTGTCTTCCTCCATGTCTAGCACCACAAAGTCCACCGGGAATATGAAATCCTTCACTTTAATCAACACATCCTCTAGAATTCCCTCGGGATGGACCACAGATCGGTCAGCCATCTGCAAACACATGGTTGTAGGCTTGAGTTTCCCACAGTTCAATCTCTTGAAAAAGGAGAGCGGCATCAGATTGATGCTCGCCCCTAAGTCACATAATGCTCAACCACCTATCTTGTCTCCAACAGTAATGGGGAGCGTAAAACTCCCCGGATCCTTCATCTTGGCAGGGAGCTTCCTTTGGATGATGGAACTGCAGTTTTCAGGGAGGTGCACAGTCTCAAACTCCTCTATCTTTTTCTTCTTAGACACAGCATCCTTGAGGAACTTTGCATACTTGGGCATGTGCTGCAGCGCCTCCACCAAAGGAATGTTGATTTGCACCTTCTTGAATATTCCCAAAAATCTGGAAAACTGTGCATCAACTTTCTGTTTCGAGGTCCTTTGTGAGAATGGGATAGTCACTGTGGGGGAAACTATAGGACCCTTTTGAGGACTCCTGATGGTGGAATCCGACTTGTCGGAAGGCATTTTGGAAGGAATGACTTTGGCGACAGCAATAGGCGCAGGAACCTCAGTGTGCAGATGGATTGCATTGCACTGTTCCTTGGGATTCACTGTAGTGTTGCTAGGAAATTGTCCCGGTTGGTGGTGAGTTCCTACAACTGTAGCTAGCTGACCCAGTTGCTTCTCGAACATCTTCATTTGCACACTCATGGCACCCACAGTATTTTCCAGTTTCTCCACTCTAGCTTGCGACTCCCCCATGAATTTATCGGTCTTCCCCATGAACGCCATCAATAGATCATCCATCTTTGGCTTCTTCTCATCATTGATTACTCCATTTGTTACAGAGAAGCCAGGAGGGGGCTGCAGTGCACCGTTGGGATTCCCATATGAGAGGTTGGATCGGTTACCTTGGTAGAATTGATTCCCGTCTCGGTAATTATTGCCATCATAACCACCTCTCTGATTGATGTAGTTGACATCTTCAACTGTATTTCCCATGGGATTATCTACACCCGGTCGCGCCATAGCATCAAATCTGCTATTGATCGTGGCATTCAAAGTAGACAGCTGGGCGACAAGCTTGGCAATCGGATCACTATCATTAACTGCTGCAGCTCTTTTTAAAATCTTCACTTATCGATCCCCAGACCACTGATAGCTGTTGGTTTCCATGTCCTCTATGATCGTCACAGCTTGATCGTGGCCCTTGTTTAACAAAGAGCCGCCAGCAGAGGCATCCAGAAGCCTCTTCAATTCCATGTCACACCCATTGTAGAAGATGCAGACTTGATGATCTACCCCAAATCCATGGTTGGGGCACTTCCTCAGCATATCTCGAAACCGTTCCCAAGCCTCATATAATGTCTTATCCTCGTATTGATGAAATTGTGTAATTTCACCCTTCAGCTTGAGAGTCAAACCAGGTCGAAAGAATTTGTGCAGGAACTTGTGCGCAAGACTTTCCCAGATGTCCACAGACCCAGCGGCTAGAGATTGGTACCATTGCTTAGCCGTATCTCGTAAAGAGAACGAAAATAGGTGTAAGCGAATGGCGTCATCGGGGACTCCATTCATCTTCACTGTACTACAGATCTCCAAGAGCTGCGTCAAGTGTGCATTCGGGTCTTCAGTGGCCCGTCCTCCATATTGCTTTTGCTGAACCATGGAGACCAATCCCGATTTCAACTCGAAGTTATTCGCATTGATCTGGGGACCAGGAATGTCTCCATGGTTAAGTACTGGAACAAAGAGCTCATTAATTGGAGGTGGCTCTACAGCTCGAGCATCATCTTGCTCTTGCATTCTCCGCTGCATTTCCTCTAACTGTCTCTGCATCTGACGCATCTGTTCGACCGTAACAGGAGCTTGTTGTTCTGCCATCTCTCTTCTTCTTCTTGGGTTGTTATACCGAACGGTAGCTTCAATCTCAGGATTGAATTCTTCTAGAGATCCTTCCTGAGATCGTGTATGTATACACAACCTAATCACAATAAAAAGAAGATTATAAAATTTTAAAAGAAAATAGACTAAAGACTGAAAAAATAAATGTCTAGATTAAAACAAGAAATTAAATCTAAATAATAGCAAATAAAAAAAATTAAATCCCCGGCAACGGCGCTAAAAAATTGTTCGGTATTTATTTTCACCTAAATTGCAAGTGTACAACGAGGCTTATAGGATAGCGGTGAACAAGGTCGTATCCACATGGATTTAATGATTAATCTGCTAGTTATTCAATTTAACCCCTCGCAGTTATCTAGACTATCAAACATGGTTGGATTTAACTAATTAAAAACTAAAGATAATAAATAAAATAAATCACCACAGCAGAAATCAACACAGATAAATCAAACACTGAAGAAAAAAATGCATTCTAGGATTGGATAATCATTATTTAATCCATTCTCTTAATCAATCCATTTAATGTCTATGTTGGGATTTAAATCATGCTAGAACAATCACTCATGTATTTTAAATCTTCTCTCGAAGCGCCTAGATTGTAGATCACACAACAAATATTAATGTCTCCGTTCAATACCTATTATGCAACTCCTAATGGTTCCAAAGATTTATTGTTCTCTAAATTAATCGCAACTCTCTCGAGTGATATTGACTAACCAGTTAATTATTCCAGATCTTGTGTTAAAACTCATCTCTCGAATTATGGATTAACACATCAAATTGTATCATTTAGTGATCAAGTAAATAATACAGAGAAAATAGGAATAATCAAAACATAATTAAATCATAGACACCAAATAATATGAATCAAAAGAACTTCATAAATAAATCATAATCCAACCCTAGAATACTAGGGTTTTAGCTATCCATGGCAAAATAAACAACTAAAACAATCCACAAAATAAACATTGTATTCTAAGAATAAAATAAATAAAACCCGGAGATTCTATATTGGCTTTGGTCTTGAACACTCTTGAATCCTTTGGACTTGTTCTTCGCGTCTTCTTTTCTCTGCAGCAACTCTCTGTTGGTAACTTTTAGGTAGGAGGAATTGTGTCTAATTTTCGTGCATTGAATCCCTTAAATACCAAGTTAAGAAAAGCCCAAAATAGGTCAAAAATCGGACAGACCCGCTCGATTCGTGACCTCGCTCGCGACCCAGTCACCCGCGACTCAGGTCGCGAGTCCACGTGGCACTGACGTGGCCGAAATTCGCAATCAGATGCCCAAATTCGTGACCGGGTCGCGGGTATTTCAAAGGAGAACCCCCGCTCTGTCGTGCGCGTATAGTAAAATGGAGAAATGGTGATTCGCGACCAGATTCGCGACCTCCCCAGTCGCGAGTCCGGTCGCGGGTAAATTTCAGCTCCGGCAGCCTCTCACTGTTTTGCTTCGTTCTCACTCGTTTCTTGTCCGATTGACCCGATTCTTTTTGCAACGTGTTCCTAACTTGATTTCCCATCTTTCTAGGGTGTTTCCACACTCATTTGAGGTCCACACAAAAAATGGCATTAATTCCTTTCACAATGAACAAACACGTGACATTGCATAAAACATAGAAAACTATGCAAAACTCAACACTTCATGCATGCAATGCCCATCAAATACCACTTAAATGTACTTTAAAATACATGTAAAATATGATGTTATCACTTATTAACAAACATTTTTCCACATTTGATCTTTTCACATGCTAACACGTTTTTTGAAGACACACTAACAGACTTTTTTGCACAATTTTATTTTGTAATAACTCATTTAAATTTTTTTACGAACTTTATCATATTTCCTCAAATACCTTTAGTCAAAAGTGGTGGGTTCGGTCCAAACATGCTTTTCACTCTCATATCTCTTATCTTTTTTAGATCTTAGCCCCAAATTATTCTCTCGAATACAATTGCCTCTCTCCCAAAATTCTCTCAAACAGGCATTCCCCATCTTTTACAAATTCATGAAATTCAAAGTAAAGTTATGAAAACTCTCAATTTTTATCACGAGGACGAAGCACCTCAAACTCGTGAAAACCCTCAAACTCAAACTCACGAGGCCCACATTTTTTCTTGTGAAAGTCCCCAAATTCACGAAAACCCGCAACTCACAAAGATAGTAACCATGTAAAATCTTGAGGCGTTTGCTGCTGATTATGATTATGAACAGGCTGGAATTCTAAATTCGTAATTTGTGTTAAATTGAATATGTTGGCATGATTTCATGATTTATGTCAATTGATTTACGGCATTTGTGTTGTGTATTTTTGTGAATTGGCGTTTGGGAAAATTGTTTTTATGTTGGAAATAGAGATTACATACTTTATTTCTAGCAAAAATCAGGATCCTATTTTTCTTGTTTGCAGTTGAGTGGTGATATTCAGATTCTAGCTTTGGACTTTTATTGAATTTAATAAATTGATTTTATTAAAATTTAGGGGGTAAAAATTCGGTCTATTCGGCCCTCCTTTGTCGAGTTTGCACAACCCTACATAAGATTCAATTTAATAGCAAGTACTCAATCAACCAATTTTACTTTATTTAAAAAATCATAATTGAATTTGGTTTTAATGGCATATAAAAAAAAGCAAATTCAATGAGCACAAAGAAACTTAAGAAACTTGACATATAAAACTGGATTCCAAGATTGTTTTCATTCAATAGATTTATGCAGATAATTAAGCAATAAACTAAATTTAATTTCAATATGAGTAGGAACAATCGCGAATATAATTATAATCTCTCTCTAGAGTAGTTTATAATAGTGGGTTAGCTTAATTGTTAAATTAATAATTCAAATGAATTAATAACTAACTTCATAAGTGTTGGGCTTCCTAACCCATTTAGTTTGGCCCAAACACTGAAGGCCCACTTCTCTTTTAATGTTGCTGTTGATCCGGCTCCTTGACTGTTCCCTATGTGACCCTTCATTCTCTAGAGCCTTCTATTAATGAAGGGGGCTCGAGCACTATTCATTCATCACTCACATCCATCTCTCTCTCTCTCTCTCTCTATCTCTCTCTCTCTCTCTCTCTCTCTCTCTCTCTCTCTCTCTACTCTCTGAGTGTTTTCTCTCTCTGTCTCTTGCGATCCTTGATTCAAGCTTCTGTGCTTGAAGAGCTGAGTGCTCCACTGAACCTAGCTTATGGTCCAGTTTGTCTGGATTCATCTTGGTCTCCTCATGCGAATAGCCTGGATAGCTAGGGTTCAGTCTTGGCTCGCCAGAGGTCTGAGCTTGTTCTTGAGAGGTCTATGTGTTTGGTCACCGTCTCTTCACCTTCTTCTGGTCTCGGTGTGCTCCAAGTCAATGTGTCATTAGAGCTTTGGGTTTAACGAACTCTGAGCCTTCGTTGCTTCTCCGACCACGCTCTCTGTCCCTTGAGGGACGAACGACACGACTGCCGATGATGGGAATCAAGCGGTGTAACCTCTGGAAACATTGATACCCTACAGTGGTATCAGAGCCACGGGGGAAGCTCACTGGAGGCACCCTCCGTTGCCCTTCATGTTACCGTCCGACCGCCTTCGTGTTTTACAGTTGGTAAGTCGAGAATCCTAATCGCGGGGGTTCTCGCTCTGGTATCGGTCTCTTAAACCCTAGATCTATGAGGGTTTTGGTGCTTTGTGCTTGAATCTGTGTGATTCTTGTCTGATTTGTTGATATTTGTGTGTATCTCGTTCAATTCTCTGTGATTCGCCTATTTTCCCTAATTGTTATCTCTGTGATTCTGAAATTAGGGGTTTCCAATTATTTCTCTATGAAATCGATTAGGTATCTTGTTCCTGGCTCTGTGCTTGGCCCTTTGCTTCCGCTCATTTATCTCTCTTGGCTCTGTTTTCTGTATGTGTGGTTTGTCTCACTCTTCACACACTAAAAGGACCCAAGGAACCTTGTACGGCTGGTAAACCAGCTTGTAATCTGGGCTCTCCTTGGCATTCCTCACTGCCTGTGAGAGTGCTTTGATTTTATCCTCTCCCTCCATTCTCTTTTTGGTATATCTCTGTCTGTCTATGCTTCTTTGTGTGATTGCCATAGTTTTTTCATATCATACTGCTCATTTTGATGGTAAGAGTGATTTTCAAATTTGGAAAACAAATATGGAATGTATTCTTATCAAAGAAAAAGTCTATAATGTTGTCTTGCTAGGTTGTGACAAAACTGAAATTGATGAAAAAAGGCTTGAAATGAATACCAGTGCTAGGTCTTCAATTTTGTTAAGTCTGCATGATTCAGTGATGAGGCAGATAGTTGGTATTACTTGTGCTAAAGAATTATGGGTAAGATTGAATGAATTGTACACCCAAACATCTTTTCAGTCTCTGTCATTTTTACAAGAATTTTTTTTAAACTTAGGCTTGATATGACTAAAGACGTTGATGCAAACCTGGATGATTTTAACAAATTAATTCAGGCTATGAAATTAGGAGGGGATGACACCATTGAGAAATATTCTGCTACTGTGCTTCTAAATGTTATACCTGATAAATTTAATGATGTCAAATCTACTATTAGGTATGGCAGGGATGTTGTGACCTATGATATTGTGGCTAATGGTTTAAAATCTAAAGAACTTGACATGAAACATGGGTCTGGGAGTAATAGCAAGAACTCTGGTGAAATTATGCATGTTAGGGGAAGAACAACTAAAAGAACTAAACCTAATCATGCATCTGATAAAAGAAAGCCTAGATCTAAGTCTAGGAATGGTAATAGAAAATGTTACAACTGTAATGAAATAGGACATTATGCAAACAAATGTTATAAGCTTAAAAAATTCAAGAAAATGGGAGAAAATTCCAATGAAAATCATGCAAACTTGGTTGTTGGGTCTAAGAATTATGGAGATGTTCTTATGGTCTCTGATATGTTTTCTGAGCCTTTTGTGAACTCTGTGTCTAATTCTCTATCTGAATCTAAGTGGTTGATTGACTCTGGTTGTACTTTTCATATGTCACCTTGTAAGAGCATGTTTTCTAACTTAAAAAATGTTGATCATGGCTCTGTATCTATGGAAAATGAAAATAAGAGTCCTGTGATTGGAATTTGTGATATTTGTTTGAAGTTTGATTCTGGTTCCTCCCTTACTCTAAAAAATGTGAGATATGTGCCTGATTTGAGATACAATTTGATCTTTGTTGCATGTTTGACTGATGATGGTTTGCTTGCTAAGATTGAGAAAGATGGAATTAAATTTCTGAAGGGTTCTATGGTAGTGTCTAAAGCACCTAGGCAACATAATCTGTATGTCTGCAATGCTAGTCCCCTTAATCTGATTCTCTCTGTGGCTAACTCTGTGCAAAATGATAAAACCATGTTATGGCATGCAAGATTAGGGTATATGAGTCAAAAAAGATTAAAAATGTTACATAAATCTGGTGTTTTTTGGCTCTGATCATATCTCTGAAATGCCTTTCTGTGAAAATTATGTAATGGGTAAGCAACATAGGGTTCATTTCCCTGTTTCTGGATCTGCCAAATCTCATGTTAGTTCTGAAATACTTGAATACTTGCATGATGATATCTGGGATCCTGCAAAAGAGTCTACTCATGGTGGTAACTGGTATTTCTTGTCCATTATTGATGATTTTTCAAGAAAAGTTTGGATTTGCTTGTCCTAAGTAAGCTTGATAAGCATGCCTCTGTGCCTAAAACTGATATTGTGCATAAAAATGATAACTTTGATCATCCTAAAGATGGCAGAAATCCAAATAATCTTCAATATAATCAGGTTGATAACAGTTGTTTCGGTTCAAATCGCTCCAAATTTGTATTTTTCCAGTTTAGACTCAATACGGTATACTACTTCGAACCAAACCCACAATCGAACAGGGTCAATTGTAGACGCAATGAGCTAATGCAAGTCGAACTCTCAAGGAAGAATTCTTGTGGAAAATTATCTTTAGGCTATGCATGCAACATGTTTACAAACTTAACATAAAACCTAAACATTCTAATCATGGGTTTGAAAGTTGATCTAAACTAAGAAATGTAAATACGCAATTTAACTAATAAAATGCAAACAACGACGAGATCAAGATCGAGGAAAAGATTATGATACGAGTATTAGGGTGTGGATTCTCTCATTGGTTTCTCATTAAGCTTGCTTAAAGTTGATTATATTAATCTCAAACACACGATAGACCAGTCAATTAGTTTAACTTCAATTACTGTCACCGTCTATCCATTAAACCTCTATCCGCTATATCGTACGAGCAAAATCAATATATTAGGCTTATGAACCCAATTCACCTAACGTTGAAGAAACCTAGATTGGGATTTAGAATCTCCTCTCGGTCTCATCTAAAGCCTAGCAATGCTAAGTAGTGATCAAGTACTCAACATGATAATCATAATTCCAACAACAACAACCAACTATCACAAGAATAAATCAAAACCAATTCGATCCTCCACCTCCTAATAGAGAGATTAGCCCATAAACATGCTTAAAACAACACAAATATCATAAAAGTGCATCATCTCATAACCAAATGAAAACAACAACAACTTCTAAAATATCCAATGTTCTTCACAAGTTTGGGACAAACCCCCACAAATTATCCAAGTTTAAGAAAGAAAATTCCAAAAGAAAACCTTCTAACGAGCCTAGCTTCCGCAGATGGCTCGGAGTCGGACCTTTTCTCGCGTCTTCTTCTTCAACCTAGCTTGCTTGCCTCCTTTCTTGTCTTTCTCCTCATCTCTTGAATGGTGATGATGGTGGTGGTGGAAATGGTGTAGAGAATGGTGAAGATGGTGTGTGTGTGTGTAGAGAGAGAAAATTGAGAGAAGAAGGAGAAGATGAAGTATGATGAAGGTGTGTAGAGAAAATGGAGAGAAAAGATGGAATGGAGAGATGAAATGTTTCGGAGAGAGAATGATGAATGTGAAGTGATGAAGGATGGATCATATGAAGTGGTGAAGGTGTGTATATGTAGGAATTGTTGATATCCCTAAAATAAAGTGAAGATATCCAAAGAGAGAGAGAGAGGAGTCCAAAGAGAGAGAGAGAATGAGAGAGAAGATGATGTGATAAAGGTGATGTGATGTGAGAGTAAGAGTAGGATTCCAAAGAGAGAGAAAATGAGTCCAGAGAGAGAGAGAGAAAATGTGATGTGATGTGAGAGTGAGAGAAAAGGTGATGTGATGTGAGAAGAGAGGAAAGCTGATGTGATGTGAGAGTGAGAGTAGGATTCCAAAGAAAGAGAGAATGAGTCCAAAGAGAGAGAAAATGAGAGGGAAGAGAAAAGGTGATGAGATGTTTGATGGAAGGCTTGGGGAAATAAAAATACAAAACTAGACTAATAGGGGAGTCAAACCCTATATTCCTATCCCTAAAATTAGGATAGCTAAAAAGAAACAAAAAGTCCCCTTCCATAAGATTAAATCAAACAAGTCATGTGAAGAAAGTTGAGGGGAAGAAGCCTTGTACAAAAGATAGGTGGAAAGTTAAAATCGGGGTGGAACAAGGTACCGTGCGCACCGAAGGGGTGCCGCACTCTCGTGGGGCACGGGTGCGCGCGCGCTCGCGGAGCACCTTCCACCGAGAGCACCTCCGCGCGGTCGTGGGGCTTGCGCGGCCACGGGGCTTGTCTGCTGCGCGGTCGTGTGGCTTGCGCGGCCGCGTGGTTCCATGGCTTGTTCTTCTGGCTCTTCTCTTCCGCAAAGGGCTTGTCTTGTCCTTGACACCTTAATGCCTAAAATCGTGTTTTTGCAAACAAAAGCTCAAGTTTTTCATAACTTGGCATGATCCACCATTAGAGCAATAAATGAAAATAAACACATAAAATTAACACATAACAAAATAAAATACAAGAAAATAATTTACTAAACATGACAAAATTACTATAATAAAACAACACAATTAGACACTAAACAACTCCCCCACACGTAACTCTTTGCTTGTCCTCAAGCAAACAAGTAATTAAAAAAATATAAAGCAAGAAGGAAATATTCGCAAGGCAATCATGCAATTGGAATTTGTCTCATGGTCCCCACTAAAACATTTATCAACAAGAAAATGAACACAATTATCAAATTAGGTGAGTTGCTTGCCCTCTCAAGACTAGAAAGAACACACTAGACTCAATTCATTTGGAATCGAATCCCCACAATCACTTCCATATTTATTTAGAAAACAAAATATCAACAACAATAGGGAGTGCAAACATAGGACAGTGATCATTAGAGAAAATCATCGACCTTAGTCGAGCTTCCTAATGTGGTTTTCCATACTCATCATGCAAAATATTAACAAAATTAACACACATGAGATGAGTAGAATCCAGAATGCGATCCCATTTATTTAAACATATTAGGGGAGTGGATCAAAATTCACAAGGTTAAATCCTTAGGGAGGAAATCCCTAGTGTCTTTGTGTGGTTTCCCATGCTCATAGTCGATTTAGATGACTAGAGGAGCATAAATCCTTATTGCCCCTTTTTCTTATATTTATTAATTATTATTTTTTTCATATATGATTAAGGGGATAATTCTTTATGAAAAGAGGTCCAACATGCTTCTTAATCTTTAAAGGGCAAAACCCCACAACACCAATTATCAAAATATGATCAACATCCCAATTCATGCTCAAGAGTGAAACCACAAAACCAATTCATTCTTCATGATAACTTGAAAAGAATTCCTTGAAGATTCATATCCGAAATTTTCAAATTTGACAATTGGACAAAACAAGATACTAAGTGGGAGAATCACAACAAACCTAACAACTAAAACAAATAACATCAACACCAAAATTAACATAATTCAACACAATAAAATCTAGCAAAAAGTTCACATAAACACATACTCCGAAAACGAAATACCAAAACGAAACACAACTAAGATACAAATATAACGAGCTCACCTCCCCACACTTAAAGCATGCATTGTCCTCAATGTATGAAAAATAAGATGCAATAAAAGTAAAGGGAAGAGAAAACATCACAATGTGTAGAAATCCGGCACCGGCGTCGGTCTCTGCAAAATAAAATGATCTGGTGGATCAAAAGGTGGTGGATGAGGCTGTGGATAGGAGAGGGTCCAATTGGTCCAACTTTGTGCAGTCGCGGCCTAGTACTTAGCCAAATTTTTTCCATTTAGCCCCAGCAACACTGCAACTTTGCCCCTGCGAAACAAACACTAAAAACACAAAAAGAAACGTAACACACAAATTATGTAAAATTAAACGACACGCATAAAAATAAAAAAATCATGGGTTGCCTCCCATGCATCGCTCATTTTAACGTCTCGAGCTAGACATGGCCTCCGAGGTAACTAAGTGGAATTTTCGAGCTTGAAAACCTCGATGTCGGCTTCTCGGGGTCGTCCTTCAAAGTACGGCTTGACTCGGTGACCATTCACTTGGAATGTAGTGTTTTTCGTCGGATTTTTCAAGGTCACCACACCATATAGAAAAACTTCTTCAATGACGAATGGGCCACTCCATCAGGATTTGAGTTTTCCGAGAAAAAGCCACAAACGAGTGTTGAAAATGAGGACCTTCATGCCCAGAACGAGCTCCTTCTTGACAATGCGATTATCGTGAAGCTTTTTCACCTTGTCTTTGTAGATATTTGCATTGTCATACGCTTCATTCCTCAATTCATCGAGCTCGGACAATTGTAAAGCTCGCTCATTTCCTGCACAGGTTAGATCAAAATTTACCGCCTTTAGGGCCCAATAGGCATTGTGCTCAATCTCAACCGAAAGATGGCACGCTTTTCCATACACAAGACGGTAAGGGCTCATTCCCAAGATAGTCTTGTAAGCCATCCGGTATGCCCAAAGAGCATCGGTTAGCTTTGTAGACCAATCCTTCCTCGTCACATTCACGGTTTTCTTCAAAATGTTTTGGATTTGCTTGTTGCTCGTCTCCACTTGACCGGAAGTTTGAGGGTGGTATAGAGTAGCCACTTTATGAGTCACACTGTTCTTTTTCATCAACTTCTCAAAAAGCTTGTTGGTGAAGTACGTTCCACCATCACTTATGATTGTCCGAGGGAATCCAAACCTACTCAAAATGTGCTCCCGCACAAACTTGATAACCACATTAGCGTCACAAGACCTAGTGGGGATCGCTTCAACCCACTTTGACACATAGTCGACCGCTAATAGGATATATTCAAAACCGAATAAGTTAGAAAATGGCCCCATGAAATCAATACCCCAAACATCGAAAATTTCAACCACAAGGTTGAAATTCAAAGGCATTTCATTTCTTCTCCCAATATTGCCAAGTCTTTGGCACTTATCACATGAAAGGCAATAAATATGAGTATCTTTAAAAATTGAAGGCCAATACAAACCGGATTGCAAGATTTTTCGGGCTGACTTTTACCCTCCAAAGTGGCCACCACAATGAGAAGCATGGCAAAAGGCCAAAACATCGGTTTGCTCCTCATCCGGGACGCATCTTCGAATCACTTCGTCTTTTCCCAAATGAAAAAGGTATGGATCGTCCCAAAAGTAGTACCTACACATTGCCAAAAATCTTTTCCTTTCTTGAAAGGTAAGGTTAGGCCTCATTTTGTCACAAGCAAGATAATTAACAATGTCGGCATACCAAGGAGAGGAATTAAGCTCAAGAGCATGCTCATATGGAAATGAATCACAATCAACTCCTTTCTCATGCGATAAATCGAAACTTTCATCAACGGGAAGGCGAGATAAATGGTCCGCTACAACATTTTTACACCCCTTTCTATCTTTAATTTCAACATCAAATTCTTGCACAAGCAAAATCCACCTAATGAGTCTAGGCTTAGCTTGGGGTTTGGTCAACAAATGCCTTAGAGCCGCATGATCACTATGCACAATCACTTTAGAGCCTAAGATGTAGGATCTAAATTTATCTAAGGAAAACACAATGGCAAGAAACTCTTTTTTGGTTGTGGTGTAATTTACTTGAGCACTATTCAACGTGAGGCTAGAATAGTAAATTACACGAAGGATTTTATCCACACATTGACCCAAAACGGCACCCACAGCAGAATTTGATGCATCACACATAATTTCAAAAGACAAAGACCAATAAGGGGGAACGACAATGGGTGCGGTGATTAATTTCTCCTTAAGAGTATTAAAAGCATGCAAACACTTGTCATCAAACTCAAAAGGAACATCTTGAGCAAATAAATGGCATAGAGATTGGTTAATTTTTGAGAATTCTTTAATAAACCGACGGTAAAAACCGGCATGGCCTAGAAAACTTCTAACACCTTTAACATTGACGGGTGGAGGCAATTTTTCAATTACATCAACCTTAGCCTTGTCTACACTCATTCCTTCTTTAGAAACAACATGTCCAAGGATTATGCCACTAGTAACCATGAAATGACTCTTTTCCCAACTAAGAGTAAGGCTACTTTCAATGCATCTTTTCAAAACAACTTCTAACTTTTCTAAAAAATCAAAAAATGAAGACTCAAAGACGGAAAATTCATCCATGAATACCTCAATGAAATCACCAATCATTTCGGAAAAGATAGAAAATATACACCTTTGAAATGTGCCTGGTGCATTACATAGTCCAAACGGCATTCTCCGACACGCAAAAGTACCAAACGGGCACGTAAATGCGGTCTTGGCTTGGTCTTCCAGCGCTATGGCCACCTGAAAATACCCCGATAAACCATCAAGGAAACAATAAAAACTATGACCGGCAAGTTTATCAAGTATTTGATCAATGAAAGAAAGGGAAAACTGGTCTTTTCTAGTGGCAGCATTGAGCTTTCGGTAGTCAATGCACATCCTCCATCTGGTGGTGGTTCGAGTAGCCATGTGCTCTCCTTTGTCATTCTCCACCACCGTAATTCCTCCCTTATTGGGCACCACGTGGATAGGGCTCACTCATTCACTATCAGCTATTGGGTATATGATTCCTTCCGCTAGGAGCTTCAGAATCTCTTTCTTGATGACCTCCATCAACACGGGATTGAGCCGCTTTTGTCCTTCTCGAACCAGCTTAGCCCCTTCTTCTAGAATGATTTGATGCATGCACGTCGTGGGGCTAATGCCTTTGATGTCGGAAAGGTTCCACCCAATGGCTTGCTTGTTTCTCTTGAGTACGGCTACCTGTTAGTTTTGTACACTGGAAGACTTGTCTTTGTATACTTTTCTGATGATATGATGATATGAAATGAAAGTTATTGTAGTCAATGTTTGCATTTAGATTATGTTCTATAATTGTTTTATGCAATGTTCCATATACTTACATTATAGATGATATGGTGTGGGGAGTCATACGGTAAAGATCATATCATTAGAACCTTGTAATGTATTAAAGAGCTCACGGCTTAGATGGTCCTGAACACACCATCGGTACACCGTAGAATAATCTGATAAGTTGGTTTATCTTGGCTAACTGATTATTCTAGTACACTGGTTAGTGTAATGAGGAGGATCACGATAGGATACTATTCTCTGTCTCTGACCCAGTTACTGAGAGAATAAAGATCCACAGAGTTCGGGTTCTGAACTCATGTGATATTGGCGAGCATATGTGTGTGTTGTTTATTACTTTGATTTATCAATGGGTGAGATCTTTTCGTAGATCGAATTCGATATCTTGGGTAATAACAATGTATACATGATGTCTCGAGCAGTATGCATGAGCACTGTGTCCTGGTGCGCCAGGTTGATGATGTTCTCTTGAGGAAGCACAAGTTCATGTTGAAACCCTGCAGGTGGAATTTATTCCGTACATGAATAAAGCTTGTGTGGTACTACTCAAGGTTTTAGATGTTAATTAATTATAGCTGTCAGAGGCTTACATAATTAATTAATGAACATTATATCTTAAACACGGGGAAGGCTGGACTAAAGGAGAAAGCATATTCATAAATATGTATTAAATTGGTAGGTCAGTTTTACTTCTTTAGTGGAATAAAAGTAAAACTTAATTTATTTAATTATATCCTAGGTTTATTGGATATTGAATATTAAATAAATTAGTGGGCCAATTTAATATTCTTCTAGATCCCTGTTGTAGCCCAATTGACTGATAGTGGACTGGATATTGAACTTGAGATAGAGGCCCAAGCCCAGTAGGGTTGGAACATGAAATTTCGCCCCTCCCTATATTTAAGGGGAGGGGGGCACGAAATTTTCATGATATTATTCATTAGAAATCAGCCCCTCTTAGTCTCTCAAAGTTATCCATAGATTTCACAACTCTATCTAGTAGATTTCAGCCCACTCTGAATCTAGATACAGTCCGGGAATACAACAGAAGATCTTGGAGTAGAATTTGTGGTGGTTGAATTTTGAGCTATGTGGCGCCATCCCTGTATTCATTCAACAGCAAGATTAGATCTTTAATCTTATCCACAGACCGTCTATCGATTTGTAAGTAGATTCGTTTCTATGTCTTCCGCTTTATTAGATTCGAATCTGCTTTGCATGCTTTTTGTATAGACTGTGATAAACATGCGTGTTACATAAAATTATGATTTGCATGAACACGGATTAATGAACAACCAAATGGTCATGCGGTGGTTTAATTCGAAAAAACCCCAACAACTGGTATCAGAGCGGGTTTTGGCACTGTTCTAGGATTAATCCGGGCATAATTTCGAATTGCATGATTAAATTTGATGATAAATTTATGGTGTTTAAATTTTCAGATTTAATTGACATGTGTTTCGATTTTATGGTATTCAAAACTTGGAAGAATTTGAGATGTAAAAATCAAGAATTCTAGTTTTGATGGCACTTGAATTTTCGGTCACTATGGATTAAATTTGGGATGATATTTGATGTTCTTCAAATTTCCAGATTTAATTCTCATAGGGGTCGAAAATTTGGAGATCAAATTTTCGAATTTGATGTGTTAAAGATTCCCTAATTTGTGTGTTAAAATTTTCGATACCTAGGAAATAAATTTGGATAGATTTTTGATCAAGATCAAAATTTCCAGATTTGTTTGTGGTATGGTTCGAATTTTTGTTGGTTAGAATTGGATTTGGTGATTTTTGATGTATATCAAAGATTGCCTAATTCTAATCTAGATAGGTTTGAAATTAGAATTTTAAATTTGGTAATTTTTGAAGTGGATCAAAATTTCCAGATTTTTATTCTTGAAAATTTCGAAACCTATAGCTATATAATTTGGAATAGTTTTTTGATTAATGTCAAAATTTCCAAATGTGAAATATAGTGTAATTTTCGATTTTTAATAAATTAATTTGGAGAAGATTTTGATGAAAATCAAATTTCCAGATTTATTTATTAATGTTGATCGAAAATTTGGTGCTTGGATGAAGATTTGATATTATTTGATGTATATCTTAATTTAACTAATTTTAATCTAGATAGATTTGAAAATAGAATTTTAAATTTGGAAGAATTTGAAGTGGATCAAATTTCCAGATTTATTATTCTTGTAATTTTCGAATTTTATGGATTAAAAATTGGATAAGGTGATTTTGGATATATACAAATAATTATCAAAATCCAATTGTGATAAGATTTTAAATTTGGATAAGTTTTGGAAGATTTTGGATTGGAATCAAATCTCCAAACTTTATCCTTGAAGATTTAGATTCTTATGGATAATATTTGGATTAGATTTTTGATTTATATCAATATATCCAATTATTATTTAATTAGGGTGGCTAGAAAATATTAAATAAATTTGGTGGATAATTATTAATAATTTCCAGATTTATTTAAGTGATATTTTCGAAAATAACAAGATTAAAATTAGTAGATAATTATTTTAATTTCCAATTTTTATCTTGTGGATAATATCGAATTAATTAATTTAATTAATTGTAAAATTCGACTATTATTTAATATTCATGCATAGATATCATATGTTATTTTATGTGGATCATATAATACATGATTGTTGGTTTTTTAGACTGTGTTTGTTTGCAGGTTTACCAACTATCATGGCTCCTTTATTTTATGTGATGTATGTTTATGTTGAATGGATGTTGGCCGTATGCCGATTTGGCTACGTGATTTTAATCCATGAGAAAATCCATGGATTAGGTCTAGGTTTTATTTTACGTTGTTTTAATGTAATAGATATAAAGCTGTTAGACGAGTTTTTGAGTTGTAATTTTTATTCTAGCAATATTAGATTTTTCCTTTTGGAATAGATAGTCTGTATTGAATAAAGATCAGAGATCAACTCAAAAGAAGAAAAGTGGTTCAGCACCAAAAAGGAAGGTTCACCGGTTCACGTCCCGAAACCCTAAATGGAGCTAGGATTTTCGGCGAGGCGCGGTGAAGGGGCGGCGGCCATAAGCTGTTTCCGGAGCTGACTTTCTAGTTTTATCTCATCAATCAACATGAGATATAAGCCATGATAGTTGGAATATTACTGTTGCTTATTATGTTGAAGCATGCAATGGATGTTTATCATTTTATGTGATGTTTGCATGTTCGATAATGGGATAAAATGAAACCTCAAACATAAATAACTAAGTGGGAGAGATTCATACCAAAGTATGTAGAAATCTCATACGGTCTCCATTAAAATCTGGTTTAATTGAGAAGTGATGGGCATGCGCGTTGACATCGGTCTTCCTCCATATCGGATATGTCATATCACAGATTTCTCTAGAAATTAAATCTCCTAAAATGATAGCTGTAGAACACTATTAGGACTAACTGACTCCTCCATCTGGAGCGGTTAAATTCGAGTAGTGATCTTGGTGTGAAGATAATGGTGTGCACACTTAGATGTAATTTATTGATAAACGTCCACACGATCGTGGCTTATCAGTTAGACGATTACATGACCGTGTTAATTATCCGGCTATTAATTTGCTTGTTGTAAGGAAACTCAACTGGAGGCAAATTAAAGGTTTAACCTATTTAAAGATGTTTTTTATAAACGCCCACACTATCGTGGCTTATAAAAGATATTTTTAAAGTGTCGGTGGAAAAGTATATAATTTTTATGAGGATTTCGATTATATACTGTTTATCCTAAACGTGTTTTGTGACTGTACTGCATGTTTAATTTCAGTTATTTCATATCATCAATGGCACTCTCCAATCTGTCCTCAATCCTCAAAGAAAACAAACTTGTCGGTGAAAACTACAATGACTGGCTTCGTAACCTTAACTTAGTTCTTGTTGCTGAGGGACACAAGTTTGTGCTTGAAGAGGTTTGTCCTCAGACGCCAGATGAGGGTTCTGACGAAGCTCAAAAGGTTGCATATGATAAGTGGCTTAGGTCTAATGAGATAGCGCGTTGTTACATTTTGGCATCTATGTCAAGTGTGTTGCAACATCAGCATGAGCCTATGAAAACTGCTTATGATATCATGTACAACCTTAGGCAGCTATTCGGTCATCAAAACCGCTCGGCACGCCATTTGGCAATGAAGAAACTAATGGATGCGAGAATATCTGACTCCACACCTGTTAGGGATCACGTTCTCATGATGATGGGGTATTTATCTGAGATCGAGACCTTGGGTGGAGAGCTAGATGGCGATTCTCAAATTGACATTGTTCTTCATAGCTTGTCTTCGAAGTTTGAGCAGTTCAGGCTGAATTTTAACATGATTAAAAGGGATGTCCGCCTGACTGAACTGCTCATAGATCTTCAGGCAGCTGAATTGCTCCAAAAGAGCAATCCTGAGGCCCACATAGCTGAAAAAGGAGCGTCTTCTTCTGGTGGAAAAAGGAAGAAGAGAAACGCACCTAAGAAGGCTGCAGATGAGGCGCCTAAGGTGAAGAAGCCAAAGGCAAAGATTCCTCCCGAGGAATTCAAGTCGAAGACTAAGTGCTTCAAGTGCGGCCAACCAGGTCACTGGAAGGCGGCGTGTCCTAACAAGAAGAAGAAGAGAGGTACATCTCACACTCTGGTTGTGGAAACATGTTTAGCAACTTGTTCTACCCAGTCATGGGTAGTAGATACTGGAGCTACTGATCATGTTTGCATGTCTTTACAGGGGTTCCTGGTAAAAAGACAGCTGAGTGAGGACGAGATCACCGTCTACATGGGCAATGCTACGAGAGTGGCGGCTGTTGCAGTGGGAGACGTTGTTTTACCTTTCAGTAGTGATAGAACTTTGGTTTTGAAAGATTGTCTTTATGTGCCTGGTTTTAGGCGAAACTTGATTTCAGTTTCTAAATTGATTATGGATGGATATTCTGTTTCTTTTGATAACAAAGTAGTTATCTTTAGTGGTAAACATTTTATCTGTTCTGGCACATTGGATGGACACTTATACTTTCTTAAACCAACTGAAAACACTACGCAAAGACAACTGTTGAATACATCAATCATAAACCCTGACAAGAGAAAAGAACCTTCGGAATTGAATCAAACCTATCTTTGGCATCTAAGGCTAGGTCATATTAACCTTAAGAGGATACAAAGGCTTGTAAACGATAGACCATTGTCTTCTTTGGTACTGGAATCATTTCCTTGGTGTGAATCCTGTTTGGAAGGTAAAATGACCAAGCGTCCTTTCTAGTCAAAAGGAAATAGATCCGAAGGGCTATTAGATTTGATTCACTCTGACCTATGTGGCCCTATGTCAGTTCAAGCTTGAGGAGGGTTCAAGTGTTTCATCACTCTCATTGATGATTACTCTAGATACGGTTATATCTACCTGTTACGTCACAAGTCTGAATGCTTTGAGAAATTCAAAGAGTTTAAGGCGGAAGCGGAGAAACGAACAGGCAGAAGTATCAAGTCACTACGTTCTGATCGTGGTGGCGAGTACCTCTCAATTGAATTTAGGGATTACATGGCAGAGAGTGGGATTACATCCCAGTTGACTGCGCCTGGAACACCACAGCAGAATGGCGTGGCGGAAAGAAGGAATCGTACATTGTTAGAGATGGTTAGATCGATGATGAGTTATTCTGAGTTGCCTATTTCGTTCTGGGATATGTCCTGGAAACAGCAGCTTATATTCTTAACTTGGTTCTATCGAAATTAGTTCCTGCTACACCCACAGAACTATGGACTGGACGAAAGCCCAGTTTGAACCATATTCAGATTTGGGGTAGCCCAGCACACATGTTAGACAAGGAAGCTGATAAGCTGGCTCCTCGTACTGATGTAAGGCTGTTCGTTGGATATCCTAGAGGAACGAAAGGTGGTTTGTTTTATAGTCCTAAGGATCAGAAGATCATTGTTAGCACCAATGCTCGATTCTTAGAGGAAGACTATGTCATAAACCACAAACCAAGGAGTCACATCATCCTTGAGGAGTTAAGGGGTGGATCGAATCCTACACCAGTTGTACAAGAAGAGGAACCACCAAACACTGCATAACGTGTCACAGAAGTACAGGAACTGCCTCATCACAGTGGGAGGGTTGTACGCCAACCTGATAGATTCATTGGTCTGGGAGAGGTTTCAGATTTCCCAGAGGGTCTCAATGAATTGGATCCCAGGACCTATGACGAGGCAATTCGAGATAAAGATGCAGATTCTTGGAAAACTGCAATGGAGTCTGAGATTGGATCTATGGATCACAATCAAGTCTGGAAACTTGTAGAACCACTAGATGGGGTAAAACCCATTGGCTGTAAGTGGGTCTACAAGCGCAAGAGAGGATCTGATGGGGAGGTTGAAACTTTCAAAGCTAGATTGGTGGCAAAAGGGTATACTCAGAAAGAAGGGATCGATTATGAGGAAACCTTTTCACCGGTAGCCATGCTTAAGTCAATCCGGATTCTCTTGTCTATTGCCGCTCATTTGGATTATGAGATCTGGCAGATGGATGTCAAGACGGCTTTCCTAAACGGAAGTCTTGAGGAAAACATTCACATGAAACAACTAGAGGGATTCATTACTAAGGGCCAAGAGCACTTGGTGTGTAAGCTTAAGAGATCCATTTATGGACTTAAGCAGGCATCGAGGTCTTGGAACATCCGATTTGACGAGGTTATCCAGTCATATGGATTCGTGCAAAGTCCGGATGAGAGCTGTGTGTACAAGAAATGTGACGGAAACGTGGTGGCATTCCTCCTACTTTATGTTGATGACATCTTGCTTATTGGAAACAGTAAGAAGGCGTTGTCAAACATTAGGGTGTGGTTGTCCGAGCAGTTCGATATGAAGGATCTGGGTGAAGCCGGACATGTCCTTGGCATCAAGATCATTCGTGATCGCCAGAAAAGGATGTTATGTCTGTCCCAGGTGACTTATATCGATACAGTGCTAGCTAGATTTGGCATGCAAGATTCCAAGAAAGATTTTATACCTTACAGGCATGGAATTCATCTATCCAAGGAAATGTGTCCCCAAACACAGTCTGAGATAGAGGAAATGAAGAAAGTACCATATGCTTCGGCTGTGGGAAGTTTGATGTATGCTATGCTATGCACTAGGCCTGATATATGCTATGCCGTTGGCATGGTAAGCGGATATCAGTCTAACCCTGGACAAGGTCACTGGACTGCGGTCAAAAACATTCTCAAGTACCTTAAACGGACTCGAGACTACATATTGGTTTTCCGCTCTGATAGTCTAGTACCTTTGGGTTACACGGACTCAGATTTTCAATCCGACAAAGATCAGAGTAAGTCTACCTCGGGCTATGTGTTTACATTAGGAGGTGGAGTCATCGCATGGAGGAGCATTAAGCAGAAATGCATTGCAGATTCCACCATGGAAGCTGAGTATGTAGCTGCCTCTGAGGCTGCAAAAGAGGCTGTCTGGCTCCGCGGGTTCCTAGTGGGCTTGGGCGTGGTTCCTGATTTGCCTAAGACTATCACGATATACTGTGATAACTCTGGTGCAGTGGCAAATTCGAAGGAACCCAGAGCCCACAAGGCAAGTAAACACATAAAGAGAAAGTACCATCTTATACGAGAAATCGTTAAGAGAGGAGACGTGGCGGTGGTCAAGATTGCATCTGAGGACAACCTGGCTGATCCATTCACGAAAAGCCTGGCGGCTAAGACCTTTGATGGTCACGTGGAGAAAATGGAAGTGAGATGCAGACCCGGTAGTGCAGTTTGAGTTGATAGTTTTAGATTGGAGAGTTTGCCAGTTAGTTATTATGCTTGAAAGACATGTTTCAAGTATAAGTGGGAGATTGTTAGTTTTGTATACTGGAAGACTTGTCTTTGTATACTTTTCTGATGATATGATGATATGAAATGAAAGTTATTGCAGTCACTGTTTGCATTTAGATTATGTTCTATAATTGTTTTATGCAATGTTCCATATACTTACATTGTAGATGATATGGTGTGGGGAGTCACACGGTAAAGATCATATCATTAGAACCTTGTAATGTATTAAAGAGCTCACGGCTTAGATGGTCCTGAACACACCATCGGTACACCGTAGAATAATCTGATAAGTTGGTTTATCTTGGCTAACTGATTATTCTAGTACACTGGTTAGTGTATTGAGGAGGATCACGATAGGATACTATTCTCTGTCTCTGACCCAGTTACTGAGAGAATAAAGATCCACAGAGTTCGGGTTCTTAACTCATGTGATATTGGCGAGCATATGTGTGTGTTGTTTATTACTTTGATTTATCAATGGGTGAGATCTTTTCGTAGATCGAATTCGATATCTTGGGTAATAACAATGTATACATGATGTCTCGAGCAGTATGCATGAGCACTGTGTCCTGGTGCGCCAGGTTGATGATGTTCTCTTGAGGAAGCACAAGTTCATGTTGAAACCCTGCAGGTGGAATTTATTCCGTACATGAATAAAGCTTGTGTGGTACTACTCAAGGTTTTAGATGTTAATTAATTATAGCTGTCAGAGGCTTACATAATTAATTAATGAACATTATATCTTAAACACGGGGAAGGCTGGACTAAAGGAGAAAGCATATTCATAAATATGTATTAAATTGGTAGGTCAGTTTTACTTCTTTAGTGGAATAAAAGTAAAACTTAATTTATTTAATTATATCCTAGGTTTATTGGATATTGGATATTAAATAAATTAGTGGGCCAATTTAATATTCTTCTAGATCCCTGTTGTAGCCCAATTGACTGATAGTGGACTGGATATTGAACTTGAGATAGAGGCCCAAGCCCAGTAGGGTTGGAACATGAAATTTCGCCTCTCTATATTTAAGGGGAGGGGGGCACGAAATTTTCATGATATTATTCATTGGAAATCAGCCCCTCTTAGTCTCTCAAAGTTATCCATAGATTTCACAACTCTATCTAGTAGATTTCAGCCCACTCTGAATCTAGATACAGTCCGGGAATACAACAGAAGATCTTGGAGTAGAATTTGTGGTGGTCGAATTTTGAGCTAGGTGGCGCCATCCCTATATTCATTCAACAGCAAGATTAGATCTTTAATCTTGTCCACAGACCGTCTATCGATTTGTAAGTAGATTCGTTTCTATGTCTTCCGCTTTATTAGATTCGAATCTGCTTTACATGCTTTTTGTATAGACTGTGATAAACATGCATGTTACATAAAATTATGATTTTCATGAACACGGATTAATGAACAACCAAATGGTCCTGCGGTGGTTTAATTCGAAAAAACCCCAACACTACCAAGAGATCATCTTCTTCCTTCTTAAGCCCGGCAAAGATGATCACGGGCTTCTTCTCTTCTTCATCGAGGTACACGTATTTGAGATGAGATGGGAGCTCCTTTAGCTCAAGTTCGGGTGAAGGCTTCACCTCTTCTTCGATTGAGGTTAGAATTTCCATCAAACTAATGCCCTCTCCAAACAATATCTTCAACTCTTTGGCATCCAACTCATCTCCCCCACACTTGAGGATTGCTTCTTCCATTGCTATCTCATCGGACAAGGCTTCACTCTTCCATGTGGAGCCAATTTCCTGCAAAAGAACTTCCTCAGCCAAGAGATCAATAGCATCCATAAAAGAACAATTTTCCTCAAATGAGGAGATGGGAATAGCCTTATTTTCATGCACAAAAAAGGACACGGTTTCTCCTAACACCGACATTTTCAAAGTTCCATTTTTGACATCAATCAAGGTGTTAGTTGTAGCCATAAAAGGTCTACCCAATAGGAGTGTGTGCTCATTTCTCGTTTCTTGGACATCACCCACATCCAACACAACAAAATCAACCGGAATAATCAAACCACCCACCTTAACTAGAATGTCCTCTATGATTCCCCTAGGATATCTCACGGACCTATCCGCCGATTGTAAACTCATTCTAGTTGGTTTCAATTCTCCTAACTCTAGTTGTTTAAAAATAGAGTAGGGCATCAAATTAATTCCGGCTCCTAGATCTAGCATACCACATGCTTCTTTACCACTTCCCAACGCAATTTTAAGAGTAAAACTACCCGGATCACGGAGCTTGGGCGGTAGTTGTTGTTGTAGGATTGCACTCGCTATTTCGGATACCACAATTTTCTCATCCTCCGTGAACTTCCTCTTCTTGGAGGCTAGTTCTTTGAAGAACTTGACATAAGCCGGCACATTGTGAATGACATCAAGGAGTGGAAGGTTGACATTTACCTTTGATAGGAGCTTGTAGAACTCTTGGAATTGGGTATCTTGCTTCTCATTCCTCAATCGGCTTGGAAATGGAATTGGAGGAGTGTAGGGGTTGGTGGCCTTGTGGAGTGTGGGCTTCTTCCCTTCTTCATTTTCTTTTTCGGGCTCCTTTTGTTGTTGTTGAGGAGCCTCCTCTTCTTTCTCAATTTCTTCGGTTGGGCTCGGTTCCCCAACCTTGTTATCAATCACCTTGTCTTCTCTAAAGATGGTGATGGCTTGAGCTTGCTCCGGTTGGCTTGGCAACTTACCCGGCTTTGCTTGCTTGGCCAACTCTCCAACGGTCCCGGCTATTTGGCCTACTTAGGTCTCGATCCTCTTCACGGAGGCTTCTATGGATTCGAACATTTGTTGGGTGGCTTGAATGAAAGATTGCAAGGTGTCTTGCAATATCGGCCTAGACGGTTGGTTTGGTTGGGCCGCATATTGTTGCGGCATTGGATAAGGTGGAGCTTGGCCACCTCCGGCTTGTTGAGGTGGAGGCGGTTGTTGTGGTGGTTGTTGAGGAGGTTATTGAGGTTACCTCCAAGAAAAGTTTGGATGGTTTCTCTATCCCAGATTGTACGATTGAGAGTACGGGTTGTATGGTTGACGAGGCTGGAATCCTTGAAGGGCATAAACTTGCTCTTGAAGAGTATGGAAATGAGTTTCTTCACTTAATTCCGGCTCAATCAATTTTTGACAAACATTGGCCCCATGGCCATACTCTCCACATATACCATACTTCTCAATGGTCATAGCTTGTTGAGATGGTCTCTCGGAAGTTCGAAGCATCTCTACTTGCCTTGTCAACTCCGCTAGTTGTCTCGTCACATCATAACTAGGGTTGGCTTCATTCACGAAAGCTCTCTTCCTCCTAGCATCCTAGTACTTTTTTATTGAGAAGTTGTGGCCATTGTCTCATAGATGTTCGAGACTTCTTCAGCTGTCCGGCCTTCAATGTCTCCTCCCGCGGCATTGTCCACCATGTATTGGAAATTTTGAGAAAGTCTGTCGTAGAAGAATTGGTTGAGCAACTCGGGTGCGAGGTGGTGGTGCGGGCATTGTTGTTGGAGACCTCTAAATCGATCCCAAGCTTTATGGAAGGCTTCACCCAGAGATTGGGCAAAGGTGACAATTTGAGCTCTCAAGTCTTGGGTCTTTTGATTGGAGTAGTACTTGGTCATGAACTTCTCGTATACGGCATTCTAATTGGCCAAGGAATTAGCCGGAAGTGACATGAACCACGTCTTTGCTCTATCCTTCAAGGTGTAAGGAAAACACCTCATCTTCAATTGGTCTTCGTTCAAACCTTGTAGAGGAAAGGTTTGAACAACGGCATAGAACTCTCGAATGAAGTTCAAAGCATCTTCAGCCGGCATCCCATAAAAGGATGGTAATTGGCTAAAATGAATGTTCTTCAACTCGTAGTTCCTTGCGGCTTCTCCAAGAACTATGCAAGATATCGACGCCCTAATTACGGGATGAGCGAAATCCCTCATATTCCTAGCTGCATTAGCATTGGCGTTGTCGGGATTGAGTTGGTGAGCCTCTATCTCCTCTTCCCAAGAAAATATGTCAAATCTCTTTGGTCTATGGATGTTGTCAAATACGGGGGCTAATCTCCGATTGAGACTTCGTCTCCCTAGCATACACAACTAAAAACCAAACGAGATCACACGCAACTGTGGAACAAGAGGTGAAAGCTTAACAAACATAAGAAAATAAACACAAATACCAAACTACACAAAACAACACAAAATGCATAAACACTAGACAAACACAAAATCACGAATACAAAATCAAACACAAAGCAATTATAGCACGTAAAGATAATAAGCCTAAAGCCTTCCCCGGAAACGGCGCTAAAATTTATTTCGATTCAAATCGTTCCAAATTTGTATTTTTCCAGTTTAGACTCAACACGGTATACTACTTTGAACCAAACCCGCAATCGGATGGGGTCAATTTTAGACACAATGAGCTAACCCAAGTCGAACTCTCAAGGAAGACTTCTTATGGGCAATTATCTTTAGGCAATGCATGCAACATGTTTACAAACTTAACATAAAACCTAAACATTCTAATCATGGGTTTGAAAGTTGATCTAAACTAAGAAATGTAAATATGCAATTCAACTAATAAAATGCAAACAACGACGAGATCAAGATCGAGGAAAAGATTATGATACGAGTATTAGGGTGTGGATTCTCTCATTGTTTTCTCATTAAGCTTGCTTAAAGTTGATTATATTAATCTCAAACACATGATAGACTCGTCAATTAGTTTAACTTCAATTACTGTCACCGTCTATCCGTTAAACCTCTATCCGCTATATCGTACGAGCAAAATCAATATATTAGGCTTATGAACCCAATTCACCTAATGTTGAAGGAACCTAGGTCGGGATTTAGAATCTCCTCTCGGTCTCATCTAAAGCCTAGCAATGCTAAGTAGTGATCAAGTACTCAACATGATAATCACAATTCCAACAACAACAACCAACTATCACAAGCATAAATCAAAACCAATTTGATCATCCACCCCCTAATAGAGAGATTAGCCCATAAACATGCTTAAAACAATACAAATATCATAAAAGTGCATCATCTCATAACCAAATGAAAACAACAACAACTTCTACAATATCCAATGTTCTTCACAAGTTTGGGACAAACCCCCACAAATCATCCAAGTTTAAGAAAGAAAATATCAAAAGAAAACCTTCTAACGAGCCTAGCTTCCGCGGACGGCTCGGAGTCGGACCTCTTCTCGCGTCTTCTTCTTCAACCTAGCTTGCTTGCCTCCTTTCTTTCCCTTCTCCTCCTCTCTTGAATGGTGGTGATGGTGGTGGAAATGGTGTAGAGAATGGTGAAGATGGTGTGTGTGTGTGTGTGTGTGTGTGTGTGTGTGTGTGTGTGTGTGTGTGTGTGTGTGTATAGAGAGAGAAAATGGAGAGAAGAAGGAGAAGATAAAGTATGGTGAAGATGTGTAGAGAAAATGGAAAGAAAAGATGGAATGAAGAGATGAAATGTTTGGGAAAGAGAATGATGAATGCGAAGTGATGAAGGATGGATCATATGAAGTGGTGAAGGTGTGTATATGCATGCAAGCATCAAATTTTTTGTTCCATTGTCTAGGAGACTGCTTAAGATCATACAAAGATTTCTTTAACAAGCATACATGATCAGGTTTGCTTTTATCACAAAAGCTTTTAGGTTGTTTCATAAATATATCATTTTTAAGGTCTCCATGCAAGAATGCAATTGTAACATCCATTTGTTTTAGTTCCCAATCAAAATGAGCAACCAAAAATAACATTATTCTCACTGTAGTAAATTTCACAACAGGGGCAAATATCTCATTATAATCAACCCCCTCCTTTTGAGTAAATCCTTTTGCAACTAACCTAACCTTATACCTTACAGAATCAGATTCATGCTTAATTTTATAAAGCCATTTGCATTGAACAACAGAGCACTTAACAGGTTTTGGAACAAGAATCCAAGTTTTGTTATCATGCAGAGACTTCATTTCTTTTTTCATAGCATCAACCCATTTTTCAGAATCTTTAGAGTTTAAGGCAGCTTTATAAGAGATTGGTTCACATGCATCAAGGTTATTAAGCACAGAGAAAGCATGCATGAAGAGACCAGAGTCAGCAAACCCAAGGAACCTTTGAGGTTGCCTTACAGTTCTCTTGAATCTATCTCTAGTCAATTGATAATTCTGAAGACTATTGAAATATGTCCCTTCTTCAGAATCATCATTGTTGTTTAGTGTCTAATTATGTTGTTTTATTGTAGTAATTTTGTCATGTTTAGTAAATTATTTTCTTGTATTTTATTTTGTTATGTGTTTATTTTCACTTATTGCTCTAATGGTGGATCATGCCAAGTTATGAAAAACTTGAGCTTTTGTTTGCAAAAACATGATTTTAGGCATTAAGGTGGCAAGGACAAGACAAGCCTTTTGCGGAAGAGAAGAGCCGAAAGAACAAGCCACAGAACCATGCGGCCGCGCAAGCTGCACGACCGCGCAGCAGACAAGCCCCGCGACCGCGCAAGCCCCAAGACCGCGCGGAGGAGCTCTCGGCAAAAGGTGCCCCGCTAGCGCGCAACCTTCCGCGGGCGCGTGCACACCCGTGCCCCACGAGCGCGCAGCACCCCTCCGGCGCACGCGGTACCCTGTTCCGCCCCGATTTCAACTTTCCACCTATCTTTTGTATAAGGCTTCTTCCCCTCAACTTTCTTCACATGACTTGTTTGATTTAATCTTATGGAAGGGGACTTTTGTTTCTTTTTAGCTATCCTAATTTTAGGGATAGGAATATAGGGTTTGACCCCCCCTATTAGTCTAGTTTTGGATTTTTGTTTCCCCAAGCCTTCCATCAAACATCACATCAACATCTCATCACCTTTTCTCTTCCCTCTCATTTTCTCTCTCTTTGGACTCATTCTCTCTCTCTCTCTCTCTTTAAAATCCTACTCTCACTCTCACATCACATCACATTTTCTCTTACTCTCACATCACATCATCTTTTCTCTCACTCTCACATCACATCACCTTTTTTTCTCGCTCTCTCTTTGGACTCATTCTCTATCTCTTTGGAATCCTACTCTCACTCTCACATCACATCATCTTCTCTCTCATTCTCTCTCTCTCTCTTTGGACTCATCTCTCTCTCTCTTTGGATTCCTCTCTCTCTCTCTTTGGATATCTCCACTTTATTTTGGGGATATCAACAATTCCTGCAGTCCCTAAAGTTCAAAAAGAGCAACTTTGATCACTGTTTATATTTCAAGCATGATTTTGTCCCTATATTCCTTCTACTCTATGTTGATGATATGCTCCTTATCAGTCCATATCTTAAAACTATAAAGCTTGTTCAAAAGTTCCTATGTGATAATTTTGACATGAAAGACTTGGGTGATGCAAAAAAGATACTTGGTATGGATATTCAAAGATATAGAAAGAATTTTTCCCTTGTCCTGAATCAAAACTCATATGTTGAGAAGGTTTTGAGTAAATTCTCTATGCAAAAAGTTAAATATGTTAGTGTGCCCTTTGCTGCTCATTTTGTGCTAAGTAAGGATCAATCCCCTAGGACTGATTCTGAAATAAATGATATGTCTAAAGTACCATACTCCAATGCCATTGGGTCTTGGGTCTGTGATGTATCTCATGATCAGTACCAGGCCAGATATTGCTTACTCTGTCTCATGTCTAAGCAGATATATGTCAAACCCTGGAATGCCACACTGAGAAGCCCTAAAATGGCTTCTCAGATACTTGAAGTCTACTTCAAACTATGGCTTGAATTTCTCTAAGTCTCCTAATGGGGTGAAATTAGTGGGTTATGTTAACTCCAACTATGCAAATGACAGGGATAATAGGAAGTCTACCACTTCCTATGTATTCACTTTGTGTGGATCATGCATTAGTTGGAAGTCACAACTTCAACATATTTTAGCCCTCTCTACTACTGAGGCTGAATATGTTGCAGCAACTGAGGCTGTCAAAGAAGCCATCTGGTTGAATGGCTTGTTATCTGAAATTGGTTTTGCTAACTCTTCTCCTACTTTATTTTCAGATAGCCATTCAGCAATACAGTTATGCAAAAACCTTGTATTCCATGATAGAATAAAACACATTGATGTGAGGTTTCACTTCATTAGAGATGTGGTGGAAAAAGGTGAAATAAATCTGAAGAAAATCCCCACTGAGTTCAATCCAGCTGATATGGAAATTAAGTGTCTTCCCTCTGACAAACTCCTCTCATGCCAGAGAATTTTAAACTATGGTCTTGGTTAACTCTTTCCAAAACTCTGCTCTTTGTGCTTTATGTTTATGTTTCTCTGTTTCAGTTTGTTCTCTTTATATTTTGCTTTGGTTATGTGTTAACCCCTCCTAACTGTGTGTTATGTTTCTCTCCTGTCTTTGTGACTTTGCAGGGAGAAACAAAAGGCAATGATGAGTCCTTTCAAAGCTCTTAACGAAGACCAGTGCATATCAAAGGGCCAAAAGGTGGAGAATGTTGGGCTTCCTGACCCATTTAGTTTGGCCCAAACACTGAAGGCCCACTTCTCTTTTAATGTTGCTGTTGACCCGGCTCCTTGACTGTTCCCTATGTGACCCTTCATTCTCTATTAATGAAAGGGGCTCGAGCACTGTTCATTCATCACTCACATTCATCTCTCTCTCTCTCTCTCTCTCTCTCTCTCTCTACTCTCTGAGTGTTTTCTCTCTCTCTGCCTCTTGCGATCCTTGATTCAAGCTTATGTGCTTAAAGAGTTGAGTGCTCCACTGAACCTAGCTTACGGTCCAGTTCATCTGGATTCATCTTGGTCTCCTCATGCGAGTAGCCTGGATAGCTAGGGTTCAGTCTTGGTTCGCCGGAGGTCTGAGCTTGTTCTTGAGAGGTCTTTGTGTTTGGTCACCGTCTCTTCACCTTCTTCTGGTCTCGGTGTGCTCCAGGTCACTGTGTCGTTAGAGCTTTAGGTTCAAGGAACCCTGAGCCTTCATTGTTTCTCCGGCCATGCTCTCTGTCCCTTGAGGGACGAACGGCATGACTGCCGATGATGGAAATCAAGCGATGTAACCTCTGGGAGCATTGATAGCCTACAATAAACACATAAGATTGATTTCTCCCCGTGAATTATACCAATCCTTCGATCTATCAACATTCATGTCATACAATTCTATTATTCCATTAATTTACTGTCTTCTCTCGATCTCAAGCAAACCAATTGTTCCGAAAATATTTTTAAATTTTAGGTGATGTTAACTAATGAGAAGTTTAGTATAGAAATAAGTTGATCAAAAATCCGACCAATACAGAGTTACTTATATAAAATGGATGACCAAGTTAACAGTTTGATTAGTTGAAGTGAAGACATCTCAATCGTAGAACTAAGTATTCAAGTTAAAGAGAAAGCTCAATTGAAGAATTGAAGTTTGATCCGTTCAACTGGAGATCAGTCTAAATCAATCAAAAACTGAAGACCAGTTGTATGTTGAAGAGTGAATATCCAAGTTGTAATCAGTTTTCGATCTACACAGTTGATCAAGTTCAATTCATGAGGATTAATTGAAGAACTGATCAGAAGAGAAGCTAATGAAGTGAAGTCGATTAGTTGCAAGGCAAAGTCAAGTGAGCTGACAAAGTAGTCGTTCTTAGGGAGTTGCAGACTCAACAGGCAAATGGCTAAACATTCAGAGAATGAATTCTAAAATCAACCTACAAACTTAGAAGACAACGGGCAAGGACGATTGCTAAAGCCTTCATTAACCAATCAAAATGGTCTAATTTTCTGCAATAAATGACAAATTCAACGTTCATTATGAATCAAGGATGATGATGAAGCCATGTTGATCAGTTCATGAGAATATACAAGCGAGAAGATTCAAATGAGCACTATAAAAAAAGAATGATCAATATTTGAAGAAAGTTACGAATTACAAACTCAGAAACGAAAAGCATGTGAACTTAAGCGATTAAAAACATTCAAGTCTTCAATCATTTTTGCATTCCAAACATCAATTCTAAGACGATTCAGTTGTTTCTATCTTTGCAGATTGTTTCCAAGCTAAAAATCAAATGCTAGTACAATCTTTTGGAACATCAAAATCCTAGCCTTTAGTTGAAATGGTATCTAATCTTTTGGAAGAGAGTTGTCGAGCATACTCCAACAACAGCAGTTGAAGCTGAGAGTCACAAGTGTGAGCAGCTGACTTGAGTATATCCAAGTACATAGTGATCATCTTCCAGTTTATAAGAGGGGGACATAAAATCGTTTTGATTCGAACCTCTACATTAACTTGCTTCCATGTTTAATTGTTTAAGTTAACTGGTTGTTTATTTTGCATATGTTGAACTCCGTGTCACATGCTTTCAATTGATATATCTTTCAACTGTGCAAAACCAACCGAGTTTGAAAACTCAACTGAGAGTTAGTTGTGTACAAATCATCTGAAGTCAACATTGACTTCAGTTGAGAAGCGTTTTTCATATAACTTGCTAAGTCCGTTGTGACTTAATTTCTGCAAACTTTGATAATTTGATTAAGTGATTGACCGTGATCATTCACCCTCAATCACTTATTTGATATTTCCACATTAACTCTTATGCATAATCATTGGTCAAATAATCATATGCAATAAACAATCAAATCAAGGATGCATGACCAAATTAAAGAAGGGAAAATAGATTAATCTTAACTTATTAAATTCCTTAAACTAATTACAACCATAGAATCACAAAGTGATTGGCCACTCGTATCTTGTTCCATCCCAAAAGAAATCAAATAAAACATTGTAGATATCATGTTCAAATAAGAAAAAAAGAAAACAATAATGTAAAACTTAAGTCGAACATTCAATCTGGAGTCCTCTCTTCAATCTGTAGGATTTTTAGGGCTCTCTAATATGTGTTGATGTGTAGGTGTAAAAATTCAAGTTCCTAAGGTCCTATAAATAGGAGGATAAAACTTAGTTGAGAAATGAAGCAAAATCAGAGAATTGATGGAAAGGATGGGAAGCACAATAGTGCCTAATTGCCGAGAGAAAATTAAATTTGGGGAGTCTAGGTGCACGGTCATTCTCTATCTGTCGTGCTTCACATATCGCCATCGGGGTACGATTTGAAGTGTTGTCCCGTTCTCAATTATTTCTCATTCGATTAAATTGATTCTTTTTACAAACTTCTTCTAACCTGATTCTCTATCTTCTTAGACTTTTCCTTAGATCATTTCTATCTCAAAAACACATTTGACAATTAAAACCTTCACATTGAGCAAAAACAAGACATGCCACAAAATATGAAAAATTATACTTAAATGTCAATTAATACATGCATTGTTGATGTTTAACATCATATTTCTTGATAAATTTTAGATGTTTACCATGAATTTTACAATGATCATTATGTTCATGTGACCACGTAAAGTCATTCTCCGTCTATTTTTTTCTTGAAAGTCTTTTAATGATTTTTTCCTACTTTGAAAATTTTCTTTGCAAAAATTTAGCTACTTATACAACTAGTTTGACACTCGTGCGTTGTGAGGCGATATATAAGATAATCTTATTTTTTGAGCAATATAATTTAGCCTGTAATATCCGATAAAAGAAATTGTGAAATGATCATTTACAAGCTATTTAAGCTTTCGAATTAAATTGCATAAAAATAATATTTTATGTCTTTCTCAAATTAATATTTTAATAAACTGAAAAGTGCAAATAATTTTATTTTTATTTTTATGATTTGATATTTTTGAGCTGGAAATTTTTTTCTTAAAAATTGTGCATTGATTTGTTTTATCATATAGTATAGATTGGAAACACATTAGCAATGAATAATTATTTAGCATAAATTAAAAAGGGACTAGTGAAATCTCCACAAATTTCTAGCTAAAATCCAAAGCATATGTACTCAGGAAGTCATGTGTCAAATCGTTTGATGGGTCAAAACTCATTATATGATATCCAGGTCTAAACACCAATAACATTATAAATATGCCACCAGTTAGACTTATATCTAAACATGAAGACCGTCTAATGAAGTTTGATCAATCATCATTTTTATGGTGACTTTGGAAGTTCTAAAGCACCACCAGAATCTACAAACTCCCACTGAGGTCCCCAACCCTCAAACGATGATATTCCATATTTCAAAATTTTCTTAAGCCATTTAACCTTATTTATATATTCCTCCAATTCCAAGACAGGGGCTTCAAGTGTGTCAAAGCGTTTCAAATTTAGAGTGCCTCCTCCAATGGCACTGAACTTTATACAATTCAAGTCATCTTCTTCAACTTCACCCGCTTCTTCAACTATGCTATGCCCCGAATCATTTTCTGCACGATTTGTTTTTCTTGTGCTGCTATCACCACATTCGTGGCTTGCACTTTTTTCTCTATCACTTTTCTGTTCCTCAGAAACGGTTGGTCCTTGAGAACGTTTATGCGTCTCAATTTTTCTACCCTCCACTTCACTTGAAACAACAGAGTTGGAGGAAATAGGAGAAGAAAACGTCCGAAAAGCCTCAATTTCTTGACCTGCATTATGGGCATCCTCAACTCGAATCACTGTATCAATATTGCAATGATTTTAACGTCAACATTATTGTTGAAGAGGGTTATAAACTAATTATTCGAAACAAGCATGGGTTCCAATTAACAAACAAAAAGTGCGTAATGAGCATTATGTTGTTTCATCAATAAAATAAATAACAATATTTTTATTCAATTTTCACAAAAATTTTAAACCTTGCGGTTATAATTACTTTTTATTCTTTTGCAATCATAACATCCCCGAAAATTTCATCGTTAAAACTATTGTTAACATGACATTGTTTTAAGGACACCCATAGACAAACTTCATTGAAAAAAAATTAATTGCAAAAGATTAAAAGTTAATGCTGTACATGTAATTGCAACGGTTTAAATGTCATGTGAAAATTGAATATTCGAGTAAATATTTTGCTACTCACGGCCGATTAACACATCAAAGAATCACATTGTACAACAAAACTTCAATTAGGTTTTTCATTTGTAGAACCAGATATTTGTTGGATCCGCTTTCTTCATTGAGAATTAACTAAAAAGGAGAGTTATACGCCAAGGTTAAATGGAAAGGACAAGACGAATAATGTTCCTACTGAGTCAATCAGGTTTGGGTTACAACAACAACCGAAATCCTCCCAATAGTACTCATCTGAGCTCCATGAAGCATGAAGCATGGAGCAACATTCAATCTTTCAAGGGAACATATAACCAGATGAAAGTCATCTAAACTGAGTTATTTTAATTAATCAAAATAATCGGTACACAAGTTTTCACATAAATCAGTCTAAGTTGAAAATTTTAGCTAGTTTACATTTCAGGGGGGAAGTTCAAGACATTAAGTCAAAGACACCACTATAAAATATTACTTTATCATGCAAAACATCATATGACATACTCTTTTTGGCAGAATAGATTTAAATAAACTCTTTGTTTCACTTTCCACATGAATCAACTAAATCCAGGGCAAGCCCCAACTAAATCTGGATTAGCTGAGAGACCATTTACCAAATGGTAATCAGAAAGAAAGCCCACACTGGTCTAGAACAAAAATTTATGGGACAAGTTCTTCAGATTATCATATCTAAAGCTCAAGTAAGAAACAAAAATGTAGAAAAATGCAGCCAACAAAACAGGAGTCATATTCAGAGACCAACTAACTGGAAGATGACACCATGTAAATCCATGTTGCAGACAAAGGTTTGTCTCGCATGATGGAAACTCTCTACAATTAGCATCCCAAACATATTCAACATAGCTCCATAAATTATTAACGTTAATTGTTGTAGATTCATACCTCGATTAATAGGTTTAATAAGGCGAGCATAAGGGTGACCAGTATCACCTTCCTGCAATTGCAATAAAAGGTTATTATGTACATCAAAGAGGAGATCAACAATCGTAATGCATCATATCGTACATGCATGCAGCAGCACCAACAGACAAATGATCTGAAAATGGTTGGATGATCTAGAAAATATTACCAGAAATGAAATAATAAAAGACAAACAGCTGAGATAGTCCATAAATTGCAAATAGGGATGTCGCTGCCTTCTATTCAATTTATATTTCTATTGACAATCAAATATCACAATAAATGACATTATAAGAGCAACAGCACAGGATCAATCAGCACAAATATTTAGAAGATTTACTTCATAAAGTTACATCTTAGGACATGGCAACCAGAAACAAAACTACATACCACTCAAAACTTCCATGAAAAAAGACCTCAAATATGAAACCAATCTTACAAAACAACCTCATTATGAATTGATACTATGCCAGGATGAACCAACCAAAAACAGGAGTCGTGCATTCAGCACGAAGCAGACTAAACTCATTTATTTAAATTTTAAGTCACCAAAAGTTCCTTGAACAAGTCATAACTAGCACAACATGGAAGACATTTCAGGATAGAGGAATCTTGAAGCAGCAAAGACTTAACATTTTTCAAAAGATATTTCAGATAAAAGCACATGCAGGGACAAAAAATAATGATGGAAAAGCCATCCTTAATTCTTTATCCCTTGAGGTTTCAAGTTATGCACAGTGGATTTAAAAATAACCACCCAGGACAAACCCTACACTCAATTAAAGGTATGAATCAATCAAGAAATATAATGCAGTATTTGCACCATCAGCAACTTTACATTAGCTAACTCTTTGTTGATCAAATATAAAGTTACATTAACATATGATTCTAAAAATAGAAATTCAGGACATGAATTTTATACTGGAAAAGACATGCCATTAGAAGAGAAAGAGAGAACAAACCTGAGTAGCAACTGTCCAACCATGATCAGGAGACCAGTCTAAAGACGGGCGTAAATCCTTGAGAGTTACTTTATAAGATGAACCTTCACCATGAGGTCGTGGTTTCAGCTCAATCTATATAAATAAATATAAAAAATAATAATAAATATGTTAATAAAAGGTGCCCTGCATAGTACCACAACAGAAACTCATGCTACAACTCACTAGCGTTTTCATACTTTTGTCATTTAAAATGCTTCTGTCCAATCACCGTAATAAAAATAAAAACTTCAATTTTAAAAAAATTTGCATGTCAAATGTGATGCATCTATGTAAACCTATGGCAGAGATTGCACGGGTTAAGTACTGTAACATAACTAAATTGGGCATATCCAATTTGCTTCCCGCAAACAAAAAATGAAAACATTTTGTAAGAAGAATATAATGTAACTAAATTTGATGGCCTTCACTTTGAACGAAGGTTGTAAAACACATATGTGAGTTTGTGTAGAACTAATGGCCAGTACCACATCCTTTACAATCACTAAAGCATGTGCTTTGAGTACAATGAAGAAATAAAAATAACTCTCTAGTTCAGGAAGGTGATATAGACAGGACAATAATCAAGTTTTCTTAATTTATATATTTTGATACCCGTGAATCTATCAGATTGTAGGAGGACAACTAAGGGAATGCAAATTTTAGGAAATCATCCCGAATGGTATGACCTGAACTTCAGTATCTGGACATCATTTCCTAAATTTGTTATTACTTCAAGTTGGTTGGAATATAAGAGAATCAGCATCGAAAACTTTCACAGTGGTGATCTTCTTCTTATGGAAATTGTAACAAACTCAAACCCACAACTAACAATTTACAAGGAATATCTGGGACCTATTACTATCTAGTTGCATATTTCTTCTTTTTCCTTATTTTTTGGTAGAGTCAAGGGAACAAGGCAGAGTGAACAGAAAAAAAAGATTGAATTGAACAAACTGATAGGAAGGAAAAACAGAAAAACACTCAGGCAAGCTTGTTCAAGCCTCACTGCTGAATTCTCAATCGGCTATGATCTTATGATGATTCTAGGTATCATAAGCTACTTAAATAAAAGATACCGCAAAAAGAAGAAGGGCGTGTGGCGCAGCCCAGCCAATCGCAAACAAACATCAAAAAGGAAATAACAAATCAACGGGAAAATAAAATAAATCAATCAATCAATTACACCCACGGCGGCGATAAACTCTCAGCGCCGTTGATTCGCTATCATTTTTCCTTTTTCTTTTCCATGCTGAAGGTTATTGGAGGTTGTGGACTCAAGTTTTATAATTTGATAGGGGTATTCATTAACCAGACGATTTTGGGACTATTAATGTGGGGTCACCCAAAAAAAGGCATCCAAGAACTATTACCTGCGCCTCTTGATCATTGAATAACTGTGTTATTCTTCCAGACCAATAACAACCAGCATTCGGCCAGTCCACCAAATCACCCACCTTCCAGGAATCACAAACAATTACTGTAACTTCTGAGATCTCACTGACATCAGGCATTTGTTTTTCATTATAGATAGGTGGGTATTGTGGCCTCAGCATCAGTTCTTTATGTTTCTGTTTTGCTTTCCCCATACAATAAGGGGGTAGCTGATATAGGTTTCTCCATCGAACTTCTGCAGAAAAAAAAAACCCGAAATGAAAGAAGTGGAAATATAAACATTTAAAGAACCAGATCCCCGATTGTAAAACATCCAAGGATATTGCACCTCCTCTCTACTACAGGACCATTAAAATCTGTGTCTGGTTGTGTGTACAGCCAAATCCTAGTTATCAATAATTTGCGTCATGCCGCAAGGCCGTAAAGGAATTCATAAGAATTAAGGATGGTATCACCAATACACACACACAAAGAATCAGAGTTAGCTTCCAATGCAACCCATCATCTCTCATCCATAGACAAATTCCAACTGGAAATAACTGTAACTTCAACTAAAGAAATTGACAAATTATTAGAATACTCAAGATAACCAATACAGTAACAAGAATCTCATATTAACCAACACACTGAGGAACTCATGATGCTCCATTGATGCAAGACTTGGATATTATCCCCTATTTTTTCCAAATAATTAATAATATCTTCCTATAGTCAAGGTAGACAACATCTAAAGGTAGAAAAGTAAGAGTTTACAAATACACTACATATTTTCTGTTATGCATATATACTGAAACAGAGGTCTGCTTCCCCCACATAACGAAGTGTATGCTTTGTAGGCACATCTACATGGATAATAAACAAAAGCCCAATAGAGGTCTTAAATTGCCACATAACTTTCATTTACGTTTGGTAAAAACTAAACTTCTATATCTTTGCTTCCGATCTCCATATTGTAATGCATAATCAGTTGCAGGCGTGTTTCATGTAGAGTGCCTCCCAGGCAATTGTTAAAGTTGCAAAATATGAAGTGCAGGAAACGGAGAGGTCTCTCAGTCACAATAGCTAACAGCACGAGTACATTCTGTATTTGCTGGTCGCTGTTTCATATAGAAAATCTTACTTCATTCTTAAATATTTATGGCGCACACACGAATATATAGGAGGTAATATAGTGTACGTTGAACTTTCACTTAACTTCGACAGCTACCACATTTTCACAAAAATAAAATATCCTACTAATAAACAGACTCTGTTATGATACAAATTGATCACAGTCGAGCTTGTAATTATCAGACATAATTTCTCAAAGAAAATTGCTCAACGTACACATTTCATAATACAAACAACTCTCTTAATCTGCAACACAAATTTGAAAGAGAGTAAGCCAAATATATATCCTGATTAAAGGTAAAAAGTTATGCACTATCAAAAGGGTAGAATAACCATATCACACAATGAAGTACTGCTCAACTTTCGGATAAGTATGTATGCTCTAACTTCAGGACTTCAGCCAATAATATGAAGGGTAAGAAGTTGCAAGTTTTACAAAATACCAAAACCCATGGATTTTTAGGGAAAAACAGAATTCTCTTTTTTCAGAGATGAATCTGAAGTAAATTACAAGTTTCAGCCTGCAGCTCCTGTCACAAACTAATCTATAAGCCAACTGATGCCACAAAATTCAGAGGGGTACCTTAGGAAGTGGATCACAAATATAGCATAAGAGAGAATATATTATATAGAAGCAACGCTAGAGACTTACTTTCATCCGGGTAGTCACTATATTCCGAGATATATCCAAGTATTCCATTTTTCGTGATAATCTCTCTAATCTGATAGAAAAAATATAGATAGGATATAAGTAACAAAATGATATGCAGAAAACTGATCCAGAGAAGACATGATCATAGTTATTAAAGGCACAAGGTGCAAAGGTCTCCTAGAGGCCTAGGCCTAGGCCTAGGCCCAGGCACAAGTCATTGTGAACTTCAACTCACAAATATTAAGAATGAAAATCCCACATAATAAAGTTAGTATATTTCCCAACACTGAAGGGTTTAGAATGAAAATTTCATATAATAAAGTTAATATACAACTAACAAACGTTATATATTCTCAACATTAAATGAGTTTGCATCCTCCATTACCTTGCACTGAAACCACGCACCACGATAACCGGAAACGAAAGACCTCTCTTCAGCTTGTTGTCCAGCTTTAATAGGTATTTTCTCCATGGAAGTTAAAGCCAATAATGTGCATCCCTGTCCAAGCACATTAAACACAAACCACACAACATCTCAAACACACACACCATGCACAAACAACCACAGAAGAAAACACTCAAAGGAATGCTTGTACACAGTCTTTCATTATATTTTACACATCCATTCCATCCTCTCATAATAAAGTTTCAACTACAACCAGCAGTAAAACTAATTCCTACTTCGTTCAATAATTACCACTCCACCTTTTCATTTACATTTACATTTTCATTTTCTTCCACTAAATAAAATTTAGAGTGGCACATATCACTTTAAATCCTAAATTTTGGTTGTATTTTAAAAAATGATCCAAATCAAAATTATTGACAGAACAATACCCAAATTTTCAATCTTTTGGCAAATCTATCCCATCCTCATTTTCCGGCACCGAAAAAATGAGGTGGCACGCCAGATTCATAAGTGGACATTCCCGCAACTTTGAACAAACTAATTACACGTTGGACCAAATCGACATCGTTCAGTTCAAGCATATCGTCTTAACCTGGCATCTATTCTATTATTCTACATTTGCTCAATCAATAAATGACATAGCTAGTTAGTGAACCATGTTAAAGCCGTTCTTTCTACCATCCTTCATAATAGTCAAATATGACCAGAGGTAGGAAAAAAATGCGAAATGATATGTATTAATTTGTAATTAATCAAACGGTAAGATAAATTCATGAAAACGGATAAACAATAGGATATAAAGTGATATTTAACATAAAATAAATAAACAAATTATTCGAAAACTTGAACAATACAATGGAATTAAAACCTTGTCTCTAACAGGTGAAGTCGAGTTCCGATTATCCTAGCGTGGAAGAAATTGAATACCGAGACAAGCATCGGCAACGATAGGATTGAAAGGAAAATAAATAAATTTCTGGCAATTTTTAAGAATCTGGAAAAAAAAAAAAAACAGTCCATCGTAACCTCATAAGGCAGCCGACATATTAGCAGCAAAAAACTACGAAGAATTTCGAAATCCGTCAGTTCTTATACGCAGGCGCAGCACATAATTTTCGAATCCACCGCTCTATCTATTTATTTGGATCGCCAATGAAGAAGATTGTATGCTAAGCATAATATATAATACAAATTAACCACAATATTTTGACACGGGGGATTTTTTTTTTAACATTTTTATTATTTGGAAGAGTTCAAATATATAATGAAAATATTACTGTAAATCATTTATCTATTTATTTTTCAAACATGATTATCGTATTGTGGTGATGGAGTATAATTTAATGATATTAATTGATATATTTTTTCCAACATGAGAATTTGAAAAGCTTAGTATGACCCAACGTCTTACTATCTAATACGTATTTTAAGGCCGTAAAGGAGGGCATGTCTATTAATTGCTAATTGCTATATTTATTTAAACTAATAAATTTGACGGTGGAATACAAATTGAAATAACAAATGTAGAATAGATAATCATATCCAGTATTAGAGTGATATGAGTGAATACATTTATTTATATATACACACATTTATGTGTCCATCCTTACTATAGTCATAATTTAATGGTAGAATGCATTATAAAAATTATGCCAAATAGACTTTGGGTGGATTGGTTATCTCGACAAAAGTAAATAATAAAAGGGAAAAAGTAACAAGTTTTAAAATATAATAGTTTTGTCGATAATTTGTACTTGGTTTACACAAGATCATGCAACGAGTCCCACAAAATCTGATTTGAGTCTGAAAAAACTTACACTCTTGTACTTTTAACTGCCAAAAACTGCAAAAGAAATAAATATGATATAGCTTTTGAATTAAACCTCCTCACCAACCCTACATCTCTCCTCTCTCTCTCTCTCATCACTTAGATCTCTCTCGCTCACTTATAGATTTTGAAAACCAAAAATAACAGACGATAACATCGATTATTTTTTCGAGCCCAAACACAGATTTAGGGCTTTAGTCGTGGTTATTATGTTGGGTTATTATGTTAATCTGTGCTGGTTATTGCTAATGTTGGGTTAAGCGTTCGTGTTATATTAATTGAGGGATAAATTATGTTAATCGAGGCTTGTTTAGTATTAATAGTGGATAATTTGATGCTATTGTATTAATCGATGAACTAAATTAAAATAATTGAGGCCTGTTAAAACAATCAAGGAACTTTAAAAAATAATCGAGGAAATAAAAAAATAATCGATGACCATTTTTTATATTAATTGATGAACTAAATCAAAATAATTGAGGCCTATTAAAACAATCGAGGAACTTGAAAAAATAATCGAGGAAATAAAAAAAATAATCGAGGATCATTTTTTATATTAATCGATGAACTAAATTAAAATAACCGAGGCCTATTAAAACAATCGAGGAACTTAAAAAAATAATCGAGGAACTTTAAAAAATAATCGAGGATCTTTAAAAATAATTGATGTTATATAAAAAACAATCGAGGCTATTTTTAAAAAAAATAACCGAGGCAATTCTGTAAATTAATATAGCCTCGGTTATATTAATCGATGCTAATAGAATTTTTGAACTATAATAGATTATTAAAAACTATAATTGATGCTAATAGGTTTCATGACTTATATATATATATATACACACACACACACACAATCGAGGCTAATAGAATTTTTTGAACTATAATAGATTATTAAAAACTATAATCAATGTTAATCGTGATTTTTGTAATTAATCGAAGCTTAATTAATTTTAATCATGAGTTATGATGTTAATCGATGCTTCTATTATGTTAATCATGAGTTTTCGCAATTAATCGAGGCCTTGTTGTGTTACCACGATTATATGTCCACGATTAATTCATTTGATTATATGTCCACAATTAATTCATTTGAGTATATGGCCACGATTATATTTATAGTGCATATGTTGTTTCGAGAATTTATAATCAATAATTCATTTGATTATACTAAAGTGTATGGATTGTATCTGGATTTTACTTGTGATAATCAATTTGATTTTACTATAGTGTTTAGGTTGTTTCGGGAATTCATAATCGATAATCAATTTGATTATACTATAATGTATGCGTTGTATCGGGATTCACTTGCGGGAATCACTTTGATTATACCATAGTATATAGGTTGTTTCGAGAATTCATAATCGATAATCAATTTGATTATACTATAGTGTTTATGTTGTATAGTGATTTCACATGTGAGAATCAATTTGATTATGCTATATAGTATATAGGTTGTATTAGGATTTCACATGTGAGAATCAATTTAATTATACTATACTGTATAGGTTGTTTCGAGATTTCATAATCGATAATCAAAGTGATCCTCATAAGTAAAATTCCGATACAACATATACACTATATAAAAATCAAATTGATTACACCATGGTGTGTGGATTTTATCGAAATTTCACTTGTGAGAATCAATTTGATTCATGGTTACAGAAGGCGCTAGACGCTAGTCGGGCGGCCGATGGGGGCCTAGCGCCTAGGCGGGACCTAGGCGGATTCTAGGCCTTTTTTTAATTTATTATTTTATACATTTCTTAATAAATATAAAAAAAAATTCATATATAAATTCATAAATCTTAACATTCCAAATAATATTAATTAAAGTTTAAATCATCCGAAATCCAAAATAAAACAAACATATCAAGATCAAATTATTCAAAGTTCATTAACATAATATCAAGAGCTAAAATAAAACAAACATAAATCATCCAAGATACAAAATAAAATAAACATAAATCACCAAAGATCCAAAATAAAACAAACATAAATCACCCAAGATCCAAAACAAAACAAACATAAATTTTTACTTCTCCTTTTTCTCTCTTTTTTATTTTTTAGGAATTAATTTTTTTTAAAAAGAAAAAGAAAAATTGGCACCTAGACGGAAATCGGCCGCCTAGGCGCCGAACAATTCCGCCTAGGCGGCCGATCCGCCTAACAACCCCAAATTGCTTGTTTTCGCCGCGGCATAGTGCCGACGAGCGCCTAGGCGGCTGCATAGGCCGATTTTTACAACACTGATTTGATTATACTATATAGTGTATAGGTTGTATTAGAATTTCACATGTGAGAATCAATTTAATTATACTATACTGTATAGGTTGTTTCGAGATTTCATAATCGATAATCAAAGTGATCCTCACAAGTAAAATTCCGATACAACATATACACTATATTAAAATCAAATTGATTACACTATGGTGTGTAGATTTTATCGAGATTTCACTTGTGAGAATCAATTTGATTATACTATATAGTGTATAGGTTGTATTAGAATTTCACATGTGAGAATCAATTTAATCGATTACTAGTTCAAATATCCACGATTATTGCTAAAACAGACATCGATTAATTTCAAAGGACCATCGATTACTTTAAATTTAACCTCGATTAATTTAGCAAATTATTGAAAACAACAAATAATAAAAGGTTCATAGATTAATAAAAAATTCATCGATTATTCTAAATATTTATCGATTAATATTAACATCGATTAATAAAACAATTCATTGATTATTCTAAAAGGTTCATCGATTAATAAACTCTTCATCGATTATTCTAAAAAATTCATCGATTATTCTAAAATATTCATCAATTAAATTATAAGTGAATTCAATTTATTCATTGATTATATTGTGGCTAACATCAATTAATCCTACAAGCATCGATTATTCTAACTACTTCCTCGATTAGTAAAAAAACGCATCGATTAAATTTAGAATAGCATAGAATAATTCTAAGAGCCTAAGAGCCTCCACTAATTCTAAAAAATAACTAGATTAATTCTAATAGCCACGATTATAGTCAAAAATATGAAAATCATAAATATATTACAGATAAAAGGGTACGGCATGCGTATCTCTCTCTGTCGCCTATTTTCAAATTAAAAAATAATCTATGCTTCTAAAAATTAGTCGATGAATCTTAAAAATTAATCGATGCTTCTTATAAAATAATCGATGCTTCACAAAAATAAACGATGTTGTTTTAAAATTAGTCGATGCTACTTAAAAATTAATTTATACATTACCAAAGTTAATCGATGAACCTTACAACATAATCGATGAACCTTACACTAATCCATGAACCTTACAAAGTTAATCGATGAACCTTGCGTGACTTTTTAAAATAATCGATGCATTACTTTTTAAAAATTAATCTATGCATTACCAAAGTTAATCGATGCCTTACTTTTAACTAAATAATTGAGACGCTTTTTACAATTAATCGAGACATTTTTTACATAATAATCGATGCCAAGAATTAATCAATGCGCGCCCAATAATAATCGAGAAATTTAGAATTAGGGTTTCGGTCTTAGGCTGTGCATTGTTTAAATAAATAACTGACAAAAGTACACTGTGGCAATGATTGGGTGTGGGAACCAACTATTTAATGGTACAAATTGCCTAACAAACTACCTATTTTTAAAAGTTGTTGTTTTTTCCCAAAAATTATTTACTTTTGTCGATTTTTACCTATTTTGACATAGACTTTAATATCCTATATTATTGCTGAAATGTATCTAGTGGTATTTTGATACCTGAATTTTAAACTAGTGGTAGAATGTTTTAAAAAAAAGTCCATACTCACGGAATCTATACATATATTAAGGCAAAATCATATAATAGACAACGATTATGGTGTACACCGTTGTCTATTACACATTTTATATTAGATAACAATTTTGAATTAATAGACAACAGTAGTGATATTTATTATTGTAAATTTTTCTTCTTTTTTTTGCATTTTCCACGACGTTTTAGATTACAACCATTGTATTTTAAGAAATTTTGTCAACCTTATTTATTATTTTTTTACATGAAATTTTGATATTTTTAATATTTTTTATAATAATAATAATAATTTGCAATAATTTGTTATTTTTTCTATTTCAATTTCATCATTTAAAATAATTAAATAATTATAGTTTTTATACATGTCATATATTCAAGGAAATCAAATGTTCTATAATTGTGTACAATTATACATTGTTATTTATAAAATTGTGATGTTGTAAATATTCCAATTGGATCTTTCTAACATGGATATTCATTTAGTTCCTAAAATTTAATATTCTTTTTATTTGTCGTAACTATACAAAATTGATCTTCTTGTCTAATTAATTAACGAATGTACGTATCATTTTATTAATTTTTAAAAATTGAACACACAACATATAAAATTAAAAAATAAATATCATATTACAGATCTAAAAAATAATAATTATTTGTGCATCGCACGGGAGAAATACTAATATCACAACAATTGAACAATAAAGCAAAACTAACATCATAAGATTCAGGCTCACAATGAGGGAGCTCAAAGTGAGCATTTGCACACGCCCTCTCCATTGCCACTTTTGCCACTTTTTTTGAAATTTTTTTAAGTTCATGTATATAATTTAAAAATATATATATAATCCATCTATTTTTCTCCGTTTCATAAAACAGTTGATATAATATTCTATCTTTGTTTATATTAGTTTGATGTTGTATATGAATGTTATCAACAATATATCAATAAAATATTAATTTTTTTTATGTGTCAAAATATAATTGTAATATGCTAATATTTATATATTTATATTTTTTTCTAGTAATAGGGGCCCAATTTTTATAATTAGCATAGGAGCCCATAAATATTTAAGACGCCCTAGTAAGATTCATAATGAGTTTTTTTGTGCATTTGAGATAACATTTTATTAAACTTATAAATTCAACAAACCATTTTGATAGCTCTCATAGCACATAAATAGTGCCTGTATTATGAATAGTATGAGATAGAATTATAATTTAGCATGAGATGTTAACACATATTTACCCGAAAAAAGTACAGTATATAGACATTTGTTTGCATAATTTCTGGTGCCGGAAAAATAGCTCATATGTGTTTTTTATTTTTTATTTTTAGCAAAAGCTCATATGTTAGTTTTGAAATTGTACAAACATTAAAATGTCAAATGTTAAATTGCATGAGATGTTTAAGTTTATCTACCTTATGTGTTCGCGCGTGTGTCTCTCTCTCTATACATATATATATGTATATATATATATATATTCTTTTTTTTTTTTTAACTGAAATGTATATATTTATATATATGGAAATAGTCAAACATATTTTATTCTAATTATTATTAATTTATTTCTAATTATTTATTTAATTAAATAATTTTTTTTTATTTGGGAAAGAGGGTCAAAAGATAAATCAAAATTACACCGTTTCATTAAAGAAAATAATAAAAATTGGAAATGATGTTTTACTAATACTAAATAAGAATAAATTAAATGCATAATTATTATCAATAGTCCCTACTATTGATAGTAGGATAGTCTAGGGTAAAACAGTAATTTTATTTTCCCACCAAAACTATCCTACTTACTGAAATTAAGAAATTTTTTAATAGTTAATTTGCTTAATTAATCAGCTTAATATCATGTAATTAATAAGAAATCAAATAAATCAACGTGTGTTAATTTTTGTATCATAGGATCAAATGTCAATGTATATATTAATTAGTAAACATAGCATAATTATATAATAAACCATATATATGGTATAAATAAAAAAAGTAACATAAATATATGCACCCAATATGTAATCACCTATATATTTACAAAAAAAAAAAAGTCAAATCAACCCTATATAAACTCAATATATATGTAATCTTCCAAATATATTACAATCAATAAGTTATTTAATTTAGAAACGATATCAGACAAATTATTATAATTAATGTTTCTATACTTAACGCACAATTGTTATGTATTTCTTTAATTATCACAAATCTAAACTATATCCTGCCCATTTTGCTTTTGTCGAAAATGAAATAATTGCCTTAATTAATATTTATAAACCCGTTATATATGATGACTGATTGATTTATTTGTGTGTAATCTGTATAATTATAGATTGCAAATCAATTAACTATGTTTCTATAATTATAAATGTAGCATCAATTACATCAATTAATCAATTAATATCCGGAAAGAGAGATGAAAGTTATTTTAATTTTAGCTTTATATATATAGAGAGAGATAGTGATATACGGTTTCTATCAATTCTCATACTCAGTTTTCGAAAATTTTAGGTTTGTATTCGTTGCCTACACTCATCTCTCTCTCTATTATGATGATTACCTTTCTCATTTTTTAATTATTTTTTATTTTAATTTATTTGTTACAGAATATAATTACGCCCATTCTTATTTTTGGATTCAATAATGTTGGGTTTGATGTTATATTTATTTATGTTTCTTAGCATCAAATATAATCCATTATAAAAACTTCAAAATCAATGCTATTTTGTTTCCTTGGTTTGGCATGTGTAGGAAGATATATACAAATATATCAATGTGCTGATGGAATGCGAGAAGATCACAACGTATGTGAAGGGGAATGTAATGGCAAAGAAAATAGTAGAGGGAAATATAATGGTATAGAAAAACTGGTACTTTAAGAGGAATTTGTTTATTTAAATTATTTAAATTTTTTTATTTGTAAATAAGTCGATTTGTAGTGAAACTTTTTCATTAGAATGATTTTGAGGAGTAATCTCTTTGAAAATGTGGAATTGAATCCAGCAAAAATAAATTAATAGCCACACCCATTTAAAAACAAAAATTAATGATTTCTTATTCGCAGAAGATTAATTGAAGCTACAAATTGACAAAGCATAACAATGGAAACATACTTTTCTTTGTTTATTGCTGATAAAATAAATAATAAGAAGATAAAATGCACTCCCTTAATTAGATTGCACATTTAATTTTTTTAATCACTGTTTAATTTTTCTAGAATATATAATTTAAAAAAAATGTGATATATTAATATCCACAAATTATTCAGATTTTACGTGTATTAACTTAAAAAGAGATTAAACACACATTTAATTGTATGGCTAGCTAATTATTCTATGCTATCCGGAAATTCAATCGTCAATGATTATTTGTCTCTTCTACATGTATATAATAATTGTTATTATGGTATAATTATAATATTACCATATTAATATCCAAAAAATTATATACCTTAATTTAATTAAATTGAAATAAACATATAATTTCGTAGCAATTATTTTATTATATATAGATTGTTTATTCTATTACGCTAATTACGCTATTTATATTAAGTATATCAAACACAATTTAACATTCAAAATTCAATGATTATTAAATGCAATTTTAAATAAAGCCATTTGAGGTTGATCGTTGGTCGATGTTTAAAGAACTTTTGTATGAAATCTATATATTATCTAAAAGTAAGATAGTCGCTTAAAACAGAAATCATAAATTTTTCCGCTCAAAATATATTTCTAAATATATAAATATTTAATATGAAATCAAAATAAGTTATTAGTAAACAATTTTTCAAAAATATATCTAATAATTTCCATAAATAACATGCAATCAATTGGGAATAATTGTTTTCCTAAATCCATAAAAAATCAATTAATCATAGAAACAATAACAAAATATGTTGTTGATTCCATAAAATATATAATAACACATATAATACGCATCATTTTAATTTAACATCTATACAAACATATATAGTATTAGGTAGAATTTAGTTAATTAATAATGAATTAAAACATAATCTTAATTTGAAACTAAATCTATTCTATATAATTGTGTATCATAATCTTTATCTGTATAATACTACCTCCGTTTCATAATGTTTGTTATTTTGTTTTTTTTTATCTGGAATTAAGAATTAATTTTGTGGACAAATATACCCATCCCTTATATATGCCATAAAATCTAATTCATCTATATTTTCCTAAAAAATAACAATATTTTCTATCTCCATATATTTTTCTCTCTTCATATATTATAGGTAAGTTAGAATAAAAAAATCTTGTAGGATTTGAAATGGTTAAAATTGGGAGAGAGGATGTCAAATTATATAAAACAACAAACATTTTGAAACTAAAAAAAAAACCTTAAACAACAAACATTATGAAACGGAGGCAGTATATATTAAGTAATGCAATGTTTCATTCATCAAACACAAAAGTACGTCTCTTCCCATCTATTTGATTTTTCTGTTTTAAAAATTAATTATATAGTATTAAAAGATCTCATTATTTAATTTAATAATAAATTATTCATTTAATTTAGTAGTTGTTATAATTTACATAAAATCAATACTATAAAACCCGACTAAAATTTTCTTTAGACTATTTTATGATTATCTAATTATGTGTGTATATAATTATTTTTAATTGTGGATAAATATTTCTTAAATACTCGATAATTGATTTCATTATATACTGTATAAGGTAAGTTGCAATTTTCCTTAGAATATTTTATAATACCCTAATTATGTGTATGTAAAATTATTCTTAATTCTAGATCAATATTTCTTAAATATTCTATAATTGATTTCAATATATTTATAAGCTTAGTTGCAAAAAAAAAATCCCTTAAATAATGACACTAAAATTTATGGTTAAACACACATGGAGAGATTACATTGATATATTATACTATAAATTTATCATAATTGTAATATTAAGTCGTACATTTAAAATGGATTACCCCAACAAATAAATTTGTATAATATATAGATTCACCATATAGCTGTATTAAGACTAATTTGGTGGATTGTAAGCTAAAACAATACAGAAAATAATGTTCCATTATTATAATATATCTAATAGTAAAATTAATTTTTCCCGATCATGTCTTACAGATGCATGCAACATGTACCAATATTTTAAAAAAATTATATTTAATATTCGTAAAACCAAACAAACTCGATCATAAGAATATATTTATTTTCTATATAATTATCTTAACCCCAACATAAATTTCATTTTATTTTTTTGCTTAAAATTATATATTTTTCATTGAAATTATGGGGAAAAATTATTTTTAAGAAGGTGATTGCTTTTGTTGCAAGTTATGATAACCAATTAAAAAACTACATTATATTAATTTATTTTTCAAGCTAAATATTTTTATTTTGGATTTCATTTCTTTATTTTTTAAAATTATATATAAATTGAATTATGTTAATCTTATTATGACATTTTCTCTCACTTTAATTTTAACTACCCCTACAAGTTCAATATTACAAATTGGTCAGTCCAATTACTATATATACTCACAATCCAAGATTTACTTATATTACAAGTTAAATTTGGATAATATATAGTTATGTTAAGTGAATTCTGAAAATTTTACATAAGAGTTTCAAATGTTTGAATGTCCTTAATAGATTAGGGAAAGTGTGTGTGGGTATTTGATTAGTTAATTATCAACAAATTGTTTAGCAAAAAAAAAAAAGACCAATTGATTAATTGTTGGGGAAGCTATTTGCAAATGCTAGACTTTTCTCAGTTTCATGATTTATATTTTGGTGGGACTTCATGTTATTTGGATTAATAATTTTAGCTCTCTGTGAATTTTTATTAATATTTGGCAAAATTGTGAAATATTATTTATGCCATGAAATGTGAATTTTCTCATCAATAATATATATGATTGGATCTTATTATTGGTTAAAATATGAATAAGATATAAAAATGAAATAAGAATGAAAAACATTGTTGCGCCGTGGACAAGTCACGACCTTAAAAATTAATCCATTCCAATGGTGTAATATACATCGGTCGATTAATAACTTTCCAAGATTAAATATTGTTTAATCGGTATGTGCACCAGCGACGAGCGTACTGAATCACTAAGAATAATTGCTCATATGAATAATTCTAGGTGAAAGGAAATAAATATTTAATGTAAATTGATTTGGTTCGTGTTTAATTTGCAATTAATTCAATTCGTTTATTATGGTTATTGGAGGGAATGTGGTTATTCATTTTATTTTATTTATTTATTTTTTGTAAAAAATTGTTTCTTACTAAGACAAGTGATTGAGATTCTTATTTGTTGGTTAAAATTTGCAATACGAACACTTTTTTTTTACTTTTAAATAAGTTATGGATGTTTTAAAATTTATTCTTTGTCTACTACTTGATATTTATATAAAATTTCCAATATTGTCTGTCATATTTTTACAAATGCAAGGGTAAACGCCCCTCCATGATTGTAGCTTTCTCGTGCACTATGATGCGAGATTACTACCGAATGATCCTCATAATTGGAAATGTATGGAAGATGTTCGGATTTTTTACTCATTAATTTTAGATTTTTTTTTCTTATAAATGATTTATTAATGTACATCTTTAATTTTCTTTGTATATATTTTTTCTAAATTGTTGGAATATCAGCTATCTAATATGTCTATTTATTAATTAGTACCACGTCTCACATGGGACTTTTAATGAAGAAATCTATTTTCAATCAGAGTTAACTTTATGTTGTTATTTCCAGGTCAAAAGATGTAGTCGTTTAAAAATTTGAATGTGTGATGAATATAATAACAATTCATATACCACTACGTGTATAAGAAATTATTTCCATTTATTTTATTAGTATCAAATATATTTATTTATCTATATACAATTTGGAATCAAAATATAACTTCTATAATTTTAAATTTTTAATTGATATAATTATTTTTGTATTTATGATAAATATCTTATATTATATATATACATTATGATAATAGAATACAATATTTAATAACCGTGCATCGCACGGGTGATATGCTAGTATTGTTGAAACTACTGAAGTTTATTATTTTTATCTGAAGTACTATTTTTTTATTGAAGTTTGAATAATCAATCTTTATATATTATTTTATCATTTAATTTTCTTTTTTTTTTTACTATTTTACTGCAAAGAAGCTCACACATCATGATTTCATTGTGCTCAATTAACACAATAAACTAAATTAATATTATATATTGAAAAAAATTAAGCATTTTAGTGTAATAATAATTAAATTTAACATTATTATATGTAACATAACATCTCTAAATAATATTATCGTGTTTTAATAATCAAATTACAAATTGCACACTCAATTGTAATTGTAAAATTTCAAAACTTATGTTGACATGATGTAATTATAAACTTTCTAAAGGTCACATTAATGGATGAAATATAACCCATTACTATTATTATTATTATTATTATTATTATTATTATTATTATTATTATTATTATTATTATTATTATTATTATGTTATGAAACTTTCAAATGTTGACATGATGTGATTTACATTACTGGTTAATTTTATACATTCTTTACCTCACAACATTTAGCTAAAATTATTAAGATTTAATACTGAGAGTGAACATTGTATTTGATTTCATATTTTTATTATATTTGACTTGAGAATTAATTGTAATCGTAATTAGACAAATATTTTTTAAGTATGACATTTGAATAAAAAAATTATATGTATCTTATCCGTGCATCGCACAGGAGAATTTGCTAGTTATTTCTTAAGATGCGAAAGCAAACAAGAAACACATACAATCATCGTTTCGTCCCCTAAAGAAAAGTTTATAGATCCACCATTGTTGATGGCTGGTGTGCTGAATCCATTTTATCGTTACAAAAATTTGCTTCTTCATTTAGACCCATATATTTTATTTGGCGCGATTGACGGCTTGGATGTCTTGTTTATGGGAGATATTAATTTATAAAAATACAATCATGAGCCAGTGATTTCCCAAGTGTAAGGAAATGGATCACATATCAAATTATATGTTACGCTTTTGAATAATGCTAAGTTAGATACGTGTATATAATTTATTAAAATTTTATTTTTAGCAATAAATATTTATTATTATTATTATTATAAATTTGATGATGAAACATACAAAATGGATTAGACGATCTCATCTGTGAGATATGTGGTTTAGGTTTTTCGTTGTACTAAATTGATAAAATATTTAATCGTATTAGATTTAATCATTATATTGACCAATCTATCCTCAATTGTTCAATTTTTTAAAAAGAAATTAACATAATCCAAAACTCTGAAAACATGCATTTTTTTTGGTTTGGAGTCTTTTGCAAGTTTTTTCATGGATTCAAACCGAAATGTAAAAAATAAAAACTTCAGTAATACATTCTTACAAGTTAAAATGATAAAAATTCAAGATTCAGATTCAAATTCAAATTCATATTCAATGATACATTTATAATTATTTTAATGTTTTATTGTGTTTGGATGAGAAGATACACATTATACAATTTTGGCACATCAATATAACATAAAATATAGAGGTAAATTTTTAAATAGCCATTTTTGACTTAGTGGAAAATGGTTTTAGTCACTATTTAAAAAACATGTTTCTAGTCACTTGGACAAAATAACCCTCTGTCATGCACTTTAGTCGTGCAACAATGTAAAATCTGAATGCTGCACGAATAGACTTAGTCGTGTAACTCCATTCGTGTAGTGGTGTAAATTTTAATTGTTGCACGACTACGCTCAGTCGTGTGCCCCCAATTCGTACAATAGTATATACATTTATAATATTGCATGAATGGACTTATTCGTGCACCCATTCGTGTACCAATGTTAATTTGTACTGCTACACGATCATATTTCATTCATGCATCCAAATAATGCACTTTAGTCGTGCAGCTCACAATTTTATGAAAAGTAATTAAGTATTTTCAGCAAAAAAATGGCTATAAATAATCTTTTTTAAAAAAATGATTAAAAATATAATTTACTAAATGAAAATGACTATTTTTATATATTAACACTAAAATATAAGGGATTTAAGATCATATGATGTCGTATTATGCAGATAGGCACATTGATGTGGGTGTTATATAAATACAAAAAAGATATATAGGTAATTCTATGTATCCCGTATCCCGAATATAGAGTACAATTTAAAGGGGTTTACGACAATATGACGTCGTATTATGTAGATAGGCACACGGGTGATATATAATATAAATACAAAATATATATATATATATATATAGGTAATTTTATGTCTTCCGCCTCTGCTCTTCTCCTTCTGCTACTCCCAAATCTCTCTCCGTCTAGCTACTTCTTTTTCGGGTAATTCATCTATCAAATGATCGTGTTATATGTGTTCCACTACTGTTTGTCGATCTGAATTAAACCGTTATTTTTTCCTTTCTTTTTTGATTAATTTGTGATGCTACTCAATTTCATTTTTCGCGTTTGATTTTGGTTTCTCTTGGTTTCTTGGTTGATGAATTCGGTGTTTTGTGATATAGACGTTTATTTGATGTGGGTTTGTGTGTGATTTCCGTTTACAGTTTCAGTCGAGTAATGAATTGACTTTTTCTAAAATTGTTTAGAAAGTGTTTGGGTCTTTTTTAGATGCGTGTTTATCCTGAGGGATGGCAGTTTTAGTTTGAGGTCTTATTTTATCAATATGTTTATATCAAAAATCAATCTGGGGTTATAGGAAAATAGGGTTTAATGGCAGTTTGCGTTTTCTGATATGGGCTTTTGAGTTTGAGAACTTTGAAGAGATGGAGTTTCTTGAGCCGATGAATCTGAATAATGATTTTGGTTCTTGTATACTGTAAGACCTTTATTCTGATAGAGCATGAACAAATTTTGAAAATTGAGTTGTCAGAAAAATGCAAGAGTTTCACGTATATGCTAATGACTCAACTTGTCACACTGCAGATTTTGATGCATGTATATAATTTAGAGATCACTCCATTTGATGTGGATTTGTTTTTTGAAATTGCATATAGCAATTTATCTTATATGCAGGTGTGTGACTTATGCAGTTGTACTTTTGTTCAATCAGGTTGAAGGAGGGGTAGTGTGGTGGGAGTTGAGGACTGGAGAAAATGAGTGGGGCTGCAACTGAGGAGCCTGGTCCTGGAAGGACATTCGAAGGAGATTTGAATGAGCAGCTGCAGCAGCAGAGATGTCTGTCTGGAGAAGCTTTGGCAGAATGGAGGTCTTCGGACCAGGTTGAGAATGGGACTCCATCAACTTCGCCCCCTTACTGGGATAGTGATGATGACGATGATGGAGGTTTGCCATTTATGTTTTAATGAATGATTCCTTGACAGGTGGTGTCTGTGTTTTCATATTTTGTTTTGCTGGCAGTTGGTTGTCAGAATCCTTCAAAACGTGTGGTGCTTCCTTAGGAATTTTACTTAATCCTTGTGAAATGTGTCAATTCGTCATATCTACAATTATTCTGTTTGTTTATAGTCGCCATTTGATGAAAGACAGCTAATGGGGAAGATCTTCATTCCACCCACGAGCAAATGAAGAAAATTGAAACAAAAGGAAAACTGAAACTTAGAAAGAAAAGAAAAATCTTATGCGGATAGTAAGTGGTGATGCTTATTTAGTTAGTGGTTGTCTTTATAACCAGAAATTTAAAACTTTCATTGGACAGGGCCGTTTCGTATGAAGTTGATACTTGGTGTGATCAATGAATAGAACTAGTCGCTGCTTTGGTTCATCTTCACTAAATTGAAATGACAACTAATTTATCATGAGATGATCATGGCAAATGATCATGGTAAATTGTAAATATATATTTACGAGTGTTCATGCCTTTAGTTTTATTCCAATGGAGTTGAACTGATGTGGACGGATAAGAGCTTTTATGAGGTGTATCAGAGCAATGGTTCAAACTTTATTAGTATCCATGGTCATTGTTGGAGTGCCCCTGTTCATTTCTATTAACCCCTGCTGGATAACTTCAAGATTATGATCATTAGTCTATGTGACATACTTGGCAGGGACAATTAACAATTCCGTTGGATTTCCTTTACATTGAATAAGTATTCATTTTTCTAATCAATCATGCTGTGCGGACAGCCATGACTGTTTTTTTTATAGGTCCGTCTTCTTCACATTGACATAATGGGAGTTATAACATCAATTAAGCAAAAATCTCCTAGATAACTAGTGATGCATACCGAGATTAATAGAGATAAAAAATTGGGTAGACTTGGAATAAAATACTCCCAGCACCGTCAGAGCCAAGATTTATATGGGGAAACTGAGGAAAGCCGAAGTACCGAATTTTTTATTGAGATTTTTAGATCTGAAAATTTGTTTTAATACTTTGATCCTTACAAAGTGACAGTAGTGCTCAATTTATAATAGTTCCAACTTCCAACTTCTATTTTCTTGACATCATAAATGCTAGTTTTTAATATTTTATTTCCTAGATGATTCTTGAATTACCATGACTCTTCACTACTATGCCTCTTCACACTCACGATTCTAATTTTTCCAAGTCAGTGATCTGCTTCAACTAGTATAGTTGAACTCAAGGTTTTGCTTGTTTTAGGATCTGTGTGCTCATGTTTGGTGCTTGGTGAATGCAGCATTTTTTCAGTCTTGGATCCAGTTATCCATGCTTGCAGTGTTTTTTGCTACACTTTGTGGATCTTAATAAGATAATAAACTATAAGCTTCATGAGTTTAGATTTACAAATATGTATATACTATATGAGTGTACAAAGGAGTATGATTGAATAAAGAAAGCTGAATAATATTGAATTAAGAGTACATGATATTGTAGCAGTGAATACATAGAATGTTAATGAGAGTACAAAAGAGTGTAGTACTGTAATAGAGGTAGTTAGAAATATATTTCCTTAAGACTTACTGTATGCCCTTGAGGCAGTTTTGGTTTGCCAATGTTGACTCTATAGGAAGGTCATTGCCCTTGAGTCTAGATCAACAAGAAGGCTAGTGGCATCATTGCTGTGAAAAACTAAAGTTGGCTTTAGGAGGCCTCTGTGATAACTGATAAGTTTGCTCTATCATTTGATTCTTTTTATGAAAAGCTGAATTTTGCCATATCTGGAAGAATGCTTTTTAATTCACTTGCTCAATTTAATACTACTTGTGAACACGTATACAATTTTACTATCACTGGAATCATCGTTCATTTTGATCAATTTAATGTTGCAGGTCCTAAACCATCTGACTTATATGGAAAGTATACATGGAAAATTGAAAAGTTTTCACAAATCAACAAAAGGGAACTTCGGAGCAATGCATTTGAGGTTGGAGGCTATAAGTGGTAAGTTCTGATTTCAGACTTGTTTTCACATTTACTATTGATTTACAACGCAAAAAATATAATATGCAGCTTTGTTATAATTATACAAAATTATGAGAAAATTCATTGGGTTCTGGCAATGGATAATGTATAACATTATGCAATGAGGTGTTTGTATGTTCATGGATACCAGTAGAATTTCTGAAAGCTTGTCTATTGTACAAATGCAGTTTGCTGATCATGTGTCTTTGGTCAAAATGAGAGCTTAATGTTCTAAGACATAATGGCATATGTTTGTGTATGAATACCTATATTCTTCAACTCCACTGGTATTTAACTATCAGAAGATTAGGCACGCGAATGGAGAAATTAAATGATCAGATCTGCATGTAAGCAATGAAGTTTGCATCAATTTCCCATTTGATTAAATGATAGATCATTACCCAACCACTTGGTATTTAATTTGTTCTGCCTATCGAACCACCTGATATCTTACATGTAGTTTGAAGTTTTCCGTCAATTGATCAAATTCATTCATTTGGTCTGTAGGTATATTTTGATTTATCCTCAAGGCTGTGATGTCTGCAATCACCTCTCTTTGTTTCTTTGTGTTGCCAATCATGACAAGCTTCTGCCAGGTATGATGACTGTCCATGTAACCTTGATTCTTCCTGAAGTCTATATCTTGAAGTAATTGCTATTGAATTTGTTTTGACCTTATGAAAGGTTGGAGTCATTTTGCACAGTTCACTATTGCTGTGGTGAACAAAGATCCTAAAAAGTCAAAATATTCTGGTAGGTGCTCAACTATTATTACCTTTATTATAATATTGATTCAATTTTTTTTTTATTTTTTTTTTAAATTGGAGTGAAACACCTATTCCTAAGTGACCTATCTTGACCTGCTTCTCTAAACCTGAAGATACATTACATCGTTTCTGGAAAAAGGAGCATGACTGGGGATGGAAGAAATTTATGGAGTTATCAAAGGTGCTGGATGGGTTTATTGATGCTGATACTTTGATAATTAAAGCTCAAGTGCAAGTTATAAGGTACTCTACTCTCATAACTTCTCTGTCAAATTCTCTGTGGTTTAGGCATCTAAGTGCTAAATTAATAGAGTTGAAAAATAGTCTCTTTCAATAGGGATTGTTCATTTGATCACATGTATTTGCTTGTTGGCTTTTCCAATGAGCATTTCCTTACAAAACTTTTTTGATTTTGCTGATCAAAAGGTTACATAGGTGAACTATTTCCTTAGGCCTATTAGTTGGGGGAAGACCACTGAGAATCATTGTATACTTAGATAATAATTACATACTGATGTATTTCTATGATGTGTTCTTTGAGGAAAAAGAATCAGTGCAGTACAGTTGCGATTATTAGAGAGGTGACTGGTGAGTGAAGTCATCTAAACACTTGTTCTGAGTGCAGAAGATAGTTGGATATGGGTGTTCTCGCACTCATTCCTTTACTATGGTTCACCAAGGAATTTATGTTATCATGTGGGAAATTTTCTGTTCATCTCGGTTGGATCAGTTGATGCTCATCATGGTTCCTCCAAAACCTAAATATTAACTGTATGTTCTCAGGGAGAGGGCAGACCGGCCATTCCGTTGTCTTGATTGTCAGTACAGGAGGGAGCTTGTACGGGTATATTTGACAAATGTAGAACAAATTTGCCGTCGTTTTGTGGAAGAGCGTCGAGGCAAACTTGGGAAGCTAATAGAAGATAAAGCTAGATGGTCCAGGTATAGTGGGCACAAAGTTCATCTTCCTGTTTCCTTTACTCGTTTTTAGTGAGAGCTTGAGGTTGTAAGTTTTCCCTAATCTTGGACCATAGTGCATTGTTTTGGTTTTTCATGATCTTTTAGTGCCGTTGTTGCAGAACTGCTGTTCTTTATCTTTATGTTTAATCTGGCACTAACTCAAACAAGATAACTTCATTGATGCCATGGTACAGAAAACAAAATTTACAGGATGAATGTTAGGTATAATGCTTTGTGGATTATGCTTATTCATATTTTTTTGATTAACTTTAGGGTGGGAACATATTCAGTTGCTTATTAGGGACATCTCGATTGCAATAGTTCAGACATAAAGCTAGTTCTGAAGAGCTTAGGAATCTTCTTTAAGCTCTTTTCTTGTTGATTGACATCTTAGAAAAGAAGACAAGTCAAATAGAGTTTTGCATGCATGATTCTTTAACCACAATATGGATTTCCATTTTTAATGATAACAGTCTAATATCATTTATTTACTTGGAATGAATTTTCAGCTTCAGCACTTTTTGGCTTGGTATGGACCAAAATTGCAGGCGCCGTATGTCTCGAGAGAAATCTGAAACAATATTGAAAATAGTTGTAAAACATTTTTTTATAGAGAAGGAAGTCACCTCTACCCTTGTCATGGATTCACTGTACAGTGGTCTGAAAGCTCTTGAGGGCCAGTATAAGGGGAAAAAGAGCAGGGTTAAGTATGCGGAGGCTGATGAATTACCTGTTCCTGTTGTTCGAATAGAGAAAGAAATGTTTGTGTTGGTTGATGATGTGCTGCCACTGCTTGAGAGGGCTGCTGTGGAACCTTTGCCTCCGAAGGATGAGAAGGGCCCTCAAAATCGTACAAAGGTGAGGATCACAATTTGCAACTTTTTCTTTCCTGAGTGTATCTCTATTTGTCTTTTTTTTAGAGAGTATTAAATGCATCTACTACAACACTAGGCCAGGTTGCATATCTCGGGGAGTTGGCTGGAAATTGTCGATAAAATTGTTCATGTGTGGCATTACCTATTTAATTTCACTTTTGATCAAATGAGTGTTGTAAAATTATATTATTAATGAGTAATTACAGAGGTTCTACTTAGAATGGTAGTTTATGTCATCCTTAGTAATAGCAGCTAATATTGCTTCATAGTTGTACTTGTGGTGACATGCATGTTGTTCATTGAAGCAGCAACAGCTGGATGGCTGAATCCATATCATGTTTAGGCATATTGGTACATGCATCTGAGTCGTGATATATAAAGATATAGCAGTACCTTATTTAAAGATTTTTCATATTAGGGATTCTTCATTGCTGAAGTATTCCACCAAGACATCATATGTTATATTATGTGTTGCAGTTAACTATAAATATTTAATATGGTCTATTTGGAGCCAAAAAGGAAAAAAGAAAAAGAAAAGAAATGTCTCAAATTATTCTTAGGAAATCCTGGTTAATATGTATTGAGCAAGTGTTGCTTAGGTAAGAGTTCTGTTGATTATTTTGGGAGCATAGCTCAAGCCCGGACTACAGACACTAGATAACCTATTCTTGAAGATAGTAATTTAATTGTGAGAGGAGTTTAATTTGAAACTTTGATATTCTCTTTACAGACTTAAACTATGTCATAATTATAAAGGATTTAATTTGGGATGCAAGGATTGATAGTCTCTTCCATGCATCATGCTTTTATCTGTATGCATATAATATTTCTTCTTCAATTTTGTTTTTGGATTTTACCTGATATGATTTGACTATAATTTTCTGTTATTCACACATTAGTTTTGACGATCTGTGTTTTCAGGATGGGACTTTGGGGGAGGAGTTTAACAGAGATTCTATTGAACGTGATGAGAGGAGACTTACTGAACTGGGTCGCCGGACTATTGAGATATTCATTTTAGCCCATGTTTTCAAGTGAGTCACTTTAAATGTGCATCTTGGCCATTTTGCTACTGTCAAATGGGACAATTCTTTTTATTTTCTGTTTATAATGATACATGATCCATTGATCTTCTTTCTATTCTGCTTTTGCAACCGAAATTCCTTTGTGAGATATATTTAAAGTTGGAAATTCAATAGTGAATTCATTTTCAAAATTTCTAGCCATATTGCATACATTTTGCAGGTAGTACACCCAAACTAGTTACTGTTTTTTCGCTCTGGTTTATTGAAGTAGATGTTTTGGATTGTGTTGCCAATACTCTTTCTCGGATTGGAGAAAAATGAGGGTAGAAACTGAAAATGGTATTTGGTCATTTTTGTCAACTCAAAATACCACTAGAAATTCGAACCTGGATCCTTCTACGTACTCTATTCTTTTTCGCTCATTTTCTGCTCAAAAAAATGTTCGGATTATTTTGGCTGTCTCTCTCTCTCTCTCTCTCTCTACACACACACACAAGCGCCCGCACACACACGTGTGTGTCTGTGCGTATGCATATATGATGTTTATGCACATCTTTTAATTTATCTACATTATCATCTTTCAGCAAATCTTAGCTTTTCTTGTATGTTCTAGCAGTAAAATTGAAGTTGCATACCAGGAGGCTGTTTCTTTGAAGAAGCAAGAAGAGCTCATACGTGAAGAGGAGGCAGCTTGGCTTGCTGAGATTGAGCACAGAGCGAAGCGTGCAGCAGTGGATAAGGAAAAGAAGTTAAAAAAGAAACAGGTTTACACAATCATCTTTCTTTCCTTGCAAAGTCTTTCAGTAGTTCCTGACATTGGGTGATATAGGGATTAGACTTCTATGGCTGAAGTAATTGTGACTTAAAACTAAGAAGTTGGTCAAGGCAGTCTAACTGTATATGTCAAATATGGTTCCCGTGGCCGTATGGCACCATTGTGTTTATTCCTACTGTTTTCTGTGATGTCGTTAATTTGTTCTCAAAGCTGATGGTATGTCCTCATCACTTCACTAGCTTTGTTTGGCTTTTCATGAGCAATTCTCCAATTTTTGCTTGGTGTGTGCTCATGTTGCATGTTAACTAATTTGGGTTTAATGTACAATTTCTCAGGAAAATGTTATGATTCTGAGGATAGAAAAAAAAACTTCATAAACTTGATTTTGAAATGTGCAAATAAGAATGCGTACTTTGCTGATATGTGAACATAGTCTAATATTTTTGGTAAACATTAATGCCGTGTTCACTTTGGTGGATAAGGGTGGATTACTAGAACTATCCAACATTTTCCACTGCTTTTTTTTATTTTAAATGGGTGGATAACCCAATACCCTTGATTGTTTTGGTTTTGATGAGGGATATGTATCCCCTAAAGAGGTGAGATATGATTTATCCATCTCTTTCTTCTTAATGCATCAAAGTAAACATAGCATATATTTATTAAATTTATCATATTCAACTTTCTATTCACTAAACATATCTACCCATCAAATCATAAATCCTCAAAAGTAAATGAACTCCTAAGAAGTTAAAATCAGTCTTCCCTGTGAAGCTTTCCAGCATCACTTTCCTATTTTCTGCTTCCCTAGATACCTGCATCTTTATATTGTGCAGAAGATATTGCCTTCCTGAAGTATCACCTGAGGGTGAAAATGGTGTTATTATAATATGCGCCCTCTGATTTTTTTATTTTTATTTTTTTTTTGTTCTTTTTCTGTTTTATTGTATGAAGGAAGTCAGAAGACTGTCACTGCTCCTCTCACTGTTTTTTCTTTCTTTCATGGTATCTCTTTTGTTTAATGAAAACTGAAATCACAAAAAAAGTATAACTTTATCATCCACGATTAAAATTGTAGGCCAAGCAGAAGCGAAATAATCGCAAAACTAAAGACAAGGGAAAGGACGACAAGTCTGGCAGTATTGCACAAGACAACATTGAGCAGGATATTCGCATTGTCAAGAGAAAAGACTCGTTACCTACTGAGTCACAAGTATTACTTGAAAAATCTGATGCTGCAGAAGATGTTTCAGATATTTCTGATTCTGTGGAATGTGTTCCAGAAATATTACTGCCAGATTCAGAAGACAGAGATGTGAGTCCTGTCAATTGGGACACCGATACTTCTGAAATTCATCCTCCCACAGAAGCCAGTAGCAGTGGGATTAGTGGACTTTCAAGTGTGCAAAACGGAACAGAAGGCAGAAGTTCATCTGTTGTGGATGATAGCTCATCCACTTGTTCCTCTGACTCAGTTCCTTCTGTTGTGATAAGTGTCCCTCAGAAAGGAAATTTCCATTACCAAAAAAACAAAAAATCTCCTAGCAGGTAATTGAAACCCCTATGCTGACTTTTACTTACTACTCTTTTACTATTTTATGGCGAATGTGACAACTTCTTTCTTCAACTTTCTAGAGGGATGAACCACCAAAGCAACTTGACTTCTGACCGAGATGGTTGGGTTAAACAAGAAGCGATTCAGCCATCTAAAGCTGTGACAGATACAGTGAACCAAGTCAATGGATCTCAAAGATCCAAGACTGTTGAATCTCTGTCTCAGGTGGCTCATCATTCTTTTCAGGATAGGGTGGTGCCTGGGGCTGAGCGCCGACTAACCAAGGTGGTGTTTCTTACAGTAATTTTGATATATACATTAAAAGGTGTGAAGATAACAGTTATATATGAGCACATCTTATTGTCGTTGTTGCCATGGTAAGGATTATGGTTATGTCAAACACATTGCTTCAGGATCTAAGTTTTATCTGTTCCTATCAGTTTATTAAAGGCCTTACGCTGACTAGATTAGTATAGTGCATTTTTCTTGATTGCACATTTGCACCAGTGGTGCATTATTATGCTTTTGGTTTTCGTTATACTTTAGGCTTCCATTAAATTGTCAATCTTTGACATTTCAATAACTCCTGCGACTCAATTATCTCGCAATTTTCTTCGGTGGTGCAAAAAAATGTTCACCATTACTATTGCTCTATTGTGATCTGTGTCACTGTCACACCGTTTCTCATTGCAACAAACTAATGTTCTGCATTTTTGCCAGGACAAAGATGCTAATTACTCTCGAAAGTGTGGCGCCAAAATTGTGGATGTGGAAATACCCGGGGATAGGGAAGCTTCTCATCCCAGGAGCCCTTCCAAAAGCATTCCATCTATTGCTCCTCCCAAGTTTGACTTTAGGGTTAATGTTGCACGCGAGAAATCTTCTTCTGACAGGCTTAGCCAAGCTGATAGATCAGTGCGTGAGGCAAATTTATCTGAAAATGCTGCCACGTTGGTTTCAGATAGGCAGAAGTTTGCAACTCCAAAATTCACTGAAAAGTCAACCAGTCATCAAGTGCATGAGAGTGAAAAGCCACCAATACAGCAATTGATGGTTACAGCTGATAAGCCCTCAATGACCTCGATGCCAGTTATGTCAAGACCCTTGAGTGCCCCTCTTACTCCTGGTTCTGTCCCTGCTGTTTCTGTAGTTTCCATGGTCCAGACAGCACCTGTATTGGCTCGATCAGTAAGTGCTGCTGGCCGCCTTGGGCTTGAACCTACTGCTCCAACTCAGAGCCATGCTCCACAGTCCTATCGGAATGCAATCATGGGCGGCGCTGCTGCTGGAAGTTTGCCTGCCTTTACTCAAAATCATTCTACAAGTTCGGTGGTAAATGCATCAGTTTCGTACTCACAGGCACCTGTCCATGTATCTACGCCCTTGTTCTCACCACAGAGCTCTGATTGGATGGAACCGAATCAAATTAACCCAAGTTTTTCATTTGGAATGGTGAATCACCGTGATAGATTGCAGAATGGACCTCTCTGGGTAGATTCCTATCAGAGGGAAAGCAGCAGGAACCTACCTAGCCATCATGCTTCACCACTTCATGGAATGCAAAGTTATGATTTATATAGTTCATTACGTGTCAGATCGCAGGATCACCTGCAATCTGGGATCTCAGCGTGCACATCAGGTCGTCAAAACAACGTATTGCCAGATGAATTTCCACACCTAGACATCATCAACGATTTGCTTGATGATGAGCATGGAGTTGGAAACTTAGCCATCTCGGACTATGGTAATCAAAGTTTCAGCAATGGGGCTCACTACTTGAACCGACATTTTAGCTTCCCAGGTGACCCTGGCATGACAAGTGGATTACCAACGAGCTCATGTAGGTTCGAGAGGACACGAAGCTATCAGGATGACGTATTTCAACAAAGTTATGGCGCCTCTCATGAAATGCTAGGCAATATGATCCCCCAGACTGGCTCGCGACCATACCTGAATGGGCAGATTGATGGTTTGATTCCAAACCAGTGGCAAGTGGCTGGTTCTGATCTGCCCTTCCCGGGTGCACGGGCCACAGATAGCGAGGGCTATCCTTACCACATGGCGGAGTATCAAAACCTCTCCGTCGATGTCAATGGCTACACGATGTTTCGACCGTCAAATGGATTCTGAATTTTACATATATGCTCCAAGGAGTGCTTCCTCCCCTCCCCCGGCACACAGGCAAAGTATTGAGGTTAGATTTGGAGTGAGGTTTGTGAACCCTTGTGGTTGAACATTTTGTAAAGATGATTCTGGTTTCCTAGTTTTCCTGAATTTTTTTCTCGAGAGTGAAATATTGGCCTCATTTTAGCATTGGATTATCCAACTTTATTTTGTCTATATTTTTCGCTTCAAAATAGCTTCACGTATCTTGCCCGATGATGATGTTTGAGCTCGATAATTATTTTTTTCAAATTAAATATAAGTGTTAATTGAATGAAATAATAAGTTTTTGATAAAAAAAAATAAACAGTAAAAGAAAAGGACAAAAAATAAATCTGTCTGGCACGCACTAGCGAGTTATTTCAGTTGAAACATGGTGATATAATAAGGGATTTTTCCCATATAAATTAAAGTAATATTAAATTTATTGTTTTGAAAAGAATACGTTTGAAATTAAGACGTGTGCCCATGAAGAAACTGAATATTTTGGAAGACAGAAGACTGCGAAGATATTAAGATGAAAGCTGATACACGTTATTACTATAGATAGTTGGGATTCTTGGTCCTCAAAATTAAGTTTGCACGTCAAAGGTCTAAACATGTGAGGCTTGTGCCTGTGTGTGTCTGAATCAAATTTTAGCTGATTTCTTGATAACGACACGTAGAATTATATTGCCATATACTTAATTTATTGGCCAGGCCAAATAATTAATCTTTTATTTAAATGTAAAAGTGTGTATATTATTACGACTTCGTAATATATATATATATATATATATATATATATATACTATCACCATTATAGTTTGAGGTGGACTTGCGTGCAACATCAGTTATTTCCGCCTATTTCAGGCGGTCACGTGGCCCTACGCGGGCGTGCCACGTAGCACATGGTACTTTTTATTGTAGTTGGAATGATGATAGTATTAATCTCAGGTTGATACCTTTATTTATCGTACTTGATACTTTTCTGCTTAGCACATGGTACTTTTTATTTTACCGAACTCGTGTTTTGCTTTCCTTTGCAAATTCTTGGAATGATGATTGTTTTAGATTAATCTCAACACATACAATATAAAAACTGAAAAAAAATCAGAATTTGAACTAAATGAACTTATATAAAATAACTAGCAGATCCCTTACTTTTTAATAATACAGATGGTACTTTTTGAATGTTTTGTGATACTTTTTAATAGGAAGGTTGGTACTCACTTTGGACGGGTTTTTTTTTATGGGTTGACCCGCGTTGACCGGGTCAAAAGCGGGTTTGACTGACCCGTCTCATATAGTGTTATTTGCATCATGATGCATGCAAGTGTTTGCCTTATAGTTTCACTATGTCCATTATAAATAGATATCCCTATTATAGTTTGTAAGATAGTTTTCATTCCCACGATTATAGTTTATAGCTTGATCCTGTATGTGTGGATCAAGCTATAAACTATAATCGTGGGAATGAAAACTATCTTACAAACTATAATAGGGATATCTATTTATAATGGACATAGTGGAACTATAATGGTGATAGTAGAGATAGTGGAGAGGAACTACACAATCTATGGTTGAGAATTATACAAGATAAGAGTGCTGAAATGCGGAAGCAAGTTCTGTCCTTCTTCATGGATAAGCTCCCTTTTATAAGCATCAAATGGACTCCAAATTCGAACTTCAGTTTTAGTTGATAAACAGTACTTCATGAATTATTGTGCGGATTTTATCTTCGGATCTCAAAAATTTTGAAGAACAGTATTCTCCATTATTTCTGACAAAACTCCAAAACTCCATCATTTCAGATTCCTTTAAGGACAATTGTTGGCAGCTTTATTGCGGATTCTTCGTCCTTTAACTCTCATGGGAATTTTGAGCATCTTGCATCATTACATCTGAGTCACCACCAGCTGTAGATTCATCATCAGCTGTGGCAGCATCATCATCTGAATCAAATAGAGCTTTAAGCTGTTCCTTCAACTCCTTTTTAGAAGAATTTTTTGAGAGGAGTTCGTTAACAATTTCTGAAATGTCCTTTTTAGGTTCGGCTATTGGGGGAGACTCTAAATTTATCAAACCCTTTCTTGAAAAGATAGAGTCTTCAAAGAAATTAAATTGATCCCACAATTTAATAAAAACTTGTCTTCCTAAATAAGGAATATTTCTGAAATTTATGCCTTGCTTTGAAAGAGATCTTGAGGTTATAATAACATCCCACTTAACAATCCAAGGTACTTGGTAAAGGACTATAAACATTAGTCCATGATTTTCCATAAAATGATTAGTTTTAATAAAATCATCAAAAATGTCTCTCATCCTCTTTGGTAAAATTAAAGGATATAATCCACAATTAGAAAACCAAATAATAAACCATTGAGGGAATTTCAACGTCTTTTGTTCTCCAAATTTAACAAACCAGCTATGTTTTCTTTGACTGTTATTACAGCAAAAAACAATATCCCAAGCTTTGATATAATCAAAGTAATTAAAATGAACTTTATTCGTTCTAGAATATCTAGAATTAGAAGGGATCTCTTTATATCTAAAAAGATCTCCACCCCATGCTTCTGGAGTTAACACTTGATTAATTGTAGCTTTAGAATAAGCTAACTCACCACCTCCTCTAGAAGTTGAATAAAAAAGAACTTAACAAGTTGTCGAAAGAATTTCTTGATAGAACATGAAATCCTTTGGAAAGAGAAATGAATATGTATAATTTTTTAAATAAAAATTCATAACTTCTTCAGCTGTTAAATTTGCATATTTATGCTCAATAGGAGATATTCATAAAGTAGTAATAAGAATATAAGGATAAATATATTCCTTGGCAGAGGTTGATTTAGCAGCGATGCTATAAGCATCATCTCTCAATTTCATTTCTTCTGAGACTTGACTTAAAGCCTCCTCCTTGAGTGTCTTTTCATTCTTAGATATTGCAGACTTATAAGTCTGATTCTTTTTAACATAAGGGCTTAACCCCTTAATAACTTCTTTTCCTTTATTTTTGCTCATTATTTCCCTGCAAAAATTCACGAGTTAAGAAATCAGGTAAAGAATTATCTGATCCTTTAATAAACTCAATATCAAAATCAAAAACAGATAAAATTCCTTGCCATCTTGCAAAGATTTGTTTTGATGCTAAATTTTGAACATCCTTTTGCAAAATATCTTTTGCGGATTTACAATCTACACGAATAAGAAATTTCTTATTAAGAAGATCACTTTCAAATTTCTGGATGCACAAAACAATAGATAAAATTTCTTTTTTAACAGTTGAGCAATTAACTCTTGGTCCTCTCCAGACCCCCGAGGTAAATCTCACAAGAGATTCTTTATTATTAATCCTTTGTTTAAGGATTCCACCATAACCTATATCTGAGGCATCTGTTTCAACTATTTTATAAGCATCTGGTTGGGAAATAGCTAAATAAGGAATTTCCTTAATTTTGGCTTTTATTTTTTGAACAGCGTTGGTGTGAATATCTGTCCATGAAGGAGGATTTTTCTTTAACCTCTCAAATAAAGGTTTAGCATCTTGAGCTAATTCTTTATAAAATTCAGAAACATAATTAAGGCTTCCAAGAAATCTTTGTAATTGATTTTTATCTTTAATTTCACCAGGAAATTTTTCAGCAAATATTATTGCTCTATCAATGGGAAAAATGGTTCCATTTTTAATAATATGTCCTAAAAATCTTATTTCATTTTGAAAGAGTTTAATCTTTTTTGCTGAAAGTACAAGACCTGCTTTCTTTACAGTATTTATAAAAATATTTAAATGTTTAAAATGTTGTTCAATAGTTTCAGAATAAACTAAAACATCGTCAATATATACTATAATAAATGTTGTATAAGCACTGAATATGTCATTCATAATTTTCTGAAATTCAGAAGGAGCATTTTTAAGCCCAAATGGCATAACGTTCCATTCATAATGTTCTACTGGGACTGTAAATGCTGTCTTATATCTATCCTTTTCAAGGATTTGAATCTGCCAAAATCCAGATTTCATGTCAAATTTTGACATTATCTTTGCTGATAAAGCCTATTTAATAGATCATTTTTATTAGGGATTGTGTATCTAATCCATCTTAAATCTTTATTTAAAGGTTTATAGTTAATAACTAACCTAGAAACACCTCTTTCTAATTCTGCAGCATTTTCAACATAAAATGCAGGACAACTCCAAGGGCTCTTGGAAGGTCTAATAAGTTTTTTAAGTAATAACTCTTCAATTTCTTTTTTATATAATTCTAAATGTCTAGGACCCATAGCTATAGACCTAGCTTTTGTAGGGATTTGACTTTCTTTAAAGTCTGGTTCATAAGGTAAAGAAACTACATGTTTCTTCCTCTCCCAAAATGCATTCGGAATATCCGAACATATTTCTTTTTCGATTATAATTTGTAAATCTTTAATTCTTTTCTGTAAAATAGGGGAAGAGAGTTTTTTCTTCAATTTTTTTATAACAAATTTCCTGTGATAAGGAATTTACAAAATTTTCTTTTCTTTTTATAGTCTTTTGAATAGTATCTATCTCGTGAGAACGAGGTTGAGACACAAAATTAAATTCTAATTCTTGTCCCTTTATATCACTAATAATTCCATTTTTTGTAATGCTTTTAATAGGATAAAGCATATGTAGGAAATGATTCCCAAGAATTACATCATGGGATAAATTTTTAACCATTAGAAATGGCATTTCTAAACAAATTCCTTTATTACAAACAGAAATATTTTGGAGTTTATATTTAACTAGTAATTTTCTTCCATCTGCAGCATTAAGAATTTAAGTAGTTTTTGCAAAATACCTAGAGGGTACTAACCCTTCATTTATGCAATTTAAATCTGCACCTGAATCAACCATGGCTATAGCCGAAAAATAGTATTCTTTATGAACTATTATAGTGACCTTAATATGCCATTTATGAGTAATTACTCTATCTATCATGTTTATGAAGGTTAAAGAATTCAATTCTTCTTACTCTAGAACAGCTTCAGTTTTACTTTCTTCTTCTTCTTCTTCTTCTTCTTCTTAGAAGGATTATCAAAAGTTTCTTTTGATTCTAAAGTAATAACTCTAGCTATAAGCTCTTTTAATTCTTCTTTTAGAATTTTAACTTCATGTTTAAGTTCAGAAATATTAACTTCTGATTTAGAAGTGTTTTCAACATTAGAAATTTTAACTCTTCTAAGTATATCTTTAAGATTATACATTTCTTTTGGTTCTGTAATCCCCTTTTCTTCATTTCTATTTTTATAATTTTCTTCAATATATTTTTGAATTAACTTTCTTTTTTCATCTGGATCATTAATCTTATCAATAAGATCAAGGACAAAATTTTCTTTTTTTGTAAGAACAAATAAACCATTAGCTTTACATAAAGCTTTATAATAATTACAATCTCCATCACAATCACTATTACCATTTTCTTCTTCCGTTTCTGAATCATCAGAAACATCAGTTTTTTCTTCTGTTATAACAGAGATTTTTAAATTTTCCTTTTCAGAATCAGTATTATCTAAAAAGATATTTAAGAGTGATCTTTTTAACTCTTCATCAATTTGAAGACTTTCAATCTTCTTTTTTAATTTACACTTATTAGCGTAATGACCAGTTTTATGACATTTATAACATACTGGAATAAATTTCTCATTTCTCTTGTTATCTTTATTCCGACGATATTTTTTATTTCTTTTAGTATTATAATCCCTTTCTTTTTTCTCATTTGAAATATATTCGTTTTTTCTAAAATTTTTCCTTCTAGGAAATTTATTACTAATCTTTTTATTTAATTTTTTATCTTCAGGTGATAACCCAATTTGTTCACAAAAGTCTTCTAGGATTTGTTTTCCTAGAATTTTCTCTTTCTTTATTTGTCTATGTAATTTTATTTCATTACAAAGACATATTCATTCAGCCACAATTTCGGCAACAAGGTCGCCATATGTATAAATAGAATAAGGAATTATTCCTTGATGTTTTTGTTTTATCCGAATTTTAACTCGTTCTGCAAACATGTGGGGTAATCCAGCAAGAAATTTTTCTTTCCAAAAATCATGTTTACTATCCTCCCTCATATATATTTTTGAAAAGAACACATCTTTATACCATTTGAACTCAGATAAAGTTGGACATCTTAGACTCATAAGTTGCTCTTGTGTTTTGTCAAATTGCAAAGATGCAGTTCCAATAAAATATTTTGCAATTGTATAAATTAGTGTATTAACACTATCTGCAACACGATTTTCTCCTTCATATTTTACAGCATTAAGTATATGTTGTTTAGCTTCATCATTTAGATGAAAATCCCACCAACCTTTTAGTTGACCTGTGAATCCTTGAATTATTTGCTTTAGCAATATTGATATCATTAGTATTTTTTAATCTACAAGCAGTAGCGAGCATAGTCATATACTGTAATTTTGTCTGAATTTGATATTCTGAATGGCCATCAATATTCCATTCTTTGATGGAAGATCCGTCAAAAGAAGCGGTCATATAATTATCTTGTTCTTTAAAGAGAAGATCAACTGGAGTAGGCCTGTGATAATAAGGTTTTCCAGAAAAATTATAATTTTTATTTTGATATCCTACCTTATTTATTTCATAAGGTTCCTTTTGTTCTTTTAAGAACATTTCTTCTATTTCAGAAATCTCATTTTCATTAGTTTCTGATTCAGATACATTATCTGAGTCATCATTCTTCCCTTCAATTAGAGGGGCAATATGTTTTTCTTTACTAATGCTAACATTATTAAGCCTTTTTATAATTTCTTCTAACATTTCAGAATTCTCAAGATTTTTATTAATCTTGATATCTAATTTTTCAGAAGGAAGGGGTTTAAATAAAACATTTTCTGTACTAATTACAGGATTTTCTATTGGATGAATCAAAATAGTTTTAGCAATATTATTATTAACATTATTTTCAATTCTAATTAATTATTTTCCAATTGTCTGTAGATACAAGTTAGTAAAATTATTTTGTTCAACAACAGCTTCTAATGTTCCAGTTTTCCTATAAGGAGTCGCAATAACTTCATCTTCTCTAACTTTAACAGATAAGTTAAACTAAGGAGGATGCACGCTACTAATTACTTCTCCATTTTTAAGGATAAAATTTTTGTAAACAGATTCAATATTATTGATAGTCTTTTCTGTTTCAAAATCTGGGAATTTTCTATTCTCTATTTTATAGAATAATTTCATTACATCAAAGAAATCGTCAATTTCAACACTTCCTTTAATAAATTCTTTATAAATTTTAAACCATTTCTTTTGACTTTTTACTTTCTTTATGGAATAGAACCATTTTCTTTTTATGTCGTTTTTAGGAGAATAGAATAATTCTCTAGCTTTTCCCTCACAAGGAAAATTTACTTCAAAATTTTTATTAGTGGTAATGGTATAAATACCAAAAGCACTTCTATCATCATACCCCATATCAGAGGGTGTATGAGATCTAGCCTTCGAAGAAGAAGGAATTTCAACCTTATATTCAGGTTGACTAACACCGTCCATTGTTGTATTAATTTTTACATTTTCCTTTTCAAATTGAGATAAATGAACGGAAGAAGTAGAATTTCTACCGAGAGTATTTCTATCTAAATTAAGGCAAGTAATTCTTTCTCTAGAGAACCTAATTTCAACTTCACCATCAGGATATTCAATAATTTGTTCTAATTTTGAATTTTCCTGTTTAACATGTTCATTTGCTTCTTCAAGAGTTCATTTTTCAGGTAATTTAACCATATCCCAAGATATTATTTTTGGAACTACAATATTGCTTTTAGCAGCATCTGTAATAAACAAAGTGGTAGTATTTTTATTATTTGAAGAAATTTTTCTAATATCCGGAAAGGTTGTATTCATAACTTTATAATATATTTTGTAAATAAGAATAACATTCTGGGCATTTGATTTTAAATCATAACCCTCATTTTTAATGTCTAAACATAAAGAATGATAAATAGTAGGATCAGATAATGATACTACAAAATTTGGGAAACACGAAAAATATAGAGGTCCATCACATAAACTCGATTCAACTATTCCTAATAAGGAATCATGAAATCTATTATGCCTTTTATCTCTAACGGAAACTATAGCAGAATTATTTAATCCTAGCCTAGTGGCTGGTTTAAGAGCAACTTAAACCATTCCTATATGGAGAAACTTGAATTTCTTTTTATGCTCATTTAAGAGGGTTTGAGAAAATAAATGAAATGACTGATAACTGTCTATAAGACCAACTGATTCTTCAACAGTCTTTACAACATAATCAATTTTTCTAATAAAACTTCATGTGGATCTATATATATTAGAAGGAGAATATAGTGGCATTTGCCACTCATTAAGATTCTTTTCAACGTTATTTTCAAGAATCATAATCTCCTTATTTTTCTTATTAACTTTATCTTCTTCATCCCTAATATTATTAGAGGAACTAGCTTTAAAAGATAAAGTCTTAGTTAATCTATTCATTATCTAAATCCCTATCACTGTCAGCGTTTTACGCAAAATCCCAAACACCAATCACTGGTAACAATGGGATATCAAGGCTACGCGACTTAAGGTTTCAAGGGAATGATAATAAATAAATTTCACCTAGACTTAATCAATTAAGCTAAAAGATGAAGATTTTTAAGCTATAAAATATTAACTTGAATTTCAAAAGCTTTAAGCGATAGCTTAGAATTTTTAATTTTCCTTTGACTAATTTTATATCTTAATATTTTTAAGTTAAAAATTCTAAGCTATCGCTTAGTCCTTTGACTAATTTTATATCTTAATATTTTTAAGTAATTTGTTTTGTTTGTAACGATATAATCACGACGTGGGATAAGATCTTCAGGTTTATGATAACGAGAAGTTAAAGGCATTTAATTAATGCAAAAGAGAACACCAAATATTATTAAAATTACATATGAAAATTACATTACCTGAAATTGCATAAATCTCGATACAAGCACAGATATCTTTCTCACAACTCCAAACCACCTCTACAGTGGCTCTGAGACCACAAATACAGGATCAAGCTATAAACTATAATCGTGGGAATGAAAACTATCTTACAAACTATAATAGGGATATCTATTTATAATGGACATAGTGGAACTATAATGGTGATAGTAAAGATGAGGCTTTAAGTCAAGTCTCAGAAGAAATGAAATTGAGAGATGATGCTTATAGCATCACTGCTAAATCAACCTCTGCCAAGGAATATATTTATCCTTATATTCCTATTACTACTTTATGGATATCTCCTATTGAGCATAAATATGCAAATTTAACAGCTGAAGAAGTTATGAATTTTTATTTGAAAAATTATACAGATCCATTTCTCTTTCCAAAGGATTTCATGTTCTATCAAGAAATTCTTTCGGCAACTTGTTCAGTTCTTTTTTATTCAACCTCTAGAGGAGGTGGTGAGTTAGCTTATTCTAAAGCTACAATTAATCAAGTGTTTATATATATATATGAGTGGGTTAAAATGAGAACCATATTCCTGTGTAGGAACTAGGAACCATTTACATCCACAGATCTTGACAATTTGAATAAACAAGATTGATTTGAAATTTTAGGGGTTAAATTGCAAAATGATAATTTTGTACCTAAATTTGAAATATAATAAGGGTATTATGGAGAAACCAAATCACGGTGTATCTAGAAAGTGAAAATAATTTTACCAAAAACAATTTTCATTCATTAATAGCAAATAAGAAAACCTAGAAAATAAATTAGAAACCGCCACCTACGTCTTCAATCTCTCACCGCCGTCTACCGTCTCTCGTCGCTCCCGCTCGCGCACCGGCGGTCGGACCCCTGTGGACTGCACGCTCTCGCCACCGCCTATCGCCTGCACGCCATACACCGTCGGACGCCGCCCGCACGCCATACACCACCCAGACGCCTCCCGCACTCCCTACGCTGGAAGACGCAGCCAGACGCCACCAGACGACGGACGCCGGTCCTATGACGCCCGTCCTTCGCCGCCGGAAGCCCGCCCTTCGCCGCCCATATCCCCACTTTATTCGAATTTCAAGAATGAATGTTGCTGGGGTCGGACTTTTTTTAATCATGTTTTGTGAATCCTTTTTATTTGAGTTTGTTTGTTTGTTATGCTGGATTTGGATATGAGTATTTGATTTTGATTCGTGAAGAAAATTTAAATTTATCAAAATTACTCCTGAAATAGCTAGAAACTTGAGTGATGGATTTTTTTATCTACTGTAAAAGTGTAGAATGTATTTATTCACATCACTTTGATGAATTTTAAATTGCTGGATTTGAACTGTACAACTCTGGAGTCAGCGATGAGAATTATAGCAAACACTGCAGCAAATATGCGGATTGAGTATTAGCAAATTAAATGGGTATGATTAGCAAATTAAATGGATATACTTATCAAACGAATTTTTATTTATTGATTTTGATCTGATTTGATTTGTATTGATATATTTAGCAAATAAGTAAGTTGTGATTAGCAAGTTAGTAATGTATATTTAGCAGATTAACTTGTAGGTTGTGGTTTTATGAATATTTGTTATTTATATCAAATTGAGTTTGTTTATAGCATATTTATATTTAGTCTATAGCACATTTTGAATGTATAATTAGCAAATTGAGAGGCTGGATGATTATATAGGTGAAGAGAAACCATTCAGTCTTGCGTTCTAGCAACTTAGTACGATATGATTAGCAAATATTGCATTTGTGAAATTTTACTACTGGGATTCGTGTTTTAGCAAATTGATGTTTTGTTTATAGAAAATTAGCGATATAAGATTAGCAAATTATATAGCATATTAGCAGATTAGTAAGATGTTTTTATGCGTATTGGCTATTAATAGGAAATTGTGTTATTTATATCAAATTTTCATTATATTTGTAGCAAATTGGTATTGGTTTATAGCAACTTAGTAAAATAGAATTAGCAATATTTGCAAATGTAGATCTTCTTTTTAGCAAATTGATAATTTATTTATAGGGATTTGACATGTATTTATAGAAAATAATTTATTGTTTTGCAGCCATTAGCAATAAGATTTGATTAGCAAATTATTAATATATATTTAGCAAATGTTGCTACCGTTAAAATTTGCTACAATGATTCGTGTTTTATCAAGAAAAAAATCATATTTTTCACATAAAAAATATTATCGATTTGCTATTAACAAATATATAATGTGGTAATTACAATTAAAAAAGTTGCTAAACGTCGTACACATGCGTTACTAACAGATTCTGCCCATATTCCCTACAACTACAAAGATACATTAATGGATAACGTAATACTTATATCTTGCATAATCAGACGATAACCGGCGTGATAATAATATAAGATGGAGTAAGAACTTGTGAAAAAAAATACATTCTTATTTTACACACAAAAATTCATGCCATTTTTATTTTCTTAATAACTTGAAAACTTCCACAACCAAATACGAAAATCATCTATCGTCTATCATAAATATGAAATGCCCATTCTCTGCAAACATCTCACTATCATGCAAAGCACATTGAAACCATTTAACAAAAAAGACCATCCTATCATAAAAAAAAATCATATTTTCACATAAAATATTACCGATATGCTACTAACAAATCTATAATTTGCTAATTACTTATAAAAAATTTGCTAAACCTCAGACATAGGCGTCCCTACCAGATTCCACCCATATCCCTACGCATACAAAGATACATTAATGGATAACACAATACATGTATCTTGCATAATCAGATGATAACCGGCGTGATTATAATATACAATTGAGTAAGAACTTGTGAAAAAAACGCATTCTTATTTTGCACACAACAATTCATGCCATTTTAGCTTCTTTTTTTAAATAACTTGAAAACTTCTACAACCAAATACGAGAAAACATCTATCATCTATAATAAATATGAAATGCTCATTTTCTACAAACATCTCACTATCATGCAAATCACACTGAAACCATTTAAAAAAAATCGAATTTTCACATAAAAATATTACCGATTTGCTATTAACAAATCTATAATTTGCTAATTCAGTAGAAAAAATTTATTAAACATCAGACATACGCGTTCCTACTAGATTCCACCAATATCTCTACACCATTAATGGAGAACATAATACCTGTATCTTAAATAATCAGATGAAAACTGGAGTGAGACTGACGCGCGGTCGTTTCGCGCTCAAAATAAATTTGTAATGCTCCTGTGCCCACAGCGAGCGTAGCTAGCTTGTGAGTACGGGTCGATCCCATAGAGAGCTGATGTGATTCCACCTTCGAGTCACCAATCAAAAAGGGGGGGTTTTGTGTTGTCACTGTACTAAAAGTAAATCTGCAAAATAACACTAAAAGGAATATCAAATAATAAAAGTTTTGACATTTGAACTAGAATTTGGTTTAAGTATAAAATAACTCGATCATGGGCACACCAATTTTCATACATGTTAAGTCACCCAGTTATAGGGACCGAATTCCTCTCTGCATCCCCTCATTCATCCTTTCATTTTAGGCTTAAAAGTGATTCCTCGTCAAGTAAACCCCTAACCTATCATCCACCCCCCCGGTTCCCCTAAGAGATGTAAATGAATAGACAGCAGTGTGCCTCTAGACGAACCCAGATCTGTTGTGTTTACCGATTCCTCATGTGCCCACAACAACCCATCGATTCCCTTATTACTATATGAATCAACACACAGTCACGATTCGCCAATTCAATTAATAGTGGTGTGCCCTCTATGTCTAACGAGTGATCAACCACATTGGGCATTTCAGACACACACTCACGTGGAACAGGTTCAAGAATCGACAGAAACCTATCATGCATTACTGTGCTCATTTCGGCCTCACGAGTCCAGATTTGTACTTAAATCATTTTCATTGTTCAAACACCAGAAATAAAGATATAGCCAAGCAGGCTAGACATAATTAAAATAGCAGAAATTAAATACATAATTATAAAGAAAACTTACGAATTTATTAGGCAAAAATCTCAACTCCAACGATGAGAAACATAAACATAATCCTAAGTTCCAATGGCTTAAGGCCTATTGGATTGTTTGTAGCTGCCTAAGCAGCGTACGAAAATGAAATGCAGAAAAGTAAAATTGTAGCAATATTTATGACTTCCCAAAGCTTTTCTTTCCAGAAAATAAAACTAGCTTAAAGATGGTACTATAGTTTGGAAGTATGTCTACTACAAAGATGTCTAAAGATGGTACTATAGTTTGAAAGTATGTTGATTATGAAGTTAACAAGAATGATCAGTTGAGATGTTTGTCTTGGCTGATCCAATATCAAGAATGAACTTTTCGTTATTTGGGTATGTTGTATCATTTGATGCAACATATAGGGCTAACATGTTAGTCTATTTATTATTTAGATTGTCATTCTGTGATTGTAGTATTCTATACTAAGTTTTAACACTGGTAGTTGAAGTTTTAGCACTTATATTATCTTTTTTAGCATTTGTAGTTGATGTTTGAATATTTGGTAGGTGGCAATGTTAGCATTTGTAGTCGTTTGTTTATGATGAGAAATACTTTATAATAACAGATATTTGTGATCTTTTATATGTTAGCAGGTATTCAATGCATTAAATTTAGTTATTAACATGATAAAAGTAATGAACAATAGTGTCAAAGATAATTCTAAGATAGTTTATGCTAATGGTAAATAAAGTGTTATCATAATGCTAAAATGAGAGCTGACAATGCTAAAAATCTAAAACGATAGTGCTAAAAAGCAAAAAAATGTGCAGATAAATCATAGATTGACAACAGTTATAGGTTTACCAAAAAACAAAAAATGAAGCTACTAAATCATCATGAAATAATGCTAAGGTGGGATTTATGACATTATTAATTCAATAAAACTGTAAGCATTTGTTCATGATTGTGTTTTATAATTTAATGATAATGCTAAAATGAGATATGATGATGCAAATATAGTTAACAATAATGCTAGTACCACAAATCACATTTGTTGATTTGTAATGACCATGGCAAGTTTTTTATCACAATGCTAATAAAGGGTTATGTTAATGCTAGAAATGAGAGATTGCAATGCTAATAGTGGTTGCACTATATTGATAATTCAACAACATGTAACAGTGTTTGTTCATGGTTTTTTTATAATACCGATGACATTTTTTTATGCTAATGCTAAAAAAGAGTCATGCTAAAATAAGTCATGACAATGCTAAAAAAAGCCATGACAGTGCTAAACTAGAAAATGACAATGTTAAAACTCTAAATTGAAAAATATACAAGTAAATTCTGAGCATTCATATATTTTCAAAATTTTCAATTTTACCCTTACTAAGATTCAGGGGTAGCGAATTTTGACTTTATTACAATTATGCCACTGCCTCAATTTTTAAATATGGGCCATTGATGTAGAGATTATTGAATGATAGATATTGGTTCTCGATTCTCACACAGGGTGTGGTTCCTTCTGAAACCACTCCATATATATATAATTTTTTAATTTATATTAACTATAATTAAAATTATACATTTAATGGTAAAAATATAGTTGAAGTGGTATAATAATAATAATAATAAGGATTAATTATCAAATAAATCACCACAGTTTCACTCTTTTTCAAATTAAACACCACATTTAAATTAAACATATATAGTCAATTATAACACTACATTTTAATTTGTAAATGATAAAACATCCCCAATTTTTTGACGAGTAAGTATGACGTGTTTAGTTTATAAATCACATTGGCAACCACGTCAGCACACACACGTAACAAACAACACCCTTTTTTTTGTGGAGAAAACCATATTTTTATATATTTTTTTATTTCTAAAATAGAAAAGATATTGAGAAAACTAACAAAAGCGACGTCGTTTATTAATTTGCACATGTATGCTAATGTGGTTCATAAACCATACAAATTTGAGATATTTAATCTCATACAAACTAAAACATGATGTTGTAATTGACTTAGTTTAAATATGATGTCTAATTTATAAAATAATGAAAACATGGTAATTTATTTGGCAATTAACCATAATAATAAGAATAATATAATAAATAAATTAATAGTACAGATCATAAAATAAATGAAGTTGAGAATGAGATGGTGAGGTGCAAAAATTGAAAAAGTTCAGAGCCATATATTATCTTTTTGTTAGATTTCCCTTTCATAATTAATAAATTTCCGATTACTTAATTAAATGTATGGTTTGTGAATTTTTCGTGCTATGTTATTAATTATCACGGTAGCAAGTTACATCCTACTCCTTTTCTTAAGTCTCATTCCACAAAATATGATCAGAAAAAGGGGGAAAAAATGTCTCATTCCACGTACAAAATGGAAATTTTCATTTTCTCATTAAAGATATGTCATGAACAAGGTGATCGGAGAAAGAGAAGGAGGGCTGCCGGAGGCTAGGGTTCTTATTGAGGGGGAAATTGAAGAAAAATGCGATCTTGAATTGGAAGCCAATTTAGGGTTACTCGCGTTGGAGCCGGTTCGGATCGAAGGAACGGTGGTTGTGGATCGGGTCGAAGGAGTTTGAGTGTTTGGGCTCAATATTTAATTCTGTTTTCCTAAAGAAGGGCCCAGCTTTATTATTAGCCCAATTTACTTTATATAAATGCTTGTAGTATTGGTGTTATGGTTTTCCTTGTGGTCCCCAATCACCCAACTATATATTATGAGTTTATGAAAATGAATAACAAGAAAAGTATTATCAAATCTGCCTCTCTTTCTTATTCTCCAATATTTCCCCCATTTTTTCTATCATCTTCCTCACTTCCAATTCAAACAATTCTTATTCATAGTTCATTTACAATCCTCACAAGATAGGGAAAAGAAAAACAAAAATCCAAAGAGATATTACAAATTCCTTAACATTTGGTATCTTAGAGCCAGATCTGTGGGACATGGCTGAAGGCACCAGATTACGCGAGCTCCAAGAGGCACAGAAGCAGATGGAGCAGAAAAGGGAGGTCGTTGAGCTCAAGCTGCAAGAACAAATATCAACTGTTAGTTCAGACATGAAACAATATATTTCTGGATCTGAAGATAAGATGGATCAGCTTGCCAAAACATTAGGTTCGATTCAACTGCAGTTGTCAAACATGGATAAAGGAAAACAGACAAATATGGAGAGTTCTATTTTGGGGGAACCCCCCACCCATGGCCAAAAGTGAGAGTCATCGCCCTATACCCCCACCCTCACACCGAAATGGAGCTAACTTTCCTATCCCTACACTGCTAAACCACAACAGAGATGTAGTGGGATTTCAAGGTACAAACAATATGCATCACTCACCCCATTTTCCTAGACTTGATTTTCCTGGGTTTGATGGTGAACAACCTAAGGCTTAGATTTTGAAAAGTCAAAGCTACTTCAGGATGATACCCAATATCCTTGATGATCAACGGGTAAATCTAGCTACTATGCATTTTGAGGGCAAGGCTGCTCAGTGGTATCAAAATTCTTCCCTCAGGGGGGATGACATTTCCTGGAATCAGTTCTTAGATGTCATTTCTGCAAGATTTGAAGAACTAAAGGATACTAGGGTTATTTCTGAGTTTAACAAGCCTAAGCACACGGGCTCCTATTCTGATTATGTGGATAGGTTTGAAGAATTAAGGGCATGCATGTTGTTGATTGGTAAAGGGAATTTCTCTGAGGAATATCTTACTGCTAGCTTTATTAGTGGGTTGGGAGAAGAAATCCAGTCACTCATACACATGTTCAAACCCACTACCCTTAGCCATGCTATAGAGCTGGGGCAGCAACAAATTATTAACTTAGAAGCTATGTCTAGAAAGTTCAAGGCAAGCCACAAACCTGCCACTACCAGCAGCCATAGGAGGAATACCAGTTGGGTTCCTCCTAGCCAGAAGTCTCAAATGCCTACAGACAAAGCTCCCTTCAAATTGCTTACTGCTGTAGAGATGACTGCAAGGAGGGAGAAGGGATTATGTTATAATTGTGATGAGTTCTTTACCCCTGGTCATAAATGCAGAGCTAAAATTTCATATATGATCCTATGTGATGATGAAGACACAAATTATGTTCATGCTGATGATGCTACTAAGAAGGTACATCCTGCTGCTGACACTACTCTTAGCATGGAGGAAGTGCAGATGTCCCTAAACCTAATTTCAGGGGAATGGGAAACAACCACTATGAGAGTTATTGGGTATGTGGGGGACAAGAAACTCCACATATTGATAGACTCAGGGAGCACTCTCAGTTTCATCAGAGAGTCCACTGCAGAGGCCCTAGGTTGCAAAACTGATCCTACTAAACCCATTATCAGAACAGATCAACAGGCTTTGAAACATCTCCTAGATCAGAAAATCATGACTCCCATGCAACAAAAATGGATCACCAAGTTACTGGGCCTAAACTATGAGATTGAATATAAGAAGGGGAGTGAGAACCGTGCTGCAGATGCTCTTTCTAGGAGGCCTTCTACAGAAGCAAGCTGCCTAGCTATTACCAAAACCATACCAACCTGGGTGCAGCAAATTTCAGAGAGTTATAAGGAAGATTCTTAATTCACCACTATTTTGGAAGGTAAACTTAAGGAGCCTACTTCTTATCCTGACTATGAGCTGCTAGACAATTTCCTCAAATATAGAGGAAGGATTGTGGTAAGCAAGGGGTCCAGGGTGAGGGAACTCCTACTCCAGTTTCATCAGAGAGTCCACTGCAGAGGCCCTAGGTTGCAAAACTGATCCTACTAAACCCATTATGATCAGAGTGGCAAATGGGAACAGGATGGTCAGCTCTACCAAGGTTCAGGGATTTAAATAGACCATGCAAGACCATTCATTCACCTATTCACCTAGAGTATTAACTACTGAGGGGTGTGACCTGATTTTAGGTGGTGACTAGCTCAAGTCTTGCATACCAATTGAGCTAGATTATGATAAGATGACATTTTCAGTAAGCTGGATGGGCAAGAGGATCAGAATACAGGCTTTTACTTCTACAGCTGACTGTCAATACATTAGTAGCCACACTCTCTACCACATGATCCACCACACTCTCTACCACATGATCCACCACACTCATCCCTCACCCATAGATGAAGCTTTTTGGATCAGTATGAAGAAAAATGGGGTTATTAATGACAGCCAATCAGTAAAGACCCTCCTTGAAGAGTTTCAAGATGTGTTTGCAGAGCCAAAAGGGCTACCACCCAGCAGAGGCGTAGAGCACCACATCATCCTTAAACCAAGGAGCTCCCCTAAGCATCAATACCTATATAGGGTATCACATGATCAAAAGGATGAAATTGAAAGAATTGTTCAAGACTTACTAATCACTGACATGATCCAAAGCAGCAGGAGCCCTTTTTCCTCCTCAGTCCTGCTAGTCAAGAAAAAAGATGGTACCTGGAGGATGTGTGTAGACTATAGGTATTTAAATGGGCTCACAGTCAAGCATGACTATCCTATTCCTATCATAGATGAACTTCTGGATGAGCTCAATGGGGCCAGGTACTTCTCCAAAATTGATCTCAGTTCAGGATACTTCCAAATCCTTATGAATCCTGAGCACAGGTATCTGACCTCCTTCAGCACACACAATGGGCAATATGAATTCCTAGTGATGCCATTTTGCCTATGTAATGCTCCTGCCACATTTCAGTCTTTAATGAATCAAATTTTTAGGCCCTACCTAAGAAAATCTGTCTTGGTTTTCTTTGATGATATACTAGTCTATAGTGCTAGTTGGGAGAAGCACTTGAGTCACTTAAGGACAGTTCTTACAGTTCTCAGGGACAACAAATTGTATGCTAAGCAGAGCAAGTGTCACTTTGGGCAGGAAGAGATAGAATACCTGGGACACATTATTTCTAAAGAAGGGGTGGCTACTGACCCCTCCAAGATCTCAGATGTATGGTCCACCAGCAACCTAAACAGTGGGCTAAATGGCTACTCTTGGCCAAGTTCTGGTACAACACCAACTACCACTCTAGCCTGAAGACTACCCCATTTCAGGCTCTGTATGGATTCCCACCCCCTCAGCACTCACTTCATTCCTATTTCCCTACTATGAACACTGAGGCACGGGAATTGGTGGCTGAACGGCAACAGTTTATCACCGAATTGGAGGCTAACTTATTAGCCGCCCATAATCGGATGAAGATGTATGCCGACCAGAAAAGAGAAGAGAGAGAATTTGAGGTGGACGACTACGTCTACCTCAAGCTCCAGCCATTCAGGCAGAGCTCAGTAGCTCTGCGCAAGAACGTTAAACTGGCAGCCCGGTACTATAGACCATACAAGATAATAGAGCGAGTAGGAAAGGTGGCCTATCGCCTCAAGTTACCTGCAGGGGCTAAGATTCACCCCGTCTTCCATGTATCCTTGCTGAAGAAGGTGATTGGACAAAGGATAATTCCAGCTGTAGACCTCCCAGCGCATGACGATGAGGGCCTCTTTTTGATTCTGCCAAGTCCACCAGTGGCCAGCCGGGTTATCTGTCGCCGCGGAATCAGCGTGAGTCAAGACTTGGTTTTTTGGGAAAATTTTGAAGAAGGGTTGACTTCGTGGGAAGACACAAAATTTCTGAGAAGGGCATTTGAAAAGGTTGATCCTTGCGGACAAGGATCTTTGAAAGGCGGGTGAAGTGTCATGAACAATGTGATCGGAGAAAGAGAAGGAGAGTTGCCGGAGGCTAGGGTTCTTGTTGAGGGGGAAATTGAAGAAAAATGCGATCTTGAATTGGAAGCCAATTTAGGGTTACTCGCGTTGGAGCCGGTTTGGATCGGGTCGAAGGAGTTTGAGTGTTTGGGCTCAATATTTAATTCTGTTTTCCTAAAGAAGGGCCCAACTTTATTATTAGCCCATTTTACTTTATATAAATGCTTGTAGTATTGGTGTTAGGGTTTTCCTTGTGGTCGTCAATCACCCAACTATATATTATGAGTTTATGAAAATGAATAACAAGAAAAGTATTATCAAATTTGCCTCTCTTTCTTATTCTCCAATATTTCCCCCATTTCTTCTATCATCTTCCTCACTTCCAATTCAAACAATTCTTATTCATAGTTTATTTACAATCCTCACAAGATAGGGAAAAGAAAAACAAAAATCCAAAGAGATATTACAAATTCCTTAACAAGATAATTTACCATTACATGTGAAAATTTGCGCGTATGGATCATGGTCAGTAGTGATAAACCACTAAGAAATTAATCCATCCTTTCACTTAATATTATGATAAATTCTCATGAAAATTGCATGTACACAAGCTTTATATCAGACATATATACGAGTACTGATATAGATCCGACCTAGAGAAAAGTATCACTTTTAATTTTTAATACTAAAAAGTATCATATTTATTTTACTGGAAAATGTTATAAAAATAATTATAAGAAAAAAGAAAAAAAAAAGACGGAGACATTTTTATAATTATTACTATATATATATATATTTTGGATTTTAAAAAAATCACTTATAATATTGAAAAGTATGAAGTGTAACTGTGAAGTTTTTCTTCATGCAGTTAACTGCTAATAAAATAAAAAATGAAGATCAAATATTGCCGAATGAAGTGCATGGTGGTGCATGCATCAGTTGCGGTTCACGAGTTTTTTCTAAATCTGTTAGCAACGGTTATTCCAAGCAGCGATTATTTTCTATCCAACTTGTTTCGGTTAGTTGGTTTTGCTGTTAGGGTTTAAGGTTTATAAATAGTTGCAGTTCTCATCTTCATTGAGAAATAGAGTAATACAGATAGCAATCTATTATCTCATGTATTTTGGTGAGATAGTCTGAGTTCTTGAGTGTAGTATAGCTTCAAGAAGAAAGAGTTTTGTAATCTATATAACATCTAGTGAAATCAATACAAAGAGTACTTCAAAAGTGGACATAGATCATTTTGATCGAACCACTATAAACCCTCGCGTTCCTTGATTTTCCTTTCTACATCTAAATCAAACCTCTTACAACTCTTCTTGATCGATTGTTCTTGGAAAATATTCAACAATTGGCACCATCTGTGGGAAGAAGAAGGATTCAAGATGAATGTAGTGCGGTTTGATGTGGAGAAATTCATTGACAAGTTAGATTTTGGCTTGTGGAAGGTGAAGATGAGAGCCCTCTTAATTCAGCAAAGGTTAGGAGATGCTCTCAAATAGCAATCTGAAAGTTCTTCAGACAAAGACAAAGAAAAATATGAAGATCGTGCTCAGATTCTGGAGAAAGCTCATAGCATGATCATCCTATCCTTGGGTAACAAAGCTTTGAGAGAAGTAGCCAAAGAAATAACAACCTTGGGAGTATAGAACAAGCTTGAAAGCTTGTACATGGTGAAAACCTTGGCAAATCGGCTGTATATAAAGTAGAAAATCTACTCATTCAAGATGATAAAAGATAAACCTATCCTAAGTCAGATGGATGAGTTTAACAAGATCCTTGATGATCTTGAGAATATAGAGGTGAAGCTTGAAGATGAAGACAAGGCTTTGATCCTGTTGTCTTCTCTCCCAAAATCTTTTGAAAATTTCAAAGATACCTTGCTGTTTGGGAGCAAAAAAACCATTAAACTCAATGATGTACAGATGGATCTTAAGTCTAAAGAGATACATAAAATGATTGAATCATTGGGTGCCTCAAATGCAGGAGAAGGTTTGAGTATCAAGAAACCATACTCAAACAACAACAAGAAGCAACAAAAGAAAGAGACCAACAAGAAACAACAGAAGAAGGTTGCAAAAACATCAAATGATCCAGAAATAAGAAAATGCTTTCACTGCTATGAACCAGGTCATTACAAGAAGAACCGTATCAAGTAGAAGGCTCTGAAAGGCAATTGTATTGATCTATCTCATGAAGGGCAGAAGAGCTAAGTGAATCAGACTATTAAAGGCTCAAACTCTGATGAATATGAGTCTTCAGAAGCACTAGCTATATCCTCTGCAGAAGTTGGAACTGAGTAGGTTCTTGATTCAGGCTGCAACTTCTACATGACACTTATAAAGGAGTGTTTTTCTGATTTCAAATATCAAAATAGTGGAATTGTGCTTCTAGGAAGTGATCAAGCTGCAAGATCAAAGGAATGGGATTTATAAAGATCAAGATGTTTGATGGAGTCATCAGGACACTGACTGATGTGAGGTATGTTCCTGATCTAAGAAGAAACTTAATATCCTTGGGAATTCTTGATAAATCTAGTTATAAGTTTCAATCAGAACATGGCAAATTGATATTGTCAAAAGGTGAAAATACAATCATTCAAGGCATAAGAAAGAATGATTTGTATTTCTTGATAGAGAATATAATTCAAGGTCATTTGAATTCTGTTAAATAGAAGGATAATACACTTCTCTGGTATGGATGATTGGCTCATGTTAGAAATAAAGGGTTGTAGGAACTTGCTAAGCAGAACCTGCTAGGAGAAGATAGTATTTCACACATAGATATATGTGAATATTAAATTTATGGGAAGGCTAAACGGTTAAGTTTTCCATCTAGTGAACATACAACTAAAGGGAGATTAGATTATGTTCACTCAGATCTTTGGGGTCTGCAAAGAACACAACAAAAGGATGAGGCAAATTTGTCATTTCCATCATTGATGATTACTCAAGAAAGTTGTGGGTGTATATTCTGAAATCAAAGTCTGATGCATTTCAGAAATTCAAAGAATGGCTAGTAGAGGTAGAGAACTTGAGTGGTCTGAAACTCAAGCATTTAAGAACTAATAATGGTCTTGAATATCTTTCTGAGGAGTTTGCATCTTTTTGCAGAGAAAGAGGGATCACCAGACATAAAACTATTCTTGGAACTCCTCAGCAAAATAGAGTGGTTGAAAGAATGAATCAGACACTGCTAGAGAGAGTTAGATGTATGTTGAGTAGTGGTGGTTTTCCTAGGACATTCTGGGGAGAAATTGTAACTACAACTGCCTATCTAATCAATAGAAGCCCATCTTTAGCAATTAAATTCAAAACACTTGAGGAAATGTGGAATGGGAGACCTGCAGACTACAAAATGTTGAGAATTGTAGGATTCTTGGCATATGCTAATGTCAAGCAAGACAAGCTGGAATGAAAAACGGTCAAGTGTGTGTTTGTTGGCTATCCTAAGGGAGTGAAAGGATACAAACTCTGGTATATAAAAGATCAGAAGTTCATCATCAGTAGAGATGTAACTTTTGATGAAACCAAGCTACCTCTAAAAATGAATCCTGAGTAATCAAGTTCTAAATCATCTGGTTTCCAAGTTGAAGTGAAATCTTAGTTTATTAGAAACTTTCATCCAAATACTACAATTGCAGTAGATCACTCACCAGATGAATATCAGGAAGAAGAAGAAGAAGAGAAAAACAATTTCAACAACTATTAACTCACCAGAGACAGACAGAGAAGAGTGATTAAGCCTCTCACCAGATATGCTTATGATGATATAGTGTCATTTGCTCTTTTTACTGCACTTGAAATAGATGCTTATAAGCCCAGATCATACTTTGAAGCTATTAACTGTCCAAAGAAGGGAAAATGGTTAGTTGACATGGAAGAAGAGCTACTATTTCTAGAGAAGAATAGCACTTGGGATATTGAACATAAATCCAAGAATTAGAGGTTAGTAGGCTGCAAGTGGATATACAAGAAGAAGTCTGAAGCCATAAAAGGGAGATGAATCGAATATAAGGCTAGGCTTGTAGCAAATGGGCAGAAGAGAAGAAATAGATTACAATGAAATCTTCTCTTCTATTGTGAAACATTGTTCTATAAGGATAATGTTGTCTCTAGTTGCTCATTATGATCTGGAACTTCAGTAGATGGATATCACTACAACATTTCTTCATGGCAGGTTAAATGAGACTATCTACATGAAAATCCCAGATGGTGTATCAGTAGATAATCTAGAAAATAAAGCATGTAGGCTGAAGAGGTCTTTGTATGGTCTGAAGTAAAGCCCTAGATAGTGGTATCTGCGGTTTGATAAGTATATGATATATCACAACTTCATCAGAAGTAAGTATGATAGTCGTGTGTATTTTAGAAATGAGAGCAATTCTCTAATCTACCTACTGTTATATGTTGTTGGTTTGTGAGTCTGTGGAAGGAATCAGAAGAGTTAAGGAGATTCTAAAGGTTAAGTTTGATATGAAAGATCTTGGTAAAGTAAAGATAATTCTTGGTATAGAAATCAAAAGAGATAGAGGTAGAAGACTTTGAGGCTGGCTCAGTCATCTTATCTTGACAAGGTGTTAAAGAGATACAATATGAATCTCTACAAATCAGTTAATACACTTGTTAAGCAAGGTATGAAACTGTCACTAGAACAAGGTGCTACCACACAAGCTGAAATAGCAGAGAAATATACAGAATTCCTTATGCTAGTGCAATTGGTAGCTTGATGTATTCTCTGGAGTGTTGCAGACAAGACTTGACATTTGTTATGAGTGTGATTAGTAGATTCATGGAAAACCCTAGAAAGATTCACTGGGAATCTATTAAGTGGGCTATGAGATATGTAAAAGGTTCTGTTGATAAAGGCTTGAAGTTTCAGAGAAGCACATGAAAGGGAGATGCCTTGGTGGAATATGTTGATGCTGATTTTGCAGCAAATTTGGAGGATATGTGTTTACACTTTTTGGGGCTGCAATAAGTTGGAGATCAACTCATCAGTCCATTATGACTTTACCAACAACAGAAGCTGAGCTTGTTGCCTTGACAGAAGTTGTGAATGAGAGAGTTTAGCTCAGAGGTATTCTTGAAAAATTTGGTATAGCACAAGATAGAGTTATAGTTTTCTGTAATAATCAAAGTGTTATACATGTGTCTAAACATCAAAGCTATCATGAAAGAACTAAACATAGCGATGTCAATCTACATTTTATAAGAGACATGACTGAAAAGAAGGTGATTTCAGTAGACAAGATTGATATATCAGAGAATCCTGTAGACTGTTTTACTAAGGCTTTACCAACATCAAAATTTGAGTTGTGTCTGAGTCTTATTGGTGTTTGTTAGATCGTTCTCTAATGAGGGTAAGATGCTCAAGATGGAGCATTGTGTAAAGGTCCGTAGCTTCAAGTGGAGTTGTGCTTTGCTATTCTATGTAGAATAATGAGATGGTGTAGTTTGATATGATTATTCTGCTAATTAAGGTGGAGATTTGTGAAGTTTTTCTTCATGCAGTTAGCAGCTAATCAAATCAGAAATGAAGATCAAATGTTGTCGAGTGAAGTGCATGGTGGTATATGGTTTTAGTGCATGCAGCAGTTGCAGCTGATTTCTTCCAAGTCTGTTAGCAGCAGTTAATCCAAGCATCGGTTATTTTCTATCCAACTTATTTCAGTTAGTTAGTTTTGCTGTTAGGGTTTATGGTTTATAAATAACTACAGTTCTCATATTCATTGAGAAATAGAGTAATACAGATAGCAATCTACTATCTCATGTATATTTTGGTGAGACAGTCTGAGTTCTTTAGTGTAGTATAGCTGCAAGAAGAAAGATTTTTGTAATCTGTATAACATCTAGTGAAATCAATACAAAGAGTGCTCCAAAAGAGGACGTAGATCATTTTGATCAAACCACTATAAACCCTCATGTTCGTTGATTTTCCTTTTTGCATCTAAATCAAACCTCTTACAACTCTTCTTGATCGATTGTTCTTGGAAAATATTTAACTGTAATACTTAAAAGTATAACACGATCATCGTGTATACTGTACGCGACCCAACGTACATCTTAATATACAAGAGACGTCTCTAGCTAATATTATATACACTAATAATTTTGGACCACTAACCTAGATTAAACTACAAAGCACATATATAAATATATAATGATTGTTAGTTTGTTAATTACGTATTTAATAACTAGGGATGACAATGGGTAGGGTACTATAGTACCCGTCCTCATACCCGTGTTTTAAAAAAATACTCGTACCCATCCCCATACCCGCTGGGTATAAATTTTTATGCTCATCCCCGTACCCTTTGGGTACTTAACTACCCATACCCATACCCATACTCTTTACCCGCATTTTAACTATTTGTTTTATACGATCCCCAAGAAATGTGTTATAGTATTTAATAAATTTTAAAATATTTTTATAAGTTACAATAAAAAATCATAGTTATATATATATATATATATTATGTGTATGCTTTAAATATATGAAAAATACATTGAATGCGAAATGTAAATTTATATAGATTATGGAGTAAAATAACTATTTATTTTTAAAAAGAGATAAAAAAAAAACTAAATTACGTTTCTAAATTCTCACTTTTTATTATAGATCATTTCTATATAATATATTTGTGCATATATAATAAATAAATATTTTTTTAATGTACATATATTAATGAATGTCTTCTTAAGCATAGTGAGCATAAAATTAATAATATCATTTCTGATAAATTTAATGATAATTTTCTATAATCATTCAAACTTACTTATATTTATATTTTTTTATATCGTATACATTTTAAAAAATATATATGTTATATTTTATGTAAGACATAATCTTTATAAGCATTTATTTATCAAATTTACAATATATATGTGTGTGTGACTATGTATATATATATATATATAAGAATAAATAACATAAGTTACAAATTAATATTTCAAGTAGTCCAAATTTTATTTTTGAATAATAATCATTTTATTTTTAATAAAGGTCACATTTTAAAAATAAAATATATAAACATATAAATTTCTTTATCACGAACTATTTATTGAATATTTAATTTAATAGTTATTATTTGTATTAAATAATTCAAAATTATGATTAAATAATTTATAATTTTAAAATATTGATTAAAATTAAATCATAATTCAATTAAAATATAATAGAAGAACCCTTCATGAAAATGCGATATTTCATAAAAAAACTACAAACATAACAATGCCATGAATTTTTTTAAAAAAATATCATATAATAATAATAATAATAATAATAATAATATAATTATATATATGGGTATGGGGCGGGTTGGGTACTAACGTACCCGTACCCACACTCATACCCGTCAAAATTTATGGGTAATTACTCATACCCGTGCCCGTACTCATTAAGTGAATAATTACCCTACCCATTATGGGTAATTTTTACGGATACCCATAAGATTCGTTACCCATTGTCATCCCTATTAATAACGTTAACGTGCGTATAGCTTTTCAATTAAAAAAATATGCATATCTTATTTTGTTGAGTGATTTTACTTGGTGTGATTAAAAACTTAATAATAAATAGTGAAACTCGCAGGATATTGAGTTGGGTGTCAATGTGTCATAATACTTTCAAACCCATTTTTTTTATCTTTTGTTTAAAGAATTTTGTAACTCAAAGTTGAAAGTGGAGAATTAAGAAAGCTAGCGATGGTACCAAGAGATTTCCTTAAAAAGAAATCCCAGTAGTCCCTGTCCAACATAATTTTTTAATCAATTCCTGCATATATTCACATATGTCGGCTTATTCTTATTTATTTATTAATTAAACTCAAAAGTTAGAATAATTAAAATAAAAAATCAACGAGTCAAACTCACTTTTGGAAGGCAACTGCAACGAGATCAGAGTTGAAGAAAATTTAACATTATTTTATTAGATCGAGTTGAATTTTTAGTAAAATCTGGTTTTCATTTCATCAATATAGAACCGACGAACTCAATTTAGTTTTTAATTGAATATTTATTGAAAATATAGATGAGCTTTATTTATTTTATTTTCTCAGGCTATATATATTGTGTTTTCCTTGAGCCAGATTGTGAGCACGATCAAATAAGACATTTTGAATCCTAATTTGTCATCTATATATAATGAAAAACTAGCTAGTGGAATAAACTTTTACTTTGACTCAAATATAGAGTTACGTTTGAACTGTTTTTCAAATATTCTTATCAAATAACAAAAAAAAATGCCTTAAATCACGTAATTTAGTGGGAAGAAAAAAAAAATCAAACATGAAAGTCGTTTAGAGGCACCACATTAATATTAAGAAATTAAATATATAGAGTCGTCAACTCGATCATCTATTTATTCAATTCTCGTTCAATAATAATAATAATAATAATAATAACAAAAAACTATTTTCTCAATTCTATACTCCTAACCGATTGTGAGCATCTTAATTTGTACATACGACTAATTAATTACCTTAAAAAATATGAATTATGAGTATAGTCGTAATTTTAACACGAACTATAAAATTAGACAATTAAAATACCAACTTTTAATTAATTTGGGTGATATATATACTGCTATTCAGCATCCCCAAATTTATTAAAACAAATTCACCACTGATTTAACCGCCAACTTGCTCATCTTTTGAAATCCATGGTGGCTCGACTATCAATTTTCAAAGAAAAATGTCAGAGTAACCAAATTTTAAACGTGCATCAATGGAAAATAATTGGGATGCTGAAACCCAACCGCTTGTTTTTCTAACAAAAAGGATGGTCGTTCCACAACGGGGCTTAGCTTGAAGAAAAAAAACAAGTTGGTTATTAAATCTACAAGGTTTTTTTCTCTCTAAAAATTTGTAGATGTTGAATAACACTTAAGTTAAACAAGAAATAAATGATCTATTTTTAAAGTTTGTAATAAATTTGCAACCGTACACAAAAATATTAATGATTTTTAAGGTAATTAACCATAATTGTGACATTGTCTTTTACGCTTGTAAGCCCATAATTATATATTAATAAATTGTAAACCCAAAATACGAACTCTCTAGAATTGAAATCTTGGATTATAAAATTTTAATTAATCCTAAAATATAATTCAAATCTTGGACTATATAAATTTTGAATCGTAAAATATTGAAGTAGTTTGTCACGTGTAACATGAAAAGTAGTTGTATGGAATATGCCAATTAACGATGGAGATGGCGGTTAAGTCCAAAATGTGCGTAATCTATTACATAATCAAGAAAAAAAAAATGGGACCTAAGTTCAAATCCAATCTTCCGAAATGAAAAGTTATCTTATAATCAATGATGACTCATTCAAATAATCAATGCCAACGAATTTTTTATGATAATAGTCAAAACCTATCAACACATAGAAATCAAGTAATCCCATATGCCTCCACCAATCCAAATGTATATAAATACAAATCTCTCTATATATAGCTACGTACGTATACCTTCAAATCATCGCATTGTTAATTTTTAGTTTCTTACAAGATGAGAAACCTCAATATTGCATTAGTTTTAGCAGTAAGCATTCTTTTATGTTTTCAAATAGGCAAAAGCAGCAGATTGTTGCATGATGAAACGAAAACCCTAAGTGAAAAGGGTATTTTCGTCAATTCACTTGAAAAGGGTCCTGTCCCTCCCTCTGGCCCATCAGGCTGCACCAACATCCCTGGCAGCGGCGGCAGTGGATGTCCGATCAAGGAAATGCACTTTGCCGGTGGCGCACGGCCTCATCGCGGTGGCCGCTCCCCCACACGGGCCACATCTCATCCGCCGTCAATGGCTTCTTTTGGGGTGGCAGCTGCTCTAGAGAAATGAAGATTTCAATAAGAAATTGCTGCAAATCAGTTTTTTTTTTCTTGCAATTGGGCTAGTTGTGCAAATGGCACAGGAAATTATTATTTTGTTCTTTTATATTGTTTATTTTACAAGAATTGTTTTGATGTAATTTAATTTTATATTCATATCTTGATTCTGTACCTTTTGTGAATGTGTGTGTGTGTATATATATATATATATACAAGGCCTGCAAATACCATCAAATCTTGTTCTATGGATTTTAGCTTATTGATTGTTACATGAATTTGTATATTTATACAATTAATCATGCATGCATGCAGGGCCGGCCCTGAGGGGTGAACAAGGTGGGCTACCGCTCAGGGCCCCCACTTTTATAGGGCCCACATTTTTTAATATATGTAGGTAATTTAAAAAAAATTATAAAGTTAAAATGGTTGTCTTTTTTAGATTCTACTTTGCCGACTTGAAATCTCATAGGGCTTCAGTGATTAGATCCATCACTTATTTTTTTCTATGTAAATTTAGTGTGATAAAATATTTATTGAGATTTTGTGTTGATTTAATCTCAATTTTGTAATTGAATTATTAATTAACTATCTGTAATCTATACAAAGATCCTATACAAGAAATGCACCTTTAAAGACTCAATTTTGAAATTTTATTAAAACTGTTTAATGGGAAAAAAAATCGATTGTTATATTTAGGGGTTTTATTCCTCAATTTTGAGTTCACCAAAATCTCAATTTTAGGGCTTTTAACATAAATTATTGCAATAAAAATTTTGAATTATTTTTCTTAATATTATCAATATATTTTTTCACGATTATTTAATTAATGAAAGTATTTTTTTTACTTACAGAATTCACGAATGAGATTTTGTAAATATTGATCGTACTTTTTCAAAATTTAAGGTGATTGGAATAAAATGGAAAAAACTTTAAGATGCTCGTGAAAAAAAATAAAAAATTCAAGGCCCTTTTTTTTATTTCGCTCTGGGCCTCCGAATTGTCAGGACCGGCCCTGCATGCATGCATTAATATAGTTAATTAATTAATTTGATGAATAAATAAGGCAGCAGAGACTTAGCTATACCGGCCTTCAATTCGAAATAATCGTGATCATCGATCGGTTGCTTTCAAATGTTTAATTTGAGCTATAAATGCACATTATGTATTAATTAGATCAAACCTAGTAAGATATGCAATAATCAATTATAACAAATTAAATAGAAGTGTAATTAAACGGCCGAAATATTACTCCTACTTGGATCTCAATTAGACAAATTAAAGTTCGTAAATTAAGTTTGGCTAACATAACTTGACACTCAACTTGTTAGTTTGTAAGGGAGCCCGTTAATTAACTATAGTGAACTATATCGAAATATAAAATTATTAATTTAATATTTAACTTATACTTTTATATATATTTCAATTATTGATAAGTTAATTTACTGATCATCTAATTAATCTTATTCGTTACAATAAGATATTAATGAGTTTTAATAAGTATTTCTTTTAGAATAACATTGTTTAATTTATTGCTTAAATGAAATATATGAATATTAATTTAAATACACACACAACTCTAGATTAAGATAATTAATGAGCCTTGACTATGTTCAGTAAATTAAGCTTGCAATTGGATTTGATTAGAAACGAGTTAAGTTTGAACTTTAAACAATAGATGTATGCATACTGATTCATATCTTAGCACAATTACACCATATATATATATATATATGTATATATATATATATATTAATAAATATCAATGTACAATTAAAATGAAAGCACATTAATCGCCCGTCCATTCATATAAATAGAACCAATATAATAAACATAAATAAATAAATAAATAAATATATGTGTAATTGTTCCGTATACTCAAGTAAAAAAAGGTTAGGCCAATATATAGTGTGGGGAAATGAAACTGCAAAGTTTTAAATGCATAATGACTAATCAAGCAATATGTAATTAAAGATATATTTATTAATACATAATTACGTAACTAAGTTGGTAATGTTGGAAGCTTGGAATCTTCATGGATTCTGCAAAATCTTACTTGCTGCCAATTGCCACACGTAAAATATATGATTTTAATTTTCTTTCAAATTTAGGCCGATCACACATATCATATAATTAATTAGATTGTTTATTCTTTAATTCCTTTTAATTTCAATTCGTGCATTATGATTAATTCATATTATAATTGCAATACGGTAATTAATCCTCTTTATGTCAATATGTTAATTAATTTCATTTCTTTTTCATACATAATTAAAATCGATAAAATCCAAAAATTGATCATCAACTATTATACCAGGAGTACTCCCGGAGTAAGTTTTGGATCAAATTGACGTCCATCTCATACATTTGTTACACTAACACACATTTAATTTTTCTCATACATTTGGATCATTTCACACATTAACACACACTTTTTACACTTATTTGAATTAAACACACATTTATTTCAAAAATTTAATCCATATAAAATATTATTGTATTACTGTTCCATTTCATCAGTGCACACCAAGCTCTCACTACACTCATTAAGGCAAAATCATTGTCTATAAGATAATTAAATTTGATTTATAGTTTAGATTAACAAGCTCTTAACCATTGTCTATAGACATTTTTAGTTTGAATTTCACAATAGTTTTAGACAACATTTTTTAGCGCTAGAATGTTCTCTATATGCAACTTAATTTTAAATTTCATTACAATTTTAGGTTAAAATTGTGTTGTCATTTTGGCAAACTTTTGTCATCTCATTTATTATTATTTTTACCTTGAAATTTTGAGATTATTTCCATTTAATATTAATTGACTCATCAATTTCATTTGAAATACAAATTTAAAAATTATAATTTTATGAGTCTTTTTATGTACTTTCATGAAACAATGCTAAAAATATGTGACTTTTAACAGCATCATCATCATTATTATTAAAGTAAACTATATCTTTTATATGCCAAACTATTTTAATTCTTTAAATATACCCTAAATTAACACTTTCATCAATTAAATACCGAAATTATTTAAAAAATAATTAAATCTAACATTTGACTGAATTCTATTAAAGCAAACGAGCTGGCTTGGAATATTTTGCATTGTCAAAACGACGTTGTTTTGATATCATGGAATATCCAAGTCAACCCTTTTTTTTTCGTTTTGATGTCGTGGAATATTATGAACTATCTCATATAAATTATTTTATATACGGACTTAACGCCTAAACATCCACTACCAAAAAAAGGGTCTTTAGCGATAATATTATTAGCGACGACAAATGTCATCACTATTAATAAACTTATGTAATGACATGTCGTATCTAATAATTACATGTCATTTCTAATGACATTTTTTGTGATGACAATGTTGTCATTTAAAATAATTTTTAATTTATTTGGGACGAACTTTTAGGAACGCTCTATTTGCGACAACATGTTGTCGTTGCAAAAAATATTTTTAAGCGACAACAATGTCATAACAAATTTTTTATTAGATATGACATGTGATGATTAGAAACGACATGTCGTTACTAAAAATCTAGTATAGTGACGATATTTGTTGTCGCTAATATTCTTGTCTCTAAAGACCATTTTTTTTTTTTTGTAGTGATCATACTATCCACATCACAAGTAATGCAAAAAATAAACTTTGGTGATATAATTATTAGAAATAAAAAAATATTATGTATTGAAGTGTAATTTATTAAAGGGCAAATTACACTTTGATATATTTACATTTTGGACTCTTTTTGTAAAATAACTCAAATGAAAATTATTATAAAAAAATGTTATATTTTTTGCTCTTTTTAAAACTATTTTCAAAACAAGACTTCCCTTGATCAAAATTGTGTATAGTAGCAAATCAGCACATAAAATGAAAGTGTTTGGAATTTGCAAGGTGGAATACTATTCGAAATAGTTTTGGAAACACTTCATCAATTTCTTTCGCTAACTCAGCTTTGTATTCCTCTTTTATCATATCAGATCAACACTCTGTTGGAAATTAAATTGATCCGAAATAATTTCGTGTCGAATAAAATCCGTCTTTTCGATCAAATCGAACGGGAGCGGAAGCGATATATTTCAGAAAACGGATCGTGATATAAGAACATAATATCCATGCAAATTAAATTTATTTAAAACTAAAGAAGAGATAAAGAAAATACATTTTTCTTAAATCTCCTTTGTCTTCTTTGTTCAACCTTTGAATTTTGAACCTTGTAAACACCACGATCTTCCGATTCGATCCTCCCTTTGAACGGTAGTGAATGGGCACCGAAATAAATCTATTAAGTTTCTAACTTAATTTTTCTACGATTATTTCAACACATGAAATCGTAGAATTGGACTGTAGTATTGGGAGGATATTAAACTAATTTTAATATAAACATAATCGAAAAGAGAAATTAAAATCAACTCTTTGATTTGATTAAATCTCACTTTACGAGAATTGATTCTTAGCAATCAATTAATATGTTGATTTCAAAGTTCACGTCTCACGTGAATTATAGAATCGGCGTCTACTTAGGATTTCTCTAATCTTACATTTATAATTAGAATTAGGTCAAATCCTAATACATATCAGTTTCCTATCTTAAACAGATTCAGAATCATGTAGATAAGGAAACAAATTAATAATTATCTCAAATAATTATTAATTATCATTAATATGTAAATAATATAAATATCTTATATTTATTTAATTCCTAGCACAGTCAAACTGTTGAATATCATATATTCCCCGAATTAACTAATATTTACACATAAGCCCAAACTTTATGAAAACTTATTTTTCATAACACTTTAGGAACTTAAATATTATTATTAACCCGTCAATAAAATAGGAAGGCGAATCGGAGACCATGAACCTATAATCAAGAGCTCCAATAAATCGAATAAATAATTAAACTCTTTAATTAATTTATTTAACTTATTAATTCCGATATTATTCCACTAAAAATTCGGAATTGCACTCTCTTTAATTGTAGAACATATTTACTATATGAATTTGAGCAGTCCATTGATTTAATCATTTCATATGAATTAATCCTCCATAGATAATTCATAATTGAAGACAGGTAATATCCGTTAACCTCTTCAATTATTTCTTATCATCATTTACCATTAATTCACTAGTGAGCGATTAATTTATAAACGATTTATAAATTAGAGATCTCAAATCACTCAGTTCCAGAATTAACAAATGAGATAATTATATTTCTACTTCTCAAAAGAAGGAATGGATTCCATATCTATAAATTACATTTCCAGCTATTTAATTCAAATGTGAATCTAAAATGCAAGTTTAGAGAATGTTGGCAAACAAACTTTAACGAGCAAATCAAGAATCACATTGAAATAAACAGGAGTCTATAATCACTCAGGATTAAGATTATTCATATATGATCATCTTGCGATTTAATTTAATATTCCTTTTCTTTAACGGAATTTGAAGGAATAATTAAATTAAATCGGTCCAAGTCCTATATGATCATATCATATATAAATGCACCCAACTGGATGTCTCCACATCAACGGTTTGGATAAAACGATCACATTCATAATGTCATCGGGCTGCATTAGTGACATTTTAATTAAAGATCCCATACTTTAGTTAAATTCGTCACGGACTTCATTTTTAGTTTATTTTTCATAATCTTAATCCTCTTGTATATAACACTTATATACTAAGATTATGGTAACATTAAATAAACTAGGGATTTTCTGTGATGTAAAAAATAAATGCATACAAGAAGCATATTAGTTCGAAAATAAATGTCGCTTTTATAAATAAGATAAAAATAATTCATAATTGCTTTAAGGGCACAATCCCCAACACACTCGTTTCTTAAGATGATTCATGAACAAACATATTACGATAAATATATGTTAACATATATGTATCAGAAAATGACATTGACATTAACAAAGTGCATGATTGGTGTGTTTGGAGGTATATAAAAAATGGAATTTACTCGGTATAAGGTCAGATTATTATGTTGCTTGCCAGTTAAGGGACTGTCAAAGTGCTCAGCTGACGTCTTCCATGAGCGACTCCCCAGTTTGGAGATGGATTCAAGGATTGCAAGTTGTCCCAAAAATTAAATTTTTCATGCGGAGATATGTGCGAGGTATTCTTCCAGTAGCACCCGAGCTCAAGAAGCGGAGATGTGTAGTCGAGGACATCTGCCAAAGATGTAGTATGGCCGAGGAAACTCTTAAGCATTGTCTCCGTGATTGTAGCTAGAGCTCTCTCTATTGACAGGTTTCCCTATTTCAAATGAATGCGTGGATGTTGGAAGTAAGTGTGTCTCTTAAAACTTGGTTTGACAGAGTTGTAAGCATTGATGAAGATCATTACCACAGTTTGTTTGCGGTGTTATTTTGGAACAACCGGAAGAAACAGACCTTGAGGGTTTTCCAAAATATTACCACGCCTCAGAAGGTGGCGATTGAGATTGCAATAAAACTCCATAATGAGTTTGTGGATAAAGCACAAATGAAAAAGGACGTAGTTCAAACTGGCAATGGTGAAGCTTGGCAGAAATCTGAAAATGGACATTGGAAAATCAATGTCCGTAAGATCATTGCTTCTTGGTGCCGTAATGGACATTGGGAGTGATTATTCACGATCAACAGGGGAAAACCATTGCTTCTCAGTGCCGTAAGATCAATGCGAGGATGTGAGGAGGGGCTGTTATTGGCAAGGGAGTATGGGGGGCAACGTGTTGTTCTAGAGACATATTGCAAATCCATTGCTCATTTACTCAGATCAGGCAGAGAATATCTCACTTACTCAGGAGCTATTGTTAACTCAATTTGGAGGGATGCTTGTCTTCTCGATGAGGTGCGGTTCAGTTGGGCAAGATGAACGGCGAATGAGATCGCTCATCCTCTCGCAAACTTAGCTATTTCGAACTTTAATTTTTCACATTATTCCAGAGATGTTCTGATTTTTGTTTTGCCTTCCATTCATGCTGACTACTGTTGAACGATCTTTAATTTAATTGATATCTTTCCCTTTTTGCTCAAATATATATATATATATATATAGGGATGGGATTTGGTGAGAACCAGTCACCAGGTGGGAACTGGGAACCAATCTCATCCATCCATTCCAAAATCTAGACGGTCCAGATTAAATAGATAAAGTGGAATAGGGACGGTGGCAATCTCGTAATTAAAATGAAAACTTTAAATGATCATAATTTATTCATTTTTAATCGGATTTCCGCAAATCTTATATCAAATTAAAGCTCTTTTCATACTCTTTCATTTAAGATCCATATTGCATATGTTTATTTGAAAAAAATAGATGAAAAATACAAAAAATCATTTTTAGGCATAATTTTCGCAGAGAGTAACCCCAGATTTATATTAGCATGTTGTATACAACATTTTAGCATGACATATATAACATTTTAGCATATTGTGTAATACATTTTAGCGGGTGATATTATGAATATATTTCTAACAGTTTTATATAAACACCTACACCTATATAGATACTACAAAATGAAAAAATACGAGTTAATAATAAAAAAAGAATGAGAAAGTGAAGCAACGAAGGAGATGACTGACAACTAAGAAAGAAAATGCGTAAATATTTTTCAAAACAAATATCAAATTTAGTCTCCTACTTCGTTCATTTTAGCCTCATTCATTTCTCATTATAGCATGTTCTGATAAACAAAATATGGAACGGTGATTTCATTAGAATGAAACACAATACACATATTTGGGGACAATGAACCCTAATGAGAATCTGATAATTACTAATTGGGATAAGATGAACCCTAATTGCAAAGTAATAAACCTTAATTAGAAACGGTGAACCCTAGTGGAAAATGTCACATCAAATTTAGCCTCCTACTTCACTCATTTTAGCCTCATTCATTTCTCATTTTAGCATGTATGTTCTGATAAACAAATATGGAACAGTGATTTCATTGGAATGAAATATAGTACACCCTATTTAGGGACAGTGAACCCTAAAGGGAATTTGATAATTACTAATTGGGATCATATGAACCATAATTGGAACGCAATAAACCCCAATTGAGAACGGTGAACCATAGTGGAAAATATTACATCAAATTTAGCCTTCTACTTCACTCATTTTAGCCCAATTCATTTCTTATTTTAGCATATATGTTCTGATAAACAAAATATTGAACGGTGATTTCATTGGAATGAAACATAATACACCCTATTTGGGGACAGTGAACCCTAATGTGAATCTCATAATTACTAGTTGGGATCAGATGAGCCCTAATCGGAACGTAATAAACCCTAATTACTGAACTCAGAAACTGCCCAGATTCAATTTTAGCCTCCTACTTCACTCATTTTAGCCTCATGCATTTCTCATTTTAGCATGTGTTGATAAACAAAAATAGAACGATGATTTCATTGGAATGAAACGCAATAAACCCTATTTAGGGACAGTGAACCCTAATGTGGATCTCATAATTACTAGTTGGGATCAGATGAGCCATAATCGGAACGTAATAAACCCTAATTGGGAACGCTGGACCCTAGTAGAAAATGTCACATCAATTTTAGCCTCCTACTTCGATCATTTTAGCCTCATATGATTCTCATTTTAGCATGTGTTGATAAACAAAATATGAAACGGTGATTTCATTGCAATGAAACACAATACACCCTTTATGGGGACAGTGTGAACCCCTACTGGGAATCTCAGAATTACTAGTTGGGATCATATGAGCCCTAATTGGAACGTAATAAACCCTAATTGGGAACGGTGAATCCTAGTGAAAAATGTCATATCAAATTTAGCCTCCTACTTCAATCATTTTAACCTCATGCGTTTCTCATTTTAGCATCTTCTGATAAACAAAATATGCAGTGGGAATCTGACAAGGTATTTAACCTCATGCTTCCGTTATTTTAGCATCATATTCTAAACAGTAACCGTGGTTAATAAAACTTAATAGTAATATAATTACTGCAAAGAAAATGTCATAAACACTTTTATTAAAAATCATATATATTCTTAAAAATGAATGTGTTGAAAACAATTCACAAGCATGGTAAAACATGATATTAAACTATGTCCAATCGCTATAATAACATCAAGCTGGACAGTTCCTAGCATCATGATCTAACAACTTGTAGCAATTGCTGCATAATCTGAGTGGTTTGTTTTACTTTCTCTTCGTTGCCTCCTTCTTAGATATCAAACGACTGTCGCTATCTTTTGTTTTAACTGGAATAGGTGGATGAACAACAACTTCAGTAGAGGCACGTAAACCGTAGAATTGCTCAAACATCATCATCTTGCTATGTGAAGTAGAACCCTCCATATCACCGTGTGAGTAATCTTACTGTGGTCACTTCAAACAAAAGAAGCTGACACATTAAAATAAAAAAATTATAAACTGAACAAGGTAAAATAATAATACAATCACATCCAGAGATGTTCAGACACACAAATTGATTTTTAGCATTAGGTATGTCCCATTCTAGCATCATGCAACATGCATTTTAGCACCAAAGTATTCTAATATTTACATGGTGTCTATAACATTGTGTAGCCGAGTCACAAACACACATACACACACACAAAAGAAAAAAAAAAAAGCAAAGCATGGTTTGTATGGCATGTTTCACAGAGTGCAGTAGAAATAACATTAAACCAGCATGTTATCATGCTAAAACATATGTGATGACAGGCTAAAATGACTACATTAATAGGCTAAAACATATGTGACGATAGGCTAAAACGAATACATTAACATGCTAAAACAAATAAACAGATCAAATTAATACATATTCTGTATATTCTCGTACATACTAAACCCTAAAATTCCTAACAATTAGAAAACTGATATTTTTCTAAAAAAACTGATACAACCCAGATCTGAACGACAAAGATCAAATCAATCAAAAATATCGAATCTTCGTAACAAAACGATGAAGCCATAAACTAAAATAAGATAAGAAATAAAAATCACGAGAAGAAACGAGAAACAAATCGACATACCCAACTGCTAAAATAAATTTAAAAAATACACATACATGGAGTCACCATACAAAAACAGCACCGCCGATGAACTCTACGAATCACAGGGTCGAATCCTCGCGATAAAAAGAAAGCAGATGCTGAAAAATAATGAGAAATCAAAAGGGAAGAAGGAGAAGAAGAAGAAGAAGAAGAAGAAGAACGACGTAAATCAGCGAGAGAGGGAGAGAAAAAGGGAAAAAATCTGAAGAAAGAAAGTTGAAGATCTGAATTACTATATTGCCCCCCTCTTGATCAAACTTGCCAAATATTACAATTATGCCACCACCTCATTCACTTAATATGGGCCGTCCAGATTGAATCAATGAAGGGATAGGATTGGTTCCTAGTTCCCACCTAGGGGAAGGGTTCTCATTTGATCCCTTCCCTATATATATATATATATATATATATATATATATTAAGTTTATCAACTAAAATAATGTAATTTAGTTTAAATTAATGTTAATTCAATTTTAGAAACTAAAGTTAATTTAGTTTCTAAATTCACGTCGCTTAAATTTCTAATTTTAGCAAATTAACAATAAAAACAATGTAGCTTATCACTAATTAATTGAATAAATAATTTAAGTTTCACCAATTATATTTTTAGTCCTTACATTAAATTACATAAAACTTAAAATTTTCAATATTTAACCAAAATATAAAGATAAACAATAAAAATTCGAGTTATTCAGTTGTGCCCACTTCGGGTTAGAATTTTGTGGCCCTAGCCATTCTTTTCTCGGCCGTCTATCGATTTCGGGTTAGATTGACATCCCTGGTCTTACACAATGATTGAATGTGAGCATGAATTGTGTCATATAGATGTTAAAAGACATTTACATATTCTTACTATTAGAACATGTAATTCTAATTTTATAGAGCAAAAGAGTTGAAAAAATTACCTCAAAACTTTAATCGAGATGGAATGAGAGAAAAATGAGTGTATAGTTGGGGAACAAACACACACACACACTAATGTCACATGTGTGAATGATATTTTTTGAGATTGCATGTGAATTTTTTCTTTTGTACTTGTTAGGTCATGTCATTTTTACTTTATGCATGTGAGTAAAATGAAATTAAAATTTTTTGATATGAATCAATTGCATGAAAAATACAATTATACAACTACATTTCAAGTTGAAAATATATGTATATGAAACAACTAACCTTAGCGCTCGTAAATGTTCTTTAGTGTCTGTTAAATTTTCCTTTAGTGCCGACAAATGTTTATTAGCGCTGGAAAGATTTCACGAGCAAAAATGAGAAATTTCAAAATTTAAAAGTATGTGTACATATTCTTACTATTAGAAAATGTAATTCTAATTTAATAGAGCAAAAAAGTTGAAAAAATTATCTCCAAAACTTTAATCGAGATGGAATGAGAGAAAAATGGGTGTATATTTGGGAATATACACACACACGGTCGATTATTTGTTGGAGAGCAATACATGGACAGTTGCCAACGATGGACAAATGTCGTAGACTCGGTTTTATTGGGCCACTGATGTGCATCATTTGTCGTGAGGAAGATGAGTCTTTGGATCATCTCTTTTGCTCATGTTCGATAACTAGAATGGTTTGGCAATGGCTGTTTCAGTATTTTCTGGTGGATTTTAAGGAGTTTAGCTCATTTCATGAATTAATATCTTTTTGTATGAAGAGGGAATTCAGCTCGCAGGTTGCTATACTTTGGCATGTGGGGGTTATCTCATTAACTTGGGCTATTTGGACTGCTCGAAATCGAGCTACGTATGAAGAGTTCAAACCCTTTTTCTACAGTTTGGTTGCATTTATTAAAGTGGCAATACGGGAGTCAGGATTAGTCAAAGCAAAAATGAGATATATGCAAAATTCAGTGATGGATTTGGTGATTCTTCGAACGGTTGGTGTGCAGCCCAGGATTCCGCGTCCAAAGGTGATCATTTCAGTTATCTGGAAGCCTCTACCTAGGGGTTGGGTGAAAATTAATACAGACAGGTTGTCAGTTGGCTCGCCTGGTTGGTTAGCTTGTGGAGGTGTATTTAGAAATCATATGGGATCGGTGATGACGTGTTTTCATGAGAACCTGGAAATTGGGTTCTCGTATGAAGCAGAATTGTGGGGAGCGATTTTGGCTTTGGAATTTGCAGTGGCTAAAGGCATGTTGCACATTTGGTTGGAGATGGACTCATCTTTGGTGGTTGGTATTATGAATAATGTAGCAAGTCTTATTCCTTGGAGGGTGAATGTGCGTTTATTGAGAGTCATGCATTTGTTGCAAGGTCGTCAGATTCGGATATTGCATATATATAGAGAGGGCAACCAGGTGGGGAACATATTGGCAAATCCTAATTTCCCGGTGGGATGGTGGCAGACTCCTCCAGATATTCATGCATTGGTGGACTTAGATTTTTTTGGTAAAAAGTATTTTAGATTTACGGATAATGATTAATCTGTCTTTGGTTTGTTATTTGTTTTTATTTTTCTTCATTGCTTGTTTAAGATGAAGTTTTGTCCGTTACTGTAATTTTTTTTGGGGTTTAATAATATTCAATTCATTTGATACTAATGTCACATGTGCGAATGATATTTTTTGAGATTGCATGTGAATTTTTTTCTTTGTACTTGTTAGGTCATGTCATTTTTACTTTATGCATGTGAGTAAAATAAAATTAATTTTTTTATATGAATCAATTGCATGAAAAATACAATTATACGAGTATATTTCAAGTTGAAAATATATTTATTTGAAACAACTAACCTTAGCGCTCGTAAATATTCTTCAGCGTCTGTTAAATTTTCCTTTAGCACCGACAAATGTTCATTAGCGTTGGAAAGATTTCATGAGCAATCATGAGAAATTTCAAATTTTATAAGTGTGTAATATATATTCTTACTATTAGAACATGTAACTCTATTTTAATAGAACAAAAGAGTTGAACAAATTACCTCCAAACTTTGGTCGAAATGGAATGAGAGAAAGATGAATGTATAGTTGGGGAATAATATGCACACACTAATGCCACATGTGTGAATCAAATATTTTGAGATTGCATGTGAATTTTTACTTTTGTACTTGTTAGGTCATGTCATTTTTACTTTATGCATGTGAGTAAAAAAAACAAAAGTCACGGCTTATCTGTATGAATGTGGGTTAGTTTTTGATGACTCATCAATTTTTGTGATTTATCAATGTGTATGTGAGTACAATTAAATATATATATATATATATAATGAAAAGAAGTCACGTGTAGGCTATGTGAATGAGGGTGTTCACTTTTTGATGACTCGTCAATTAGTCTTTTATCAAAGTGGACTTGATTAATTTTTTTTTAATCATCCAACTACCGAAAAGCAAAAGTCTTGTAAAGTACATTGTGGAAATGTGTGTAATTATTTCACCATGCTAATGTTTAGATGTTAGTGTGTCATTCTTGTATGAAAATGTGTGCAATCATTTCACAATTTACTTTTGGGGGTAGTGAGGAAAATTTGTTTATGGAGTGCAAATTATATAACCATCTATCTATTTTTGCAAATTGACATACTAAATGGACTAGTTTTGATAAATGTCACATATCTCATTATTTTATCGATATTTATAATATTTTCAACTGACCCAAGTCGGGACTGGAGAAATATTATCTTAAAGAGTTTATTAATTTAATGAGTATTAATTTACTGAGGTTCGACTGTTTCTATTTTCTTATAATATACAATTACACCGGATTAGATCTCTTGTTACGTATCATGTTCCATTATCATCAATAGATATGTGTGTGATTCAGATTAGATCTCTTATTACATTTCGTGTTACTTAGATTTCCTGTTCTATTATCATTAACACTTACCATGTGTACATTTATGATGTCATTAAATACATATGTGTAGAAGTTACTACACCTGTCATCCGTTAATGATAATGACATATAAAATATAACATGAAATGTAATAGAAAATTTGATTCGATAATCACACATATTTCATTATGGAGCTACATATTGAATTGAGTGATAACTATTGATGTTGGCAAATTGTGATATGAATATTGGGAAGTCTTTATTGGACAACTACAACGTATGTAACACTCGAACTAGACATCTATACTAAAATAAAAATAGTAGGATGGTTTCGCGACATGATTCTACACTAATAATAAAGGCAAAAAATGTAATTATAGTACTCAAAATATGCAGTAAGTAGAAAAATTAAATTATTTTCTACGTCAGAAATATGTATATATAAAAAAAATTATAAACTCTTAATATGGCTATTAGGCCGTAAACGAACAGACTTAAAAATATAGTAAAATTGGTCCTGATTAATTGGGTCGGCCATAAAATGAAGCATGTATAAAAATCAAAAACAAAATGTTGCATCACATCAAACAATCTTCGGCAGCAAATCGATTTTAGAGAGAGCTTAAACCAGCAACGCCAGCGAGCTTACAACGCAGAGACTCATTTCACGTTACATTTGGGCCTTTCTACGTATTAGATAAATCGGCCCATTTAGCTCGGCCCCACTAGCAACAAATATATTTTGCAGCGTTTGAACATGCCCAATTTTGGCTACTCAATTTTTGAGCGCTATTTTTCATCTACGTCGTATATAAAAATACTTTCACAATTGAGCAAGCCCATACCGTCGAGCATCGTCTACGCTACCACACTGGAGGCCGCTGCGCCAAGCAATTCCGCCGGTAATTGGTGAGGTTTTGTTGCTGATACGGTTTTAATTTATGTCTTGGTTCGAACAAACTTTTGCCCAAAATTGTGAACTTTATATATTTTTCCGCAGTGGCTATTGTTGTTCGGAGTTAAGTTTTCCTAATTGTTCTCCATTTTGCATTTCAGCTTTGAATTGAACATGTGCAAGTAGAGTTGAAATTGAAGTTTTTTATAAGATTTAATTTTTTATTTCTTCGTTTTTCAGGTCACAAGTAGTTTCCAACTTTTCGAATTTAACTCATTTGATTGATTTTTTTATAATACGGGCACGAGCAGGTTTTTTCTATGAAGTCATTAATAATGGTTTTATCTGATATGGATTTAGGTTATTGACAAACCCTAATTTTTTTTTTTTGGGAGGGGGTTTAGGGTTATTTTTGTTCTTATTTACTCTTATATTTCTTGAAAAACTTCATCTTTGTTAGGTTCAACTCTTGTTGCAATAGATAACTTGGATCACATCACTTCTCTATTATCCCATTGAGCTAATAATGCTTCACTCATAGGTTAAAGATGTATATTGTTTATGTTTTTTTCCCATCTTGCACGCACTAGTCATCTACTTTAACCTGTTTATCTTTCAAATTGTGTTGGCTTTGTTAATGCATCAATGGGTAACTAGATTAGGCTGACTATAATTTAATTTGATTAGATTCACCAAATAGTAAGTTTGGCTTGTAATTGGACTGTGTCTTTTACTATTTTTATTTTTCAATATGTATTATGATCTACTTGTTTCCCTGTCATACATGAAAAGTAATCTTCTGTTATTTTGTAGAAAACTAGCCATTGGCACAAATTCCAAGGTTCAGAGACACTGGTAAGTGAAGAAAATCCAATTGTATTACTATGCCTAAGTATTGTAATGGTCCATTCAATTTGCCTTTGTGAGGACAATTGGTATGATTTTAAAAAAATTTGGAATGTGTTAATTTGAACACTGAAGAGAAATTTGGAATGTGTTAATTAGAACACTGAAGAGATGAGTGAGATATGAAAGACAGAATAGTACAATTAAGAATTTATTTTATTATAATGCATTTTCTACTCTAACTTGTAGGCTTTATTGATTTTGCACGAGAAATTTAGTTGCCTCTAGGTGAGAGGAAGTTGAATTAAGAGAGTAATTTGTGCAATACGTTTGAGACCACAAATCTATTGTAGCTGAATTCGAGGAAGTTGATAAATAAGTTTGGAATAGATGTAGCTTTTTTTTTCTTCTTTTAACTGCCACCGCCACAAATAAGCACTTTTGTTGAGATTTCTTTTGGTATTGATTTTTTAATCTTCTTTTCAAGTTGATTTTTTTTTTTAGTTTAAGGACTACTTGTATTTTGTTAGTATGCTTTGATTCTAGTATACTGATTCCCCAATTCTCAGTTTGATTTAGAACGACCTCAAAGTATTCACATGGAGTTTTTTTTAAAAAAAAAAATATAATGCAAAATGTCATTGTTTAGTTGATAGTTACTACTCCAGTTGGCCACGATCATCAAACCTGGCATGTTGATGATGATTCTACTGTTTCATTTCCAGGAAAATGGATGTTATCCTAGTCATATTGCACCTAATAGTTATAGTGATAATCACATACTTGTGGGGATGTGATTTTAGTTTTTTTTATTGTACATCATTCTTTGATCATTACAATATTTTGTAATCATTAATATAAAAAATTTGATATAAGATCTGCTGAAACTAGCCATTTTCCAATTAAATTAGTTAGTTGTACCATGCTTCAAGCTGCTTATGTTACTCGGACTCGAGTACGGATGTCCGACACGAATACATATTTAGGAATTCAACCTCTTAGCCTCTGAAATTTAGGATACATGAACACGGCCGAAAAAGGTCCAAAAAATTAGACACTGGTACGGAGACACGAGAACATTTTTATATAATTAAATATAACCACACTTCTTAAAGATAAAATATTAATAAATAACATCAACCAAAAATTAAATATCTTAAAATTTGTAATTATCATTATATATAAAGTTGGTGTAAAATTTGAAAAACATGCAGTTGAATGCAATTAATATTTGATATAAAGTCCAGCCCAGGAAAATTTGTAGCCCTAAATTAAATATATGGCCCGTTACAATGAATATAACTACCCCAGCCCAAATCTTTCATCCAGATCTTCGATTTTTCTACTTTTCAACTTCTCTTCTTCACGGAGTTTAGAATCGCCCTTCAAATTTCGGAGTTCGCACTTGAAAAAAGCTTAAAAATCGCAACTGCTACGCTCCGACGAGAACCTGCCGTGTCGGAATTTTTTTGGCCGGATCTGGTGCGTGTCCGTGTCCGTGTCGTGTCGACACGGGTGTGGCGCCCAAATCGGAGAGTCCGAGTATCACAGATTCAGAAGAGGACGAAATCTTCAGGTAGAAACATTTGCCAGTAGGCTGTCTAGTCAATAATTTGTTGCGATATTTAATTTCTAACAGGTGGTTGAAGAGCGTTGGGGTTCCATGGGTCATCTTGCAGCTTCTGTGGCTTCTCGTGGCGTTGCCCCAACACATGCCCATCTTCATGCAATAAAAAAACTGGAGAAAAGGGTTGGTGAAAGGAGAACAGAAAAATTTAGATGAAGAAAACAATAGCTCTGAAAAGGTGAAGGGCTTTCCATTTTTCATTACATCATTAAAGGAATATACTTCCATGAAACAAAAAATTGAATCTCTTTCCAACAATGATTCTAAACCTAAGCTCTAATCAATATAATTTGACTTTTGTCTCTCTCATGAACTAAGGGGTGTTTAATTTGAATCGTGGACTTGCCCATCGAAAATACAAGCGGGATTACTTTTATCATTATAAGATTGAGTTCAGTTAGATTTTTTAATGATTCTCTCTTTTAGGAAAAACATAATATGGTCTCACTCTCACCACACTGACCGTGTATGCTGTTTGTTTCAGGATATTTGTCAGAAAAGCACAAAGGATGTTCTCCCACGGCATCCAAAAATGAAAATGCCCAGAGTTCACGATTCTTTATCCTGGGGAAAACGGGAAAGTAAAATGCCAGCTGAAGATAGTGCTCTTGTCTCTGCTGCTATGTCCAATTTGAATAAGTTCTCTAATGATGGAAATTTCATGGCTGGGTTTATGAGTAAGGAGGTGAAACGCGGAGGTCAAAGCAGTTCTTCGAACTTTGAAGCAAGAGCAGAATCTACATCAGGTGATTTTGCATCTAGTGAAAATAAAGAAGATGCCGGAACATTTGATTGGACAAAGCAGCTCTAGTAAATTCTAAGAGCAGCCTCTAGATTTGTTCTGTTGATGTTGAGTGTAAAATGATGTCTCCAGCTTCGCACAACCCATGTATCATGGTAAAATATGCAACTTCATTAGGCTCTCTCAATAAAAGCCCTTTGATGAGAATGGTCACATCAGGTTTGTAGCCAAGCCTGAAAAGGCTGCCTAAGATTACAAACCCCAAATCCACTCGATTCAGACAGCAAAAGCAATCAAGCACAATATTTAATGTCTGGTCACTTATACCTTCATTTCGTTGAAGCATTTTGTCAAACAGGTAGAGGGCAACTTACTAAAATCAACAGTAGATGGGCGCGGCTTCACTCTCAGCATCTCGTTCAACAAATCAACAACATAATCGGGCTCGTGAATACTGGCAAACTCGAATCTGAATTTGGGGGAAAATAAAGTATTTTGTTGACTGAGATCGTGAAAATGGCTTCAATGAAGATTTAGAATGAATTTGTCTTCTCCGGGATTTTTAGGTTTTCACTTTCTTTTTTCTTTTTTATATATAACTAGTATACCACATGTGTAATCCACAGAGAATGTTATTAAAAAAATATTTACGTACAATAATAAAATTATATTCAATCATAAATTTCGGATATAAATATATGAATTATATCTTTTGAATTATAAATTATTTGTGTATTTGTAATCACCGGAGAAATCAGCATTGGCGGCTCTAGCCGTGGCGGAAACACCCAAGTTGGTTGTAAAATCGAGAAGATAGTGTCCTCATCGCCAAGGTGGTCTCGACATCGATTAATTGGCCAATTAGGCACAAATAATTTTTTAAAAATATTTTTGTTCAAAATATGATTAAATGAAAATTTTGAGGTTTTCCACTCTTTTATATAACAACCTACATCCCAATATTTTAATCTACAACCTTAGAAAAAGTTGCGAAATTAATTTGAGGTTTCGATTTAAGATTATCCACTCTTTTATACAACCCACATCCCAATATTTCAATCTACAACCGATGTGAGATGTAGGGTAAATGAAAATTTAATATGTAAATAACAATATGTAATAATATATTATAAAAAAATAAAAATGCTTAGGTGAAGACAATCTAAATGGATTTTTATATGTTATTATATGTAACTTTATGAACCCATTTGTGGATAAACAAAATATCATAGTCCGATGATTGATACATAACTTTAAAACTTCACAAATCTATACAAATGCGCACACACACGAATGAGGAATGATATAAAATATATATATATATATATATATATTTACATTATTTTAAAGATTTTAACTCATTAAAAAATTTTGGATGTGGATGTTGAATTTTTTAATATGTTTAATTAATTTAAAAAATTAAAATTTTTAAATTATTATATTTAAAATAGTTTATTATATTTGTTTAATATATTTAATTCAATTTTAATTCAAAAGTATTTAATTTCTAAAAATTTAAAATGTATCGTCTTATATTGATGAAATCAAATATCAAATATTATACTTGATCTCAATTTGCAAAACATTGTTGAGCCTCACAATTCATAGTTTGTTCATGTACAATATTATTTCTTTGTTCTTCAATGTGAGATAAATTTTGGTTTCAAATTAAAATATATAAGTTTTAACTATTTAAAACATATTTAAAGTTGAAAACTTAAATATGATAACTTGAAAATCTTAAAATTATCTAACATTAAAATGATAAGATCAATTAATACATTTCGAGATTCGACCATTCAAAATTTAAATATATTTAATTTAAAAATTTGTATGTGGATCATGATTTTTTAAAATATATTTAATCAATGGGTGTTTCTAAATACGCCACTAAATTTTCTTTATACACCACTATTAAATTTAATTCAAAAATAAATAATTATTAATTTACATAAATATCATTTTTAATTTTAAAAATTACTTAAAAAATAGATAAAATAAAAATAAAAAAATCCCCTTCTTCCCACCCCAGTAACCCCACCCACCGCATTGCCCCATAATTGCTCTCTCATTTTCCTCCATTTATGCTAATTTCAATTTCTCATCTCTTCCTCCATTTATTTTCTTTATAAGAATTGCCTATGAAATCAAATGTGTGCATTGATGTGTATATTCTAGGGGCTAAAAAATTGATTTCGTTAACTTCTCCAGTCATATGATTTATCGCATAAATATTTGGAGAAATACATGAGGTTGAAATTTGGAATATGGTGTTCATGATATTACTTTAAAATCTGGTGACATTGAAGGATTTGTCGGAATATTTTATAAATCTGAAAAGGGGGTTTGTCAAAGTTGGAATACAGTGTTGACAACGACTATGTCCTTTTCTATTTTATTTAAAAAAAATTAATTACTGGGGAAGAAAAGTGAAGGCCGCAAGTCATGAAGAAAGGTGACGGCAATAGAGGGCGGTGGGTCTGTACTATGGAGGGGAGAGAGTGAGGGTGAAGAATTTTTTTTTAATTTCTTTTGAATTTTTTTGTAATTTATTTTCATAGTGAAATGATAGAAATGACTTTTATTGTGGTGTGTAAAGATAAAATGTGAAAATATGAAAAAGATGTGTGGTGTATAAAATAAATGTGGTGTATAAAAAAAAATGGTGGTGTATTTAGAAACAACCTTAATCAATTAAAGAGTATAAAATTTAAATTGATATTTTTAAAATATTTCATTTGAACTAGTTAATATATATAATTCAATTCAAATCTATAAATTTAAAATATATTTAATATTTAATATTAAAATGATAATATCAAATATCTAAATATTACACTTGATCTCGACTTAGAGATCAACAAATGTGGAAATATCATCGTTGGGACTCACAATTTATAATTTGTTCAAACAATATTTGTAAGTTTTTTTATGCGTGATGATTTTTGTTTGAAATACTAAAAGTATAAGCTTTAACTATATATATATATATATACATACATATATAAATTCATGACATAAATATATTTAACAATTAATTGCTAAGTTCAATTAATACATTTAACTAAAAAATTTAAATAGATTTAATTTAAAATTCTCGATGTCTATCTTAATTAATACATTTAATTTGAAACTTTAAATATATTTAATTGAAATTTTGATGTGGATCTGGAATTATTTTAATACATTTAATCAACTTAAACATTTAAAATATTTTAAATTAATATATTATAACATTCACTCATAATACTTAAAAGAATGATAATTAACATAAACTAATGGTACATCGTAAAGAAATAATAAGTACTTATAAAATTCACATATAAATCAATAATTTAAAGGCCACATAATTTTTTTCATCTCATGAACAAAATATTTTTTTATAAAAAATAGTATTTTTGTAAAATAAAAACAATATTTTATGATATTGAAATTCTATAGTATTGAATGACTATATAATATAAATATTAATTAATTAATAAATTTAATATTTTTATTTAAAGAAAGTGTATTTAGGCGGGAAAACTTATTATTACTATTAATAGTAACTATCTTAGATAATATATAGACTAGAATGACCCGCCGTGCGATGCACGGATGAAATATGCACAGTTATTATTATATTTTTAGAAATTATAATTATGAAAGAAATATAATAAAAATAATTAAGTTAAGTTTTTATTGGACTGTGGAGACACCAAGTCAAGTGTAAAAAAAGAAGACTCTCGAGTGGAGACCTTGAGAATTCTCAAACGATGAAGACTTATGTGTAAAAGGGGGGCATTTTGGCTAGAGACCGGAGACGTCTCAGATGGAAATCCATGTATAAAAATGAGACGTATTGTATTCATAACCTGCTACTCCCCCATTTCTCCCAAGTACAAAAAAAGTATTATTGTATTTTATTTTTATAAGAAAAATCTAAGATATCTGTTCTAAAAAATATAGATATATTAATCATCAAATTCTTTTGGCAATAAAGAAACATGATATTTTCATTAATTCTCAAAAATTATATATTAGGGTAGAATATAGAGATATGAATTTTACTACATACATGACTATAATACAAATATAAATAAGAATGTAATTCATTTATTTGTTGAATTTTTCGTGCACTGCATATTCCCTAACAAACTACATTTAAATAGTCATCATCATAAATCAATTACATTAACAAATTATTTACCCTATGAAATCAAATCTATTACTCCCTCCTACACAAAATATAAGTCTTTTTTGGTCTCTTTTAACTATTTGCAAAATATAAGTCTTTCTAGAAAATCATGTCAATTTTAACCCCCAATTAATGAACACATAAATTAATGTAAATTCAATTAATTTGGTTTATGAATTTACTCACTTTCGAGACTAATGGCTCCTTATTCTTTAATTCTTTAAATGTCTAGAATTGCTATCAAATGTAAATTATAATTAATATAATGAAAGTTAAATTGGGTAAAAAAATTATTTATTAAAACGTGTGCAACAACTCTAAACGTCTTATATTTAGAATAGGAGGGAGTATATATAGTAAAATATATTTCTATAGTTAATGATATCAAATTAAATATATACAATTGTGGTGGAATATTGTGCAAAAATACATTATCTACATAATAGGAACATAAAAGCTTAACAAAAATATATATAAATATTCAATTTTTAAATATTAAATATTATTTGTTAATAAAATAAATATACATAAGAATGTATGTGTTTAAACATTATATTTTTAGATAATTAATATTGCTAATCATAAATGCAAGTTAATTTTAACATTAGAAAAAAAGCAATGGATTGTAATATTATATCAAAATTATCAAAACTACGGCCATTTTCACATTTACCGTTGAAATAAACTTGAACCAACTAATAAATAAAATAATATATAGGTGCCCCCAATAAAATAATTTGCCAATCCAAAATTATTATTTTGGACCAAATTGATGTAACCAAATTTTCTACACCTCATATTTATAACATCAGTAGAATACAAAATCATAGGTAAAAATCATGCATATCAATCATATGATTTTGTACATGTTTAATTAATTAATTTATCCATAGCAAATTAATCACATACAAATCAATCATATTATAGAGAGTAGATAATATATTGAATGCGTTCTTATAATATAAAGTTATTTACCCTGAACAATTGTTAATCAATCAAATTAATTAGTTAATTGGTATATATATATATATATATATAAGTAATTATGGTACTCATATAACATATATCGATATCAATATATTCCATTTTTATACCTGTATTGATTTGATAATTACACACACACACACTCATATATATAGTTTTAACTAACAATCTGCCCAACTATTTCTTTAAGTTAACCTTAATATATCTGTATGGTGCTTTTATATATTACACGAATTTATTTGTTGGGGGTAATGTTAATAGATTTAAATTGTACGAATTAATATTTTAATTATGGTAAATCTATTAATGTAATATCTCCATGCATTTTAACCATAAATTTTAGTGACATTATTTAAGTTGTATTTTTTTTTTTTGCAACTGACCTTATATATATATATATATATATTTAAATCAATTATACAATATTTAAGAAATATTTATCCGCTTCGATTCCATACCTTACAAATTCTCAAATATCTTTCCGGCTTTAGAGTTATATTTTTTATTTTTACCAAATATATTTATCCGTATAATTAGGATAATCATAAAACAATCTAAGGAAAATTTTAGCTGGATTTTATGATATTGGTTTTATGTAAATTATAATAGCTACAAAATTGAATGAATAATTTAATATTAAATTAAATAGTGAGATTTTTTAATATTATATAATTAATTTCTAAAACAGAAAAATGTCAAATAGATGGGGAAAAGCAACATATTTTTCTGCTGATGCATGGAACATTGCATTATTTAATATATATTATAAAGATAAATATTGTGAAATACAATTATATAAAATCGATTAAGTTTCAAATTAAGATTATGTTTTAATTATTATTAATTAACCAAATCCTACCTAATACTATACATGCACATATAGATGTTAAAATAAAATGTTGTTATATATTTTATGTAATCAACAATAAATTTTGTTAGGAACGTTAATTTTTCTATAATTAATTGATTTTTATGGAGTTAGGAAAATAATTACTCCTAATTGATTGCATGTTATTTATGAAAATTATTAGATATATTATTAAAAAAATATTTTCTAATAATTTATTTTTATTTTATATTAACTATTTATATATTTAGTAATATACTTTGGGCGGGAAACCTTGTGGTTTCTATTTTAAGCGACTATCTTACTTTTAGATAATATATAGATATAGATTTATCAGAGAATGAATTTGTCTTGAAATCATGGCGGCACGTATTCTTCACTCGCTTTACTTGCTTCACATTGAATTTTCCGACGATGGATTTAGTAGGGCAAAGTCTCCGAGGCCCAAAATCAGGCCAGGCCTATCAGACCATACATGGGTCGGCGCGTGAATTGAGTCGACCCGGGAAAAAAATTTCATCTCAAAATATATCACTATTACATTAAAAAAATTGAAAAAATAATAAAAATCCCACCCCCACCCCACAAAAAAAAACAAAAAACAAAAAGTGCTCGTGGCCACATGCGTGGTGTGGACGCGCCATTTCTTTTTAATGTTTAATAGACGCAAGCCAATGACTAGCTTTTTTCAGCTCTTTGGTGGGGTAAAGTCATAAAGGCATCTTATTTAGCAAAGAGTCCATGACCTCTAGATGGGCTCAAATTGGAGTGAAGATCCTCTAGTCCCACTTGTGTGTGTCACCATTAAAATTATATATTGTTAATATTATTTTTTATAAAAATAAAATTTGTTTTATCATAACTAATCATAATTAATATTTATTGCAAAAAAATTAAAATTTTAAAAAATTATATACCCTAAGTTTGGAATAATCAACTCCAAAAATCAATTATATTAACTAAAAAAATGAAAATTAAATATTAAAAAATAATTATAAACCCTAATTGGGTGGAATAAACCCTAAATAATAATGTAAAATTATACTAAATCAAAATAAATTAAAATTGAAGAAAAAAATAAAATAAAAGGTAATAATTTTGAGGTGTGGCACACGGTTGGGACACACAAGTTGGGACTAGAGGATCTCAAGTGCTCAAATTGTACATTTTTTGCCCCAATAATTATCTTGAGGGTAATTCTATTCACAACCCTCATTTTTCTATTTACAACCCCCCAAAATTAATTAAAATATAAATATTATTTTTTTGACAGATTTATCCTTGTAAGCCCCTACTACTTGAAAGTTGAAACATTAATAGAATAAAATACAACCCCCATTCTATAACCCCCATTAATTAAAACTCTACTAAAATAAAATACAACCCTCATTATATAGTCCCACTATTTAATTCTCTACCAAAATAAAAAACAACCTCACTACTTAAAAAAAAAATCTAGTAAATTAAAATACAATCCTCAATGAATATTATACATTTTTTTGCATTGTTTGATCAATTCCTCAAAAGATGTTGAAATATTTATATAAAATTAATGAAATATCTTAACTTGTTTAAATTATCTAGCAACATTTTTTGTAAAATAAAACAATACTATCTTATAATTCTTTTTCGAAAAAAGAGTAAGTGAAGGGATTCATGATCTTCTTTTTTTTTTTTTTTACAAAGAAAAGTCTTATTTTAGAAAATTCTTTTTTTTTAATTTAACTTTATATTACTAATAACTTATAAGTTACAATCAAACAATGAAATACTCTAAAATTTATTTTAAAAATAAAATCAAACATAATATTATTTTAAATAAAAAATTTCAAAATGTGAAATTTATGAATTAAAAATAAGTATAGCCAGACCTTTACTAAATTTGAATCTAATTATTTCTTACTTGTTTGTCATTTATCATATAATTTTGCATGACTCGAAGTTAAACATCTTCTAATGATGTACTATTTTTTATTTGTTTTATTATTTTTATGGGAGAACTACAATAATCTTTTATAGTTTGCAGTTAACTTTTAGTAATTTTCGTTATAATATTTGTTTAACACTTTGCCACATGAAATTTACAAATTTGTGTTTTGACATTGTCATTCGAACGGACATTGTTGTCTTAATTTTTCAAAAGTAATCGATTATTTCTTAAAAAACTTTAGCAACGAAGAACAAAAGAACATATACATAGAATAATTGATTTGAAAAATCAATTCCTCAAAAAGGTCGTTTGTAAATAATATTGAACAGTATTTCAACATCTTTTATTTGAGATGCATTTTAGTTTGCTATAATTTTTTAAGTAGATGGGATTATATTTTATTTTGAAGTTTAAGTTATGTGGCAATCTATAATGTTTAAAATGATTCGTATCTTTAATTACCTCATTTTTTGTACATTAATTAAGAACGTAAAATGATCAAATTTTAAACTTATTATCGGTCAAGTATTCAACATCAACATTTTTCAACATCTTTTGAGGAACTGATCAAATAATGCAAAATAAGTATAATATTCATTTGGGATTGTATGTTAATTTATTAGTGTTCTTTTTTTTTTAAGTAGTGAGGTTGTATGTGTTTTGGTAGAGAATCAAATAGTGAAGGTTGTATTTTATTTTGGTAGAGTTTTAAGTAGTGAGAGTTATATAATGGGAGGGGGTTTGTATTTTATTTTATTATTGTTTTAAATAGTAGGGGGTTACAAGGACAGATTTGTCTAAAAAATAATATTTATATTTTAATTAATTTTGGGGGTTATAAAGAGAAAAATGGGGGGTTGTAAATAGAATCACCCTTATCTTGACTATTAAAATTGACACCGATTACTTGATTGCCCATAAGACTGTAAATGAGTGGAGTTGGCCCCAAATATACATACCTATTTAAACTTGTTTGAAATGATGTTGATCTTTAAAATTTATATTTAAACTTGTTTGATTACTTATCGAGTCAAACTCAAATGAGCATTAATTGAGACGAACATGAGTCGAGTAACGAGTTTGAATAGTTTATTTTTTTTTTATATATTTGCTCTATTTTTCATTATCGAGTTAGAGTTCAACTTGAGCTTTAAATTATCTCAAATACAATCATGTTCAAATATTTTTGATATGTTTATTGAATTGAACTCAAACGAGCCTTTAACAAAGAAACACGGGTCGAATATAAATTATTTGATTTGATTTTCAATCCTACTTATCCTCTTGTTATATGTCATTTTTAATTTCATTAGATGCATTTTTTATTATTATTAAAACCATTTTTAATATTTTAAAGATTTCTTCAATTTAACTATTGTTTGCTTGTCAGTCTACTCTAGTGGGGTCTTATATATCGTGAATTAGTCATACTATAGTTTACTTCTTGCCATTCTTTCATGGGTTAGTATCAGTTTTAATTTTGACATTTTAATTCACAAAAATGTTACAATTTTTCATAAATGATAATATAATAACTAACCTTTTGAATCTACTAAAATTGATGATGTCATTAGTTTTCATACATTAAATAGTTGATGTGTATTTTTTTATGGAGAAATATCAATCAAAGGTCCGAAAGATGAGTTATCTATCGATACAGAGCCTAAAAATAGATTCTATCAATTCAAGGCTTGAAAGTTCTAAAACTATCGATTTAAGACTTGAAGATTTAACGGTGTTAAAACTCCATCCAACAGAAGATGGTATAGCCGTTAAATATTCACATTATTTTGACACATCATTTTTATCCTAAATTAAATAAAAAAACATAATTTTACATTAATTAAATTAAATAGAAGGTTTTATTATATTGTGTAAATTCAATCTCTACTTAATTCAATCAGAGATCCTTATAAGTTTAAATTAAATTCAATATTTAATTAAATTTAGTATGTAATTGTAATACCTTTTTTCGATCACAATAATATAAATTGATATAATTATTTTTATTTTTAATTTTGATGGAGAAATGATTATTTTAAAAAGAGATATGAGAGAGAATAAAATTAACATTAATTAATTTATTAAATATTTCAATAACATTTAATAGTTTGCGATGTAATTAAAATCATAATAATTAATTATAAATATAATGAATTTATTAATTAAACAAACAAAGATGAATTTCAAACTAAAAAATAATGAGACTCGAATGACAGAAAGTGATAGTTTTTATTTGACAAAATTTAATAAAATCCAATGTTTAATTTAATTAAAATAATCAGTGTAAATTTGTTTTTTTGTTTAATTTAATATATGAAATGATGTGGATATTTAATGGCCACATCACTTTTTAGAAGCCTTAAATTGATAGTTTTAGATTTTTCAAGCCTTGAATCGATAGAATCTATCTTTTGAGCTCTATATTGATAGATAAACAATCTTTTGGGCTTTGAATTGATAATTCTCCTTTTTTTATTCAAATATTTAAATGACAGAGAAAATTATTTGTGCCACATCTTATCAGGATCATGTCATTTAGATGAAATAAAATTAAGAAAATAAAATACTTTCACGCCAACTATTCAAAGTTGGAAAATTGATCTCAAACTAGAATTAATGTAAGTTCAAAAGGTCAGGTACTAAATTATAATTTATGAAATATTAGAACATTTTTATAAATCTTTGTGATTCTAAAACCTAATATTAACTCTTATTTCATCATTGTATTTGTATTCATTCTCTAATTATTTAGTAATAAAGCGTAAAGAAAAGATTAATTGATGATATATAATTATTGCATGAGGTTTTTTTAGGAGGAAAAAGGCTGCTCGATCTCTCTCACTTTTTTTTTAGGGAGTGCTCGAGCATATGAATCTCCAATATTGAAAAAGTTGTGGCATAGAGTGTGAATTCCCGTTTTCATTTTTTCCAAGGGTGGAATTGCATCATCAATCCCGTTCTTTCTCACAAGACCCTAAACATAAACATTGTATGTCACACTATCAGGCAAACATTCCCTGTTTACCATTTGCACCAGCAAATCATTTACTCTCTTGTACCCGCTCCATGGCAAAGTGCACCAATAAGGATGTTAAATGTTAGAATGTTGGAATACAATGTTACAAGGTTGGGATGCAATCCTCAATATATTATTAATATTTTTTTTGTCATTTTTTTATTCTGAGTTATAATTATAACTCACTATAGTACTAATACTGTTTTAGTAATTAAGACCCATGAAAATAGAAAAGGGATAATGAATGTGTGGGTTGTTCTAGTACCATGGGTGGGAGGGAAGAGAAAAGGGAAGTCATGTATGGGTGGGAGAGAATTAGTAAAAATTGAGAGGGAAAAGAAGAGGGAAACATGAGTGAGGGAATTTTTTTTTGGAGACGAAGGATATATTAAGAAGTTTGGATAATATTTTTTTAAGTAAATCAATTTAAGCTTAAAACCAATTAGTGAAATCCGATTCACTAAAACAACTGGAATTGTGGCAGCACCGCTCATAATATTGGGAGCAATAATATTTGTTCGTGATTAAATGAGCGGCACCGCCTCCCTTCCAACTTCGCCAAGAATTTGCCGACTGTCGCCAAAATTCTTTGATTATTGAGGATCCCCAATTTCGAAACCTAGGGTTTCTGACAATCTCAAGGTACGTTTTGTAATTCAATGTCTTTGATTATTGAGGATCCCCAATTTCGAAACCGCTGACAATCTCAAGGTTCACTGTTCTGACAGCTTGATTAAGTAGGCTGTTTAAGCTAATTTTTTTTGTCCGGGCAACTTCCCCCTCCTCTAGTCTAAACTATGCCAAATAGTTACCCAACTGATATTGCGGAATTCATCAATTAAATTAACAAAGTATTGGTGTTTCTTTACTGTTGGATTATTGCCTGGCATATCCTAATTTTGCCTTTTAAAGCTTAGCTATTTTTTCGCTTCATTGCTCTGCAGCTCTGTGATTTGGGGAAGAAACTATGCTTTCAGGATTGAAGTTCATACCACGGGATAATATTGATGAAGTAAGTGCCATGATCGAAGTGCTTTTTATTGGGTTTTTGGTCTTTGTTCCTTGTGTGTGTTCATACTGCGGTATCATGATGACAAAGTAAGTCCGAAAGTTAGTTATCTTTCCTTGTTGTTTGTGGACTTATGTGTCCAATGCTCGCCCCTTGTTCGGTGTACTATGTTTGTGTTAGTTAAGCATTCGATGTTTCTTTCCTTATCCAATCATCAGCTAGTATAATACACTTCATTTTTCTGTACGCGTAACCTGTTGCTTGGTTTGTAATTAAGGAAAAAGATGGAAAATCCTACGACTCAAGAAAAGAGAAAAGAAAATCAGCGCGTCGTAAGGAAAAGCTTGGAAGGCGAAATAAGCATTCCCGTTATAGTAGCTCTGATGATGAAGGCCTTGAAAGAATAAAGAGTGGGTCTAGGAAGAAAAAGAAGTGGTATGATTCAGAAGAGGACCTGTCTTCATTTTCCAATAAAAGTGGTGGCGAGAGTGAATCAGAACGTGATCAAAAGAGACATAGGAGTCGGAAAGGAGAAAAGGAGAAGCGTGATGATATATCTGATAAAGAACATAAGAGTAGGTCGAAGAAGAAGGCTAAGCGTCAGAGAGGAGAATATTCGTCAGAAAGTGATTTTGAAAGTGAAAGCTCTAGTAAAGAAGGGGGTCATCATAAAGGATCTCAATTAAAAGATTCCAACAACATCCTAAGAGAAGAAATGGGATTGGGATGGATGCTTCGGCCAAATAATTCAGATGAAATCTCTAGTAAGTCACCTCTTATTGAGCCGGGCAAAGCTTCAGTTGAAGAGGTATACTTTCTTAATTTTGTTATGTCATGCTTTGGGCACTGAAATACAACCATAAAACAACGGAATGCTCAGTTAATATTATGATTTGTAGTGTCAAAAACTATCCCTAATGATTAGACTGCATGTCCTGTGCAATGTGTCATCAATCCTCGCTATTTTTGTCATTTGTGCTTTACAATGTTGATTAGCCCAATCCTCTAAGACCTGCTGGAGTGGCATTATGACCCAGGGTTATGCTCAGTATGACCTTGGGTTAAAATGATTTCCTTAAGTTGCTTCAAGATTACTTTGAGCCTTTTTTTTTTTCTCCCTTGCAGCTATTAATCAGTATGTTTTCAGTTATAAAATCATTACTTTGCCTGTAAAGAAATAGCAGCATTATGCTGTAAGGTTCTAATAAATCATTTGAAAATTCAACACTTGATTTTCTTATGTGGCGCATTGTTTTGTCTTTTTAGAAGGAATGCGCCTTCTACATTCTTATAGTCAATTGAGTGTAATGCAAATATCCCTATTTTTATTTGCGGATCCTATGATTTTTAATTGTTGTCTTGAGCATATAAAGTTTCATCTTCATATTTAACTAATAAATCCTTGCGTGGGGTGCTTGATGATAATTGATGTCTTGTAACGTCTTGGTTTTCTAACTTAAGTTCATGAACTTCTTGATTATCTAACTGAACTATTTTTTGCTCACAAGATAAAGAAGGATGATTCTAGAGAACTGAATCCATATCTGAAAAATAATGGGACTGGTTATCCTGAAGAGTCTGATGGAATGAAGGTTGGGGAAAAGCGACTTTTATCTTCTGCTGTTATTGGTGATGGAGGTGCCAGCTGGAGGCTTAAAGCTCTGAAAAGAGCAGAAGAGCAAGCAACTCGTGAGGGACGAAATCTTCAGGAGGTATAAACATTTTCCAGTAGGCTGTCTATTCAATCATTTTGTTGCGACATTTAATTCAGTAGTTTCTAACAGGTGGTTGAAGAGCGTTGGGGTTCTATGGGTCATCTTGCAGCTTCAGTGGCTTCTCGTGGCGTTGCCCCAACACATGCCCATCTTCATGCAATAAAAAACAGGAGAAAAGGGTTGGTGAAAGGAGAACAGAAAAATTTAGATGAAGAAAACAATAGCTCTGAAAAGGTGAAGGGCTTTCCATTTTTCATTACATCATTAAAGGAATATACTTCCATGAAACAAAAAAATTGAATCTCTTTCCAACAATGATTCTAAACCTAAGCTCTAATCAATATAATTTGACTTTTTTCTCTCTCTCATGAACTAAGGGGTGTTTAATTTGAATAGTGGACTTGTCCATTGAAAATACAAGCGGGATTACTTTTATCATTATAAGATTGAGTTCAGTTAGATTTTTTGTTCTTTCTCAAGTTACTCAAGTAATGATTCTTTCTTTTAGGAAAAACATAATATGGTCTCACTCTCACCACACTGACCTTGTATGTTGTTTGTTTAAGGATATTTGTCAGAAAAGCACAAAGGATGTTCTCCCACGCCATCCTAAAATGAAAATGCCCAGAGTTCATGATTCTTTATCCTGGGGAAAACGGGAAAGTAAAATGTCAGCTGAAGATAGTGCTCTTGTCTCTGCTGCTATGTCCAATTTGAATAAGTTCTCTAATGATGGAAATTTCATGGCTGGGTTTATGAGTAAGGAGGTGAAACGCGGAGGTCGAAGCAGTTCTTCGAACTTTGAAGCAAGAGCAGAATCTACATCAGTTGATTTTGCATCTAGTGAAAATAAAGAAGATGCTGGAACATTGAAGCCTTCCATGAGTGCAAATCAGTTGGCAGCCAAAGCCTTGCAGCTTCGTATGAAAGGAAAGCACGACGAAGCGGAAAAACTGCTGGTATTTTTTTTTTCAGTGCAATGTTTTTTTCTTTCATTCTTTTTCTTGGAGTCATGTATTTCCATCAATTTCTCCTGCTAGCATTGTCCTCAAATAAAATTTCATATAATCTTCTCTCTTGATGTGTTGTTATCAATACATATTAATATGCCTTTGTAGATGTAAGTAATTCTAATTTTGACTCAGGATATGATTCTTTTCATGATGTTGACTTGACCAAGCCCTTGTAAACCTCCTGCACTTGTGAGATATTTGTTTATTTGTTTTTTTAGAACTCTTTAGCCAATCTGTGATCATAGCTAGTTGGAGTAGTTTGAATGTGTTGACATTTAATGCATGACTTGATTAGTTTTCAATATTTTTTTTCTATAGATTAGCAAGATCTTCTTTTAGCTCCCTTTCTGTGATCTGACCTTGCTTTCCTTATTCAGAAGGAAGCTGAGAATTTCAAAGAAAAACAGAAAGCTGGTACTGAATCAAGTAGACTGACAATTGATGGAACCACAAGCAGGTGCATTTGCATTTTTATGCCTAACTCTTGATCCTTTGTTTTGATTTTTTTTTTTTTTGGTCCTTTTGATCTGCCTCTTATCTCCTTTTATTGGGTTATATAATCAATTAGGTATATTATGCATGATGTCTCATCAAGACAAAAGAGGAAAGAGGATGATGGTGATTTGCATCTGGCTCAGAAAATCACGCATAATCATCGGTACAGCACATCTAATCAAGCCGATGAGGAATATGACTACGACGATGGTCCTAGGAAAAAGAGTCGAAAGAAAGGAGGGGGTGGCAGTCACAACTCATCTGAGATAACTAATTTTGCGAATCGCATTTTGACTCAACAGGAGCGCTGCCAATTTTGTTTCGAAAATCCAGCAAGGCCCAAGCACCTAGTGGTTGCTATTGCAAACCTTACCTATCTGTCGCTACCTCATCAGCAACCTATTGTCCCAGGTCATTGTTGCATTTTGACTCAGCAGGTGACTTGGAATTGTTTTGATCTTTTCACGTATATATTTTTAATTTTTAAAAGCTATTTCTGGTTATAAGAGTATTATATTCATACAAATATACTGCCAGTCAATAGATATTTTCTATCTCTAGTCCTTTTCTGTGCCATGGAAAATCAATTACTTTAGAGGGTGTTTGTTTGAGGTGTTTGGAGAATTGGGAGTACTGGAAATAATTTGGTTTGGGAGAATTGATTTCAAGTAGAAAGTTAGGTCTATTTTTAGAATTTTGGTAGAATTTTTACACTGTAGATGTCAAATCTTTGTGTAGGAAGTTGTTAGGAGAAATATGTATCTCTGTAAGAAATTCTATTTGAATTAAATATGTGGGAGGTAAATTTTAGGGTGGATGTCAAATCATGTTGGAAGGTGAAATGTAGAATTAGGACGATTATTTTCTGGATTCTTAAACAAACACATTCGGCAGTTCCAAGATATGTTTGAGTTGTCAACCAAACACCCTCATTAGAAATATGCCGTAGTGCGTGATTCTATGTTAACCATGTTTTGTTAATTTTTTGCTGGTTGCTCATAACTTCCAACTTCCAAGAGCAAAGTTTTCTGCATTCACTGCATCACATCTGCATATATAAGATAGAATATATTGGCTGCAGATTGTTTAAATTTTGTGTTGCTGATATTTCATGCAGGTCTATTATTTATTGTCACCTTATCTATTTTCTTTTCACCTCTACAGCATGAGTCTTCCACAAGAACCGTTGAGGACAATGTGTGGGATGAAATTCGGAATTTCAAGAAATGCTTGATAATGATGTTTGCGAAGCAGGAAAAAGATGTAGTGTTCCTTGAAACTGTAATGGGGTTGGCACGACAAAGACGGCATTGTTTGGTTGAGTGCATCCCTTTGCCCCGAGATATTGCTAAGCAGGGACCTCTTTACTTCAAGAAGGTCAGTTCATCTGATGTGAATTCTTTTATACGTGATTTTCCTTGTAATTCTGCGGAGTTTGTTATGGGAAGAGACTAGAAATTACATTCTGTCTTAATTCATTCACATCTTATATTTTTCTATACTTGTGTGTTTCGGATATTTATAAATTATAAGCATGAATTGGCCATCTTATCCGTAGACTTTCTTTTCGAAAAAGCTCTGTAGTCAACTTAAATCTGAATGATTATGTGAATTTGTCTCTGTAAGATGTAATCTCTGAATTGCTTTTCTTCCATAAGGTCTATTTACTTCTTTTTTCATTTTTTCCCCATCTTTTCAATTGATAACACTTTCACCTTCTTTGGTGTGATAGAGTGGCTATCTTCCAAAGAAGAGTAGCACAACCCATTTGGTTTTTAATTTTTCTCTACCATTCACGCAGATTTGAAAATCTCGGGTTGTATTTAATTACATTTCACAAACCAGCCAGCATAATTGCCTCCTGCTTAAAGTGTGATTCGTCAACTGAATAAACAAGCACAATGAAACTATGATAGTTTTGATGCTTTGGGAATAGTTGAGTTTTATAGGAATGCTACTTGTTTTCTAAATGTATATTTTCTGCAGGCAATCGATGAAGCTGAAGATGAATGGAGTCAGCACAATGCAAAGAAGCTCATTGACACGAGCCAAAAGGGCCTCCGTGGTTCAATCCCCAAAAACTTCCCGTATTTTCATGTTGAATTTGGACTGAACAGGGGATTTGTTCATGTAATAGACGACGAAAAAGAATTTAAAAGCAGCTTTGGCCTCAACATAATCAGGGGTATGCTACGTCTGCCAGCTGAAGACATGCACCGACGTCAGAGGCATGAGTCTGTGGAGACACAAAAGCAAGCGGTAGCCAGTTTTGCAAGGGAGTGGGAACCATTTGATTGGACAAAGCAGCTCTAGTAAATTCTAAGGCCAGCCTCTAGATTGGTTCTGTTGATGTTGTGTAAATGATGTCTGCACGACTTCGTTTCTTGGCAGTCGAGTTTCCTGCAATTTAAAGGATGATGCAAAATGATGCTAGATGAAGAATGCAATTTAAATTGCGGATTATAGAAGCGTATGATGAAATCTCATTTTATGAGTCTATCATGTATTTGATCATCATATTTTGCTCTAGTTATGTACTAGTGCAATCAAACATGGGAAGAAATATTATTTGGAGATAAACTTTATTTTAATGGGCAAGTCAATGATGTGGTTGAGAGTTTTTGAGTACTACACTGTACGGGGAAAATGTGCAAAAATGTACAATCCCTCTGAGTATATTATTATAATGTCATATGTAGGATGGAAAATGCTTCTGTAATATGATGAGCTTTGCACAAGCCAAGCCATACAACAAAATACTATTAAGTCATTTTATCGGGAATCTTTCATCTCTTTAAACATCTGTCTTCACGAAATAAGCCCTCAAGTTTATTGCTATAAGAAACCCAAGTATGTTTTAACCCTTTGGCAGTAATTTCACAAAAAAAGATGCCAAAGCTTCATCCACTAGTCCCTTTCTATAATACTCGTTCATCAAACTACAATGGCTTATAATTCAAAGTTTCAAGCCCAAATCCACTAATGAATAAAAAATTACGTTGTTTTATCTATTTATCATCGTAAACAATATTCATCGAACTAATACAATACAAGATCTTATAATACAAAAGCTTCATAATTTCCAAAACATCCTCAACCTTCTCAACCACACGAAGTACTCTGGTAGTCCCTGAATCATTGAGCTATGCGTTGCAGCAGTGGGTGAAATGCTCTTATCAACCAATTCATAAAAAAATTAGAGAATTCATGAACCATCCGTAGACATAACCATTTGGTTTGCATCTTCCTTTCTCCAATAGCCTGAGCAAATCAAGGCCATGGAGTTATCCAGCTTCACAAAACCCATGTATCATGGTAAAATATGTAACTTCATTCGGCTCACACAATTTCTCTCTGACCAGCACCTCTCCTACCAATAAAAGCCCTTTGATGAGAATGGTCACATCAGGTTTGTAGCCAAGCTTCAAAAGGCTGCCTAATCGATTCAGACAGCAAAAACAATCAATCAAGCGCAATATTCAATGTGTGGTCACTTATACCTTCATTCCGTGGAAGCATTTTGTCGAACAGGTAGAGGGCAACAGGGTAGTGTTTAATCTTCACCAAGTCATTCAACAACTTACTAAAATCAACAGCAGATGGGCGCGGCTTCACTCTCAGCATCTCGTTCAACAAATCAACAACATAATCGAGCTCGCGAATACTGGCAAACTCGAATCTGAATTTGGGGAAAAACAAAGTATTTTGTTGACTGAGATCGCAAAAATGGCTTCAATGAAGATTTAAAATGAATCTGTCTTCTCCGGAATTTTTAGGTTTTGTCACTTTCTTTTTTCTTTTTTCTTTTTTCTTTTTTATATACAATTTTTCAGAGAATGAATTTGTCTTGAAATCATGGCGGCACCTATTCTTCACTCGCTTTTCTTTCGGCGACGGATTTAGTAGGGCAAAGTCTCCCAGGCCCAAAACCGGGGAAAAAAATTCGCCCCAAAATATATCACTATTACATTACAAAATATCAGTCGTAATATTAAAATATCATACTGCTATTTTAATTATATGATATTGTATCTCAAGTATAATTTTTTTTAATTGTATCTCAAGTATATATGTAAAGTAGGATTTATCATTCCCAATTAAGATTTATTACTCTCAATTATGATTTTGTTTAAAAAAAATTAATTATCAAGTGCGGTACACTGGATATATATTGGGAATAAACTAGAAAATTGAAAAAAATAATAAACCCCTCCCCCCCCCCAAAAAAAAAAAATACTGCAAAGAGACCATCAACTCTAGATGGGCTCAAATTGTACATTCCCTGCCCAAATAATTATCTTGACTTTTAAAATTGACACTCATTACTTGTTTACCCATAAGACTGTAAATAAGTGGAGTTGTGCTCAAATATACATGCTTGTTTAAACTTGTTTGAAATAATATCGATCTTTAAAATTTATATTTGAGCCTTGAAATCACCTTAAAGGTAAATATATGTAAGATCAGTGAAAATCCACATACATCCGTAGAAGGCCTCGGTGAAGAATACCTTAATCGGGTGATATTACCACAGACAGTATGCGTCCAACGTACTAGGAAGTGGTATGCAACCTTTCCCCAATGGAATTATTGAATCTATCCAAGTCATCAACAAAATGCATGTACTCCACATCTATCTTCTTCCATAGTTGGTCTCTATTCAATAGTAGACCATACAAGACATGGAGTAACGCCAATTTCAAAACCAAGCTACTATTACCCTTGTGTAAGGTGTTGTAGTTGTCAAATGCTTCCTCAATATGTTGGGCCTTCAGGTTGTGATTACCTCGAAAAATGTCAGTATGCATGGATGAGGACATTGGTGGATCTTCAGTTTCATTAAATTTCAAACCGATCATGCAAAAGAATTCTTGGGCCCCTAATTCTGTTCGATTGCCATTAATAGAAAAGCACAATCGATTCTTTACTTCTGATTCAGGTTCAAGAGCATTCAATAATAGGAAAATGAGTTGTCGTTGATATTAGATGTCGGACAGATCGATGAGATGACCAAAACATATACAACGGAATTCACCGAGATTTTTCCTACTTAATCAGCCATGGACTTGTTTAATAATCACATTAAACTATCCTAAACAGATATTTTGCCACCTACAACTACATATTATCAATTAAAATTGAAACATGTAGACGCAACATATTAAAGTAGCAATCCCTAAATCAATTACACAAAAGCTTAATAGCTTGCTCAATGTAAGTAAGAGCATATCAATAAGCAATTCTGATAAATTAATTAAAACAAAATCATACATACACCATAATATGAAGATCAATGAATTCCAGTTATACTACAACTTGATGAATACATCATATTTCAACCAAGTTCATAACCTCAGCAAATGAACCACAACAATATATTAATCAAGTTCATAACCTCAGCAAAAGAACCACAACAAATGAACCATCATTATCAACACATTAAATTGAAAAACTTGTTGCAAAATCACAATCTACTCATGCTTCAAGTTTCAAACTTCTCAAAAAATTACATAAACAGAATAACATTTAACGCCGCGCCTTTTGCTAAACTAGCATACCCTAAATCAATTACACAGAAGCCTAAAAGCATGCCCCAATGTAAGTAAGAACATATCAAAAAGTAATTATAATGATTCAATTAACACGCGATCAGAGAGACGATGTTATCATGGAGATCGATGAATTCCAACTTTACTAAAACTTCACAAATAGTGTATATTTTCAACCAATTTCATGAAAGTGTTTGTCTATACCTAAACATATGAATAAAACCCTTCCCCAACTCAAAATTATAAATACTATCATTCTCAACAAAAATAAATTGAAAAACTGATCCAAACTTCACAATTTACACTTAGTAGTTCAAATTTCAACTTTAAAAAAAAATTACATAAACGGAATAGCCTCTAACACTGCATCTTTGGCCCCTTCCTCGATCCGACGACAACGATTCACCCTTGGGCAGCACATTCGAATGACTCGGTCTTCCAGAAGACATATTCACATGCTAGTTCCTTGGCACAATGAAGAATGATCAAAGCAAATTCTTATTTTACTTTCTCTAAAATGTAAAACGATCGAATAAGACGAAAAATGCACTCTAGTCATTTTATAAAGAAATCTCACCACTTTCAACTGACGTGATGCTTTCGATTACCAAAATTTCAGACGTCGAACCGGTACTGGAGCTCCGGCGAAGACTTTTGAAAGAATGGCGGTGTTTGTTCGTTTTTCTAATTTAGAAATAGATTGACTAATTCACACGCGAGAATCAACGAAAGTGGTTTAACTTTTACGCAACCCTTTTATTTTTTAAAGTATTATTTCATTTAATTTAATATCAAATTGTTCAAAATTATATATCTTCATATTTTCAAACAAAAATATTTCATTACCGATGTCAATTTCACCCATAAAATAAATTTATAACAACAATAAAAAATTTTCCCATAAAGAATATTCCATAAAAATACCTAAAAAAAACTTGCCGACGCATTTGCCCATCTATAAAAATTATATTTTAAATGCCTAATTTAACAAATTCATGGTTATGCACATTTTTAACTTATTAAATAATATTTAAACATAATTACATTTAAAAAAATTACACATATTTTACGTAACAAAATAAAACAAGAAATCAATTTAATTCATATTCTCGCAAAATAATGTTACAGAGCAAATTATTTACATTTTATAAAACAAATATTTTATTCACGGTGTCATTTCCCCCTGTTAAAATAATTTAATACCAACAATTAAAATGTTGCATGTACACCATTTAGATATTTTTAATAAACTTATAATCCTAAAATAATATAGTAATACAATTCAAAATGTGAATAAATAAAATAAAATCTACCATTACTAGAAAATAAAATGTACAACAAAAAAAATAGTAGAGATCATTATTCAATACATCGTCAAGGGAAAAAGTAAAATTGGGAATTATTTTTAAGGTATATATTTATTTTTAAAAAAATAATTATTGTGACTTCTCAGTATCTCATAAATAATAAATAACTCATTTATACAATAAATAAAAGAGTTTAATACAACGGAAATAATATTTAAAATAAAATAATATTTATTTAATCTTGACCATCACTCTGTCTCCACATCACCGCCCGAGTTGCCTTAGCCTGAAAAATAAATTGCTTTGGGGTGGGGTGAGTGTTATTAACTCAGTGGGGGAACTGCATTTATTCAGATTATATACAATATGAACAATAAATACATAGCATATCAAGTATCATTTTCCTGTAACCCGTAGGTTGGACATGCAACCCGTAGGTTGAATAACTTTTCCTGCAGTCCGTCGACCGAACATGCAATCCGTATGTTAAGTAATTTTTCATGTAGCCCGTAGGCCGAATATATAATTTTCCACATATAAACTGCATAATAAGGATAAATGAATATTTTGCATAATAATTCACGTTGGATTCCCCACCTTTATTTAACTTGAAAATGTAATGTATTATTTTTTTTATCCACGCGCGCCCTCTACCATAATAATATTAATAATAAATTAATGTTACATTTTGAGTAAATATAAAAATAGATTGTTAATAATAAATATATATCTATACATATATCCGTGTGTGCGTGCTTATATAAATATATATTTACGTATATGTGTAGTGTATACATGTGTGCTTGACATATATAACTAAAGGATATGGTTCAAATAGGGATTAAGTGTTGGTGTGAAAAATATGGACTATTTTTAGCCATTAGATCTATCAAATCCTACAGTTTAGATTTAATCCATGTGGCATTTAATTATATTCTGAATTATATTAATAAGGGTATACTAGACATTTTGTAAATTAAATCCCACAAATCACGTTTCTTCCATATCAAAACAAACCTTCTTCTATCTTATTCAATCGGATTTTTTTTTCTGTCAGTTTCTTCTTCTTCTTCTTCTTCTTCCAACTCATAGATTGACGATATCAAAACAAATCTTCTTCTATCTTATTCAATCGATTTTTTTTTTCTGTCAGTTTCTTCTTCTTCTTCTTCTTCTTCTTCTTCTTCTTCTTCTTCCAACTCATAGATTGATGATGACGACAAAGCGGCACTCACACGATTTGTACAGACGGTTTCTTCTTCTCCTCCTTCTTCTTCCAACTCATAGATCGATGATGACGATGATGCGGTACTCACACGACGATTCTAGCGACGACAGTGGTTGTTGTGCGACACTCACATGGCGACTCTGGGCGACATTCACGGCGACATTCATGCTGATATTCATGGCGACATTCACGGCGGTTGTGAATTTTTCTTTGATGAATTTTTTGTGTTTCCGGTTTAGTGACAATGGAAGATTTAGGTTTTTGATCATTTGTCATTTTTTGTTGTTCGTATGTATGCAATCTGAATGAACATTATATTTTATTTTGTACGTTTCGAATTGTTGGTTAGAATGTTCATGATTATGTACTTTTATATATACAGTTTATGTTGATGTTGTTGTTATTTAGCATATATATGTTCTTTATGAAGCATCACAAGTTTTTGCTTTAAAATATTGTATGTTGAAGGATTCAATGTTATTGTTTGTGTAGCATGTTTGTCTATTGTAGGGAGCATTAACAGTACATTTACATAGCATTGATTATTTGACGTTTTTTTTTCCAGAGCTGATTCAATCCAGTCAAGGCGTTTTTTTTCATTGTTCCATTTTTTGCTTAGTTTTGTTTTTAGTTTACTTATATCTGTGCTGTTTTGTATGGTACAATTGGGGTAAAAAACTACCAACATTCATCATAAATAAACTGCAATCCGTACTTACATAATAAGACCTAAACATTGTCCTTCAAAACATCACTAAAAAAGACCTAAACATTTTTCTTGAAGCGGGGGTTCTCCCAAAGATGCTTTGGATCCCTCTCAATGAGAAGAATAAGCTGCATCATTGTGTCTGCCATTAGCTTTGATTTTGCTAAGAATTGTGTAGCAAACTGCTGCATCTCATCCGCTTCAACGTCATTGCTAGAAGTCTGTCCTCTTCTACCTTCATCATGGGAGAATGGTGCATTATTCTCACCAGTCTTTTGGAATTGTGGACACAACCGTCCACCTCCAAACCCATCTGCTGCCATTTCTTGCTTCTCACATTTTCGAATTAAGTGGAAGGTCCAACCTTTCACTGTTGGGAACGACCTGTCAACAAGTCTCTTACCATGCGATATCACTCGATCTACATACATTGCCCGTGCATGGATTTTTGGAATAAAAAAGTTTAACACGTTAATAAGGATCCAACCATTGCCCTATAAAGCACCAAATTTATACATGAGTAGCATCAAAATGGGGCAGATAGGATACAAGTAGCAAACAATCTTGGCAATGCAAAGTACCAAACACAACTTTCAGAAGCATTAACTTTTCAACGCAATTTGTAACAAGACTATGCAGTAATTCATATGCAATGGAATTCAACATTTTTTGTATCAATCTGAACCATATTCAACATATTCATCAACTTTACCAAATAACGCATGGATAACTTAAACGTTTATCAATAGCATCAACCTACACCTAATATCGCATAAATTCAATGTAAACATTATTCTTCTTTGATGGAACCAGTGACTCGTCTTCCACATGCGATTCAGCTGTAATAAATTCAATGTAAACATTAAATGCTAATAATAATATGCTACTTATAACTTACTGCAATGCTTCTTATAACTTACTGAAAAGCTAAAGCTACTTATTTTATGATAAATAGCTTCCATACCTTTTTTTTGTAGTGATGAAATTTTTGGTGATTAGCACTGACTGCAATGCTTCTTATAACTTACTGTAATGCTACTTAAAACTTAATGCAATATAATGCTACTTATATTAAGACAGGTAGCATCAACATCTTATATGCTACTTATAACTTAATTAAATGCTTCTTATAACTTACTGCAATGCAATGCATCTTAATCAACATAAGTTTCGTCTATTTTTAAAATTTTCCATCAAATTCATCCTAAAAATCGATTTAACCCAAATAGTAGATAATTAATCAGCAGCATCAATCGACCGATTCAAACCACAATCCCCAAATTCTTTAAATTGATTTACTTAAAAAGGCGATACCATTTATACTTTCTGTCATTTTTCAAAAATTTCCACCAAATTCATTATAAAATTCAAGTTCACCCAAATAAAACGTACCCGATTTCTTTCGCCCCATTTTGCTTCCACCTACTCGGACGTCCACGCCGTCACTGGAGCATGCAATTTCAGCCGGAATCGTCGACTGTATTGAGGATTTTTGCCGTCTCTGGGTTTATTCTCTTACGGTGGTTTCAAACTGAACCAAATACTCGGACGTCCGCGCCGTCTCTGGAGCCTGCAATTTCCGCCGGAATTGTCATCGGAATCGTCAACTCTATTGAGTATTTTCGCCATCTCGTCTCTGGATTTACTCGCATGCGGCGGTTTTCATAATCTAGGGTTTCAATTTCATTGGATAAATTCCCTAGCAGTTAAATTGTTCCCGATTTTATGGGATTTTGAGATCACGATACCATATGAAATTATAGGTTGATTTTACATAAATACCCTTCATGTTTAGTTAATAATTAAAAAAATCCTTAATATCAATTAAAATCCCCCACATCTCAGCCGTTGATCTATTAAAATTGTAGGGACTAGATTTGTCCCTAATTTTCACACCACCACTTATCCTTAGAATAATCAACACCTATAGCTAAATATATTATATATATACGTATATGTGTGTTGTGTGAGTGAATAGATATGCGAACAAAACTTTAAAATATATATATATATATATATATATATATATATATACATATTATCTAAAAGACTAGTGAAGAAAAATCACTAAATGAGTCGTGATTTTGTGAAAACTTGAGATGATTAGAACGAGAGGAGAAATTTTTGGTGTGATTAGAGAAGTGATTTGAGTGCACTATTTATACTAGTAGGCTAGAGTATGAAAATGGAAATATTGAATCAAAAATCAATTTGGTAGTGATTGGAGGAAAATCAATAGAGACAAATCGGTAAATGAAAGATATTGATTGAGTAAATTGATGTTTCCATTATACATAAATCCTCACATGTTAAAAAAATTAAGTGGGCTAAAAGGAAAAAAAAAACATGGGCTTCAATAAATTTTGGGTTTTTTCTTAAAATACTTGATTTGAGCTTAAAAATAAGATTTTTTTAATAATTAATATATAAAAATATAAATGATGTAATAAACTTTAAATATATATTACCAGTTATATCGCGCGACTTATAAGAACATAACATAATATCAAAAAAATTATTTGAACAACCATTCAAAAAGAAAAAAGGTAACGATCAATTTAAAACGATTTTGGGTCGCTACAATTATCGAGCACGGTGCACGAGCCTATGCATTAGCGTCAGCCGAGTAGTGCACTGCGCAAGATGTCGGATCAAAAAATAAATTAATTCAATTTAATTTTAAGGTTCACTAATTCCATTTTAGGGTATATATTTATTTCAAAAAAATTAATGATCGAGCGCAGTGTACAAGCTCACGCAAGACGCTGGATAAAAAAATTAATTTAATTTTAGGGTCCATTAATTTCATTTTAAAATATATATTTATTTCAAAAAAAATAATTATCGAACGTTTGCGCGAGACGCCATATAAAAAAATTTAATGAATTCAAAAAAATATTTGTAAAAAAAAACAAAAAAAATGGAAGAAATTAAAAAGTGGAAAAAAACTAAAAGGAAAAGAAAAATGGGAGGACGACCCACTGGAAAAAAAAAAAAAAAAAAAAAGGAAAGGGACTCACTAATAGATCAAATAGACATTTCCTGATCCATTAGATAGTCTTAAACAAATGTGCCTCTTATTCTAATTAGTTTTACTTTTATGGATTTCATTTTCTCTTAAAGCAATCAACTTCACTTGAAATGACAACAAATATCTTCGTAAATCAATTTACAGAAATTTCTATCTTATGTATACGTGGAATAAAACTAAAAAATTCACTCCATTTAATTTCTTCTTTCATTCATTGGATTTTTATTCTACGTTGTGAATGCGTGTAGTGCAATAATCTACTATCCTTTTCATTTCGGAACTTTATGTAAAAAATTTAGCATCAAGCTAAGAAAAGGAAAAAAGGCAAAGAAGGGGAAAAACTAAAAAGAATTGTTGGAAATTGCTTTAATTTGTACTTTAATTAGTACAAATTTATTCCTTTTTTTTTTCTTTAGTGAAGTAGTTGCATCTATCGACGGAGGAGGGGTGGGGCCAAGGGGTATTCGCCCCCACAATTTTTTTTTTTAAGGCACAGAAGTATTTTAGTAATTTCATATTTTTTAAAATGAAAATAATTATGACATCCTCATTTAACGTTTCTTTTATTTATCAAAAATATCATTCAAACCCCAATCCAGTAATGATGATGATGATGATTATTATTGGGTTTGTATTTTTTAATAAAATTTACTAAAGAATGTATGAAATATGGATGTAAGTTTTTTAATATATTTCACTCACAAAATTACAAGTTTAATTATATATGATAAAATTATATTAATTTTATTCACGTAGATTAAATTGTAGGTCTATAATTAAATAAATATTATTATTTTTCAGGGATAAAAAATATGAGAATAATTTTTTTTATTTACTTTAGCGCAAAAAAATTTTGGGGTTTGGTAAGGGGATTTAATTTGCACGTGTTGGCGATGCCACTAGCCCACTACACACTAGTACACTGACTGGGGTTAAACATTTTCCCTTGAACTCGCTGTCATGGACCACACTCTCTCTATATTACCCAACAGTTTTGTCGTCAAATTTCACCCCTCTCAGCTCGATCTATAATCTGTAATTCACCGCACATGGCATCTTCTCTCTCTACAAAACACTACTTTCTCGGAGCTCCTGCATCTTCTTCCTCCCTTGGAAGTGGAACCTCCGCCCCAGGATCCACCCGCCTGCCGTCGATGCTCCCCGCCCGCCCATCGCACTCCAAAAGGCTCGGTATGTAATTTTTAAATATGTAATAATATTTGGAAGTGGACATGAATTTTACGTTATCTTTGCTCTCTCTCTCAATATATATACAGGTGGCTTATACTATGCAGTATGCTATCTTAATCTATATAATATATAATAACGACTCCGCATACACAAATAGAAATTGTGTTTTCCTCCCATTTCCACAACCAAAAATGGAATTATTGTCACTTTATTATAAGAAAAATATAATTATCTTAAGTACAGTATATTAGTTATATAATTGATATAATAAATTTATTTGATTACCATATAGATATAGTAGTCCGAGATTACATACCTTTTATATTTTTAGTATAATTGATTATCAAAATTGACTGCCATAATTTGATAAGTATAATTATAATATTTGTTAGTGGTTAATGCAATTATAGCCGCATATTTATTTTTATATAATTAACTCAAAATTGTAGAATACGAAAATTTCAGTTGGACGAATATCACGAAGCCAAAAACTGGATTTATTATTATTATTATATGTAGTGCTAATTAGTAATTATAATTATTTGCCCCCGGTTACATGTTAATTTAATATAATTGTATTATTAATCATTACCTAAAAATTTGGTTGAATATTTACAATACCCGAAAATATGCTCTTTTTCAATTAAAAAAATATGTTTCCCTACTTAATTATATAATACTATCCGGTTATATATGTATAGATATGTGAGTAATTAATGAGTTAACGTATTATAGTGATTGAATTAGTTGTATATATTATCCTTAATTAAAAGATTGATATTTACATTTAAGTAAAATTTTAACCTTTTAATTGATTGATTTATTATAAATTATAGAATTATCTAGATTATAATCAAACTATAATTTTGTAACCTTTGATTGACATTTATAGCAACAGTTTATAAATAAAGTATTGTTGAGAATAAAAAAATTATGATGACCTTTACATGGGGGTTATTTTTCCTTCTTCGGTATATAGTTATTTTCATAAATCGTTTGATTATTTATTCAAAACTATTTTTTTTATTAGTTGTTCACAACATCGCTATGATTGGACTCTTTTTTTTGCTATGGTCAAAAACATGAATCCCTCTCAATATCAGATGGATTTGAAACTTCATTTTTTATGAGCATTTTTTGCATGATCAAGAGGTTATACTAATTTAATTAAAAGAATATATCCATGCAATTGTTACTCGAAGGCTTCAAATATACATTTTTCCATGTGTTTTTCTATATGGATTTGTAATTGTATTTATTTTGTAAATTTTTGTATTGTCTCCTTACTTTAGTGGTTCATAGATTTATTTATTTTTTCTAATTTTGTTTTATGAGTAGGGGGATTGGATATGTGCTACAATTGATGAGTTTTGACTACCACCCATTGTTATTTCTTAGTGTTGTGCTCTAGGAAGTGTAGTTGTTGTAGTTGTTTATTATTATTATTATTATTATTATTATTATTATTATTATTATTATTATTATTATTATTATTATTATTATCATCATCATTATTATTATTATTATTATTATTATTATCTAATAAACTATAATATTTTATCATACTATATTTATTAGACTGAAATTGGTGTATATAATATTTATTGTATGCTGACTTACAATATGATTCTATTTGTTTCTTTAATTTTCGGAGGTTGCAACGTCAACCATGTGTAAATACACGTTTAAGTCTTTTTTTGTTCAAACATTTAATTTTTTAAATTATTAATTTAATCTATCACAGAATGTTGTTTTACTATTATTATTATTATTTAAGTCTCCACATGTTAGTTGTTATTACATCATACTCTTACTAAAATAATATTTGATTATTCAATTTATAACTGCTAAAACATGATATCCGTGTATCGCACATGCATGTTAGAATTTATATATTATTTGATTTTGATCATGTTCATATAAATTGTAATTTAGATAATTAGATCCATATTGTCTATCTTTTCAATTGATTTATAAATTTGCAGCTTGATATAAACTATTCATGAGTATAGAGGCATAAAGGGTCAAAGGTAACATCGACCTATGTCTGATCCTACATAGTAATATTTGTACGTAAATTATTAAATAAATACATTTCAATAAATAACTTCAGATTTGATGATCGATTAATTTCTTTTTTTAAATACTAACCTTAGTACTTCGATCGGATAGTTAAGATCTTATGAAATGCAATTTTATTTATTCATCTTTTACATATTGCTTGCACATTTGGAAAAATTCTAAGATGTGGCTATCTATGTAGTAATTGATTTGTTAGATTGGAAATCATTATTCCCACAATATTTACTTATTTTAAAATTATGGTTCAAATCTCACTCAACTCTCTCAAACTATATATGTAAGTTCTAAATAATTATTTATAAAGTTATATTAATTAATTTTTTAACAAATAGTCAATTGGAATACAACACAACAAATATTTTTTTTTTTGTATATTTTATAGTTTACTATGACGGAGACAATCAAAATAATAATCTTTCAATAATTTATTTTTTTATGTTGAACTATATCTATCTATCTATTTTTCGATCTACATTAATCATAAGAAATTAGTGATGGGATCAGAATTTCACATTATAAACACATTGTGTCAAAAATGTTCTTATGGACGTACTTTAACAATAAAATAGTTTTACCAATTATTCAAATATATTATTAAATCTATCAATTATAACCAACAAATTCGAAAAATGAAATAAATAAAAACAATTCTTTTAGTTTTTTTTTTTGGCAATGAATTCATATTCATTTCAGTACAAATTAATTAATCATTTAAAATTTATTGGTATACATTTTGGCTACACCAACGGGCGGGCCGCAAGTCAACCCTATCCACCCCGCCCTATCCTACGGCCAAAAAAAAAATCTTCAGAAAAAGTATCAATCATAACCATAAAATATCACCCTATCCTTAAATTAATCATCCAGATTATTTCGCTCATATAGGTCTCTCATTCCAATTATGAATTATTAATCTCAATTAGAGTTTATTACATTCCAATTAATTATCGAACGCAGTGCACAAGCTCATGCAAGTTTCCAGATAAAAAAAATAATTTACTTTAATTTTATGGTTCACTAATTCTATATTTCTATTTAAGAGTATATATTTGTTGCGAAAAAATTAATTGGTCCATAGGTTAACATGTACAATGAGCATTGTGCATGAGGTCGCACGTCAATAATGGGCGAGTGCACCATGCGGGCCACCAAAATTTAATTTTAGAGTTCAATAATTTCATTTTAAGTATATATTTATTAGAAAAAATTAAAAAAAATAATAACAATAAAATTAAATCAAGTGTGTGCATATGCCTAACCAAACCCATTTTTTTATAATTCTTTTGTCTTTGGGCATGTGTGATAGACTCCAGAGTCCATCTCAAATTTATTATATTAATAATATTAAGAGAAATTATAAAGAGGTAAATTTTTAAATAGCCATTTTAACTTAGTAAAATATGTTTATAGCCATTATTTTTTAAAAAAAACATGTTTTTAGCCACTTGGATAAAATACCCATTTGTCGTGCAATAATGTAAAATTGTAATACTGCACGAATACACTTAGTCGTGTAACTCTAATCGTGCAGTAGTGTAAATTTGAATTGTTGCACGACTACGCTCAATCGTATATCCTCAATTCACGCAACGATATGATATCTAAATTTATAATGTTGCACAAATGAACTTAGTCGTACATCCTTTTCGTGCAACAATATTAATATGTACTGTTACACGACCATATCTCATTCGTGCACCCAAATAGTGCACTTTAGTCGTGTATCTCACAATTTTAATGAAGGGTAATTTAGTATTTTCACTGAAAAAGTGACTACAAAAAATCTCTTATTTTTTTTCTTAAAAAAGTGGCTAAAAACATAATTTACTAAATGAAAATGACTATTTTTATTTATTACCACAATTTATTCTAAACACTACCCTCCGACTTATTCTTACAGCCCCCATCATTTTATAAAATATAAACAAAAATATAATAGGACTTTTTTTACCCCTTGGCCCCAATATCTATAATATATTTAATCGTTGTATGAATCATGGAATGAAATTGTGAACATGTGAGAACATGTCAAATGTTAATTGGATCATTTGTGAGATGCAAGTTCATTTCAATCTAGAAGACAACCATATATTTAGTGGTCAAACACCTATATGAACATTCATACATCTTTATTTTCACTTTTTTTAATCTTACAAAAAGATATGTCTTTGTTATATTATTTTATACAAATATGTATATTTTTATAATATATATTGTCTCATTACATAATCATTTTTCCATATTGACATACTCAATATTAAAAAAATTAAAAACTAAGATATTCTGTGCATCGCACGGGCGGAAATGCTAGTATATATAAGTACTAAATACAATTACCACTAAAACACAAGGTAAGTAATAAAAATAAAAATAAATAATTAGCACTAAAATACAATTATATAAACAATAAAATTATAATAATTAAGCATAGTGTACACATTCTCACACCAAGAAAAATGCTCATTTGAACCTCTATATGTGTGTGTAGGGATGGTATATCAGGCCCCCGTCCCTAACCCGTTGGGCCAATGGCAAAAATAAGCCAGGGTCGAAATCTTTTTGGGCTGATATTTTTCAGGTCCAGTCCTGCCAGCCCGCAGTGTTTTTTTTTTAGTTTTTGGGCTAGACGGCCGACTTGAAGTCATTTTGGGCCAACAAAATCATGCTTATTACTCATTAGTTATTTGAAACGGTTGTGAATTAATAAAAGTTCATACTAATAGACAACGGTTTGAATAGAAACTGTTGTAAATTAACAAAACACAACGGTTTTAGTTGAAAAACTGTTGTCTGTTGCGCGTTGTGTATTAATAAATTTGTAGTAGTGTATTTTGCACAAAAGTTCAATTTAGGTTTGGTAGAATTTTTTTAGGGAACGAGTTTCATGGCTACTTTTTACGGTACCTCTGGCTAGGGGCCATTTGGCAGCAGTTCTTGATACAAAGCCGACCATATTGAATTCGTATGTATTGTATTGCACCATGATAATTATTTTAATTAGTTTTATTTTTATGTATTTCAGTTTCTCATAGAACTATTAACTTCACTTGAAATGACTATGAATCCATTAACAAGAACCATAAATGCTACAATGCTAGAAATAGAATACACGTGATATTCAAAGCTGAGTATGACCAATTTGGAAATTTCGATCCTGATAACCCACCACTAAAACATGATTAAAAAAATAATAAAATTATATTAAAAGAATAATAAAAAATTAGTATCATTTATTAGTGAATGGAGTACTCCCCCAACCACTAAAATAGAATTTCTCGACCAAATTATCAGACGTACTTTACTTACAAATTTATTTGTTTGTTTGTTTTTTTCTTTTTTGAGTGAAACTAATTAGTACAGATTTACGTACTTAACCTTATTACTACCTCCGTTTCATAATGTTTGCTGTTTTGTTTTTTTTATCTGGAATTAAGAATTAATTTTATGGAGAAATATACCCATCCCATATATATGCTATAAAATCTAATTCATCTATATTTTCCTAAAAAATAATAATATTTTCTCTCTCCATATATTTTTCTCTCTTCATATATTATAGGTAAGTTAGAATCAAAAAATCTTGTAGGATTTGAAAGAGTTAAAATTGGGAGAGAGGATGTCAAATTATATAAAACAACAAACATTTTGAAACTAAAAAAAAAACATTAAACAACAAACATTATGAAACGGAGGTAGTAAAAGAAAACTATACCTACCATCGACGGGGGGAAGGTGGGGCCAAGGGGAATTCGCCCCCACAATTTTTTTTTTTAAATATTAGAAGTATTTTAGTAATTTCATATTTTTTAAAATGAAAAATAATTTATGTCATCTTCATTTGATGTTTTTTTTTATTTATTTATCAAAAAATAACATTCAAACCCAATAATAATAATAATAATAATAATAATAATAATAATAATAATAATAAGAATAATAATAATATGTATTAAAAAATGCACGTGAATTTTATAATAAATTTCATTTACAAAATTACAAGTTTAATAATATATGATAAAATAATATTAATTTTATTCATGTACATTAAATTTTAGGTCTATATTGAAATGAATATTATACAAAAAAAATATGATTTTTTTTTTTTGTATTTTAGCACAAAAATGCTATTTTTCATACAAAAAATATCATGTCGGGCAGCTTGGGTAGGGTTGTAAATGAGCCAAGTCGAGCCGAATACCTTCAAGCTCGAGTTTGACTCGTTTGAGTTATACTCCGCTCGAGCTCGAGCTCGAGTTCCACTTAAGCTTCGAGTTTGAGTTCGAGTTCAAATCGACTAAGAAAATTCGTGGTCGAATTCGATCCGAGTTCGACTCGAGTTTGACTCGATAAAGATATGTTCAAGTTTGATAAAAAAAAACTCGACAAAAAACTCGATTAAAGCTCGATAATAATAAAATTCGTGATCGAGTTCTTTTCTTTTCCAGATTTTCTTTAATTGTGTTTATTTTTTATTTTATTATCTTTATTAATTACTTAATTATGTAATTGTAATCATGCTTATTACTCATTATATTATTATTCATTATTAATATAGCACATTCAAGTTTTAATATATATTTACCTTAATTTGAATTAAAATTTCAAAATGTTTTTTCTAATATAATTAATAAATCATAATTTACTCATATCTCATTTTCCTTTTATTTTATTGATCATTCATTTTCACTTTTTTTTTTAAAAAAAAATTATATTCATTAGTTAATTAGTAATTTATCTCACTATCCATGATAGCTTATTATTTTTCTTTCAAACTTCAACTTATAAATATTTTACAATCATCTTAACTCAAATTCAAATTTCAAAGTGTTTTTTCTTATGCAATTTATAAATCATAATTCACTCATATCTCATTTTCTTACTATTTATCAATTATTCGTTTTTCATTTTCATATAAATTGCAATCATATTAGTTGATTGTTGATATAGTTCATTATTCTTGTTAGTTTATTATTTTTACTACACATTCACACATGTTCCAATTAATAAGTAAATACTTACGTAATCTTAATTCGAATACAATTTTCAAAGTTTTTTATAATATGATGTATAAATCATAATTTATTTTTATTGTTATATCTCAATTTCCTTTTATTTTATTGATAAATTAAATATATCAATGAGGCATGGGAAAATATACATAATATTTTTATATTATATATTAATTGAGTAAATTGATATATATATATATATATTGTAAAATCAAATGATCAGTAATTATCAGACACTATTAATTGTTTGATATTGATTTTGATGAATAATTGCAATTTAATTCAATGAAATTACGTTTTTGATCAAATTCATTTGTTTTTGTTTAATTATTGAATCTCAATTCTTAATTATAACTATAAACTAGAATTTTATTTACCTTATAATTAGATAGTTTTTTGTTAGACTACTTCATAATTCAAATATACCATTTTATATTAATATTATAACTAAATAAATTCTAAATGTATATCTTAAAGTTGGATAATCAATTTTTTATTACATTATTTTTTTATCATATAAATTATTTACATATTCCTATTTTTTATTTAATAGAATAAGCTTAACTTAACGTTTGTAAATATCATTAATTGATCTCCTTTTTATGGTAATATTAATTCTTAAGTTTCGTATAGTTCACATAGTCTATTATTATTAGTTGAATATATTTATCTAATAAATTGATAATATGATATTATATAATATCAGAATATAATATATAAATATTTGCATATATTTAAGTTTTGGAGAATTGTTATAAAAACATTATTTGGTTCAATTTTTTTTTTAAAAAAAAACACCCCTAAGGGTGGGGCATTCGACACCATGCCCAGCCTGTAAATAAATACTGAAACGTCTCATACAATGTCATGGGCGGAATATGTCCTAAAAATGAACATATTCCTAACCAAGAGCTGGAACCTGATAAACGCAACAAACATATAGGAGATGCATCCACAACACGAATGCTAACTCCTAAACTAAATAAATCACAAACAAGTGGAGCGCAGCCACAAGCCAACTGAGACTCCAAACACAAAACCAAACCAAAACAATAAAAAAAACAAAACATAAAAAACACGAGCCTCATCAATGATACCGAAATCGAAAGTTGGGATAACCCAACTGATCCATCCGTACCAAGGAGAGCAAATATGGAGGTGCTGAAACATCATCATAAAATGTCAAAGCCGAGGTCTGGGCCCCTCGACCAGTCAAGAAATCAGCCGCCCGGTTCCCCTCACGATGGATGTGCGTGAACCGAACAAGCCGACCTCTACACAACAATCTGATGGAGGTGAGCGTATGTCGGGTACCAACCGAGCCCTGACGTCCCGACTGCAACACCGACACAACAGACGCCGCATCCATCTCGATCCAAACATGATCCGAATACTGAACTGCAAGCCGAAGACCGTGAAGTAGAGCCTGGAACTCAGCATCGAAGCTGGAGGCCGTCCTTAAGGGCGCACAAAAACTAACCAGAAGCGAACCTGTATGATCCCGAACAAGTCCCCCCCATCAGCCGCCATCTGAAGATCCATCGAGAAAGATCCATCCGTGTTGAGCTTCACCCAGGGGGCCTCCGGAGGCCGCCACGACACCATTCTAGATCGTAAAGCTCTAGGAACGGGGTCAGCAACAGGCATAAAAAGGCATCTGAGGGTAACAGCCCATCCAATGCTGCGGAAGGAGCTTCCCAGCCGAAACCAGAAGATGAAGGTGATGCTGTACCTGCCAAACAATGTGAGACACAAGGAAAGGAACGCCGTGGTGCTTGCGGCTGTTCCTCTCCGTCCAAATAAACCAGAAAGCCAAGCAAGGAATCAAAAAGCTAATGTGCTTTGGAACGGACCGTGGGAACAACCTCATCCAAAACCCAAAAGCATGTGCAATAGTGTGTGCACGTGGAGCAGTAATATGGAACCAATTCGCAACATATGCCCACACCGATTTCGCAGACTCAGACCAAAGAAAAACATGCTCAATGGACTTGACCTGCGGATCGACACAACACTGATAATGAGACGCAAGATGAATACGACGGGACTGCAACCTAACATCAACAGGAATGCGATCATCCATGAGACGCCAAAGAAAGACAGATATAGTGGGAGTGAGACAATCATGCCAAAAGGACCCAAAGATGGCACGTTCAGGCCACCGGTATCTGACCTGATCCTAAGCAGAGGTCAAAGAGAACTCACCTGTCGAGGTCAAATTCCACCGCATGCTATCCCTCTCTCCCCACATCACCGGAGTCCGGATCACCGAATCAATCAAATCAACGGGCAAAGCATAATGCTCATGCAACGCATGCAGACGCTCAACATACCAAGACTCACCAAATAAGTACCAATCAACATGCAAATGATCAAAACGAGAAGCAGGGCAATAAGAAGATAAGGGAACATCATCACACCAAATATCATCCCAAAAACTAACATGTCCGTCCCCAAGGGACCACCGGATATGATCCTGAGTCCAAGCACCAACCTTAACCACTCTCTTCCAAACCCGGCTATCATGCGGACCCAACGGCACCCTCAAAGGATACAAACGACCCCTGCAATAATTAGCCCACATGTATCGGGCCCACAAAGAATCACGAGCTGTGAACCTCCACCATAGCTTCCAACTGAAGGCAGTGACCAGATCACCAAACCGACGGATACCCAAACCTCCATCAGAAACCGGCAAACAAATGGTCTCCCAACTGATCCAGTGCATCTTCCTCTTCTCCCCAACAGAACCCCAAAAGAAACGAGCAATCATCTGCTTGAGCTGATGAAGGACCCCCTGAGACGGCTCCATGACCTGAAAGATGTGCAAATGAATAGTAGCAAGGGTGCTCCTGATGAGCGCCAGACGACCTCCAAAAGACAAGTGCCTGTGCGACCAGCTGTGAATCCTGTCACTCAAACGCTGTCTCAAAGGGATGAAAAAAGAGCACTTCAGAAAGCCTCTGTAGATCGGGACCCCAAGATAAGTGAACGGCAAAGAACCCCGCTGATACCCACAGACGGATTGAATCTGGTGATGCCAAGTCGGAACAAACTTCTCCATGATGTAGAAGTTGCTCTTTCCCCGGTTCACCAGCTGGCCCGAAACCGAAGAATAATGCTCCAAGCAATCCACAAGGCGACCCAAACCATCCGGATCAGCTCTGGTAAAAATGATGATGTCATCAGCATACGACAAGTGAGAAACCGGAAAACCCCGCTTCGCCGTCTTGTACCTCATGGCCTGGTCACCACAAATCAATCTGTCCAGAATCTGGGACAAGTAATCAGCCGCAAGAACGAACAAGGAGGGCGAAAGAGGATCACCCTATCTCAATCCTCGAGAAGAGGGAAAGAAACCAACCGGAACCCCATTCACGAGAACCGAGAACCAACAATCCTTGATACACCTGCTAATCATGTCCACCCACTGATCCGGGAAACCCATATGTCTCAAAACAGCAAGCAAAAATGACCACTGAACCCGATCATACGCCTTCGCCATATCCAGCTTAAGAGCCACATTGGGAACCTCACGGCTGATGTGGAGGTCCCCAATCATCTCCTGAGCAAGCAAGACGTTATCACTGAGCAAGCGACCCTTCACAAAACCACTCTGATTCGGAGCGAGCACGGCAGGCAAAAAAGGAGCCAACCGCGACGTCAGAATCTTCGTAATAATCTTGTTGGTCACATTGCACAAACTGATAGGCCGATAATCAGTCCAAGCAGCCGGTCTCTCCTTCTTCGGTAGAAGGACGATAGTAGTAGCCGTGAAGCTGCGCGGCATGTGAGCTCCTGTAAAGAAATCTGAAACCGCACCCACAACATCACTGCAAATAAAGTCCCAACAATGCTGAAAAAATAAAGTGAAGCCATCCGGACCCGACACACTATCCCCACTGATACCAAAAATCGCAGCTCTGATCTCATCTGTATCCAGAACCTGGCAAAGCCCATCTGTATCCATATCTGAAGGAATCCCATGCAGACAACTGAAATCCAGGTCACCTAACTGAGCAATATCTGACGTGAGAAGCCTCTGAAAGAAACCCGCAGCCGAAGCCCGAATCCCAGCATCATCCTCAATCACACGCCCCTCATCCTCAATCGAGTGAATCTTGGACTTACACCGCTTCTGCTTCACCCATCCCTGGAAAAACCGAGAATTCCGCTCCCCCTCAGTGACCCACCTAACCGCCGCCTTCTGTCTCCAAAAGTCTTCCTCCATACTCTTCCGAAGCACATACTCAGCCACACAGTGACTGAGCTCAGCACGAGCCTCCGGAGTATGGGAGGAATCATAAGAAGCCTGGGCAACAGCAACAGCAGCATCCGCCTGTCTAACCCGCTAAAAAACATCTCCAAAGACATCTCAATTCCACTGTCTCAGCCTCTTCCGAACACGCTTCAACTTCAGCTGCAAATTCATCATACCGCTGAAGCCAGAAGGAACACTCCACTCCTGCCTAACAGTCTCCCTGAAGGTGTGGTGCCGGATCCACATATTCTGAAATCTGAAGGATGATTTCAGAATCTGCTCAAGGAACTGACACCTAACCAATAAAGGAGCATGATCAGAGGTGTGCCTCGACAAATGGGTGACCCTGATCACAGCAAAAACGGACGTCCAGAACTCTCCAAGCAAAACCCGATCCAATCTCTCTCTCAACCCGGTAGAAGGCCGCTCCCATGTGAACCAAGCCCCATCAAAACCCGGATCCAACAACTGACAATCAAAAATAGCGTCCCCAATATCCATCATCTCACGATGGCGATCAGACACGCCATTCTCAACCTCATCCTCAGTCAAAAAAATGTTGAAGTCACCCCCAACAAACCACGACCTCCCATCAATACCAAGAGCAATATCCCTCAACTGATCCCAAAGCTCATACCTGTCCTCACGGGAATGCCGACGATACACAAGAGATAAAAACACTGTCCTACTCAACAAAGGCGAATCCACTCTCACATGAAGTAACTGACTAAAATCAAACTCCACAGACACAGTAAAACCATGAGCACAAAAAATCCAAATATGATTTCATAGATTAGACGCCACCAAAGTCAACCTAAGACGACGACTGAAAAAAATCCGAATCAAACTGGACCTTAGGCTCAATAATCACCAAAAGAGACAAACGATGCAACCTTATCAAATTATGTAAATAACCACATTTGGCTTTTGAACCCAAGCCACGGGCATTCCAAATTATAATTTGAACAGACATAATTCACCAATCAATGTTTCATAGGAGAGAAATGGACCTCCTGATTTTGACCAAGCTTCATCGAAGACGTATGCATGGGAGATCGATCGGCTTCATTAATCGGTTCATTACACAAATCAGCATTAATAACTTGTTCACGTGTATCATGCCCACTAGCCCCATTATTATCTTCATTTTGTCGAGACTCATGCATTCTTGATTTATCAAAGACGGGTTCCCCTCCATGATTATCAAAAACTCGCGCACGGCTCTTTATCCGACCATCTTCAACCGCCAATCTTGAAGGACTAAGAGCTCCTCCATCACGTTTTTGAGATCCAAACTGAGACCTAAATGTATTTTGATCCCCATGCAACTGAACTGATCCCTTAGCTAACCCACGGCGAGCGCTCAAAGTCTCATCAGACCCAGCTTGAGGTCTGTTCCCATTAATCCCAACATCTGCAAATTCCCGATCAATTTCAATGTGATTAGAGGCTGAAGTAGAAGCTTTCACCTTGCTAGAAACATTCGACCAATTTGATGATAAATTCCGAGCATCTTTGCTGTTCATAACCGATCCCACAGCCTTCTTGGTCGAACCAAATCCTCCAGTCTTTGTGGAAATCCCTTTAACATTCCCAGCCTCCACTTCCTTTTGAAATTCATCCATGTCGCGCTGAATATAATCTATAGGAGCTTTAGAAGACTCAGGAATAGCATGCAAACCCGCTGAACTCGAAACCCGATATCGATTACCCATATCAAAATGAGCTTTATTTGAAATTAATTGCTGCCGATTATTTCCATTTGATGCCGAGACCCCTGCAACTTGTCCACGTTCAATAGATTGTGTGAAGCCATCTATATCCCGCTGTATATAGTCCGAAGGATTCTCCTCTTGATGATCCATAGGCTGCAAACCAACATCCTGCAAAACACTGAATTTATTCCTCACACTCAACATATTTGAATTTGCTCCAGAAGGCTGAGATTTCTTCTTGCGTCGATCAATACGCTGCCAACCTTCATCATTAGTTTCATGAGCTGTAGATGAAGTAGCAGGACCATTAGGGGCATTTTGAACAGCAGCACGATTATATACAACCTATTTTCCTTTATTTCTTTGCGGCTGCCTAGAGTGGTTAGGGTTAGGAGGTTGCTGCCGAGTAGTAGGCTGACGTCGAGGTACCTGCGAATTACCTACAGCATAACATGTATCCTTTGCATGCCCCAAATGCTTGCATTCAGTACAATAAAGGGGCAACTTATCAAATATAACACGTTGAATCATTTCATGTCCATCCATATTCAAAACAATAGAAGAAGGATAATCTTTGGTTAAATCAATCTCCACACATAATTTAGCAAAAGAGACACGATTTCTATGTGCCGTAGCATTCTCAATTTGTATGGGATTACCAAAAATTGACCCGATTTTGAATAAAGCATTATGATCAAATAAGTGCAAAGGCAATCCAGGTAATGTAATCCAAATTGAAAAAATAGATGTCTCAAATGAGGGATTAAAACTCGGTGTCCATTTAAACACACGCATTGGATAACCATTCACAAACCAAATAGGTAATTCATGCGCCTGCTTTATCAATTTCACATAATCAACTTCATGTGTTAATTTAATTAAAATATGTCGAGCATTGAGAAAATACCAAGATAATGTACCCGTGATTTGTATATTACGGAGAGCTTTCTCGATATGAGCAGATGTGGGGATAGCATGCGAGAATTTACCTACCAAGACAAGTCTCATTCGTCCTGCAAGAAATGCATGATCATTACTATTAAATGAAAGAACCGGCACGCCATCACGTACCTCAAGGGATCCGATATCTTTAATTGTCGAGGGAGTGAACATCACAGGACCATTTTGGTGAGATGGAGCACGAAGAGCATCAAGAAATCTAAAAGAAATCCTCACTGCGTTCAACTTGATTTCCCCCCCCCCCCCATTCGCACAATTATTAAGATTCTCACAACCACCGCCAATCGTATTCACATCAGAACTGCGATCTTGAATTATTCCCGCAAAAATTTTCGAATTGGGCTGCAAAGAATTAATTCCACCATTGGGCTCTGAATTAATTTGCTGAAAGGCCCAATACTGGAATTAATAGGTAAATGGGCTGGGGAGATTTTATTTCTTGATGGCAAAGGGGGGAAATCACTTAAATCAGGCCCAATTGACGGGAAATTATTATTGAGCGACCCATGACCCGAAAAATCAACACAATTAGCACTCATGTTCGATTCCTGAAGCAGAAGGGGCTGAGATTCAATATTATCTAATTGATTCTGATTTTCCACTGCATGCCGATTTAAAAAAACCGAACTCGACCCAGGCGGACCATAGCTCAATAAATCCGAGCCATTTAAAAGAGGATTAGGCGAGATTGAAGTAGCAAGGGTCGAACCCATATCAAAATTCAAATGTTGCTGCTGTTGATTAAGGGTTGGAAGCGAGGCTGAGTGGGTTAAATGATGGGTTGATGCATGGCTCTTGGGTTCGGGATTTATGTCTATGGCATCAGGTGGGTTATATGATGGCAGTGGGCAGGCTTGGCTCTGATGAGGAGGCATAAAGGGTACGGCTTGCTCCTGGTTAGGGTGTGAACAGTTAGGGTTTTTAGAATTAGGGTTTTCTTTCCCAAAAAGCTGCGGCGCCGCGTTGTTTAAAGAGGGAAGGTCGGGATAGGCGCCATTTTTGGTGGGATCTTGATTCAATTTACCATCTAACATCGATATTTCCATCTCAGCAACAGTAAGAGGCGATTTGATGAATGTGGACGGGTTTACATCTCCAAATGAATCTGCTCGACCATCTTCACGATTAAACACGAAATCAGAAACTACAAAATCCCGATCATCGCTGATCGTTATCTGCAAAATATTCCGACTATCATCACCAGTTTCCGACCCCTTAAATTTCACAAAATCAGACTGCAAATGCTCAGAAAACTTCAAACGATCTGGAACTTCAATATCAACGCTCTCTTCACGCAAAAAACTATTAAATTCCATTTCAGAGAGTCTGCGATCCTCTTCCTTTTCTCTCTGGACATCAACCTCATCTAAAATGTTCTCATCCAACCCAGAAATCTGACGATCCTCCCCATTAATCAATCCTTCATCCAAAACTTCAAAATTCTTTTTCAAAAAATTACTAATCACGTCCGAACTACTCCAATTCAAATCAGAATCATCCTCCTTCATTTCCCCACCCATACCACTTTCTCTTAATCCAATTTCCGCCCTAAACGACTCCTCGAAACGCACAGGTGGATCCAGACCTTCAATGAACGATTTTTCCAACCAAGCTCCCGCTTCCACCACTTGTAATGGCTTAGCATCATAACATATATCGTCCTTCTCAAAAGCTTCACCCTCAGACGTAAAATCCGAGTTGGTTTCTTTAACTCCTTCATTTTCCATGTGCGACGAACTCCTGGCAGCCCTTTGGACGTCTTTTTTATTTTTCTTTTTCGCCCGATTCTTATCTTTCAACAAATCCAAGCTTGAAGTACCTTTTGCAAATTTAGAGGGATCCCGAATCTCTCTATTCCCAACAGACGCCAAAGGCGGTCTACTTAGACCACTCAAACGAGATTTTTTGGAAGAACTTGAACTTGGCGTCTTTTTTGACAATTTTTTGACGCCATGTATCTCATCTTCATCACTTGTTACTATATTCTCCGTATGATCAACCACCAAATCCACCAAAGGATCCGCCATGAAGGCGGATGCACACGGACAAACACCAAGACGAAGAAAAAATCAAAAAAGAGCAAAAATACAAACAATGAGGAGATGATGAACACGAAGACCAAGGATGAAAAGTGAACACCAAGAGGACAATAGACTCAAAAATTGTACAAAATTGAAAATTGAACAAGATGATGAACACGAAGAACAACAAAGAGAATGAAGAACACACAATCAAAACATCAAATTTTCATGAAAAAATTGATGTAGGACAAGAAAGACACAATTAAAACACAAAATCAAGCTAAAAAACATGCAAATCATGGACTAAAAATGCGAAATCGGCAAGAACATATCAAGAACACTTGGAAAAGTCTAGAGAGAAGTCAGAGCATTTTCCAAGAAGAGAGAGAAAGAAAAGTTGCAAATTTTTATGATATTATTTTGTTAAACATTTTTGGTTCAATTAACATAATTGTTAATAATTTAGTCGGTCTGCTCATGAAAAGCTCGTAAGTAGCTCGAGTTCGGCTCGAGAAAATTATCGAGCTCGAAAAAAACTTGAATTCGGCTCGTTTAATGAATGATCGATCGATTGAATTTTTTTTGAGTCGATACCGAATAACTCACGAACAGTTTGGTTCATTTACAGCCCTAAGCATGGGCGCCTAGTGCCTAGGCGTCCTAGTTGGGGGTCTAGGCATTAAACACACGGAGTAGTTTAATTTTTAGGTGGCGATTAAAGGTTCGATTCTTTAAACACATAAAGTAGTTTAATTAGGTTCAATTCTTTGAACACACAAAGTAGTTTAAATTAGTTTAATTTTTAGACCACGCCTAACCCGAATGCTGTAACAGAGAATGGTTCAATTCTTTAAACACACAAAGTAGTTTAAATTAGTTTAATTTTTAGACGGCGCCTAACCCGAATGCTGCAACAGCGAATTGTTATATATATATGTTAAACAACAGTTTTGTTTAGTCATACATATATGATATATCCCACCATCTTCAAATTTGAAGTTTCAACTCCCTCAGCTCTATAATCTATAATTAATTCACCGCACATGGCATCTTCTCTCTCTACAAAACACTACTTTCTCGGAGCTCCTGCATCTTCTTCCTCCCTTGGAAGCTCCGCCCTAGGATCCATCTGCCTGCCGTCGATGCTCCACCCCAAACGGCTTGGTATCTAATCTTTATATATGTATTTACCAAATTTGGAATTGGACAACTTTACGTTTTCTTAATTTGCTCTCTCCATCTCTCTTTATATTTATAGGTGTGAGTTATATTATGCGCCACAAGAATGATATCATAAATATTGAATCTGCCCCTATATTGTTATGGACGATACAAGCATAATTAGTAGTCTCCTTCTCATTTGGAAATTCAAGTCAAATTCATCAACTATACATTATATCTTTTACGTACATGATAAAAACTTGTGTTAGATATTCTAACAGGTCACAGTTATTTGGACGGATCAAACCGCCCAAAATCCACCTAAAAAAAATAACCCAAGACCCACCCATGCCTACTCCCCCGTGAAGCCCAGTCCAGCTCTGCCCCCGCCCTCCCCCCTTCTTCCAACTTTATTTTTCTATTTCATTTGGTTTGTTAATGCTTTTAATCTTTTTTTTTCTTCAAAAATCATCTTTTTCACCCAATTAATTATCGAGCATAGAATACGAGCCCACGTGTTAGTGTCGGACAAGTGCACTGCACGAGACATCAGATAAAAAAGTTAATTTAATTCAAAAAATTAAACTAATTCAATTCAATTTTAGGGTTTACTAATTTCATTTTAGGGTATATATTTATTTCTAAAAAATTAATTATCGAGCGTAGTACACAAGCTCACACGTTAATATCGGAGGAGTGCACTACGCAAGACGCCGGATAAAAAATTTAATTCAAAAAAATAAATATATATTTGTAAAAAAAATAAGAAGAAATTAAAAATAAAAAAAATTGAAAAAATGGAAAAGAATATGGGAAGGGGGGCCACTAAAAATATTTTTTAAAAAAAGAGATCCGTTAGACCGTCTCACAGACCGTGCATGGGCTCTCGTTGTCATGGACCATACTCTCTCACGTACCGTCAATTGTGATGGACCATATATATATAACGTCATACACCACGTACACACTAATTACTAAACTGGAAATTGCCCTATATATGGTTTCAAATTTCATATTCACCTTCCTCGATCTCACCATCGCGGCAAATGGCATCTTCTCTCTCTCCAAAACAATTTCTCGGACCTCCATTTTCTTACGTTGGAACCTCCGCCCTAGAATCTATCTGCCTGCCGTCGATGCTCCCCGCCCGACCATCCAACTCCAAACGTCTTGGTATCTCAGTTATAAATATGTATTAATCAAATTCCAAATTTGGAACTGGACATAACAAGTTTATGTTTTGTTTGCTCTCTCTCTCTCTCTCTATATATATATATATATATATATTACACACACTGACATATAGGAGTGAGTTATATTGTGTACCGGGTGCCATGATTATTTACTACAATTTCATTGCTTATTTTAGTATATATTTTAGTGCTAACTTGCGCAAAATGTATATAATTAGCTCTAAGAAACAATAAAGTAACCAGTGAAAGTAAAAATAAATAATTTGCACTATAATATATAGAGGATGGATCAAATGAGAACCTATACCCCATGTGGAAACTAGGAACTCATCTCATCCATCCATTGTTTTGATTTAGATGGCTAAGATTTGGTCAACTTTTGGTCAAAGACGGAGTCACAAACTTGTAATATTTGAGCATAATTTTCGGAAATCATATAGACAACACTTTAACTCTGTTGTATATTCTTATAAATTTCGTATGCTAAAATGAGAGTACTATCATGCTATTATGAACATATATACATGCTAATAATATATAAAGGATGGATCAAATGAGAACCTATACCCCATGTGGGAACTAGGAACTCATCTCATCCATCCATTGTTTTGATTTCGATGGCTAAGATTTGGTCAACTTTTGGTCAAAGGCGGAGTCGCAAACTTGTAATATTTGAGCATAATTTTCGGAAATCATATAGACAACACTTTAAAACTGTTGTCTATTCTTATAAATTTCGTATGCTAAAATGAGAGTACTATCATGCTATTATGAACATATATACATGCTAATATGAATATATATATATGCATGTTAGTATGAACATATATACATGCTAGTATGAACATATAATATCTTACTATTAATGAACACTACTACTGCTATTATGAGTAAAATTTATGTGTTTTATAAATATTTTTTCATGCTGTTATGAATATTTTTTCATGCTATTATGTGTATACTTTTATGTTATTTGAATATTTTGTCATGCTATTATGAGTTTAACATCACGCTATTATGGACGAAAAAATATATTCTCGAATAAACATATGAACAATGGATCTTAAATGAAAGAGCACGAAAAGAGCTTTAATTTGATATATAATTTGTGTTAATCTAATGAAAAATGAGCAAGTTATGGATGTTTAAAGTTTAAATAAGATTAAAACATTATGTGGTTGAGATTAGTTTCTAGTTCTCACAGTTCTCAGGTGAACCATACCCATAATATATATATATTACATAGATCATATCAACATTTGAAATATTAATCTTTCGAACTATTGACACCTTCTCTTCAAATAACTAAAACACAAGTAAAAATTAAAAATTGGTACCAATAAAGTTTTAGATTAAAATTAGATTTTATGAATTATCGATCACTAGTTACATTTATTTTCCCTTATGATGAACAGTAATTAAAGCCTCGGGTAGCACCTTTGGGACTTACTTCCGTGTGACTACATTCGGAGAATCTACCGGAGGCGGTGTCGGGTGCGTCATCGACGGATGCCCTCCTAGACTTCCCCTATCCGAAGCTGATATGCAACTTGATTTAGATAGAAGGTATAAATATACATATACATATATATATATATATATATATATATATATATATATCCTACATTTCATAATTTACCTGGTCATGCATGCATTGTGAACTTACGCCTATTTCACAGTCCATGAAAGCCAAAAAAAAAGATATAAATTTGGTTGACATGGCGCATGATATATATTTCATTGTTGATAAATTTGTGATTTTGTTGCATTTAGGAGACCAGGTCAGAACAGAATAACTAGTCCTAGAAAAGAGACTGACACATGCAAAATAGCATCAGGGGTTGCTGATGGTTAGTTATAATATATATTTTTATCTACTGACATATATAGAAATATTTTGGAGTGATTTTAGGCACGCATGGAATTTATTTAAATAAAAATTGATGTTGCCAACCATATATATATATATATACTCACTGCAGGGGTGACCACTGGATCTCCAATCAAGGTAGAAGTCCCCAACACTGACCAAAGAGGACATGTAAGATCTACCAAAGCCTATTGAATCAAATCTAAACATATATAGATATACACTTGAATCAAAATTTAATAAGTTTATCACTGAAGATGGCTTGAGATGAACCATTGTAACTGTTAAATATATGGCCATTGCATTGGTTGTTAGCTTCTCATAATAAAGCTCGAATATTCAGGATCAAAGTGACATGTCAATTGTGTATAGACCGTCTCACGCAGACGCGACTTATGACTTCAAGTATGGAGTCAGATCAGTGCTGGTAATTAAACACAACTGAACTTTAATTAATTTGTGATGCCATGATCTGTGGAAGATGCATGCTTTAAAAAAATTGAAATATATATGATGTTTTTGTAACATATGTATTTTTGAATGTTGGTTTAAAATCAAGGGCGGCGGTAGAGCCTCTGCAAGAGAAACCATTGGGAGAGTTGCTGCTGGAGCTGTGGCTAAGAAGATTCTAAAACAATATGCAGGAACAGAAGTAAGTTTACGCGTTGAATCATGACCTTCGTTATTTCTCTAGAGTTCTTCCATTTGCACATCCTTTTTTTCTTCTATAGTAGATTCTCTGCCCCCCACAAGGAATAGTTTCACAATTTGATGGATTATTTTGTTATCTTCATATATTATTGTTTCTCTTCTGGTTTGTTGAGATTGAGAGTTGGGGAGAGAGAAGACCAGATAGCTTATAGATTTGATCAATGGATATGGAAAAGGTATAAATGCTCACACAAGATCTGTTGATTTGATCAGGACCTGGACCCGTCAGATGGCCTAACACAAGTTTTTGTGTTAATTTAAAGTCATTCACTGATTGTATAACTAACTCAGACTTTGCATAACAGATTCTTGCATATGTTTCTCAAGCCCACAAGGTTGTCCTTCCAGAAAATTTGGTTGATCATGAAAGAGTAACATTTGATCAGGTATATATCAAATTCATTGCTCTACCTACCTACTTTTTTCTGTGTGCAATCTAAGTTACAGTTTCATATAATAGCCAAAAGAGATCATAATCATTAAGGTTTAAATGAAGAACATTCAGTTTTACGAGATTTTGGTTTTTCAGTACTAACATTGTTCATAAGTTTGTTTTTTATTTTTATTTTTTTCTGTGGTTTGTTATGATTTGAATAATCAGATAGAGAGTAATATAGTACGGTGCCCGAATCTTGAATACGCTGAAAAAATGATTGCTGCTATTGATGCTGTGAAAGCTAGAGGTGATTCTGCTGGTGGTGTTGTTACCTGCATAGTTCGAAATGTCCCAAGGGTAAATGTCTCTGTTCTATTTACTATTTAGTGAATATGCTTGAGTTTTTATGTTGAATGCCTAGTAAACTTTGATTTTGTGAATACTGTTGTTGTATTAGGGACTTGGTTCTCCAGTTTTTGATAAGCTTGAAGCAGAGTTAGCAAAAGCTATGATGTCAATACCAGCAACAAAAGGATTTGAAATTGGGAGTGGATTTGCAGGTGCAGAAGCATACGTACTATTATATTAATTCTGAATATGTATATATATCACCAATAACTTATTATGATGAAATTAAAATAATTAATCAGGTACATTGATGACTGGTAGCGAGCATAATGATGAATTCTATATGGATGAACATGGTCGAATTAGGACAAAAACTAATCGATCTGGGGGTATACAGGTCAGAATATACATACAAATGATACACAAATTTGTATCTCTTTCAGGGTAATTTTTTTGTTATATTTCCTTCAATATTGTATTGCAGGGTGGGATATCAAATGGAGAAATTATCAACATGAGAATAGCTTTCAAGCCAACTCCTATTATTTCTGTCTGCTCTCTCTCTCTCTCTCTCTCTCTCTCTCTCTCTCTCTCTCTCTCTCTCATGAGTCATAAGTTAAGTTTGATTATGCAGAAGAAGCAGAATACTGTGACAAGAGACAAACATGAGACAGAGATCATTGATCGAGGTCGGCGTGATCCTTGTGTTGCTCCACGAGGTATTTTCCCCCTACTATAATTAGTAATTTCCCAAAGATATTTATGGGTTAGATGGTTCAGTTATAAGCTTCTTCCATGCCTACGTTGCCAAAAAAATCGACTTATGGAGGGATCGGATAGTGGGAAAAAACTTAGAATGAGTATTTTGGTAATTTCATATATAATATTTAACCCATGCCTCAGCAGAAACTTTATTTAGAACAACAATTCTCATGTACAACTAGGCGCACATCAGACGGTCAATGTGTTCGAAAAAGAAAAAAAATCAAAATAGATGATACTTTTTTAATCTTAAGTGATACTCCCTCCGTCCCAATAACAATGTCCTCCTTCTTATTATTTGCTCTCTCTATTTTAATAGAAGGGGAACCTTGCTATTGGGACGGAGGTAGTACTTTTTTGTGTTATTTTTTATAACGATTTGATTGTTTTTTCTCATTTTTTTATATGACCGATACTTTTTAACATAAATGTGATCATTTTGGGTCTTTAAGTATTACTTTTCAGTATTACGATTGATACTGATTTTAACGGATTTTACTTTTTATGGGTTAACCGGATCAATATGCGTTTTTCGGCGTTCACTCAATCAACAGGTCTGATAGTACACCTAGTGCATACAAGACCACCCCTATTTAGAATATTTATTAAATATGGTTTTTTCTTTCTTTGAAAAAACACATAGGTTATATAAATGAATTTTTTACTCCATTAATATTACATAACAGTTTATAGAATATAAAAGATGAGATCTCATGTGCATCAAGAAGTACAAAGTTTTGGGACGTGTGTACTGAGGGTGTGATAATTTTCAGTGTTAGAAGTGATATATTTTCAATATAAAAATGTCGCCACTTTTTATTCTTTTAATTTTTTGAAAAGTATTTTCAAGTAAAATAAAAGTGATATTTTTCAATATTATAAGTAATACTTTTGCTGGATTGGATCGGGTCTAGGAGATATCCACTTGTCTAATATAAGATTTGTGTACATGGGATATAATGAGAATTTGTCATAAAAGATATTAAAGTGAATTATTAGGAGTCTGAATGAACTTTCTAGATTAGATATTCACGCGCCATATCTATTAATTAAAAAAAAAGGTTTTATTCATGAATTAAAAAATATAAAATATTTACTTGAGTCATTATATATTTTCTTATAAAAAAAATAAGGTTCTTAGATAATTAATATACTAACTATTACTAATGAAGGTATAAAATATAGTTAAGTTATACCAAATTAATAATTTTGTTATTCAAATTATCTCACTTAATGAGTGGTTAACAAGCTAATGAGTCTAGTAATATCAAACTCAAATTTAATTCAATTATGTACGAGTACAGGATCCGAGTATTTTGAAGTAACTCGGGTCATTTACTACCCTATTAAAATGTAATTAAGATAATATAATTACTTTTATCGAAATTGTTATGAACTATTATTTTAGTCTTAGAGTTTGATGTGTTAACATATTTGTATGTTATTTTGATGAAAAAAATAAAAATAAAAATTTATGGTCCCGTCACTACTAATATGCACGATTTTACATTAATGCAGCTATTCCAGTTGTGGAAGCAATGGTAGCGTTGGTGCTAGCTGACCAATTGATGGCACAATATGCTCAATGCATGCTATTTCCAATCAACCCAGCATTGCAGGAACCCTTGAAATCACCTAAGACGCATCATTATCATTAATTAATATTTGGTAGAAGGTGGAAGAATTGGAGCTCAATGTGATTTGGGGATTCAACAAGTGAAGGAAATCTGTGTTTCAGAACTCAAAAGTGTTTGTTTATTTGTGTTGGGTGTTTTGCCAAGTGTTTTCTTAAGCACCAAGTTATCATGGTGCAATTTATATTTCCTTATTCTATTTTAATTGCAGCTGTATTGAAGGGGATCAGTGATCACTTATTATTAGCTATTGCCCACAAACCCCCCCCCCCCCCCCTCCCCAAAATAAATAAATAAACATCTCTCTCTCTCTCTCTCTCTCTCTCTCTCTCTCTCTCTCTCTCCAAATTCTTCTATTCTTACAACTTTATTATACAAAAAAATACCTAAAAATTTAAGAAAATTACAAGTTCATTAGAGGACCCTAGATGTGATTCTCTAATTCAAATTGTGTGTTCTAATTTAGTAGTTTTAATAATGTTTATAATAAGAATGAAAGAAAATTTAATAATCTTAATATTGGAACACTGAGGGAATAAACAATTTAGACTAAAGGATCTCATGTGGTAAGGACCCATATTATTTTACAAAAATAGAATATTCTCCTTAATTTATAAGATCCAAACAGTACTTTCCACTATTTCTGGGGACTATCTATCTGAATTTGTTCACTTCTTGACCATATGTCCTACTTAGCCATCACAATTTTTTGACTATTTGGTCTTGTTCTGTTAAGAGTAAAAAAAAAGCACATGTTCAAAAATTGCTTGTGTTATAAGACTTGAAGCATAAGAGTGAGACATTTAAGTCTAAGTGTCTAACACTGAGTAACTCGGGGCACAACGTTCACTATGACGATGCGAGTAAAAAGGTGATGAGGTAATACATCTTAAGTTCTAATTTCACTCACTGAGTAACTAGGGGCACGACGTTCGTTGCGATGATGTACTCAAATAAAAATGTGTAATGAAATTGAACTCGTTTAAAAAAAAGTGCAATTATAAAAAAAATGTTCCTAAGAATGTTCTTCTTGTAGCATACAATGAATGTTCTAGTAGATGTCGACATTGGTTGCAACATATGGGTAATTTTTCTTGTGTGCGATTTTTTTTTATTCCACATCTCCATAATCATATTTAGGCATTTCTTAAGATCATTCTTATCTTTTCTTTATTTCACACTTTTATTTTAGTGGATATATTTTTTAATTGGACTTTGTTTGTTTTCCACTAAATTCGAATTTCTTGGAAGAAGATAAATATATGATTGTTTGAGATTTGTTTTGCTAGACTCCTTGAGATTTCTAAGTGTATTTAAGCTTATCATTGAATATGCTTAGGATGAAGTTATGCAAATCTGACTTCTACAAATGTTAAACGTGTCGCTGACCCAATATTTTGCTCCACATCAATGTTGGTCCTTTGAGCTCCGACTTTCAGATGTGACAGTTGTGCCTTGGACTTCTTTTCTGGGCTACTAAGTATCATTTCTACCCAAAAAGGGGAGAGAAGTGCTTTAAGCAAGGAAGGGGGAGAAGTTGGAAGTTGCTTGTTTTTCATGTTTTACATTGCTTTCTTGCATAACACATGTTTTTGGAGTTCTACATATTTCATATTTCTTTGGCTTGCGCTTAAATTGTTTTTGCCAGTGTTTTGCATTTAGAGAGAGATTATTTATTTAGGGGGATCGAGTTTATTTTTCAATGTTAGATTTTTTTATATATATTCAAGTATATCTGCATTATTTGATTTTGTGTAGAAAAATAAAAATTAAGAGGGAGATTGTTAGGATTGATGTTGATCACATCTATCTTTGTTTATTATTAATCTTTAGATTTCTTAATTTTTATAGATATTTGATATAGAGTAGTGATTTTCTAGCCAGAATCTTTTATTATTTTTAATAATTAATTAATTTAATTAATAAAACACTAATTATTCAATAAATTTACATTGATGTCCTCCATAATAATTAGGGCAACTCTATATGCGCTTCAATTCAGAAGAAATCGAAGATGAAAAAAAAATAAAGAAAAGAAAGAAGATGAAGCTGTGCCCCTTTCTTCCGATTCGCTTCTGGAGTGATTTTAATAATTAATTACAAATCACTAATTTCATGATAGAAGGATAATATAGTAAAAACATATCATTTAATAATTAACATAATTAATTTATTAATAATACATTTTTATTAATCATCAAAAAATTAAATTCTGGCTAGTCAGAATCTGGCTGGCTAGTATTATTCTTTGATATATTTGATTTTAATATTTTTAGAATCCTTGATTTAATTAATTTTATTATTTGATATCTATTAATATTAGGGCTGAAAAATCTATCTTTGATAGAGTTCGAGTTTGATATTATACTTCCTTTTTAATAACATAACCTTCATTGTTTCATGTTTCCATTTTATCTTATTTCTTGTGTAGGAAGGAAATGAAAAATTTCGGTATCTCTCAAACACTACTACTCATCTATAAAAGAGAACTCAAGTTTTAGAAAATTAGACAGAAAATTTGAGAGCAAATCTTCAGAGAAACAAGAGTGGCCGCTATCCAGCTAATGTCATGTTGAGTGTTAAGCGTTTTTTTGTTCAACAACTTGTTCGACATCAGTTTGCATCTGGAGATTCATCCTCAAGAGTAGTTCTTTTTAGGGTTGTTGATTTTGGTGTTTTCCTATATTCGAAGTTGTTTTTAGTTATCCATCTTTTAGTGGATATTTTGGTATTTGGTAAAGATTCATGTGTTCGAAGAAGACCACTTTACAGGGAAGTCTCTTTACTTTGTATTTTTGTAAATTAACTTTGTATTTAGTGAAGCTTTCGCCATGAGACAGTGTTACAAATACACTTTTTATTTGTAGCATATTAAATTATTTTCCATGCATATTTAAATTTCTGATGCGAGTTGAATTTAATGTTACCATTAGTGTTCTAAACATTGGACGTAATATTAGTACTCTGTTTTCGTATTTTATTCCATCCAGCAACAAAACTAGCCTACCAAAATCTCTAGTTTTTTTCCTTCATCTTTGGAAAAATATAAAATATAACTTTTTTGAGTGAATAACTTTTTTGAGTGAACATTTTTACATCTGTGAATGTGGGTAATATAGATGTTTTGCCTACTTGGCTTTATTTTCTTAAATTAAATCATTCTGAAATGCTGATGTAAGTCAATTATGTTCAAATTAATTGGTGTCTACTGTTTTCAGTTCAAAATCAATCGCAAGTTTTGGTCAGTATGCTAGCCGCATATATAAATACCATTGATTTAACAGTCTTTAAAAAGCAATAGTTCTAAGACTACAAAACAAAGGCTTGTTTGCTCTAAAAGGTCGGGATAGTTTACTTTTTGACTAGGTTAAGGAACTTATACCAAAGAACATATGATCTTGTATTTGATTTTGGGTTTGCAATCTTAGGCATAGATCTTTTAATTAATTGCAGTTATGAACATGGGTCAGTAGCCTTCATTAAACTCATCAAAGGGCCTTTCTTGGTTGAAAAAGTTTCTGAGGCAGCAAATTGGAAAAAGAAAGATGCAAAATCCAATATTTTCTTTTGCACTTTGGCTGATGTTATTGTGATAAATTTCAATGATTTAAGAGCTATGCAAATTCTGTAAATCTTTACTTTTATATTTTTTCTAATGCTTTTACACACACACACACACACACATATATATTGCTCGATTACTTTAATGTATTATATTCTAACTAAAATATCATCTACATAATTAATACCCAAACGGGAGAGATTCATGTGAAAGGGAGAGCTCTCAGTTTCGTGAACTACCATTACCCTTCTCCCAACTCAATAAAAAAAGGCCTAAGATATTAGTGAATTCGCGTTTAGACATTCAAAGTATAACTCGGTCGGCTCGGCCCTTAAACCATTTGAACGCTCAAAATAAACACTTTCATAAAAAAATATATATATTAACTTTCTGTTAGTAATTAACATTAATTATTAAATGTGCAAACATTTTCCAATCTAATTCCAAGTAATTCGACAATAATATTGTTCATGTGGGTAAAGATCGGAAAGCTCTCATTATGGGATTTTCAATGGTTCCCTCAATTCAATAGTTGGATGTCAGGTGGTGGAGTATTGGAGAAAATCTTAAAGATCGGGGTTCGTGTTTGTGACTTATATTGAAAATTCGGATGTCGAATATTGAATTTTGAGTGAGGGATTTGAAATTTTAAAGTGTGTGCTATATAATTATGGTTTCAATTTGTTCAATTAACAACTATAAACGATATGATTAAGTCTAAAATTTTACGCTAAATTTTGCATATCTAATGTTTTGAAATTTTAAAGTGTGTGCTATATAATTACTAATTTTTTTTTTTTTTTACAAAATGAGTCGATTGGGCCATTTAAATAATTTAGTGGAAAAAAATGAACTCATAATTTTTTGAAAAAAAAATAAAAAATGAGGAGATTTTTTGAAAATTTAATTTTGAAGTCTATTCCCTCTCATTTTATCCCAAATATATACCCCACTTTTGTCTCTTCCATAGTTTAAGAATTATTTTGATAATGGGTTATTCAACTAAACTTCATATTTATCTATCTATATAATAAAATGAAACTCTCTCCAAAAAATTTCCAATCCTAAAAATATCAAATCATTTACAGTTTTTATAAATAAAAAGTTATTTATTCTGTCTCTCTCTCTCCCTCACACACACATGCCGTACAAGTCACACATATTTTTTATTTTAGAATTCAGTCGTGTTATATTTAATAACATATTTTCTTATATACATATCATTCAAAATCTATTTGCACGAATGAATAAATATGTGAGTTTTTACATATTAAGAAGTGATTGATAATGCTAGGTAGATTTTATTATGTCAAATAATTACCAACATATATATATATATATATTAAATACATTAAATAAAATAATTAAGTGAATTATTTCGTAACAAACGTCATAATCGGTATCATGTTCTATTATAATTTATACATAGATATGACATTTATAATATTTTTTAATTATATTGAACATGAAATAGTTAATAATTTAACATTCTAATTAAATGAACAATGACATAAAACAGAGATTGATATTTATAAATTCATATAGTCTATTATATATTTTTTGAACAAATATAATCTAATGTTATTTGATATAAAATCATAATTAATATATTTTATAGTGTTCATTACACTTTAGTACCGAAAAATTGGACTTTTTACACTTTTATCCCAAACTTTTAAAAAATTACATATTAACATATATTGTTTGCACAAATTAACATTTATAAAACTAGAGTAATTTTTCGGTTGCGCAAATGTTGGCATGTATTGTCTAAGGTCTTTCAAAGTCATTCTTTAGCGGTCCATGTTAACATTTGGCAACCCGTGAAATTGTTCTAGTACTTTAAGCGTTAATTTGTGCAAGCGTACGATATCAATATGAAAATTTTGAATTTTGGAAAGAAGTATAAAAACGGTTAATGTTGGATACTAAAGTGTAATCAATCATATTTTAATGTAAATAAAATGAAGGTACATAAACTGCATTATTATAATTTCTTAAATTGAAATTTTTATGTTTCAATTTATATTTATTAACCTTACTTTGACTTCATTTATTTTACATAAAACATAATTATCATTTTCTTAAGAGTTAAATCAAACAAATCTATATAAATATATCAACTTAAAAACATTTAAAATGAAACATAAATTATTGGTATAATATTTGTTTACATATATATTTTAGAAGTTTTTAGTCATGGTCAATTATATATGATTGTTTCACGAGTCACAAGTTGTGTTGGTTTGGAGTTTTTATTTGTAAAGATTATAATAGTGTAGCAAATGATACTACAGACATTGTATACAAATAAGTGTTTGCACAATTTAGAATATAATATTTAGATTATAGTAGATTATTAATTATTTATACAATTATTTGAAACAATGTTATATTATAATATAATATGTATGTATATACATATTATAATATAATATGTATGTATATACATATGTAGATGTTTGTAATCAAGTAATTATTTCTTTTAACGATTATCAACTTATATTTTTTTTAGATTCGAAATAATAATTATCTGATAAAAAAACGATAACCGAATAAATAAAAAATGGTATCAACTTATTAACTAAAATAATTATCTATAAAATAAAAAGATGTAACACTTATATTAAAAATTATGTGCATCGATCACATGAACAAAAATCTAGTTATCATATATGACCCATTTAATGAAGCGTGAAATTTACAATATTTAATGTAAAATGTTAATCGATTTGAATATCCTCAATACCACATGTTGGGTGTGTGAGTAAAAAAAATGTAAAATGTTAATCTTCGATACCACAAAGGACATAATTTTAGATAATTTTGAAAAATAGTACTTCCTCCGTCCTAATAGCAAAGTCCACATTGCCTTATTTGGTTGTCCCAATAATAAGGTCCACTTCCAAATATGAAAATAATTAATGTCAACATCAAAATGGACTCCACTTAATTTATATTACTTTTTATTATAATACTCCTTAAAGAAATGAATCTCACCTACTTTACCCACTACTTAACCAACTAATCCATTTTTCCTTAATCTCCGTGCCCAATAGCAAGTGGACCTTGCTATTAGGACGGAGGTAGTATTAAATATGAAAATATTAGTATATAATTTGTTACCGGATAAAATGTGTCAAACCACCTTGTATTTTTCCAAATTCAGTACCAAATCCCATGTGTTTTTTAAATTGTACAAAAACCTCTTAGTGTTTTAAGAAATATGCATAACTTTCCCTTTTAAGAATTTTGGACCACAATATCAGGATTTCACTTGATTTTTGTTTTTAAAAAGGTTTGGACACTTGACTTGAATTTTATTTGAAAATGAGAGCATTTTGATTAAAATTTTTTTAAAAGTGAAATTTTGCATATTTTTTAAAAATTACTAGGGAATTTGGTACAATTTTAAAAATATGGGGCCGTAAATGAAAAGTTACTCCCAAGCTATTCAGAATTCGGTTCGATTATAGTTCCTTTGAACTTGTTTAGTAATTTTCGTCAACTAAATAAGTTAAATTTGAGTTTGAAATTGCTTGACTCGTTAGCTTGAATATATAAAATTATTAATTTAATTAAACTTATACTTTTATAATTTAGTTAACAATAACTATATTAACTCTCTAATTATTTTATTTGTTAAGAAAAATGAATTTTAATAAATATAGTATTATTTGTGAATAAAATAATTTATATTTAAAAGAAAATAATGAATATTTAAATTTAAGTATACATTTTGAAAATTCGGTTAGACATAACTAAGCTCGAATAATCTTGTGAGCCTCGATGTATTTGATAAATAAGCTCAAAGCTCGTCTCTATAAGAAACGAGTCAACGTTGAGCTTGAAAATACACGGCTCAACTCAGTTCGATACACCTCACCGAGTAGTTACTAAACAATATCAAAATTTTATTAAATCTAATGAAAAATATATCTACAATAAAATATAAATTTTAACTTTTTAAAATGAAATATTAAGGATTAGCAGGTCAGCATACATTTCCATAGATTGACAGATCCAGATCTTATGTTATGCTATGTTTGGACCTAACATTATTTTACTCTTAAAACTAGCCGTTGTGTTTGAACTCCAACGGCTATCGCATTTAAATCTCCATCCATACAAATAGCCGTAACTCATTTCTTCACTTAAGTACTGAACTATCTATCTCACTCCGCCAATCATTCCTCCTTCCTTTTCCAATTTCCATCTCTCTCTCTCTCTCTCTCTCTCTCTCTCTCTCTCTCTCCCTCTCACAGACACACAAGCAGCAAAATCAAGATGAACGATCTAATGACAAAATCTTTCACCAGCTACGTCGATCTAAAGAAAGAAGCAATGAAAGACATGGAGTCGGGTCCGGACCTCGAAATGGGGGTGACCCAAGTAGACCACAACCTCACTGCATTCCTAGAAGAAGCAGAGCAAGTGAAGCAAGAGATGAATTCAATCAGAGAAATCTTGACTCGATTACAAGATTCCAACGAGGAAGGCAAGACTCTCCACAAGCCCGAAGCCCTCAAGTCGCTACGCTCCCGTGTCAACACGGATATTCTGTCCGTGTTGAAACAGGCTCGGGCTATAAGGGTCCGGTTGGAGGAGATGGACCGCTCCAATGCGATGAACAGGAGGCTTTCAGGCTGCAAGGAGGGAACTCCCGTCGATCGGACCCGATCGGCCGTGACGAACGGGCTGAGGAAGAAGTTGAAGGAGCTGATGATGGACTTTCAGGGGCTGCGCCAGAGGATGATGACAGAGTATAAGGAAACTGTGGGGAGAAGGTATTTCACCGTCACCGGGGAACTCCCGGACGACGAAGTTATTGAGAAGATTATCTCAAGTGGAGATGGGAATGGTGGTGAAGAATTGCTCTCTAGAGCCATCCAGGTATTCATTAATCAAACTTGTTGTTTGTGAAGCTGTAGCATTGTTGTTGGTTGATTAATATTTGTGGTACATAGGAGCATGGGAGGGGAAAGGTGCTGGAGACGGTGGTGGAGATACAGGACCGCCACGACACGGCCAAGGAAATCGAGAGGAGCCTGCTGGAGCTCCACCAGATATTCCTGGACATGGCGGTGATGGTGGAGGCGCAGGGCGAGCAGATGGATGACATCGAGCACCACGTGATGAACGCGGCTCAGTATGTTAGTGATGGAAGCAAGAACCTCAAGATTGCTAAAGATCACCAGAAGAGCAGCAGGCGCTGTTTGTGTATCGGAATCATTCTGCTTTTAGTCATCATTCTTCTTGTTGTGATCCCAATTGCCACCAGTTTCACTAAATCTTGAACCTCTTTTTGCCTAAGAATTCTTTAATTCGTTGCTTCACTCTCGTGAGATAAATGTAGCAGTAGTTTTAAGTGTGTTTTGCTGGTCCTTTTTTTGTTAAAGGACTGATATTTTCAAGGGTTTTGCCCATTCATGTAAAATTTCATGTAATTTGCAAGTGTGACAAATAAATTTCATTTCAAATCATATTATGAAACCGTTCAAGGGGCACACAGTCTTTATGTACAAGGAAATCTCTCATTTCCTTTTTCTACCACGGGGCTTACTCGAGGAGGAAACGCCACCACCATTCTTTCCCACGTCTTCATCACTTGCTTCGTCTAAGCTTTCAGTCCTGTCTGTGGAGAGCCGATCACGAAGGTCTCTCAGTTTTGCTTTCTTGGAGTTCAAGACCTGAACAAACTGAAAGAAAATGTTGTGATTACATTATGGCCAAATTTGTAACAAATTAACAAATCGGTGCAATTCAAGAACATATTCGAGGAGATGGTCCGGAGAGACGTATAATCAAAAGCATACCTTTGCATAGATTTCTGATTCAAACTCTGATTTCTCACTGTTGAGTTTCTCACTTTGTGTTAAACATTTTTCAGCCTCCATTTTAAGCTTGTCAAATGATTGTGATTTCCAGACAACCTCCTCCTATTCAAACCAGAGAACCAAATGATGAGTAGAAATAAAATATCATACGAAAGATTCGTTTAAACTCCACTTGGATCAACAGATCAGAATGAGAAGTTGAGAGCACAAAGTATGCAGTTTTAGTTTCACATTATCATTTCACTTGGCTTGCAGTTTGAACTCGATTGTGCAACAGCACCAAAAGTTTATAACTGGATAGAACATCCTCACTCTACAAAAAGATGGTTATGGCAATTCTGCACACCCATGAAACTACAGAAAAGTTGACAGAACTCCTGCTAATTAGGAAATAGATTTGCATCTGCGATTATCTTGGCACGTTCCCATGAAAATAATGCAAGAGGGAGTAATATATGAGGTATCTTGTCTCTTACACTCAGCTTTATATTGGCATCCATGAGAAAATCCAAAACATCCACTGTGGTTTTCTTGCTATTGGGTGAAGGATGGCATTTCCACCGCCATTCCAGTTTCATACCTTCCTTCTCAAATGTCCAAGATAACTGCAGTGAGAAAATCAAAAGAAAAATGAGTATAAAATCACTTCTTTCTGATAGATAAAACAATTGTTGGATATCTTCCTATCCCCACAATATGAACATTCTTTTCACCCATTGTAAACCTAATATTCTCAAGTTTGGTGAGAACATAGGTATAGGCGTATAGCAATAGTTTAGAAAATGAAATACATATAGTTGCCAGCCAAACTTTTTGAAAACACATGTTAATTCATGTTTCAGAGTAGCCAACAACTTTGCACGTCAAAAATCATATACACTTTGAATAATGCATCAAATGATGTATAATGACACAACTAATCGACTCCATCATAAATCACGCTGTATGAAGAATACTAGTTCTATAAACTTTCATATGTTTCCTTTTTCGTATTGTCGCAAAAATCTCACTTAATTCTTCTATTTAACATCAAAAGCCAAACTCTATCTATAGATTTATATGAACGTACACAATCAACATTTGTGCTTGCTTGGATAAACTACTTGGATCATTTTATGGAGAATGTAGTCTATCTAACACATACGGTCTAATCAGCAACTATTTTCACATCACTTTTAAAGACACCTCATTCCTCCGAGACTCTTCACCCGCAAACACGGCATGAAGAGTAACTCAGCCATAAACAGCTACAAACCTATAAAAAGTGTCGTCTCCACCAAAAAAAGCCTTCATTTTTCAGTTTAATGTTCTAAACATTAGAGTAATTGATCACTATATTCCATAAGCTTTAAGATTGCAGCATAATATTCACATCATAAGTAATCTGCAACTACCTTTCCAAAAATGTTAGCAAAATTTTCAATTTTTCAGTCCTACAGTTACAACACTCACCCAATCAATACATAATCAAAATCCCCCCAAACAAGAGCTTAAATCCAAATAATTAATACAAATTGAATCCATAACATTCCATTAAATGCTCAAATCAAGGAAACAAACCCGTTTGCATCCTTCTCCAGCATCCGAGAACCCATAAACCGACCCGGGCTGCTGAAAGCCGAGATACCTCTCGGCTAAGTCAATGTAATCCGACGCTGTTTGATCCCAATACGAGGCCCTCTCCTTCACCTCTTCATCAGTAGCTTTCCCATATACAAAAAATAAAATAAAAATAATAATTACAAAATTTATTAGTAATGAACAAAATTTGTTACTATTAGTGTGCCTACCGTGGCAAGTCCAAGCTTGGAGGCCGTCGGATATGGAAAGGTCGAAGCGGGTCGGGTACCACGTACCCTTCACGAAAACGGGTTCAGGTTCGCTGCCGCCCATCGCTATTTCAAGTTTCAAGCATGTGTGCTTTGGCCTGTCCATTTCCTTGACAATGAATTTCTGCGAGCTTACTGCGTGTAGTGTCAAGTGTATGAAGGAAGCTATTAGAGAGAGAGAGAGAGAGAGAGGAGTTCCCGCTTAGTGTGGTGTATTCGCGATTTTCAATTGGAATGAATATGTGTAACGTTTTCCTCAAAAAAAAAAAAGAATATGAGTAACGTGGGCTCAAATAGGCCCAAATTAAAGCTATAGAGCAGCCCAACAAACTCCAACTAGTTTCTAGGAAATCATACTCTGCTCCAACTAGATGTTCCATTTTGTATTCCAACTGTTAAATTTACGTCATGTGCATTTAAAATATTAATTAAGTATCCACTAAAAAAATTAAATATCATCAAATATCCAAAACTAAGTTGAAATAGAGAATCGAAGAATTTTTTTTTTCTATTTAATAACAAAATCGTTGCCAAAAATAGTTTTCATCATTCCTAATTTTGGAAATTATTTTTTTTATTATTAAGTAAAATTCACTGAATATTATTAATTGTGAATCACTTTGACAAAACATTCACATACTTTCTTTGAAAACAAAAATTGTAGCATAGTTCAATAATCAATGCATTTTCTTTGTAATTGCAACAAATTTGAATTTTAAAATTAGGTTCATTATTATTATTATTATTATTATTATTATTATTATTATTATTATTTTGAACTTAACCTATTTGATCATTAATTACAAATGTATGTTATAATTAACAAAAAGAAAATGAATAATACGAAATTTTTTTATAATTCACAAAGTTACTAATTAATTTTATTTTGTTATAATAATTTTCTTAATTTTTTCATAATTATAATTCTCAACAAAGAAAATTATACATATCATATTTGTACTTGTACATCATGTAGATCCGGAAATCTGCAATTAATTGATTCAGTCCGGAGCAGCGGCCAATCTGTGAAACAAAAACAGAAAACACCGTAAGAGCCAAAGACCGTCGGGGGGTTGACGATCGTTGGGCCTCCGACGCTCAAGTCAGGAAAATAAGAAGTGTAGAAAGAAACAAAATACGGAATAATTAAATAATTAAGGTGCTTAATGACGATAATCTTTATCCAGAACGTGGCTAGAAATCTAGGAAAATGCCGTTCGATCCTGGAAGAATGTAGGAAGAAGGCCGGATGTTGGATCGCCGGGGTGGAATTAACCTAGAAAATTGTGAGCTCAGTATTCTTAGGGTGTGATGTGAAGCTTGTGGGTATCTCAGCGTACCTCTCAAATGAGAAGGGAGGCCTCCTTTTAAAGGTGGAGGTAGCAGCTAGGGTTCGCGAGGATCGCGGAGGAGGTTGAAAGACGTGTCGACTCCTCTGAACCCGTCAATCTTACCGGATAGGGCGGAACTGATCGTTAATTCAAATTTTAAATTGAATGCTTATGTATTGGAATACCGATTGTATTCTATCATTTAACCCTTCTGGGCCAGTATATCGGATTGACGAAAAATGACCACTACAGTTTGCCCCTCATTGTCTAGGTTTCAGCATGGGAGCCGAACAATGAATAGTAATGCAAATAAACAGGTAATGACATAAGACGTTCGTCGTGAGGCCGAACATCGAGCCCAAACAAAAATTAGAAAAGATCACCCTAGTACATGAAAATGACCCTAGAGGTCGAACGCCTAAGCTTTGAGCGCAAGCTGTAAGGTAGGACGATCGAGGCTTTGAAAGCAAACCATAAGATCGAACATCGAAGCCCCGAATATGGGTTATGAAGCTAAACGACCCAAGTCATAAAATAACCTGGAAGTCGAACGCCTTAGCTTTGAGCGCAAGCTGTAAGGTAGGACGATCGAGGCTTTGAAAGCAAACCATAAGATCGAACACCGAAGCCCCGAATATGGGTTATGAAGCTGAACGACCCAAGTTATAAAATAACTTGGGGGTCGAACGCCTTAGCTTTGAGCGCAAGCTGTAAGGTAGGATGATCGAGGCTTTGAAAGCAAACCATAAGATCGAACACCGAAGCCCCGAATATGGGTTATGAAGCTGAACGACCCAAGTTATAAAATAACTTAGGGGTCGAACGCCTTAGCTTTGAATGCAAGCTGCAAGGTAGGACGACTAAGGCTTTGAATGCAAACCGTAAGACCGAACACCATAAATCCATTATTGTTTGCCATAAATCATTATTGTTTGCCTGACGCACACGGGGGTCTTCGACGGTATATATCAATTTATGCTTGCATTTCAACTTGGGACCATCTTCGAGGGTCCACGAGATCGACCTTGAAGCTTCTGAGAGGCATCGACCCTAGGGTCGATAATCAGCGGAGAAAATCACACCAAGATCGACTTTTAACCCATAGACCGTAGGATCGACCATTACTCCTTTCAAAACAGTCGACCCTAGGGTCGATTATTATTTCTTCCAAAATAGTCGACCTTAGGGTCGATATTTCTTCCAAAACAGTCGACCCTAGGGTCGATTTTTTTTTTTTTTTTTTTTGTAACAGGATAAGTGCGATAATGAAGAATCCTTACGCAACTCAAATTTCTATCCGGACTGGGCTTTGAAATAGGGCTTTTCTTCTTACTTGGGGATCAAGACTCCACCCTAGCTACGTCACCTGCTACTTCTATAAGAAGGAGAAAATTTTCTTCTGATGTAGACACTCAAGACGCTCAAGACCATCTTCATTGTTATTTCTGAGTTTCAAGCCCGTAGAGACATCAAGATAATTGGTAAGTTGTCGTCTTTTTTATTTTTGATCTTGATTTGTGTGAGTTTATTTATTTTCTGGATTGTGAACCTGAGAATAAGTGGAAAAAGTCGATCCTCAAAATAAATAAGAAATAAGATGATGGATATCTGCAGTGCGATATGGAGATGGAAGGTTCGAAAAAATCAAAGATTCTGAAGAAAAATTCGGGGTCTATGGAATGCGGTGAGATCTGGAACTTAAGAGATGTATCTGATTCTGAGGACGAGGGCTCAAATTCAGGGTCTGACAGTACTGATGATACCGATAATACAATTGCTGAGGACGAGGACGTGGTCATTCATCAGATAGAGAATTTAAGTGAGAAGGTTGATGGTTCTGACAATACAGATAAAATCGCAGATGGCTCCCATAGATCTTTAGGGTTCAAGGCAGAAACAGTACCGTCTACAATCAACCAAAGATATCTAAAAAACTTAATACAATCTTATGGGGTCGCTTGTCAACTGAAAGTGAGGGTCCCAAAGTCTTCGGAAAGAGCTTGTTGGCCTCCACAGGATTCTGTTGCGTTTTATGCTGATGTTTTTAAGAGAGGGGTTCGATTACCCTTACATAACTTCTTTAGGAAGGTCGCAGCTAGTTATGGGATTTCTCCAGCCCAAATTTCTCTCAATGGTTATGGCCATATGGTGGGTATGCTATTGATATGGTATGACCTGAAGTTTGGTGAGCCGACGTTGGATGAGTGGCATTCGTTGTATAGGATCAGTAGAGTGCCGGATAATCCGGGCTTCTATTACTTCACTAGATGGACTGGCGGGTTCCCAGGGCTTGTGAAAGATTGTATCTCATCCTCCGGTGAATGGAAGCCTAAATGGTTTTGGGTAACATGTGGTGAATCCAGTGAAGAATGTCCACCTCGATCTTTTAAATTGGCTTGTGCGTTTTTTCTTCATTAATTTATGGGGATAATACTTCACTTCTTTCTTATCATTTTTAACTATCTTCATTTGTTTCTTTTGTAGCATTTTCCAAGAAACCTACACCGCAGGGTGTATCACTTGAGCGAATTGAGAGAGCCCTCCAAGTTCCTAAGGCCTATCGTTCATTGAATATCTTGCGAGCTAGAAGAACTGTTAGTGCTATCATGATGCCTCCTCGTAGTACTCGTACCCTTCGATTGACAGAGATCAAAGCTAAGGCAGATGAAGTCAAGGATAAATCGAATGGGGAAGATGCTTTGGGGTCCGCAGCCCCGTTTGGGAGTCGGCGTTCCTCTGACGCCCTCTCAAGTAAGAAGGCGAGGACATCGGCCCCAGCTCCTAGTCCTACCCCACATGCCACACCTGCTCGAGAGAAACCAGATTTAGTGGTAGTTGAGGTGGGATTTAGTTCTCCCTCTGCTGCTGATGGGCCAGTCGGCCCGACGCTCGACGAATTAGGGAATGAGATAGTTCCTCGAAATTCAGCTACATTTGATCCCTCCAGCATTGTCTGGTCTAAAATGTAGAATGAGATGGTGGCGGTCGACATTGGCAATCTACAAGCGGCTGGATTGAAGTCTCAGATTGCTCGCGCACTCAACCATTCTGTTCAGGCATGTATCCAATAATATTTTTTTTACATATAATTTGACGTATTAATTTGTTTCAATTTTTGTGAATGTAGGTTACCATGGCACTATCATGTGCTCGGGCAAATCTTGAAGCTGAGTTATCTTCAACCTCCAAGCTTGAGGCTGAGATAGCTGCTTTGAAAACTGAAGTAGAAAAAGTCAGGAGGGGGAAAGCTGAGGCTGAGAAGAAGGCGGCAACGACATTGGAAGAATCCGAAACATACAAAAGTCGTCTGAGCAAAGTGAAGATTTCTCATTCCAAACTGCAGAAGTAGTTTGATGCTGCCAAGGACCATTATAAATCCGAATTGGTGGTTCGTGATAAGGCCCTTGATGCCGCTAAAAAAGGTGAGGGGATCGACCTCCAGAAAATAGCTGATTCTGAAGCTTTTCAATCAATTCGTGCTGACGTGGAAATGAAGATAGCTGAAGGCTTAGTAGGAATGATCAAGGACAAGAATCCTGATCTTGATTTGTCTTTCCTTTATGGCGACGATGCATCGTAGGGTGATGGAGCTATACAGCGCATGGCTGATTTTTTTTTTATTATTCGCATATTTGTCGTTCATTTAGACTTCTTGTTGTTTCCGCCGGTTTCGGTGTCGCAGTATATTTATGGTGATTCTCTACTTTATTTTATCGATGTTGAACTCTCATTTAGGGTAGTGACATTCTGAATGACACTTCATACTTGAGCTTTGTTTTTCTTCAACTTCGATGTTTGGAAGTTATGCTTGCAAGTGCACGGCATGCATGTGAACGAGAGAATCTTAGAAACATATACGTAAAAATATATGTATTGATTGTTTTACATTTAATCCGATCGGTAGATTACAATTCTAGGATCTAAGGCTAGCATATGTATGCAAGTTATCTAAATCACAATTTGTTTTGAATCGAGGCTGAACTTGCATTGAGGTTGAATCATGCCTTAGAGATGTTGGTATTGAACATCGTTTCAGAATTTGTCGTCGAATGCATGTCGAGATCTGACTTGAGTTGTCAACATTGTCATCGAATGTATGTCAAGATCTGACTCGAGTTGTCAACATTGATTTTCAACCTATAGGCAACAGGGTTAGATGGTCGATGGCTAAGCCATCGACCCTCCGACGCTCAAGTCAGTAACTGATGTAGGGAATAAGTTTGAAAATAATTCAAAGTAGTAAAAGGAAACAAACGAGAATGCAAACTCATTTCTTCAGGGTCGATGTTCACCCTTGGGGTTGCAAGGTCAGCCTTCATGGACTTTTCTATTGAGCCTCGGTTGTCGGTATTGAGTTTTAATCTGCACGTAACATGACTAGATGGTCGATGGCAGAGCCATCGACCCTCCGACGCTCAAGTCAGTAGCTGAAGTAGGAAATCAATTTGAAAATTATTGAAAGTAGTAAAAGAAAATGAAATAGAAATGCAAACTCATTCTTTCAGGATCGATGTTCACCCTAAGGACTGCGGGATCGACCTTAAAGGGGCTTCTTTACTGAACCTCGGTTATCATGGTTGAGTTTCAACCTGCATGCAGCATGCCTAGATGGTCGATGGCATAGCCATCGACCCTCCGACGCTCAAGTCAGTAACAATTCGAATAAAGAAATAAACAACACAAAATTTGGAAAATTTAGCTAAGGGTTTAGAAATGATACTGCTTGAGGTGAGCTGCGTTCCAGCTATTTGCAATTTCTCTGCCTTCAACAGTTTGCAGTTTGTAAGCCCCGTTTCCTACTACCTTCATGATCAGGTATGGACCTTCCCAGTTAGGGCCTAGTTTGCCAGCCCCGACTTCCTCAGTATTTTGAAAAACTTTTCTAAGGACCCAATCTCCGACCTTGAAACTGCGGAGCCGAACGTGTTTATCATAATGTCGGGCTATCTGCTGCTGGTATGAAGCTATTCTCATTGCTGCTTGATCCCGTTGCTCATCGATTGTGTCTAGGTTATGTTCTAGCTCCTGATTATTCTCTTTTTCGTTCACCCTTGAGGTCCTCGCATTCCTGATCCCTATCTCTGGAGGTAGGACGGCTTCAGATCCGTATGTTAGAGAAAAAGGTGTTTCTCCCGTAGCTGTTCGCGTTGTGGTTCGGTAAGACCATAGCACGCTGGGGAGATGCTCGACCCATTTTCCTTTGTGTTTATCTAGCTTTTTCTTCAGGGTGTTCATTATTGTTTTGTTGGAGGCTTCGGCTTGACCATTAGCGGCTAGGTACCTTGGGGTGGAATAGGTTAGCTTGACTCCCCATTTTTTACAGAAGTCTTGGAACTCAAAACTGATAAATTGAGGCCCGTTGTCGGTGACGATCTCTGCTGGTACTCCAAACCTACAAAAAATATGTTTCCACACAAAACCTCTTACCTCACGGTCCTTGACCTGTACGAATGCGTCTGCTTCGATCCACTTTGTGAAGTAATCTGTCATGACCAAGAGAAAAACTTTCTGATTGCTACCCTTGGGTAGTTTTCCTACGATGTCCATGCCCCACTTCATGAAAGGCCAGGGCATTATTGAAGGGTGGAGTGGTTCTGGATGAGTATGATTGGACTGAGCAAATCTCTGGCATTTATCACATTTTTTAACGTAACTCTTTGAATCGGCTCTCATGGTCGGCCAGTAGAAACCTGTTGTTAGGGCCCTGTTTGCTAGGCTTCGTGGTCCAGAGTGATTTCCACATTCTCCCTCATGTAGTTCTTCAAGGATATATTTTGCTTGATTTGGGCCTACACACTTCAGGTAGGGGCCTGAGTAAGAACTTCTGTATAAAGACCCACTGATCATGTTGAACTTCATTGCCTTAGCTCTGATCCTCCTAGCCTCTGTCTTGTCTTCAGGTAGTTCATTCTCGGTAATGTATTTGATGATCGGAGTCATCCAACTGACTTCAACCTCAACTATTTCCACCGATTTGGTTTCTACTTCTTCTTTCCACACTGCTGGCCATTGGGCATATGTTAAGGCTATGTGCTTCGATGACTGACAATCAATTGCTGACCCTAGGTTGGCCAGTGCATCTGCATGTCGATTTTCCTCCCTCGCCACGTGGGTAACTTCTATTTCTGTGAACGATTTTGATAGTTCCTTCACCATGGTAAGGTATGCTGACATTCTAGAATCTTTTGCTTGAAAATCTCCTCCGAACTGACTTACAATAAGTTGTGAGTCACTTTGTACTTTGATGTTTGGTATCTTCATATCTTTGGCTAAGGTCAGTCCGGCGATCAGTGCTTCGTATTCTGCCTCATTATTTGTTGTCTTGAATCCACATCGAACCGCTCTTTCAACAACGTCGCCTTTGGGAGAGGTCAATACTATACCCAATCCACTCCCCTTGAAATTACTGGAGCCGTCAACTTGAAGGGTCCAATGATTTGAATTATCACCTTTGGTTATTGAGAGTAGTTCTTTTTCGGCAAGCTCATGCTGCTCTGATGAAAAATCTGCAATAAAATCGGCCAAAACCTGTGATTTTATTGCAGTCCGGGGTAAATAGGTGATGTCGTACTCTCCAAGTTCTACTGCCCACTTTGATAATCTGCCGGATAAGTCTGGCTTGCTCAACACAGTCTTTAGTGGAAAGGTCGTTACCACCGTGATTGGGTGCGCCTGGAAGTACGGCTTCAACTTTCGCGAGGCCATGACTAGTGCGAGGGCTAATTTTTCAAGTTGAGTGTATCTGGTCTCTGCATCGAGTAGCGATTTGCTGGCATAGTAGACAGGGTGTTGTCTTCCCTGTTCTTCACGAACTAACACTGCACTTAAAGAGTTAGCAGACACGGATAAATAAATGAAAAGTACATCACCTGAGTTAGGCTTCGAGAGCAAAGGCAGACTTGAGAGATAGGACTTAAGTTGGTTGAGAGCTTGGTCGCACTCTGGTGTCCACTCGAAGTCTTTTCCCTTTCGGAGTGTGTTGAAGAATTGATGGCTCTTGTCAGAATATTTTGATATGAAACGACTAAGTGCTGCCAAACGACCCGTGAGCTTTTGTACTTCTTTGATGTTGCGGGGTGCCTTTATATTTTCCACTGCCCTGATTTGGTCGGGGTTAGCTTCGATTCCTCTTCTTGTGACAAGGTACCCTAAAAATTTTCCCGACGTTACTCCGAAAGAACATTTGGAGGGGTTAAGCTTCATGTTGTATTTTCTTAACACTTCGAATGATTGCCTCAGGTGCCCAATGTGATATTTGGCTTGTAGTGATTTTACAAGCATATCATCTATGTAGACCTCCATCGTCGAACCTATTAACTTTTCGAACATACGATTAACCAGTCTCTGGTATGTGGCTCCTGCATTTTTTAACCCGAACGGCATGACTTTGTAGCAGTAGATGCCTCGACTTGTGACGAACGCTGTTCTTTCTTGATCATCTGGATGTAAGAGAATCTGATTATACCCAGAGAAAGCATCCATGAAGCTCATCATTTCATGTCCTGCTGTTGCATCGACAAGCGTGTCGATGTGAGGGAGTGGAAATGAATCCTTTGGGCATGCCTTATTTAGATCGGTGAAGTCAATACACATTCTGTTCTTTCCATTCTTCTTCTTTACTACCACAACATTAGCTAACCAATCAGGGTACTGCACCTCTCGAACTGAACCGATATCGATTAGCTTCTGAACTTCTTCCTCTATCACTTGATTTCGTTCTGCTGCAAATTTTCTTCTTTTTTGTTTGATTGGTGGGTGATCAGGATCGACCTGTAACCTGTGAGTTATGATAGAAGGATCGATACCTGTCATGTCGGCGTGTGACCATGCGAAGCAATCGTGGTGTTCTGACAAAAATGCGATTAACTCTGCTCGCATTTCAGAAGTCAGTCTCGACCCAATTTGAACGATGTGGTCTGGGTAGTCGGGATGAATCTGTATTTCATCGAGATCTTCCATTTCAGGTTCGACGTAGGAGGTCGACCCTGAACTTTCTCCTTGCTCATATTTTGAATTTGAGCTTTCTCCGTATTCATATTTTGAGTTTGACGTCGATGCCTCATCAATTTGGTTTACCTCTTATACCTGCACGTGGTTAGTCTTGAAAGCCGATCTATAGCAGTCTCTTGAGGCAATTTGCTCTCCACGGATCTGTCTAATTCCCCATGGGGTTGGAAAGCGTATGACTTGGTGGTAGGTCGAGGGTACAGCTTTTAGTTCGTGAATCCAAGGTCTCCCCAGGATGACGTTGTATGCTGAGGGTGCATCGATAATTTGAAACTTGGTGTGTAGGTTAACCCCTTCCGTATACACAGGTAGTGTAATTTCACCTATGGTGGCTTTGTGCTCGCCGCTGAATCCAATCAAGGTCATTGATTTTTTGACGATGTTAGCCTCGGGGACCTGCATTCCTTTCAAGGTAGATAAAAAAATGACATTAGTCGAACTCCCACCATCAATGAGAGTCCTCTTGATCATGCAGTTAGAAATAAGGACTGAAATAACAAGTGCATCGTGGTGCGGGTGTGAGAGTTCAGAAGCTTCGCTGTTGGTGAAACTCAAAGTTATGAGTTCCATTTCGGTATCGGGCTTTGGTATCATGGGCGTGTATTTCAGAGATCTGCAGTGTCGTTTTGCTGATGCTTGGGACACTCCGCTAACCTCGGATCCTCCAGTTATGCAATTAACCACATGCTCAATTGGTGGGGGCTTTGGTGGATCCCTCAGATTCTCATCATTTTTGCTGAAGGTCTGCTTCCCCTTATCAGTCAGCAAATCTTTCAAATGGCCTCGCTTGAGTAGGTCGATGACTTCGCGACGCAATGCGATACAATCATCTGTTCTATGGCCGTGATCTTTGTGGAATTCACAGTACTTTGTTCTGTCACATTCATGATCTGGACTCCTCATCTTGGGCGGCCACTTCACTGTACTACCGAGTTCCTTTAAGGAATTGACGGCTTCTGATGGTGTGATGCACAGGTTGTATTCTGGCAAGCGTCGATCATATGGATCTGAAATATCCTCTTGACCTCGAGGTCTGTAGCGATCATTACGGGGGTAAGGGTCGGTTCTTCTTCTATCATTTCTGCGGGAGTCTCTTCCTTCATCTCGACCTCTTGGCTTGGGTCGATAATATTGGTCTTCGTCTTCCTCCCACTTAATTTGTGCCCATGCCTTTGCTAAAATATCATCCATTGTCTTACACGGGTACTTTGTGAGTTCTTTGTAAAGGTCTGAATCCCTCTTTAGCCCCTTTCTGAAGGCTGATATGGCGGTGTCAGTGTTGCAGCCTGGTATCTCTACCTTTTCTCTATTGAACCGTGCAACATAATTCCTAAGTGTTTCATTTGGATACTGAATAATGGCGTAGAGGTCATCTGAATGTTTCTCAATTTTTCGGCTGCTGGCGAATTGTTCTACGAAAAGATCTGTGAGTTGTGCAAATAATCCAATCGAAGCATTAGGAAGGTTCGTGAACCACTGCAGTGCGGCTCCTGATAGGCTGGACCCAAAACCCTTGCACATGCAGGCTTCTCTGAGGTACTTAGGTATTGCTGCGATGAACATCTTCTGTTTATACTGTGCGATATGGTCATCTGGATCTGAGGTTCCATTAAATAACTTCATAGATGGTAAGGTGAATTTTGACGGTATCTCTGTTAACCCAATTTCATCCACGAATGGTGAGTCAGCAAAGCTATTTGGTGCAGCCTTGCGGATTGGTAGAGGTACACCGGGAATTCGCGTTATCATTGCCTCGATACCAGCCAGTCGTTGCTCCAATTCACTTGGGTGATCGATCATTCTCTGATCGAACCCCTGGTTAAATCTGCGCTGCTGTTCAACCCTTTCTTGCTCGAGGGTCTGGTGTCGGAACCTTTCCTGCCCAGAAGCATGATACTCAAACCCTGGAGGTGGCCTTAGCGGGCTCTCTTCTATTTGTTGTCTGGTGTCTACCTTCTGTGCTGACGCGATAGTACCTGCAATAAATGGATCAGTAAAAGTAACAGATCGACGACGCTCAGAATATACCGAATTTGGCTCGCCGAACAGATTTGTGGGTTTAATGTAGTTCAGATGACGCGTGTTGTCATTGATGGTCAGATCTTCAAGTTTACTGCGGAGTGAAGCGTTCTCTGATCTCAAAAGCACTAACTCTCCCGTGGTGTTTGCCATTTGATGCTGTATATTCCTCAGAACATCAGCCAGCGACTGATCAACATCGGGCGAAGGCGTAGCGATTCTGCCATCTTGCTGGGGTCCTTTTCCATCTTTGCGACTCTCATTAGGCGTTGTCATTTCGTTTCACGAATAGATCGCTGCCCCACGGTGGGCGCCAAATTGTAGATCCGGAAATCTGCAATTAATTGATTCAGTCCGGAGCAGCGGCCAATCTGTGAAACAAAAACAGAAAACACCGTAAGAGCCAAAGACCGTCGGGGGGTTGACGATCGTTGGGCCTCCGACGCTCAAGTCAGGAAAATAAGAAGTGTAGAAAGAAACAAAATACGGAATAATTAAATAATTAAGGTGCTTAATGACGATAATCTTTATCCAGAACGTGGCTAGAAATCTAGGAAAATGTCGTTCGATCCTGGAAGAATATAGGAAGAAGGCCGGATGTTGGATCGCCGGGGTGGAATTAACCTAGAAAATTGTGAGCTCAGTATTCTTAGGGTGTGATGTGAAGCTTGTGGGTATCTCAGCGTACCTCTCAAATGAGGAGGGAGGCCTCCTTTTAAAGGTGGAGGTAGCAGCTAGGGTTCGCGAGGATCGCGGAGGAGGTTGAAAGACGTGTCGACTCCTCTGAACCCGTCAATCTTACCGGATAGGGCGGAACTGATCGTTAATTCAAATTTTAAATTGAATGCTTATGTATTGGAATACCGATTGTATTCTATCATTTAACCCTTCTGGGCCAGTATATCGGATTGACGAAAAATGACCACTACACATCACACGGGAGATATTCTAGTACCATTAAAAATCTGAACATTTGCTTTTTTATAAAAATATCCCGGCCTATAATTAATGACAATGCTGCTCTCATCTTTTCATTTTTGCACAATTCCACCTTCCCTCGAATTTTCAAATATTTGAAATGTAACTCAGCACAATGGAATTCCTAGATGGAGAATAAAATTGAGACAGATTGAAGGGCGGTTTTTCATCAGAGAAGATTTAAAGGAATTTTATTTTTTATTTTCTGTTTAAATTTGGATGATTCTATTGGCAGCCCTATATCTGCAGCTTAAAATTCAGGTCGACATTGTCAAAGAAAAACTAATAAATTGTATTTCATCCTATAAATCACTAGCATGAATAGTGATGACTAAATTGTAATTGGTCTCTCCGATCAGACAGCCACCGCAACCAGCGAGGCGGAGGAGGAAGTCCTCGAGATGACCACCGGCAGCCGCCAATCTGTGAAGTTACAGCAGAACCAGATGCTGCGACTCATTTGTTAGATTTCCAACTGGAAATCAAAATGGCGTTCTCTTTTTGGAACAGAGGATCTCGTCTCGTCTGCTACAGAACAAAATAGATGTGCTCAATTTTCATCAAACAAAGTACTTCACCATCTGAATTTCCTTTTGCTTGAAACCACATCTCTCATAAAATAGCATGTTCTCACTACTGCAATCAAGAATCACCTTGTAACACCCCATCGACCGAGCATGATCAGACAGGAATTCAATTATCTTCTTCCCTAAATGCTTGCCTCGGACAGAAGAATCCACAACCACATCTTCGATATGACCAACTTTCCCACAATTCCTTATAAATTTCTTCTCTATAAACACACTCCCAGTTGCAATAATCTTCCCTGAATCTTTGTCTTCTATCACGCAGATAAGATGGTCGTTGCCATACTTAGCCACCTCCCCAAATCGTTCGTCAAATGCTTCATCCGAGATGGAGTCGCATACAGTCAGCTGCTCCAGCAGCTCCACGAACCCCTTCTTCTTGTCCGAGATCTCCAACTTTCTCACTTCAAATGCCTCCACTTTTCCAGAAGAGTTTGTTGCTTCCATCGTTTATAGAACAAGAATTCAAGATTGACGCCAACTTTCTGAAAAATGAAAAAAGATGAAAAGAAATGAGGTTAGATTATGAAAATCATCGTGAAACGACTGAATATGTTGTTGCCAACACTGATAATCATACGCTCATCACCAAATTAATCAAGTAACCACTCTTAGAATTCACAACTGCATGGAACTGACAGCGAGGTGAAATAGTATAAAATACATGAATAAATACAAAAAAGATAAAGATGAGGAATAAAAACCAATTCTTTGGGAAAAATAAAGGGACTACAGAGTATTTAGCAAAGTCTCAATTTGCCTGTAATTATACATGTTCCCACAGAGTAAATAGCTTCTTTTTCCTAGAGGTATTCTACAATATGATTTCTGATTCCGATCAATTGAAAAATATCTGAACATTGCCATTAATTAAAAAAATGTCAAAAGACTCAAAACATACATCAAAGACCAACATACTAGTATCCTATCTTAATTCATGAATCAAAGCTGCTAATTCATCAGCATACACATGCAGAAATATCTAATAAACAGATTGGAACTCCGTAAAATTCCATGATTTGACAATTAATTGGTATAGCCCTCAAGAAAACGGGTTCAGATTCACTGCCACCCATCCATATTTCAAGTTTGAAGCATGTGTGCTTCGGCATGTCTATTTTCTTTAACAATGAATTTCTACAAGCTTACTGCGTGTATTAGCAATTTTCAATTGGAATGAATATGAAAATGGAAACGAGATGGACAACAATCCAGAAATATGTTGTAGGGGGGGACCAGAGTACCAAACCCATCAAAGGGTAATGAGAACATGGAAATATAACTTGGAACTTAGAATACACATATCTGATGAGTATGGTAATTAAACACATATGTGATCTACTCATTTTCCTTACTAGTTTTCTCTCACTAGGTTTTGTAGCAAAAGTTTTAATGAAGCATAAATACGGCATGGTAATTTGCAGGAAGAGACTAGGTAGCATTGTGCATTTGTATGATAACATTTATATTTGCAACTTTTGCCAACCTAGTTTAATTTTGCAGAAACAAGCACGCGAACACACACACCCACACACACACACACACATATATTGTAATGGCCTCTGAACTAACACAAACATACACAGAATGTGAACTTAGCAAAGCAAAAAAAAAAAATCTAGATAATAATATTAAAACACACTAATCGAGCACCTATCATTGAAAAATTAAATTTTAGATGGACAAATGCTCGTTACAGAAGCAATTCTGAAATAATCTGAAACAAATTAAAAGGTTTTATATCAAAAATAAAAAATAAATCATCGGACTTCTTAAAAAAAATTACAACTTGGACATACGTGAAAAACTTAGGTACGGTTGCTGACGTGGAAGATCGCCGGAAAAATGTTGTTGGAGTGAAAGACAGGCCGGCGGACGGTTGAATCAGGCGGCGAAACTAGGAATCCCAACTTTCGACCAAAAATTGGAAAATTATCAAAAAAAAAAGGCAGGAAAATTACCAGTTGAAATTATGAACAGGGGAAGGAAAAAAAATCGAATCCATTTACACAAAATCTGAAGAAAATTATAGGTTTTACGTTGTTTTAGATTTTTTGGGGGGCTTTAAAGTAGTTAAATGGACCTTTCTATTGGGCCTCTTTTTCCATGCCGCTCTGTCACCGAACCCGAATTTTCATTTTTTTAATTAATATCCATATTTTTAAAATATTTTTTTTATTATATTTTAGGGACATATCTTATTTCTTAAATAGTTATTAATTATGTTGGTCTTGACTTTTCACCTCCTCCTATGTAGATAACAATGTCGTGTTTTTTCATATGATATTGTTAAAAAATGCAACAATGTAGAAAATTGAGATCAACATAATTAACATCTACTAATATCATCATTTATGTCCCCAAAATATTATTAAAATAAGAATATATTAATTAAAATCAAAAATTCAGATACAATGCCTGGTCAGGGGCGACATAAATTTTTCCTAGCATAAATAGCGCATTTTCTTTTTTGGGCATTTTTATTTAAACATAACCATCGTTATAGTACAAATATTAATTAATACTCCATCTACTTCATATTATTTGATATTTTAAACTTTTAACTTTGTTTCAAAATATTTTACATCTTTTCACACTTTCTCCCAATTTTACCCCCTATCAAAACACTATAAAATTTCTAATAAATATATTTTACTATAATTATATATATATATATATATATATATATATAGGAAAAGGATCAAATAGGAACCAAATCCCCCGTGAGAACCTAGGAACCAAACATATTAGCAAATGATTAGTCACATATTAGCAGGGTGTATAATCGCTAACATATTAACAATATGTTGCTAATATTATGATCTCGTCAAGTTAACAAAATGAGGTTACCTCATGTTAGCAACATAATCTCTTGATGTTAGCAATATAAATCTATCATGTTAGATTGGTTCCTAGGTTCTCACGGGGGATTGGTTCCTATTTGAACCCACCTCTATATATATATATATATATATATATATATATATATATATATATATATATATAGAGAGAGAGAGAGAGAGAGAGAATGGGTATATTTATTACATTTAATTACATCTTATTTTTTTCAAAAAAAAAATCTAAAACGGAAAGAATATACAACCATTATATCAGAAGCATCAAAGTTTAAATATAGATTGAAAAATATCAATTTCCAATAATTAAACCTTGATCAACACCAAAATTATGAAAATAGAATCATCATCCAACTCATGAAAACAATTTCCTAAATTTAGACAGTGAAACATGAAATGCGAGTGGCATCAGCATAAATGTTGAGTAACCACGACCCTTGCAGCCTAAGTAATATTCCTGGCCTGTATATTGTATTGGTCAATGATGGTGAAGGTTGGATACCTAATTCCCCACCCACAACTCCGAAAAAGAAAAGGATACATTTTTCAGTACGAAATAACAAGAAAATACTCACAACGTCACATATTTTCCATAGCCCGGGAGTAGACAACATTACATGTGTGTACAAAAAAGGAACAGTTACAGTTTCACTCGGTTATGTTAAAACAAAGCTTAGCCTCATCCCAGGGTCCATTTATCTCAAATTTGTACTCTTGAATTCTAATCAAGTTATAAAGAAAGTGGTTTTGAGAATGTAATTGAGCAGTAGCTCAAACGATAGCATTTCTGCTGTCAAAAGAACGATTGTGAAACCCCACCCTAGAAGAGAAATGTCGAGTAGCATGAGAGACTGCTCACTAAACATAGATCTAAGTGTATAAGTCCAGACCAAGACCACAAGAGCAACAACACACAAATACTGTGAGATGGAAACTGCGTCAAGAATCACCTTAACCAAATCTCTTTTCACAACATTGGCATTCATAATCATGTCTTCGAGGAAAGACTCGTCTGTGTGATTGTCGTCAAACCCGGGCTGCATCCCTCCATAAGCAACTTTTCTCCATTTATGAACAGTTTGAGACGAACTCTTATGTGTATGAGATTCCATTTATATACCGTGCCTATATGATGCCTGAACAAATACATAAGAGACAATTAGCACAAAATAGCTGCAAGAATACAACCATAAAAGCCGATGCAAAAATATTTTTGATAATGCAAGATAAGACCACAAGAAAGATCTCCGGCCCCATTTCAATGAGGTGCTCAAGACCCCTGATTTATGAATTAGCAAAGGTAGCTGATGATATCCGTTAAGGGATAAAGCTTCTGATGGAACTATACCAGGAAATGACAGAAAAACGCATGAAGTTGGAGAAATGTAGTGGTGAGTGGTGACATTGCCGATGTAAAGAAACCAGTGGAGCATCAGGAAGATGTGAAACCTGAAGAGATACTCCCCTCTGAGGCTTTTCAAGCCATAAATCCCAAGTCTAACTGAATGAGGAAACCACAAGCTCCCCCCTCTTACTCCTACAGCTTCTCAAAGCTAAGCGAATAGTTGTATAACATATTTAAAATTTAGAATCTTAACTTTTTCTTTTTGTTGTCTACTGTCATGAACATTATATTGATTTTTCAAATTAAAATTTGAGGCAACTTCACTGAAGCTTAAGGCACACGGCAGTCTAGTGCATATAGTACCATTGTTATTCCCTAAACAAATTTCACATTTCCATATATTTTCGGAGCAATCAGTATCTTTGTATTAAAGCATTTTTATATGGATTTGAAGCCCATGGAATAGATCATTTGTCAATTCTCATTTCAATACAACATTTTTTGTATAATCTGGGAGAATCAAAACCAAGAAATCAAACTCAAGCTTTCAACTTTATAGGTATTGCATATTTGCATTCCATCTACACACATAACAGAACGATTCGCTGCACTCATCTCTAATCTACTCTTGCAAAGTGAGCCTAAAATATGCCTTCATCTCTTCATTTCATTTACTACTACTGTACTATTATTCAATTAAATGTCCCTGGAAAACTGCTTTACATTGATGGTATTATAGCTATTCCTACGGCTAAGGTTCTTATAATTTCACATGTAACTTCATTAATTTTATTTTTTCTTATTTTGCACTCTGTAGCTGAACGCTCTGTGCAGCGGACCCGAGCAAATCTTATAACCATGGTTCTACCAGCACAGTTCTACAACCGCAAACAAGTCTCAACATTGGCTAAAACCTAAAGCTCGTTCAAATAGACCAAAAAAGGGCAAAATAGAAATGAGCTCAACCACAAAAAGTTTAATGACAACCCAAACAACCTTGAAAAAAAAGGCTCGATCACAATATCGAACAAACCTACATTTCATATTAAATGTGTTTAAAAGAATACAGCATTTTAGGCGGCGTAAATTTACAATTACCACAAGAAAAAAGGGGTGAAATTTAGGGTTCCCACAATTATGACAGATCAAGAAAAGCCGAAAAGGGGTGAAATTTAGGGTTCCCTTGAGAATGTAGTGCACAAATAAGAGAGCAAAATGTAAAACCCAAAAACCTAGAAATGCAACCCAGTTGAGTAAAAATAGAGCAAACGTTAAACAATTCGGCGTTCTTGAAATAATTACATTGACTATTGAAGAACATTCAAAATTACAATCGATGAAAAATAATAAAGGGCAGCGGAACCTGATAAACTTGAAACACGAAATGCAATTTTCGCCTCCTCTCCAAATTTGCTCTTAGGCTATAGCTGTGGAGCTCTCTCTCTCTCTCTCTCGTGATGAGTTTTCACTAAATTTTTTTAATATATTAAAAAATTCATGAACTTATTCGAACTCGATTTGATCCTAAATAAGCTTGTGTTTCTAATAGATCTGTACTCGTTCTTAAAAAATATAATGAGGAATAAATCCATCATTTTCTTATAAAAAATAGTGTAAGTTATATTCATTAAAATACTTATCACTAATTGAATTATATAATAATATATTTTTCGCTCAACTTCAATCACTTATTAACTAGTTAACTCATGAGTCGATTAGAAAATTAATCAAATCAATCCCGAATATATTTTTAATCAAAAATCGGAACTAGAAAGGAGTTAAAAAACTGAAATAAATATATTTTATCATAGATACTATCGATTTAGCTACAATACAAGAAGAAAGCTCAAATATGAGCGATGTCAGAATCACTAAATTCCATCGGGGCATTTCTCAGCGGATCGGGGCAGTTGGAATCTCCCAATTCCGGCATGAAAAAATACCCATTGGGATATCTGAAAATTGCCGTAGTGTTGGCCCCTATACAATTTTAGTAGATTAGAGTTTATTATGGCTAATACAGACGAGTCGATTTTTTAAATAGTAAACGAGAGTAATAATATTAGATCGAAGAAATACAAGTAAAATTGAGAAAGTTTGCTACAAAATTTGGTAGTTCAAACCAACAATGAGAGTTATAATAATCTTTAGAAACCCGAGCAAAACAATGAGGCACATATTGACATTCAAAATATCATCGATCACTAGTTTGGAATCTGTTTCAAACATAAAAATCGTTGCAAACCCATATCCTTAATCCAAGATAAAATATTGTGCATCCATATAGCCTCACATTGATCAACTTGTAAGAATCTCGGAAACAAATAACACAACCAGCGACGAACCCATCAATTAATATCATTTCATACAGCCATATCAATCTCAATCTCATTCAAGATAGCAATAGTGTCCACACAGGATCGATCCTGACATTTCGGAGCCCATGTCAAAATAAAAAAGAGGGACCCTTATATATATATAAATTTCAGCATTGTTTTCATCATAAATTTTGAAAAGATGTAATCAATACTTACAAAAAATACAAGAAAATATACAAGTATTGAATAATTATCAAAATCATTTAGATATGTAATACCCCAAAATTTTATTATCTAAATCCAATTAAGAATATTAGTCTAATAGTTAAAATAAGTATTGTGGTGTGTGTGTGTGTGTGTGTATTTACCAATATTTTGTAGTGGGCCTTAGAAAAGAATATAATTAGTTAAGCATATATCTATTGTCAGAGCCTTTGATTTTGGACAAGGGATGGCCCATTCTAGCTCATTACTAGGGATGATAACGGGTAGGGTATGGGTAGGGTACTACGGTACCTGTCTCCATACCCGCGTTTTAAAAAAAATACCCATACCTGTCCACATACCTGCTGGGTATCAACTTTTATGTCCGTTCCCGTACCCTTTGGGTATTTAACTACCTATACATGTACCCGTTACCCGAATTTTAATTGTTTTTTTATGTGATTCACGATAAATGTTTTGTAGTATTTAATAAATTTAAAAATATTTTTATAAGTTACATATATTGATGAACACCTTCTTAAGCACAGTGAGCATAAAATTAATAATATCTTTTATGATAAATTTAATGACATTTTTCTATAATCATTCAAACATACTTATATTTGTATTTTTTTATCGTATACATTTTTAAAAATATATATGTTAAATTTTATGTAAGCTATAATCTTTATAAGCATTTATTCATCAAGTTTACAATATGTGTGTGTGTGAGAGAGAATAAATAACATAAGTTACAAATTAATATTGCAATTAGTCCAAATTTTATTCGTGTTCAAGTATCATTTTAGTTCTAACAAGGGTCATATTTTAAAAATAAAATATATAAACATACAAATTTTTTTATCACAAACTATTTATTGAATATTTAATCTAGAATTTATTATTTGTATTACATAATTCAAAATTATGATTAAATAATTTATAATTTTAAAAATATTGATTAAAACTAAATCATAATTCAATTAAAATATAATATGAAGACCCTTCATGAAAACGCAATATTTCATTAAAAAAAGGCAAACATAACAATGTCATAAAATTTTCAAAAAATAATATCATATCACAATATAATTCAATACATACAATGCAATAATAATAATAATAATAATAATAATAATAATAATAATAATAATAATAATAATAATAATAATATATGGGTATGGGACGGGTTGGGTACCAAAGTATCCATACTCGCACCCGTACCCGTCAAAATTTACGGGTAATTATCCGTACTCGTACCCGTACCCATTAAGTGGGTGATTACCCTATCCATCGTGAATGATTTTTGCGTGTATCCGTAGAGTCCGTTACCCATTGTCCATCTCCATTTTTGTTCGGATTTCGCTACTGTTGAATATATACTTCTAGTAAATAAGTAAATAAAATGATTGCATTTGTAAATTAATGTGGTTAGAACGTGAAAGAAAATATGTGAGTGTGTGTTCGGTGAGAGGCGGCTGACGGGCTATTTGAGAGAACAACATTTGTTTTAATCTTTACAATTAGTTTGCATGACTTTACAAAGGTGGGAGAACCATATATGGGTTGATTTTGAGGAAGAGATATTGATTGGTTCTCATTTTGAGAAATGGCTTGAATGTATGTGTGTGTACAAACGTGTGTTAAGGAGAGGAAAGAGAAAAATATATTTCATTTCAAAAGCATGCATGAGTGCAAAGAATTAGAAAAAGAGGTTGACTTTTAAATTGTAATAAAATTAAAATTGATTTATTTCTAAAAATAAGAATTTAATGAGATGTGGAAATGTGAGGATAGAGATTGTACTAAAATTAAAATGGATTTATTTCTAAAAATAAAAATTGAATAAGATGTGGAAATGTGATGATAGAGAGATAGTGTACTGGTTGGTTTCATTGTGTAATGTAAATGTTCAATAGATAGAGAGAGATATGTTAATTTAATTGTTCGTGTGTGTATGTATTGCATGGGTGTCTTTTAGTTTTATTTTAATTTTGTATTAATATGATATAATATAATTTTAAGTTTTAAGGAAAAGTGTTATAAATATATTTTATTTATATAGTGGATAATTCTATATATTCCAAAAGTTTTTTTTCTTAAAATGTTTTAAGGATAGCCAAGAATTTAATTGGGTTTTTAGGGTAATTTAAACTTATCCAATTTCCAAGAGTATTTTAAATATTTAATAAATGGTCAAGTTTTAATATGAACCTTCTGAATTATTTTTGAAAATTGTGTTTAGCCAAGTGGTGAATATGTGCTTTAAATAATCCTAGGTACTAGGTTTGATCCCCCGCATTAACTGATTTGACTTAATTAATCTGCATCAAATTTTGAAATTTTTACATCATTTCACTCTCATTTTCACATCATTTATCTCCATATTTTTGTGCATTAACTGATCTGACTTAATTAATAACTAATCCACATCAAATTTTGAACTTAGTCTCTAGCCTAGTGGTTAAGGCACTCTCATTTTCACATCATTTATCTCCATATTTTTCTGCATTAACTGATCTGACTTAATTAATAATTAATCTGCATCAAATTTTGAATGGTTAAGGCTTGTGTTAACTCATTTTTACACCCTTTATCTCCATATTTTTCTGCATTAACTGATCTGACTTAATTAATAACTAATCCACATCAAATTTTGAACTTAGTCTCTAGCCTAGTGGTTAAGGCTTGTGTTAACACACTGGAGGTTTAGGATTCAAATCTCTCTTACTTAATTTTTAATTTATTGTACATCTCTAAACCTCTTCATTTTATTATTTTCTTTTTATGTTTTAAAAATGTAGTTATACTAAACTTCAAATCATTTCATAAATCCATATATTATCATGTTACTATTTGATTTATTAAGTTTATAAACTATGTTATACTCCATAAATGACTTGGGTATAGTTTTAAAGTTAGGATTACCCATGCACATCAATTTCATCAACTAATTCCATGGACTTTAAGTCTTGTACCTTATAATTTTATTTAGTTAGCTCATAGTTTAGGATTCAATCTTGATATATTCTAAAACTTAGTCTTCATGTGTAGGACAAAACTCGGAACATCAGACTTAAGAGACTTCTAGAAGAATCGTTAAAGCTTCAACTATTAATAGCTATTCAGGTGGCTTATTCTATCTTCGCAAATTGTAACTTTCGAGCTATTAAGTTCTACTTTGTTAAAATTGCATATGTGATTATCTATGTTAAATATTTACGTGTTGTTGTATGTTATCGAAGTCTCATAAACTAGTGTTGTGTCAATGTGAGTAGCTACAATATTGCATACATTATTCCATGTCAAAAGACCAAAATGAACGGTTACACTCATTGGTTATACTCACAAACTTTACGCGTCGGTGATGTAGTAAGAGTTGCGAGCAGTGACTGATTATACTCTTAGCGCTTTACGATAAAATATTTTGGTGAACTTAGGTTGCTTCCAACTTTAAAACCTCATAAACTTCACTAACCTCATGGATACTGATAGATCACTTTTAGAAAATGATTTGCATAATTTAAATTGTGAAAACTTGCCCACTTAGTGCATTAATACTCAGCCTAATTTTTTTCAAATATTCTCAGGTCAGTAAGCTGGAGCGTGGACGTGATGCTGAGAAATGGGCTTTTGTTATTTACCTACTTCTCGTTGTCTCTTTTGATAGTATTCTATTAAGAAATGAGCTTCCGCACTTATGATATTCTTTTGTTAAACGCTAAGAACTACGATCTTGGTGTTATGGATAAGTATATGTAATTATAAAGCATGTTTGGTTGTTCTGAGTCTCCTGATGAGGTTTCGTTAATCAGGTTATCCCATTTCTTTTCCATTTCTTAATTTCAATCTTAGTGACATCCATTTCCACAGTCTTTCAGGATCGGAGCGGTACAAGATCATCAAGCTTTTTGAGAAGAAAAATTATCAATAAGTTCATCAAAATCATTTTTTTTCCAATATCTAATTTTTGAAAAAAAAAATAAGAATAATAAAAAAAATCCACATGTTGATTAGTTTATTTTATTAAAAAAGGGAACCAAAATGCTTTGATTCAATTATTTTTATATTTAATCAAAATTTCACTCAACCTATAAAATCTATACATATATTAAAGGCAATATCGCAGGGGTAAAATTGTAAATAGAAAATATTAGTAAAGTATTGATTAAATAATATTTCTGTCAAAAAAAGTTGAAGTAGATGTCTGTGGCTTAGTGGTTAGTGCTTCTATGGTTGCCACTTCACTTTGCCCGACTTCACGGGTTCGAAACTTGCTTCTCTCAATCAACTATTAAGTTTTTTTTTGTTTTTTTTTTTCAAACTTCATTTTTATTTATTTAATTTTTAATTTTCTTTTTTTTGTTAGTTTTATTCCCGGGGCGGGTTGGATTTTGCCGAGAAACAATTGTTTTAGTTGGTTTAATTCTTTTTTTTTTTAATTTTATTCTTAGTCTTTTATCTTATATAAGGACTTTTAAAAGCATTTAGATTTTTAACAAATGACAACTTTTCAAATTCATTAATTGACCAAAACTTAGATATTTAATATCATTTATCTTCTATTTTTTTTATTGACATTTAGATATTTGGCCTTTTACCTTCTAATGATTATTGACATTTAAATGTTGTAATACATGGCTCAATGGATGGTTCAAATGTTAGGAATTATGAAAATTTCTGAAAATAAAACACGATAATTTTTCGGCCTCATTATTAGTTCTATAAATGAGCTATTACTGTGCAATAAATACTTAAAAGTTGTGAAATATTTCTGAATTTAAAGTTTCGGAATTGAAATATTGAATACATGAAAATTGGTTTAAGTTGTGGATGAATGAAAATCAAATAAATTGAATAAAAAATGAATTAATCTCATTGAAGTTATGATGAGATTATGATTCGAAGTTGAATTCAAAGTAAATTTTGTTGTAATTTTTTCTCCTTAATAAAACCCATAATTTTTGGTTATTTAATATTATTTTGGCTATTATAATTCTTCAATTACATTTGTTACCCTTTAATTTAACTCTTCTAATAATTTTTAAAAATTATTACATATTGCAAGATTTCTCTCTTTTAAAAAAAAATATTTTATGATTTTTATATACTTATTACTAAACAGTGATCAGTGTATAATCTGGAGGTTTCTTATAATTGATTTATCTATCTAAACTAACATTCGCTTCCGACCCTCATTAATAAGTTCTAGATTTGGAACACGAAATTCTTTATATTTTTATATAATCTAATAATTATATGTTATTTTTATATATTAAGAAATAAATAATGTGATTTATTTGTAATGTAACTTTGCACACATACATAAATGAATATTGAGTAGTATATAAAATAATTTTGTGCATTGTACGGGAGACATACTAGTATGAGATAAAAAGATGGCATATAAATAGACTTTATTATTTAAAATATGATACAAAATATTTTGTTGTTAATGGTTTATATTTTGATGGTGATATTCGAAGCATAAAAAATGTTAGACTTGGACAGTCTAGTCTCGAAAATAGATAGAGTGATAATACATATTTTTTTTTATTAAGCCTTGTATTAAATATTTTAAAATTTAATTTTTTAAATATATTACAAAAATAAAAATTGGGAACCCTGTGGCGGTAGCCCACCTAGCCACCCCCATGGCTGACACCAATCTAGAATAATCATTCTAGATTCCGAAGATTTAGATCTTGTTTATTTTTATTTTCAACATTAATTTTCAGTTTTCAATATTTTTAGTTCAATTTACAAGGTGTATTGATTTTTGAAAAAATGTAATGATTTTGTTATGATGAATGATTTAATGTTTAGAGTTATAGGTTTGAAAAATGAAAATATATTTATTTGATTATATTTTCAATTTGAAATTTGAAGTTGAGATGAAAAGATAAATATTTGTATGGGTATGGTTAATTGATGAATATTTAAATAATGGTTCCACTATATGTGTGTGTGTGTGTGTGTGTGTGATTTAATTGGTTATATAGGATTGGAAAAAAAAGTGAAAACTGAAATTGAAAATGAGTATAACAAACGTGTTTTCGATGTTTTGAAAAGTAAAAAGTGAGAAATTTTCATTTGGAAATGAAAACAAACAAGACATTAATCATATGAATTCCCTTCCATCAGTGCAGTGTGAGGAGAGAATGCGGAATATATAGCTCTATCCGAATCAGATTGCTCTAACAATCCCAATCTACCTCAAATGGAATTTTAGGCACTGTCACCGCGACTCGTAGACAATGTCTTTGTTAGAAAATTCATTAGGATTCACAGTGTTGCAGACTTCCAGTTCAAAGTTTTGGAATGTGGGGAGATGAGGATGGAGAGACATAATATCGATGATTTTTTTTAGAGATCTATTGTTTTTAGAAAGAAGGAATTAAAAAGAAGCTCGTTCAACCGATTGGACGTTTGACAAAATAACATACAATAAAGGGCCGATAGAAGAGAAAAACGAGGGATTACCAGAAGCTAACACGGCTAGATCATGACAATGTGATTATATTCAAAAAATTTAATACTAAATTCATAAAAAAATTAAATATGTACAACGTATGAGAGAAATGCTAGTTATTATTAAAGTGGTGCTTCAGAAATTAAAGCTAGACAACATATTTGGTTGTGTTTGGAAGAGAGAAACAAAAATATTATGTCTAAAACCTTTTAATTTATATAAAGACACGTTTTATTTATTTATTATTTAATTAATAAATTTTAAAGACCCACGCTATTTTTTTAATTATGTTATACATTTTAAACACATTAAAAATGTCTTGTAAAAAATAAATAAATTATAGACATGATAATTTAGATAAAACCCCACAATATTTTCTCATTACATTCAAAAAATTTAATACCAAATTCATAAAAATTAAAATTCGTACAATGTACGGGAGAAATGATAGGGGTTAAAAATATATATAGACAATTTTAAATAAAAATTTGAATAATTGGGCAAGATTTAAAATATATGAGTTATTTGAGCAATCTATACTTGTTTTACACTTATCCCTTTATTTTGGACCCACAAAATCTGATATAATTCTGAAAATGTACGACACTTACACTTCCAATGTAATTAAATGTACTTTAATTGCTTTAACCTTACGATTGATTTTTAAAATTAGGTGTAATTAATTTGAAAAATTAATCGTAAACCTACAATTTGTAAGCCATTTATTCAATATATAAATCGTAAGTGTGTAATTAATGAAATAAATGGGAGTTGATTCCCATTAAATAAATGTATGTTTATGTTTGAAAATTGAATAAATGAGTTATGTTTAATTTTTAAAATATCAATTAAAATGAAACGGGGGATATATGTTAAGTATAGTTTATTTTTCTTATTCTATTTCGGAGTGCATTTCTTAAGTTTCTATTTATTTATTTTTGTTTTTGTTTCGAGAAGAGAGTACAATTCATGAGTTTTTAAATTAAAAATGAAAGAAAAGTTGGAGCCTACTATTGATCATTAAACATTTCAACTAATCGTAGGCTCTAATTAATCATTAATCATTTTCAATTAATCGTAGTATGTAAACCTACAATTTCAATTAATCACGGTGTGTAAACCTACAATTTCAATTAATCACAGGCTCTGATCTATACTATATATAAAAAGAAAAAAAAAATCCAATTTTGCCTCCAAAATTGATGGCAATTTTATAAATAGAATGTGAATTGAGGTTCATAAATATCCGATTTTTATTTAAAAAAAAAATTTAATTAAATTAATATTAATATTAGAGATCTTGTGTGGTGGATTACCGCATCCAGTGCATCAGTTTTTCCACGATCTATCGTTTAATTTAGAGTTCAATTCAGAACACACCCTCAAATTCACAGGAACTCTCTCTCTTTCAGAATTCTCTCTACCCGGAAATTCTAATGGATGTTGCAAAAACTTCTAGGTCTGTGAAGACCAAGCCTTTAGGAAATTGTTGTCACGATGGTGGAGGCTGGGAGTGTGTTAAATAGAAAGAGCGAACTGATGAATCGTCCCATTTCTTCACCCACCGCACATGCAACTTCAGATTTTAGAAAAAGCTGAAACCAGAAGAAATTAACAAACGTAATCCCTAAAATTCCCGTCTTGGGTTTTCGGAATTTGACGATATCTATGGCGGTTAAATCTGCCGGATACCAGGCTGTCGGTAGCACAATATACGATTCTGATAACGGAGTGCACTGCCATCAGGTATTCCAATTCATTAAAAAAACCCCTCATCTGCGTTTTATTGAAGTTTCAGTATTAGCCGGGATAGATCAGTTTTATCGAGCTGCAAATTTTTCCTCGAAGGCTAACTTCATTAATTCACAATCGTACAACTGTGTATATAAATCATGAAATTACCTAAACTAGTTTTAATTTCATTTTTCTCGCATGTAAAATCAATTCGCTCATTCGCTGTAGTGTCGTCAAAAAACCAGAAATTTCGCAGCAGCGTGCAAGAATCCGAAGAAGGATAAACCATGTTTGGTTAAGCTATGTAATAAATGCCTCCTGAACATGTTATATCCGTGTTCTTTTCTAAGATAAGCTATTGATTAAGTCATTTTTAATTCTTAGCCTATCATATTTCTGGATCCAGGTACGGTGAGAAAATGGAGGAAATTGCTGGTCTTGAGGAATGGGTTTGCCCGAAATGCAAGGGCACTTGCAACTGCAGTGTGTGCATGTGAGTCTTCTGACTTATGTCTCCATGATCTTCTGGTATTTTTCCTGTTATCACAATCGTGTGTCATTCAGGAAGAGAAGAGGTCATCAGCCAACCAATATACTTATCAATGCAGTGAAGGAAACTGGATTTTCTTCTGTTTCCGAGATGCTACTTAAGAGTGCTGAGCGTTTAAATCACGAAAATGTTTATACTGGCACAAATATGTGTTTCGTTGTGTACATTTTTGCATTAAAAATTACAGCTATTGATTTTGGTCATCTGCTGCATTATTTTCTCATCTCATGCTTTGTTTCTGAAATTAACATGAAGTTGTCTTCTATCCCAGAAAGAGAGGGAAGGAAAATTCTTTTGATGGACAATTAGATGCACACTTGCTAGAGTCTACTGGCAAGAAAGTCAAGGGGTTGCTCAATGGCAAAGCAGTTGATAATACCACTTCAGAGATATGTAATCAGGACCCTGATATGATAGTATTAAATCGGGAAGGGCTTAAGGGGAACGGACCTGATCAGTGTGGCTGGAATTGACATGCCTGTAGAAGATGTTGGAAATGCTCTGGAGTTATTAGAATTTTGTTATGCTTTTGGAAAGGCAAGTGACTGTAGTAACTGGTGATGGTTATCTTCTTTAGTTCAGTAGGAACCGGATGTGGTCATGCAATTGGATTTTCCTATTACTAAATGTGTTGCATCTTTCTTGGTGTTAATAAAAGGCATGTGTAAAATTATGATGTCATTTAGTACATGTGTATTAATGATATGAGAATAGAAGATTTACTACATTTTGTAATCTCGTGGAGTTATCATGTTGCATTTTAAGGGATTTCAACCGTAATCACATAAATACTATCTATTTCAATCAGCAAAATGTGAATTCCTTTTTTAGGTCAAGAGTGGGTCATTTCAGCTGGTATAAATAAATCTCATTGAAAATAAATATTATCATAAAAATTACATAATTGAAATGAGACATTAAGAGACACATCACTTAGTAGAACTAAATAATATCATCGCATATTTTTTCGTCTGGTAGTTGCCACGCAACGCGCGGGTGGTATACTAGTTATTTAAAAAAGACAAAAACTCTTATCAGACTTTGGAAATCAAAATCCATGAAATCAGACCTATCAGACGGGGCGGGTCACATGGGTCAACGTGCGGGTCAACCCTGACCCGACCCGCCCCGCAAAAAAAAAAAAAAAATTCGCCAGACATAGCATCATTCTTAACACTAAAACGTATCATTTCGAAGTACAAAAAGTATCATTCCGAAATACAAAAAGTATTGGGCCTGCAACTTGTCCTATATGAATTTCTTTAATTCAAATTATGAATTATTTCATCTCAATTAATGTTTAGAGCTTAGGGTTTGGGGAATAGGGTTTAGTATTTTTTTAAAGTTTTTTAGGGTTTTTTTTGGGGGTTAGGGTTTAGTATTTTTTGAAAGTGTTTTTAGGGGTTTATTTTGTGTTTTTAGGATTTTTTTGGGGGGTGGGCATTTAGAGGTTTATTTTGCGTTTTTAGTATTTTTTATGGAATTTTGTTGTGTTTTTTTAGGCTTTATGTTTTTTTTTCAATTACCATTAATATTTGTTTCGAAAAATTAAATTAATTGTCGAGCACAATGCACGAGCCCACGCGTTAGCGTTGGGGGAGTGCATTGTGCGAGTCACCGAATTAAAAAGAAATCATTCACTTTAATTTTAGGGTCCATTAAATCAATTTTAGGATATATATTTATATTTATTTTTAAAAATTAAATAAATTCATTTCAATTTTTAGGGTTACTAATTGTATTTTAGGGTATACAATTTGGGGGGGGGGGGAACAAAAAAAAAACAGAAAAATCGAAAAAAAAAATAAAAAAATCTGTAAAAAAATCAAAAAAAAAATTAATACAAGCGCGTGTACCTCACGCGCGCGGGCCACGCACGGAGAGTCCCTCATTTAATACAGACACGTGAGGTACACGCGCCTGTATGAATGGTTTTTTTTTTATAGTGGGCCAATCCTAGTAGTGGGTCGGGTCGTCTGATAGGCCGGCCCATCAGACTGGTGCACATGAGAGTCCCTCATTTAAAAATAGTCACAAAACCTACGATTGATTAATATTAAAGAATTAATCGCGGGGCATCTAATCGTAACCATCTAATTAGTATAATTATTTTTTATAAATTATAATGAAGCGAGACTAATTTAAAAATTAATCAATTTGATTGTATAGGTTGGATCGGGATTTCACTTGCAAAAATCAATTTGATTATGCTATAATGTATATGTTGTTTCAATCATTCATAATCGATAACCAATTTAATTATACAATAATGTATATGTTGTATCGGGGTTTCACTTGCGAGAATCAATTCATTATACTATAGTGTATAACTTGTATCAGTAATTCGTAATCGATAATCAATTTGATTATACTATTGTGTAGGATGTATCGAGATTTCACTTGTGATAATTAATTTGATTATACTATAATGTATGGGTTGTTTCAAGAATTCATAATCGATAATTGACGACTTGATTATACTGTAGTGCAGGATGTATCGGGATTTCACTTGCGAGAATCAATTTGATTATACAATAGTGTATAAGTTGTTTCAAGAATTCATAATCGATAATCGACTTGATTATACTATAGTGTATATGTCGTATTGAGATTTTACTTGTGATAATCAATTTGATTATGCTATAGCGTATATGTTGCTTTAAGAATTCATAATCGATAATCAATTTGATAATACTATAATGTATATGTTGTTTCGAGAATTTATAATCGATAATCAATTTGAAAAATTAATATTAAGGAATTAATCATAGGCCTACGATTAATATTGAAGAATTAATCGTAGGTTGAATTTACAAATCTTGAAATTAATCGTAGGTTGAATTTATAAATCTCGTACAATTACATACACATGTAAGCTACGTGTATTTACTTAAAAATAAATGTAAAACGTAAACATAGATTATTATAATTGTAAAATAATCAACCATAAATCCTAGTCAATAATATAAAATAAGGCAAATACCTACATGCACAAGGTACATATAAGGCTTATTTCAGATGGACGGGTCAAATTCTCGGGTCAACCTGCAAAAAAAAAATCGGTAAAATCAATATCAACAATAAGTGTCAGTCAGAGGCGGATCTAGGGGGGCTAGGAGGGGCTCCAGCCCCCTAACTGAAAAATTGCCCATTAATAATAGGGATTGGCCGGATTTTTTTTTTCATAGCCTCCCAACAGTGTCGGATGGCCGGAGAATAAAAAGAAGGAAGAAGAAGTTAATAGGGATGGGCTGGGAGGGGCTCCTCTTCAGTCGGCTGCCATGGATGTATAGAAAGAAGAAGGAAGAAGAAGATGGATATAGATACAATAAATATAATAATATATCATATATATATATATAAGGCATCTATCTATACATATATTAAAGCAAAATCGCAGGGGCAAAATTGTCATAAAAATAAACCAGTCAAAACATTGTTAAAATAGAATTGTTTTCCAAAGCTTAAATGAAGTAAGCCTCTAGATCAATTGGTTAGTGATTGCTGATGCATTTTTTGTGGGCTAGGGTTCGATTCCTCTTCCAAACCATATTTAAAATTTTAAGTCTTTTTAGATTTTTTCAAATAAAAAACTATCACCAAAATATTTATAAATAACAATTAACAACCATTCACATCTTTAATTTTTTAAATTTTCTAAATAAAAATATCATTAAAATTTAATAATTCTCAAGGAAAATATTTATATATCTTTCTTAATTCTACTACTACCTATGGTGTAAACATTCATATTTTAACTTTTTAATTTTTTTTAAAAATAAAAAATATCACCAAAGCATGCATAGATAACCATTTACATCTTTAATTTTTTAGATTTTCTAAACATACAATATCTACAAAACATAACAAAATATGCCCATATAAAATATTTAATTTTTTATTTTTTTAAATTCTAATACTCTACAATTATTGTGTAAACATTCATATTTTTAACTTTTTAGATTTTGTTAAATGAAATATATCACCATTCAACTAATAACCATTCAACATCTTTAATTTTTTAGATTTTCTAAAAGAAATACCATCAAAACATAACAAAATGCCTATCTAAAATATTTGAATTTTCATTTTCTTAATTCAAATACTATTTTTGGTATCAAATAACTTATTATATAATTAACAGGGGTTTTGAATGGCAACTATTTAAATTTTTATTTTTTTAAATTCTAATATTACTCATGGTTAAACAAATGGACAAGAAGTTTTAATGGGAAAAAAGAAATAGATAAAAGCGGTCAATTCGTTCAAAACAGAATAATGAAAAAATAAAATTTAAAATTTTATTTATATTTAATTTTAATTAATATACTTTTTATGTGTGGATGAAATTTTATATTGTATTTTGTGCAACAATATGCGCTACACAATTAAAGTTATTAATTTTCTACAAAGTATGATTTATGATTTCATCCGCTTACTGTGTAATCAAAGAGGCTTATAAATTATAATCAATGAGAGCTTTTAAACAAAAAAAAAATCGGAAAAAAAACACCCAACAAAGAAAACTGATAAGATGGTAGAAAGATGATGATGATGATGATGATGATAATAATAATAATAATAATAATAATAATAATAATAATAATAATAATAATAATAATAATAATAATAATAATATGTGTTTAATTGTTGACATTAATCATTCAAATTCATGAAAGATTTCAATCAATTGATTGTACATTCTATTAATTAAAAAACTAATATCATATGTATTAATAAATATTATCTATTTATTTTAATGATTAGAAAATAAACCATATTGAAAAGTTATACACATATGCCATATAATATAATAATAAATTTAAATATTATTATTATTATATTATGGTATGAAAACTATTTATTTAAATTTATGTGTGTCCGGATAAAGTATATTTAATATGTTAATCTATAGAACAAAGAAACTATTTAATTTTGTCTATAAAAAAATAACATTACTATGTGGTATGTGTTAATACACAATGTGTATATAAATCTCTAATTGACCCAGTTTAAAAACATAAAAAACATTCTAAACAAGTTTATGAATATATTTGAAAAATCACAAATATAATTTTATATACGTGAACTGCCATTTGATAAAGTTATAATTAATTCTCATTATATACTAATATTATTGCAACCAACATTTCAATTATTATCAAATTTTAAATTTAAAATGTGTAGTCAGATTTCCGTACATCGTACGGGAGATATACTAGTTAAAGTTAAAAGTAAGAAAGTGTTATTTTAAAACACGGTTTTTAAAGAGGAAGCAACCTTCCTTTTCCAAAAACAAAATTAAAAATAGATTTAAGTCCCATCTACAATAAAAAATTATTTTTCCAAACTTTTGAAGTTTCATTTTTTTTTGTCTGTGTTCTGCCGCCCGTGGAGCTACTCTTCCAAATTCCAAATTTCTCAAATGTAAATTTTATTTTCTTCAATAATATTTTTTTTATATCTATAATAATAGTATTTTTGTTAAATTTTTACAACTTTTTCCTTAGATGTTAAAGTTTAATATTTTTGGATCGTGGTGTGTGGTGCTCATACAGCTCATCATTCCATTCAACTTATTTCAGGTGATTAAGCCAGCTTATTGTGTTACTGTATAAAATTTGTTAAATGTATTATATTATTAAATCTATTTTGTTTGTTTGAGTTTAATTTATATTCTTTAAATATGTGCTTAAATTTGGGTTCAAGTTCATATTTTAAATTGGGATTTTATAGAATATAATAATAATTAAAAATTAAAAGTTTTGATTAGTTGCTATAATTTTGCATATTAATTTATACCGAATTTTGTATTGTGTAGATTATGAAGTGATACTATAAAAAACTTTGTAATGGTGTCTCTTCACCGGCCTTCTTCTTCGAACGAACCTACTGTTGTTACTGAATCAATGGAAAATAGTCCTCGGATTTAATTTGAGTTGAAATTAATACTCACAAATATCAGTTGTCACCACTTCCTCATTAGGCACTAACTACGAGTCATCAAAGTGAATTTTTAGAATTTTTTGATCTATTTCAAATGTATTAGACCAATTTTAAATGTATAGATTTTATATACATTTTTTATCTCTATTATGATTTTGATTTTTGATGTCATTTTATGTTGTTATTATATATAAATGTATGATTGGGTGAAAAAAAAATTACTCTACACTATAAAAATAGTACAACCCCCCTAATATTTTTTTCTGGTTCCGCCACTGGTGTCAGTAACATTAAAAAAATATCACTCAAAATTTGAAAAGTATCACCTGTATCATTAAATAGTAAGGGGTTTGCCACTTATTTTAGGGGTTTTTGGGAGTGTTTTTAGGGGTTTATTTTGTGTTTTTTAAGGGGTGTTTTTAGGGTTTTTTATTGTGTTTTTTAGGATTTTTTTGGGGTTTTTTTTAGGGTTTTATTTTGTGTTTTTTTAGGGTTTTTTGGGAGTGTTTTTAGGGTTTTATTTTGTGTTTTTTTAGGATTTATTAATTTCATTTTAGGGTATAAATTTATATTTATTTCAAACAAATTATATCAATTCTTTTTAATTTTAGGGTTAATTAATTTTATTTTATGGCATAAATTTTATTGGAAAAAATTAAAAAAAAAACAAAAAAAATCGTAAAAAAAATCATAGACGGACGCGTGGAAGTCACGCGCCGTCTAATATAGGCGCATATACGCGCCTTATGCTTATAAATCCTAATTATGAAACTCTCAACTCTAACTAAAAGTATTTACTAAAAACTAATTTTTTTATAAACTTAATAATAATCAAATAATAAACCCTAAAAAAAAAGATAAAACGACACCAAAATATGTAGAATCTGAATACCCCTTCACTTTGAAAAAATTATCAACCGACGTCAATTAACGCCGTTATTTAATTCTCTCTCTCTCTCTCTCTCTCTCTCTCTCTCTCAAGCCTCTGCAACGATCTGCAGCAGATGACAAAAACTGCGCACTGGCGCCCGCGCACACACACTACACATATAAATACAAGCTGGGAACTCAAAAATTCTCTTGATTAGGAAATCCCAGAAGGCAAATAGGGTCAAATCATCGGATTCTTGATTTATTCGTAAGCGAAATTTGCCACATTTTCAATTCATTCGTTTTCTTGTAATTTAAAATTCAATGTACATATCTATGTAAGCAGTTGTGGTTCAATCTTGTTTTCTCCTGGTTTCTGAATAATGATGACTCTTAGTGAAAGTTGATCTTTTTTCGTTTTTCGTTTTTCTTTTTAGATTTCCGTTGGTTGGAATTGATCTGCATTTGCGTTTTTCTTTGTTTGTGTTTGTAGCTGAATTTGTGGGTTTTTTAGCGTTGTGATTCAGTTGTGGAACAGCTGTTGTGGATGATAACTGAAATTGTCTGATTTCTTAGCTACGAGTTCATCTAGTACTTTATGTATCAAATATTGTACCTAATGATGTGTTTCATTATTAATGTGAAAATGAATTATATGATTTCTTTTTGTGGCTTGTACTCACAGATCTCTATAAAATGCTAAATCATGCTTGTTTAGATGGTTCGTTTTGGGTTTTGTTTTGAATGGAGACGACTTTTGATTCTTATGTAAGATGCAGATGAATGAAAGTTCCATTTTTAGCATCTTGTTTAAGTATATCTCCAGTAAACAGTCAAATACCTCTCAAATGAGTTCTTATGAGATACATCATTTGGAAATGATGATTTTGGACGAATAGTGGGAACTTAAGCTATTCTTTGTAAAATCATTTGATTGTATCCTCAAAGAATCTTTCTTAGTTGTTGGTGGGAGATAGAATGTTTCTGTTCGTTCGTCTTCTTCATCAATTATCTAGATATCTTTAATTCTGCCACCAGTGCCTTTGATAACATTTAACCTTTCTGAATGTAAGCATCTTTAACGTCAGTGTCATAACTGAAATACCAGCTTTGCATTTACTAAAATGATAAAAGAAAAAACATGAGAAGTAGCCACATATCTGCTGACACCTTTTAAATATTTTGACTGTGTAAAAAATGCATTGGAATGAATAATCAGTATAGCAGGTCTTTTACCCCTACCACTGTAGAAAACATTTTTCGTGTTCAGTGAAGCCCATTCTTGTTTCTGATGGTGATCTCAACCATTGAATTGTCACAGTGATGCATAATGTATTGCAGACTACAGTTTTGATAGAGTCAAAGGTTCACTCTGCCACACGGTTTGAAGTTAAATTAGCAAGTTTTATTTTAAAGCTATGAAGAATCAAGACTCCCCCTCAGGGATAACCCTGCCCAGCAACACTGCTCTCTATAATCTTACTGAAATCATGATCCCTAGCAATACATCTGTGGTATTTATATACTATCCTATAATGAGTCAATAAGGAATCCAACACCTGGCCAAAACCTACTGGGATAACTACTAAGAATAGGAAAACAATCAGCTGTGCCAAGCTTCCTTCTTCGCTGATATACTCAGATTTACTGTACGGTATTAGATTTCATGTTTCATCCAGTATGCCAATTGCCAAGGTATTGCTGCCATAAAATAATTTTCATGTTACTCTTCTGAGATATAATAGTGACCAATTTTCTCTAGTAACTCCCTCTTATCTTTAATTTGGGAATGATATCTACTTTCTCTGTTATGGAGACTTTTTTTTTTTTTTTTTTTCTGAAAGACCTGGTTATGGTTATAGTCCTGCTGCTTATCGACTCAGGAGGATGGAACTGGAAAGTAGCAACATTCATATTGACAAGGAGCCAGCTGGTGTTATCATTTACTCAAATGGTCTCGACCATGATTCAAGTTGTGTAAGTGCTAGTCAGCTGGATCTGACCCAGCCATGTGACTTGCATAATCTGGACTGCAATGACGAGAAGTCGGTTGAAGTAACAACTCGAAGCTTCAATACTGAAATCAACCTTCCTAATGAGAACATAACACATGAAGTTCAAAAATCACCAACTGATGCTAAGAAGACAAGAGCTTGTAGCAAAAAGACCACTGGATCTTTTGTTGGAAACTGTAAAACAAAATGCACTGTTCCTCAACCATTTGCTCTGGCAACTGAAAAACGAGCGACGCATGGAACCCGTCCTTACGGGGCTGAGTTGGACAGCTTGCTTGTTGGAGATCAGCCGTTATATGCCTCTTTGCAATGTCAAGCTCCTGCAAAACAGAATCCAGTAAGTTATCTCAAATCTTTTGTGTTTTTATTCAGTTCTGCAATTACGACTAAAAGATTATCAAATGGGCTTAATATCTGTTAGGTTCTACATATACTCTTTTTACCTTGAAACCTTTCTACGAACAAAGATTTATGTTATTTCAATTAGAATTGTGAAGCTGCTTCTTTTATTAGGTGAGAGAGAGATTCTCATTTTCTTTCTTGATTCCTTATTACCTGACTTTGCTCCGTGCCTCATTCAAAATATACAAAGTGTAGATTTTGTTCCATGGAGAAAATGATGCAACATGAGGGAAAAAAATCCAGGGTAGTTCCGCCTTTGAAGAGATACTTTAAGCATCTAGGATTAGCAGCTTGTAAAATGCTGATAATAGGAATCCTCTGTATTGATGCAGGCAATCTCACACGTTGTGCCAAGAAAGCCATTGCAGCCTGACAACAAGAAGCATCCTAATGAAGATGCTTGTTTAGTTGCCACATCGTATCCTATTTAGCATCTTTTGTTATTTATCTTTCTCTTCTTCAGGTTATTTAGTGCAAGTCATGACTGTGTATATGATTTTTCCTAAGTATTCAAAGAACCTTGTCTTCAGTAAGAAAGGTTAAGCCAATTGTTGCATCAGCCCCAGTCTTTAAGAGCAGTGAACGTGCTGAGAAACGAAAGGAGGTAGTTTTATATAAAACTATTTTGCATGTGGCATGTTCTCTGTATCACGATGAACTAGAATGCCTTGCTGTTTTCTTCTTTTGACTTCTGCATTCATTCCAGTTTTTCTCAAGATTAGAGGAGAAGCATCAAGCACTGGAGGTCGAGAAATCTCATTGTGAGGCAAAGACTAAGGTAATCTTGAACTCTAATGTAATGTTTGAAACGACTATAAGTACGAATCTGAACACTCAATCTTTCAAGTTAGTTAGTCAGAACTAGGAGAATCTCAATGCCATTTCCAACGTGCTACTTATATTTTTTCATTATTGTAGGAAGAGACTGAAGTGGCTATCAAGCAATTGCGAAAGAGTTTGGTGTTTAAGGCAAGCCCAATGCCAAGCTTCTACCATGAGGGACCACTACTAAAGGTTGAATTGAAAAAGGTACTGCAGCTCTGATCCAAGGATCATATTTTGCTATGAACTTTTGAGATTTTATTTTACATTCAATAATTACTATTAGGAAGGGAGTAGTAAAGGTGAGGACAGTATGAAATTATAATTAATTGGTTACTGACTTACTGCTAGTGATAATCTTTATTTTGTGATTCTTCTTTTTTATTAAATCTCAGCATCCTCCAACTCGTGCAAAATCACCAAAACTGGGCCGAAGAAAAAGCTGCAGTGTTGCAAAAGTTATAGGACACGAAGATCAGCAAAGTTTTACCATTTTTATAGATAGCGGCTCTGTGGCTTCTACAGAAGTGAAAGTTGAAACAAACACAAAATAATTGTACCATTTTCTGCAAAACTAGGGACACAACCCAAGAAGTGGGAGGAAGAGGTTGAGGCTTTTACACCAAATCTGATTGAAGAGAAACATGTGAATGTTTCTGTTCATTCTTGATGAGCTGTTGTAAGATTGAATTAATGGTGGAAAGAGCTTGATTTATTTCGACAGAATAATAAATGAAGGGGCTTGTGTCATGTGACTGCTCTATTCATATATTTACTTAAGTAGCAAAAACCCTTTGAGTGGTTTGTTTCAATTAATGTTTGTTATAAACACGTTGTAAACACTCATGTGGCTGTAAATCATATTCCTTTCACCCTGAAATTCACAGGGCACTTCGGTTAATATTTGATGCTTTAGATCATCTGAAGGGAAAGTAGCCAACCAAAAAACTGAAAAGGAAAATGTACAGCTGCAGCCTTTTGTTATTGAAACCTAGTCAAAACTTTTACTGTGATTATATGCACAAAATTGATGTTTGAGAATTATTCTGCTGCTTCTTTGCTTAAGTTTGTGTTTCTCTGACTGGAATTTTGGTTTCATGCTTACCAGCGCAAGGCACTTTTATAGTGTGTTTTATCGGACATAAACCTTTTGTGCAATCTCATGAAAAAGTTCATAAATTTGAAAAGAAAGATGTCCCTAATAGATAAAGCATGGTGAAATGTTTGTGTGTAATATATGATAAGTTTCTCCACAATGGTTTCTAGTGTGTGGTTCTTGAAAGTTAATGTCGCGACTGATGAAGCTGAACCAGACCTGGAATCAACTCCTTAAGGTACGGTGATTACAGTTAGTTCTAACTAAAGAGTTATATTGATTTGTTTTACTTATTTACTCTGGTAGGAGTTGCTTAACTTCCACATTTGAAACTTGTGACTGTCCCATTGTCAAGTTGCTTAAATCTTTTCCTTTAGTATAGCTGGGACCATGCATGTTATGGTTTTCACAAGCATTGCAAGAAAAGCAGTTCCTTGCATTTAGATAGCATGTGGGGGTGAGATTTCATGTTCACAGTGTAGGCAGCCACTAGGTTGTGACATGTTTGGGACCACTCGAAAAACTTTGCTAACAGTTTGCAACTCAGGCTCCTGAACAGGCCAACACTGATCTTACTTGCACACATACATTTGTCAAGCCCCCTTTTCATTCCTTAGAGATTTCTTTACTCTGTTTCTTTGGTTTGTGGATGTCGTACGCCTCGTAGCAGAAACTCATCTCGTGCTGATATGGAATCAAGTTTGTTGAATTTGCATGTAACATTTGCACTTATACATGGCCATGTCGTATTTGGTATTGATGAATAGGACTAATATAATGCTTGTGCGATGTGTCTCATGTTAGATGAATCAGTTCTGTTTGGACCACAGACCAGTTTGTTCTTGATAAACCTATGTCGTTTTCGTTGAATTATGTATAGAGGCTTCAGAATGCTATGATTGAGCACGGTCAAGACGATGTATTCATTAATTCCAATCCTATTTAATCCTTGTAGTACTCTTGTTTATGGACATAGTTTTTTTGTTGCTTTATGTTTAAGCTTGGAATCACTTATTAAAGTCCTCTACTGACTGCTTTTTTCCTATTAGGGGAAGGCAAAAGAAACACACTTCGCACAATAATCTCAGTTGATTACAGATTAAATGTAAAGCTTTAGTAATAACAGCTTTTCTGTTTTTTGAGATAAGGGTTTTTTTTTCTCTGTGTATATATATAGTGTATTTGTGTATGTATGGTAACTCATTAAAGTTAAAGGCTATAATCTTTTTTACTTGATAAGTGGCCTTAACTTCTCTCACCAAACTAACCATAAGTCCATATGCATTTCATTCTATTCTCTCTCTCTCTCTCTCTCTCTCTCTCTCTCTCTCTCTCTCTGTGTATAGTTAGTTAGTTACATGCGTGGAATAGTTTTGGTGTTTGAATGAAATATTGTATTGTGTGAAAAGCATGATGTAGAAAGTGGAACTAGTTGTCAAAAAAGAAAGCCCCCTTCTCACCTTCACGTATATAAAAGCCCCCCATGAAAGTTCAATGCATGGCTACATCGAGATTAGAGGATACTGTGAATAGATGTTGAGGGGAATGCTGTCTGGTTCGAGACCATTCTCCGAATGATTGAATACATTCGATCGAACGATCTCGGACCAGGCTTCATTCCCCTCAGCTCTTGGAAACTTTTGCAACTACTCATCACCCTCAAGTTTTTGGTTGCAGACTAGGTATGTATATGTGTTTTCTTGATGCAATAGAAAATAGATCTTTTTTTTTTTTGTGATAGTTTTGGAGATTTGTTGTTTTGAATTTGCTCAAAATTTGTTGCTAGTGGAGCTGCAGCAAGACTGGGAACCCTTTAGCAGCCAGATTTAAATTGTTGATTTTGTAATCCTTAAAGGTATATCAAACTTTGAAGAAATAGCAATTTCCCCTTGATTGCCTTCCAGATTAGATTAAATTTTCTTGTTAGTCATTGCCTTTGTGAAAGTATCCACATGCCAGTTTGAGAGCAATTTGTGGTACAAGACTACAAGTGCTTCTGCTTAGATTTTTGTGGAGAGAGAGAGAGAGAGAGAGAGAGAGAGAGAGGCCAAAAATTTCCTTTTTCCAATATCATAAACAGGAAAGCAAGAATAGGTCATACATCGCATTTGCTTTAAAGTTTTGTTGTTTAGTTTATCTTTCAACGTTTTCACCAAAATCCTTGAAAAACAACGAAGGGGTCGGTGTGAAAATGTGACTAATTAGGTTAGGTTTTCAAAAAAAAAAAAAAAAAAAATTGTGGTTGAATCTTTGTATTGGACTTTACTTGTAGAGATTAACAAAGAATATAGATATGTAAGCTTTTTGTACTTTAGAATTATTATATATTTATCGTAAAAGAAATATAACTGTCTTTACACCTTATTGACAGCCATTATAGAATTCCCACCCCCTCTTAAACTTTTACTATTACAAAGTGAAAGTTTGTACATATTTTATGATTTGAGCTTTGCTTGAGATTTCATAAAAATATATAATATAAGGAAACGAAGTGGGTCAATAGGTGAACATGGATAATGATAGTTCAATTATTTATGTACAAAATAGATATGTTTTATTTCTTATTCTGACACGATCAATACTATCTAGTATATTCATAATGTCTTCTCATAAACTTGGTATATACAAATAATAAAAAAATAAATGATACGAAACATTTAATTTGTAGCCCTTAACAATTGTTTTCGAAACTCCATTGCCATTCTATTTATGTCAACTCATTTGGAATCCATGAATCTAAACCACTTGTTGAATTCCAATAGTTTTCTTGAATATAAACAATGGTATTATATCTGTCATTTGATCTCTCGTGATTTTAATTTTCAGTCCTATCTAAAATTAATCTTTATATTTGAGATATTGGGTATACTATGAAACTAAACTTTGACTTTTTTCACGTCTAGTTGCCGCTCATGATTAAAGTTGTAAACGAATTGAGTAGAGCCGATAGAATACCTTGAGACTCAAGTTCGACTCTTTAAGGAATTGATGAGATCTAGCTTGGTTTCAACTCAACTTGAGCCAATTGGCTCATGAAAAGCTCGAACTCGAATGCTCAATAAAAAAAAAAAAAAACTTGTTTAGAAGGATAGTTTGGTTTTATTTTCCTTTATTTTAATATTTTAAGTTTTTTAAATATAATATAATTATATTTGACAAGATATATTGAGATGTGTACATACCAAGTGTTAGTACATCATATTATACTGTATTAGTTTAAAGATATAAATAATATTATAAAAAATTTACAAATATTAAAATGAATATTCAAAATGTTCAAAATTTATTGTATTGCTAGACTTTTATGATAAATTAGATTAAATTTCATATTAAATATGAATCTAAAAAACCCAAATATTTTGGTTGTATTGAATATTATAACTCACTCTTCAATTTCTTCTTCATTTGGTATGATGTTTTACCTGTTTTTTTGTGCATTTTCAATATTTATAATTCTTTTTTCAAATTAGGCTCAATTTTTCCATTCATATATATAGAACAAACAAATATCCCTTTAAATTTAAGAAAACATAACAAAAAAGTATTGTGGATATTATTTGATATACTTAATATTTTTGTATTGCAATATTGTAGAATCAAATGAACTTATTTAATTATTCAATATAAATATTTTATTATATACGTCTCTTCTTATTTAATAATTTTTAGAGTTTGGAATTATAATTTTATTTAGCTTTTCCTATATTGCTTAAAATTTAAAATATGCTATTATATAATAATATTTCCCTAGTTATAGACTCTTCTCATTCTATAAAGGATTATACGACAAAGTTAAAACTTTCAGCGGAATGTATCATTTATCTTAGCTTTACTTAACATCATTTTAATATCATTTAGATTTATACATATATTCTCATTTTAAATTTTTACACGCTTTAAAATATGTTGCCTATTATATATTAATATTCACATATTATAAATAATTTATGTTAAGTGTAATTATAGTTTTACATTTTCTAACAATATATTTGCTCCAATTTTTTTTTTTTAAATCTTATAAAGAAACTATAATGAAAAGTATAATCCTATGTCTATCTAAATATATTCTATTATAACTAATGCACATATAATTGTTTGAAAAATATTAGGTCATAATTAATGTGAAGATGATAATAATTATAAGAGTCAAAAGAAGAGAAGAGACTACTTGAGTATGATGAAAAAAGCAAGAGTTATGATCAATAAAGGGTTCACATTTTGGAAAAAAAAAGAAATTGGTTTTGTGTTCAAAATGGGCTTTGTTTTGCTTTTTGTGACTTGACTAAAAATCCTAAAAAGCAGCCAAATGAAATTTTTCAAAAGATAAGAAAAGTTTATTGGAGACAAAAGATAAATTTTGTTATGAGTTGAGACCCCAAATGTTAAAGAAAGTTGGTTATTGACAAGATAGATCAGTTTCGGTTACATCATTTGCAAATTTATTGATTATTGATTACTAAGTCATCATTCTTTTGTAACTCTAATAATAATTATGAAACTATTTTTACTCTAATAGAGTGCTACACCATTACACCAACAAAACTTGATACTCGATTGATTCACGTCTTAAGAATACATTTCTGTGCAATAGTCTGCAAATTATATATGAAAAAAAAAAAATCGGATGTGATAGACTTACATCTGGCTATGTTAGTGAGATTTGAACATGAAATCTTCAATTTCTAGTTATATCACTCTACCACTAGACTATCTTGTACGAAATTTTTGAGAGAAAAAAAATGTTGTATTAACTTTTAAAAGATTACGGTCTTGTTCTTGAATCATGATCCTTACCTACAATCTATAAAAATTGTGTCACAAACAATTCTTTTAAAAAAATATACTGATATGACACGATCTATATATTATGCGGATAACAACTCGAGGGATTAAGATATAATTTTCCACTTACATCTTTGGCTACTTGGTTGGTATTTGTGGCTCCCTCAATCACTTTCCCACTGTATAGTTTTATTGTGAGAGAAACAAATAATATTATGATGTTTTTGTTAAGTAATATAATCTAGATTTAATGGGATGAAACCGCCTATTACACTAGTGGTATGACATCTATATGTTATATATTTAAATTTATAATTTTATAATAGTTTTTATAAAAATAAAAATTATTTATAATATAATGAATCATAATCAACATTTATTAACAAAAAAATTGAATTAAAAAATTATAATTCTAATTGTGAAAAAATCAACCATGATGATGAATTATTAATTCAAAAAATGACAATTAGATATTCAAAATTAATTATATGCCTTAATTTGAAAGAATGAACCCCAATTATAATTATAAAATTATAAAATTTTTATTTTTACAAAAGTTATTATAAAATTATAAATTTAATAGTGCAACACGAAGATATTACACCAACAGTAGATTAGTGCGATTTAATATCATCATATCTATAACCCTTATCATAATATTAAAATGGTTATTTCAATTTCGGCCAACCAACCCAATGACAACAAAAGAAGTATTCTACCCCCTTTAAAGTAGTGTGGATGAGTTTATAGTGAAAAAATCACTAGTTCGAACTCTAACAAAGAACACTAGTTCGCTTTCATTTACATTTCTCTAATTATAAGCAACATGTTATAACAAGAATGTAAGAAAGACAAAATTTAAGTTGAAACTAAAACTTGGTTGAATCATAGTAGTAAATCACTTAAAAGTTTAAGTTGAAGCTATCACTTAAAGTTTCAGTTGAAGCACTTGGTTGAATCATAGTAGTAAATCAACATATAACACTGGAACCATGATATTCACATTCAACGAAAATTGGTTTCTGCTAAAAAACTAAAAGCAAAAATTATTTGGTAATAGCTGAAATAAAAACTAACAATGACATAACTTTTACTTGATCTTGATCATGATCATGTACCATAGAAAAATATTAACACATCTCCAAAATGCAAATAATAGTAGAACAAGAGCAGAGCACACCATTCATCAAGAAAAAAGAGGTTCAACACTCCTTCACCTAAACCTTCCCTTCTTAGGGAGGCTGCCTCCTGCTCTTCTTTCGGGCGGCCGAGATTTCCCGAATGCCTTCATTTTCCTCCTTTTTCTGTCTTCCTCACTATCTGATTCATTTCCCTTCTCTTTATCTGCATTACTAGCTTCCCTTTCCAGCTCTTCCCACGTCTTCCCTTCTTCTTCCTCAGAATTTTCGTCTGAATCTTCTTCTTCGTCCTCCTCAGACTCGACTAGTGACTCACTATCATCCTCCTCATCCTCTGAGCCGGAGTCAGATTGTACATCTGATGGTGTGTATCCTTTATCTGACTCCTGCGAGTTGTTATCAGAATCTGAATCATTAGCCTCCAAGTTCAAAAATTCCCATCCACCATCCTCGATGAACTGCTCAGGGTCGTCAGTTATTGTTTTTAATATCTGCCTCCAGTTAAGATTTAGCCTGCTCTCATAGTACTTGAGATCTGTTGTATCCAGCCACTCCTTGATGCCATCTAGCGACGATGTGGGGATTGAATCAATCCGCATTACATCTCGCTTGAAGTCCTTGAATACAACAGTCATGTCAAAGTTTTTCTGACCAAGACCAACTCTCTCCAAATTAACTATTTCAATCTCGCCAAGGGTGATTACCACAAACGGTATTTCAATGAGCTCAACGAGGCAGTTTGATGTTGGAACTATGAACGTAGATGATTTGTGAGGCACCCCATGGAAGCCCAGTTCTCTCAATGGTTGATCAAACTCTAAATCAAGTGACTTCAACTGAGGTTGTCCCCAGAGATCATTGATTCTGTTCACAAAGTTCTGAAACTCCAAGCTAATTTTGTTCTTTCTATTCCTCTCTCGCTGCTCCTCCTCAATCTCATCAGGGTCGTAGGCAGATCTCTTTCCACCTCCAATCGTCTGTACAACATCCATGACTTCCACATAAAACTGAACATCTTTTGTTTTCTTGGTTCCCACCATTATGTGGTTGTGCAGATGGAAATGCACAAGAGTTATCATTTCCTTCTCTGCCGGCTGGAAGAATGCATGTTTTATGTTTCCAAACATGATCTCCACCCGTTCATCTTGTTTTGGTGTTGCAAAACGAAATCCATTTGTATGTGCTTCTAAGGTACCACTAAGCTTTCTTCCACGACCACCAAAAACTGGACGGATCCACAAGTCAGATAACCTAATTGGCTTAAATTTGGCTCCAGCAAGCTGGAGTTTTTCTTGTGTAACTAAAGTTGCTCTCTCAGCCTTTTCTGATTCACGGGAGGCAAACTGCTTGCGAAGGGTCTTGATTAATTGAACAACTTCACTTATATGCCTTGGGTCCTTGGAGTGAAATGAAACTTCTTTAACATAAATAGAATCTGGGAACTTCTGTAAGTTGGGGTCATTTTGAGCGAAAGGAGCACCAGGTGTATTCAAGATTATCTGAATATAGCATGTACGACTAGTATCCTGTTGACTGGACACACTCTTCACGGTAGCAATATGGAAAGGCACCATCTTTCCATAGATGGGTAAGAGGATGGCCTCATTTTTCTGGTCGACCTGAATCATGAAGTCTCTTGGAGGAGGTAGGTCATTGACGTTCTTATATGCAATCAGGTCACCAGAGGGTTTCATGGGACCACGATTTGTCCCTTCATAGCCGCCAACAGCAAGTCTCCTTGCAGTTTCTTCATTCTTACGTTGAGCAAGTGCTGCCTGATGTTGCCTTCTTAACTCCTCTTTTGATACCTCATGGTTAACTGATCTCAGTGTTGCCCTAGACAATAGTGTCTCAGCACCTTTAGTCGTGGATTTGGCTTTTCGTGGCTCTACTAATTCTTCTTCTTCCCCATCATCATTAAATGAATATGCCACATCCTTCCAAGCTTTCGAACATGTGGAAGTCACCACTTCTGCAGCAGTTTCACCAACAATAACTGTGTCCGCAAGCAATAAAGAAAATTTCTGCCCTTTTGGGTTGTTTGCCTCTTTCTGCAAATTATGAAACCCCAAAGACACATTGAAGATCATGCCCGTTTTCAGTGTCCTCTCATTTTTTCCATTTAAACTGAGGCTTGACTCACGAAACTCGAGGCCTATCCCAGTTCCAGCAGATTTTGTCAAGTGAGGAGCAAATTCAGGCCCCTCACTTTTCACTACAGAAACAGCTCCTAGATAAGCATCAACAGCCTTATTGCCCGGCTTCAAAGCAGCTATTGCTGCTTCGTGGGCCTTCAGGAGGACTTTATATGCCTTGCTCTGCAGCGAGTTGGCGTCAATTAGGAAAGTCCTAGCCACATTTGAGCAATAGTTACTATAACGAGATCCCATCGCGCATATGATCACACTTGTAGAATCATAAAATAGATTGTCATCATTGCTTGTTGCACTTGGTTTCAGATCAAATTGTCCTCCACTCTGAAATATTGGTGAGTAGCATATATCAACATTGTCGGCTCTCAGCTTCACCTTTATCCTCGCAGGTTCATTTATGACCTTTTCAGTATCATCCGTTAAGGAAGAATGAGTGACTTTCTTCTCTTCATCAATTATCTTCTCCAATTTTGGTACCACAAAAAATTTCATGACAGAGGAAGTTAGGTAAGCAGCCTTCTTCACATTCGTAATTTCAACAGTATCTTTTACAGCAAACATGTCAGAGAACCCATTAGTTACATCAGCGAGTTGAAAATTAGCATTCTTCAACTTCTCATCCCACACTTCCAGAAGATTCCCTTCAGGAGTTTCTCTGGCAATGTGCCCAAAAATAGGGTTATCATAGCCATCCAACCGTGACTCTGCACGAACCGCTTCGAATATATCATCCATTAATGCAGTCCCATCATCATTTTTGGCTTTCACATGCATTATGACTTTCACACCCACTGCATCTCTGGCAGATTTCTTCACAACTTCTAGTAATGATAATTTCTTTTGGCTACACAGAACATGGATCTCTTTCTTCATGAACACCATGATTGTGTCTGAGAACTCATCACCAATCAACCATATACTCAAGGCCGATGATTTTAGGTAACGGAGGTGGTCCTTCGAACGTGGAGGGGTGGCTATAGAGAAAGCCTCAGAACCACCCCACAGATCCTTCTTGAACTGACTCCAGTGTGAGTACAGCACCTTTATCCGTTTGCTGAAGTTTTCAAGATTGATTGCGAAAGGACTGATTGTACATCCAGGCGCCTTGCCATTATTGTCATTGCTTCTAACATTGCGATGATCAGCCATCTAAATAAAGGATTGCTTGCCCTCTCGTCTTTGTTAGCACAAAAAACCACCAAACTAAGCTGCAGTCAGAAACAAGAAACAATTCTATCAGCACCCTCCACTCATTTTCCTCCCAAAATCGGGAGGATTCTCCTCAAAAAACTATAAAAAATGAAGGATTACAAAACCATAGAATCGTGGAACCTCAAGTTACAGAAATAAAATTTCACCAACTGAAAAAAAGAATTAAAAAAAACAGAAGCTACCACCACATCTATTCACATGCCAAATATCATAATTTGATTCAGCATCAGTCTCTTCTACCAAACAAAATGTATCTAAGTATACCTAAATCAGTAGCCGAAAACCAAATGCAAGTTAAGAAAACAGAATCCACCAAAATAATATATATATATATATATATATACACACCTAGAAAATACTAATCATCTAACACAAGAACGTACTGCATAATAGCAAGTAGCAACAATTTGTAGCAATGTCCAAAAATTCTAAAAATTTAGAGACATCTAGGCTATCGGCAGAAGAATCAACAGAAATTAATCTTAAAACCTGATTTTAAGAAAAATGAGAAATTAATTTACATTGCAAGTGGCGAGGGTTTATCAGAGGGGGTTTCTCAGTCGATGTCTAAACGGAGAGGCCAGACGAGATCGGCGTGGCGGGAAGCGTTCCTACTTCCAATCGCTAACAATGAAATTAAATCAAACCTATCGGCCAAAATTTTGTTTGCTTGTACACGTATATTGGGGGGGACAGATGTCTTGTACATCCTTATGCATGGCCGACCCGTTGGACGATCCGACCTGATCCCTCCAACCCGCGCGCTCCGTGAAAAAAAAAAAAAAAAACTGATAAAATGCAACATTAATTTTTACAATAAAAAAGTATCATTTAATGTTCAAAAAGTATCAATTGTATCATTAAAAAGTAACTGGTCAGTTACTTATATTTTATGAGTTTATATAATTCAAATTGTGATTTTTTTCATTTAAATTAATATTTAGAGTTTAGAGGGGATTTAGATTTTTTAGGGTTCATGATTTTCAGGGTTCATAGTTTTTAAGGATTTTTTTTAGTATTTTTAGGGGTTTTTGCTATTTTTTTAGGGTTCACAGTGTTTTAGGGTTTTTTTAGTATTTTTAGAGGTTTTTGTTGTGTTTTTTTAGGGTTTATGTTTTTTTTTTTCAATTACCATTTATATTTATTTTGAAAAATTAAATTAATTGTTGAGTGCAATGCACAAGCCCACACGTTAGCGTTGGGCGAGTGCATTGCGCGAGTTACCGAATTTAAAAAAATCATTCACTTTAATTTTAGGGTACATTAAATCAATTTTAGGATATATATTTATATTATTTTAAAAATATTAAATTAATTTATTTTAATTTTTAGGGTTCACTAATTATATTTTAGGGGATATACAATTTGGGGGAAAAAACAGAAAAATTGACAAAAAAAATATAAAAAAATAGAAAAAAAAATAATAATTCAGAAGCATGTACGACACCCGCCGCGCGTGAGGTACACGTAGGGCTGCAAATGAACCGAATCGAGTCAAATATCTTCAAGTTCGAATTCGAGTTCGTTTATTCATATTGGGATCAAATTCGAATTCGAATTCGACTCGAGCTTTGGTTTCATATTCGAATTCGATTCGAATAAAAAAACTATGATCGAGTTCGAATCGAGTTCGGCTCGAGACCGACTTGAGAAAGAGTTTGATTAAAGTTCGATACTCAGTTCGACAAAGAATTCGATAAACAGTTCTCTAAAAGCTCGAGAGTTCGTTACACAAATAGTTCGATAAAAGTTCGCTACAAGTTCGGTAAAAGCTTGATAATTAAAAGTTCAAAACAAGAGTACGAAATTGATAGCCCAAATTTCCTGGTGCGGTGAGGTGCGGTGCGGCGGGCGGTGCGGCGAGTTCTCTTTTAAGAATTATGGATTTTAATTTTTTGGGTGGAGGGAACTGGGAAGTGGGAGAGTTTTAATAATTAGCGTCTATTAAATATTTAGATAATTGGAAATCATAATTTATAGCTAGTTTTATATGAAATTGGTGCGTCGTTTTACACCAAAAATAAAGTTCCCGACAACAGTCGGTATGCCCTTACTGCACGAGTACAGCGATGAGCGAGATCGTCTCCCAAAGGACCGGCGAGAATTACCCTATACTCTCAATTTGTATGACCAACTTTTCAGAAAAGGGATTTTGTAATTATAAATAAACAAACGAAATTAATAATTAAATATGAAGGCACGGGCAATTAAATTAAACGGACTTAAAATATGAGAAGAAGTATTCTGGAATCCAATTAACTCCACCCTAGCTTACCTAAACCGATCCTTGATGCAATAATTAATTCAATTAACACATACAAATCAGTTATAGCTACCGAAGACGCTTACTGACGCAGCCTAGTTCCTCCGTAATTTCTCGATAATCAGGAAGACGCTTCACCAATTATTTCCCTAATCGACTGACAACCGTAAGAGACGCTCTATAGGTTTAATGAGCCGACAGCTTTAAATTCTAGAGGAACCCGATTCATAAATTAACAGACTCTGACGCAGAACCTATTAAATTAAGATTGTTATTCTCCCTGGTTCTGAAGAACCGTTTCGCCACTAATTAAACTTAAACCACAATTACGGATGGCCAGTTTAATTGACTACTAATTAATTCCAATTCACCAAGCATTTGCAACTACCTAGCAATATTGAAATAATTAACAACTCGAATTCCAAAGAATAACAAATGCATGCAAATAATTGAACGAAAAACACGATTAGATCTCACAATTTATTTAAGCCAGGGTTTCGTTAGTTGTTTCCAGAATAAGAAGAAATTAGCTAGAACTCATATTAAGATTGAATTGCAAAAATATTGAAATAAAAAATACCATAAAAATAATATGAAGAAGATGAACTAATCTGCTCCAGGGAGAAAACGTCCGCTGCCTCTCGTTCTTGCGTTCAGAATTGTAGTCTGAATAATAGTCTGAATTCTATGCAAAATATGATATATCCTAATCTATATATCAAATTCCTAAAATAAGATAATATTAACAAGGAAAAATCCATCCTAATCTATTCCAACAAGGAAGTTAACAAAAACAGGACTCTTGAGGCGGTGGGAACTCTTCTAGATCGCGTCCAGGCCTTGGGCTTAGGTAATTTCCGTGTTCCAGCCCACACACGCACGTTCAGGCCCAGTTCTTGATTTATCCGCTCATTCGTCCTGCCGTATGCCCATACGGCATGGCTTTACTTCCTTCAACTTCAACTTCTTTTGCACAGCTCCTTTCTTCACCAAAACACACCATTTTCTTTATCTTTTCATCAATGCCCTGCAAAAAACCCTTAAGGTACAACTTCTTCCAAAATAGCATCATTATATAACAATTAACACAATCAAACCACATAAAATCGCCCCAAAATATCAAGTATAATATGTCCGATCAAATCCCCCCATACTTAGATAACGCTCGTCCTCGAGCATATCTAAGCACACAAAAGAAACATAACTCCGACAAAAACAAATAAAGAACAAAAGGTATCAGCTGCCTTGATCCGAAAAGTGCTCGAAGTAGGAATTATGATTAACCTAACCACAAACCACAAACCTGTTCTATTCTAAGGAATACACCAAAACTTTCTCATTTATGTCAAGAAAATGCTCATTGATCCAACCTCGCCATGGTTCACTCCAAATCTCTCAAAGAAGGGAATAAAGAAATTCACACAAGTCGTGATTTGTCATTCTCAGCATAGCTTTGCCTATATGTCACTGGAATTATCAACAATTAAGATCATAACATAAATCAAAAGGGCTTTTTTCAAGGGTTGTAACGGGGCTTAGGTTTAGAGGTAAGATTCTTTTGGATTTAGTAGCTCAAAAGGAAAATATGCAAGCATTCCAACACAAAAATCTCACACCCAGCTGCACACATTTACAATTCAAAAGCTGGAGTTCCTTAATTCATATAAACATAGGGATGTTTTTATTCACTTTCTTTCTTTCATCCCTCCTTGCTGTTCCTTTTCTTTTCTTTTTCGAAGCTTTGCTTCTCTTTCTGCTTTCTTTCTCTTTTTATTTTTAAAACAGGCGCATAAAATCTGCCTTCCTCACTTTCCAGCATCTGTCACCATTATTGCAGCTCAATTAGTTAGAAAAGAACTTGCATATTCTCACGGTCAAAAGAAGGCTAATCAAGGCTTATGGCTTCATGTATAGTGACTGTGCAAAAAATCATGAGGATTATAAGGCTCAACAGGCTCACTAATGGCAATTGAAGGGCAGGGAATTTTTAGGCCAAAGCTTGGTTAATTCCTAATGCCTTTATCATTTTCATGTTTGATACTCAAAAGGGATAAACAAGGGCAACAAGGCAAAGCAAGCATTGAATGAACACAATCCGACACTCTCACAATAGAAATGGGAGCTTCATAAAGATGGTTCATGCTCACAGGCTCAAAAACTCACATTTATAGGCTTAAAAAAATGATCAAAAGCACAATCCATCGTTCACAAATTCATCAAAGATTGGTGTATCCGTATCACAGAACAACAACTAACAAACCAGTCAAACCAAATCATAGTCCATCCTCCTTATACAAATCAGCTCAAGGCAACCAATATGCAACAAAATAAACAAACAACTAAAACACTTGAAAAGAGGCAGAAAACCATGCCTTTTTTTTTATTTTAGACAAATAACGCAACAACAATCACTTTCCCCCCATACTTAAAGACCACAGGGTCCTCACTGTGTAGGGAAAAAGGACGTAACACAAAACAAAAAGCAACAGGTGGAAACAGAGCAAAACACAAGTAGGAGAAACAATCAAATTAAAAGGAAAAACAAAGGGGGAAGAGATGGGCAAACTCTTCAATCTGAGAGGTGACGGAGGACCTGCTCGAAGATAGTGAGGCGATCATCAATGGCATCCAAACGCTGTCTCAATCGATCCTCTAAGCCTCGGGTGGCTGCAAGGATAAGAGCCTCAATCTCAGGCAGGAGAGAGGAAGTGGCAGCAGGGGTGGTGGAAGAGAAAGAAGGACCTGCACTTGGAAAACGACTCGGGCCTTGTACGCCCGGTCGGGTGAGTTTGTACTGCCCTTGGGCATCAACACATATTAGACGCATAGCAACAAAATCAGCAATGGTAAAGAGTGTGGCAGGTAGAGGCTCAGGATCATCAAGAGGAATATGCAAATGTTGTGCAAGCAACGACACAAAATATCCTAACGGGGCTCGACAAAGAAAATGGTTGGCACTATACTGCCACTGACGTGCTAACCAAAATGCAAAATTCAACTTTGTGTGGGAAATCATGCAATCAAGAATGAAGAGCTCCTGCAAGGTGACCACATTCAACATATCAATACGGCCAAACAAATTGGCGACCAAAAACCTATGACACAGCCGGAGAGCATCATCACGAATATTGGCACTACGAGAGGAACGAGCAGCAAAATCAGATTCAATGCTCAATACACGCCAACGCTCAGAGGCAAGAGAGGAAAAGGACTCAGACACATCACACAAGGCAGACTCATACACGTCCTCACGAATTGATTCATCAGACTCGAACCCCAAGACCATATTCAAAGCATTAATAGACATGTGGAAATTTCTACCTCGTAAAGAAAAAACGACAGCATGCATATCATCAAGGGCTCGAGAAGAATCAAACACATAGGAAGACAGAAATTCGAGATACAATCCTCTATGGACCGGGGCAGAAACAGCTAAAAACGGGGACCAACCAATATGATCAAAGTGGGATCTAATCTGGTCATTGACCCCAAGAATGGCAATATCATCCCAATCAAAAACACGAGCGCCGATCAGACCGCGCTTGGCGTTTCTTTCGGCATGAGAACGTACCTGATCCGGCTGCCGGAACGGCGGCCGTGGGGTAGGAGGCAGCGGTGCAGAGGGTCCAGGGGCAGTAGACTTCGACCGAACACGGCGGCGAGGCGATGGTGAGGGAACCGCGGCAGAGGGAACGGTGACAGGGGACGTTGGTGGAGAGAGCGAGTCTCGCGGAGGAGAGGCGGCTGGAGTAGGGATTCGCGCCTCGGAAAGAGTGGCGGAAGATGATCGAGAAGGAGCGGTTGAGGCTTCAGGCGTGGCGGTGACAGGGGCCGGAGCAGGAACAGGGTTGCTGGTATCGCCAGCGGTGAGGTCGACGAACAGCGGCGGCCGAGTGCGGCGTCGCTTACTCACGGAAGGGGTAGTGACACTCGCGCTCTCAGAATGGCGCCGGGATCGGCGCAGGAAGGGTGGCAGCTGATTCAACTCTGGAATAGGGGTAGGAGTTGGGGAGTGCAACGAGGGTGCCGGCTGAGGCGCAGAAACTGACGGTGGCACCGGAAAATTTACGGTGGAATGGGGAGAGGCGACCGGAGGTGAAGGCAGTGGAGGAGATGAAGCGGCCGGCGGAGTGGAGCGAGTATCGGAGGGGGCGATGGTTCACTTCTTGGCACTTCATTTCTTGCCCATGGTGGTAGTGGCGGTGAACGGCGGTGATCGGAGAAAGACCGGTGGTGAGGTTGACGAAAGCGCGGGAAGGTGAAGAGGCGGTGAAAATCTGAAAAAAGTGCACAAGGGGGGTAAGAGGGAGCTGTGAAAAATATTTGACTAAGGGGGGGGTTAAATTGGGATGCAATTAGGGCAAAAGGGAAAAATCCCAAATTGAGAGTCTCCTAATTGCAATATGATCCCTGAAGAAATTAAAAAGTGCGAACGCACCCCCCCATACTTAGATGGGTACCCATCCGACACCAGTGTTTTTTTTTTTTGTGGGATAAAAGAAAATAGAAATAACTCAACGAGACAGAGATATAAAAAACGAAAGGAAAACTAAAAGCATAAAAGGAAAAAGGAAAAAGAGATCGGGTTGCCTCCCGAGTAGCGCCCTCATTTAACGTCGGAGGCTCGACGAAGTGAGCAGTATCAGGTGGTGGGCACCGGTGTGGCCAATTCGACCCCATCAAAACTAGACCAGTCAGACCTGACACAATAAGGCTTGAGGAGCTGACCGTTTACGTGCAACCGCTTCTGAGTAGCGAGACTACGAATTTCCACGGCTCCATGAGGACTGACATGAACAACCTCAAATGGCCCGATCCAACGAGATTTCAATTTACCCGGCATGAGTCGGAGGCGGGCATTGAAAAGAAGTACCTTCTGGCCAACTTCAAAAGTCTTGCGCCGGATGTATTTATCATGGAGAAATTTAGTTCTGTCCTTGTATGCACTGGCACTGTCATAAGCTTCCAACCGAATTTCTTCCAGCTCTTGTAATTGATAACGCCTCTCAGAACTGGCGAGATGAGGGTCGAAATTACATTGCTTGACGGCCCAAAAGGCTCGATGTTCTATCTTAACCGGTAAATGGCAGTGCTTCCCAAAAATCAACCGATAGGGGGACATCCCGATAGGTGTTTTGAATGCCGTGCGGTATGCCCATATGGCGTCATCCAGGCGCAGACTCCAATCCTTGCGGTGTGGGCATACGGTCTTCTCCAGAATATTCTTGATTTCTCGATTCGAGACCTCGGCTTGCCCATTGGACTGGGGATGATAGGCAGTGGCGACGCGGTGGTGAACACCATATTTCTTGAACAAAGTTTCTAATGTGCGATTGCAAAAATGCGTGCCTTGGTCGCTAATGATAGCCCGAGGGATGCCAAAACGCTGAAAAATTTGAGTTTTGAGGAACTTACTAACCACCTTGGAATCGTTTGTTGGTGTAGCCTTAACCTCGACCCACTTGGAAACGTAGTCGACGGCGAGCAGAATGTAGGACTGACCAAACGAGCTCGGAAATGGGCCCATGAAGTCCATGCCCCATACATCAAAAATTTCACACACCAGAATAGGCACTTGAGGCATCTCATTCTTGGAAGAAATGTTACCCAGGCGTTGACATCGATCACAACCCTTGCAAAAGTGATAAGCATCCCGGAAAATCATTTCCCAATAAAATCCACAATCAAGGACCTTTCTGGCTGTTCGTCTTGGTCCAAAATGGCCGCCGCAGGCATGGGCATGGCAGAAAGTAAGAATGGAGTGGATCTCATCATCAGGAATACATCGACGAATCACTTGGTCGGCACATGTTTTCCACAAATACGGATCATCCCATATGAAGTATTTGGCCTGGCTTCTTAACTTGTTCTTCTTGGCAGTTTCGGTACCCTTAGGGAAAATTCCAGAGGTTAGAAAATTCACCAAGTCCGCATACCAAGGGGCTGTATCCGCAGCAGCAAGTAAGAGCTCATCTGGAAAATCATCCGGTATGGGCATACCGTCGGGCTCTGTCAACAGTCTGCTTAAGTGATCAGCAACATTGTTTTCAGCTCCTTTTTTGTCTTTAATCTCCAAATCGAACTCTTGCAGAAGCAAAACCCAGCGAATGAGGCGCGGCTTTGATTCTTTCTTGGAGAGCAGGTATTTCAGAGCGGCATGGTCTGTGTACACCACCACTTTCGATCCAACAAGATAGGATCTAAACTTCTCGCATGCGAAAACTACGGCCAAGAGCTCTTTCTCTGTTGTCGTGTAATTACATTGGGCTGGATTGAGGGTCTTGGAAGCATAATAGATGACATGACTTTGTTTCCCACTCTTTTGTCCAAGTACCGCGCCAACCGCAAAATCACTGGCGTCGCACATGAGCTCAAAAGGGAGGCCCCATTGTGGTGGTTGAATGATGGGCGCAGAAGTGAGCTTCTCTTTCAAAATATCAAAGGCTTCCTTACACTTATCATCAAAATCAAAATGAGCATCTTTTTGTAGCAGCTTAGTCATTGGTTGGGCGATCTTGGAGAAATCTTGAATAAAGCGCCGGTAAAAACCTGCGTGACCTAAGAAAGCACGGATCTCCTTCTCATTAGAAGGATAAGGCAGCTTCACAATCAAATCAACATTCGCTCGATCAACTTCTATTCCTTTTGCAGAGATGACATGCCCAAGCACTATACCTTGTTGTACCATAAAATGGCACTTCTCGAAATTTAACACCAAGTCGGTCTCAACACATCTGTAGAGTACTTTATCCAAATGCTCCAAACATTGCTCAAATGAATCTCCATGTACGGTAAAATCATCCATAAAGATTTCGATGCAGCTCTCAATCAAGTCGGAGAAGATACTCATCATACACCGTTGGAAGGTGCCAGGAGCGTTACATAATCCAAATGGCATCTTGCGGCAGACAAACGTTCCAAACAGGCATGTGAAAGTCGTCTTTTCTTGATCCTCTTGGGCGACAAAAATCTGAAAGTAGCCCGAATATCCGTCGAGGAAGCAGAAGAATGATTTTCCTGCCAATCGTTCAAGCATCTCATCAATGAACGGCAAGGGAAAATGATCCTTGCGGGTTGCATCATTCAATTTTCGAAAATCTATGCACATGCGTCAACCAGTTTGCAACCGCATTGGAATTAACTCATTGTTCTCATTCTTCACAAGCTGGAAACCGGACTTCTTAGGGACCACGTGCACTGGACTGACCCATTCACTGTCGGAGATAGGGTAAATAATCCCTAGCTGGAGTAGCTTGAGGATTTCTTTGAGAACCACCTCTTTCATCACCGGGTTCAATTTTCTCTGTGGATCTCGGGATGGTTTATTATCTGGCTCCAGAAAAATACGATGCATGCAGATATCTGGACTGATGCCTTTGATGTCTGCCAAGGTCCACCCGATAGCTCCTTTATGTAGCTTCAAAATCGTTAAGAGTCGGCCTTCCTGGTCGGGGGAGAGATCTTTGCTAATGATGATGGGCAACGTATCTTGCTCCCCAAGGTAGGCATATTTCAGGTGTTCAGGGAGGACTTTCAGTTCCAGAATGGGAGCTTTCACATGAGAAGGCAGAATCGGTGCAGTGTCCGTCGGTATGGGCATACGGCCTGCGAGATTACGAACTGGAAATTCACTGGTGGCATAGAGTTGCTGAATTAGCTCTCTGATTGTGGCTTCTTCTTCTGAGTTGGCGGCTGATTCAGTCACTCCTCCGAAAAGAACCTGTTCTAAATGATCATCCCTGAAATTATGCTCAACAAACTCGTCAACTAATGTATCAACAATATCAACCATATAAAGGGCCTCAGGATCCTCAGCATGCTTCATAGCTTCAAATATATTAAATGTAACAATGTCACCATCAAATTCAAAACTAAGCATGCCAGTATCAACATCAATCTTGGTTCTTGCGGTTTTCATAAAGGGGCGTCCTAACAGAATCAATGATCTATTGGCAGAAAATGAGTCATCCATATCAACAATGTAAAAATCCACAGGGAAAATTAATTCATTCACTTTGACCAAAACATCCTCGACGACACCCTGAGGATATGCATTAGACCTATCAGCTAACTGTATGATAACTCGAGTATCTTTCATAGGACCTAATTGCAAGTCTTTGTACATAGATAAAGGCATAACATTTATGGATGCACCTAAATCTAGCATGACTTTCTCAACCTTTTTATTCCCAATGATGCAAGGGATAGTGAACATACCTGGATCCCTGCATTTCTGTGGCAATTTCCGTTGGATCACTGCGGAGACATTTTCACCCACTTGAATTCGAGCATCCTTCCCGTATCGGATCTTCTTGGCACATAATTCCTTCAAGAATTTCGCATATCTGGGTACTTGCTTGATGGCATCAATTAGGGGTAGATTGATTTCCACCTTCTTGAAAAGCTCCAAGATTGCCTTGTCATCATTTTCTTTCTTGTTGCGAATCAACCTGGAAGGAAAAGGAGCTGCAACTATAGAATTAGAATTCTTAGGTTTAGCTTGTACCTCAACAGGGATGGGCTCGGTAGCTGCAGAAGGCTGGTCTTCCTTTGAATCGGATTCATCTTCAGTATGTGCAGTATGCCCATATGACATGCTCTTCTCGGCCTTTTTCTCTAGTTCAACTAATTCTTTCCCACTTCGGAGGGTCACGGCACTCACGTTACCTCTGGGATTTTGCTCAGCTTGTGAGGGTAGCTTTCCTGTATGCCTTTGCAACTTGTTCATCTGCGTGGCTAGCTGAGTGATTTGTGTGCCCATACTGCCAAACTATTCACCAGAGCATTGCTTTGTTCCAGGCATTTCATAATTTCACTCATACTTGGTGCAGGTTTGTCCGTATGGGCATACGGACTGTCTCTCGGTGGTCTCGGAGGTAAATCTCCAGCTACAGGCTGATCACCAGGCTGTTTCCAGTGGAAATTTGGGTGATCTCTCCATCCCGGATTGTAAGTGTTGGAGTAAGGATCATTGGTCCGCCTTCTCTGAAAGTTATCGCCTCGTGGGGCATCGTAATGGATTCCTCTGAGGGCATCTTGCTGTGCGTCGCCCGAGCCATAACAAGCCTTCTCGGTGGAAGGGTCCTGCAATGTTGGGCACTCATCGGTAAAGTGTCCACTCTTTGCGCATACGCCACATCGGGACTGCTTTGTTTGGGCAACCGCTAGGCCTCTAACTAAAGAAGTTAGTGCATCAATCTTTTCATTCACTCCACAGGTCTCAGCTCAATCAATCCCTTTTACTGGCTTGTATCGATCATCATCCTCGTCTTCATATTGTTGACCTCCAGATACCATATCAATTATGAGCTGCTTTGCCTCATCCAAAGTTTTGTTAATGAGGGATCCTCCACTGGCCGCGTCCACAATTTTTCTGTCAAAAGAAGACATGCCTCGGTAAAAATAGTTTGTGAACAACTGATAATCAGAGAATCCGTGATCTGGACATTTGCGGCACAGCTGCTGGAATCGTGCCAGTACTCGGCCAAACTTTCATGTTGCTTCTGCTTGATACTGCTAATGGCCATCCTTAGATTTGCGGCTCTTGATTCTGGGAAGAATTTGCGCAAGAACTGCTCTTCCAACTCCTCCCACGAAGTGATCGAACCAGATGGTAAATCAAAAAGCCACTCCCTGGCTCTTCCTTGCAAAGTGTGCGAAAAAGTCAATAGCCGCAGATTATTAGTAGAAAATCCTTGAGGGCGCAAAGTAGAGCAGACTAGATCGAATTCAGCTAGGTGTGTGTGTGCACTCTCTCCAGGTAGATCGCTGAACTTTGGCAGAACTTGTATGAACCCTGGCCGTATCTCTGCATTATTTGAAATGGTAGGTAGGACGATGCAGATAGGCCTGCTGTTACGATGGCGCCCCAGTTCTCGAATTAATGGAGCGGGTTCAGCAGGATTAACAATGGCTCGATTCTCGTTGTTGTTGTTAGCCATACTTTCTTCGAACAATTGATGGAGATCAAAAGCTTTGTGTTCAGATGTGGGAGCCTCCTTAGACTCCCTAGCAGCCCTCCTCAACTTATGCAAAGTTCTTTCCGGCTCAGGATCGAACAACAACTCTTCTTTTTGCGAGGAACGGGTCATGCACTGAAAAGATAAAAAAAAAATAAGAAAAATAACAAACTGAAAATATGAGAGTAATTACTGCTTTAGAACCGATCCCCGGCAACGGTGCCAAAATTTGGTGCGTCGTTTTACACCAAAAATAAAGTTCCCGACAACAGTCGGTATGCCCTTACTGCACGAGTACAGCGATGAGCGAGATCGTCTCCCAAAGGACCGGCGAGAATTACCCTATACTCTCAATCTGTATGACCAACTTTTCAGAAAGGGATTTTGTAATTATAAATAAACAAATGAAATTAATAATTAAATATGAAGGCACGAGCAATTAAATTAAACGGACTTAAAATATGAGAAGAAGTATTCTGGAATCCAATTAACTCCACCCTAGCTTACCTAAACCGATCCTTGATGCAATGATTAATTCAATTAACACATATAAATCAGTTATAGCTACCGAAGACGCTTACTGACGCAGCCTAATTCCTCCGTAATTTCTCGATAATCAGGAAGACGCTTCACCAATTATTTCCCTAATCGACTGACAACCGTAAGAGACGCTCTATAGGTTTAATGAGCCGACAACTTTAAAATCTAGAGGAACCCGATTCATAAATTAACAGAGTCTAACGCAGAACCTATTAAATTAAGATTGTTATTATCCCTGGTTCTGAAGAACCGTTTCGCCACTAATTAAACTTAAACCACAATTACGGATGACCGGTTTAATTGACTACTAATTAATTCCAATTCACCAAGCATTTGCAACTACCTAGCAATATTGAAACAATTAACAACTCGAATTCCAAAGAATAACAAATGCATGCAAATAATTGAACGAAGAACACGATTAGATCTCACAATTTATTTAAGCCAGGGTTTCGTTAGTTGTTTCCAGAATAAGAAGAAATTAGCTAGAACTCATATTAAGATTGAATTGCAAAAATATTGAAATAAGAAATACCATAAAAATAATATGAAGAAGATGAACTAATCTGCTCCAGGGAGAAAACGTCCGCTGCCTCTCGTTCTTGCGTTCAGAATTGTAGTCTGAATAATAGTCTGAATTCTATGCAAAATATGATATATCCTAATCTATATATCAAATTCCTAAAATAAGATAATATTAACAAGGAAAAATCCATCCTAATCTATTCCAACAAGGAAGTTAACAAAAACAGGACTCTTGAGGCGGTGGGAACTCTTCTAGATCGCGTCCAGGCCTTGGGCTTAGGTAATTTCCGTGTTCCAGCCCACACACGCACGTTCAGGCCCAGTTCTTGATTTATCCGCTCATTCGTCCTGCCGTATGCCCATACGGCATGGCTTTACTTCCTTCAACTTCAACTTCTTTTGCACAGCTCCTTTCTTCACCAAAACACACCATTTTCTTTATCTTTTCATCAATGCCCTGCAAAAAACCCTCAAGGTACAACTTCTTCCAAAATAGCATCATTATATAACAATTAACACAATCAAACCACATAAAATCACCCCAAAATATCAAGTATAATATGTCCGATCAGTAATCATTGTTTGGGAGTAGGGGTGAGCAAAACCGAATCAAAACCGAAAAATTGAAATGAACCGTCAATTTCGGTTCGGTTCGGTCCGAGCAATTATAAGTTCGATTCAGTTTCGGTCCGAGCAATGAGGATAGATGTTAGTTCGGTTCGATTTCGGTTTGAACATGTCTAAAATCGATTTAAAACACAGCCGACCGATTATAAATTTTTAATTTATTATTAATTTTTATAATAATTTTTTATTATAATATGTATATAAATATAATATTTAATTAAAAAACATATGGAAAAATGAAATGCATGTTTAAGGATTCAAACTTGGCACCTCTTAAATAAGATATTGCATGTCTAACCAACTAGGTTACAAGTCATTTATGCTAAATTTGATTTCCAGATTAAATATATACATAAAATTAATAAAACTTCAGTTTTGGTGAAAATCGACCGAACCGAACCGACTATTTCGGTTTCGGTTCGGTTCGGTGCTTACCTTAATTCGGTTCGACTTCGGTTTATATATTTTCAGTTTCGATTCACTTTGATTTTGGGACATCAGTTCGGTTCAGTTCGTTTTGAACCGAATGCTCACCCCTATTTGGGAGTTTTATCAATCTAATATCCAAAATATAAATTTTACCAAGTATCAATTATTAAAATTATTAATCTGAGGCTGAAAATACTCAATAATTTAATTTTTATAACCATTTTAATTTATTATGAGTGAAAGTACAAATTAATACATGAATTATCAATTCTAATTTAATACGACTTATTAAAACTAATTAAATAAAAAAATGGAGTTGTTTTAGCCTTATCTAGTATATTACACCCATGCGATGCACGAATTTTAATTAATATTTTGAAGTTATAATGTTAAAGTTTGCTAAATAATTATAAAAGTATTTTATAGTCACTGATGCCGTCTTTTAAATAAGGGCAAAGGTACAAAAAAACACTTAAGGTATGGGTTGAGTCCCGGTTAGACATTTAAGATTTGACTCGGTCCATTCGGCCCCTTAAGATTTTAAAATCAGTACAACCATGCCTTTCCGACTCGCCTCCGTTACTGAGTTAACTCAATGACGTCTATTTTTTGGCTAACAACTATCTATTCTTCATTTAACAAATTTAGAACCCCAAATTTCAAAAGCCCTAATTCCTAAATCACAAATGTTCTCTTTCAAACCCTTAAATCATCACAAGATCTCTTAACTATCAAAGGAGATGAGTTTTTAGGAGATGAATTTTTACAGCTCGATACTCTACCAATTAACCCTAAATAAACTTTTACTGCTCGTAAGTATTTGGGGGAATTATGAATTAGAGGTTCTAAATTTGTTAAATGATGAGGAAATCACCGTTAGCAAAAAAAAAGATGTCGTTTAGTTAACTCAGTAACGGAGGCGAGTCGAAAGGGCATGGTTGTGCAGATTTTAAAATTTTAAGGGGCCGAATAAACCGGGTCAAACCTTAAGTGCCTAATCGGGACTTGGCCAACACCTTAGGTGTTTTTTTTGTACATTTGCCCTTTAAATAAGGGTTAATTGCCTTAAAAATCATGAACTTTGGATGTAGTTGCAAATTTAACACGAACTTTAAAAGTAGGCAATTAAAACATCAATTTTTAACTTGGGTGTTACATTCAACACCCCCAATTTTTTTATAAACAAATTAACCTCCGATTTTGCCGCCAACTTGCTCATCTCTTCAATCCCATCATGATTCGACCATCGGTTTTTGAAAAAATATGTTAACGTGGCCGAATTTAACAATTCCCAATTTTTTTTCCATTGATGTGAGTGTCAAATTCGATCACTTTAATGTCATTTTTCAGAAATTAATGATCGAGTCATGATGGGGTTGGAGACATGAACAAGTTGGCGGCGGAATTGGAGGTCAATTTGTTTTTAAAAAAATTGGGGATGTTGAATAACACCCAAGTTAAAAATTAATGTTTTAATTATCTACTTTAAAGTTCATGTTAAATTTGCAACTATATCAAAAGTTCATGATTTTTAACGCAATTAACCCTTTAAATAATTATCTCATGTTTTTGTCCTTGATTGAATATAACTGAGAATAATAATAATAATCTAAATCATCAAACCTCAAAACAAAATTTACAATAAATTGACTTTGTATGTAAACAACAATAAAAAAAAGATGTCTCAAATAATTTTCCGAAAATAAATAGATTGTAATTAAACTCATAATTTCAAAATACATATTTACGATTTTGGATTTTAGAATATTCAACTTGTATAATTGTATCATGCAAAACAGTTTATATTTATATCATTATATGCTTTTGGCATATATAAACAATTTTGACGAATAATAATGAAATAATGAAAACAAATATTTCAATATTTTGTATGGCTATTGTAATGAATTAGAGTTGTATCTTGAACATATGGTTAAAATAAGTGTTTGCATCTTGAATATAAGCACAACATCATAATCATATCCATTAATTAAAATCTAAAAAGTAAAAACTTGGTGTCTGAAGATAAGAGGTGAAGTAAAGTAGTTTAAGTTCGAAGATCTCAAGTTCAAAACGCACCAACATTGCTTTGTGTGAGCCTGTCATACCTTATTTTTTAAGTATGATTTATGTTTTCTTTGTCGTTTATTGCCCATTGCACAAGAACAAAAAAACATAGCTTATATCTTGAACATCTGCTAAAATTATTTTTTCTTATTATTACTATATTTTTGTCAGCTTTATATTACTTTCCACTTTTCTAAAATTAAACAATGATATCGAGAAAAAATATTGGAAAAACTATATCCAGTATATTTTTACTTCTAGGAAATATATCACAGTTATATATAGAGTGATGTTTTCCAACCACTAAGAACCAAGAATATAGGCTCTTTAGAGAGTTGAAACCTAGACAATTGAGCTCTATATTGGAAGAAGCAGGTGAGATCGGAAAATAATGAAGACATGTGCATGCCTAGTCAAATAATGATTCTTAGTCATTTTACCTATAATTTTGTATTTTTGTTTAATCCTAATTAATAATGATTCACATAGTTGACTGAAAATTTAGAAATAACCAACGTTAAAATTTATGACCTAGTAGTAAAAATTGCCCCAATAAATCTAATAATAATTCAAACATAGTTCTATTTAAATTTCATTAGTCATAAAAATAGAAAAAAACAAGTTGTGAACTTACAAAAATTATATCCATACATTTCAGTATTTTAAAATTTGAGCACATTTTTGGTTTATTTGTTTGTTGTGTGATGATCCCTATTAAATAAAGGATAAATTACGATTAAATATATAAACTTTGACACAATTTATAATTTAGACAAACTTTAAAAGCTTGCAATTATAACACAAACTTGCATTTCTTTACAAAATAGACGCCTCGAATTTTTTTTTTCCGATGAATAAAAACCTAACTCGGCAAAAAATAAAGTTATATGGCAAAAATATTTTTATCTAATCATAAAACGACGCCATTTTTTTACCCAAAAAAATTTAAAAGTAAAAAATTCAAAATTGTATATTCTTCTTTTAGTTCCTCTTTTAGACACAAAACAATCATTTTATAATGAGATGGAAAAAAAATTCATATTATTATGACACGATCATTTTTGTGCAAAATTAGCTTCCATTTAATGGGGAAATATTGGGGGTGAATATTTTTGCAAACCCCAAAACAATTAAGAATTTTACATGTAAATTTTTTTTAAATAGAATTATTAGTGAAGAATAACTCTCCCCTCCCCGTTCCAATGAAAAATTTCTGGTTCGACATGTGATTGAGAACAAACATATTAATGCATAGACATTTCTAATTCTTTCTTTTTTCTTTTTATTTTGTGATATCATAAATAATAATTTATATATTTTTCACATGCACCTACTGTGCTCTAGCACAATATCTTTAGATGTAGATGAATAATAAGATAAATAATAACAATATGTTGGCGTACAAAAAGTAAAGCATACAAATATCCTCGATTTCACTGAAGCTTAACATCACATCAAAGGTAGTTAAATTAAAATCTTTATAAGTTCAAACTCAAAACATTACAAAATTGAGAACAATATTAACAACTCATTGCGTTAAACTGAATAGATTCTTTTCTATATCATAAATATGAACCATTTGAGTTTCTTTACATATGCGTGCATGTTGTAAACTTAGAAACCATATTCATTTGAAAGAGATCGCGGTTGGAGATTGTGCTTGTCCTTCCAATTGATGGATAGAGTCATACTTTTTTAGTTATGTAATATCTAAAATAAGATCGAAAAAGATAAAATTAGCTTTGTACAAACAAAAGCACTCAAATAGGTTTATACCAACACAAACACACGCAAAAGTGAGCAAGCAAGAGACTACATGCACACAAAAATGTGAAATAATCCATAGTTTACTATATTTTTTGTGAAAAAAGGTGGAATAGTGATGAAACACAAGGCAAATGAGTCTACCTATTTATACTAACTAATCCATACTTGAATGGCAACTTACATAATTATCTAAGATATATATTGAAATGGTTTGTTTATGATAGATTGATTATTATTAGGTAATTAAGTTAAGATGTATATGTTAATTATATATTTATATTAAGCTACTATATATTTGGTCGTATCAAACTATTATAGTAGATTTTTTTTTTTTGTAAACGAATTTAGTGCTTTCTTTTTTTTGGTAAAAAGTTTTACATTATAATCTAATCTATATATAGATAATCCTTTATAATCGAATATATGTTTCTGTAATTAATGTATTACTACTTGGATTTTGAAATATACAGTATAATCAATATAATATAAATTGAAGATGAAGATTTTTGATTTGACTAAATGTATAATTTTTTAACTGAATGTATAATTATAGAAACATATAATTAAAGAGGGCATAATTTTTTGGTTTTAATATAATTAAATATTAAGAATACATAAAATTTAATAGATTTTCTATGTTAAGTTTCTATGACTAATTGATACGTTTTCTTAAAAAAAAAAGATTGATAATGGTTGTAATTTTGAGTTGAAATCGTACCGCAAATTATACGATCAATCAAATTTGAAATGTATTATGTAAATATATATATATATATATGTATGTATGTATATTATAAAAACAACCACATATTTGCTAGATATAACATTGCTATAATTAATTGATTTTATGTGAAGTGACGAAAATAATTAATATTAATTGCATGTTATTTATGGATATTATGGTAGATAATATCAAAAGTTGATTTAATTTTTTTTTTAGGTTTTATATTAAGTATTTCTATATCCGAAAATATTATTTGAGCGGAAAAACATAGAATTCTAATTTCGGTCACGGTGTTATTATTATATATTATATAGATTGAATAATACAATAATAAGAATGTTTTATTATATTAATTTTATAGTATAATTCTATTTATATTTATTGTTAATCATAAGTCTAACTCAAATACTCAATCTTGGTAAATTGGTAATTAATTTATTTATGATAATGTTAATTTTTATAAAGTAAACATATTAACCGAGTTAATAAAATTAATATTGGTATGTTGTTTAATTTTCTTTGACTAACAACTGTATCATAGTTACAGACTATTATTTATTTATTTTTATCAATTATCAATTATCAAGTGATATTAGATGTGTATATGTATATGTGTGTGTGTGTGTGTGTGTGTATATATATATATAATGTGTTGATAATATATATATTAATATATATTTATACTAAGTTTTGTACTTTGGTTTATATAATATTTTTGTTGAGAATATATATATTAATATTCAAATTAGTAAATTTAATCATAATTCATAAGTCTAACTCAATCTTGGTAAATATAATTTATTTATTTATGATAATCTTAATTTTAGTAAAGTTTGTATAGTCCATTATTCTTGGTCGAATTATAGTACTTCATGAATCAATAACTAATAAGCTAGTAATAAGTAGTAAACATATTAACACAGTTAATAAAGTTAATATTGGTATGTTTTTAATTTTTTTTGACTAACAACTATATTATAGTTACAAACTATTATTTATTTATTTTTACCAATTATCAAGTGATATTAGATGTGTATATGTGTATATATATAATGTGTTGAGAATATATATTAATATATATTTATACTCATTTTTGTACTTTGGTTTATATAATTTTTTTATTGAGAATATATATTAATGATTAAATTAGTAAATTTAATCATAAGTATAACTCAATCTTGGTAAATATAATTTATTTATTTATGATAATCTTAATTTTCTTAAAGTTTTTATAGTTCATTATTCTTGGTCGAATTATAGTACTTCATGAATCAATAATTAATAAGCTGGTAATAAGTAGTAAACATATTAAATGTGTTAATAAAGTTATTACACAATTTATTGTTTAATATTGATACATTGTTTATTTTTCTTTGATTATCAACTATATCATAGCTACAAAATATTATTTTTATCAATTATCAAGTCATATTAGGTGTATATATATTGTATATATATATTGTGTTGAGAATATATACTAATATATATATATATATATTTATATTATTTTTTGTACTTTGATTTATATAATTTTTTGTTGAGATTATATGTTGATATTCAAATTAGTAAATTTTTTCATAATAGAAAATTTAATCACAAGTCTAATTAAATCTCGATAAATATGAATCATATTAATATAAAATTTAATCTTGGTCAAATAATTACACTCCATGAATCATGAATAATAAGGTAATAATAGTAAACATATTAAATGAACTAATAAAGTTATTAAAAATAATTTATTATTTTATGAATTATCGATTGATACTAGCTAGGTGTATATATAATATGTTGATAATATATATTTATATTATGCTTAAATAATTATAAATGTATATTGATCAAGATTATAAAATAAAATAAAAAGGATTCTAGACTTATAAAATTGTGATCTAGCCTAGTGGTTAGGGGTGATGTGAGTGATTTTTGAATTTATTTTGACTAAGGTTCCATCATTGATGACAACAAAAAATCAATATTTTTAGATTTTTTTTAACATAAGCTCGATTAGGGTTCGATTATAGGTTCACGAATTAGCTCGTGATCATGTTCACGAACAGGTTCGTAATCCTGGTCGATTAGGGGTTCGCGAACATATTCGCTAATAGAAGTTCGCGAACATGTTCGTGAGCAAGTTCGTGAACGGGCTCGTTTATATTCAAATTCAAACTATTCACGAACTTAGCAAGCCGAACTCTTTATTTTGTCAAGCTCGAAAAAAGTTCGAGTTCGGTTCGTTTATTAAATAATTGAGTTTCGATCAAACTTTTTTCGAATCGATACCCTAGTGTATTGATGAGATTTTTCTTTAAGAAGCACAAATTATCAAACAAGTTTTAAAAGACCAATCCCACAGTGCAAGTGTACAATGTCATAGCATACCGGAATCGGGTCGAACACAGGGAATTAAGATAAAATCAAGCTAAACAAGTACCATACGCATGTTGTTCCACAAGTAATGAGTATTTTTTTGAGAATTTTCTAGACTAAGCATAAAGAAGAACAATTCACGAAATCAATAATAGCGGGAAATTGCAAAATAAATAAACTTAGGGATTTAACTTAACAAGTAAATGAGGTTCTAGGGCAATGCTCATCAACATGGGCACAATCATCTTGACATGAATCGACATGCTAATTTCCACTCTCGATTGACACAAAATTAATCCTAGAACTCTCTCGAGTCTCTAGAACATAATTGGCTAAATAGGATCCCCCTATCTCCAGGGTTGAATTCTAACTTCACCAAATTAAGCTCAAATAATCACCAACAACCAATTAGACATTAAACTCTCGTTATAACACCAAATTGGGATCATAAATCAATTACCCATGCTAAATTACTTTTTTCAAAGATAATTCAACACAAAATCTTGCCCTAGGTGGCCGACCAAAAATAAGATAAAATCAAAACATTGATTTATGAAGAATGAAGAGAGCGAAGCATAAATTCATATAAAAAATCAAATACCCAATGTCAATTTACATCACCCTAGAATAATGGAATTTAGCTATTCATGCTTAGAATTGAAAAGAAACAAAAATCACAGACAAGGTGTAGAGTAAACCCGAATAATATTGAATAATCTTCAAAACTTCAAACTTCTTGTACAATATCTCTTCCAAAGCACCAAAAATCTTCCACAATGCTCATAAATTTTCTAAGTATCTATTTTGGGGATGGAGGAGAGGCTTAACCTAAAATTTTGAACAAAGATTCATGTTTATACTCCAACATTTTCGGATATTAAAAATAAAGCTGAAATGAAAATAAAAATGAAAATTCAGAACAGGGCTTGGGAGGCGCGACACGGGGTCGGTCGCGCCTCATCCAAGTCACTCCGGCCGCGCCATAAAACGTGCTTTTCAGACCTCTGAAACAGAGCTTGGTCGCGCCATCCTTGTGCGTGGGTCGCGCCAACTAGCACGACTGAGCTGGTCGCGCCTCTTCGTCCTGGCGTGGGTCGTGCCGTGCAACGGGCTTTTATGTCCTCTGTTTGTATGCGCACTCGCGCTTCTCACTGTGTCCGGGTCGTGCCTCGGTGTAGCCCTCGGAGGCTTGATCCGCTCGTTTTATCTCTGAAACACGAATAAATGCGTCAACACACATTTATTTAACAACTTAAAGCAGAAACGATATTTAATGTGATAAATAAAGCAAAAAGGGCATCCTAGATAGAGAAATTATGCTCGGAAATAGGTGAAAATCCCGTTTGTCATGTATCACGAACTATTTGGTTCATTTACAACCCTAGGTACACGTACACGCACCTGAAATGAGGTTTTTTTTTTTTTTACTTTGGGCCGATCCAGTTATGGATCGACCCGTCTGATGGACCAGCCCATCAAACTTATACACAGAAGAGTCCCTCTAGATTATAACCCTATTTAGGAAAGTATTAAATTTTATATAATTAAAAGGAGTTTTTAGATTATTTAAAAAATATGATAATCTTTTATATAACCCTATTTCGAAATTTGGGTTATGTGCATTAATGCATGTTTTGTAGATATGTTTACACAATATTTTCAAGTAATTAATATTTTATATGCAATCTTTACTTTCATGTTATGGCAATATTAATTAGATATGTTTTTGATATTATTTTTACCTCCTAGTATATATTAACGATATATAAAAAAAATAATATAGCAGATTAGCAGCACACCTAATTAATATTAATATAATCATAATATGACAATAAAGATTGCATATAAAATATCACTTGAGAATATTGCATAAATATGTCTTTTCGATAAATTGAAAGTCAATCAGGTAGTTTTTGATAAGGCATTATCGATTCTTCCCCTTTTTTAGTTGGTTAGTTGGTTGGGATTTTGAGGTTCACTAAGCCCGTGATAGCGACCTATTTAAGCATAATCTGCGGTGTGCGGTGGCAATGGTGGTGGCAGTGGCATGACAATTCATGATTTGTTTATTTATAATTGAATTTTGTATTTTGTTGTTGAAATATGAAGTTTTTTTTACTATTTAGTCTGTATATTTAATTTGAATAAATGTTTTCAATAAATTGTAGATTAAATTTAAAGTCAAAATAATTAAGTTAAATTTTAAAAAGTGGTGGTGTTTCAAAAGGCCGTGGGCTATGATGAGCTTGGGTTGGACGATATTTTGAGGCCCGACAACCCCATTTATCATTTTTTACAGATCTAATGTTTTTCCATATTTATAAATATGATACATTTATTTTAAATTCTTAGATAAATTTGGGTGGATAGGATTTGGTGAAAGTAGTTGAGGGGTAGAATCAAACAAAATAACTTTGCATTTGACTTGTATTTATTGGTTAAAAGTTTGGTTGAGCTCGATTTGACAAACATGTGAAATAATTTTGAACATAATTTAATGTTTGATAAGATTTAAAGTTCGGTTCAAACTCAAGATCGATAAGTAAAAATAGAACAAAGCATAAATAAAAATATCAAATTATTAGAGCTCAACACATATTCAGCTCTATAAAAGTTATTTGAGTTGGACTCCATAAATTATCAAACAACCCCAAACATAATTAAAAAAAAAAAAAGATGTTTATATTCACACTATACCTTTTACTCTTCAAACCACACTATAAATTAATTCAAATACAATTAAGGGTGATTCTATTTATACCACCAATTTTTCTTTTCACACCACAATTACTTTACACACCATAAAAATTCTCTTTTTTTTTTTTCATTTTTTCTTTACACACCACACTAAAAGACTTATTTACGCTTCACCTTAAAATTTATTTACCCTTACTTAAAAATAAAATTAATTACAAAGATAATTAAAAAAAAAGAAGAGAGAGAGAGAGATTGGAGATCGTCTTCTTCTTCTTCAACAGCGCCGGCTGCGCCGCCACCCCCTTGCTCCACCCTCCTCCAATAGTGCCGCCACTCCCTTCTCCAGAAAAATAAGCATCGCCAATCCTCTTCTTTCCTCATCCACCACCGCGAGTCGTGACCCTTCATCTTCTTAATTTTTTCCTCGACAACTTGATGTTTGAAACTGTAAATTAGGAATTCAAAAATCATTTCTCGGATAACACATTGATGAATCGAAATATGATTTTCGAAGCTATGGATGGACGTTTGGAAACAAAATTTTGAACTGCTATTCGAAAATGGATTTTCAAATCATGCACTGTCCATTCGAAAACACATTTTTCGAATCTATGTGAAGGGATTCGAATTCGAACTGAAATTTTCGAACCCAGTTTCCGACATAAAGGTTTCGAGGAAGATGAGAAATTTAAGGTAATGAAAAGATAGAGGCTCTGCTGCTGTCGTCTGCCTGCCGGAGAAGATGAACTTTTTTTGCTTTTTTTATTTTTATTTTTATCATATTATTTTATTTTTATGGTGTGAGAAGAAAAATATTGTTGAAATAAGAAAATAGCATCCTAGTAATCTCAAAAATAATTACTTTTGTATTTTTTTTGTGGTGTGAAAGGAAAATTTAGTGGTGTAAATAGAATCACCCTTCAATTAATTATGAAATTTCTTAAATACCGCTACTAAATAATATAAAATGAAAAAAGTAGCATCATATTTCTCGTAACTCTCTGGTGCAATGTCGACAACAATTGCACTACAGACTCGTTTCCTCATCTCGCTATTCATGTTGGAGCTCACATCGCTATTGAGCATGTTCTTGCTGTTCTTCCTTCTTCAAGTTGCGTTGGGAGGGGTTTTAACACAATTATCTGGCAAATTTGTAGACTTGCCATATCCACCTCTCTCCTCAACCTGTAGATTTGCAGACCGCCGACCACCATCACTGCCTACACTCTCCTCCCATCTCACTCAAGTCACATACCCCAAATAAACAATGACTTAGCAGTTGTGCAAGGGCCCTACAAAAACAAAATTTCGAATAACCATGTTCAGAAGTAGATTTTGACGCTCCTTCATGATCTTTAAAATTATTTTTTGAAAATCATAGACAACTTTTAAAAAATATTTTTTGAACTATCACTTATTGGTTTGAAAGATTCATGCCTTGTTTGTTTTCATTTCCAAATGAAAATTTCTCATTTTTACTATTCAAACCACCGAAAATACGTTTGTTTTTTTAATTTTCAATTCCAGTTTTCACTTTTTTCAATCCTATATAACTTATTCAATCTTATATATCATTATAGTGAGATCCATTATTTAAATATTCATCAATTCAATGTAACTGATAGTTGTGTATTTTACACAAGTCTTGGATATGAATTGATGATGTTTAAGTTGAGTAATTGTGTGATTTTCATAGCTTTTGTGCTCATTATGTTATCATTTTGGGTTTTTGACGTATTTGTGAGTTTTGCATTAATAGTGGTGAATTTGATAATTATTTGATGTAAAATGATCAAGTATGTGCTTGGAGAGCTAAATGAGGGATCAATTAGGCCTTTGGACCGAATTTAAAGAGCAAAGCCCATGAGAATTGATGAAAATAATTCAACATAATCTAAATGGATGATTGAAGAGCCTTGAAATATGGAGAACCGAGTTAGGAGCGTTGTGCAAGTTGAATCGACTCAATCAGACAAGAAACGAGTGAGAACAGGTCGTTTCAGTAAAGTCTGCCCCGAGTCGACCCAGTCCTTAACAAATTACACATGGTCGGGTCGACCCACCAGTGGACGGACCTAGTTCAAAATTTTCGAGGCTTTTCTCCACTTTGAATTTCATTTTAACCCTAGGATTTTCTCCAACACTATAAATACCCTCTCTACTCATTAGAAAAGTGGTCCAACACAGTCTAGTTTAATTTAGTTTAGTAACATAAAACATACTAAAGTGAACATAATTATGAAGGCACAACAAAAGCTTTGGAGGCTACATCAAGATTGAAGACTCCAGGTTATTGATCATGTTGAACAACATTATTTTGTTTATCATGTTCATGTTTTATTTCTTTTATTTAATTATGTCTAGGTAATTATTTTATTGCATTCTTTGGTTTGTAAGTACATTGGATTTCATGATTTGATTTATTGAGATATATTTTCCGATTATCATTAGGTATTTGGTTTCCTAGTGTGGATTTCTCATGTGTATGTTGACGGCCGCAATATATATATATGCAAGTTAATTAATTGGAAGATTCTAGTCGTGACTGATTAATTAATGAGATAAAATAGGTTAATCATTTTATGTGATGCTTGGAAGGACCGACCAAGTGAACAGGTGTTGCATATGAGTTTAAGTCCAAGGTACTTGATTGTAAGTAATGATGTGTGTAAAGAACCGACCGCAATGAAGTACATGTTCATTATTTCTATGTTATGATATATGTTCGTGAGAACAGTCTGATATCAGTTAAATGATTTTCCACCATGATAAATTAAATAAGGTTAAGTAGTTAATGAATATGTCCTAAAAGCCATTGTATAAACTCTTATCTAGAATCCATTGTTTTCGTTAGTTGTTTCATTTAAGTTAATTATGTTCTTTCTTTTAAAGTATTTATTTACATGTTCTCTAATTTATTATTTCAGTATCTAGATATTAATGAGGTGTTTATGTTTTAGTTTCACATTATTTTTTGCATTACAATCCATGTGCATACGATACTCTAACTCACTACGTATTACAATTTCACCGTACACTTACAGTTGTTTTTACTGCTAATAAAACAGTGGTTAGTAACTACACAAATATTTATATTTTCATCTCAACCACAAATTCAAATTGAAAATATAATCAAACAAACATATTTACATTTTCCAAACTTATAACTCTAAACATTAAAACATTCATCATAACAAAATCATTATACTTTTTCAAAAATCAATACATCTCATAAATTGAATCAAAAATACCGAAAAATGAAAATTGATGTTAGAAATAGAACTAAACATCCCCTCAATTTGCTGGTTGTTAAGTTGCAATTTGACCTAGATTCTCTAAAAACGGCACCACCAAATTCAAATAAAGTTTGGGATAGCAAATCATTTCTCATCAAAGTTTGATAACTCATTCTTTTTTATGTTGAGGGTAATCCACAGCCGCTACCAAGATGTGAACTGGGTAAATTCTGTCCTTATGTAATAGTCTGCAAACTAGACAGTATAGGTAAACCACACTTGAAAAATCAGACAGACGCAAACATAGTGGTATTGGTGGTGGGACCTAATATCAAATTAATTCATCTATTTTTATCTCATGTGTGTGAATAGAGTAGACCTAATATTACCTATGTGGCAACTTTTTAGAAAATTCCACTTTTGATCCCATAGGACATGTTGCTTTCCGGTTTTGGTCTCATCGTTATCTATTTTGGTCATTTTTCAAAACAAACTCATTTTTAGTCCTATAGGATTGACAGTATCAATTTTGATCCTTCGATATTTAACGCCTGTTAAGCGAGATAACAGAGAGCATCATTGTGACTCACGTGCACCCCCCTTTTGAATTTGGATTCTGACCTAACACATCCAAATCCCTAATTTCACAATTCACACCCAAATTGAGAAGAAAATCTCAAATTCTACCCAATTCGAATCCCTCATTTTGCCGTAAATTCCCACCAATTCGATTATCACTCTCAATTTCACACTTAAATCAAACCCATCATGATACGAAAGAAGTATTTCCTGCCAATGCCGCATCCAAATTACAGTAAGCTTTGTCCTCTCTTATTTGTGGATGCATAAGCTAGTGTCATTTTTATTTTCTCAATATTTTTCGTATTTAGAGTGTTTTCTTATGTCACCATTTTTTTTCTCATTTTTGGTAGGTGGATGTCATTTTTAGTATACGTTGAAGCTCAAGCATGAAGGGATGACAATTAAAGATTTAGGTAAGTTCAACTATTCAGAGGGCACAATTAGTATTTTTGATTTTGTTGATATTCGTAAGTGGTGTGCTTTGCAATTTTGTTGGAGAAAAAAAAACTTATGCCATTTTCAACACAAGAAATTAACGACGAGCTTTGTAATTTTGTTGGAGAAAAAACAACAACATATCCCCAAAAAATTTAAGGTGCATTTTTTTTATTTTTCTCATCGTGAAGAAGTTGTTCGAAATTGTTGGATTTAATGTCCTTTTAGGATTTAAAGAAATTTATCCATAATTTATGTTAATTTCATAATATTTGTATTAATAGTTATTGAAGTGTTAAGATCTTGATTTTTGTAATTTTTAAAGAATATATATATGCGTAGATGGTTGTAGATTTGGATATTTTGTGGTAGATTAACATGAATTTGTAGATTTGGATATTTTTTGAAGATTAACATAATTGTATAATATTTCGGATATTCAACATTTTCGTATTGTCACGAAATCATATGAATTCGTGACAATATTATCATTAATTCGGTGTCTCATGACTATAATATTCTCTCGAAAATATTGTCACTAATTAAATCCATTCGTGATAATATATTGTCGCGAAATGTCCATTTTTCGTGATAATATTTAAAAAAAATCTTACATATTGTCACGAAAAGACTAGATTTTGTGACAATATTGTCACGAACTGACAAAAGCAACAAATTCGTGACAATATTGTCACGAAATCACTTGAACCGTGATAATATTGTCACGAATTCTATGCTTCTATGACAATATTCTCACGATATTATTTATTTTTTAAATTACTTTAATTACTCTTTATTGTTAATTTGCAGATGGCTTGACAATATATTATTGTCCAACATAATGGTAGATGAGAGAGATCTGAGTATGTGGATGGTGAAGATCAGCTCGTGCACCTTTCATTTGATAATTTATCTCATGATAAATTGATAGACGAGATTCACGATTTTATGGAAACATCTTCAACAAGTGTAAGTTATACACTGAGTTATTTGATGAGGTCATTAACAGGGAGGACACTGAAAGGACTCTTGAAAATGGATGTTGATTTAGGTTGTTTAGTTTAAGATCAAGATGAGCTCATTGTATACGTCACCGAGAAATCAATTCAACAAACTCCAATAGTAATGCCGTCAAATGATGATAACGATGAACTAATTAGAGATGATAGTGTTGATGATCTGTCTTACGATGATGATGATGATGAAAACTATGAGAGTGAAGTTTGGTGTAAGCAAATTGCTGAATTTTGTGAATGGATTCTCAAGCCAGGATGTGTCGATGAGTTCGTGAATATTTTCCAGAATGATGGGCCTCATAACTTCACATCTGAGGATGTTACTCCTAATGTTGAAGCTCTGAATGTGGAGTTTCCTCCCCTCGGACATTGGTTGATTTATATGGCCCATGTTGATGATGCATTAGCAGTGGTACAAAATAACCCATTCCCGATATATATTGATGCACTAGCAGTGGGAAAGAATTTCTTGGAGAATAAAAATTTGGTAATTGCTGTGGGAAAGTGGCATATGCAGCGTCAAGTGGAATATTCAGTGCTTTTTTTAGCAAAAGTCGACTGACAGTTATTTGCAAACAGAATGAGATCCGTCTTTTTAAATTAGTGGTAGCTTCTAAGGGTGGCTTGTGGATGGTGTTTGAACGGTGTGTAGTTCTTCCGGTCGGCTACACCCCCGCAAGAGGACAGGGTCGATTTGTAGGGCGGTGAGCTAACTCGGGTCATGTCTCTCAAGGAAAGCTTCGTGTGGGTGATTATCTTTCTATATCATAATTGTCAACGATCACATGAAATAAAATACAACCTAAACATTCTAAACGAGGGGTAGGAAGGTTTTTACTAAACTACCTAATTAAAGCAAGTAAAACTAACAACACCACCAAACACAAAGATAGAGGATATGATTATGAGAAGAGCATTAGGGTGTAGATTCTCTCATTAAATTCTCTCCTAACTTGATTCAAGTTGATTATATTAATCCCGGTTGTACGATAGTCCCTTCAATTGGTTTAACTTCAATTACTGTCACCGTCGATCCGTTAAACCTCTATCGACTATATCATTCAAACCCATAAGCTTATGTAACCCAGTCCACCTAAAGATTAACAATTAGGCTTATGAAACCCAGTCCACCTAACGTTGAAGGAACCTAGTTCAGGCTAGAGAATCTCCTTTCGGTCTCATCTAAAGCCTAGCGATGCTAAGTAGTGATCAAGTACTCAACATAAACAAGCACAATTTCAACAACAAAAACCAACTATCACAAGCATAGATCGAACCCCAAATTGATTAACTACCCCTAATGAAAGAATTAGCCCAGCACCATGCTCAAGAACACACAAGAATCATACAAGTTCTTTATTTCGTAAATCAAAAGATAAACACAATACAAACTTATATAATATTGTTGTCTAGAGAGTTTTGGGACAAATCCCCACAAATGGACTAAAGCTAAAAGAAAGAAATACCAAAGCGGAGCTCCTCGTTCAAGCTTAGCAACCACGGTCCACTCGAACTTGGATCCCTCTTCTCGGGCCATCATCAAAGTGGAGATCCTTCCGCAAGCTTAGCAACCGCGTTCGCTTGGAGTTGGATTCCTCTTCTCGGGCCTTCCTCCTCAAGCTCTAGCCCTCTTGCCTCTTCTCCTCCTCATTTCTTTTTCTTTAGAACAGTGGTGGTGGTAGTGAAGGTGAAGAGAAGTGGTAGATGAAGTGGTGAATAGAGAGAAAAAAAATGAAGTGAGAGATGGTAGAATCCCCTTTTGAATGGGGAGATCGTTTATTTATTTGTGGAAGAGAGAGAAAGTGAGAGATTGTGTGTGTGAGATGGAGTGGGATCAAGTGAAAGGAAATGAGATGGAGTGGGATGGAGTGAGATGATAAGTGGTTAGATTAGGCATGATGATGGTTGATATCCTAAAAGATATGAGAGATAAAGGAGGAGATTTGTTGGAAGATTTGGGGACAAAAAATCAAAAGGGGAGCAATTTAGTGGAATTAAATCCTACATCCCCTACTTATTTAGACTCCAAAAAGTCCACCCCTAATCTATTTCTCTAGCAGGCCATGTGGTGAGAAAATAAAGGAGTAAAGAATCAGTTGAAGGCTGGAACGGATAGGAAGAAGAGCGAAAAACTAATCGAGGCGTGAAACTGATCGGGAGGAGCGGAACTGGGCACCCCGTGTATCGGCGGGGTGCTGCGTGCTCGCGGGGACCGGGAATATACGCCGGCGGACCTCTGCGCGTGCGCAGGGGCCTCTTGGCCATAAGAGGTGCCGCGCGGTCGTGCTCGTCGTGCGCCCGCGCAGTGTTCAGCTCCGTCTTCGGAAGCTTCCATAGTTTTACTTCGTTCTCGCTCGTTTCTTGGCCGATTGACCCGATTCAACTTGCTACATGCTCTTTATTCGATTTTATATCTTCTCATTATCTTGAATCCCTCAAATTTTGCAGTCATTTATCCTCCAATTTCTCAAGATGTTGTGCAAATCTGACATAACTCACCAAAAGAGCAAAAGTGAAGGAAATAACATAAAAATCACACAAAAACAAATGAGATGTTCACGTCCAAATTATTTTCTGGTCTAGACTCGACACACAAAACTACTTCTAACCAAATCCGCAATTGGACGGGGTCAATTGTAGACGTGATGAGCTAACTTGAGTCGATCTCTCAAGGAAGACTTTGTGTGGGCAATTATCCAATTTGGCTATGCATGCAACATGTTTGAAAAATGAAATTGGTGCGTCATTTTTCACCAAAAATAAATGTTCCGACTTTCGTCGGCAAGCCCACACTGCAGAGTATAGTGGCGAGCAGGATCGTCTCCCAAAGAACCGGTGAGAACTACTCTTGACCTTCAATCTGCGTGACCAAAATCTTCAAAAGAGGTTTTGTGTGATTTGTACAGCAAAATAAATTAAATAATTAAATAAACAACTAGCTAAAATAAACGAGCAGAGAGAACGAATTTTAAATCAATAAAGGAAGGTATTCCGGATCCAACAAACTCCACTCCACTTATAAAGACCGATCACGGATGCAAGAATTAATTAATCAAACCATGCAAATCAGTTATAGCCATCGAAGACGCTTCCGACATGACCTAATCTCTCTGTACGGTTTCGATAATTAAGAAGACGCTTCATCAATTATTCTCTAATCGGTTGACAACTGTAAGAGATGCTCTTTACATTTAATGAACCAAAAGCAATGAACATAAGAGAGACCCGATTCTTAATCTTACCGACTCTGACGCATGACTGTGAAATTAACTCTGTTATTCCCCTAGTTTTGAACAACCGTTTTGCCACTATTTAAACCTAATCCACAATTACGTATGGATGATTTAACTGGCTTGTAATTAATCTCAACCTACCGAATATTTGCAACTATCCTATAGACTTAGAATAATTATCAATTCGAAATCCAAGAACAACAGGTACATGCATTAATTAATTATGAACGAACAAATTAGATCTCACAGTTTGTATAAGTGGAGCTTCATCGTCGTCACCGGAATATGATTGAATTAGCTAACTTGCATGCTTGAATCGAGCAACAAATCTATCATGTAGAAGTGCGATCAATTAAAACGAAGAGAAAAGAAAGAAATCTGAAAAACTCTTCTTGTTGCTGCGTTTCTCGCGTCTCAAATTCAGCCCTCATAATGGGATAAGTCCTAATCTATATATAAGATCCTTAATTAAAATAATTAAACATGGAAATAAAATCCTAGTCTATCTCAACTAGGTAATTGCTAAAACAAAGACTTCTAGAGGCGGTGGGAAGCTCAATTTCGCGTCCAGGTTGTGGCTTGGGCCGAGAATCAAATTTTGCAAGCCCAAAACACGTGTACAGGCTCATGTTCCAGAAACCCGCTCCAGCTTTCCAGCGGCATTCCCTTACGGCCTGGTCTTGTCAGACTCAAATTTTGATCTTTCTTCACTCAGCTTCTTCTTGCACCAAAAACTTGCCATTTTCTCCAACTTTGTACTACATCCTTACACAACTCAACAAATACATCATTCTTCCAAAATACACAAGTATATGGCAATTAATTAGGAGAAATGACACCAAAAGATAACAATAAAAGCAAGTAAAATACGTCCTATCAAATCCTCCCACACTTAAACCTTGCTCGTCCTCGACCAACAAAAACAGACTCAAAAGGATAAATGAACAAGCATCAACTTCCCAAACTGACGAACAATCAGAGTAGGAACTGTGATTTATCAATCCACAAACCACCAACCAATTTTGTTCAAGAAACATGCCAACATTTTGTCAATCAAGTTAGAATCATACTCATCAACACAGCCTCACCAAGATTCACTCATTAACTCTCAAAAACAGGTCAAGAGGCATTTTTTTCACACAAGTCATGATTAGCTCTTTTCAACATAAAATTGTTCATATGTCACCCAAAAATGCCACACTTCAATTTCGTTCACAAATCATAAGGTCTTTCCTCTTTGGTTGTAATGGGGCTAAGGTTCATGAGGTAGGATACTTTTGGCTAAAGTAGCTGAGTACAAAGAAAATGATACAAGTACAAGAATGTATATCTCTTTTAAGCACGGCTCAGCAAAATCCTCAAATCAACATAGGGCTGAATTATTTTTTTCTTTGATTTTCTCTCTCTTTTTTTTTCTTCTTCTGAAGCTTTGCTTCTTATTCAATTTTTTTTAGGAGCAGGATATGAGCATTTATACATTTTTTTTCCTCAAGCCCTCAAATTCCTCACTTGTGCAGCTTAAACACCATTCATGAAAGTACTTGCATGTTTTCAGGGACAAAAGGCAGGCCAAAACAAAGGCTATGGCTCATGTATAGTGGCTGTAGACAATAAAAGTTGGATTTTTAGGCTCAAAATAGCTCACTACTTGGCAATATACGGTTAGGATGTTTTTTTTCTTTAGGCCAATAGCTCGGGTATCCCTAATACCTTAATCATATTTGTGAATGACATCATAGGTGGTAACAATGGGGGCAGCAAAGCAATTCAAGTATCCAAGAAACATAATCAGATAACACTCATCATATAAAAGGTGAGCTCTTAATGCATGCAGGCTCGAAAGCTCAAACACTCACAATTTGTAGGCTTAGAACGTTGTGATCAACGACATAATTCATCATTCAAGATCTCATCTAAAAAATTAGCACATTCCTATCACAAAACAACAACCATTCATCCAGTCAAACCAATCACAGCCCAAACTCCTCAAACTCATCAATTCGGGCAGTCAACACTTAGTTAAATTTCCAACAAAATCTAAAATAAAACGACTCTAATTTTTTTTAATCACACAAAAATAAAGAAATTAACAATATAAAGAAATTAACAATATAATCTCCCCCCCACACTTGAAGACTACAGTGTCCTCACTGTGAGAAGGGGTACGAACATAGACTCAAAACACACAAACTAGAAAAGACAAAACCAAATAGCAAACAAACAACCCAAGGACAAACATCGATTTAAAGGGGAGGGAGAAAAGAGAACTAACTCCGATCCGCCAAATGGCAGATCACTTGCTCCATCACATCAAGACGGCCGTCAATCTCATCAAGTTGGCGTCCTAGACTGTCCTCAAACCGGATAGCAGCGGCAGTGATCAAAGCTTCGATTTCTGGAAAGAGAGAAGTGACTGCGGTACCTGCATGGGAGGTATGACTTGAGCCTCTCTTTTTTTTAAGAAATAAACGAAAAGGAAATAAAGGAAAACAAAACAAATAATGAAGAGACAAAAAAAAAGAAAAAGGGAAAATGATTCAGGTTGCCTCCCGAGAAGCGCCCTTAGTTAACGTCGGAGGCTCGACATATGAAAGGCACGATCAATAGATAATTTCAGGGGTAGCAGATCTACCCCTGTCGAAAGGACTCGTCTCCATCCTCACACCTTTATGCTTCCTCAAAAGTTCGACCATCCTTGATTCTTGCCCTTTCAGCTCCAACACTGGGGTCTTCACATGGGCTGGTAAAATTGGTTCCAAGTTGGTCGGTAAGGGCATACAGCCCGTCAGATTCCGAATTGGAAATTCACTAGTGGTACACAGCTGCAATATGATATCTCGAATCTCCTCATCTTCTTTTGTTATTGCAGCGGTTTCAGTCAGCCCACCAAAAGGTACCTTCTTGAATAGCTTGAGGATCTCCTTTTCATCATCCTCCTTCTTATTTTGAACCAATCTGGCAGGAAAAGGAGCTGCAATCAAAGGGATAGAAACTTTAGATTCAAATTTCACCTCAGTAAGGGCAGACTCGGCAGCTGGTTGTTCTTCTTCTGCACTGGATTTGTTTTCAGTCTGTGCAGTATGCCCATACTGCGGGTTCTTTTCCTTCTTAGCCTCCGCGTCATCCAACTCCTCCGCACTTCTCAAAGTGATAGCGCAAACATGCGCTCTTGGATTCATTTCAGTTTAGGATGGGAGTTTGCCTTAATTCGCCTGCATCTTGTTCATTTGAGTGGCGAGCTGAGTGATCTGCATGCCCATACTGCCCAGGGCAGCTTGTGTCTCCTGCTGAAAGGCCTTTTGGCTCTGCGCTAAACTGCTCACTAGGCTTGTGCTATGCTCGAGACTCTTCATGATCTCACTCATAGATGGCACAGATCCGTCTGTGTGGGTATACGGCTCACCCTTTGGGTGCCCCGGTGGCAAATCAACCTGTGCTTGTGGATCTTCAGGTTGTCTCCACCGAAAATTGGGATGACCTCTCCATCCGGGATTGTAGGTATTAGAGAATGGGTCATAGTTTCGCTTCTTTCTTTCTCCGGGTGGACCATCTAAATATATGCCTCTAAGGGCATCCTGTTGTGCATCATCTGAGTTATAACATGCTTGTTCAGTTGGAGGTTTTTGCAAAGTGGGGCACTCATCAGTAAAGTGTCCGCTCTCTATACAAACTCCACAGCGGTTTGGCCTTGCCTGCGCCACAACTAAGCCGCAGACCAGAGCAGTGAGTGTATCGATCTTCTCATTCACTCCCGAACTCTCTGCTCGATCAATGGCTCGTACAGGCCGATGTCTATCTTCATCTTCATCTTCATACTGTTGCCCTTCGGAAGCCATGTCAATGATGAGCTTCTTTGCCTCAGCTAGAGTTTTGTTAGTGAGAGATCCCCTGCTAGCCGCATCAATGATTTTTCTGTCAAAAGGGGACATGCCATGGTAAAAGTAATTAGTGAGTAATTGATACTCAGTGAAGCCATGGTCCGGGCACTTGCGGCACAACTGCTGGAACCTCTCCCAGTAGTCGGCTAAACTCTCATTGGGCTTTTGTTTAATGCTACTGATCGCCATTCGCAGGTTTGCAGCTTGAGTTTCAAGGAAAAATTTCCGCAGGAATTGTCCTTCCATCTCCTTCCAGGTGGTGATCGATTCAGGTGGCAGATCGAAAAGCCACTCCCTAGCCTTATCCTGCAAAGTATGAGAGAAAGTTAGTAGCCTTAAATTGTCAGCTGTAAAGCCTTGCGGACGTAGAGTTAAGCAAACTAGGTCAAATTCAGTTAAATGATTGTGTGCACTCTCTCCCGGCAGATCACTGAATTTCGATAACACTTGGATGAATGCAGGTCGGATCTCTGCATTGTTGGCAATCAGGGGCAGTGCTATGCAGATGGGTCTGTTGCTCCGAAGGTGGCCGAGTTCCCTTATGAGAAGCTCAGGTTCAGGCTGTAGCATTCCGGTCCTGAAAGACCGTAGAAATGAGCGCCACAGGGGTGGGGATTAAGAAGAGGGGAAATAAAGGGAATTTTGAGGATAATTCTCAATGAACAATTCCAAATTAGTTCAATAATAGAGTATGATCATCGTAACAAATTCAGAGTTATATATATATATATATGTATTTATATCCAAAATATGAGTTTTTGCTCTTGCGGAAGCTATGATGTATCAAAAGAAATAATACGATGATCAGAGGTTAAGACAAGCCAAGACAACAGAATAGCTACAAGAGTACACATATAAGCCCCTCTACAACTCATCATCTTCACGCTTAAGCTCATTGTCCTGAAAACATTTGAGAAAATATTTGGGCTGAGTACTAATGTACTCAGTGGGTTTTCTGAGAAAAACCTAGTTATCAAAAGCATTTGATAAAATAATTATCTGTGAGTATGCAGATGAATCTTAGAAGGTTTTGTAAAGGGAAATGCATCTAAGTTCATCAAAACGTTTTACATGAATGTGTTCACCAGTAAACCCTGAAGTGAACCTGATCCACCAGTAAACCCTGAAATGAACTCGCTCACCAGTAAACCCTGAAGTGAGCTAAGTATGACACCCGAAACCACCACTAAATCATCAGGCGCAAATACCGAGTAAACCCTCAAAGTAATTAAAAGTTCTTTTAGCTGAGAACAGCAAGGGATTGGGTGTGACTCAAACCAAGCAAGACTGTAGCTACTCACATTGACACAGCGCTGGTATATGAGACTCCGACAACCACAGCAAGCAGAATGAATCATTTTACACAGATAATCATATATGCACATTTGTTTCAAAACGAGCTTAATAACTCAAACATAGCATTTTGAGAAAGATAGTATACGCCCACCTTTTGACTATAATAGTCGAAGCTTTTCAGTTTCTACGGAATCGAGCAACACCATAATGATTACGTCTTACGGAAAATGATCTACAAACATCGAAATTCATCTTAGAACCTCCACGAGGTCAAGACTCTCACAATTACATAGTTTCACATGCTCGTCGGTTAAACCGACCCAAACTAAACCTTAATAGCTTAGCAATTGCCTACCCCGGCAACCAATAATGACTCAAATCTCAACAATACTAATTCACATAAATGAGACTCAACAACATCATAGACCTGTGGGAGTTTATAGTTTATTAAAACAAAAAGATCCTTTTAAAACATATTTATCTCATTCGAGCATAAATCAAACACTTGGCGTGCGATTATATATGACACAATTTAAATCCATCGTTAAAACTGATCTTAGCTCAAGGTTCCTCTCAACCCTAGCTATTAACTGATAATGACACTCATTAGTATCGTTTAAGGAGTTAAAAGATCCTTTTAAAACTGATTTCGAAGAAGGCGATTTGAAAACTGAAAATTTGTTGAGCAATCTGCACAACAGCTGACTTTGATTAATTATCAAAATTTATTCAGGAGGAATTAGGGAATGAGACCTACACCATTGGAAATCCACGAAAGTCTAGTTTCTGGAACACTTTTCGGTGACTCAATACAATAACAAATAAAAAGTTATAGCCGATTTACTGAAAGGTAGCAAATCTGTCACGAATTTCCGAAAGAAAAACATATGACCTGACTTTTCTGATTTTTCATAATTTACTCAGAACGAATTAGAGATTAAGAAATATACCATCAGAAAGCCATGGAAGTCTAGTTTTCGGAAAAATTTACGGTGTCTCAATCCGACGTCTAACGAGAGAGTTATGCTTGTTTTACCGAAAGGTGGAAAAACTGCCGGACACACGGTGCGCGGGCGCACGACCTGTGCGTCTCTACCTTTACGCGCGCTCACATTCGTCCCCGCACTCGCGCGGAACTGAGCTGAGAACGCACCAGGCGAGCATCGACGATCGATACATCACTGGTGCGTCGTTTTTCACCAAAAATAAATGTTCCGACTTTCGTTGGCAAGCCCACACTGCAGAGTACAGTGGCGAGCAGGATCGTCTCCCAAAGGACCGATGAGAATTACTCTTGACTTTCAGTCTGTGTGCCCGAACTTCCAGAAACGTGTTTTGTGTGAATTATGTAACAAAATAAATTGAGGAATTAAATAACCAACTGAAGAAAATAATTACGCAACGAACTGTTTTAAACCAATGACAAAAGGGTATTCCAGATCCAATAAACTCCACTCCACTTATAACACCGATCACAGATGCAGGAATTAATTAATCAAAACATACAAATCAGTTATAGTCACCGAAGACACTTCTGACATGACCTCATCTCTCCATACTGTTTCGATAATTAAGAAGACACTTCATTAATTACTTCCCTAATCAACTGACAACTGTAAGAGACACTCTATGAGTTTAATGAGCCGACAACAATGAGCACGAGAAAGACCCGATTCTTAACTTACAGACTCTGACGCAGGACTGTAAAATTAACTTTGTTATTCCCCTAGTTATTTGAGCAACCGTTTTACCACTTATTAAACCTAAACCACGATTACGTATGGCCGATTTAATTTGGCTAGTAATTAATCACAACCTACCAAATATTTACAACTACTCGATAGACTTAGAATAATTATGACCCGAAATCCAAGAATAACAGATACATGCATCAATTAATTATGAACAAACAATTAGATCTCACAGTTATATAAGCGGAGCTTCGTCATCATCACCGGAATATGAATAAATTAGCTACTTTGCATGCTGGAATTAATCAACCAAAAATTGTATAATCACGCGATGATGATATCGAGAGAAGGAAGAAAATAAAACTGAATTAAAACTGTGTACTGCTGCGTTCACGTTTCTTGCGTGCGTGATGATCCAAAATAAGCTTAAAATACCTAATATATATTTACAATCCATAAAAGATAAAGTCTCTAATAGGAAAATAAGATCCTAAACTAGGTAAATCCCATGCAAAATACTTCAAAAGGCGGTGGAGAAAGGTTTCCGCTTCCAGGTTTGCGCGTGGGCCGAGAACTGGGCTTTAGCAAGCCCAAAACGTACTCTGGATCGGGCCTCCAAAAATCTGTCTCAATATTCCAGCTGCATGCCCTTGCAGCTCGGTCCGCTCAAACTCGAACCATACTTCTCTTTACTTATATCTTTTCATACCAAAACCTGCCTCTTTTTTCCACTTTTACACCACATCCCTACACAACTCAACAACACATCATATATCCAAAATACACAACTAGGGGATAAATAATAAGGAGAAAATGCACAAAAAAAACGTGATAATAACAAGTAGAATACGTCCTATCAATCACCATGGAACTCACATGCAAGCTTTCAACTCACCAAACTTCAACTAACATGCTTTGAAAATTCAAGACACAACAACATACTACAAAAACATCTCAACAAGCTTTTGCAACACAAATCTGTATATATATTTCATGTAAAACTGAAAATATATATATATATATATATATCTATACAATTGAAAATATATATATATATATATATAACTCTAGTTTTCGAAATACCTTTAAAAACAACTTGGAAAAGCTTGAAGAAGATTGCGAAAATGGCTGGAACGAGCTTACCTTCGGCTCTCTCTCTCCTTCGAAAATTTGAGTAGAAATGAAGATGAAAAGATGGAAAAGAGATGAAGAAGAAGGAGAAGAAAAGAATGAAGAAGAAGAAGAAATGAAAGCTGCTCTGCTGTGTTTCCTCTCTCTCGAAAATCTTATGCCAAATGAAGATGGAATGGAAGATAGTGAAGGATGGTGAAGCTCTCTCTCTCTCTCAAAATGTATACAATACAATACGTAAACATTTATCTACTATTTTGGGGGACAAGGTGACGGGAAGGCATGGGAGAGGTGAGGGGAAGGCATGGCCTCCCATGCCTTGGGTTGACCAAGAAAAATATCCGGTTTAAATACCGATTGTTCGGTTATCGTGATATTTTCTGTCTCCGGAAAAATCCCAAATTGGATCGGAACGGATGAAATAATTCATTGATTTTAAAACCATAGATTAAAATTTCTCAAATATTTTAAATACGCCAAGTGACACAAATAGTTAAATCGATTAATTCTCATATTAAAATATATTTCGATTCTCATCGATACGACACATCGCAAGTTCGGTTAAACCACCGAAGTACAAAAATTTTAAAATGACGCAACCCCCATAGTCTATAATTACAATTAATTATACACAAAAAGGTTCAGGGCACTACATACTCTCCTCTTTAAAAGGAATTTCATCCCGAAATTCAAGCATCCTGAAACATCTCGGGATACTTCAGTTTCATCGAGCTCTCAAGCTCCCATGTTGCCTCATTTCGGTCATGGTGATTCCATTGCACAAGCACCAATGAAATCTCCTTATTTCTCAAGACTTGGACCTTCTGGTCGATAATCATATGCGGCTTCTCTTCATACGACATGTCAGGTTGCAATACAAAATTATCATCTCGAATCACGTGTTCAGGATCGAACACGTATTTTCTTAGCATCGATACATGATAAACGTCATGTGCTTGGGATAGATTCGGCGGCAACGCAAGCCGATAAGCAACCTCACCAATTCTTTGTAGAATTTTGAATGGACCGATAAATCTTGGTCGCAACTTGCCACGTTTCCCAAATCTCACAACACCACGTGTTGGAGATATCTTCAAAAACACCTTATCACCAACTTGAAATTGAAAGTTGGTCCTTCTTTTGTCAGTATAAGCCTTCTGACGATCTTGTGCTTCTTTCATCCTTGTCCGAATTTGATCGATCTTTTCAGTGGTCATTTGCACAATTTCTGGCCCCAAAATTCTACGTTCCCCAACCTCATCCTAATATAAGGGCGATCGACATTTGCGACCATACAAAGCCTTGTATGGCGCCATTTTGATAGTGGATTGATAACTATTATTATACGCGAACTCTACCAACGGCAACATGTCATCCCAACTCGTGTTTCCATCAAGCACAACTCCTCGAAGCATGTCTTGTAGAATTTGAATTGTCCTTTCCAATTGGCCATCAGTTTGAGGATGAAATATTGTGCTGAAATTTAGTCTCGTTTCCATCACCTCGTGAAGGCTTTTCCAAAATCTCGACGTGAATCGGGTATCACGATCTGATGTGATAGAAACTGGAATCCCGTGCAATCTAACAATATCTCTCACATAGATTTGAGCCAACCTGCTTAAATCTGTCGTAGACTTTATTGGAATAAAATGCGCTGACTTTGTCAGTCGATCCATGACAACCCAGACTACTGTGTTCTCTTTTTACCGATCTCGGTAAACCAACCACGAAATCCATCATGATATGCTCTCATTTCCATTCAGGAATCTCTAAAGGTTGCAACAAACCTGAAGGTCGTTGATGAAAGGCTTTCACTTGTTGGCACGTCAAGCATCTTTCCACAAATGTTGCTATTTCACGTTTCATGTTACTCCACCAAAAACTCTACTTCAGATCTTTATACATTTTTGTACTCCCGGGATGGGCAACATACGGAGTACTATGAGCTTCCCTCATAATCTCCAACTTCAATTCATCAACATTGGAACATACAGTTGATCACGAAACATTAACATTCCGTCATCGGCTTCCTTGAACTCCCTAGGATCGTCACTCTTGATCTTCTGTCAGATTTTCTCCAACTTAACACCTTTTGGTTGTGCTTCAATGATTCTTGCTCGCATGTTCTAACAGGTTCGAAGCTTGCTTTATCTTCATCTTCAACTTCTTTTGACTTCCTCATCTTCCTTGGGCGTACTTCGTGATGTATCTCAATCTTAAGTTCTCATCGCAGTTGTTTCTTTTTCTCAAGACGGTATTCTGACTTCATGGCTCCTGCTGGTGATCACCATCGCTTGCAGGCATAATGATCGTATGTCTAGACTTTGACTGCATACTCGGAACTTACTTGCTAACATTCCTTAGATCGCCTTTAAACAAAATGAGCCGAGAAATTACTTTAGAACTGCGCATCCTAGCCTTAGAGAGCACTAACTGGCACTAATTAGATTCTACTTTCTACTGGAAAATACCACTACTTGCTCTTTCAACGATGACTAAAAGAAATACAGCTATATACTCTATGTTCTATTCCAAGATCCACACTCGAGTTCTACGAGCGAAATTAAAGGTAACAAATGCCTCTGAGTGAAGACTTTGTTTGATCAATAATTTTTAACAAGATCAAAGGCTAAAAAGATATAACACTTAGTTATATATGCCAAAAATATTACCTTTTTAGAGGACTTATAACTCGAAGGGTTTTTGCACATCACAAAGATATTGAAGAAAATCAACGGTTAGCAATCTGAGAACCGTGCTGAAATATTTTTAGAATGATATCAGCATAGCCTAACAAGGAAGTGCTATTACTGATTTTTGATGATCAAAGAGTATCATCCAACAAGATTACAAATTATCCACGAGGATTAATCGAAAAATTTCAAATGATATAATTGAAGAATTTCAAACGATATGAAGCTATTGGAGGACGATTGATTCAATTGACAAGAGAAATGAATAAACCGATTCAGAATAAGAATGAATAAATTGATTCTATTGACAAGAGAATGAATAAATAGACTCATCAAAACTTCCTATCATACTGAAACTTTCAATCTATCGAACACTAGGTCTATTTTCTTAACGATTTTCTTTGGGTTCTCTTCTTTCTTTCTCGATAAGTGCACTAAAAATGCTCGACACTCGCCCTTTTGAATCATCTTCATCGCTTTCAGCATTGATATGATGGGAATCGCACTTCCCAGTCTTGTTCCATAAAACTTTGTCTCGGCCCCACCCGAATTTTGGAGTATAATCTCCCTTTCTTGGCATCGAATCGTGGCACATTCTTTGGTCAGCCGGTCCATACCGAAAATAATATCGAAGTCTCCCATCTCAAGTACATAGAGACTGACTATGAAACTCTTTTCACCTATAAGCACATCTAGGTTCTGGCACATGCAATCAGACAAAAATGTTCGCTCTGAAGGAATGCTTATAACTAAAGGTTCTTTTACTAGCTCAGGTTCAAGATTCATACGCTTACAGGCACTTCTAGAGATGAATGAATACGAATCTCCAACATCAAACAAGGCAAGCATAGGTACATCACATACTGATCATACCTGCCAAGTTTTCAGGATTCTCAACAGCCTCCTGCTGATTCAGCGCGTATGCTCAGGCCTGTTGAGGTGCTCCCTGATTCTGGTTCTGGTTTTGCTAAGGCCTCTGGTTACCTTTGTTGTTGCCATTGCCTCGACCACCTCCTCCATGTGGTCCCTGTTGTCTCTAGTCTGGCACTTTCGGCTTCTGCTGACACCGATTAGCAAAGTGACCCGGTTGGCCACAACGATAGCATGTAAGACACTTTCCAAAATGGTGTTTGTAGCAGGTGACACACTGCAGTGCATAACCTTGGTAGCCCTGAGGCCCCACTGCCGCATTCCCTTGGCCAGTCGGCCTTTGTCCACAGCCTACTCCGCTCTGATAATTGGGCTGGAAACTCTTTTTTTCTGGTGCCCATGCTGAGGACTTTCCCATTTTCGCTTTTCCTTGGGGTCAGCTGTAGGCGGATGAGACACCGACCCCTTCGAGGCTCTCTGCATCTCCCTGTATTACCTCAATGCTCAGTACCCAGCTCAAAAATTGGCCATAATTAGCTCCGCTCTTCCCGACTAGAGCAGTCCCGATCTCAGGCCTCAATCCCATACGGAACTTTTCAATTCGTTTCTCTTCAGTATCTACTGTCTGAGGTGTATACCTCGATAGTCTATTGAATTTCAGGTCGTAGTCAGCCACAGAGCCGCTACCTTGTTTCAGATTCCAAAACTCGTTCGTCTTCTGGTGCTGATAGTGAGCTGGAATGTATTTCTGGTATAAAATGGACTTGAAATCTTCCCAAGTGAATATCTCCCAATCATCATCGGGAATCGTTCGTCTCACTGACTCCCACCAGAAGTTAGCATCATCTACTAGTTGGTATAGCGCACAGGCTATCTTTTCCTGGTCATCACATTGGAGAAATCCAAAGATTTTCTCCAAAGCACGGACCCATCTCTCAGCCACGAGTGGGTCACCTTCCCCATTGAACACCGGGGGATTATGGTGTCAAAATTCAATTTCGATTCGCGGTCCTTGGACCGACGGCTCCACCGGCACCTCTGGCATCGCTAGATTAACGTTTCTCGGTCTTCTTCCCCTCGGAGCCATCCTGCACTTACCGAGTTCCATGGGAATCATGATCATAAAAATCATTATGCATCACCATTCAATTGATTGATAAAGAATCTCTCGGGTACAACCTCTCCATTGATCCCAAACACGCATGATCTAAACCGATGCACGTGCAATGAATTGAGAAGTCTCATAAAACGGCCTATGTTCAGCAACTATAGGCTAGATTCGTCTATGTTCTCTAAGTCATACCATACTGCTCTATCCGAGCATACCAATAATCAGATTCCAACAATCAAAATACACAATAACATGAATCGAATCATTAGGGCCTCCCCTCTATAAAATTAATTAGAAATCTTCAAAAGGTCACGTCATCCAGAATCCAAGAATCATGGCATCCCTACTAACAGTTAAACGTATATGGCCCACATACCAACATGAATATACACAAATGGCACTCATGCCCACATAATCATCAAAATGGCTCACCCGCCAAATTTAAACATATTTGACTCACTCGTCAAAATTAAACACAAATGTGGCTATTCTGCCACATAGAATCATGTATATGACCTACCCGCCAATTGACAATACAAGTTCCGGCTTATCTGCCAATTTTAAAGCATCATTCGGCTTTTCTGCCGGTATCTAACACATGTATATGACTAAACCGCCAGTATAAAATCACATATATGGCTAAACCGCCAGCATCAAACATATATACGGCTAAACCACCAGTATATAACCACATTTATGGCTAAACCGCCGTTATCAAATATATATACGGCTAAACCGCCAGTATATAATCATATTTATGGCTAAACCGCCGTTATCAAACATATATACGGCTAAACCGCCAGTATATAATCACATTTATGACTAAACCGCCATTATCAAACATATATACGGCTACACCGCCAGTATATAATAGCATAACTCACAATTATATCCAAATAACAATGAATCGTTTCATAGCACCCAAATAAACAACGTATCTCATAGTTGTCAATTATTTGATATTCCAAACGCATAAAAACATACGTACATTTGTTGTTGCGTGAAAGATGAGCTGAGGGCTTATGAAATAATAACCAAGGACTCAACAAGGGAACAAACAAGATGACCCAGCAGGCTGCAGAGTTGCAAACCTGCTCTGATACCAATCTGTAGTGCCCCGGTCCCGAAAGACTGTGGAAATGAGTGCCACGGGGGTGGGGATTAAGAAGAGGGGAAAGAAAGGGAATTTCAAGGATAATTCTTAATGAACGATTCCAAATTAGTTCAATAATAGAGTATGATCATCGTAACAAATTCAGAGTTATATATATATATGTATGTTTATCCAAAATATGAGTTTTTGCTCTTGCGGAAGCTATGATGTATCAAAAGAAATAATACGATGATCAGAGGTTAAGACGAGCCAAGACAACGGAATAGCTACAAGAGTACACATATAAGCCCCTCCACAACTCATCATCTTCACACTCCAGCTCATTATCCTGAAAATATTTGAAAAAATATTTGGGCTGAGTACTAATGTACTCAGTGGGTTTTCTGAGAAAAACTGAGTTATCCAAAGCATTTGATAAAATAATTATCTGTGAGTATACAGATGAATCTTAGAAGGTTTTTGTAAAGGGAAATGCATCTAAGTTCACCAGTAAACCCTGAAGTGAACCTGATCCACCAGTAAACCCTGAAATGGACCCGCTCACCAGTAAACCCTGAAGTGAGCTAAGTATGACACCCGCAACCACCACTACATCATCAGGTGCAATTACCGAGTAAACCCTGTAAGTAATTAAAAGTTCTTTTAGCTGAGAACAACAAGGGATTAGGTGCGACTCAAACCAAGCAAGACTGTAGCTACTCACATTGACACAGCGCTGGTATATGAGACTCCGACAACCACAACAAGCATAACGAATCATTTTATATAGATAATCATATATACACATTTGTTTCAAAACGAGCTTAATAACTCAAACATAGCATTTTGAGAAAGATAGTATACGCCCACCTTTTGACTATAATAGTCGAAGCTTTTCAGTTTCTACGGAATCGAGCAACACCACAATGATTACGTCTTACGGAAAATGATCTACAAACATCGAAATTCATCTTAGAACCTCCACGAGGTTAAGACTCTCACAATTACATAGTTTCGCATGCTCATCGGTTAAATCGACCCAAACTAAACCTTAATAGCTTAGCAATTGCCTACCCCGGCAACCAATAATAACTCAAATCTCAACAATACTAATTCACATAAATGAGACTCAACAACATCATAAACCTATGGGAGTTTATTAAAACAAAAAGACTCTTTTAAAACATATTTATCTCATTCGAGCATAAATCGAACACTTGGCGTGCGATTATAAATGACATAATTTAAATACATCGTTAAAACTTATCTTAGCTCAAGGTTCCTCTCAACCCCAGCTATTAACTGATAAGGACACTCCTTAGTATCGTTCAAGGAGTTAAAAGATCCTTTTAAAACTGATTTCGAAGAAGGCAATTTGAAAACTGAAAATTTGTTGAGCAATCTGCACAACAGCTGACTTTGATTAATTATCAAAATTTATTCAGGAGGAATTAGGGAATGAGACCTACACCATTGGAAAGCCACGAAAGTCTGGTTTCCGGAACACTTTTCGGTGACTCAATACGATAACTAACGAAAAAGTTATAGCCGAGTTACTGGAAGGTAGCAAATCTGTTACAAATTTCCGAAAGAAAAACATATGACCTGACTTTGCCGATTTTTCATAATTTACTCAGAACGAATTAGAGATTGAGAAATATACCATCAGAAAGACATGGAAGTCTAGTTTTCGGCAAAATTTACGGTGTCTCAATCCGACGTCTAACGAGAGAGTTATGTTCGTTTACCGAAAGGTGGCAAAACTGCCGGACACACGGTGCACGGGCTCGTGACCTGTGCGTCGCTGCCTTTGCGCGCACTCGCGTTCGTCCTCGCGCTCGAGCGGAACTGAGCCGAGAACGCACCAGGCGAGCATCGACGATCGATACATCACCATGGAACTCACATGCAAGCTTTCAACTCACCAAACTTCAACTAACATCCTTTGAAAATTCAAGACACAACAACATACTACAAAAACATCTCAACAAGCTTTTACAACACAAATCTATATATATATTTCATGTAAAACTGAAAATATATATATATATATATATATATATATATATATATATATATACAACTGAAAATATATATATATATCTATACAACTGAAAATATATATATCTATATAACTCTAGTTTTCGAAATACCTTTAAAAACAACTTGGAAAAGCTTGAAGAAGATTGCGAAAATGGCTGGAACGAGCTTATCTTCGGCTCTCTCTCTCTCCTTCGAAAATTTGAGTAGAAATGAAGATGAAAAGATGGAAAAAAGATGAAGAAGAAGGAGAAGAAAGGAACGAAGAAGAAGAAGAAATGAAGGCTGCTCTGCTGCGTTTCCTCTCTCTCGAAAATCTTATGCCAAATGAAGATGGAATGGAAGATAGTGAAGGATGGTGAAGCTCTCTATATTCCTATAACTTAGATGGCCAAGAAATCTTCTCCTATAATTAAATAAACCCAACTGTGAATTGAGGAGGAAAATATGGGTGAGATTGCACTGAAGGAAGAGGAAAAACTGATCGGGAGAGGGCGAATGAGGTACCCCGCGCGACCGCGCAGGGGTGCGCACCCGCGGGGCCGGGCGAGATGGGCGTGCACGCCCACGGGGCCATTTTGGCCATGAGTCCTCGCGTGCGGCCGCGGGGCTGGGCGCGGTCGCCCAGTGCGCTTAATGCCAGGGCTGCGACGTGGGCCGGGGCCATCTTCCGGCCTATAAGTTTAAGCCCACTCTTGACTTTCTCCATCCGTTGGGCCTCCAATTCATTTTGGGTCCATCAATCCGGAGCCCCATTCCGATCTTTGCAATTTGCCACTTTTATGCCGAAAAATCCTGCTTTCGTAAATAAAAGCTCAAGTTTTTCTCAACTTGGCATAATTCACCATTAGAGCAACAAGTGAAGTATAGAAACACAAAACCGACACATAACAACTAAAAACTAGAAAATAATTTAGTAAATATTACAAAATTCCTACAATAAAATAGCACAAATAAACATTAAACAGATGGTTACAAAATTAGAGGATAATCATACATGTCGGTTGGACCTGACACGTAATGCGCCACAGAAGTTATCCTCTTAGGTTATTGCTGATTTCTTTAAGAAGAGAATCCTAAATGAGGGTTCTATCTTGAAACCGAGAGCAATGATCGTTGAGCTATTGATGGAGTATGGTATTGAAGTAGAGTATGGTGTTGCAATGCGAGCTAGGAATCTCACAATAGAGATGGTTCACGGTTCTCATGATCAGTCTTTCATGGTATTGCATGCATATTTGGAGATATTGAAAATGAGCAATCCCAATACAGTTTATTATTTGGAAACTGATGGTGATGATTGTTTCATGTACATATTTGTTGCTCTAGGAGTTTGTAAAGCAGCATTCGGACTATGTATGTGTCCAGTTATCGCCATTAATGACACTCATTTGAAGGGAAAGACCAAGGGTATTCTTTTCGTTGCTGTGATGAAAGACGATAATAAGCAGTGTGTTTCTCTCTTACCATTGGTGTGGGTCCTATTGAGCGGCCTGGATATGGTTCTTGGAGCGGTTTAAGAGGGCTTTTGGAGATCGTGATGATTTGATGATAGTTTCAGACCAACATGTGAGCATTAAGAATGATGTTAAGGCAGTGTATTCTATAGCGGTCAATGGATTGTGCTATTACCACATATCGAAGAATCTAGCTTGAGCAGGTCGTCATGTGATTTCTATGTTTCGAAGTGCTGCATTTGCATATAGAGCAGAAAAGTTCCTGAAATATTTATTGATGATTTCCTCAAGTCGGAAAGAAGTTTACAATACATTGTTGAGTATAAGGGTACATCATTGGGCACGGTCACAATGCACTGCACGTCATTACAGCTTCATGATATCAAATGGAGCTGAATGTTTCAATGCCCATTTGTTGTGCAGTAGAAGATTGCCCATATGTTCTCTCATTGAGGTTGTAAGGGATGTGATAGAGAAATGATTTGGCGAGAGACATGCGAAGACAGTGTCGAGAGATCACATACTCACAGAAGATACTTACATGAAGCTTTACAAATAAATGGAGATGAGCCATCAATACGTTGTTCGAGGCCATAATGCAAACTTGTACAAAGTACAAAAGAACAATAAGAGATTCCTAGTTGACCTTCAAATGAAAACATGTGAATGTGGTGAATTTCAGCTTGATCAAATCCCTTGTTCTCATCCAGCAGCTGCTATTTGGCACCGTACTTTTATAAACATTTATTTGATTGTTATGTTTTTTTATTAACATATTAGAACTATTGTAACAAAAGTGTTGAACATGTCATATATGATTATGTGGACTTGTATTACAAGCAAGTTACACTTTGTCTAACATACCATGATCGTGTATGTTCAGTGCCGCATCAGGATGAATGAATAGTCTCGTCTTTATTCAAAGTTTGCTCTCTTAAATCAGTTCCCCAAGTAGGTCGTCCTAAGGAAAGAAGATATCGTTCAGCAGTTGAAGGCTCAAGTAGGAGAAACAGAAGATAACAATTATGCTTGAGGTGTAGAGGAACTGGCCACAATAAGAAGAAGTGTACAACCCCACGATAGATTGAGCACGAAAAGGCAAATGCACTTGGCGAAGGGCAACGCCAACCTAAGAGATACATTATTTGTTGTGAACTAGGACACAACAAGGGCAAGTGTCTGAACAAATTTGACCCTCAAATTTGAGTGTTTTATGATTGAACGGATTCGTTTCAAATTCTAAGACTTAACTATTTATGTTTTATTGTGGCCATAGATCTGATTGTTGTGTATTATTGTGATATTATTGTTACATGATTAATTTAAGTTTCAAATATAATTTTCTAATTTTTATCTAGGATCCTGACAATATTGTTATGAGATCCTAGCATTCGTGAAAATTTTGGTCACGAGATCTGCACAAAACACCAAATTCGTAACAAAATGAAATCATTAATTAAAATATCAAATCAACAAATATGTCATACAATCATGGTATCTTGGTACAATGAGCAAATATCCTAAGGGCTAAAAACTTTCGATAATCCTCCAGCTGACCCAGTGTAGGATTAAAGCTGAACTTCTTGTCCGAAATCAATCGATTTGTCTGCATAGCTGCAAATATACCACAACTCACACGATCTTGCTGTTTAAACCGATACATGATTGGAACTCTATACAACTCCAAAGGGCTGATGATCTCAGGGCATGTTTGTCTTTCCCAATAGCTACCACATCGCAACAGTCCTGGAATGAAGTGCAATGCGTGTAAAGCATTGTTACAACTATTCCCACCCACAAAATCCATCAAATAACCAAAACACCAATCTCTCCTAAAATGTTCTATTAATTCGGGACCACTATTGATCACGTGGAATACTTCTTTAATTAGACCCAATCACTAATGTTGTCTTTCCAATATAAATTGATCTTGCAAGTGATGTTCTGTAAAGCTTCTCTTCTCCATACCCTAGAACGCTATTTTTGTTAAATTAAAATTAATTTGTCATGTTATAGATACCTACATGCGGAGAAGAATTAATTATCACATAAAAAATGCAAGCACCACTAATTGTCAAATAAAACTATTATATACACGACAACTTAATTCATGAGAATACATGCTCCTAAAAACACATTTTATGACAATATATACTTACGGTTTCTCCTTTCGTGACAATAATACTCACGAGATAATATTTCGTGACAATATATTAACACAATAATATATGTTTTGTGAAAAAATATTGACCAGAGGACATATAGGTCGTGAACATTTTAGTAATGAAAAAATATTTCGTGGCAACATATAGACACGATAACCCTTTTTGTGAGAATATTTATTCACGAAAATAAATTCGTGACAATATATTGTCACGATAACTGTTTTTCGTGAGAATATATTTTCTCAATTTATGCTATAAAATTCAAAATCTACACAGCAACTGAATCTAGATTCACCAAATTCCACAGATTTTCACTACTTTCCAACATTAAAATATATTCTAACGTGTTAATTCAAGAAATTCCACAATACAAATGCATAAATTAATCGACATATATTATAATGAAATCATCTAAAATCTTCAAAAAAAAATTAAATTTAATGTTCTAACCCGTTGATAATCAATAGCCCATGACTCGAGATTTTCCATGCTCAATATCTTCATCCTCAACACAGAAGGCTTCGACGGTGTCGGCGTCGACGTGATTTCTATTGGACTTGTGAGAATTTTTTTTGTATGTTGCTGCTTCGTGACAATCACAACATGTTCGTGAGTTTGTTGTTGTTTTCCTGAAAAAAATTGGAAAAGAGATTGATGAGTTGCTACTTATTTCGTGAGTTTCTAGAAAGGTGATCAGCTTCTTTGTTCTTATTGTATTCGTGAGTTTCTGTTAGGCTCGTTAGAATTTTTTTTTGTTTTTTGTTCAGATTCAAAATCCAGTCAAAAGAAATTGTTAACTGGGCCCATATTTAATAAGTATATTTTATTGATTGAAAAATAATTAGAATAAAAAAGAATATATTAAAAAAATGAGCTAAAAAAATGTGTTATCACTAAGGGTGGCAAAATCAATACCCAACCCAGCTCAGCCCAGACCTAATCCAATGGATTAAACACCACACATTGACCCAGCCCAATTTAGCCCAAAAATGGATGGGTTGCTTTTTCCAACCCAATGGGCTGGCGGCCCATGCATTAATCATAAATCCTAATATAACCCCATTTTATTTTTAAAAGTTGAAAGTTCATTTTTAATATTATAAAACTTCTTATGTTTTCAATATACAAATTAAACTAAATTAACCAACTAAATAAACATTATACGCAAATACATAAAAAATATTTTTTTAAACAATTAAAATGTCTTTAAATTTAATACACAAATTAAACTAAATCAACCAACTAAATAAACATTATACGCAAATACATAAAAAAATTATTTTTTAACCAATTAAAATGTCTTTAAATTCAATACACAAATTAAACTAAATCAACCAACTAAATAAACATTATACTCAAATACATAGAAAAATATTTTTTTGAAATACTTAAAATGTCTTTAAATTCAATACACAAATTTATAAGTCCTACTAGACATAAATCCAAAATACAAATATAAGCAACTCATCATTCTCCAATGTCTTCATCAGCTCATCACTCATCATTCTTCAAACTCGAGCACATTCGAATCTTTCTCCAACAACTCTATCTCTTCCACTTCCACCTCTCGATCTGTATTTTAAAATTAATGAAAATATAATAAAGAGAAGAGTAAATAACTATAATCAAATGTAAAAATTGGAAGTGATAAAATTAAAAATTAATAATTATTACCTGAATCTTCAGTTTTCTTAAAACCATGTAACCAATTACGAGTACAAATGAGAGCTTGTACGGTTTCGGGAAGCAGACAATTCATATACTTGTTCAAGATACGTCCACCAATGCTAAATGTAGATTCAGAAGCAACATTTGTGACCGGAATACTTAAAACATCACAAGCCATCTTTGAAAGTCGGGGAAATCACTTCTTGTTCATACTCCAATATTCTAAAATATCAATGGTATTTCCAATAATGCAAGCTTCTTCTAAGTATATATTAAGTTCATATTCATTTCAATCAGTTTGTGCTCAAATGCCTAAAAATAAACAAACAAAATAATACCAAAAGTTAAATTGGATAAATACACACAAACACACATAATGAAAGATCTTACTTACATCAAACATATTACGCTTAGGTGGTGGATTTGCCAATGTTGAGCTAGGAAATGAGATTGATGCGACCTCAACTCGTTCATATTGACTGAAGAGCTTATACAAAGATTTCTTTAGCTTATTCACCTTCTCTTCATAATCTTCATAGCAAAAACTCATCATTTTCAATTTCGACCTTGGGTCAAGAATACATCCAAATGCAAGAATACCACAATATTCATCACAATACTTGTCAAATTTGACTTTCATTCTTGAGGCCATATCCTTGATTACATCATCCTCAGAATCCATAAGTTCAACCAATTGACTTTCAATGATTGCAATCTGCTTGAAATATAATTGTGAGGTAGGATAGGATGACCCAGATAACAACTTAGTAATCTCATAAAATGGTTCCAGAAAAGCATGCATCTTCTCAACTATTTCCCACTCTTCATCAGTCGGACAGTGCTTGTAATTTGTATCATAGTAGCTCAAACTAGTGAATGCAAGACGATATTTAATTGCACTTTCGAGCATCAAGTACGTAGAACTCCACCTTGTCGACACATCCAACCTTAAGAAACTCCCTCCAACATCACTTAAGCCCACCTCTGCAATACATTTATGAAATTGCCTCAACCTCCGATCTGATGCCTTCACATACTTAACACTCCCTCTAATTTTTCTCAAGGCATCATCAACCACCTTTAAACCTTCTTGAACAATCAAGTTCAAAATATGTGCACAACACCTAACATGGAAGAACTTGCCTTGGCATAACAAACCATTTTGTAAATTAAGCCTATCTTTTAAAATTCTTACCATGTTATCACAAGAAGTGACATTATCCAATGTGAGTGTAAATATTTTTGATTCTATACCCCAATCTTTAAGCACTCCCAACAATTTCCTCGACAATTGATACCCTGAATGTGGACTAGTTAACTCACAAAATGAAAGCAACTTACTATTCAACTTCCAATTTTCATCAACATAATGTGCAGTGACAGTCATGTAACCTTGAGTAGTCAGAGCAGTCCAACAATCAGATGTCAAACAAATTCTCCCAGGAATAGTAGCTAACAAACTCTTCAGTTTTTGTTTTTCAACTAGAAACACATTAACCCCATCATACTCAGCATAGCTAAATGGAAGATCATGTTTAATAATACATCTAGCCAATGCATCTCTATAATCTTTAGTATCAAATTTCCATTTCTTCACATCCTCAAACTTGGGAAATTCAATACACACTTCAAGATGACATTTTAAAGAAGTGGTTCCAGACTTATCTTTGCAAGAATATAATTTGTCACAATACTTACACTGATATTTTTCTACCCTATCTACAATGTCAACCTTTATAAAATGTTTCCACACATCAGATCTATCAGCTCTACCCTTTTTAGGATCTCTATCATCAACATCTTCAACTTCATCCCTAGTACTCTTGCTCTTAGATGTATTAAATGTAGAACTATCACAATCAATGTTAGCATGAGTACATTTAGTCTCTTGAGAAGTAGGAAACGATCCCAACATTTGAAAATCATCATTAAATTCATCATTCATATCCTCCATAATCTCCATAACCTTCAAATTTTCTTGTAATAAGAAAAAGCAAATCAAAGAAACAGTTCTTCCCATAAGGCCACAACACATTATTTATCAATTTATGTTAAAAAAAATAACTCTTAGCTTGTGAATTCACAATTTACGATACAAATACCAACTCTTATCTATACAGATTATTTTATTTTATTTTATTTTTCCAAACAAGAATCCACACCAACAATATAATTTTAAGTGAGATTCGATATCTTCTGCCAAAATTATAAAATGAATGGTGATTATTAAGAGAAATGCCATTAATTAATTCCTTCTTGCAATATCTTCAAGAGTCAATCTGCACAAGGTTGCATGAATATATATACTCACTCCAATCTGTTGTTAATTTAATTTTCTTGCCTTTTATATATTTCACCAATAGAAATGATGCAGAAATAAAACAGAGAATTTTAGGAACATATTCAAGATCAAATTCCAGTGCTAGAATAATAAGCATAATTACATAAAAACTGGAGGCAAAAAATAAGCAATGCTAAATTGAAAGAAATAAATTAAAATTAAAGAAATCTTCACATACTTTTTTTTTGTAGTTTTATTTACCAGACTCACATACGGGGGGTGTGAAGTTGAGCTCAAAACCTGCTAAAGATTTAATTTCTGGTGGATTGATTAGAGGTCTAATTATTTGACAGGTTATTTTGTTGCTCTTTTTTTTTCCCAGCTTACTTCTCATGACAACAAAAACCAACTTTGGAAATAGCTTCAAATTCAGTGGGGCAAATAAAAATAAAAAAAAAATTATCTTCATTGATCGAAACTGCACATAATTTGTAACTAGAATAATGTGAAATTGTGTGATACAAGATTTGGAACGATCTACGTGTCTGTAATCCATTTTTCATATATCAAACATTAAGAAATGTCGTCAATTTCATAACCCATTTTTAATACCAAGTTGTAATCAAAGAAATTCCTTCAAAATTCAGAACCCACTTTTCTTATCCCATGTATTTGCTTTCAAAATAAGAGTAGAACAAATTTCAAGAAGAAGAGCTTAATACCTCTGAAAATAGCAGTAGAGCAACCGAACCACAACGAACAAGATTAAGGAACTTGAAGCTCCGGCGCAGCACCGACTTCGGCGATGTCCGATGATAGAGACACAATGTTGTACTGTGTTTTCATCTATAGCAGAAGTCAGATTAGGGGTTCGGGGTTTCCACCACAAAAGATGCTATTTTCATCGCCCCTCAATTCCTCGCACTTTTCTCCTCCCGAAAATTCATGCGGATTGCCATTGAAGGATGTTGTCTCTATATCGAAGAAATTATGTCTGGTGTTGTAGAGAGAGAGAGAGAGAGAGAGGTTGTGATTTTTTTGGTCAAGTTTCTCTCGAAGGCCACATTTTTACTGATTTTGTGTATGATAAAAAAAATTTGCTGACCCAGAGCAGCCCAAAGCCCAATTGGGCTAACCCATTTTTGCTTATTTTTTTGGGTCTTTAATTTTTAGCACAATCAAGCCCAAATATCGTGTGGGCTGGGCTAACCCATTAGGTTGGATAATCATACATGTCGGTTGGACCTGACACGTAAAGCGCCACAGAGATTATCCTCTCAGGTTATTGCTGATTTCTTTAAGAAGAGAATCCTAAATAAGGGTTCTATCCTGAAACCGAGAGCAATGATCGCTGAGCTATTGAGGGAGTATGGTATTGAAGTAGAGTATGGTGTTGTATTGCGAGCTAGGAATCTCTCAATAGAGATGGTTCACGATTCTCATGATCAGTCTTTCACGATATTGCATGCATATTTGGAGATATTGAAGAGGTGCAATCCCGATACGGTTTATTATTTAGAGACTGATGGTGATGATTGTTTCATGTACATGTTTGTTGCTCTAGGAGTTTGTAGAGCAGCATTCAGACTATATATGCGTCCAATTATCGCCATTGATGACACACATTTGAAGGGGAAGACCAAGGGTATTCTTTTCATCTCTGTGACGAAAGACGGTAAGAAGCAGTGTGTTTCTCTCTTACCATTGGTGTGGGTCCTATTGAGCGGCCTGGATATGGTTCTTGGAGCGGTTTAAGAGGGCTTTTGGAGATTGTGATGATTTGATGATATTTTCAGACCAACATGTGAGCATTAAGAATGATGTTAAGGCAGTGTATCCTACAACGGTCAATGGATTGTGCTATTACCACATAGCGAAGAATCTAGCTTGAGCAGGTCGTCATATGATTTCTATGTTTCGAAGTGCTGCATTTGCATATAGAGAAGAAAAGTTCCTGAAATATTTATCGATGATTTCCTCAAGTTGAAAAGAAGTTTACAATACATTGCTGAGTATAGAGGCACATAATTGGGCATGGTCACAATGCACTGCATGTCGTTACAGCTTCATGACATCAAATGCAGTCAAATGTTTCAATGCCCGTTTGTTGTGGGCTAGAAGATTGCTCATATGTTCTCTCATTGAGGTTGTAAGAGATGTGATGGAGAAGTAGTTTGGTGAGAGACGTGCGAAGATAATGTCAAGAGATCACATACTCACAGAAGATACTTACACGAAGCATTACAAATAAATGGAGATGAGCCATCAATACGTTGTTCGAGGCCATAATGCAAATTTGTACAAAGTACAAAAGAACAATAAGAGATTCCTAGTTGACCTTCAAATAAAAACATGTGAATGTGGTGAATTTCAGCTTGATCAAATCTCTTGTTCTCATCCAGCAGCTGCTATTTGGCACTGTACTTTTATAAACATTTGTTTGATCGTTATGTTTTTTTTATTAACATATTAGAACTATTGTAACAGGAGTGTTGAACATGTCATATATGATTATTTGAACTTTTATTACAAGCAAGTTACACTTTGTCTTACATACCATGATCGTGTATGTTTAGTGTCGCATCAGGATGAATGTACAGTCTTGTCTTTATTCAAAGTTTGCTCTCCTAAATCAGTTCCCCAAGTAGGTCGTCCTAAGAAAGGAAGATATTGTTCAGCAGTTGAAGGCTCAAGTAGGAGAAACAGAAGACAACAATTATGCTCGAGGTGTAGAGGAACTGGCTACAATAAGAAGACGTGTACAACCCCACGATATATTGAGCATGAACAGGCGAATGCACTTGACGAAGGGCAACACCGACCTAAGAGATACATTATTTGTCGTGAACTAGGACACAATAAGGGCAAGTGTCCGAACAAAGTTGACCCTCAAATTTGAATGTTTTATGATTGAACGAATTCGTTTCAAATTCTAAGACTTAACTATTTATGTTTTATTGTGGCCATAGATCTGATTGCTGTGTATTATTGTGATATTATTGTTACATGATTAATTTAAGTTTCAAATATAATTTTCAAATTTTTATCTAGGATCTTGACAATATTGTCACAAGATCCTAGTATTCGTGAAAATTTTAGTCACGAGATCTGCACAAAATACCAAATTCGTAACAAAATGAAATCATTAATTAAAATATCAAATCAACAAATATGTCATACAATCATGGTATCTTGGTACAATGAGCAAATATCCTAAGGGCTAAAAACTTTCGATAATCCTCCAACTGACGCGGTGTAGGATTAAAGCTGAACTTCTTGTCTGAAATCAATCAATCTGTCTGCATAGCTACAAATATACCACAACTCACATGATCTTGCTGTTTAAACTGATACATGACTGGAACTCTATACAACTCCAAAGGGCTAATGTGTCTTTCACAATAGCTGCCACATCGCAACAGTCCTGGAATGAAGCGCAGTGCGTGTAAAGCATTGTTACAACTGTTTCCACCCACAAAATCCATCAAATGACCAAAACACCAATCTCTCCTAAAATGTTCTATTAATTCGAGCCTACTATTGATCACGTGGAATACTTCTTTAATTACACTCAATCAGTAATGTTGTATTTCCAATATAAATTGATCTTGCAAGTGATGTTCTGTAAAGCTTTTCTTCTCCACACCCAAGAACGCTATTTTTGTTAAATTAAAATTAATTTGTCATGTTATAGATACCTACATGCGGAGAAGAATTAATTGTCACATAAAAAAAATGCAAACACCACTAATTATCAAACAAAACTATTATATACACGCCAACTTAATTCATGAGAATACATGCTCCCGAAATACATTTCATGACAATATATACTCATGGTTGCTCCTTTCGTGACAATAATACTCACGAGATAACATTTCGTGACAATATATTAACACAATAATATATGTTTCGTGAAAAAAATATTGATTAGAGGACATATAGGTCGTGAACATTTTAGTCACGAAAAAAATATTTCGTGGCAATATATAAACACGATTATAACCCTTTTCGTGAGAATATTTAGTCACGAAAATAAATTCATGACAATATATTGTCACGATAATTGTTTTTCGTGAGAATATATTTTCTCGATTTATGCTATAAAATTCAAAATCTACACAGTAACTGAATCTAGATTCACCAAATTCCACAGATTTTCACTACTTTTCAACATTAAAATATATTCTAACGTGTTAATTCAAGAAATTCCACAATACAAATGCATAAATTAATCGACATATATTATAATGAAATCATCTAAAATCTTCAAAAAAAATAAAATTGAATTTAGTGTTCTAACCCGTTGATAATCAAAAGCCTATGACTCGAGATTTTCCATGCTCAATATCTTCATCCTCAACACGGAAGGCTTCGATGGTGTCGGTGTCGGCGTCGACGTGATTTCTATTGGGCTCGTGAGAAATTTTTTTTGTATGTTGTTGCTTCGTGATAATTACAGTATGTTCGTGAGTTTGTTGTTGTTTTCGTGAAAAAAATTGGAAAATAGATCGATGAGTTGCTGCTTATTTCGTGAGTTTCTAGAAAGGTGATCGGCTTCTTTGTTCTTATTGTATTCGTGAGTTTTTGTTAGGCTCGTTAGAATTTTTTTTTTGTCTTTTGTTCAGATTCAAAAACCAGTCAAAAGAAATTGTTGACTGGGCCATATTTAATAAGGATATTTTATAGATTGAAAAATACTTTGAATAAAAAAGAATAGATTAAAAAAATGAGCTAAAAAAAATGTGTTCTCACATAACATATTTGACTAGTTCCATTCATTTATGCTTAAATTTGAAGGTATATAAATACTATTCTGACTGGAACTGTCCTAGTTCACTGTTGTTGCAGGCTTGCAGCTTCAATGTACCAAACCAACCGTATCAGCCAATTTTTTCCATTCCCGTTTAATTGATATCATCTACGCTCTCTCTCTCTCTCTCTCTCTCTCTCTCTCTCACATCCATAGAGCAGGCTGAAAATCCAATCCAACTGCAGCAACAGTGGGAAAAAATCAGCGAGTGAAACATGATTTAATACAATTTCCCCCAATATCCTGTAAATAATTTTCTGCTGAAAATACACACACACACACACACACACACACACACACATATATATCTAAATCATTCAATTGAAGATATGGAAGGATTATGTATTGATTTGAACAATTACGGGCTGGAATTTCTCAGCTGGCCGGCCGTAATGGAAACATTCGTCGACATATTGGTGTGCGCGGTGCCAATTTGGGTGGCCGTGATGATCGGAGTGCTGATCGGGTGGTCGTGGAGGCCGAGGTGGTCGGGCTTGGTTTTTCTCGGCTTTCGGTCCAAGCTCCGGTTCGTTTGGACCGCTCCGCCGGGCCTCGGCGCGCGGCGGCTCTGGCTTGCGTTGACGGCGCTATCAGCCTTGTCGTTTTGTCGCCGGCTTTGGTTTAGTTTCAACGTAAGGAGCCGGAAGATGGATGATTCCCCGGCTCAGGAGCTCACGGATTCGGCGACGGCGCGGCAATTGGATGCGGTTGATTTTTCTTGCGGTGGTGATATCAAGTAGGTTTTCGAATTCGTTGTTTCGTATTTTCTTGTTTTAAAATCATGTATTGTGTTGTCCAAATGCAGTTCTTTTGTGATTTTGCTGTGTTTCAGAAGAATATATCGGTCCATGTTTATAAATCTGTTGATGCCAGGAAATACGAAAGGAATGAAATATTAGATATATTAGTCTGACTGGATTGTTTTGCTTAAGAAGAGGTAAATGACATTTTCTTTGGTGAATTTAGACTGATTAAGAGAGAAACTACTTGGAAGATTATTTTCTCAGGATATTGTATTTGAGAATGCATTGTGGAATTTAAAGTTATTAAGCTAAAAATCGTAGTTGGGATGAAAATGAAAGCTTTAATTCTTATTGATAGCTAAAGGGTGTGCCACCATTGATTATAAGCTATGAATGTAGAGGCAGTTTGACCTGCAACTTGTATAAGGGGAGGCTGAAGGTTTTTGCACTAAAACCATACCGATGAAGAATGATTCAAAGGGGATTGGTTTATCTTCTAAAAAAAGGGTGGGGCGGGGGTAGGTGAATACCCTTCTAGGGGCATGAATATGGAGATCTTGTATATGGCATTCCAAACCATTGTACCCTTATTCCCTCTTCTTGGTTTCCTTCATTTTCCTATCATAGTGATTAGTGGGTATAAAAGGCTAGAATAGCAAGTAGGAAGACAAGGAATTGCCTATTTGGATCAATTGGTATCTGGCACGATCAATTGCAACCTTAAATAGCACTGGCTTCCTTGTGATCACTCATATGTCTTGTTTATGATTGTGCATTTCGTATTATGTTAAAATTTGAAAATTGATTTGACTTTGTAGTTTGTTTGCTTGCAAAATTGATGGTAAAAACCTACCGGAACAAGTATAACAACAATGTAAACTGAAGCGATGATTGGAATATCTCTTATAAGAAATTACCTGTAATGATATTGAAAATCTAGGCAAAGATCAAACTATGCCATAGGGTTCAACTTAAGCAGGAAATTTTCTCTTCCCTTCTTTGGGTAATTTTAAGTAAATTTTAGCTGTAATATAGGAATTAAGTAATGATGTAGTTTGTTATTATTCATTAGTGCTTTCATCCCTGGAGAGTTACAAAATATTTATGGTTAAACACTCTCATATACACACCTTGTGAACAACAGCTGTATTATTGTTTTATGTTATTGCCTTTGTTGTTAATTTTATCTTATTAAGATGATTTTGGTAGAACATATGAGAGATGACTAGAACTGTGATTAATAAAATATCTAATTTTGAGAAATGATGCCTATTCTTATAAGTTACCAACTATATATGTTGCTTGATGTGATAAGATTATTCATTGGATTAGATGAGCTAAAAAAATATAGTGGGTAAGTGATTCAATTTATGTTTCTTCTGCAGGCCTGTTGAAGGAGCTTCAGATGGATTGGTAAATAGTGTTACTAAAAACGATTTGGAGCACTTTTTAGATCTCCTTGGAAGTAAAGATGGCAAATTGGCATGGCAAAGCATGATGGAGCGGTCCACATCTAACTTGACATACCAAGCTTGGTGTCATGAGCCTGAGGTAATTTTAGGTTCTGTTATTCTTATGTTTATCTTGCTGTCACAGAAAAAGAATTTCATTAAGAACAAGGTACCATAATATAGACTTCTCTGATACCATAAATAACAACAATAATAATATGTAAGGATTATAAGTTGTTAGTGGATCTCTTGGCCACCTATTGTCATTGCTGTTATTCTCTGTGATATTTTTGTCAGGCTAATACAACTGAAGCTAAAAAAACCTTATGTCAGAAATTTCTAGATCCAAGGAAACAGTTCCAAATCTACCCACTTCTAAAGAAAATAAGTTGTCTGTTTGTGCCACTTAGACATAGTGCACTTCAACTTTTTAGATTGTTTGTCGCAGATGGGTCCAATCATGTACTGCAGCAAAACCATTTATGAGGATGCAACTCCGGATTTGGTTAGAGATTTCTTTTGGGATGATCAGTTCCGACCCAAATGGGACCCTATGCTCACACATGTTGAAATTCTTGAAGAATGTCCTGATACAGGGTTGATGATTGTCCACTGGATTAAGAAGGTTTGTCAAACTGAAGTTACAAAGCATTACAAATGGACTGATGGTTTCGTTAATTTTTAATTGTTAATTCAACTGATGACAACTAATCCTCCATCATATGCAGTTCCCTTTCTTCTGCAGCGATCGAGAATATATCATTGGTAGAAGAATATGGGAAGTAGGGAAAACTTATTATTGCGTGACTAAGGTATATACTATATTCTAAAGAATTGTAGCTGCAATATATGATATGTTTTTTATTTATTTTGTGGGGAGTAATAATTGATATGTTATTTTGGCATGTTTTGGATTTTCTGGGAACTTTCATTCCTTGCAGAGTTGGACTTTTTCCAAGGAACCTGTATTTTATGTCTCGAGTTGTTAAATGTTTAGTTTGAATGGCTTTCCATGTTTGAGAGCACTAGTTTTTGTTAATACTTGCATGCCATTTTGAATGCATCTAACGGTTTGGTTCATTGGTTCATGAGTTAATGTTTGGTTCATTGGTTCATGAGTTAACATGGTCAATTTCTCTCCTAATGTATACAAACAATGTGGCTGCAGGGGGTTCCATATCCAACTTTGCCAAGGCGTGACAAACCTAGGCGTGTGGATCTTTATTTTTCAAGCTGGGCTATCAAGCCTGGTAAACATTCTCTCCATGTGGTTGCTTGTGGCCAAAATTGATGTATCTTTTCCTTCTCTTCTTACAATTAATTTTTATATATTGCAGTACAATCTCGTAAAGGAGATGGCCAGCTTCCTGCGTGTGAGGTCATGCTTATTCATTATGAGGACATGGGAATCCCCAAAGACGTTGCTAAGTTAGGTGTTCGTCATGGAATGTGGGGAACTGTCAAGAAGTTCCATGCTGGCTTCAGAGCATATCAAACCGCTAGAAAATTGGAGGCATCCCTTTCCAGGTGTGCTCTCATGGCAAGAATCACTACCAAATTGTCGTCCAACGAAGAGATTGAACCCAGGGAGCTTTTATCTGGCGAAGAAGAGGCCATGGATGTTGTGACCACACAGAAAGAGAGAGATGAAGGCGGGATAGATTGGAAATGGTTGGCCATTGGCGGAGCTGTTGCGCTTGTTTGTGGACTTAAAACAGGCTTAATAGGAAAAACCTTGGTAATTGGAGCAGGGCATAGAGTTGGCCGGAGACGAGCGCGTCCTAGGTTTTAGGTGCATCTGTCGGGTGATGCTTAAGATTTTATTAAATGAGTTAACCAGTTATTAGTGGATTAAATTTTTGGTAGTTATTCATTTTGCACATGTTTTGTTTGGTCTGGTATGCATTAGAATGATTTCCCATAGTGGTTAATTGGTTATTCTACGGAATTAAAAGAGTAGTGGGGATTGTGCTCGGGACCTCTTCTTTTTTTGAAGGAACCACATCATCTATAACAACAAATGCCTCATGTGGGTGAGGTCTCTCTTGCCAGAAATATGCATACCTCAAACTTTAATAGAATCTCTATATATATATAGTGTTGAGCAATGTGTGAAAACCATAATGAACAAAAGAGCCAATATCATAGCAATATCGCACGAGCTTGTACATCACGCTCGTAATTAAGTTTTTTTTTATCTAAATATATACCTTAAAATGGAATCGTTGGCGTCTAACGTGCGGGTTCGCGCACTGCGCTTGTAATCAATTTTTTTAAAAATAAATACATACCCTAAAATAGAATTAGTGAACATTAAAATTAAAGTGCATTAATTTAATTTTAATTATTCTGCGGCTTGGGCAGTGTTCGAGCCTGACGCTAACTCGTGAGTCCAAGCACTACGCTTGATAATTATTTTTTTCTCATGTCGCGCATTGTGCACGCGACTGATGGGTAAATGGGAGGGGCTTTTTCAGCTTGTCTAAGTCAATAATCCGATACAGAAAAATTAAAAATACACTTATATAAATCAATAATCCGATATTAAAAAAATTGATGTGACGACATTAGTATATATTTATGTTGAATTGAACCCTCAAGATGGCTTTTCAACAATTTTTGAATGTGTATAATCAACGTAGTAATATATTTTTAACTTGTGACGGACATCGCCTCCTTCAATCCTTTATTACGGATTTATGCGTTGATTCTGATCGATCCAAAAGGCCTCAATTTAACAAAATGGCCACACAAAACTTAAGAGACTCAAACAATACTCAAAGTTGGGAGTATTCAGTACAATTTCCGAGGACTAAATAAAACAAAATTCAATAATTTGAAGTCCCAAGGTTGATTTTTCCAACTTTTTAACTATTCTAAATGTTTTTTTATTTTAATTTTACTTTTGAATGCATGTACGTACAATAAGGAAAATTCTATCATAGCCACGTGGATTACTAGTTGCTACTAAGTACATTGTAGAGATCGTATTATGCCAGTATTTTTTTTAAAAATTATTATTAACGTACAATCATATCTATACGATCTGACATACGCAGGAAATATCCAATGGGATATAGTGGAATTCCACGTAGAATAGTGCAATTAATTGGGAAATAATATTCTTTGTGGATAGGCCAAAACCATTGGTTATTGATGGATGATGTTTTGGTCCAGGCCTAATTTCCAAAGGATGGATGATTCCTATTGTAAGTTGGCATGGAATAATGATGACTTGGTGATAGCTACGTACATATTGCATTTCGATCAACCTTAATCATAAATTATTAAAGTTGGGCATGCATCTCATGTGTATAATTAAACCCTAATTACTTGAGCACCAGCGGATTCAAAAAAAAATCCTTTTCTGGAAGGTGGATTGTTGACTAATCGAAAGAGGTGTTTTATGTTTTTGTGTTTGCTTGCACGACAGAAAAAGAATAGTGAGAAGGTGTTTGTCAATTTTATTTTTTTTATATTGAAGTTCATGTATTAGCGAAAGAGGTTGTTTCACTAATGCATAGATTTTTTTTACTTTTTTGATCCCAGAGTTGATGAGGTTATTCTATTTCTTCTTTTCTTTTGTTTTTCCTAATTTTTAATAATATTAATGTAAATTAATATTCATAAACTCTTAAATTTGAACATATTTTAATAATTATATGTGACATTCATAAATCATAACTTAAATTAAAAACTCCTAATTTATTCCTTATATTATAACCAATAAAATTCATGATTTAATATTCAGCGAACAACCTCAATCAAATTAAATAATAAGATATTTTAGCAAATAAGATAAACAGTGAGCAAAGAACCGTTAATAGTAATCAAAGAAAACATATTGAAATTGAAAAGAATATTTAAATTGACTAATAGCTAGTTAAATTAATTAGTTATATTATTTTAAATTTTTATTTAGTTAAAAATATATATTATCAAATAACATTACAAAAATAAATTTCGACAAGCAATAAATATTTAGAATTTTATTAATGCCCAAAAACCTTATAATTAACTAAATTAAAAAAAAATTATTTAATTATTTTTGAACTTCTGTCTATCCCAATTCCGAAATAACCTCCTCCTTAAATCAAGTTGGGGGAAGTGCCCCATTATCCCCTGGATCCACCCATGTGTGTGATATCACTTGAGATCCTATAGTCTCATTTTATGTAGTGTATGTAGTCGATCGATTCTTACAATTAATTTTGATGTAACGTTCGAGCTCTGGCAACCTGTTTGATCTCTCGAGGCCGAAGAAAAGAATCTGAGATACGATGAGTTTTTAAGTATGTGAGAACTCGAATGTGGTGATAGCTTGATTGATCAGAATTGTCCTCTCCTTCACTCCCTTGTTTCAACTATATAAGACGAGTTGTTTAACCTCTTTTCCTAAAAATAAGGGATTCTTCTTTATTTTCGGGGTCTGTTACTTATCTCCAATAGGGTTTTGACCGAGTCTCGTTTATCTCTAAACGTTTTCTTTTTGACTTGGTCTCCTATCAGCGAGTTCTATCATGGTACGACCTTCATACCTTGTCTATCGTCAATCTTTCGACCTCTGTCCGCTAGGCCTCGATATGCAGCTTTTAAGCCCCAAGACCCTTGAACGGATATGGGCTTTATATGCTGGGCTTCGATAAACTAGACCTCTACAATTAGCCCCTCATTACTTGATGCTCGAAGAACGAGGATCACGTAATGAATATCCTCGTAATGACAAGGGAGAAAATCGTAACGAGCTCCCGAGTAGTACTAAAGCCTCAAGCTAGTCTTTGATTTTAATATTTGAAAAAGGATTTCTTTAGACTTCAGACTTGTATAAGGATCCTGGGGTGTTTAGAGAAAGGGTCGTGAGAGCAAACCTTGTTAAACTCCAGACCTGGATAAAGGTCCTGGGGAGTTTTGAGAGAGGTCGTGAGAGCAGACCTTGATAGACTTCAGACCTGGATAAAGGTCCTGGGGAGTTTTGAGAGAGGTCGTGGGAGCAGACCTTGATAGACTCCAGACCTGGATAAAGGTCCTGGGGAGTTTTGAGAGAGGTCGTGAGAGCGGACCTTGATAGACTCCAGACCTGAGTAAAGGTCCTGGGGAGTTTTGAGAGAGGTCGTGAGAGCAGACCTTGATAGACTCCAGACCTGAGTAAAGGTCCTGGGGAGTTTTGAGAGAAGGGTAAAATAGTCTTTTAAACTTATTTTTGCCGACTTTTCAACTTCTTATCAATCTCAACCGTCCAGAAGCGGGATACACGGCTCAGAATACTTCACAGTCTTGAAATAGAATTTCGCCCAATTTATTCCCTCCTCTTTCTCATTCAAACACACAGAAATCATAATTCTCCCTGAAGATTTTGCCCCCATCCTTTCCGATTGCGGAACATTTCTATTATTCCTGCCGCTCAAGATTCTTCGCTCTAATTGCAGATTCCAAATCTCCAGGTTACTCCTCGATTCCTTCTTCATTTTCTTGAGGAATTTTCCAAACTAGGGTTTTGCTTGATAATGGCTTATAGATTTAGAAGTTTTTAAGCTTGAATTTATATGGGTTTTGTGTGAATAGACTAGGTGGCGATGTCGATGAACTTTGTTTTCTAACGGAGTTGGGTTGAAAATAGGGGATAAGTTTTTCGGCGTTTCTGGGTATTCTTAGCGCATTCTTGTAGGTTTATTTTCTTGTTGGGACCATGAGTATGTCAAACAGTGATGATTCTGATGAGAGAACTCGAAGTTGGGGTGGTGGAATTAGGTCAGCCGAGTTGGAGCAATCCTCTGGCTCGGTTTCTGAGTCTAGTGGGTTTGTTAGCCCTTCGTCACAGCCCACTGTTATTCCTCGTATTGGGGGAGGAAGTGTGGTGAGCCGCCTCAAAGCTTCGAAGGTGGCCACCAAGAAACATAAGGATAAACTGAAGAAGCGAAAAGACGAGGCCAAGGATTTTCCTCCTTTAAACATAGACTTTAAGGCTGCCGAGGTCGCCCCTCACATCGGGGATGACATAGTTAGGAAAATTACTTCTCCGGAATATTCAGGGTCGGGGGTAGAAGTCCAAGTGCCCAGGTCTTCTGATAGAGCCAACAGACCCCCTCCTGGTTTCACCGCCTTCTACACCATAATCACTGACAAGGGTATCGGACTTCCTCTTCACCCTTTCTTTGCCAAGATTTCTCATTTTTACGGAGTAGCCCCTGCCCAAATATCACCCATAGGATGGTATCATATGCTAGGTATGTTTTACCTTTGGGAGAACTTAGGATTTCCCGAGCCCAGTGTCGGGGAGTGGCATTCTTCATATCGAATTGTGGCTACCCCAAATCAAAAAGGTTTTTACTATTTTACCAAGTGGGTCGGGGAAAGAGCCCCCTTGATAAACACTTTTCCATCTTCGTCGGGGGACTGGAAGCCGAAATTTATTTTTGTTCCTGCGGAGACTTCGAGCGATAGGATCTTGCCATCGTCGTTCGCTGAAGCCCGTGGGTCCTCGAAGCCTGTCTCCCTTTATTTCTTTTTTCTTTGCATGAATTAGTTCATCTTATGCTTCGTGTTTCTTTGTAGGCCTTCACAAACGAAAAGAGGTGTCAGGTACCGAGGTGAAAAGAATCGAAGCCGCTTTTTCCCTTTCAGAAGAAGATCGTCAATTTGAAGTTGCTCGCCGCGGACGCACTCTTTTTTATATGGGAAAACTGAAAATTCGCCCTTCCGATGACAAAGTCAAAGCCTTGGCTGCTTCTAAGGTTTTAAGCCCCTCATCTTCTGGCGTAAAAAGGATTGCCGGGGCCTCTCCCTCAACCTCGCCGCCCTCGAAGAAGCGTAAGGAACAGCCTGGCTTAGAGGTTTCTAATCATTCGACAGTGCCCCCCTCTGTCATCGATGTTGAAGCCTTGGTTCCGAAGAAGGCTTCGAAAGGATCGAACAGTCTGAAGGTGCCTCTGAGACCTTTCCTTCTGGATGTGCAATCCGCGATTGCAGACGGCTGCTCTCCTCAAGAGTTCGAAAGGGAAGGCTTGGAGGAGTAAACTCGACTTGCCTTCTAGATGCTGTCAAAGGTTCGTTTTTATCTGCTTTATATATATAAATGTATATATATATATTTTGTGCTCAAAACGGGTCTTTCGACTTAAAGTAATCTGTCATGTTATAGGCCCTCTTTTGTCAATACCAGCTCTGAAGCCGGGTCTCGGGGCATGCCGAGGGCCTCGATAAAAGGCTGATGGAGCTTTCTGAAGAGCAAGAGAGAATCGCTGAGGAGAGGCGAGACTTTGCTGCCGAGAAGTCAGCACTGCTTGTAGAGCGGGACTCGGCTCACGCGTTGGCGGCCGGGGCTCAGACGCAGCTCGACCGGGCTCTGGACCACCAAGCCCGTCTTGAAATTTCGAAGGCTTCGCTTGAGTCGAAGCTAGTTGCTACAGAAGCGCGAATAGGGGAGCTCGAAACACATCACACGACCCTGGACTTCTCTTCATTGGTAGATTCTACTGAGTTCGAACCATACAAGGAACTCTTTTACCAAGAGGGGGGTTCCGCTGTGGTCGAGGCTATCAAGGAAAAGATGCCCGATCTTGATCTTTCCTTCCTTGAGGCCGATGACGAGGCGAAGACTGAGGCGGCCAAGGACTCTACAGATGGGGTTGTCGGAGAGAAGAGGGTCGAGGACGAAGAGGGTGTTGCGGCCGCTGAGAAGGGAGTAGAGGATCCTCTGTAGATCCTTTAAATCTTCTTTGTTTTTTATAAAGGTCTAACGAACTAATTTCGAATATTGGTTGACCTTTTTGCATATTTTTCTTTTTTGGATGGGAACTTCATGTGATGTTTTTACATTTGACTGCCCTTTGCGATGTTGAGGAGAGATTATGAATATCCTTGTTTTTCTTCTAAGAATTCGTCTTAATCACAGAACCGATTTCAAAGCCGATGAATTTCGTGAAATAGGGGATCCTGTGCTTCAGGTTCTGTTAGTTACTCCGACGCTCAAGTCAGTAATCAAAACATTAAAAAAATAGAAAGAACAAGAAATGATGATCGGATAAATTACTCTTCGTTCGTGAGTTTAGCTTCGAGGTCGATATCCTCTTGACTTTTTGCGTGTTGGGAACCCTGTGCTTTGGGTTCTGTTAGTTACTCCGACGCTTAAGTCAGTAATCAAAACATTAAAAAATTCTGAAAGAGAAAATGAGGGGTCGAAGAGTTTAGAAATGATACTGTTTTAAATGGATGGCGTTCCAGCTGTTGGCTATTGAACGCCCTTCTTTAGATCGCAGTTTGTATGCTCCATTTCCTATGACTTTCTCGATCTCATAGGGGCCTTCCCAATTTGGGGCTAGTTTTCCGGCTCCGACTTCTTTTGTGTTTTGGAATACCTTCCTTAACACCCAATCTCCTGCCTTGAACGTTCTTAGTCTTGTGTTCTTATCGAAGTGTTTCTTTATTTTCTGTTGGTAGGCGGATATTTTTATCACGGCCTTATCTCTGAGTTCATCTATGGTGTCGAGGTTGACTTCGAGGTCGGAGTCGTTACTTCTGCTCGACCACTGAGTTCTTACTGACCCTATTTCCGCTTCTGTCGGGAGGACCGCTTCCGAACCGTAGGTGAGAGCATAAGGAGTTTCCCCCGTAGCGGTTCGTGCGGTAGTTCGGTATGACCAGAGGACTCCTGGGAGCTGTTCGACCCATTGCCCTTTGTGTTGGGGGAGTTTCTTTTTCAAGGTATTCATTATTGTTTTGTTGGTAGCTTCGGCTTGACCGTTCGAGGCCGGGTGCCTTGGTGTAGAGAAGAAGAGTTTGATGTTCCAATGGTGACAGAAGTCTTGGAATTTCGAACTTATGAACTGAGAGCCGTTGTCGGTGACTATTTCTTTGGGGACTCCGAACCTGCAAATAACATTTTCCATAAAAAATTACATACCTCGGTATCCCTTATTCGTGCGAAGGCTTCTGCCTCGGCCCATTTGGTGAAGTAATCGGTCACGACCAAAATGAAGCATTTCTGATTTGATCCCTTCGGTAATGGTCCTATGATATCCATTCCCCATTTCATGAATGGCCAAGGTATAGATGCGGTATGTAGGGGTTCTGGTGGCATATGGTTCGTTTGGGCGAACCTTTGACATCCGTCACATTTTTTGGTATAGTTTTTGGCGTCTTCCCTCATAGTTGGCCAATAAAAGCCGGCTATCAATGCTCGATTAGCCAGGCTTCTATGGCCTGAATGGTTTCCGCATTCGCCGTCGTGGAGCTCGGTTAGGACATACTTTGCTTGGATCGGGCTTAGACATTTCAAGTATGGTCCTGAAAATGACCTTCTGTATAGGGATCCGAAGATCATGGAAAATTTTGGGGCTTTTGCTTGTATTCGTCTTGCTTCGATAGGCTCTTCGGGTAGTTCATTTTCTGTTAGGAATCTGCATAAAGGGGTCATCCAATTTACCTCGACGTCTATTGGGAGGACTTCGGAGTCGTCACCTTTCCATACAGCGGGCCATTTGGCGTAAAGGATTTGGATGTTTTTGTCCTGGTTCGTTTGTACGGTAGATCCCAGATTAGCTAATGCGTTGGCGTGGCAGTTTTTCTCCCTGGTTATGTGTCGGGCTTCGATTTTTTCGAACTTGGTTGCTGCTTGTTTTGCGACCGCGAGGTACGATACCATCCTTGGATCTTTTACCTGGAATTCTCCTTCAAACTGATTTATTATCAATTGCGAATCGCTCATGACTCGTAGTTTTTTAGCCCCTAAGTTGGCTGCCAAATTTAATCCTGCTATGAGGGCCTCATATTCAGCCTCGTTATTGGTGGCTCTGAATCCGCATCGAATAGATTTTTCTGTGATTATTCCTTCTAGATTAGTTAGTACTAAGCCCATTCCACTTCCCTTCGAAGTGCTGGATCCATCGACCTGGAGGGTCCAGTACTTAGAATCATTATCTTCGAGGCTCGTTAATATTCTTCCGTCTGGGTCATGGGAGAAGTCGGCGATGAAGTCTGATAGGACTTGTGATTTGATTGATGTTCGTGGAACGAAGTCGATATCGTACTCCCCGAGTTTGATGGCCCATTTTGATAATCTCCCTGCGAGGTCTGGTTTTCTCAATACTGCTCTTAAGGGGAACTCTGTGACCACTTTTATTGAATGACTTTGGAAGTAGGGCTTCATTGTCCTAGAAGTCATTACAAGTGCTAAGGCCAATTTTTCGAGCTGTGGGTATCTGGTTTCTGCATCTAGCAATGATCGGCTGGCATAGTACACCGGATATTGTCTCCCCTCGTCTTCTCTGACAAGTACTGCACTGATCAAGTTAGTAGAAACAGATAAATAAACAAAGAGTACCTCTCCGTCGATTGGTTTGGCTAGAAGTGGTGGACTCGCGAGATATTCCTTAAGGTCTTCGAGAGCTTTGGCGCATTCAAGAGTCCATTCGAAGTCTTTGTTTTTTCATAGAGTTTGAAAAAACGTTTGGCTTTTTTCTGAATATTTGGATATGAAGTGGCTGAGAGCTGCTAATCGACCGGTCAGTTTTTGGACGTCTTTAATATTTTTGGGATGTTGGATATTTCGGATTGCTCTGATTTGGCTGGGGTCAGCTTCGATTCCTCTTTTCGTTACTAGGTATCCTAGGAATTTCTCAGAAGTTACTCCAAAGGCGCATTTGGTGGGGTTCAATTTCATGTTATATCGTCGTAGGACTTCAAAGGTTCGTCGTAGATGCATAACATGGTCTTGGGCTCGTACTGATTTGACTAACATGTCATCGATATATACTTCCATTGTTATCCCGATGAGCTCTTCGAACATTCGATTTACGAGCCTTTGATATGTTGCACCTGCATTTTTTAATCTGAAAGACATAACTTTATAACAGAACATACCTCGATGTGTAATGAATGCTATTTTTTCTTGGTCTTCAAGGTGCATTAGAATTTGATTGTATCCTGTTCGCGTAGCTGACTGGTTTTTCGAGTTCGAGGAGGTTGTCGATGAAATCCGTTAGGGGATTAGAATTTGATGTGTAATTGTTTTGACGAACTGAATGTCTCCATCCGAGCTTTGAGAGCTGAGTTTTCTGTTCGAATGACCGCGAGTTCCACAACGGTGGAGTCGAGTCGTTGTTGGATCGCTCGCAACACCTGGGTAATATCTGTATTTTCTCCTGCCGGGGAGGTTGTAGATGGCGAATCCCTTCGATTGTCTTGAGGATTCGGGGTCGTATTGCTTCGGCCGTCGACTGTCATCCTAGTTATGGTTGATCAGAGCCCCACGGTGGGCGCCAAATTGTAGTCGATCGATTCTTACAATTAATTTCGATGTAACGTTCGAGCTCTGGCAACCTATTTGATCTCTCGAGGCCGAAGAAAAGAATCTGAGATACGATGAGTTTTTTAAGTATGTGAGAACTCGAGTGTGATGATAGCTTGATTGATCAGAATTGTCCCCTCCTTCACTCCCTTGCTTCAACTATATAAGACGAGTTGTTTAACCTCTTTTCCTAAAAATAAGGGATTCTCCTTTATTTCCGGGGTCTGTTACTTATCTCCAATAGGGTTTTGACCGAGTCTCATTTATCTCTAAATGTTTTCTTTTTTACTTGGTCTCCTATCTGCGAGTTCTATCATGGTACGACTTTCATACCTTGTCTATCGTCAATCTTTCAACCTCTGTCCGCTAGGCCTCGATATGCAGCTTTTAAGCCCCAAGACCCTTGAACGGATATGGGCTTTATATGCTGGGCTTCGATAAACTAGACCTCTACAGTGTATATAATAATATACAGTGGTAGTTTTTCTGAGAATAAATAAGCTATCTCCCACCACACATCATTAAAAATTCAATGGTTCACATTTCTAAAAAATATGGTATCAGTTTTGTAATTTCTGATAAGTTTTTTGGGAGAATGCATTACCATATATAATTCAATACTCCTTATAAAAGAGGCGCTCATAGACAACGTTAACAAATCACTTTGTAAATTGTTGTATTTTAATGAAAAACAATAATTTAGTGTAAAAATCATTATTTTTTTTAACACTGCATATTTGATAACATAATCATAATGAACTGTCATGATAACGAAGCATTATCGAAATACTGATCAAAGTTTTATCATATTGTTAACGAAAAATTTAATTATAAATAAATTATTATAAACCATTAATTGTTGGAATAAACCATAATTGAGATGTAACACAAATAATCAATTGTTAAGTAAAAGATATTTTTTTTAGGGAAGTTGCTTAATCATTAATTGAAAAGTCGTTCAACAGACGAAACATTTGAGAAAATAAAACCCGGGACATCACCGGTAAAAGATATAATTGAAAACTAAATTCTAACAAATAATTATACATCATAATTAGATGAAGTATTAGACCATAACTGGAAGAAATAAATCCTAATTGAGATGGAATAAACAGTAATTGAATGAAATAAACTCTAATTGAACGGGATAAATCATAAATGCATGAGATTGAACAAACATTGATATCAATAGAAACGTACCACATTATCATTATGATATTGCTTCGTCGACACTATGGATACACTATGTTAGTATATGATAATACTTCGTTAGCATATATTATAAACCATAATTGAATGAAATAAACCTTAATTAATAAGTAGTCATAATTGGATGCAATAAACCCTAATAACCAATTTAGAAATAAAAAATAATTATAAACCTTAATTGGATGAAATAAGCATTAATTGGAATAAAATAAACCTTAATTAATATATAATAAATCATAATATCAATAGAAGTATCTTACGCTAGAATTATGATAATGCTTCGTTAGCACAATAAATACATTATATATGTTAGTAGTTAGCATATGTTATATATCATTATTGAAAATGAATACAAAATAAAGTATGAGAGATGTAGAGTATGTTGTTAGAGAAAATTTTAGAAATAGAATATGAAGTATTGCATTTAAAAGTTTGTGAATTAATGGAGATGCATGCCCTTACCAACGTGCATGCGCTAGTCTTCGCTTTGTAAAGGATGATAGATTGAGCAACATAATTTTAAATTTAATATTTAGTTTATTCAAATTAATATCCATCACATATAGTCAAGATCAATTATATATTTTTACTGTATTTGAATTTTGTAATATTTTATTCAATAATTTAGGGTAAAATATATATACAGTATCAAAATAACTCATTGTTTGAGTATTTTCACAAAAATATCTCTACGTGTTTATATTTACCAAAATTAATTAGAAATTTAATACACTTATTGCTAATTAAAGTCTAAAAAATAAGTTGTGTTATCAAGTTAATATATATATATATATATATATTTTTTTCTTTTTAACCTATCTCATTTAATGAGATGTGCTCATGAATTAGCAAACCAAGTAATGTCAAATTCAAATTTAACTCATTCATTACGGACTTTTGTACTTAGCTCATAATAGTTTAGCTCAATACTCCATTACAATACAATCACAGGATGAATGTGTTTGGTTGGAGAAGGAATAAAAAGGGTTTGTGTGTTGCGAGGGACCGGAAGGAGAGGGCACCAAAATTAATTTTTTTAGTTTTTATGAGAGGGTAACTCTTAATTATCTTTTTCCTCAAAAAAAAAAAAAAAACTCTTAATTATCTTTTCAAATCTGAGTCTTTTTTGCTCAAAAATATAAAATACAAATAAAAATAAAAATTCATCCGAGTCTTCAAATAATGGAGGTCCATTTAAAAAAGTTATGGGTGCAATTCCATTTACATGACCTAATGATGAGTGGTACAGTGTGAGGCTGAATATTTAGAGTTCAAATTCCATTAATATTGATAGATATGAGTCTGTCGTATCTAATTTTAAAATATGATTTACCTCTATTGTGTTCAGTGTGTATGGATTATCATTGTAAAAAAAAAGGATCAAATCTAAAATTGAATTACCGGTGAGCGCGGATTCGTGCACCAAACTTGTTAATTATTTTTTAAAATAAATATATACCCTAAAATGAAATTAGTGAATCCTAAAATTAAAGTGCATTAATTTAATTTTTTTATCATGCGGCTTGCGCAGTGCACTTGTCCGACGCTAATGCGTGGCACATGCACTACGCTCGACAATTAATTTTTTTGAATTCAATATAAACCTTAATTGAGATTAATAAACCCTAATTGAGATGAAATAAAAGATTTTTGAAAAAAATATATATATTGGAAATTTTGAAAAATGATGAAAAAAAAAAAGGCTTGATGGCGCATGGCGCTCATGGGCCTACATATTTGGGGTGTATTTGGATCCTTCTAACAGATTGTGACCCGTTAGATTATTTCATATAAGTTTTTATCTTTTTTTAGCGAAATTAAACATTAATGTCTGACATTTCAACCCTTTAACAAAAATGTCCCGACCTTTGAATATTTACAGTTTAGTGACTGATCTTGTAATTTTTTTTATCAAATTTATCATAAAGGCAACTTTCCGGTATCCTATTACCTATGTTGATCGCTGGAAATTTGAGGTGGATTTTTATAATGCCACATCAGATAAAAAGTTAAAAATGTAAATTTAAAAAATATTTCCTACTTAATTGTTTAAAACAATAATATTAACAAGAAAATGAAAATATACAATAAATAAATATGTTGAAATAAAGATTTGGTATTATTTCAACATATTATTGTTTTAAAAAAATTAAGTAGGAGATATTTTTATTTAATATTCAATCAATAATGGTCATGATCGCAACTAAATTCCACTTACAAATTCCAGATAATGAGTCCTAATATTTAGGAGACGATTTTAATCTTTAAAGATGAGATGATTAGGTAGAGTTAAAATTGGAAACGTTCTTATTTTTATTTCTATTTGTGAACACATTGTTTTATGGTTTAAACTTATATTTTTAATATTTTTATCTGATGTGACCTTATAAAAGTTCAACTAAGATTTTCGGCGATTCACGTAGGTAATAGGATACCGGAAAATTAATTTTATTATAGATTTAATAAAAATTTATAAGGTCGGACATTAAACTGTAAATATTCAAATATCATGATATTATTATTAAAGAAATGAAAGATCATACATTAAGGTGTAATTTATCTTTTTTTGTAGTTGATATTTTCTTGAAAACAATTAAATTTGAATTAGGACGCAACGCAAATGAGATGACGAAGATAAGTTAACGAGCAAGGGAATGAACTAGTGGGCTTATTTTGGAATGATGATGGAAATGAATTTGGGGTATGAGACAAAAGACAAGTTTGTTTGTTTGTTCTGCTGAAAAATGGCTTTAATTTTTTATTTTTTTTACATAATCGGGAAGATAAGAGTTATTTATTTCGAACTCGAGACTTCTCTATTTTACATATAATAAATTTAAGTTGTTTGGGTGTCTTTGAAGGTAGAGACAAGACAAGTTTATGACACATGAGATCCCTTTATTCCCTTTTGGTTCACCACCCGTGTACCATTATTAAAATTTTATTTTATTCGATTTCAATTTCTTGCATTTTAGTTTAATTTGATCATTATTTATTATATTTGATTATATTCATTTAGAATTTAAAATTTTATTTAGTTTTCAAATTTCAAATTTTAGTTAATAATTGATCTATTATGATTGATCTTAAGATTTATAATTTGGTTAGATTCAATTCTTAGTTAATAAATATTAATTAGAGTTTATTATTTTATAATTAATTTTAATTTTTATATTAATATCAAAATAATAATTTTGATAGTGTTACATAAATAATGTACAAAAAAGTCAGATAGAGGATCTCATCCCAATTCTGTATATAATTAATAAGTTTAGAGTATGCGTGAAAATCTATATATTATCTAAAAGTAAGATAGTCGCTTAAAACAGAAATCATAAATTTTCCCGCTCAAAATATATTTCTAAATATATAAATATTTAATATGAAATCAAAATAAGTTATTAGTAAACAATTTTTCAAAAATATATCTAATAATTTCCATAAATAACATGCAATCAATTGGGAATAATTGTTTTCCTAAATCCATAAAAAATCAATTAATCATAGAAACAATAACAAAATATGTTGTTGATTCCATAAAATATATAATAACACATATAATACGCATCATTTTAATTTAACATCTATACAAACATACATAGTATTAGGTAGAATTTAGTTAATTAATAATGAATTAAAACATAATCTTAATTTGAAACTAAATCTATTCTATATAATTGTGTATCATAATCTTTATCTGTATAATATATATTAAGTAATGCAATGTTTCATACATCAAACACAAAAGTACGTCTCTTCCCATCTATTTGATTTTTCTGTTTTAAAAATTAATTATATAGTATTAAAAGATCTCATTATTTAATTTAATAATAAATTATTCATTTAATTTAGTAGTTGTTATAATTTACATAAAATCAATACTATAAAACCCAACTAAAATTTTCTTTAGACTATTTTATGATTATCTAATTATGTGTATATATAATTATTTTTAATTGTGGATAAATATTTCTTAAATACTCGATAATTGATTTCATTATATACTGTATAAGGTAAGTTGCAATTTTCCTTAGAATATTTTATAATACCCTAATTATGTGTATGTAAAATTATTCTTAATTCTAGATCAATATTTCTTAAATATTCTATAATTGATTTCAATATATTTATAAGCTTAGTTGCAAAAAAAAAAATCCCTTAAATAATGACACTAAAATTTATGGTTAAACACACATGGAGATATTACATTGATATATTATACTATAAATTTATCATAATTGTAATATTAAGTCGTACATTTAAAATGGATTACCCCAACAAATAAATTTGTATAATGTATAGATTCACCATATAGATGTATTAAGACTAATTGGGTGGATTGTAAGCTAAAACAATACAGAAAATAATGTTCCATTATTATAATATATCTAATAGTAAAATTAATTTTTCCCGATCATGTCTTACAGATGCATGCAACATGTACCAATATTTTAAAAAAATTATATTTAATATTCGTAAAACCAAACAAACTCGATCATAAGAATATATTTATTTTCTATATAATTATCTTAACCCCAACATAAATTTCATTTATTTTTTTGCTTAAAATTATATATTTTTCATTGAAATTATGGGGAAAATTTATTTTTAAGAAGGTGATTGCTTTTGTTGCAAGTTATGATAACCAATTAAAAAACTACATTATATTAATTTATTTTTCAAGCTAAATATTTTTATTTTGGATTTCATTTCTTTATTTTTTAAAATTATATATAAATTGAATTATGTTAATCTTATTATGACATTTTCTCTCACTTTAATTTTAACTACCCCTACAAGTTCAATATTACAAATTGGTCAGTCCAATTACTACATATACTCCCAATCCAAGATTTACTTATATTACAAGTTAAATTTGGATAATATACAGTCATGTTAAGTGAATTCTGAAAATTTTACATAAGAGTTTCAAATGTTTGAATGTCCTTAATAGATTAGGGAAAGTGTGTGTGGGTATTTGATTAGTTAATTATCAACAAATTGTTTAGCAAAAAAAAAAGACTAATTGATTAATTGTTGGGGAAGCTATTTGCAAATGCTAGACTTTTCTCAGTTTCATGATTTATATTTTGGTGGGACTTCATGTTATTTGGATTAATAATTTTAGCTCTCTGTGAATTTTTATTAATATTTGGCAAAATTGTGAAATATTATTTATGCCATGAAATGTGAATTTTCTCATCAATAATATATATGATTGGATCTTATTATTGGTTAAAATATGAATAAGATATAGAAATGAAATAAGAATGAAAAACATTGTTGCGCCGTGGACAAGTCACGACCTTAAAAATTAATCCATTCCAATGGTGTAATATACATCGGTCGATCAATAACTTTCCAAGGTTAAATATTGTTTAATCGGTATGTGCACCAGCGACGAGCGTACTGAATCACTAAAAATAATTGCTCATATGAATAATTCTAGGTGAAAGGAAATAAATATTTAATGTAAATTGATTTGGTTCGTGTTTAATTTGCAATTAATTCAATTCGTTTATTATGGTTATTGGAGGGAATGTGGTTATTCATTTTATTTTATTTATTTATTTTTTGTAAAAAATTGTTTCTTACTAAGACAAGTGATTGAGATTCTTATTTGTTGGTTAAAATTTGCAATACGAACACTTTTTTTTTACTTTTAAATAAGTTGTGGATGTTTTAAAATTTATTCTTTGTCTACTACTTGATATTTATATAAAATTTCCAATATTGTCTGTCATATTTTTACAAATGCAAGGGTAAACGCCCCTCCATGATTGTTGCTTTCTCGTGCACTATGATGCGAGATTACTACCGAATGATCCTCATAATTGGAAATGTATGGAAGATGTTCGGATTTTTTACTCATTAATTTTAGATTTTTTTTTCTTATAAATGATTTATTAATGTACATCTTTAATTTTCTTTGTATATATTTTTTCTAAATTGTTGGAATATCAGCTATCCAATATGTCTATTTATTAATTAGTACCACGTCTCACATGTGACTTTTAATGAAAAAATCTATTTTCAATCAGAGTTAACTATTTGTTGTTATTTTCAGGTCAAAAGATGTAGTCGTTTAAAAATTTGAATGTGTGATGAATATAATAACAATTCATATACCATTACGTGTATAAGAAATTATTTCCATTTATTTTATTAGTATCAAATATATTTATTTATCTATATACAATTTGGAATCAAAATATAACTTCTATAATTTTAAATTTTTAATTGATATAATTATTTTTGTATTTATGATAAATATCTTATATTATATATATACATTATGATAATAGAATACAATATTTAATAACCGTGCATCGCACGGGTGATATGCTAGTATTGTTGAAACTACTGAAGGTTATTATTTTTATCTGAAGTACTATTTTTTTATTGAAGTTTGAATAATCAATCTTTATATATTATTTTATCATTTAATTTTCTTTTTTTTTACCATTTTACTGCAAAGAAGCTCGCACATCATGACTTCATTGTGCTCAATTAACACAATAAACTAAATTAATATTATATATATATATATATTATATTTAAAACTAAGATAGTCACATATAAATAGTAATAATAAGTTTTCCCGCCTAAATACATTTTATTTAAATAAAAATATAATATTTATTAATTAATTAATATTTTTAATATATAGTCATTCAATACTATGTAATTTCAATATTATAAAATATTTTTTTTATTTTGCAAAAATACTATTTTTTATCAAAAAAATATTTTGTTTATAAGATGAAAAAAATTATGTGGCCTTTAAATTGTTGATTTATATGTGAATTTTCTAAACACCTATTTTTTCTTTACGATGGACCATAAGTTTATTTTAATTATCATTCTTTTAAGTATTATGAGTGAATGTTATAATATATTAATTTTTAAAATATTTTATATTTTTAAGTTGCTTAAATATATTAAAATAATTCCAGATCCACATCAAAATTTCAATTAAATATATTTAAATTTTCAAATTAAATATATTAATCAAGATACACATCGAGAATTTCAAATTAAATCTACTTAAATTTTTGAGTTAAATGTATTAACTGAACTTAGCCATTAATTGTTAAATATATTTATGTCATGAATTTATATATATATATATATATAAATAGTTAAAGGTTATACTTTTAGTTTTTCAAACAAAAATCATCACACATCAAAAAACTTACAAATATTGTTTGAACAAATTATAAATTGTGATTCCCAATGATGATATTTTCACATTTGTTGATCTCTAAGTTGAGATCAAGTGTAATATTTAGATATTTGATATTATCATTTTAATATTAAATATTAAATATATTTTATATTTATAGATTTGAATTGAATTATATGTATTAAATAGTTCAAATGAAATATTTTAAAAATATCGATTTAAATTTTCTCTCTTTAATTGATTAAGAGTGTTTCTAAATACACCACCATTTTTTTCTTTATACACCACACATCTTTTTCATATTTTCACATTTTATCTTTACATACCACAATAAAAGTCATTTCTATCCTTTCACTATGAAAAAAAATTAAAAAAAAAATCAAAAGAAATTTTAAAAAAAATTCTCCACCCTCACTCTCTCCCCTCCATAGTACAGACCCACCGCCCTCCGTCTCCGTCACCTTTCTTCTTGACCTGCTTCTTTCACTTTTCTTCCCCAATAATCTATATTATATCTAAAAGTAAGATAGTCACTATAAATAGTAATAATTAGTTTTCCCGCCTAAATGCATTTTCTATAAATAAAAATAAAATATTTATTAATTAATTAATATCTATATTATATAGTCATTCAATACTATATTTTCAATATTATAAATTATTATTTTTATTTTGCAAAAATACTATATTTTTATTAAAAATCATTTTGTTCATAAGATGAAATAAACTATGTGGTCTTTAAATTGTTTATTTATATGTGAATTTTCTAAACACCTTTTTTTTTTCTTTACAATGGATCATAATTTTATGTTAATTATCATTCTTTTAACTATTATGAGTGAATGTTCTAATATAATAATTTAAAAATATTTTAAATTTTTAACTTGATTAAATATATTAAAATGATTCCAGATCCACAGCAAAATTTCAATTGAATATATTTAAATTTTTAAATTAAATGTATTAATCAAGATACACATGGAGAATTTTAAATTAAATCTACTTAAATTTTTGAATTAAATGTATTAATTGAACTGAGCAATTAACTATTAAATATATTTATTTCATGAATATATTATATATATATACATGTATATGTATATATATATATATATTATATAATTAAAGCTTATACTTTTAGTTTTTCAAACAAAAATCATCTCACATCAAGAAATTTACAAATATTGTTATGCATGAACAAATTATAAATTATGAGTCCCAACAATGATATTTCCACATTTGTTGATCTCTAAGTTGAGATCAAATGTAATATTTAGATATTTGATATTATCATTTTAATATTAAATATTAAATATATTTTAAATTTATAGAGTTGATTTAAATTATATATATTAAATAGTTCAAATGAATTTTTTTTTAAATATTGATTTAAATTTTATACTCTTTAATTGATTAAGAGTGTTTCTATATACACCACCTTTTTTTTCTTTATACACCACATTTATTTTATACATCACGCATCTTTTTCATATTTTCACATTTTATCTTTTCACACCACGATAAAAGTTATTTCTATCATTTCACTATGAAAATAAATTAAAAAAAATAATTCAAAAGAAAATAAAATAAAAATTATTCTCCACCCTCACTCTTTTCCCTCCATACTACATACTTGCCGCTCTCCGTCGCCGTCACTTTTCTTCCTGACCCGCCACCTTCTCTTTTCTTCCCCAATAATTAATTTATTTTCCAAAATAAAATAGAGAATGATGTAGTTGCCGTCAACATGGTGTTCAAACTCTGATAAAATCCTTTTTGAGATTTATAAAATATTCTGACAAATTCTTCAACGTCACCAGATTTTAAAGTATTATCGTCAACACCATGTTCCAAATTTCAACCTCTCAATCAAATATATGTATTTCTTCAAACATTTATGCGACAAATTCTATGATTGGAGAAGTTAGCGAAATCAATTTGTTAGCCTAAAAAATACATGACATCAATGCACACATTTAGTTTCATATATAGACAACTCTTACAAATAAAAATTATGGAAGAAGATGAGAGAAATGAAGATTAGCCTAAATGGAGGGAAAAGAGAGAGCAATTGTGGGGGTAATGCGACGGCTAGGGTCACTGGGGTGAGAAGAATGGGGTTATTTATTTTTATTTTATTTATTTTTTAAGTAATTTTTAAAATAAAAAATGATATTTATATGAATTAATAATTATTTATTTTTAATTAAATTTAATAATGGTGTATAAAGAAAATTTAGTGGCGTATTTAGAAACACCCATTAATTAAATATATTTTAAAAAATCAAGATCTGCATACAAATTTTTAAATAAAATATATTTTAATTTTGAATGGTCAAAACTCGAAATGTATTTGATCTTATCATTTTAATGTTAGATAATTTTAAGATTTTCAAGTCATCATATATAAGGTTTATACTTTAAAGATGTTTTAAATAGTTAAAACTTATATATTTTAATTTTAAACCAAAATTTATCTCACATTGAAGAACAAAGAAATAATATTGTATATGAACAAACTATGAATTGTGAGGCCCAACAATGATCTCTGAAAATTGAGATCAAGTATAATATTTGATATTTGATTTTATCAATTTAATACGATACATTTTAAATTTTTAGAAATTAAATATTTTTGAATTACGATTGAATTAAATATATTAAACAAATATAATAATTAATATATTTAAAAATTCAACATCCACATCCAAAATCTTTTAATGAGTTAAAATCTTCAAAGATAATGTATTCGATTTTTTCAATAAACAAATATTTTTTTTTCTATCATTCATCATTTGTGCGCGCGCGCGTAGATCTACGAAGTTCTAAAGTTACATATCAATCATCGGAACTATGATGTTTTCTTTCTCCACAAGTGGGTTCATAAAGTTACATATAATAACATATAAAATTCCATTTAGATTGTTTTCGTCTAAGTATTTTTATTTTTATTTTTATTTTTTATAATAGATTATTACATATTGCTATTTATCATATTAAGTTTTCACTTACCCTACGTCTCTCATCGGTTGTAGATTGTAATATTGGGATGTGGGTTGTATAAAAGAGTGGGTAATCTTAAATCGAAATTTTAAATTAGTTCCGCAACTTTTTCTAATTTTCCTACATCCCACATTGGTTGTAGATTGAAACATTGGAATGTAGGTTGTTGTATAAAAAGGGTGGAAACCTCAAAAATTTTATTTAATTATATTTTGAACAAAAGTATTTTAAAAAATTGAAAAAAATTATTCGTGCATAATTGACCGATTAATCGATGTCGAGACCATCTGGGCGGCGAGGACTCTGCCTTCTTGATTTTACAACCAACTTGGGTGTTTCCGGTATGGCCAGAGCCGCCAAGGTTGATTTCTTAAATGATGAAAAAAACATAAGTAATTTACAATTCAAACGATATAATTCATATATTTATATGCGAAATTCATGACTGAATATAATTTTATTATTGTACATAATTTTTTTTTAATAACATCCCTGTGCAATATCCCATGTGCATCGCACAGGTGGTATACTAGTTTTTTTTTTCAAAATAAAATAGAAAAGGGCGTAGTTGCTGTCAACACAGTATTCCAACTCTGACAAAACACTTTTTCAGATTTATAAAATATTCTGACAAATCCTTCAATGTCACCAGATTTTAAAGTAATATCATCAACACCATATTCCAAATTTCAACCCCTCAATCAGATATATGTATTTCTTCAAACATTTAAGCGGCAAATCATATGATTGGAGAAGTTAATGAAATAATTTTTTTAGCCCAAAAAGTATACGACATCAATGCACACATTTGATTTTATAGGCAATTCTTACAAAAAAAATGGAGAAAGAGGTGAGAAATGGAGGGAAAGGAGAGAGCAATTGTAGGGGCAATGTGGCGGGTGAGGTCACTAGGGTGGGAAGAAGGGGATTTTTTATTTTTATTTTATTTATTTTTTAAGTAATTTTTAAAATTAAAAATGATATTTATGGAAATTATAAATTATTTATTTTTGAATTAAATTTAATAGTGGTGTATAAAGAAAATTTAGTGGCATATTTAGAAATGCCCATTGATTAAATATATTTTAAAAAATCAAAATCCGCATACAATTTTTTAAATTAAATATATTTAAATTTTGAATTGTCGAAACTCGAAATGTATTAATTGATCTTATCATTTTAATGTTAGATAATTTTAAGATTTTCAAATTATCATATTTAAGTTTTCAACTTTAAATATGTTTTAAATATTTATACTTTATATGTTTTAATTTTAAACCAAAATTTATCACACATTGAAGAACAAAGAAATAATATTGTATATGAACAAACTATGAATTGTGAAGCCCAACAGTGATCTTTGCAAATTGAGATCAAATATAATATTTGATATTTAATTTTATCAATTTAATATGATATATTTTAAATTTTTAGAAATTAAATATTTTTGAATTAAAATTGAATTAAATATATTAAATAAATATAATAAAATATTTTAAATATATTAATTTAAAATATTTTTAATTTTTTAAGTTAATTAAATATATTAAAAATTCAACATCCACATCCAAAATTTTTTAATAAGTTAAAATCTTTAAAGATAATGTAAATATATATATATATTTTTTCTATCATTCCTCGTTCGTGTGTGTGAGCATATGTGTAGATTTGTGAAGTTTTAAAATTACATATCAATCATCGGATTATGATGTTTTGTTTCTCCACAAGTGGGTTCATAAGTTACATATACTAATATATAAAAATTCATTTAGATTGTCTTTACCTAAACATTTTTATTTTGTTATAATATATTATTACATATTGCTATTTACATATTAAATTTTCATTTACCCTACATCTGACATCGGTTCTAGATTAAAATATTGAGACGTGGGTTGTTGTATAATCTTAAATCGAAACCTCAAACCAGTTCCGCAACTTTTTCTAATTTTCCTACATCCCACATTGGTTGTAGATTGAAACATTGGGATGTAGGTTGTTGTATAAAATGGTGGAAAACCTCAAAATTTTCATTTAATCATATTTTGAACAAAATATTTTAAAAAAATGAAAAAAATTATTTGTGCCTAATTAGCCGATTAATCGATGTCGAGGCCACCTTGGCGGCGAGGTCTCTGCCTTCTCGGATTTACAACCAACTCGAGTGTTTTCGGCACGGCTAGAGCCCTCAAAGCTAATTTCTCCAATGATAACAAATACACAAGTAATTTATAATTCAAATGATATAATTCATATATTTATTTGCGAAATTCATGATTGAATATAATTTTTTTATTGTACATAAATATTTTTTTTAATAACATTCTCTATGCATCGCACAGGTGGTATACTAGTTGAATCAAATAATGATATATTCGACTCGTGATTGTTCAGTAAAAACTCTTTTGACCTCAATTCTATATAAATATATCAAACACGCTTGCACATAAATTATGTGTTCAACAATATTTAAAGCTCAACTCAAACCGGACTCGATAAAAAAAATAGAGCAAAAAACTTTACAAATATCCAAATATGTGAGCCTGACTCTCGACTCGGTGTGATCAAACAAGTTCAAATAAAAATTTTCAAACTCAATACTATTTCAAATAATTATAGGTATGAACAAATATATGTTCGACTCAACTCGACTCATTTACCACCCTAATTTTGAATGGTCGGATTAACACATGCGATGTCAAAGGATCCGAAATATGGTAAATAAATGAAAGGATAGGACTATGATACGAATGGTATGAGTTGCTATCGATGCTACTATGTGGTATAGTCTTAAAATGGTAGTTTTAGAAGTGTTGTGGACAAAATTTCCTTGTACATTTTCTTTGTGGTACAAGATTGTTAGATTATAAAAACAATTTATTTAAAAATGGCAAAAAAGTGATATGCAACTTTAGCTAAAAGTTTTTTTTTTTTTTTTTTTTGCCGTTTATTAAAAATAAAAATAAAAAACGCTTTCATTCCAAGTAAGTAATGCCGATTGCCGAAACAAAGGTGAGCGCGTTTTTTTTCTTTCGGCGTTGCTTTGGAAATCTCTCTCTCGCTCTCTCCTTCCTTATAGTTGTAAACTTAGTTTTCTTTTTTAGATTTTGCGAACTGTTTATAAGCTTATGAGTTTAGAGCAATGATATATCCTAACTTCGATTAATATATATATATATATATAATAGCTAACCTAATAATAGCTAAAAAAATATAACTAAATTATAAGATTCGTGTTAATTTGGACTAATATTTAACAAATGGAGTTTGAGTGAATCAATAAAGAGTTAGAAATCAAATTGAAACTGAAAGACTATAATTTACATTTATATAATACTCACAATTAAATCCTACTAATCCCATCAAGGGAGTATAATATTCTAACAGCCTCGTATTAGGAGACTATTTAAATTGAATCAAACCCTTAATCATTGGTTAACCGTTACGAGCTAAAAGGGTGAAGAATCATTGTGAAAGTGACTAGAATCATTTATTTTTTCTTGGACTCCAAAAGCCCACAAATTTACGTTTTCTAATTTCTACTTTTCTTTTCTTTTTATTTTTATTTTATAAAATTGGTAATTTCCACTTATGGCAATGAGTTCGATTTAAAAATGATTTAATCTGAAAAAAGTAAGAAGAGGGCAGAGAATTAAATATACATCATCAACTGTGGAATGCAGTCCACACAATCTGTTAAAGTACAAAGAAGCATTGAGCTCTGCACTTTTATAAATAGTATAATATTAGTTGATAATCATTCAAGACAGAGTAAAAATTAATACTATATTAAATGATACTGGGATACAGTTATCCACGTGGCAGCCTCTCAGCCACTAGAGTTTGGAACTAGCCAACAATTCTTGCAGACTTCTCTAATAATGGGTTGAGAATCTTTCATATCGAAAGTAACCGTGTTCTTGATTCTTGTTTCTGCTCCATTTTCTCTCACTGCGTGTCATGAATGCTCTTTCTTTATAATTTGGGGGTGTCTATGTTTTTGATGAGGTGGAAACACTGTGTTCCATAGAGAGATTGAGGAGAGAGAGAGAGAGATGGTGGGATTTCAACTGCAATGAGTTGTGGAGTGACAAAGGTATGATGGACTTTCAATTTTGTTTCCCTTTAATGGGTTGTACTCTCTTTAGTTGTCTGTTTGATATATTGATAAGAAGTTTTGCTTTTGGCCCTATCCCTTGATGCCTTGTTAGCTATAATATTAAAGCACATGGAAAATTGAAATCTGAGTTTTTATTTGCAGAAAAAGACATTCTGAATTTTGGGATTTTTATGGATAACAATATGGAAAGGATAAGATATTTTAAGATGTATGTCTGGATGTTTTGGTTGGAGTTTATTAGGTTCTCACTTCAAGCATATAGAGAGTCTAGTGATTCAAAAAAGGTTGTCTCTTTTAGTATTTTTGTTTTATTTGCTACATAGTTATGGGATCTTGCTATTTCAACTGTTTTTGTGTCTGATTGATGTTTTTTATGGTGGTTAATTGTTCAGTCATGATGCTAATGATCAAGGTAACAAAATACTACTTGGGAGAATTAGGGTTGAGTTCTATTTCTAGAAAAAGCTTGCAAATCGGATTTTAATTGTTGTAGCTCATGATATACTTGCCCCCTTTATTGCAAATTTGATGTTGTATGCAGTTTTTTCCGGAAGAGAACTTCCATTCAAGTGGGCAATGAGGAACAATACTAGTTTACTGAATGATTCTTGTTGTGGTTATTGGTGTTGTGATCTCCAGAGATTGCTTGATGCAAATGATTTAATAATCTCATTTTAGTGTAACGAAAAAGATTTAGTAGAATGTCAGTTACGAGTAATATAAACCATACGGGTCATGTAAAGTATTGAATCATGTGAGGTTTTCTTGAGGAGCATTCTGTGATCAGAGGGGTTACATTGATACTAATACGCTATGCATTTACATCCTCTTCTTATAGGTTCATTCAGTTTAATTGTATGCTTCTCTATAAGCATGGCCAGATCACTATAAATCTTGATTTACCTTCTATCCACATGGTTTTGTCATGTGTACAATTATTATGTCTCTATCGTATATCTTTAGCTAGCACAACTATCCATGTGTGTTACAAACTTAAGCATAACGTTTTCTCATATGTTCTTTACTCTGAAGTTTATTACCTTGTTTATATATGCATTCCAGGATTTATGGTGAGACGAAGCTGATGATGAATAAAAATGATGAAGATATTGATTTAAGACTTGCTTTGGGTTCTAGAAATTACAATGCACAGGCGAGGTTGAATAATAGCTCAGGTGTAGGTGCAAATGCAAACTCGAGACTGGACATGCCATTTGCAGCATCTGATCCCCTATCTGAATTAGTTTGGTCACCACATAATGGTTTGAGTCTCAAACGAGCTAATTCAACTTTTGCTAATAACAAGCCCTTTCTGACGTGGAATGTTGGAGAAAGCACAAAGGAGATTTTAACACCACAGGATATTAGGTTCAGGTGTGGAGATAAAAAAGATTCTGCTGGGGAGAAGTTGAGTGTAAAGACAATGCCTGATGGGGCTGAAAATTCGGGTGACAAGGCTACCATATTTAGGTGTTCTGGAGGCAGTTCTAGCTCTGAGTTAGATGTTCACCGGAAACTCTCCCATGGTACTAACTCATTTCTTGCATCATTAGCTACTCTTTTTTACATTTAGAGATTTCCTTTTGATTGCTGGACAAAAAATATGATGAGCTATTTGTTAGGTGGGAGCAAGGGTTTAATAGAGAAAGCTATCACTGCTGATGCTATTTTGGAGGAAAATCACAAAGGCAATGCGGAGGAAGATTTGTGCAGTTCGGAGAATGTCCAAATTGCTGATATTGCTGAAAGCAGCAAAAGAAATGCTGGTAAATTGTGCTAACTAATCTTCCACTCTATTTCGTTGATTGATCGTCGATTCTGGGGACCTTTTGGTCTTGTTTCTCTTGTACATTTGTATTGTATGCTCTTCCTAGTATTAACGTGCTTTTGAGATGTAGATAACCGCTTAGATGCGTGCCTGAATGGTGCGGCCTATTTTTCATTTTCCTGAAATAGGAAAAGAAGAATGTAGAATGTGTGGAAATTCATTCTATAGTGTGTATTGTTTGTTATGCTTAGTTATTTCCACTTTGCTTCAGCCTATTTCCATGCCTACTTCTATTGGGGATGCCCGCCATATTTTCTTGACATTCCATCTAATGATTCTCTTGGTTTTTTTCAGAACCCTATATCCTAGCTGATGCGACACATGATAGAAAATCAGACATGGCAATAAACTGGAAGTTCCCTAGTAATCTTTTTAGAGGAAGTCGCTTCAATCAGAAAGGTGGTGGATTTGAAACGAATGCTAGTAGAATTGGTATTGTGGGCTCAGCTGTCCCTATCCGTTCTGAACCCCCGACAGCCAGAGTGTCCGAAGCTCTAGTTTGTTCTCTTCCAAATTTGCAAGCACGTCAGCAAATAGATGATGAAGTAACATCAGCCTCTGCAGATGTCAATAAGACTAAAACTGATGCAGCTCTTTCCATTCCTGCACCACCCGCTTTGATGGAGCTGGAGTCATCTGCCGAGAATGATTTGGGTCATCTGGTTGCAAAAAAAGGCCACCGTTTAGGAGAAATGGAACTTCCAAGAGAGGATTCTCTTCCTGTTGACATAGCTCCAACGTATAGCAGGATCCGCATGTATCAAGAAAAGGGGAAAGAGAAAGCATCATCTGATGGATATATTTACGGAAGGTCGTCAAATGGTAAGGACGACAGCCACGAGAGTGTGGAGAGTTGTAATAGTGCTGGTCTATTCCCAAAGGGCGTAAAGAGACAGCATTATGATCAAGGGCAGCCAGTGGGAAGTAAAAGGATGAAGGAGTGTATTGAAGGAAGTCTTGGTTCTACATCCATTATTAAAGCGGATAGCTCTTTTATGAATTGGATATCGAACATGGTTAAGGGTGTCCCCGATTCTACTAAAGACGAGCCTTCTCTCCTTGCTCTCACTCTTGCTCGCTCTAATAACGTTTGCAGTAACAATCATCAGGAGAGTTTTGTATGCAACAAAACAACAGATTTCGCAAAACCAAGGACGGGATTCCAAAATGTATTTCAGTCCTTATACTGTCAAACTAACAAGACATTCATAGCAGAATCTAGTGAGCTTATGGCTGCTGATAAAAAATCACTTGAAAGCACTCCGCAGTCATGTAACAGAAACAATGATAGCTCTTGCAAGCAGATTATTGTTTCTGATCAAGAAGTGAATCCACGTATATCAAGAAGACCGGTTAAACCCTGGATATTTTCAGCCGGTTTTGCTGCCGGAAATTCTTCTGAGAAGGGCTTGGCAGAGAATAAGGCCTTGGACATACCAGAATGTAGTGGGGTTATAACTGAGGGAAACACATCTGCTTCTTTGTGTAAAAAGGTGGTCACTACTGCAGAGAAAATGAATATTGACACCCCTTTGCCAATGAGTTGTGTTCCTGAAACAAGTGGACCTCTTTCTAGTTTGTGGATTACTCGCCTGTATACCAGAACTGCTATGCTAGAAAACTGCAACCGGATCAGTGAGGAAGCCCTTGATTGCAACTTCGAGAGTCGGTCAAATGATGTATTCTCCATTGGTCAGAGAACTTCTGAGGCTAGGGATGAGAATTCTGGAGACCAGGTTCGTGCTTCAGAGGGAGAGATGCAAAGAATTTATCCTAAGGAATCTGTTGACTTCAAGTTCAGTCATAAACGGAGCCCTGTACAACCTTCCCAGGAATTGAGAAGTTCAGAGGCAATGGCATCGCTGTTTGCCAAGCGATTGGATGCCCTCAGGCATATCATACACCCCTCAGAAAGGAGAAAACCTCCAACATTCCCACTAACATGTTTCTTTTGTGGTAATAGTGGTCACGATTTACGTAAATGCCCAGAGTTAACAGAAACTGAGCTTGAGAATCTCCTTGCGAACATCAGTTCATTTGATAGGGTGGACGAATCTCCTTGTCTGTGCATTAGATGCTTTCAGCTTGATCATTGGGCGATTTCATGCCCCTTGGCATCCTCTCAAGAGCATAGAAAATCGAAAAACAATGCTGGCACTAGCAAGCAACAAACTACGTTTCATCTGCAGCCTTGTGCTGATGATAAATGTTCAACCGAAGATCATGAACAAGTTTTTGCTGGTCAGGTAGCTTGCAGCAGGAAACCGATATTTGGTTCTTTCCCTAATTTTCTGAATTGGAACATGAAAAAATCCTCAAGAAAAAGACTTTCTACTTCAAATGATCTCCAAAAGAGTAATATACTTTCTACTTCAAATGAGCTCCAAAAGAGTACTTCATCAAATTCCCGAAACCATCTAGAGGACAAACAAATATTTCCACCCTTTGAAATTTTTGACACCCAGATTACAGTTTCACAGGAAGAGATGTTTCATGCAATAAGGAAACTGCGCCTGTCTCGTGCTGATATTCTCAGGTATTAAATATTTCTGACAACACCATCTGATACAGAAATTGTTTTGTAGAACTTCTTTATGAACGTGGGAGTGTTTAAAATATTTGGATTGTTGGATTGCCTGCTTCTTTAGTTTAGTTTGATTGTGATTTTGAATATCTGCTTATCAATAACTGACCTCTAATACTTATTGACTCAGATGGATGGGTTCTGATGTCTCTTTGTCGCATTTGAATGGTTTTTTCTTGCGTTTGAGGCTCGGAAAGTTGGAAGGAGGTCTAGGAGCGACTGGCTATTATGTTGCTTGCATTACAGGTATGTAATCTATGTTAAATGTGTCACCATAGAGATGAATATAGCACACAGGTATATCCCAAAAAGCTTAAAACTGCTCGTAGTTGTAATCATTTTTCTCATGGATTTTGTTTGGTTTTTTCCCAATAGGCGACTCAATAGAGACTATTGGTTTCAAGTCCAAGAAGTCTATCTTGGTAGATGTTGGAGGGATCAAGTCATCTGTTGGGAGTCAGTATGTCTCCAATCATGATTTTCTGGAGGTTAGTTCAATACTAAGAAATTCTTAATAATTTATTGAGGAATGAGTTAGGTAGCAAAATTATTCAAAGAGGCCTAATAGAAAAAATTAGTTTTTGGGGTTGCGTCTGTGTTTGTGGAGAGCACGTCACTTTTAAGTGAGTTCATGTCAATACTCTGATCCGTCATTCTAAACGAACTTCACCGCACCTCTTTTGCAGGACGAGATTAAGGGTTGGTGGAGCAGAGTAGTGAAAACTGGTGGCAAGATCCCTTCTTTAGATGAGTTGAAGTCAAAATTTGATGATAAAAAATGTTTAGGTCTTTAGTTATGTATTCATCCCTCTTTCCATTACACAAGCCACACTTACACATACTACAGTAATTCCTTAAGCAGCATTGAATTAGGTAGTCGTTTCCCCTTTCGTTTCGCGATGAAATTTTTTAGTGATTGTACATATTTGAAGAGGTTGTGTTACTGTTTAGGGATAGAGCGCGTTGTGTTCTTGAAGATGACCACTTCACTTTAGTTTGATTTAAATTTGGCTTGAAGTGAAGCACTTTTGCTGTAAGAGCATGAAAATCAGCTGTTTTATGCTCTCTTTACTGCTGGAAACCATTTCTGTGTCTGCTTGCAATAATGCTTGAAAGCTTCACTCTTGGGAATTTTAGCTTTTGTGTAGGCCAGTGGAAGCATATTGCTAAGGTAGGCCACTGCAGTTCACTTCATGGTTGACATCTCTTATCCAATTTGAGATTTGAACTAGATTTTGGTGCTCTGAGTCAATATTCTCTATCTATCACGGTCACGGGGCACTCGTAGTGTCGTTAAAAATAAAAAATAGTGCACGGTGATCTTCGGTTACCAATTCACTGGCTCGGTTTTGTTGCATTGGTGGTGGGGTTGGGGGATGTTTTAGAAGCATTTGTTTGATAAGAAAAGCAATCTTAATGGGTCACATTCTTCTCTACTTTAGGGGAATGAGTTGGTGAATGGTATGTGAGGTTTATTGAGATAGGGAAGAGGCAAAGATCAATTACCACCTTTTTTTTAGTTTGGGAAAAGGGTCAACAAGGATCCTCAACTAATTGACTCTGAAATTTCAACTCAATGTTAGTATAAATTCGATTTGTGTTTTCTAGTCAATTTTCGATCATCTCCGATTATTATAACGAATAATATGGGTACTTTAAGAAAGCCCTATCAATGAGCTTTCCAATCGTATCTTCAGTTTGTCGACTGGACACCGGACGAGAGAAGTTTTTAGTTGCGGAGTTATGCATACGAATTCCAACAAACTTTGAGTTGAAATTTCGACGTTAAATCTCAAAATGTGTTAAAAGAGATTTAGAGACCAAGAACTAGGCTTTTCAAGAGTGGGCACAATGTGAATTTTTGATAATCGGTGGCATAATAATTAAATCATGAAGGTGCGATGATGAATTAGAATTTTAGATTTCAAACGAAAATTCAATAGTAGTTAGTTTCAAGGGTAACATAGGGTATAATTGAACCAATTTTGAGAGTTCGAGATCAAAAGTTGAAACGGGATTCTAGCCATATAGTTTGGCGTATGGTTAACCATTTTTCCTTTTATTTTTGAATTGATTCAAGTTGAAACGGGATTCTAGCCATATAATGTTTGCAATAGTATTACTACCAACATTTCTCTTATCACCAATTTAAATTTCCAATCTACTACGAATTCTAACTCTTAAAATAGCAACATATAAGTGAAAATTGATTTTATTATAAGAAAGAACCCAACATGGGACTAAAAAATTAGTTTAGATAAAAATTTCCCATTTAAAAATCAGTTTTCTTTCTATACCGCTATTAATTTAAATAATAATTATAATATAATCAACCTTGATTAACATTTACTAACTAAGAATTGAAACTAAAAAAACTTATAAATCCTAATTATAACATTTCTCTAGGAGAACTGAATATCACTAATATTAAAAAATAATTATAAACTTTAATTGAATATAAGCAACCATTTGTAAACAATTTTATAAAATTAAATTAAAACATAATAAATTTAAAAAAATCAGTTCACAAATGGTACACCAAAATTGAAGGGGAGCGAAACAGATTAATAGAATATGTCCATAAATAGGATATTTAGATGGCAAATAAGCACTATAACTCTCTATAAGCAAGAATTCCCCCCGTGGCTGGGCACGATTCACTTGGATATTGAATTTTCCGGCGAAGAGGGTCCCTTTGTTTTTCGTATACGTTCATCGGCCTTCCAAAACAACTAAGGTAAGTGAATCCATTTTGGCGTATAAATACATTTGTAAATGAGCATTAAAGAAAGTTACGCACTCCTATAAGGCGTTCGATGAAATTCCTCTATGACTTCATTACCTTTTCCATTAGCTCTGTGGGACATGGAGATGGCATGAAAACTTTATTTTTGGGAGGGTTTTGTGATAGTTTTTGTAGCAGAGATCATTTGACCGTTGATGGTTTTACTGCAATTTTTGGGGATGCAGGTACTGGGAAATAAATAGACAAGCAAAACTGTTGAAAAAATGCTCCCACAATTGAAAAAGGCTGTTGCAGACAGCCCCAAGAAGGTTGCAAATTTGATTGACATTATAAATTTACCCACTGTGCTTAGAGATTTCATGGGCCAGTCTCAGAGTTCTCAGCTCAGTTGCTTTAAGCATGTTTGGTGTTATATCAAGGATAACAATCTCCAGGTCAGCTCCCAAATCCACCTCTTCACTCTAGTTCTTGCCTTTTTTTTAATTATATTAGCTTTCGGTAAACTTTCCAGTCATGAGATTGTCACTCGACCAACTAGGCCACCCACGGGGCTTTCATTGCTATATTTATAAGTTCTACTTTCAGATAGGGTGAATGGAGAGTCTTAGTGCTAGATTACACGCATAGTTTCTGGAAAGCTCTTTGTTCCCGAATAATATGCTTTTTCCACAACCGGATCATTGAAAGTTCTGCTCTGTTGAAATTCTTTAAATAATCAAATCCAACTTCATTCATTATGGCTGACAACATTAGCCTTTCTATGATAGCATGATCATTTTCCAAGCATGGTTTCTTTCTTTTGTTGGTTGTAGACTTAGCTTTGTAGTAATGAACTGCTTGGGATGCTCAGCATAATTGAGTTGCATTCGATCTTTGCCTTCATTCCCTCATATGTTTTTTTCCTTTATGTAGGATCCAGTCAATAGGAATGTAGTTAATTGTGATCCAAAGCTGAAGAGCATTCTGTTGGGAAAGTCGAAGATCGATCTCACTGAACTTCCCATGTTGATCAAGTTGCATTTTCCAAAGCAGCCGAAGTGATTGTTGAGGTTTTTATCCACATATTTGGCCTCATCACCATAGTAGATTGATTTAGAAAACTCGATTTAATTTTGTATGCATTTGAAAATATTTGACATGGACTTGATCACGTCCTTGGTTGTGCTTGCTGTTTTGACTCATGCAAACAGTTTTCATATTACTGCTTGGAGTTTGAATTTCAGTTATAGTAATATTATTATTACATATTTACATCCCTTTCTCATTGCCATTTGAAAAATAATCTTGATAAAGACTGGAAGATTTTATGGTCCTGTCTTTAGTTTCTGCTGCCAGTGTGTGTTGATGATTGTTCTTCACCTCAAATTTTGTTTTATAACCTTAAATCAATGTGAAGAAGTTGTGTAGAACTTACCAAATGAGTTTTAGGGTCCAATCATTAATTCTACCACCCCCAACTCAAAAAATTAAATTAAATTATTGTTCCGTGATTAAAATCCATAATCATGTGGATTCGTTAGATATTTGGGCCAAAATTCAAGTTAGATGAAAGTAATTCACATCATCCATAAAACTAAGGATGGGAGCTGAAGAGTATTTTTTTTCTTTAATGATATCGTTAAAAAAACATACCAATATTGTTTTTGTTGCAGGATGCGAAAAAGAAATTCGGGACCAACATAATTAACATCTACTAATTTCGGCATTTATGTCTGCAAAATATTTTTGCCCAGCTGCTCTTGTTTATTACTTATTAATCAAAATATTTTTGTTATGGATGGGTTATTTTCTCATCACAACAATGAATAGTCACTCTCCTATTAGTCGTATAAATAAATTTTATTTTCAATTTTGTAATATTTAGATTTTCATTTAATTTTATTCCAAAAAATATATACTTTAAAAATTGGTTCACCTTCAGTGCAGTTGCCTAGTGCTAACTCGAAAATAAAATGGGGCTCGGACGCACTTGAGAGATCGCCTAGAGAATTAATGAAGCACAACAAATCTTGTTACTTGCTTTCACCGTTTGTCGTCCAATAACACAAACGGGGTGTGCTAAATGTGCCATCCAACATGGCCCCAAAAAATATATCATATATCATTTTTTAATAAATAAATATATTCAATATCATTCATATCTCTCTCTTCCATAATTTAAATTTGAGATGTCAACAATATAAATAGAGTAATTTGAATTTTCTATTTTCTTTTTTTGTCAAAAGGATATATAATAAATTGCACTTTCATACCTACATTTTGTGTTATTTTTTTCCAAAATTAACGAAACAATATCCACTTTTTCAAAAAAAAAAATTGCATATCTAATTTTTAATCAATTACATCCCAAAAATTGTACATAATTTATTGTATTTTAATATTTTTAATTTGATGATTTTTTTACGTAGTTGGGGAAATATAAATGCTAAAATACAATCAATTACATAGGATTTTCGGGCTAAAAATTGTAGTGACTATTTTTCGTCAGCCCACTATACTAATCCATGAGTTTTGAACATTGTCATTTAACCGAGCAACCTCATAAAGATCGGATAATTTGAATTACTTTGAACTAGCCGTCCGCATTACCTGGAAGGGTTGACGTGATCAAACAAATAAGATCGTGCCTCAACCACTCCCGTAATTTACGTGAACCCTAGCGCTATCTCTCTCTATAAAAGGAGATCTCCCTCCTCATTTGACGACTACGCTGAAATACCCACAAGCTTCACGTCACACCCTAATTTCCACTCAGGCGATTCAACATCCAGGCTTCTTTCCTATATTTTTCCAGATTTGAACGACGTTCTCTTGATTTCTAGTCACTGGCTTAATTATTCAATTATTTCATATCTTATCGCTTTCTACTCCTATTCTTTTCCTGACTTGAGCGTCGGAGGCCCAACGATCGTCAACCCCCCGACGGTCTTTGGCTCTTACGTTTTTTCTGGTTTTGTTTCACAGATTGGCCGCTGCTCCGGACTAATACGATTAATTGCAGATTTTCGGATCTACAATTTGGCGCCCACCATGGGGCAGCAATCTATTCGTGAAACAAAATGACAATGCCTAATGAGAGTCACAGAGATGGAAAAGGACCCCAGCAAAATGGCAGAACCGCTACGCCCTCGCCCGATGTTGATCTGTCGCTGGTTGATGTTCTGAGGAATATACAACATCAAATGGCAAACACCACGGGGGAGTTAGCGCTTCTGAGATCAGAGAACGCTTCACTCCGCAGTAAACTTGAAGATCTGACCATCAATGACAACACACGCCATCTAAACTACATCAAACCCACCAATCTGTTCGGCGAGCCAAATTCGGTATACTCTGAGCGTCGTCATTCTGTTACTTTTACTGATCCATTTATTGCAGGTACTAGTGCGTCAGCACAGAAGGTAGACACCAGACAACAAATGGAGGAGAGCCCGCTAAGGCCACCTCCAGGGTTTGAATATCATGCTTCTGGGTAGGAAAGGATCCGACACCAGACCATCGAGCAAGAAAGGGTTGAACAGCAGCGCCGGTTCAACCAGGGATTCGATCAGAGAATGATCGATCACCCAAGTGAATTGGAGCAACGACTGGCTGGTATTGAGGCAATGATAACGCGAATTCCTGGTGTACCTCTCCCAATCCGCAAGGCTGCACCAAATAGCTTCGCTGACTCACCGTTCATGGATGAAATAGGGTTAACAGAGATGCCGTCAAAATTCACCTTACCATCTATGAAGTTATTTAACGGAACTTCAGATCCGGATGACCATATCGCACAGTATAAACAGAAGATGTTCATCGCAGCAATACCAAAGTACCTCAGAGAAGCCTGCATGTGCAAAGGTTTTGGGTCAAGCCTATCAGGAGCCGCACTACAGTGGTTCACAAACCTTCCTAACGCTTCGATCGGATCATTTGCACAACTCACAGATCTTTTCATAGAACAGTTCGCCAGCAACCGGAAAATTGAGAAACATTCTGATGACCTCTACGCCATTATCCAGTATCTAAATGAAACACTTAGGAATTATGTTACAAGGTTCAATAGAGAGAAGGTAGAGATACCAGGCTGCAATGCTGACACCGCCATATCAGCCTTCAGAAAGGGGCTAAAGAGGGATTCAGATCTCTACAAAGAACTCATAAAGTACCCGTGTAAGACAATGGATGATATTTTAGCAAAGGCATGAGCACAAATTAAGTGGGAGGAAGACGAAGACCAGTATTATCGACCCAAGCCAAGAGGTCGAGATGAAGGAAGAGACTCCCGCAGAAATGACAGAAGAAGAACCGACCCTTACCCCCGCAATAATCACTACAAACCTCGAGGTCGAGAGGATATTTCAGATCCATATGATCGACGCTTGCCAGAATACAACATGTGCATCACACCCTCAGAAGCCGTCAATGCCTTGAAGGAACTCGGTAGTACAGTGAAGTGGCCGCCCAAGATGAGGAGTCCAGATCATGAACGTGACAGAACAAAGTACTGCGAATTCCACAAAGATCACGGCCATAGAACAGATGATTATATCGCATTGCGTCGTGAAGTCATCGACCTTCTCAAGCGAGGCCATTTGAAATATTTGCTAACCGATAAGGGGAAGCAGACCTTCAGCAAAAATGATGAGAATCCGAGGGATCTACCAAAGCCCCCACCAATTGAGCATGTGGTTAATTGCATAACTGGAGGATCCGAGGTTAGCGGAGTGTCCCAGGCATCAGCAAAACGACACTGCAGATCTCTGAAATACACGCCCATGATACCAAAGCCCGATACCGAAATGGAACTCATAACTTTGAGTTTCACCAACAGCGAAGCTTCTGAACTCTCACACCTGCACCACGATGCACTCGTTATTTCAGTCCTTATTTCTAACTGTATGATCAAGAGGACTCTCATTGATGGTGGGAGTTCAACTAATGTCATTTTTTTATCTACTTTGAAAGGAATGCAGGTCCCCGAGGCTAACATCGTCAAAAAATGGATGACCTTGATTGGATTCAGCGGCGAGCACAAAGCCACCATAGGTGAAATTACACTACATGTGTATACGGAAGGGGTTAATCTACACACCAAGTTTCAAATTATCAATGCACCCTCAGCATACAACGTCATCCTTGGGAGACCTTGGATTCATGAGCTAAGAGTTGTACCTTCGACCTATCACCAAATCATACGCTTTTCGACCCCGTTGGGAGTTAAGCAGATTCGTGGAGAGCAAATTGCATCAAGAGACTGCTACAGATCAGCTTTCAAGACTAACCACATGCAGGTACAAGAAGTAAACCAAGTAAATGAAGCATCAACATCAAAATCAAAGTATGAAGGTGGAGAAAGCTCAAATTCAAAATATGAGCATGGAGAAAGTTCAGGGTCGACCTCCTATGTCGAATCTAAGATGGAAGATCTCGATGAAGTACAGATCCACCCCAACTACCTAGATCACGTCATTCAAATTGGGTCGAGGTTGACTTCTGAAATGAGAGCAGAGTTAATCGTTTTTTTGTCAGAACACCATGATTGCTTCGCATGGTCGCACGCCGACATGACAGGTATCGATCCTTCTATCATAACTCACAGGTTACAGGTCAATCCCGATCACCCACCAGTCAAATAAAAAAGAAAAAAATTTGCAACGGAACGAAATCAAGTGATAGAGGAAGAAGTTCAAAAGCTAATCGATATTGGTTCAGTTCGGGAGGTGCAGTACCCCGATTGGCTAGCTAATGTTGTGATAGTAAAGAAGAAGAATGGAAAGAACAGAATGTGTATTGACTTCACCGATCTAAATAAGGCCTGCCCAAAGGATTCATTTCCACTTTCTCACATCGACACGCTTGTCGATGCAACAGCAGGACATGAGATGATGAGCTTCATGGATGCCTTCTCTAGGTATAATCAGATTCTCTTACATCCATATGATCAAGAAAGAACAGCGTTCGTCACAAGTCGAGGCATCTACTGCTACAAAGTCATGTCGTTCGGGTTAAAAAATGCAGGAGCCACATACCAGAGGTTGGTTAATCGTATGTTCGAAAAATTAATAGGTTCGACGATGGAGGTCTACATAAACGATATGCTTGTAAAATCACTACAAGCTAAAGATCACATTGGGCACCTGAGGTAATCATTCGAAGTGTTAAGAAAATACAACATGAAGCTTAACCCCTCCAAATATTCTTTCGGAGTAACATCGGGAAAAATTTTAGGGTACCTCGTCACAAAAAGAGGAATCGAAGCTAATCTCGACCAGATTAGGGCAGTGGAAAATATAAAGGCACCCCGCAACATCAAAGAAGTACAAAAGCTCACGGGTCGTTTGGCAGCTCTTAGTCGTTTTATATCAAAATATTCCGACAAGAGCCATCAATTCTTCAACACACTTCGAAAGGGAAAAGACTTTGAGTGGACGCTAGAGTGCGACCAGGCTCTCAACCAACTTAAGTCCTATCTCTCAAGCCCGTCTTTGTTCTCGAAGCCTAACTCAGGTGAGGTACTTTTCATTTATTTATCAGTTTCTGCTAACTCATTAAGTGCAGTGTTAGTTCGTGAAGAACAGGGAAGACAATACCCTGTCTACTATGCCAGCAAATCACTACTCGATGCAGAGACCAGATACACTCAACTCAAAAAATTAGCCCTCGCACTAGTCATGGCCTTGCGAAAGTTGAAGCCATACTTCCAGGCCTACCCAATCACGGTGGTGACGACCTTTCCACTAAAGACGGTGTTGAGCAAGCCAGACTTATCTAGCAGATTATCAAAGTGGGCAGTAGAGCTTGGAGATTACGACATCACCTATCTACCCCGGACTGCAATAAAATCACAGGTTTTGGCTGATTTTATTGCAGATTTTTCATCAGAGCAGCATGAGCTTGCCGAAAAAGAACTACTCTCAATAATCGAAGGTGATAATTCAAATCACTGGACCCTTCAAGTTGACGGCTCCAGTAATTTCAAGGGGAATGGATTGGGTATAGTATTGATCTCTCCTAAAGGCGACGTTGTTGAAAGAGCGGTTCGATGTGGATTCAAGACAACAAATAATGAAGCAGAATATGAAGCACTGATTGCCAGACTGACCTTAGCCAGAGATATGAAGATACCAAATATCAAAGTACAAAGTGACTCACAACTTATCGTAAGTCAGTTCGGAGGAGATTTTCAAGCAAAAGATTCTAGAATGTCACTATCAAAATCGTTCACAGAAATAGAAGTTACCCACGTGGCGAGAGAGGAAAATCGACATGCAGATGCACTGGCTAACCTAGGGTCGGCAATTGATTATCAGTCATCGAAGCACATACCCTTAACATATGCCCAATGGCCAACAGTGTGGAAAGAAGAAGCAGAAACCAAATCAGTAGAAATAGTCGAAGTTGAAGTCAGTTGGATGACTCCGATCATCAAATATATTATCGAGAATGAACTACCCGAAGACAAGACAGAGGCTAGGAGGATCAGAGCTAAGGCAATGAAGTTCAACATGATCAGTGGGTTCTTATACAGAAGTTCGTACTCAGGCCCCTACCTGAAGTGTGTAGGTCCAAATCAAGCAAAATATATCCTTGAAGAACTACATGAGGGCGAGTGTGGAAATCACTTTGGACCACGAAGCCTAGCTAATAGGGCCTTAACAGCAGGTTTCTACTGGCCGACCATGAGAGCCGATTCAAAGAGTTACATTAAAAAATGTGATAAATGCCAGAGATTTGCTCAGTCCAATCACACTCATCCAGAACCACTTCACCCTTCAATAACGCCCTGGCCTTTCATGGAGTGGGGCATGGACATCGTAGGAAAACTACCCAAGGGCAGCAATCAGAAAGTTTTTCTCTTGGTCATGACAGATTACTTCACAAAGTGGATCGAAGCAGAGGCATTTGCACAGGTCAAGGACCGTGAGGTAAGAGGTTTTGTGTGGAAACATATTTTTTACAGGTTCGGAGTACCAGCAGAGATCGTCACCGACAATGGACCTCAATTTATCAGTTTTGAGTTCCAAGACTTCTGCAAAAAATGGGGAGTCAAGCTAACCTATTCCACCCCAAGGTACCCAGCCACTAATGGTCAAGCTGAAGCCTCCAACAAAATAATAATGAACACCCTGAAGAAAAAGCTAGATAAACACAAGGGAAAATGGGTCGAACATCTCCCCAGCGTGCTATGGTCTTATCGAACCACAACACGAACAGCTACGAGAGAAACACTTTTTTCTCTAACATATGGGTCTGAAGCTGTTCTACCTCTAGAGATAGGGATCAGGAATACGAGGACTTCAAGGGTGAATGAAAAGGAGAATAATCAGGAGCTAGAACATAACCTCGACATGATTGATGAGCAACGGGATCAAGCAACAATAAGAATAGCTTCATACCAGCAACGAATAGCCCGACATTATAATAAACACATTCGGCTCCGTACTTTCAAGGTTGGAGATTGGGTCCTTCGAAAAGTTTTCCAAAATACTGAGAAAGTTGGGGCTGGCAAACTAGGCCCCAACTGGGAAGGTCCCTATCTGATCACGAAGGTAGTAGGAAACGGGGCTTACAAGCTGCAAACTGTTGAAGGCAGAGAAATTGCAAATAGCTGGAATGCAACTCACCTCAAGCAGTATCATTTCTAAATCCTTAGCTAAATTTTTCAAGTTTTATCTTATTTATTTTTTATTCAACTTGTCACTGACTTGAGCGTCGGAGCCATCGACCATCTAAGCATGCTGCATGCAGGTTGAAACTCAATCATGACAATCGAGGTTTAATAGAGAAGCCCCTCAAGCCTCAAGGTCAACCCTGCAGCCCTTAGGGTTAAGGTCAATCCAGAAAGAATGAGTTTGCATTTCTATTTCATTTTTTACTTCTTTCAGTAATTTTTAAATTTATTTCCTACTTCAGCTACTGACTTGAGCGTCGGAGGGTCGATGGCTCTGCCATCGACCATCTAGTCATGCTACGTGCAGATTAAAGTCCGACGCTGAGAACTGAGACTCAATAAAGAAGTCCCTCAAGGTTAACTATGCAACCTTTAGGGTGAACATCGATCATGAAGAAATGAATTCGCATTCTCGTTTATTTTCATTTAATGCTTTCAATTATTTTCAAACTTATTCCATACATCAGTTACTGACTTGAGCGTCGGAGGGTCGATGGCTTAACCATCGACCATCTAACTTTGTTGCCTGTAGGTTGAAAGTGATGTTGATAACTCAAGTAAGATAAGAACGACCCTGTAGATCTCAAACACACGCTAAGGTCAGCGTCGAGTATAACAAAAAAAAAGGCTTTACACATCAAAGTTGATAAATATCATCGATGTCAATCTTGATATGGATCCAACGACAAATTCTAGAACGATGTTCAATACCAACGTCTCCAAGGCATGGTTCAACCTCAATGCAAGTTCAGCCTCGATTTAAAATAAATTGTAATTTAGATAACTTGCATATTCGCATATGCTAGCCTTAGGTGCTAGAATTGTAATCTACCGATTAGATTAAATGTAAAATAATCAATACATATATTTTTACGTATGTGTTTCTAAGATTCTCACGTTCAAATATATGCCATGCACTTGCACACGTAACTTCCAAACATCGAAGTTGAAGAAAAACAAAAGCTCAAGTATGAAATGTCATTCAGAATGTCACTACCCCAAACGGGAGTTCGACATCGATAAAATTAAATGGAGAATCACCACAAATATACTGCAACACCGAAGCCGACGGAAATAACAAGGAGTCTAAATGAACAACAAAATGTGTGAAAAATAAAAAATATAGAAAATCAGCCACGCGCTATATAGCTCCATCAGCCCATGTCGCGTCGTCACCATAAAGGAATGATAAATCAAGATCAGGATTCTTGTCCTTGTTCATCCCCACTAAGCCTTCAGCTATCTTCATTTCCATGTCAGCACGAATGGGTTAAAAGGCTTCAGAATCAGATATTTTCTGGAGGTCGATCCCCTCACCCTTTTAGCGACCCTAAGGGTCTACTATGTGGAAAATCGACCCTAAGGGTCTACTATGTGGAAAATCGACCCTAAGGGTCTACTTTGTGAAAAAATCGACCCTAAGGGTCTACTATGTCAAAAATCGACCCCAAGGGTCTACTATGTCGAAAATCGACCCTAAGGGTCTCTACTATGTGGAAAATCGACCCTAAGGGTCTACTTTGTGGCTACTTTGTGAAAAATCGACCCTAAGGGTCTACTATGTTGAAAATCGACCCTAAGGGTCTACTTTGTGAAAAAATCGACCCTAAGGGTCTACTATGTCGAAAATCGACCCTAAGGGTCTACTATGTCGGAAATCGACCCTAAGGGTCTACTTTGTGGAAAATCGACCCTAAGGGTCTACTATGTTGAAAATCGACCCTAAGGGTCTACTATGTCGAAAATCGACCCTAAGGGTCTACTTTGTGAAAAATCGACCCTAAGGGTCTACTATGTCGGAAATCGACCCTAAGGGTCTGCTATGTTGAAAATCGACCTTAAGGGCCTACTATGTGGAAAATCGACCCTAAGGAGCTGATTGGTATGATGGAATGGAATGACCATTCCCATGTCTATTTCCATTCCTCTGATTGGTATGCCTTAACATCGGGAATCACCATTCCCGAAGGAATCGTTATTCCCAAAAGTAAGGGAATAACCATTCCACTCACCCCCCGTGGGTTTAGCTATTCCCAATGAACCAAAAAATTAATATATTGTATATTTACACATAATGACGTCTTATAATATCATTTGATCATATTTAGAAAAATAATTCGAAATTATATTAAATAATTTATTATTATCATTATTATTATTTCATAATTATTTTTATATTATATATTTATATTTAAAAAAATTAAAATATATATTAAAATAAAATTTTGATATTTTTAAAATTGTATTGAAGAAAAATAAAAGTGGTACCAAAATAAATGTAATATATAAATATATTCTAATAAAAAATAAACTAATTATAATTTAATATATTCAGATAAAAAATTAAAATGATAAACTATTTTTCTGTGGAGTAAAAATATTTTTATTAAGGTATGCAAATTATTATGTGTATTAATTAAATACTTTGGAATAAAGTTTTTAATAAATTAAATAAATTATTTTTTTCTAAAATATTAGAAAAAAATCACTTACTATAAAAGAAATGCAATTTAGAAATATAAGAAAAAAAATTACAACACGTGTTAATAATATTAGTTATTACACTTTGTTCAATTATAAAGAAATTTAAAAGTATTAAAAATATTCATTTTATAATATAAAAAGTAAAATAGTATTCGATTCCGTTCTTCATTCCAGTGACATACCAATCATATGAATTGTGATTCCATTCAGACCTTTATTCCATTCCTAAGTTCATTCCATTCATACCTGATTCCATTCTTTCATACCAATCACCTCCTAAGGGTCTACTTTGTGAAAAATCGACTCTAAGGGTCTACTATGTCGAAAATCGACCCTAAGGGTCTACTATGTCGAAAATCGACCTTAAGGGTCTACTTTGTGAAAAATCGACCATAAGGGTCTACTATGTCGAAAATCGACCCGAAGGGTCTACTATGTGGAAAATCGACCCTAAGGGTCTACTATGTAGAAAATCGACCCTAAGGGTCTACTTTGTGAAAAATCGACCCCAAGGGTCTACTATGTCGAAAATCGACCCTAAAGGTCTACTATGTCGAAAATCGACCCTAGGGTTTACTATGCCAAGAATCGACCCTAGGTCTACTATGTCAAATATCGATCCTAGGGTCTCATAAGCATCAAGGTCGATCATATTTCAGGTTCGATCTCGTCGATCCTCGAAAATAGTGTGCGTCTGGAAAATAATATTGAATTCACGGTGTTCAGCCTTACGGTTTGCTTTCAAAGCCTCGGTTGTCCTACCTTACAGCTTGCACTCAAAGCATAGGCATTCGACCTCCAAGTTATTTTATAACTTAGGTTGTTCAGCTTCATAGCCCATACTCGGGGCTTCGGTGTTCAATCTTATAGTTTGCTTTCAAAACCTCGATTGTCCTACCTTGCAGCTTGCCCTCAAAGCTTAGGCGTTCGACCTCCAAGTTATTTTATAACTTGGGTCGTTCATCTTCATGGCCTGTACTCAGGGCTTCGATGTTCGGTCTACGGTTTGCCTTCAAAGCCTCGACCATCTCACCTTGCAGCTTGCGTTCAGAGCTTCGGCGTCTTATGTCCTTACATGTTTTATTTGCATTACGGTTCATTGTCCAGCTCCCATGCTGGAACCTAGACAATGAGGGGCTAACTGTAGTGACTATTTTTCGTCAGCCTACTATGCTAATCCATGAGTTTTGAACATTGTCGTTTAACCGAGCAACCTCATAAAGATCGGGTAATTTGAATTACTTTGAACTAGCCGTCCGCATTACCTGGAAGGGTTGACGTGATCAAACAAATGAGATCGTGCCTCAACCACTCCCGTAATTTACGTGAACCCTAGCGCTATCTCTCTCTATAAAAGGAGACCTCCCTCCTCATTTGACGACTACGCTGAAATACCCACAAGCTTCACGTCATACCCTAATTTCCACTCAGGCGATTCAACATCCAGGCTTCTTTCCTATATTTTTCCAGATTTGAACGGCGTTCTCTTGATTTCTAGTCACTGGCTTAATTATTCAATTATTTCATATCTTATCGCTTTCTACTCCTATTCTTTTCCTGACTTGAGCGTTGGAGGCCCAACGATCGTCAACCCCCCGACGGTCTTTGGTTCTTACGTTTTTTCTGGTTTTGTTTCACAGATTGGCCGCTGCTCCGGACTGATACGATTAATTGCAGATTTTCGGATCTACAAAAATGATAAAATGTTATACTTTTAATTTTTTTTTTAAAAAGTCTACTATTTTGTTATTTTTGTAAAAAGCCCCAAAATATAGGCATCTATATGTAATTTAACCTTGTCAAAATATAATTGTAATATGTTAATATTTTGAAATTTATTACTAAAATTTAAATTAAGTATTTTTTAATATTAGACCCCAATTTTTAAAATAATGAAACACAGCCACCACTAAATATTTGAGACGGCCGCAAGTGCACAGATGAGCTGAGAGAGAGAGAGAGAGAGAGAGAGAGAGAGAGAGAGAGAGAGAGAGAGAGAGAGAGAGAGAGAGAGAGAGAGAGAGAGTATTTGTTATGTGAGAATTGAGATAAGTGAATAGTTAGCCTTAAGTTAAAGTATTAGGTGAGTTGGGGTAAGGACCAAGAGGCCAATTAAGTATGGGCTGAAGCCAACGGGCCCACATATTTCAACAAATGCACTCATAAATAGTACATCTTCTTATTTATGGTGCCAAAATCTACTCCATAATTATTGTCTCATTCTGTGTTTAATAATCTTAGAGTAATGAAAAATAAATATTTGTTATAAATAATGATTCAGCTTCTCTACATCCAATTGTGAAGTATGTTGATAGAATTGCATTTTTATAGTTATTTCATGAAGTAACTGTTACGAGAAATTCATTCTACTTTGACGTTTTAAAATGCATAAGCTGTTATTTTGTAATGCAATTTTCACGTCTATGGTGCTTATAATTTAATTTGAAGAGAAAGATGAGATAATATTAATATTGTTATGCTATTTTTATATTTCATAATGCTTAATTTATTATTTTTTAATATTTTTATTCACAGCTCTTATAAAACAAAAATGGTGATTTGATATATTTGCCCTTAGTGCATCCACAATTAATGTAATAACCTTTTTTTCTTAAATCATTCAAATTAATAATGACCATCAATCTGTATAAATTAATGTATAAGATCTATCCACAATTCACACACAAAGTATATGTTCACATGATGACGCTCCCTTATATATACGGAGGGTTGATTGTATTAAGAATGGGCATCATTCGGGAGCAAATGCATGTGACAAATAGAAAATTTATTCTACTCAATCTATGTAATAATTTTATATTTGAACCAAAATTAAATTAGAAACATTGGGGGAGGGTTAGAGAGAGAAGTTAAAAAAAAGAAGAGAGAGGCTCAGATGCGCATATTAAATCTCCGAGAATTAGGAGATAGTGGGTAACCCAATATACCACACGGTCAACGCAAGAAATCATCACAGCAACCCCCACAAATTTGCATCAGCCGGGAATCGAACCCGGGTCTGTACCGTGGCAGGGTACTATTCTACCACTAGACCACTGATGCTTTTTGTTCTACTTTCGTCTATTTCCTTATAAACAATGACCATACTCATTTGAGGGTAACTTAAGATAAAATTTTCAAACTTTCGAAATTAAATTATAACTTGCCCTTTCTAATATGCATGCATTGTATATTCCATATCTCTACAGGGCAAGGGGTGTTAAAGAATAATTAACAAAAAATTTAGTTTATTTAAGTTCTGGGAACAACTTTTTATTAATAAAATTACACTCTGATAACTATATTTTTGGTAATTTTTCAAAATTAATAAAATAATATCTATTTTTTAAAAAAAAAATTATAAATCTAACATTTAATAAATTTGATGACACGATAATCGTACATAATTAATTGTATTTAAATATTCATGTTTTACCAACCACGTAGAAAAATCCCTGCAATCAAGAAAATATTAAAATCCAATCAATTACCTACGATTTTCAACCCGTAAAATTGATTAAATGCTAGATTTATAAAAATTTTGAAAAAATGGTATCATTCTATTAATTTTGAAAAAATGGGTCATTTTTTGAAAAGTGCACAAAATGTAGGTTTAAGAGTGTAATTATCCCTTCTTTCTTTTGTTAAAAAATAAAGCATTACCCGCCGTGTGATGTACGGATAAAAATTATAAATATAAAATATTTTATAACAATATTTTAATAATAATTAATAGAAATAACTATAAAATAAATTTAGATGATATTAAATTTATTTTGTTAATAATATTGTAACAATTTAAACCAAAAATTCAAATAATATATATTTGTAAATTTTGAAGTATTTCTACACACATGTGTATAGTAAGAGAGATCTATGTAAAAAAATCATAATTCTAATAGTATTGAAGTTATGATTTCGTGCATCCATGTACGTAGATAGATTTTGGGGTTTTTATACGTAATTGTTTTAATTTTTCATTGATTTATTTTATGTGACTAATGTATAACAACGCAATTGCTTCGAACAACAAGAAATAAGAATCTCTAATTCTTTTAATATCAATGATAATTTGATTAAATTATAAGTTAAGTGATTAGTAGAATAAAATGGAGTAGTTAACGACAAAATCAACACAATTTATTATAATTTATATAATCTACATAATTAACGTAGACTATGTAATTGATGATAGACTGACCGACATGTAGCAAATTAAGCACGTTTATTAGGTTGATTGGCAGTGGTTAAAGTGGTTAGTTAATGAGTTAATTATAAAGTAAATATATATATGGACGATTGCATATTACATATACGTAATGGTGCATTAAAAATAATTACACTAAAATATAAACAACTATATTTAATAATTGATGATATATTATATATTTATGTATTCTCATGGTTAAATGTATCAAAGATTTAATTGAATAGGTATATATTAAATGATATATAATTTAAATTATGAATGTATGTATTCATTTATAAATACAAAGATATTAATTAATTTAGGTAGGTTTATGAAATTTATCTAGATATCTATATATCTCTAATATAGTACTCTTTGTATATATATATAGGGATGGGATCTGGTGAGAACCAGTCGCTAGGTGAGAATCGGGAACCGATTCCATCCGTCCATCCTGCAAAATCAACGCCTCAGATCCATCCAGATTTTCGGTGGCATTTTTATAATTATCGCAAAAATCTTCAATTCGCGCGTCTCATTAAGGGCAAAATCGGAAAAAAAAAATTCTGTCAACATTAGCCTCTTTTTCGCGAAGAACTAAACTCAGAAACTGCCCAGATTCAATTTTAGCCTCCTACTTCACTCATTTTAGCCTCATGCATTTCTCATTTTAGCATGTGTTGATAAACAAAAATGGAACGATGATTTCATTGGAATGAAACGCAATACACCCTATTTGGGGACAGTGAACCCTAATGTGAATCTCATAATTACTAGTCGGGATCAGATGAGCCCTAATCGGAACATAATAAACCCTAATTACTGAACTCAGAAACTGCCCATATTCAATTTTAGCCTCCTACTTCACTCATTTTAGCCTCATGCATTTTTCATTTTAGCATGTGTTAATAAACAAAAATGGAACGATGATTTCATTGGAATGAAACGCAATACACCCTATTTGAGGACAGTGAACCCTAATGTGAATCTCATAATTACTAGTCGGGATCAGATGAGCCCTAATCGGAACGTAATAAACCCTAATTACTGAACTCAGAAACTGCCCAGATTCAATTTTAGTCTCCTACTTCACTCATTTTAGCCTCATGCATTTTTCATTTTAGCATGTGTTGATAAACAAAAATGGAACGATGATTTCATTGGAATAAAACGCAATACACCCTATTTGGGGGAAAGTGAACCCTAATGTGAATCTCATAATTACTAGTTGGAATCAGATGAGCCCTAATCGGGACGTAATAAACCCTAATTGGGAACGGTGGACCCTAGTAGAAAATGTCACATCAATTTTAGCCTCCTACTTCGATCATTTTAGCCTCATATGATTCTCATTTTAGCATGTGTTGATAAACAAAATATGGAACGGTGATTTCATTGCAATGAAACACAATACACCCTTTATGGGGATAGTGAATCCCTACTGGGAATCTCAGAATTACTAGTTGGGATCATATGAGCCCTAATTGGAACGTAATAAACCCTAATTGGGAACGGTGAATCCTAGTGAAAAATGTCACATCAAATTTAGCCTCCTACTTCAATCATTTTAGCCTCATGCGTTTCTCATTTTAGCAACTTCTGATAAACAAAATATGCAGTGGGAATCTGACAAGGTATTTAACCTCATGCTTCCGTTATTTTAGCATCATATTCTAAACAGTAACCGTGGTTAATAAAACTTAATAGTGATATAATTACTGCAAAGAAAATGTCATAAACACTTTTATTAAAAATCATATATATTCTTAAAAATGAATGTGTTGAAAACAATTCACAAGCATGGTAAAACATGATATTAAACTATGCACAATCGCTATAATAACATCAAGCTGGACAGTTCCTAGCATCATGATCTAACAACTTGTAGCAATTGCTGCATATTCTGAGTGGCTTGTTCTCCTTTCTCTTCGTTGCTTCCTTCTTAGATATCAAACGACTGTCCTTCTCTTAGATACCATTCTAGCATCATGCAACATGCATTTTAGCACCAAAGTATTCTAATATTTACATGGTATCTATAACATTGTGTAGCCGAGTCACAAAAAAACACACACGCACAAAAGAAAAAAAAAAGCAAAGAATGGTTTGTATGGCATGTTTCACAGAGTGTAGTAGAAATAACATTAAACTAGCATGTTATCATGCTAAAACATATGTGACGACAGGCTAAAACGACTACATTAATAGGCTAAAACATATGTGACAATAGGCTAAAACGAATACATTAACATGCTAAAACAAATAAACAGATCAAATTAATACATATTCTGTATATTCTCGTACATACTAAACCCTAGAATTCCTAACAATTAGAAAATAACTGATATTTTTCTCAAAAAAAATGATACAACCCAGATCTGAACAACAAAGATCAAATCAATTAAAAATATCGAATCTTCGTAACAAAACGATAAAGCCATAAATTAAAATAAGATGAGAAATAAAAATCACGAGAAGAAACGAGAAACAAATCGACATACCAAATTGCTAAAATAAATTGAAAAAAAACACATACATGGAGTCACCATACAAAAACAGCACCGCCGATGAACTCTACGAATCACAGGATCGAATCCTCCCGATAAAAAGAAAGCAGATGCTGAAAAATAATGAGAAATCAAAAGGGAAGAAGAAGAAGAAGAAGAAGAAGAAGAAGAAGAAGAAGAAGAAGAAGAAGAAGAAAAGCGACGTAAATCAGCGAGAGAGGGAGAGAAAAGGGGAAAAAAATCTAAAGAAGGAAAGTTGAAGATCTGAATTACTATATTGCCCCCCCTTCATCAAACTTGCCAAATATTACAATTATGTCACCGCCCCATTCACTTAATCTGAGCCGTCCAGATTGAACCAATGAAGGGATAGGATTGGTTCCTAGTTCCCACCTAGGGGAAGGGTTCTCATTTGATCCCTTCCCTATATATATATATATATATATATATATATATATATATATACCGAATTAATTGTCATATCTCATTGTTTAGAATGAAGATAAATTATTACTATCTATAATATCCGACATTTTCGTATTTGCTAAATGTGACCTGTAACTATATAAAAATAAAAATAAGAGATAAAAATATGAAATTTCACCAAGTCAACTAATTCATACATAGAAAGGTTGAATTATATAAAAAATATATATATATTATATTAATTATCAAAAATTTCAAGATTTGGTTGGTAGAGTGGTTTTGGCGGGAAAATTAGAATACTTTTTTTATCCCAAACTATTTTACTTTTAGACGTAGTAAGATTGACGTTAATTTATGCTATCTAATTGGATACTTGGAGTGTATATATAAAATAATTAATAGTCAAGACATAAATTTTGAATATTACACTAAAGTCCTCATCATCATCATCATCATCATCATCATCATCATCATCATCATTATTATTATTGTAAGCATAGCTATGCTATTAAAAAAAAAAAGAATACTAATTATTTTTGTAAGCATAGCTATTCAGTGTTTGAAGTTTCATGTGTTGTTAACAAATCTCCAAGTCATTGAGAGGTTCATGATAATTCTGTGATTAAATTGGAGATTGTGGCAAACAATTGAAACAAACTATTTAATAATATAGTAATGATAGGATGAGGGCTCTTGTAGCTATCTTTATGAATTGTTTAATTTAAATGGGACGAGAGCCTATAGATCTCTCTTTATTAATTTGTTGGTGTTGTTGATTTTGGTTAATTACTTATTAGTTGAACATAGATCAATTAGTGTAGAGTCGAGAACTTGAGACTTTGATTTTCACATAAGTGCTGTCGAAATTTTGATTTTTTTTTTAAAACTCGTTTAATTAGATAAATTTTCGATCAGCTTCTCGTCTAACAATGACCTCTAATCGTGATTGGATGTACAAACGATATGAGAGCTAATGTGTGTTTAAATCCGGATTTCCTGAATGGACTTGAAAATTTCATCGAATTTGCTACTAAGTTGGTCTGCATTCATGAATATAGACAAAATTAAGTGTATGTGTCATAGATGTGATAATATTTCTTTTCAAAATCAATACATGGTTATGTTGCAGATTGAGAAGTATGAGTTTGTGAAAAATTATCATATCTTGAGGTATTGAGGGGAAACAACAGAGACTGCGGCTACGACTTCTAATTTTGGGTGGGAGATTATATCAAATGCGTACCCTACAATAGTCTTTGATGTTGGTGGTCCAAAATTTAAGATGGATGACAGTGAAGGCCACCAGATTCCAGAGGAGACTCCTAACCCACAAGTGCAAAAAATATGTAACATGTTGAATGCTGCAGATAAAAAGTTGTGGCCTGACTGCCAGACGCATTCATAATTATCACTTGTGGCTCGTCTTATAACCTTGAAGTCCAAGAACAACATGACAGTCTGATGACTGAGCTATTTGTATTTGAATAATTACATTTTATTTGTGAATTTGTGATTGAATACTTTATATTTTTATTATTATTATTTGATTTATAATATTCGATTTTGATTTATTTATATAATATTTAAAATTTGAATTAAAAAAAAATCAATCTAGTGACGGACTAGTGACGGAAAAAAATTGTGAATTAACAATGGAACGTAATCTGTCATTTAAAGATTCCTTTTATTAGTAGTGACGAAATATGACATCACTAGTTCGTCATTATACCATCACCAATCGGCTGACCAATTGGGCCGACGACGACACAGAGTCGGCAGAACAATCTGTCACTATATCAACACAGATCAAAAATCCATCGTTAGTCAACTGTAAAGACGAGAGATTCAACAACAGATGAAATCCGTCGTTAATCTGTCACTAAGCTCTTCTAGTAACGGAAAATCAATGTTGATTCCGTCTCTAAAAGCTGTGTTTTTTTATAGTGATTATTTTTATCAATAAGGTCTTAAGTTTAAAATCCATCAACATCGTTAAATGCGAATCTATCATAATTATTTTTCAAAATATAATGTCTTTTGTTTGATTTGCAGTATACACCCTCGGATAACAACAATGGAAATCGAATGTACATAATTTGGAAAAAAAAAATATATATCACTTCTAATACTAAAAATTACCACGTTTATTTTACTGAGAATTATTGTTAAAAACAAAAAGGCCAGACATTTTTATAATTATTATTATATTTTTTTATTGAAAAAAGTATCATTTCTTAGACTAAAAAATTTACTTATAATAATAAAAAATATCATAAATTTCGTCAGAGCGAATCAGTTCAGTACAACGGGTGTACTAAGTTTTTATCTAAAATAAATAGTTTTATAAATGCCATGGAGAAGGTATTCGATAATTCTTATGTATATTTGTTTATTTATTACGAAAGGCTCTTGAATTGAAATTACGATTGAATTAGAAATAAGTTATTAGTTTCCAAATATTTAATTAATGTCATAATGTCCACTTTTCAAGCCATGTGGAGTTTATGGCATGAGTGTGCAACTATATTTTGCCAACAATGTATGTATAAATAGGTGGATTAGTGAATACATTTTGTATGCCTAATTCCTATGAAATGATAATTTTGTCTCTTTCTCTATTTCCGATCCAACACTTTAACATTACCGTAAGTTTTATAAGAATTAAATATTTGTTGGGGTCGGGGATTTGATTTCATATCATTTTCCATATTTGTAACTTTTAGCGATTCTGCGCCCTATGTTTTCTATGATTTTCACATTTGGTGTTATATCATCTATTACATATTTACACACTTGATTATTTTATTTTTTATTTTTTTTGAATTTTTCTTTGATTTCAATTATTCATGTTTTAATTTCATATTATATTTATTATTTAGGATACCTCATATTCAATTAGAATGTAATATAATTTTTTTGTATTTAATTTTTAATTTTTAGTTATAAATTGATTATTTGAAAAACTTAAATACTAAAAAATTATACTACCTCCGTTTCAAAATGTTTGTTGTTTTAGGTTTTTTTTTCGTTTCAAAATGTTTGTTGTTTTATATAATTTGACATCCTCCCTTCCAATTTTAACCCTCTCAAATCCTAAAAGATTTCTTGATTCTAACTTACCCATAATACATGGAGAGTGAAAAATATATGGAGAGAAAAAATATTGTTATTTTTTAGGAAAATATAAATGAATTAGATTTTATGGCATATATGAGGGATGAGTATATTTGTCCATAAAATTAATTCTTAATTCCAGATAAAAAAAACAAAACAACAAACATTTCAAAACGGAGGTAGTATTAAACTGTTTGTGGTTTTATTAACCCAATGTGGTTTGTAGTATAGCGATGAATAAGAGCATCGTATCCATAAGAATTTAATATTTTAATTATTTGAGTACCATAATTTAATCTTCTTACATTATCTAGACAACTGAATTGAATGATTTAGATTTAAAACTAAAATAGTAAATAAAATAAAATAAATATGAAATCACAAAGATATAAAGTGTAGGAAAAATAGCGGATAAAAGTGAATACTAGAGTTGTCGAATCATTATTCATTCCATTCAATTAATTTGATAATTAATTACCTATGTTGGGATGACTTATATTTTGCTAGGACAACCACATAATTATTTTAGACATCCTCTCGAAGCACCTAAAACGTAGATCACACAGTATAATTTATGTCCCTGTTTAATTAATATCATGCAACACCTAAAAGATTCTAAGGTTTATTGTCCTCTTAATTGACCTCAACTCTCTCGAGTGTTTTTCTTTTTTGATGTCGAGGGTAACCCGCAGCCGCTACCGTGGTGCGCACTGGGTAAATCTCGCCCCTGTGTAATAGCCTGCAAACCACACAGGGGATGTAAACCACACTTGGCAGGCCAGGTGTGACAGGCTCACACCTAGTGGTGTTGGTGGTGGGTCGAACTTGAGACCTTTGGCCGCAAGAAATACCACTCCACCACCAGGTCATCCCCAAGGGGACTCTCTCGAGTGTTATTGATTAATGAATCAATTGTTATAGATCTAGTGTTAAAAATCCTCTCTCGATTTATGAATTAACACATCAAATCATGATAATTATATTAGTGATCAAGTAATTAATTAACATGTAATAAACACAAGAGCAATTGAAATAAAACAAAGTCATAGGCAATTAATTAAACAAATCAAAAGAGGTTCATAATAAATCATCTTCAACCCTATAATACTAGGGTTTAGCTATACATAGAAAATTAAATAACAAATTAAAACACCAACAATAATAATTCATGTTCAACAAAATAAAAGACAAATAAAATCCAGAGAAATTATCGTCTTTAATCTTGCTTTGCTTGAATTTCTCCTTGCTCTTTAATCTTCTAGATTGTGTTTGGAGTGTTTTTTGATATATAAGGATGGGTAGGGATGTGTAAAATCATCCATTTGAAGTTCCTTTTATGGATGGAGAAACTGAGTCCAAATAGATAACGGATTCTAGTCCAAGTAGGAAACTCTCACCCAGAGTAGCGGTCTGATCATGCACCGACCGAAATTCCATCCGCGAGTTATGTGCAGGTCTGACACCCTTATGTTTTGCTTCGTTCTCACTCGTTTCTCGTCCGATTGATCTGATACTTTTTGCTACGCGTCCTAACTCCATTTTCTATCATTTTAGGCCCTTTCCATGCTCATTTGAAGCTCACAACAAAAATGACATCAAGTCCCTTTACAACGAGCAAACATGTGACATTGCACAAAACATAAAAAATTATGCAAAACTTAACACTTCATATATGCAATGTCTATTAAATACCTATTAAACGAAACTCAAAATATATGTAAATCACGAGGTTACCATAAACCATGATTGGATAGAATGAATCATAAATAATAAATGTATAATTTAAACCAAATTATAATAAATTGAAATCATAGAGAGTGCAAGCATTAGATGATTTTGTATGATGATTTTACTTCTAGCTTTGTTATATTATATATTAATAGATGATTTTGTTTGATGATTTTACTTCTAGCTTTGTTATAGTATATATTATTGCATATGTTTCATTAACCTAGCTAGATTAATTCAATTTTAGAAAACTAAAGTAATAAATAATTATACAATTTATAGGCAAGTTATAAAATGTACATTACAATTGAAACTTCTTGCCTATATGAATTCCTGGTTATAAAAAATTCCCACAGAAAATCACCTTGTGTCATCGTCTAGTGCACTTTATTATTTTTCCACCTAAATCGCCCTAGATGTTTGTAACGTACTTTCAATAAAAAATGAAATGCGTTACTTTAAAATAAATTAATAATAAAAGTTAATCTATTTTTTCTTTGTTTTAATTATATATGCGTGGTTAAAAAAAAAAGACTGTTTTTAATTATTTTAATATGCAACTTGATGAATTATTTAATTATCTTAGTATCTTATTTTGCATCATGTCAATCATTTACTCTTTATTAAATCATACACCTATAGGCTATAATTGACGTTACATATATATATATTTACAATCGATATTAATTTATGTATTTATTCTTTCATGTTTATCGTGCATTTCTGTGCGGCGCAAGTTAGCAACTAGACACGCGTAAGTCGTAACCATGAACGAAGTGCCGTTGACTCCGCATATATAGAAAATAAATTAAAAGAGAAGTGAAGAATGATTTTAATTTTTTTTAATGTCGAAAACAACCAACAACTGCTACCGAGATGCGCATTGAATAAATTCTACCTCTGTATAATAGCTCGCAAATCATACAGGATATGTAAACCACCATTGGAAAATCAAGTGTGACGGGCTTACTTAGTGATGTTGGGGGTGAGATTCGAACTGTAATAGTTCGCAAACCACACAGGAAATGTAAACCATATTTAGAAAATCAGGTGTGACAGACTCACTTAGTGATGTTGGTGGTGATATTCGAACTGTAATAGTTCGCAAATCACACAGGAGATGTAAACCATATTTAGAAAATCAGGTGTAACAAGCTCACTTAGTGATGTTGGTGGTGAGATTTGAATTGTAATAGCCCGTAAACCATACAGGAGATGTAAACCATATTTAGAAAATCGGGTGTGACAGGTTCATTTAGTGATGTTGGTGATGAAATTCGAATCCAAGATCTTTACCCTAAAAAAACCACTCCACCACTAAACTATCCCTAAAGGAACATGGTTTTCAACCGGTCAATTCCACAATTCCAATATAGCATAGCATACATAATGGGGTGGGGAGGGTATATACAATTGCTTGACCCTTAATTATTCGTAATTATTTCAATTATTTTGTTTGTTTGTAATTGTAAATCACACATGCGACATAAATTATATTAAGAAAATCATGTGTATGTTATCATGATTCATGAATTCAATTGGAATTGGGGGAAAAGATGGAGTTTTTGAGGGTGGAGGAAATTTAATTAGGGTTCGCGATTCAATTGGAGAAATCTAAGGCCTACATGCACGTGGAGTAGGGAATGGATATTATCTTTATTTTGCTTTAAATTTTAAAATATGATTTTTGTTAATCGTTGTGGGGTTTCTTTTTTTAAGGCTGGACCACCAGTGTGATGTATAAGAGTATTATGCCATGAAAAAGGCAGGAAATTGTACCACTTCCTTTATTCTCTCTTATTCTCTCCTTTCTTCCTTCGATTCTCATTTTATTATTGTTCTTCGAGTTTGTGTACAATCACACAAAATTACAACAAAAACAAAAATCTACAAAAATCCATTCAAAATACGAAAATTAAATAAAATCAGGCAACCACCATTGCACACATGAAATCATCTATTGCATCTTTTGTCCTGCGCATTTCTTGTTGCACGTTCGATTATTTTTTAGTTTTTATTTTTCTTCAATTTCAATTTCTTATGTTTTGATTTAATTTTACACTCGTTATTTATGATTTATCCTGTCCAATTAGGGTTTATTATAATTTTTAATAATAATTTTTCAAATAATCAATTAAGAATTAAAATTTAAAAATTAAATATTAAAAAATTACAATTAACTTTAATTTGGTAGAATGAACCCTTAATAACAAGTATAAACTAAACTAAAGTACAATAAATTGAAATAAAAAAAATAAATATGCAATAGAAAATACAACACAAAATATGTAATAAAGGATCTCATCCCCCGTTGGCACGGCGGAACCAGGGGGTTTGGTGGGTGACTACCTCCAACCCAAATTATTTTTTTTAGAGTTATTTATATGAAAAAATTATAATGTTTCGAGTTATGAGTGAAGAAGAGCATGTCCTCCCAAAATTAAAGATTTCCAATTCTACCCCCATGATTATCAATCCGCTCCAAACATACTATACATAATTAATCATTTCAATTTTGTTCAGTTGTTACCTCACACAATCATGGGGATTACAAAACCTGTGATTTAATCAACACCCAAATGTAAGTCAACTCTCCAACGCATAACCAAATCATGTGAAATTCTTATATATGTTTCACTTTGATCACAATGTTATATATACTTATTTTGTAACTTGAGATATTTGACTCAATACTATCTTACTGCACAACTAGATTGAAGACAATTTTTCATATTTTTTATATTTTCTTAAATAGGTTGGTGCACACATATATAGTTGGAATACTGTATAATTAATAGGCCCTTAACGTAACTTTTATGTTTTTTTTTAATTAGATCTTTGAACGTTAATTGAGCTTAAATGAATTATGAGCCCATGAACTTTGAATTATATTTTGTTGATATGTTGAATCACTGAACTTTTGTCTTCATCAAATAATGAATCCTTCAATTTTGCATTATTTCTAGTTGGATCTCTGTGGTACGTAGTCATTTGACGATATGATATACAATACCATAACAAATATTGACCAAAACAAAACAATTACAAGTTACAACATATATATTGCAAAGTTTACTGACTCAATGGAAAATAAAAGTTTGATAGTTACATACTTACATATATGCATGGGTGAACTTAAAACGACCTATATATATGTTCCTATATTTTTATTTTTATTTTACTTAGTTTTTTTCTTCTTCTTTCAATTCAATTCCAATTCTCTTTATGCCAAGTGCGATAAACATTATGGTATTGGAGCATTTCAATGTTTCATTTGGAGCCATTATGATATCTGAGACTTTTAGGTTTGGGTCACTTTCTTTTTTCTTTATTTTATACAACTCATTAAAAAAATGTTTCATTTGGAGCCATTTGGAACTTTCTATGCGTTTGCCAAGAAATATACTTTTCATGCATGTTGTAAATACCTTTACATTCTAAAAAGCTCTAGACTTTCATAAATCGCTCGATTTTATATATCTTTTTTTTATCAAGGAATTCATGACAAATTAAATTTAAATAAAAATAATGAAATGATCGATATAAAGTTAGTGCTGATTTAATTATATGTATATATATATATATATATATATATATATGAAAAAAGACATTTTTATATCTTGACTTTTATTATGTACTTTAGGAGAATGGGGGTCTAAAGTTAGAATTGACTTAAAGAGACTCGAAAGGAAAGAAAGTAGTTTTATTTTTGGAAAAATAATGAAACTATCTTCATCTTCTTTTCTTTTATGAAAGTGATCTTATATATACTAACTTGCCCATTTTATTGATCTTGGCTGAAAGTGTGTGTGTGTGTATAACTGTATCTGAAACTGGTCTTCTCACTTCCGATACAAAATTATATTTTCTTTATCATCTAAAGACGATGCTTAAGGAAAACGGTGAAGGGAGAGAAACCAATACGCATTTTAGATAAAATTTGTGTAATTTACGTGTTAAAATTTGATTCTGAACTAATATTTTTAATAGCACATCTGTATATATAGTATTTTGGTTTGATTTTAATTATGATCGGATATTGATCTTGATACGTAGTGTGAATTTTGAGTTATAAAAAGTCTCACACACAATAATGTATTTCCTACTTATATCATCCCAAACTCAAACTATGGGATTTTTTTTAGAAAGGATTGAAAACTATAATGGCCCCAGTAGGCCAACTCTCTGTTTTTTTATTCTTTTTTCCTTTTGGATGTGTTATCTTTCTCCTCACAATTAGACAATTAAAAACACACTTGCTCCTTGAAGGCTAGAACCTCCTAAACAACTAATATTTTTTTTTATGTGAACTATTAAATATAAACAAGAAAAATATTGAGTTGAATTATTCTCATTCATTATAATATATATCCAATTTTTGATGGACCCCACATAAAAAATTAAGTTCCCTTTTTAAGTGCGTGTGACGTGAGTCTTAGAATTGTTTGAAAGAGGGTATCTATCTAATCAACTTAGTTAAAAAAAAAAGCAGATGTGTGTGTATATTTATATTATATATATCAACTTAATTAAAAAAACAAAGCATATGTGTGTATGTGTATATATATACATATATATATACACAATATGCATACTGTGAAAGGATTAAAATATTAAATGAGTACCATTGCCTGGTTTGAACTCAAAATATTCTGTTAATATATTATAAATGTTTCGTTATAGCTTCAATTATATTTTTCTATAAAGGATTAGTCCATCCCAATTAGGCATGTTCCGTTAGCATATAATAAATATTTTATCAACATCAATTATATTGTTATAAAGGTTTATCCCTTCCAATTAGGATATGCTTCGTTAATGTATGAGATATGTTTGGTTGACATTAGCTATATTGCTATAATGGTTTATAACATCAATTTTAAAGTTCAACAATTCAATTTTATTGAATTACATCCATTGTTTTTGTTAACATTGTCGTGTGCTAACATAAGGATTATATAATACTAAATGAATGTATTACATAATGTTAACACACCAATAAATGGAAGTCAAATAATGCAGCTAAGAATTTCCATTGAAAGAACCATAACTTTATTCACGATTAATATATTTTTAAATTCTTTTTTGTTGAAAAATTAGTTTGATTGGCTTTCCAACCATTTAAGACTCACCATTTAATTATTTCCTAATAAAACTAATTAAGTGCAAACTTGAAAGATTTCTTTAAAAACTCAGAAATCTCGATGTTCAATAACAATTAGAACCAACTCTAAATTCAAAAATAAACAACAAAATCAATCTTTGAGGCTTGACTAAGAGAAACAAGAAAAAAAATATAAAATTACAAGTAAATAAAGACAAATTTATGATTAATATAAATCTAGTATAAATTTAAAGTAAGATTTTGTTAGAGCTACGCTTTGCACTAATATATTTATCTTGCACTTGCAGTGGTGTTTTGATTGTCATTAATTTTTATGGTATCAACACTAAGTATTTGGTTTTTCCAAGTACTAAACTTGTTGCACTGGACAACGTTCGTAAGGAGGTGCGAAACGTAATCTGAACTTCAATGAAGACAATTCAATCATAAAGACATGATTGAGCTGAATATGATGACAATTGTGCATTGAGACACAACTGAGATTGCTCAACACACTGAATATTGCCAGCTAGATTGAATGATAGCCAAAAGTCAGTTTGTGAACATACAAGTTATTTCGATGTGCTGCCTAAAGTGAAAGTTCAAGATCGACAATGTTCATGGTAAAGTTTGTGTAACGTTTGAACGAACATCTTTTGTCCAGATTTTTTTTCAAGATCATTGAAATTGTCAAAATTTACCACCAAAAAAAGATTCAAGATCTTTCTAGAAAATGTCTTAATCAACTTGAAGAACGCATAGTTGAAGATAAGGTAGAAGTCTAAAGATTGAAGAGTTCTAACAAGACAAGTCCTCGAGTTTTAGTTTAAATAAGGAAACTTCCTTATTAGTTTTCTGATATGATTATAACTTCTGATTTCTTATTAAGGCTATACATTGATCTATAAGTATCATGGGATCATAACTTGTTAGAGAAGATCGAGAGAGACCGACTGCACTGAACTAAAAAGATTCTACAAGAGCTCAATCCAAGCCACATTAGTTTCGGTCGAGTGTTTAGACTAGATTTAAGTGTTCTAGTCTTCGTGTATTAAAACACTTTTCATACAATGTCAAAGGTTTATCGGGAGAGAATACCTATAGGAACTAGATAGAAAGAGTATAGGTTGTGAGAAGATCTCATGGTTCAGTTCATCGAAAGAGTGTGTACGGGTAGAATGTGTGTCGAATGACGGGAGGTCAGTTGGGTGTAATATCCCAAGTAAACATTGTATCGGAGTAGTGAATTATTTTCCACGGACCTGACAAGTCCCCTAACGTAGATCAGTTGATCGAACAAGGTTACCAACTCTTTTGTGTGTTTTACTTTCTGCAATTTCAATTAAGTTCATTATAATGTTTATGTACTTTATTGTGAACTTTATCTTAACGTTAAATTACATTACTGTGAATATTTGCAGAACAAATACTTTACGTATGTATGTGAAATTTCAGATTTGATGATGATGAACCTGATATGACCCTATAAATTTAGTTTTTGGAGTAAATAGTGAATATTGCTATATGGACCTACAATTTTTTGGAGTGTGCCCAGTTGAACCCAATGTAAGTGTTATATACTGTGTTAGTTCTTGAGAATCATTTAGTGGTGGAGTTGTGTAATTTTGAGATCAAAGATTTCGAATTCAAATTCCACCCGCACCGTTAGGTATGAGCTTGCACTAATAATTTTCCAAACATTATTTATATTTACTTAGTGCGCATTCTCAGTAGATACTGTAGGTTACCATCGTATAACAAAAAAAAATGATAATCTGTATGAGTTAAAATTCATAAACGGTCATTTATGAATAAATTGGAATTTTGCAATATTACTCTATACATGTATGTCGTTAAAATGGTCGCTTATGAATGGTCATTTATGAACATATCTCGCGTCGTTAAAAAAATCCATTAGAACATTAATTATGAAAAACTCTTTTGTTAAATAAATCCACAATAGTCCATAAAAAATTTAACGCAGTAATTTTGTGATAGAATATTTATTTGGTATACAGCCAAAATTTAGCGAAGGAATTGCATAATTCCAGCTAGGCTCGTGGTCGTCCATTGGGAAAATTTATGTCATTTTTGCTTAACCCAATCTATTTAGTTAAATTCCAAGCTCTCTTAACCCAATCTATTTAGTTAAATTCCAAGCTCTCTATAAAGTAGGCTCTCTTCCCAAGGTCCAAAAAACAACAATTTTATTGATTTAGGGGGGTGTATTGGTTGTGGATTTTGATGGATTTCATTGGACTTTTAAAAGTCCATAGATTTATAAAATCCATAGACTCCATGCAGAGTCTGACGAATTTCGTGTACGGATTTTGGATGGATTTGGAATGATTTCAATGGATTTAAAATCCTACTTTTCAAAAAGCCAAATATCGCTATTGGAGTTTGATATGTTTGTCCGACTAAACCCTAAAATCCTCCTCCTCCTCCTCTCTCTCTCAGACACACACACACACATACAAGGACAAAGAAGTTCATGATACTTCACAATGATCTACTAACGCACCAGAAATAATGAGTCTAGATAATGTTAACTCAGAAGCTACAGCTGTTGCCTGTTATAATAAAGAAATGCTTCGCTCTAGAAAGTATCTTGCAGATGGTAGAATGAAAGAATCAAAATATAAGGAGAATCATTAGTTAAGCCTATAGAACATTATCTCAACAATGTCACAAACCAAGGAAAATTGATCCAACATCGACTACACTGTACGAAAACATGGTACTACCTCCTAAATTTTTGTTCAAAGATACATGTTTGGCTAAGGCTTCAATAGGATGCAGACACGGTGATGACCAATTCAAGTTTCCCTTATCCGTCCAAGATGCCGAAGGACCTAGCAAGGTCAAAAAGCAAAATAGATTAGATCCTCCAGCCATTTGTTCATCTCAATATTTAAAATTCTGCATGGATCATAACTGAAACCTTTTTTAACTAAAAATGTAACATGAACAAAGTGACAAAGCAAATAGCACCCAAGTACTAAACCTCGACTTGCAGAATGATCCATCCAACATCCAATAAAAACCAAACATATGCTGCCAGAAATAATGTAATGATATTTATTTATATATACTTGCTCTCAAGAAGTTAGGTTTCCCAAGAAAGATAAACACTTAAGCAGTCAGACTCTTATACAGGATGATAACATGACAAGGAAAGAGATCATATCTTCAACTGATATTTGAATTAGATGAAAAATCACTCTGAATTTACTGGGTTATTTGCACCAATTATCAACTGAATTAACAACCACTGATAACATTTTTAAAAAATTACACCAGTTATTGATGCTTGCTGCAGCCAATACCCGGCTCTGCCTTACCTGAGACAGAACCCAGAGATTTTTTTGCTGAATTAGTATAGCTGAGATTTTTCCTACTGGAATTATCAATATGATCAGTGTCACTATCGGGAAAACCCTTCATCAACTAATCAAGAAACACCAACAGATTCAATAACTGGTGCTGCATGAGAACAGCAGCTTCCAGGAATCATTAATCCCAATTATGTGAGGAAGAAACACAAAACCGTTAACAATTCAATAAAACCGCAACCTAAAAAATAAATAGCATCTATGTTAGATTAGAAGCAATCTGATCATAGTTTTTTGCATTATTCACCGTCTAATTGTATAAAAAATAGACAACATGAGAATAATTAATAAACAGAGATAAGAATAGCAGAGAAGTTTTATGGCCAACGCCGCTTACCCAGAGATGTCAGCGTCAACAGTAGAATCAAAACTCTGCGATGGAAAAGTAGTTTGACTTTTCTCAGTTGGAACTTGAATGGATTTGATTTTCCAACGGGCGCTGGATTGCCACCGCCTTAAACCCAGCCGCGGTTGGCACCCAGCGGCCGCTGGGGTGTCATCATCAGCGAAGCTAGCGGCTGCTGGCTTCGGGTGACGGCTAGGGTGCCAATTTCATTTACCCAGCTAACGCTGGGACACAACGCTCCCCGGGTTTTCCAAATCCATCGAAATCTCGTGTCTGGAGGTCGGATTTCATCATTCGTAATTTTCACGTGAAATTCAGCCGAAATCCAACGAAGTCAATGACTTTTTAAAGTCCGTGGATTGTTGAATACCTCAGAATTTTAAAGAACTTTTAAAAGTCTGGATTTCATTAGACTTTTAAAAGTCTGGATTGAATACAGCAGAATTTCATTAGACTTTTAAAAGTCTGGATTGAATACACCTAAAAGTCCAATGAAATCCATCAAAATCCACAACCAATACACCCCCCTTAGACTAAAACTTTCGAATTGAAATAACAACTCCTCCACCGTTTGGTGTACTTAGTCTGCCTATAACGTGTGATTTTGTAGATTATTGTATATGAATGAAGTATATCTGGTATGTACTGTCGAGTAACGGTTGTAGATTACATTATCATAATAAAAAAACAATAATAAAGAAGAATTTTATGTTAGACTAGTTTACGGATTAAAATTTATAAAACTAGCTAAAGACCGATAAAAATTCAAATATGCCATATTGTATATGGATTTGGATTCGCATCTAACATGACTTTTTGTGGAAAAAATATGAGAAAGAAGTTTTGGCAATCGTCAGAGCAACCTTCGGCATCAAGCTCAGACCTCAGTAGGGGCCTAGGGGGTGACATCAACACCCAATTCCTTTCACTTTGTGCTCTATGCCCTCCAACGCAATTCAATGAGATGTTCAACTTGTTATTCGTCTTTACAATCAAAATACATTCGCATGTGTTCCCATATGTCACAGTCGCAACCCTCGGTTATCATCAACGAACCTAGCCAATTTGGGCTCATAAAAGAGTGAGCGTGATAAAGCAACTTGCAATGCCCAATGATGAAAATATCACGATATATGCAAATTTTAACATTGTGATACGGATATGGGGGATCATGTATTTTTTCTCGGGTATCGGTGAAATATCGCAGTATATCGCGATATTTATTTATATTTCTATAATATATTGAGTATGCAAATTTGTAATTTTCTTCTATTTATAAATTGGTGTGTATGTTGTATGAGTTAATGTGTAATTATATCTTATGAAATATTTTACTTGTAGTTGTAAACTTGTAATTTAGTTATAAATTCATTTTGTTTTTCTCATAATTTTCAATTAATTTGATTAATGATATTCATGTTTGGACTTGAAAAAATAAAATTATAATAACAATAATAATAATACAAAGCATATGAGAATTTTTACCGTCTATATTTATTCAAGAACAGATTAAAATCATAAAAGGACGGAAATGAGAAATATAATAGCATATGATAATCATAATATTTTTACTAATTGATTAGTGATTGGTAGCAATCGTTCATTCCAATGTAAAATATTGTTGGAAAACTTACTACTTTCTTTCTTTGAGATATTTGTCCCTTTCTAGATTAATTATACATATGAGAGTTCACAATTTGATTGAATTACTCAAAATGTGTATGAATGTCAAAATGTGTATCAACAAAATAATTGTGTCAGTGAACATTATATAATCTGGTGAAGCAGTTGAAAAAAATCAAGAAACATATAAAGCGCATGTGCATAATTATATCTAGAATTACTTTAATGTGATGAGTTGGTACCAATACTGTTTGGAACAAGATGACATTCCATCTACTATAATTGAACCTCATAAATCCCCATTTTGGTATTAATTATATTTTATAATGTTTATTTAATTATTTTATATTGTATCATGTATTATTTTGTCAAATATATTATCTCAGGCAATATTTATATAATCTATAATTCATATATTTATTTTCAAAATACAATTTCATTAAAATTTTGAGTAGAATATGTGCATAATAATATGTTATAATAATTCTTAAATTTCCAAGATTTTAGTTTCCGTCATTTTTATCAATTTTCTACGATATCGATATATCCTGCGACATATCCGTAAAATTGAAATTGTGATATTTGGTGTGGTAGCTAGTGATGGGTGACACCTAACCACTTCAGAAAAATTACATGACATGACATGTGATGACGTAGTGTGCCATAATAGATCTAATACGACACTTCTATCAGTTCTATGTGTCACATTAGAATTTCCCCCCACTTGACATACCAAGAGACCGAAACTCCCAAATTGGGAGGTAAAAATTGATTGTGGATTTATTTCATTATTTGAAAAACTAATATAATGTCATTCACACACAAAATAAATAAATTGAACCCCCCCCCCCCCCCCCCCTCTCGAACATAACTATTATTAATAGTAGTGATATGAATTAATTCATCCACGTCTCAAACTCAGTGGCAGCGAGGGTCAAGAGTTGAATTAATTCCATCATCTTCTCAGACTTTTCCTTCCACAAAGCGGCGATGCAACGAGGTAATTAGCCCCCCTTTTCTGACCCCCCCCACTAAAATCCAATACTACACAACAAGCAACTCAATATATTTATATATTCATACACAATTCCAACATCTATTTATACATATACAGAAAATTAAAGATATATAATTTCAAATCCTATATATGCTACTTTAATTTCTGTTGCAGACGGTTTTCTCAAGATTGTTGCTGCGCACGCCGCAGCAGCCGCCGCAATAGGGATCGTCACCGCCGGCATCATGCATTTCCGCCGCCGCGCCTCCAAACCCGATGACGACGGCAACCACCTTGCTCCGCTCCTCGAACGGACGGAGTCCAGCCGCGCCGGAAAAATCGAAAGATTTTCCCATTATCTTGGTACTTACTCTTTCACAAACCCTAGAGAGAGAGATACACGTGCGTGTATATATATATATGTGATTAATTTTGGTTGAGAAATTTGACAGCAAGGCAAATGGGATTTGAAGATGAAAGTGAGTGCCCGCAGCTAATAAAATTGGCGTATGAATATCTGAAGAGATCGACGGGAGTTGATGATAAAATATATGGATATTTAGCAAGAGAATCAAATGCTGAAGATTTGTATGTGAATCTGGTTGAAGAATTTGAGAGATGTATTCTTGGTTACTTTGCTTTTCATTGGAGTCAAGCCCCTCTCTTGATAACCCAGGTTCTTTTTTTTTCTTTTTTTTTTTTGGTAAAACTAAATTAAAGTGAAGAATTTTCAAGATTTATTTTCTTATTTTATAAAAGAATTTGATCGTGTGGAGATTGATTTGCAGATATTGAGCGTTGATTCTGAACAGAAGAGGTTCAAGGAGTTGGTGATGGCAGCTACAAGGTGACTGACTATTTTTATTTTAATCTGCAATTATAATGGAATGACTAGGACACCCAATATTTAATTCTGCTTAGGTGTTAAATGGGTCATACATTTAAAATAGGTATATTGTGGAATTATTTCAATTATCTGTCGTATATTTTTTTTATAGCTAGCGAAGCACAATTAATTATCTATTTTTAGAATATATATTGATTTTTTTAAAAAAATTTAGGGGAAGAAAATATATTGGTTTCAAGAATTGATTCTAATGAAATATATGAGATAAAGAAAATAAATTGGGAAGTAATATGAAAAACTTGGGAAAGATAAGATAGGATATTCAGCCGTTGTGCATCGAGATGGAAACAGTTTTCCTTTTATTTTAAAGTCATTATTTGTCGGCACGCCATTAAATTATTTAATTCCCTATGGGAACATTATAACGAATCAAGTGTACTTTTTGCCTTTACTATTTATACCGAATCAAGTGTACTTTCTATAACTAATCAATACTACATTTTTTCTATAACAGATAGAAAAAGGCAGCTGGTTTCTATCTTTTCTAGCGTATATATGTTTCGTGTGCATAAGTAACTAAGCTTAAAAAATGGAAGGCAAAAACCATTTGTCTCATATTTTGATATATCACTAATGTATCGCACTCGAAAATATTATTTTAGTAAAAGTGATTCTTAAAATAAAACAATAATGAAATAATCAATATCGATCTATTGAAAAAAATAAAAAATTGATGCATGAATCTCTTGGTGTGATCATTTTATTTTTTTCATTAATTTATTATTTCTGCAATGTTAATAGGAAGCTACGATTCGATAAGATAACGAAGGACTTGAAAGTGACGAGAGTTTTCTCCACACTAGTAGAGGAGATGAAAGCAATCGGAGCGATTTCATCAAATGAAAGATTAAATCATTCCGACGTGATGGCTCCGGTGGCGCTAAGCCAACGGAGTCCCGTCCTCCTCCTTATGGGTGGCGGCATGGGCGCCGGCAAGAGCACTGTTCTTAAAGACATCATGAAAGAGTAATATCACCTCACCTCTGATCTACTATAATATTAATTATACCCATTATTTTCCTAGCTATGTCTACATTAATGTTTTGATTGTTTTAACGTTTGATGCTTGTGAATTTCTGCAGATCATTCTGGTCTGGAGCAGCAGCAAAGGCTGTGCTTGTGGAGGCCGATGCTTTTAAGGAGACAGACGTCATTTATCGTGCTTTGAACTCGAGAGGACACCATCAAGACATGCTCCAAACGGCTGAACTCGTAATTTTTTTTTTTTTAATACATATTGAGATTCATGAATGCATATGAAAGAGTCTGAGAAAGAAAATTAACCTCCCCAAAAAAAGCTAGGGTTCTTGTTTATGAGGAGAGTAAAAAAATAAATAAAAGGCCTATTAATATATGTTAACATGCAGTAATAAGATTTTTAATTTGATGCAACAGGTGCACCAGTCTTCAACAGATGCTGCATCGTCACTCCTAGTAACAGCCCTCAACGAGGGGCGGGACGTGATCATGGATGGCACGCTGTCGTGGGAGCCCTTTGTCGAGCAGACTGTTGAAATGGCGAGGAATGTGCATATACACCGGTACAGGATGGGAGTAGGCTACAAGGTTGAAGAGGATGGGACCATAACGGAGAATTACTGGGCTCGAGTCGAGGATGATGGAGACGAGGGGATGAAGATGAGGAAACCATATAGGATTGAGTTGGTGGGAGTTGTTTGTGATCCTTATCTTGCTGTTGTTAGAGGTATAAGGTATGTATCAATGTCTCAGCAACTTTGACATTTGAGGGGTTTTTTTCGTAATTCTGGACATGAAGTCATGTTTTGATCATTTTGGTTGCAGGAGGGCGATTCAAGTAGGGAGAGCAGTGAGGGTTAACTCGCAGCTGAAATCCCACAAGAGATTTGCGACTGCATTCCCAAGATACACTCAGCTTGTGGATAATGCTAGACTGTTCTGCACAAACGCCCCCGGTGGCTCACCAAGGGTAATTTTGTCCAAAATGAGATATTATACTTCACATTCATCGTGACATATGTATAGTATATATTATGGAAATGCATGGTATATGTATATTAATATAGTTCACATTCACCGTGGTATACATGTATGTATGTGTGAAGTGACAGTAATACCCTTCATTATATGTGTGTGCAGTTGATAGCATGGAAAGATGGAGATAGCAATATGCTGGTGGATACGGATGAAATCGAATGTTTGACATCGGTGAGAGATTTGAACGATGAAGCAGAGTCGATATGCGAGTTGTACAAAGATCCAAGCCAAATGTACAACCCTCACTCGGTTTGGAATGATCTAGTGTTGCACTCCACGAGGTCTAGTATTCAATTACAGCTTAGAACTGCAGTCAAGAAAATTGAAATTTCTCTCTCTTGACATGTAATATACATTGTTGGTTTTTGTACTGAGTGTACATTATGTTGTGAAACTTGGTTGGGAGATGTGGATAAAATCTTTTAGACATGGCCGAATTTTGATGTTAATCCAGGAGATGAGATCTTCTAATTCGTTTCATTTTTCCGTCTCATCTCAGTGTTTCAGTATTAAATACATATATATATATATATTATTTTTAGAATTATTGTAAAAATTAAATTGATTATAACACTATCGATCTTAATCAATATTTTTCTGGTACATCATTTAGTTGGTTTGTTAGTGAATATTTAAGTCTTCATTATTAGGTCGACCGTCCTCTTTTTATTGGTGGTCTTCTCAATAATATGTGCGTGTGCCTGTTGATGAAACTTTTGAAGCCCTTGACTTTGACTATTTGAAATTGAAGTCGATAAGATTACCAATGGATGATATCCATTAGTAGGAGGGCTGGCTAACATATATAAGGATTCAATTGAGTTGATTATGAAAGTTCTAAGATATAGTTGAACTAAATAAAAAATGTTCAAGAGTTCAATTGGACTCAACAATAATTTAAAATATCTCAAAAATGACGAAATAGTTTATGATTTTATTTATACATTTTTCCTAAATAATATAGAGAAGGAACAGTAATTTATGATTGGGCTTATCATGAAGGCCCATAAGCTGAATGCAGAAGCAAAGCCCATTATGAGCATTTCGCCCTAACCCTCACATATAAATCTTACCCAACCACCATTCCCTCTTTCTCTGAATTCACACTCGGAAACCCTAGCCGCGAAGCTCACACTCACACACCTGCACACAGCAGTTCACCAATCTCCACCTGCAACCATGGTGGCCCTCCCTCTCTCTATCTCTCTCTCTGGAACAGTCGGCGTTTGTGATCTTTTCTTACTGTGTGTTTTTTTTTGAATTTTTCAGGCGGATGTCGACCCTGAGGTAGCGGCTGGGCAGCCCAAAAAGAGAACGTTCAAGAAGTTCAGCTTCCGCGGCGTTGATCTCGATGCCCTTCTTGATATGTCTACCGATGAGCTCGTCAAGCTCTTCAATGCTCGCGCAAGAAGAAGGTAAAACTTGTTTTTTTATTACTTTCGTTTTTGATTTTGCGGATGTTCGTTAAAATGCTGTATGGTAGATTTTTGGATTGACTGAAATTAGGTTGCAAGAGTTGCAATTTTTTAGCCGTCTGTCTTTTTTTTTCGGGGTTCGATTACTGTTGTTTGAAATGAGAGGAATGCAGGTTTTTGTATAAGTTGTCTGGTTCTTGTATTAGTTTGGAACAGCTTTTAGTTCTTAAAATCTTTAAGAAAGCCTGAGTTTATGTCAATTTACTTCAATTTTTAAGAATTCTGTGCTCCCTCATTGAACGCTCTCTTTACCTCACCTTGGCTTATCCTACAAATTTTAGTAAAGGTGGTCTTGTTATCGAATTTGATAAAGGGTTTAGGGTCTATTTCACTGCCCAATTACTACATTTTTTGTTAGATGAGGAAATTTACCAGAAATTGAACTTTTTCACTTTTTTCTCATGAATTGGTTGCTGTTATGCCTTTAGTTGTTGAGTGGTTTCTAGGAGCAGCTTTTGGTTCATCGGTGTTTACATTTCTATTCTCTTCATTTACATCTTGAATGGGCAGGTTCCAGAGAGGTTTGAAGAGGAAGCCAATGGCTTTGATCAAGAAGTTGCGCAAGGCAGTAAGTAGTTGTTTGAATTGTTATATGATTAATTTTTGTTTATTTTTGTATTTATTTCATCACTTGTGCTTGCCATTGGTTTCATGGTTGACTCTTTCTTTAGTACTTGTCTTGAAACAACTTTATCTGCTTATATGTTTCTCAAGTCCCAGAGATCCTGAATTTATTTGTAGTTTCTTTAAAACTTTTGACCACAATAATGATGATTGTAGTGTTAGCCTGTTACTGTTTTTAATAATTACTCATCCCTAGCTGGAAGAAATTTACAAGTTATGGTTTTATATTTTTATTAACTAGTTCAGTCATTATGATGATGATGAACACAAATTTGCCTGCACTCCCTTTACTTTTCAAATCCCATCAGTGCCTTCTATAGACTACAGTATGTTAGTTTCTATTATCACTTCCCTTATATTGTGTTCAGTTATCAACAATTGGTTTGTATTTTTGTGTCTGATTGGTGTGGAACCATAACTTTTGTAGAAACGTGAAGCCCCAGCAGGTGAGAAGCCCGCTCTTGTCAGAACCCACTTACGTAACATGATCATCGTCCCTGAGATGATAGGAAGTGTTCTTGGAGTGTACAATGGGAAGACCTTCAACCCTGTCGAAATCAAACCCGAAATGATTGGGCACTACCTTGCTGAGTTCTCGATCTCATACAAGCCAGTCAAGCACGGAAGACCCGGTATTGGTGCTACCCACTCTTCCAGATTCATCCCTCTTAAGTGAGAATTCTGCAACCATGCTCGTAATTACAAGAGGAAGAATCATGTTGCTTTTCTGAAGTTTTGCTCCTGTGGTGCTAGTAGTGAACTTTACTTAGCTGCTACAATTCTAGTAAAGACTCTTATCTACTCGTGCTTTATGCAAATTTTATATATTGGATAATTATTTTGTTTTACTTGATGTTGAAAGAGGGTTTACACAGTCGCTTTCGTTTTGACATATGTTTCTGTGCTCATTCTGGTAATTTGCTAGATTTGTTATATTTTGAGGCTAAGTAATTGTGTTTGTTGTTGCTTTAATGCTTTTATAACTTATTTTAAATGAAAATTCTATGTTTTGATTTAATCTTTAAATCAAACTTTCCTCGATGGGAGAAGATTACGTGTAGCAATTCTTTGATTGTTTTCGTATCTTGCTCAGGATTATGAGTATTCTAATCGTACATAATTTAAATCCCTCTTCTATTTGTGACATTAAGTTGGATGAATGCCCATTTATCGAAGTGCAACAAATTAAATTTTATAAGTGACAACTTCAGGTTTCTTAAATTACTTTATGACGACTCATTTAAGATTAACAATAAAATTGCTTAATATTTCTACCAAGTGAGTTTTCCAGTATATATGTTTCAGAGGTAGGACAGCAAATAAGTCTAATGATTTTAGCTCAACAAAAGTTTGCTCATGTTCATTTAGAGACTCATTAACATATCGAGTCAAGTTGGAGTAAGGTTCACACTATTCAACTCATGAGCTAACTCGTTAATAAGATATTGAAATTAAGCAAAAATATAAAACTATATAATTCTTTTAGGGACGAGTATTTTAAGTAATCGAGCTTACATTATTTTTTATAAGAAAATGATGGATTTATTCCTCATTATATTTTTTTAAGAATGAATACAATTTAGAAAACAAGCTTATTTAAGTTCAATTGAGCTCTAACAAGTTCTTGAAATTTTTAATATATTAAAAACACTAAAAAGGTGATTGGTATGATAGAATGGAATTAGGTGTGAATGAAATAAACTTATGAATGGAATGAAGGTCTGAATGTAACGACGATTCTTATGATTGGTATGTCTATGGAATGAAGAACGAAATGAAATATCAATTTTTTTTTATCTTATATAATGAATATTTTATGTACTTTCTTATAATTGAATAACGTGTACGTAGTAGCTAATAAATATCAACACATGCCTTGGTTTATTTTTTATATTTCTAAATGTCATTTTTCTTTTTCAACATATGATTTTTTCTAATTTTTTAGCAAATTATAATTTATTTATTTTATTGAAAAATTGTATGATAAAATATTTAATTAAGAAAAATATTTTTACTTCATAGAAAAATACTCTAACATTTCAACTTTTCATTTGAATATATTAAATTATATCAAATACATAAATATTTTATATTGTATTATAACATATTTCTATGTTATATTTATTTCGGCATCACTTTCATTTTTTTTCAACAAAATTATAAAGACAAAAACTTGTATCAGACCGTCTAACGGGTCTCTTCCGTTAGACGGATCCTACGACCCGACCCAATTGACTATATATATTAAAAAAATCTCAACCTACCGACTCTTCTTTCGCAATTTCCCCCAAATCTCATCTATCTCTGCGATTCTCAACATCCGCCGTTACACCATCACTACAATTTTGCCATTGCAACTGCGATTTTCCCAAATCTCTGCAAATGCTAAAACCATCACCACTGCGATTTTTCCAAATCTCTGCAACCGCATCTGCAAACGTTAAAACCATCACGGCTGCTAAAAATCATCTCCACCACTGCTAGAAATCGTCACCACCTCTGCCTCTGCAGCAATTATAACCATCACTACCGCCATTGAAAACATCATCACATAATGTTGTCATAGAAATTCGCCCAAATCTCTGCGACCCTCCATCCGGGTCGCTACAACCGCTACAATCACCACCACCACTGCAACGTCCATTCCTTCTCTGCAATCAGATTAGTAAGTTTTTCTATCTCTAATTCTCGAAAGTCTCTCTGCATTTGTAAATTTTGAGTTCCGTAAGTGGGCAAATAGGGTTTGCAGGCTGTTGGTCATTTCATGCTTTTGTTAGAGCCATAAAAAGAATATGCCAGGAAAAGGGATTTTTACATGTTCTTTGTCATTTTATTTGCTTTTGTGGTTGCCAATGCCAAATCAGATTTAAGTTATGATTTTTGTAGAATTCGAGAGTGATTCGAACTATCATTAAATTCCTTTAATTAAAGACAAGACAATATGTGATCCACTATTAGTAAGGATCATGTTAGTGATGAAGATCATGTTTGGTGATTGTTGGATTTGTTATAAACAGTGATACTTTATTTTTAAAATGGTGATAAATGGTGATACTTGATATTTTTTTAGTGATACTTTTATGTTACTTACATTATGTGGTGATAGTTATTAGTGATATTTTATAATTATTTAGTGATAGCTTATACTTATTTAGTGATACTTTTACATTCACTAGGTTTATCTCAGTGATTCCGTATTTTGCACATAGTGATACATTGGTTTTAGTTAGTGGTACTCTTAGTTTTGCTTAGTGATACTTGACTGCATAAATTGCTGAGATATTTATCTTGTGCAGTGTGAATAGATGGGGGTTTTCCTGAATCAGATCAGTCATCCAAAATGTGCAGATTTTGAGTCATATGGTGTTGAATTCTCAGCTTTCAATTGGAACAGAACTGGTCGAAACATCAATTGTGCAATTTATATCATGCACCAAATGGAAAACTTCCTTGGTGCTCCTTATGAGAGTTTGGAGTTGTCTAAGGTATATATGGAATGATGTAATTGAAATTTAAATACAGTTTTAATATTTTTTGTGGTAATGTGACACATTTTTTTCTATTGCAGCTTGATGGAAGAAGGAGATTGAGAGCCCAATATGTTGCAAGGATTTTGCTTTCACCTCTAAATGGGTTGAGAAAAAAGATTCAACATGATGCTCTTCAAATCATTAAGAATAACAAGAAATATAAACAATTAGAAGTTGCTGGTGGTGTTGGTGTATGAATGTAGTTGATTGCTGGAGATAGGATGTGTGGATACTCTAACATGCTAGGTTAATCTTTTGGATGTTTGGTTAGTTTTTGTAATGAATATGTGTTGGTTTTTGGATGTGAAATATTGAAATGTTGGGGGTGGGAATTTAACATGTGTTAGTTTGAACAACTAGTATGAACAATTAGTGTTTGGTTAGTTTTTAATATTTGACCTCGAAAGTGGCTTGATATTTTTGTTATTTTTCTTTGCATGACTAGTTATTCTTCACATTGTTTGAATATTTTTTGTGCGCATTTTACCAAAGTTGATTGTGACACTGGCAAAGAACATTGCATTTAATTATTTCAATGATTTCTCCTTCAATTATAAAAAATAAGAAATTGATAAATTATATGTGATGTATCATTAGTGATTCAAGAAAGTATCACTATGAATACCATTAAGTAAAAATCACAGTATCAATACTGATGAATAAAGTATCACTAAGCATCCGTCAAGTAACACTATTTGATAATCACAGTTTCAATAATATAATCTGGGGTACATTTCTCAAAACAATCTGAATAAATTCTCAAAACAATCTGGGATTATGGGTTTTGGACCCAAAATCACAAGTTATATGATGAAGAAAATCACAGTATCAATACTGATGAATAAAGTATCACTAAGCATCCGTCAAGTAACACTATTTGATAATCAAAGTTTCAATAATATAATCTGGGGTACATTTCTCAAAACAATCTGAATAAATTCTCAAAACATCTGGGATTACGGGTTTTGGACCAAAAATCACAAGTTACATGATGAAAAAATCACAGTATCAATACTGATGAATAAAGTATCACTAAGCATCTATGAAGTAACACTATTTTATAATCACAGTTTCAATAATATAATCTGGGGTACATTTCTCAAAACAATCTGAATAAATTCTCAAAACAATCTGGGATTATGGGTTTTGGACCCAAAATCACAAGTTATATGATGAAGAAAATCACAGTATCAATACTGATGAATAAAGTATCACTAAGCATCCGTCAAGTAACACTATTTGATAATCAAAGTTTCAATAATATAATCTGGGGTACATTTCTCAAAACAATCTGAATAAATTCTCAAAACAATCTGGGATTACGGGTTTTGGACCAAAAATCACAAGTTATATGATGAAAAAATCACAGTATCAATACTGATGAATAAAGTATCACTAAGCATCCATGAAGTAACACTATTTTATAATCACAGTTTCAATAATATAATCTGGGGTACATTTCTCAAAACAATCTGAATAAATTCTCAAAACAATCTGGGATTACGGGTTTTGGACCCAAAATCACAAGTTATATGATGAAGAAAATCATAGTATCAATACTGATGAATAAAGTATCATTAAGCATTCGTCAAGTAACACTATTTGATCATCACAGTTTCAATAATATAATCTGGGATACATTTCTTAAAACAATCTAAATGCATTCTCAAAACAATCTGGGATTAGGGGTTTTGGACCCAAACTCCTTTGAAATTGAAGTGTCACTTGTATTCTTCTTCTTTTTTTGAAGGTGCCCTTTGATCTTTGATCTTAAATATGCCTTACAACCTGTGCGTGTGAGATTTACCTTTCTTGAGGTAGGATTGTTAGATTTTTTGGCTCCCTCACAAGAACACAAAAAGTATTTCTCAACTACACTTCCATTTTCAGTTCTTGTTGTGGATTTCCTAACACTAAACTCATTTTTAAGAGCATGACTACAATATAAGTCATATATATCATCAATTTTCTTCCTTTTCAAACCAAGAAGACAACCTCTTACATCAAAAGAATCACCTACAACATATTAGTAACAAATAAAATAGTGTCAATAAGTACTAGTGAGGCATAAAAACATATTGTTGATGTATCATTACTATCGAATGAATCATAATTATTTTTTAAGTGAAACAGTTGCAAAATATCAATAATACCTAGCGAAGGATTACTATCATCAGAGAAAGTATAACTAAATACCATATAAGTATCACTACTGTATATAACTATTTTTTAAGTGAAACATTTGTAAAATATCAATAATATATGGCGAATGATTACTATAATGAGAGCAAATATCATTAAATAGCATAGAAGTATCACCATTGTTCAAAAGTCAATATATGCGTGTGATACACACTTTTCTTGATTTATGCAGTAAGAAATAACAATATATCAGTAACAAATAAATTAGTCTCAATAAGTAGTAGTGTTGTATAAAAAAAACACAATTGATGTATCAGTACTATCGAGTGAATCATAATTATTTTTTAAGTGAAACAATTATAAAATATCAATAATACATAGCTAAGGATTACTATCGTGAGAGAAAGTATCACTAAATACCATAAAAGTATCTGTACTGTATGTAATTATTTAGGCAGAATCATAATTACAAAGAATAGAACTATAGTACTACTTACTCTCAATTTACAACATAACAGATTCATTCTCGTTGATAGATGTTGTATCTACATCTTCAATATTGTCTTCATTATCAAGTATAACAATATCTGAAATTTACAAAATTTAAATTACTTTTAGGATTTCAATAACAATAATAGATTATTAAACTAAAACTTCAATGAATTAGTTCACACTAGCATATTATCAAACAGTTTGAATGCAAAATTTGATATATGTAATAATTGATGAAAAATTGAATCAAAATTACAAATTTTATAAAATAAGAACACATACCTATCGTTTCTTTGCTAAAATTGGCGGAAATTCCTTCGGAAGGAACCGTAGTTAGTTTTCCCAAATCATCCATTTAATAGTTGAACAAATCGCGAGTAATGAGAGATATGCGCAGCGCTGCTGCCGCGAGTTGGTGGGAGAAAATCTAGGCGCCGCCACGAGCTCGACGGGAAAGCTAGGTGGCGCGGCGAGTTGGACAGAATCGTGGTCGGGGCGGCGAAACTGGACGTAAAAACCTAGACGAGGCGTGAGCGATCGAGCGAGCGGGGAGAGAAAAAAATTCTGATTTTTTTTTTTAATATATATATGTCCGGGTCGGGTCCGAACCGGATCGGGTCGGGGGAGATCCGTCTAACGTAAGAGACCCGTTAGACGGTCTCACACAAGTCTCCCCCAATTATAAAAGATATCAAAATTTGATCTTAACATGTATTTTTAAAATTATATTTTAATAATAATAATAGTAATAATAAATTATTTAATTAGATTTTTGGTTTATTTTTCTTAATATGATAAAATAATATTATAAGACATGATTATGTATAAATATATCATATATTAATTTTTTTGTGATTGGGAATTACTAAATCGATTGGGGTGGGTGGAATGGCTATTCCCGGAACAGCCCTTTTTTGTGTATTTGATCGAGTTTTAGGTTTTAGCCAATGTTGAGACTTGTTTGCGTATTGTAGAACCATAGTTATAAAATAAGAGCGTTGGGCTACCGTCAAAAAGCTGAGAATTCGAGAAAAGATTAGTGTTGGGCAACGACCATGCTGTTAAGGACGACAGTCATCGCGTCCACTCTCTCTCTCTACTTCCCACCTAAACCCCTCCGCCGTAATTGCTTCCCTCTCCGCCGCTTTCTCTCTCTATCCACTCCTAAACCCCGCCCACTCTTATCGCTCTATTCTACCTCTGTCGCCGCCAAAACTATTGATCCTGGCTACTTATCGTGCTCATTGCCAGAAAAGAAACCTCTCAAAGTGGCCGTCCTTCTCAGTGGCGGCGTAGACAGCAGCGTCGCCCTCCGCCTACTCCACGCCGCAGGCCATTCTTGCACTGCCTTCTACCTCAAGATCTGGTTCCAAGTCAGTATAATCTTCATTTTTTTATATTTATTTATATACTGAATTATTATGATTTGCGCCTTGTTTTCTAATTCAGTTATCAGCTATTGGTTATTAGGTGTAGATTAATATGTTATTAGGTTTATGTTTTTATATGTGTACATTGCTTTTTTATTATTTTTATTCAAATATACATTGTTTATACGCTTATAAACTCATTTCCATCTAAGTGTATACTCAACAAGCTCGAGCTATATTCAAATATACATTGTTTATACACTTATAAACGCATTGAAGTTGATAAATGAGTCAAATACGAACAGACTTGATCCTCTCGCAAACCTTGGGACCTTTTGTAATAATCCCTCGTTTTTGTTATGAGTTTGTCGTGCTTGTGCAATAGTGTGTTTGAAGTCAATCTGGTTATTGAGTACGTTCTGGGCTTTGGGAATCCAACATAAATTCACTGTTTCAATTCCTCGTATATGTAAATCCATACCATTATCTTTATATGAATATGTCATGCTAGTAAAAGAAAATGTAAGTTCTTATCGTGAGATATTATTTCTCTTCTAGGAAGACTTTGAGAACTTCTGGTCCGAGTGCCCGTGGGAAGAAGATTTGAGATATGCAAAAGCTGTTTGTGATCAGGTTATGTTTCTGTATCTTTGATTTTTATGATGGCTGTATGTAGAATGAACATTTCCCTGGCTCTATTTTTGCATGTTTTTGCCTCTCCTTGAAAAATAAACATACTAATTTTTGGTATTTTAGCCCTTGATGATTACAACAATTGAAATGCGAACTGCTCTGCAATTTTGTACAATTACACTGTGGGGTATTTTTGGACTAGACTGTAATAAAGCATTTTTCAAATGCAAAATCTTGATGCTACCATGTGGCAAAAGCATTTCTACAGGGTGGGCCATCATTCATTAGCATGATGCATCTCCCCAGCTATCATAACACAATACATCAAATTTTTGTTTTTGTTTTTTTTTTTTGCAAATTCATGTCCTCTGTCAAATCCAGTTTTTCTAATTTCTACTCAGTTTATCATTTGAAATTAAAATGATATTACTAATTATAATCTATGGTTTATTGCAGGTTGATGTACCTCTAGAAGTTGTGCATTTGACAGACGAATATTGGAATAACGTGGTGAATATTTTGTCTTTTCTTTTCCTTGTGCAGCTGCCTTGAGTTCTGATAATCAGCATGCTTGTGATAGAGTCAAGTGTATTGATAGACAATAAAGTATTTTCTCTTTTAAAAAGGAACAAATGCAACACTGGTAATAATGAAATAGCAAGAGCAAGATCAGAAGGGTTTCCAGGGAACCTTCTGCCCAAGTGTAAATGCCGATTTACAGGCTAGGCCTACCCAAACAACTATGGTAAAGACTCAATTATAATTATGCTGTATCCTACGACTCACATTACTTGACTTTAAATAGATCTAACTAGGGCTGGGTAAGGAAATCAATGTCCAAAGATTATTGTGATTCCAATAACATAAATATGGTTGCTGAGCAATTTATCTTCACCATGTTTTTCACACGCATCTGCATCTATCAGGGAATAATTTGAGAGACTGTAGAATCTTAGACGTGGACCAAAATTTCCAGAATTTATTTGCTTTTCCCTTATTTCTTTGTCTTATTTATGGGAGGTAATAGATACACTGGCTGACACCAGATACTATACTCCACCATCCTTTCCCAAGTGTATATTTGTCAATCATACATTGCCGGATCCTGATTTATCCTTATATTTTCCTATATTACTTTGTACATTTGAACTCTGCTTCTTTTGAATAACCACAGACAAAATAACAGAATTCAAATATGAAAGTTTCCCAAAGAAAGGAATAATAAATGTAGTTTTATTTTTCAGGTGTCATACATAATAGATGAGTATCGATATGGTCGCACTCCAAATCCAGATGTCCTCTGTAATACAAGAATAAAATTTGGTCTGTTTTCAAAACACCCTTATACATGTTCCTTCCACTTGGTATTAAATAGTTAATAAATTTGTTGGTCTTGGATATAGGTGCATTTGTGGATGCCGTAAGTGGTATGGAATTTAATTTAATTGCCTCCGGACATTATGCAACGGTTGTTCACCCAAATAGTGGTAATAAAGATGAACCATCTACTTTGAGACTGTCAAAAGATATGGTAAGTTGAGTGGTAGCACCAGCTTTACCTTATGTTCATTACAGTTTGAAAGCAGCTGGCGTCACTTTCTGAATTGTGTTTGGGTAGTCTCTTATCATGCCTACATTATGTTTCAGGTTAAGGATCAAACATACTTTCTTTCTCATCTTTCTCAGTCACAGCTTAAAGGGCTCATCTTTCCTCTTGGATGTCTCCAAAAGGTAAGGTTGGAATTTTTATGTGGCCATATGAAGACATGCCTGTGCTCTTTTCTTTTCAATGGCAGCTATTTATAGTGGTTGTCCAGCTTGATTGGCAAGTTATGATTCCAAAATAGAGTTCTATCAATGTATTACCCTCTCTAGATTTGAACTTTATTTGGGGCTTGCACATGTGCCTATAGTACTCAAGTACTTTTCCATAATCCTTTAGGAAGAAGTGCGCGGGCTTGCCAAAATGTTTGGGTTACCCAACCAAGATAGAAAGGATTCACAAGGAATATGCTTTCTAGGAAAGGTATGTTTTACCGGCATTACATAAATCTATGCAAATTAGCTGAATGCTAGAAACTTGAAGCAATTAAATTTCTTAGTTATGCTCGAGCACAAACTAACATTGCATGCATGTTAAGTTTGCTGAAAATTCATGAATTGCTAACTGCTTCAAATTTTTGTCATCTGAGTGCATTCTGGTTGGTCACAGATTAAGTTCAGTGAATTTGTTGCTAGACACATTGGAGAGAAGGAAGGTGTGATGCTAGAAGCTGAGACAGGAAATTTCCTCGGGAACCACCGTGGCTTTTGGTTCTATACAATTGGTCAACGTCAAGGATTGCGTCTATCTGGTGGACCTTGGTATGACTTCTCCTTAAGTTCTCTATGTGCTTGTTAAGTTGTAACAATCTTCCTTACTCAACGCCCTTTATTTCAAAAATAGTACTCTTATCTCATTTTGTGTGTTCTAGTAAGATAATAAGATTCTCAACATTCGATTGCTTGTTGCACAGGTATGTTGTGGAAAAAGATGTTGAAAATAATGTAGTATTTGTATCAAGAAACTATTTTTCTGTGGACAAAAGAAGACGCCTGTTTCGTGTTGGATCCTTGAGATGGTTTAGTGGTTCTCCTCCAACACAGATCACTCAACTTCAGTGCAAGGTATTAGTTTTTGTCTTTATACATAAATTATGTTGTCATCCCCTCACAAAAGTATCATTCAGATAGGATCAGTTAATTTAAACTTCAGATATATGATTGCAAATTGGAAGATGATAGAGTGATGCATTCAGAATATCATAATAGCAAAAAAAATCTTCAACTGTGAATGTAGATTAGAGAAAAGTAGGTTTAACCTTATGACGCTAAGTAATAATCATTGAATCTGAATCCCTTCTTCAGGTTCGGCATGGGCCTGGTTTTTACAGTTGCGATTTGACTATAGAAGTGGATGGAGATGGGCATGATATTGGGGTAGTGAAAATATCCGAAGATGATCAAGGTCTGGCAGCTGGGCAGTTTGCTGCCTTCTACCAGGGGGCAACTTGTATTGGATCTGGTGTGATCTTGGAGTCATGGGACGATCAAGGCTTTCCCGTGTGTGCCAAGGCTCTAGAGATTGCAAAAATGAAAGATAAGTCGAAGCTCGGGAAGCCAGTGAAGATTAAAGTGGTAGAACAGAGTAAGAAAGAATGTCCAGTTTCAGCTTAGTGCAACAATATCAGGGAATTTATCAAACTCTAAAATCTCAGAGGTCCAATCATGAGCTAAAATGGATGGCGATGCAGCAGCAATTACCGGATGAATTTCTTCATTTGAGCCTTCTTCGGTGAATGCGTGATTTCAGTTAGCTAGTATATATAGGTAGTTTGATAGTCAAGGATTCTTTTATATATCTTGTACAAATAAATAAAAGCAGTCAAAAATATTTATTTAGTTCTGACCAGTATCCTTCAACCTATCAAAATGGGTGGATGTGAAGAAATTACTTTTGTATTAATTAGTAATTTTGGACAAACACAAATCTACTCTCCTAAACCATGTCGTGCTTTTGTTTGTTTGGTTGGTGTTCAAATTTAGTATAAACAACTGAGCTTACATTATAAAACTATATAATTCAATTAGGGATAAGTATTTTAAGAAAATGATGGATTTATTCCTCATTATAGTTTTTTAAGAATTAATACAATTTTAAAAACAAGCTTATTTAAGTTGTTGAAATTTTTAATATATTAAAAACATTAAATTCAAACTCATCTTGATATTGAATAAGTTAAGCTTACGATATTCAATTTGGCGACGACAGTAGAGACTAGAGAGTGAGACGATCTATTTTTGCATGTGGGGTTAATTTGGTAAAATCACGCACAAGTACAAAATTCACCATTTCAAACTCCAAGGACGAACACAGAGAGATATAGAGAGAGAGAGAGCTCCACAGCTGTAGCCTAGACAACAAATTTGCAGAGAAGGCGAAAATTGCATTTCGTTCAAGTTTATCAGGTTCCGCTGCACTTTATTATTTTTCATCGATTTTAATTTTTGAATGTTCTGCAATAGTCCATGTAATTATTTCAAAAACGCCGAATTGTTTAATGTTTGCTCTATTTTTACTCAACTGGGCTGCATTTCTAGGTTTTTGGGTTTTACATTTTGCTCCCTTATTTGTGCATGTTACTACATTCTCAAGGGAAATACTCATCTGTGATAATCGTGGGAACCCTAAATTTCACCCCTTTTCTTGTGCTAATTGTAATTTTCCGCCGCCTAAAATGCTGTGTTTTTTATATATATTTATGAAATGTAGGTTCGATATTGTGATCGAGCGTTTTTTTACAAGGTTGTTTGGGTTGTCATTGAGCTTAGTTTGTTTCTATTTTCCCCCCTTTTTTTGTCTATTTGATCGAGTTTTAGGTTTTAGCCAATGTTGAGACTTGTTTGTATTTTGAAGAACTATGCTTGTAGAACCATAGTTATAAAATGCTTGGCTCCGCTGCCCAGAGCGTTCGGCTACAGGGTGCGAGTAAGAAAAAAATAAAAAAATAATCAAGGTATATGTCAAATTATATGAGCCTTAGTAGTAGGAATAGTTATAATAAAATTGATGTAATGTAATATTCCAGAGACATTTAATTGAATAATAGTAGTGCTGCAGCAGTAGAGAAGTTGAAGTAAACTTATTTTTTTAGCCACACTTTGACAATAATTAAATGAAGAGATAGACATTTTAGGCACAATTGCAAGAGTAGATTAGAGATGATTGCGTCCCTGGTGATGTTTGATATTTGTGATTGATTAAAGATTTATATTGGGGAGCCCTCATTTTAGGATGTTTGATTTTGGGAGGGATTGAAGACCTCTTTTAGGGATACGACTGATATGATAAATTAGGGTGTACCTGTATATAAGCAAAGCAGGCATTATTTTGTCTTTATTTTATTTTTATCTTCCCTCTATTGTTTATATGTTAAAAACCTATAAATGAGCAGTGTATTTTTTGTAATCTATGCTTGCACCTCAAAGTAAACTAAAATGAACATGGAAAGATATAGAAGGGGGAAAAAGCATATCTATATAAAAACAACATGCCTTTTGTTCTCAATGCACAAGGGTGTGCACAGTGCATTTGAGGTTCGGCTTTCACAAGTATTAGTAGAGCTGAGCTCAAACTTTAATTGAATGATACCAATTTGATATCAAGGAGTTTGGTTTGTCTTTTAGCATCATGCTCGAGTTTTTTTTTCTTTTGAGTTGCTAGCCAATTAATTGAAAAGATGAGTAGAACAGATGAGTAGATCTTCCTTGTTCAAGCTTAAATTGATAGTTGTTTGGCATGTAGTAGGATGCAGCAGTAGTACATTAGTGCTCAATTCTTCATTATTATGGGACTTTGAGAGCATTGCTGCAAATAGCCTGACAGACATTGCTTTACTGGGAACCTGTAACTTGCAAACGTGGCCAAAATTTCTGAAATTTGGATAGAGGCATGGTGCTAGACCTAGGAACAAAAATGTTGCTCTGTTCACAACAATGCTTTTTTGTTTGTCTTTTCTATTCTTATTTTAGAATAAATGGTTCTAAATTTTAATGAGACTAATCAGTTGCAATTAAATCTTGTCAGCACTCTACTCTTTCCTTCTTCTGCCTCCTTCCTTGGCCGTTCTGTTAAAGTAAAAAACTCATACTTTTAATTCTGATCACTCAACCTTTTACTTACAGTAACAGTATCGTCCTCTAACTCCATATATGTTTTTTCATTCTCTGTCGTGGCAGGTAGTATAAAGAAAAAATGTATCTGAAGTCAAAGCTGTCTTGGAATGTGGTAATTCCTGCTGAGAACTTGGATGCAGGAGGTCTGATGCTTCAAAAGGCTATTATCACTCGCCTCATGGCTGATTTTGCTGCCAAGAAGGCTTCCAAGGATCTCGGGTACTTCCTTGCCTTGACTACAGTGGGAAGCATCGGGGAAGGAAAGGTTCGGAAGCAGTCAGGTGATGTAATCTTTCCTGTAAGCTTCAGCTGCATCACCTTCAAGATTCTTCCGGGAGAAATCTTGGAAGGTGTCGTCCACAAAATCCTGAAGCCCGGTGTCTTCTTGAGGTGTGGACCTGCTGAGACCATCTTTCTCTCTCATCAGAAAATGGATGACTACCAATATGTGCCCGGGGAGAACCCCTACTTCTTGAACGGGAAGTCATCGAAAATCGAAAAGGGCGTGGTAGTCCGGTTCTTGGCTATCGGGGAGAAGTTCATAGAGGTTGAGAAAGATTTTCGAGTCGTGGGCAGCCTGGAGGGTGATTACCTGGGGCCCGTTTCTTAGTAAGTTAGCTGGAGTCGGTTGATTACCTGGTAATTTTGAAATCTACAGCGAATGCAGGAATCAACCGGAACGATGTTCTCTGTTTTGTCTCGACATCTTTTCTAGGCTGCTAAATATATTTTACTTGCGATATATGTATATGTGAAGTTTGTGTAGTTTAGTATTTGATTATGTTTTTGTCGGAATTAATTTCTTACAAGACCTAGACTTGCAGTCTGGAACACTGTCGATGGAAATATTTGCAACGCTAAGTCAGCAATATTCTTGTTAATGATCGTTGGATTGAGTGAGTTTTTTTTTTTTCCTTTTCCCTTTTCTTTCGTTTTAGTTAATATTTTGGAATGGGTCTTGACACCAGGAAAAATTATGCTCCACATTTTACTACTTTTGAAAAATTTAAATACAGGCCCCCTCCCAAATATTTGGTCTAAATATCCGAAAATAATTTTATGTAACACTAGTATATCTCCCGTACGATGTACGGTATCAATTTATACATTTTAAGTTTAAACTCTAATAATAGCTGAAATGTTGGTTGTAATATTATTAGTATATAAGAAGAAATATTTATAACTTGATCAAATGATAGTTTACATATATAAAATTATATTTGTAATTTTTTGAATATAGTCTAAACACATTTAGAATGTTTTTTATTCTTTTAAATTGAATTAATTGGAGATTTATATACATTTATGACGTATGAACACGTATCATATAGTAATTTTATTTTTCGATATACAAAAATTGAATAGTTTTTTTTATATTTAACATATTAAATATATTTTATGCGGCCACTCATAAATTTAAATAATTAGATTTCATACCACATAATAATAATAATAATAATAATAATAATAATAATAATAATATGGCATAAAATTTAAAAAATTAAAGATGTGAATGATTGTTAATTGTTATCTATTTATGTTTTGGTGATTTTTTTTTATTTAACAAAATGTAAAAGTTAAAAATATGAATGTTTACATCATAAGTAGTATTAGAATTGAAAAAAATAAAAATTTAAATATTTTATATAGGATACTTATGTTATGTTTTGGTGATATTCTATATTTATAAAATCTTAAAAAAATTAAAGATATGAATGGTTGTTAATTTTTATTTTTATTTTTGAGCGAAAAATGGTTGTTAAATGAATAATAATTAAATAACAACACATTATTGTGTGTTCCAATATGTATGAAATTATAGATTAAATTTATATTTATAAGTAGTTTTACCAAATATCATAACATTAGTTAAACAAAAAAATTGAAACTTAGTAACAATGATTATTGGTATAATTTTATTAATTTTTCAAAGTACACATATAAACATACTAAGGTTATGTAAATCACCAATGCATTCATCTCCACCTCTTCAACATATGCACAAGTGATAGAGAGTTTTAAAGTACTAAAGATAATCGAAAATCATGATAAATGACTAATTAGAAAAATATTATAAGAAGTAATTTGAAGTGTTTTTAGGAAAATTATATTTATATGTGCAAAACAAACATGATTCAGAGGGTCATAATTATCACAAGGACATGTAATCATTTGGAGTGAATAATTCTTTTAGGGTTCGTTTGGTTGGCAGGTGTAACGCCCCAGTACCACTAGGACCAAAACGTCACCAAAAGACATACGTACATGCTTACGTGATAAATAAGTTTAAGAATTTAAAGCAAATTCATAAATAACTTGAAAATGGGCAGCACCCCAACTTAAAAATGTTCAAACCACACACTTAGGTGTTTGCAAAGTCAACTTTCAACAAGCTTTTCGAAATCACTAACTCACACGCATAACCAAATTATGACCTGTCAATAAACAATATACATAGCCAATCAGACCACACGTTCGAAAACTTCACAGCCATCCTTATATACATTCAAATTATTTATATATACAATCAAAAAAATTGACCACTGAGGTCAGGAACTTTCAAACTTAAAAGTTTTGCAGAGTCTCAACGGAAGCATTTAATATTTAACATACAAACATAAGTCCAGAGATGGTTTTAAGCAAAAACCACATAAGGGTTAACCATCAAAACCCAAACCAGCAACACGTCATCAACCAGCTCGATCTCCAGGACCTGAAAACATTTGAAAATATTTGGGTTGAGTGCCAGAAAACACTCAGTGGGCATTAACATTCGTCCAAGATAAACTTTCATGCTTAAAACTATTATACTGCATAAATCATGGAAGATAACCATGAACATACTTTATAACAAGGTTTACTCTTCTTCATTGGATGAGAGACCCAATGTGATCACATGAATACTTTACGGTTACTTATCTAGACATTAAGTCACAAAGTAAACCGTCTATGCTTATAATTCGGAATTCCTCTGTGCATGAAGTCTCAAAACATCCAATCATTGCGTAAACAATGCTATTAAAATATTTAACATGCTTTTCATGGACGAATTTAAAACATAGTTGTGAGTTATAGAAAAACCCACCTTGATGATCTCAATATGCAGTGCAGTTTATGTGTGAAATGCTACTATGCTCTCCGATCGTCTCGATCTACAAAATTGGAATTCTAATTTAGAATCCTCAAATAGGTCATAGAGGTAATAATTTAGATTCTAAATAATCATTTCCTATAACTTGGGATCATTTGAAATTTATAGAACTAAATAACATTTTCTAAAAATCCTAATTTAACTCTCAAATATTAAACTAGGACTCGAAAAATATAAATTTAAAACAAAATAGATTCATTTAATATTCTACGGCTAAATCCGAGATCAAATAGATCAAATAATATTGGGCTAAAATTAAAGAAACATCAAAAAGTAAAACTTACCTTTCTTTTATTTTTATTTTTTTTTTCTTCAATTTCTTTTTTTTTTCTCGTTTTTTGCTTCTGATTTCCTTTCTTTTTTTTTTCCGTTTTATTTTCTGATTCTTCTGTACTTCCCAAGTAGCCCAAAAATATTACACACACATATATACCTATACCTAAATCTATGCACGTATACTTTCCATTAAACACTCATTCTAACTAAAAGCTTCCAAGTGGCAAAGTTTGTTTGGAGGATGCAATCTTCATCCAAACATTTTTATTTGAATTGTTGTTTTTTTTTTATTAGTCATATTTATATATATACGTGTCAATAATAAATTGATAGGAATAATAGGCCTAATTATTGAATCAAAAATATTTGATAGATTGGGCTTAAGTTGGGCCGAAATTGTGGTTAATTAATTGGACTTCAATTTAATAATGTTGGCCTTGTAGGAATAAATTGAGTTCAAATATTACATTGAATAAATTTCATTGGAAAGTCAAATGAAGTCCGAGTTAGTTTATCTTGGTATCAAAACGATCCCACTAATGTCTATTTCTATAATATAAATTCTATTATTAATTAGAAAACTCAACTTAGGTCGAGACTTTTCTTGGTCTTATAGTGCCTCTAGGCCCATAATAATTTGGGTTTTAATTTCATAAAATTTCTAACTATAAAATAATACTATATTTTTCCGGGGTGTTACAGCAGGAAAGTAAAGTTTTTTGGGAATATGATTTCTGGGAATGTGATTCTGAGGAAAATGATTGCTAACAGATTATTTATTCTGTGTTTGGAACACAACAAGAAAATTGCAATGATTATCTGTTTATTATTGAATTAGATTTAAACAAGAATAGATAATTAAATATTTAAAATATATACTATATCTTATTTCATACTACCAATATTTATAATTTTAAATTATGAACCATATAATGTATAATTCTTCACTTTGCATTAGTACTATAGATATTGAATGCAACATATTATTTCAGTTTAAATAAAATGATATGACTAAAAAATAATCAATTAAGGTAAATATTGTATTGGTGATCCAAATATTATTTATTGAATTGAAAATCAAAATTATTTATATAAATATTTTTTTATTGAATTGGAAATCAAAATTATCTATATTGACAATGGTATGGCCATCGTTTAGTCCGCAATGTTGTCTCAAAAATGATATTATTGTAATTTTGATATAAATGCCAAAAAAATAATTGATAAAATAGTCGAATTTTGGTCGTAATTTCTTCAATAAAAAAAGTATCACATTTTTGAATTTCTTTTTTTCATTTATAAAATTTTCTATTTTTTCTATTCTATTTATTTTACACATTTTTTATTGAAATTTTTTAATCCAAACTTAGTATTAATAATAAAATAATAATAATAATAAATCTTATTTTTTCAATTTTAAAACATAATAATAATTTATATAAAAAATAATAATAAATGAAGAAATCGAACAATGAAATCATTTAACACCAGATTTCCAAAAACAAGGAAAAAGAATACCTACTTGGAGTAGGTATTCAGAATCCAGGAAAGTTGCACAATTTTCCTTGCTTTGAGGAATGTGATTACTTTCCATATTACATAAAAAATGAACCAAACACAGTAATGTTAAAATAGGGAATCAGATTACTTTCCCAAGTCAGATTCCGTGTCAACCAAACGGGGCCTTAATACTTTTAATAGGGAAATGATAGATTCTCTCTATTTTAATAGAAGAGGGGCCTTGCTATTGGGACGGAGGGAGTAATATTTTATTATTTAAAAAATAAATTAACAGAAAATAGAACTTAACATCATAGAATTCTATCTAACATAAAATTAAAAATGAACTATAGTACTAATTAAGTTTTGCAAACATATATTATCGAATCAGGATATGGTGGAAAGTTAAATTTCATCTATATTCTTGTTATTCATCATTAAGTATGAATTGGACATATTAATTTCTATGACTCATTACTATATTATACTCGCCCAAAATATTAATACTTGTCATCAAGACATATTATAAATTAACATTAAAAAATAATTATCCAATATAAAAACAATGAAAATATTTTTTTATATTTACCGTATTATATAAAACTTTTAATATACTTTATTTAGGTATATTATTGGTAGTGCATATTAAATGAAATAATTATTTGTTAGTGGTAGTGGAATGTACAATTTTAATTTAAATGATTACAATTTTCAGTTTTGATATTTTTTTTATTTAAAAAACTCTAAAAAAATTAAAAATATGAATATTTACATCATAAGTAGTTGTATAAATAAAAAAATAAAAAAAATAAAAAATAAATAAATTAATATTATTGATGGGCATTTTTATTAAGTTTTAATGATATTTTTTTAGAAAAACTAAATAATTAATGATGTAAATGATTGTTAATTGTTATATATGAATATTGAGTAATTGTATAATTTTAAAAAAATAAAAATATAAATATTTTCGATGGGTATTTTTATCAAGTTTTAATGTTATTTTATATTTAGAAAATTTAAATAATCTAAGATGTAAATGGTTGTTAATTGTTATATGTGAATGGTTTGGTGATATTTTTTTATTTAAAAATCTAAAAAGTAAAAAAGTTTGAAGTACTGTCGCAAATAGGATTCAAACCTGAGTGTGCACAGGTGAATTAATACACCACCAACCAATTGTGCTACAGGCTTACTTATATACATTTTCGGCAAATAATTGTTTTTTAACAAAGTTTTAGGTGATTTATTTTTATGACAATTTTGCCTCTGCGATTTTGCTTTAATATATGTATAGATGATAATTTCTAAAAGTAGGAAGAACTTACTTGCAAATGAGTATGAAAAATAATAAATTAAATATCCGAAAAACCATACTGTCTATACTCTAGACTAAATATTTGAGTATATATTCTTTTGGTTATATTATAGGTTGATTGTGGGATGATTTTGTGTGAAGCCGACAACTCGTGAAGACATAGGAGCATAAATTTAGCAAATTCTGAAATAAACATACATTTCCATACTTGAATTATATATATTCTAGAAACATATATAGTCTAGTTAGGTTGTAATTGGAGCTATATATCTATATATCCAAAGTGTTGGTAGTGGTGGGGACTACACTAATCATATATAATGAAGGATAACGACGTTAGTGGGCGTGTCGAAAATTAATCTCCGCGTCCAACAAACTTCTCTGAACAGCCTTTTCCACTTCTGCTGCTCTCATTCTCGTCTGCCAATTACCAAATTAATTAACCACTACAAGTCTACAATATAATTAAATTAGAAATGAGAGAGAGAGAGAGAGCATATATATATATAGATGCACGTACGTACGTACGTACCCAGCATGTGGTTTGAAAGTGGAGTGTTGCAGCAAAATGATTGTGGAAGAAGGTTGATTGTATTGATGTTGTTAAACAACCAGCATTCTTCAAACATCTCAGAACCTCCAACATTGAATCTAGTGCACAACCAGGATTCTCCACTTTTAAATCCAGCTCACATTTTTCTTTTTCAAATGCTAATTCATAATTATAAATCATCTCCATAATCTCCCCATTTCGCCTCCTCAATTCGTGATGGCGCCGTCGCAGCTCCTCCACCTCCTTCACCGCCGTTTCAAGTATCGACTTCTTATCGCTCTGTCCAGTAAATGTAATCAATCATATAACACTACTTGAATAAATATAAAATTAAATTAATCTTAATTAATTAGAATATCCTCAAGCTCAAGCTTGTCTGATTCCTGAAACAAAGAATTAAAATATGCGCTTGCGTACGAACCTTGGTTCCTTGCGGCAGCAAGTGATGCAAGGCCAGATAAATTTGGCTGTGCTTCTTCCTTCTCATCCTCTCCATCATCACGCGCTTCATGCTCCTCTTTCTCTCTTGTTGTGTCGTCGTCGTCGTCGTCTCGATTATTCGATTATTCCTCAAGAACTCTATCATTCTCTTGTTTGCATTTGGATTACTATTACTATTACTATTACTATTGCATGCATGGCGTTGAAGGGGAAGCCTCATCGTGTATCTCTCAAAAGCCGTTTCCCTAATTGGCTGCAGATCAGGACTTTCAATTTCTTCCACCCATGACATTATCTCTGAACATTCCAATAGTACCAAGAATTCGTCGTCCATCAGTCCAGCCCTTTTTTTTCTCCCTTCAAAGATATATTCAAGATAATTAGTTTTGTTTCTTAACTTTCAATGCTTATTTACTACAATTATATATATTAATGTTTCAGGTTTATATATATAGTCGGAAAAAACACGTGTGTTCACTAAGATTTTTTTTTTTTTTTTTTTTTTGTCTTGGTAGAATAATTAATGTTGTGGCCTTTATTTAAGATTTTTTGTTGCTCTCTTGGAGGTCAAATTAGAAGTGTGGACAATTTTCTTTAGGCAGAAAATTTTGACTTCAAATAGGCATGCACTCTCTCGTTTCATATGTACCAAGGAAACGTGGTGGTCCAAACTTTTTTGAGGGTTTATTTTTTAAAATTTTGTAGTAATTTTTAATGTACATATTGATGGGATTAGTGTTCAACAATTCTGACATTTATATAGATGTGAAGAATACCATTAAATTACAAGATTTATGTAATAATGTATTATTAAGTTTGAGATAGTTGCCTAAAAAACAGCACCTTTATCCTTTTTTAAACATTGTAATTATATCACCACGTTTTGATTAGTAACATTAATTAAAGTGTCCATAACTCCTTTATGAATAATGTTAGCCAGCCAAATTCTGACACTTGAGATCCTCTAGTTTCAACTTGTGTGTGTCAACCGTGTGTCACACCTCAAAATTATTACTTTTTCTTTTATTTTTTTCTTCAATTTTAATTTCTTTTGATTTAGTATAATTTTACATTATTATTTAGGGTTTATTCCACCCAATTAGGGTTTATAATTATTTTTTAATATTTAATTTTTATTTTTTAGTTAATATAATTAATTTTTGGGGTTGATTATTCCAAACTTAGGATATATAATTTTTTAAAATTTTAATTTTTTTGCAATAAATATTAATTATGATTAGTTATGATAAAACAAATTTTATTTTTATAAAAAACAATATTAACAATATATAATTTTAATGGTGGCACACGGTTGGCACACATAAGTGGGACTAGAGGATCTCTACTCAAATTCTGGCTAGCCAGAATCTAATTTTTTAATGATTAATAAAATTGTATTATTAATAAATTAATTATGTTAATTATTAAATGTTATGTTTTTACTATATTATCCTTCTGTCATGAAATTAGTGATTTGTAATTAATTATTAAAATCACTCCAGAAGCGGATCGGAAGAAAGGGGCGCGGCTTCATCTTCTTTCTTTTCTTCACTTCTTTATTTTTTTTTCATCTTCGATTTCTTCTGAATTGAAGCGCATATAGAGTTGCCTTAATTATTATGGAGGGCATCAATGTAAATTTATTGAATAATTAGTGTTTTATTAATTAAATTAATTAATTATTAAAAATAATAAAAGATTCTAGCTTGCCAGAATGTGGCTGAAAATCACTACTCACTTTTTTATTATGCAAAATTTATCTTATATATACTATATCGAAACGACTCCGTTGTATTCTGAAATTTTGGAATACTTGAACTGATATAGATTTTTTTTTTTTTTTTTTGAGTAATTAACTGTTATAGATTTAAACGTGGATGTGTAATTGAATCGAATTTGTAAATTATGATTAAAAAAAAAGTTGCGATTTTTCCGGATTACCACATTAATTGCATGTTTATGTATAGTATGTCGTCTAATTAAAGTTATGGTTTCAATTTTTTTAGTTTATGGTTTATATATAATTTTTTAGTCAAGTTTAATAATAATAATAATAATAATAATAATAATAATAATAATAATCAAAACTTTGCAATTTAGCAAGTTGCAGTGTGTAAAATTATAATATTCTATGGGCGCTCCGTGGGTGGAGCGTGTCCCCGCGCACATGACTTTGAGAGCTTCAATTCTTGAAACGTCAAATTTGAGAGAGAGAGAGAGAGAGAGAGAGAGGTTTAATTTATTTTAAATTATTTTTTTAGGGAATTGATTTTAAAATTTAAATTATGGTTATACATTTCCTTTGTTGCATTTAATGAGCACAACATGATAATTTATTACATGCAAATAAATCTTTAATTTGATGTGTATTTTTTACATAAATTCGATTTTAAAAAATGACTTAAAGTTTTGAAAAAAATAATGACGTGACACTGACTTGAGCGGTGACCTTTTTCCCCGTGGCATTGTTCCAATTTTACATTAGAACATTCCATAACAATCGCTTTCTAGGTTTAAAAAAGCCAGAGAGGAATATGCTTCATATTTTTCTTTAGGGGTGAAGGTGGGAAGTAGAGACTGGAGTCCACCGAAGGAGGGGTTTTATTGACTTGACGTTGACGCAGCGGTACAGGAGGAGGACAATGCGTTTGGGATCGGTGCTGTGGTGAGGAACTGGCAAGGTAGGGTGTGTGTGGCTTTGGCAAGGCCTATACAACGCCCTCACTCCGTACTGGATGCGGAGTTACTTGCGATTTTGTACGGGGTTGGACTGTGCTTGCAAGAAAATCTGGTGCCCGTTGTGGTATACTCTGACTTGCTTTTGACAATCCGTTTACTAGCTAATGAGGAGGATGGAGACCTATTTATTGCCGAAGAGCTTCCACCATTAGTTGATGTTGTTAAAGCTGGAATGGTTTGTGAGTTTAAACATATGCGTAGAGAAGCGAATAATGTTGCTCATGGTATTGCACGCTTTGCAGCAAAGTGTGATTCTATGTGTATTTGGAACAATAATTATCGTCACTGGTTGAGGGAGCTTGTTGATTAATGCAAATGATTTTCGTTTGGCTTCAAAAAAAAACAATCGCTTTCTAGGTTCCATTAATCATGTACACACAGAATTTATAAACTAAGAAATTAATATTCAATCACCTTCATAACATTTAAGAAACTATCAAGGGACAATTATTTTAGATAAATTACACTTTCATCCCTATATTTTGAACATTTTTTTTAAAATTAAAGCACTTTTTCAAAATTAGCAAAATAATACCCACTATTTTTTGTTAATTTTGAAAACATTGGTATTTTTTGAAAAAGTACCCAAAAATGTAGGTATCAAAGTGTAATTGAATGGAAAATTATCATAAGCGAGGTTTGTATGCTTGATTTAGATTGTAAATTTCGATATCGATTCGATGTCAAATATCAAAATTGAATGTGTTTGAAACTCGTAAGTATTGACTATATAACCATGATCTCAATTTATTCAAATGGCAACTATGGACAATACAATTGAACCTCAAATTGCACCGCCAAAACTTTTGAGTGTTTATTTGTACCATTTCTCCTTTTTTCTCCTAAGCCTAACTGGAGACTGATTTCTCCGACCAATGTTCTTATTTTAAGAGCTAAAATCATGCATAAATAATTAAATATGGTAGAAACATGTTGAATTAAACTTTTGCTGTGAAAATATTTGTACAAAAGGTGAAATTGCACGTTAGATCCTACACTCTGAAATGAAACTCTGCTGGCAGAAAATAATCAGAATTTGCACTCTCTTCAAAATGATTGAAATACTATAATTTCATTCATGAAAAAAACTTCTACACATTGCACACCTTGAAATGTATGCCTTTTGCAAGACTAGCCCAGCCATGTTGTTGTGTTCAATCTAATATCTATGAACGGACTAGATCAAGGTTTTCTTGCATCATACCTGTGTATGTTGTTCACCTTCCACGAGTCTCGTTCCAACACGGTGAGCGCCCATCGTTCTCTCTTTTTCACCAGCATTACTGAACATCTCAGCACTCAGAGGATCTGCAGATTCTGTATCCCCTTCCTCTTGAAAATCGTAAGGAAAACTTGTTTCTGAATGGACATCACGAATTGAATCGTTGTTCTCATCAACCATGTCATTCTCGCCATCTGATGTGTCAAGGAAATCGTCATCTCCTTCCTCCTGTAATAGATTGAACAGAACACTGAGGAATAAGGGCATATGTCCATTTGGTGCCATTCTTGGGCGGGGCCAAAAACAAATTGCAGAAAACATCTTTTTCACGAACACAATAAACAGCTTCCGTTTATGAGCGTCTCCAAATCTATTTTTTCAATTAACACAGTTGAATGGAAATCAAAAAATAACTCCCAACCTCACTGTCATCTTCAGTAGGGTAAGCTAATTCCAGTTTGTTGTACAATTTTTCGTCGCCTTGTTCTTTAACAGCTGCCATTTGTTCCTACAATTATCAAATAATAACTTTCACAAAATTCATCAAGGGTGAAAGTATAATCGGAAACGGGAGAAAAAAAAAAGAATGTAAGTAATAGCAATCCAATTTGACGTAGATAATGAGCAAAAAGCCATACGATTTCAGATGTCAGCTGATTTGCTCTTGTTCGCAAGGTTGAAATATGGTTTAAGAGGGCCTGCGAGACAATGCAATATGTACGTCAATTGCTATAAACATCAGAAGCACAAGCAACATTCTAACGGTAAACAAGAACATAATGATGATTTCAACATGCAGATTCCTGGTCTTTTGGAGTACAATCAGTACATAAATATTATCAAAAAAGAAAAAAAGACACCAAATCAATCGAAGGCAGAAGACAGTATGTAGTTATAATATCTTGGGCTCGGGAATGGAGACGGCTTAAACTTGAAAGGGAAATAGACAAATTAACATCTTACCTTATGAAAAAGAAAAAAGGATCACGACTGCTTTACCTTAACAATACTAACTCATGTAATAAGAATAAGAAAACAAATAATTTATGACCTGCTCGAATAAACATGCAGAAGTGGCATTATATGCTAAAAGGTTGAACGAACAAAGTCAGGTACCTGACTCCTTTGAATTTCAATTGAACGTGCCAATGCTTTCCGTTTGGTCAACAGGTTCTTAGGCCTCAGCAATGGCGGCCGCTTATAATCCCTGCCCCGGAAAACAATTATTGCATATCCTTTGGATATTTTATCAACTGAAACCAAGACACCGCCGCTCTCAGCTTCAAGGGCTAGTGCGATATTCTTGACCTCCTCAATGTTTGGAGCCTTAACAAGGATCTTGACTAATTCCCGATATTTCCAGTGCAAGTGCATGTTCTCCACCGTGCCACCAAAAACTCCACGCCTCCCTGAAATGAGACTATATGACAACAATGCCCACAGATAAAATCAAAATGCTTTGTGTGCTAGACAAGTTTTTACCGAGAAGTAAAAATGCTTTCATCCTTAACCCAAGCTTCCGGAACATAAACCTTTCTTCATCAGTGAGACTTTCTGGGTCTTCTGCGCTGTCAGCTGGATATAAAGATTCCTCCACCTTTGACAAAGCTCGTTCAGCTCTCCTTAGCCTTCTTTCAGCCTGTTTAGAGAACCTTGAAGTTATTTACTAGGGAATAAGTAAGTACTCCTGAGATTCAGAAACAGTACGAGAAGAAGATCAATTCAAACATTTTTTCTTATCCATCAATTATCATCATTTTTTGGTGAAACACTAAAGAACGTCAGCGAGCATCACTTGAAGCCAAGACTAGGAGACTTACGTAAGCAAGCTTGTTCTCAAGCTTCCTCACAAGGCTGCCATGCCGCAACAGATCTGCTTCTCTCATCACCTTCTCCTTTTCTTTATCATCCAGTTGTTTGGCCCATCTAGTGTCTGCATCTAGACTTTCTTTAAGTGTACCGGCAATTCCAGATTCATCGGTCTCTTCCACACTAGGTTTGACCCAGCTTGAGGCTCGCAACCGTGCTTGTTCTTCTTCATCCTGTAAAGCATTCGCTAACCTCTCTTTTTCCAGCAATGCTTCAGCAACATCTGGTGACAAAAAGTCCTTCCCTCTATAATACACAAGGAAATCCTTGTTTCTCGAGAGCAGCATACCCCCAGTTAATCTCTGCATCAGGTACAAAGTTGTTATCCCTATTCATATTTGGTTAATTAAGAATACATTTAATTATGATTCAATTACTAATACACCAGGATTAACTTAATGTTATTTGATTGGATGTTTAGATGAATTAGAACACTCAACAAAGTGATTAATTAGAAAATTAATAATTAATTCATTCCTCTTTAATTAGAGATTTCATTGTGGTCCCAATAATATAAATTTATAAAGGTTTTACTATGTATGAACAGACTAATAAGAATAACATCTTGACTGAATGCAGAAAATCAAAGCATAGAAAACAAGTCTAAGGAATACTAAGCAGTAAGCACATTACTATTCATGCAAAGTTGTATATTAGCTCGTCGAAGGTAGTGTGTTGCACTATTGCACATTTGTAAATAAGAAAGGAGGAACTCATCGGAAGATGAAATGCACAAGACACGAAACATTTAGCTAAAGTTCTTAGGATTGATTGACATAGTTACTCCCCTAAGATTGACAACCTTTATATTTTTAGGAATTGATTGTTTAGCTTGTTACTTCCTTATTCACGTTGAAGGGATATTAGCTAACTTGACCAATTGTGGGTTACCTTCAGATCTTCCGCCATTCTCTCACTGGTTGTTAACTGAACCCCACGTTTAAGTGAGATTTTTGCGATTGAACTTCTTTCCCATAACTTTACCATGGCTGCAGCTAATCCTTGTTGCTGCCTGCTTCTTCCTGGAAATTGTGAATCATCATCAATATTATAATAATACTTTTGATTATAAAATGTCTTGTTTACATAAAAAGTTGCATACCTAATGCAAAATGTGGTGGCAGCACTCTAGCAAGCCTTCGTAAAGCAGTCGCCTCCTTTACTGAAAGTGTTGATCTCACACCATAAGGAAGTAATCTAAAGGGAGGTTTATAACCAGGGACGACTCCTGGGAGCAAATCAGCATCTACCGGAAGAGGACCATCTCCTGGCCAATCTGCATACCTTGGGCCTAGGCTATCTAATAGCTTATCCACTTCATCTTCATATCTCACTTCAGATGATGTTTCAGGATTTGTATCATCCGGCTTCATGATACCCGGTTCAGCTTGAGCAGTATCCTTGTTAGCTAAAGAACTGAAGCTGGAAGAATCCTGACCAATCTTCTCAGTGGTAGATGGAGACTTTTGAGATGTTTCATGTCTTTTAAATATCCTTTTCTCCATGCTAACTGGTTCAGTTTGAATGGCATCCTTTTTAGCTAAAGAACTGAAGCTGGAAGAATCCTGACCAGTCTTCTCAGTGGTAGATGGAGACTTTTGAGATGTTTCGTGTCTTTTAAATACCCTTTTCTTCAACTTCAGTGCAGGATCCTCATAAGTTACACCTCTATAAAGCGAAACGGAAGTCCCAGATCTCCAGATAACCAACCCACCAGTTTTTCTCTAACCAAAAGAAATACATTGTCAACAAAAACTACCAACATTGATTTTTTTGACAACTTTGGAAATAACTCTATAAGAGGATAGAATTATGCTGACTATTATTAATTCTAGTACCAGTGCCATAGCTATGATAACGTTTCAATATATTCAGCCAAGAGAGTTGGTTAGTGAATGCAAAAGATGCAATTCCAAAACTGATCAGGAAAGAATAAAAGATAAGTCAGTGATGAAATAAAGCTGCACATCTCAGTTTTACCTTCAAGACATAACAAAGATGTACAGCAGTAATGCGGGATAGAATGGCACTAAAAGGTTTTATGATAATAAAGAAAAACCAAGAGTTTCGGCCACTCAAAGTACATGAAACAAATTCTAAGTCAGAGCGATAATATGGTTTTTCACAATTTCCCTACTATGGTTATCATATTTATAATCAAAACCTAAAGTTTCTACATACCCTAACAAATTAAAGGGAAAACTCGAAAATCAATTCATGATGATCAATAAATTATATTTTTAATAAGAATTAATGATCAATAAATAATTAGTCTGATTACAGCCTCGGGAACTACACTTCAAGCAGTTATCATCTAACACACAGCAACACCAGAATACACTAAAACTAAGTTATCATCAACAATAAAATACAACAGATACTGAAAAATGTTTAGCAAGAAGCTCACCTCCAAAATATCATGCACACGTCTCATATTGAGTGCAGGAGGCCCTTCAATCTTCAACCTTACAACCTCAGATGATTTCCACTTCTCATGAATCATCTCCACAACCTGCTGTGTCACCCCTGCTCCACCAACCCTTGTTTTATTCTTTACCCTAAGAGCCAAATTCCTCAGCCTATCTAGCTCCGACTGAGGAAGAGTCATTTCTGCCAAACTACGGTTCTTTCGACTATCCACACTCCCTCTTTGCTCACTCGGATTATTTTTCTCCCATGGAAACCTCACCTCCCCATTACCACGCCCAGATACACTCTCATCCCCAAAAGGGAACTGTTTCGAAAATCCACCCCTCGTATTAGGCAATAATCCTTCCTCAACATAGAATATATCCTCTACAGATCCCTTTTCAATCACATTTTTACTGTCATTATCCTCACTAACATCATCCATGTAACCAAACTTCTTCAACTTTTCAACAATCCTCTCCATTGTACTACCCCCACTACTAGTACTAGTACCCTCTTCGGCGTCCGAACTCGAAACATCCCCTCTGTTCCTATAATTCGCCACTGCCTGAGGCCTCCTCCCTTCGTTTGGCTTAGCACTGACATTCCAACTATCCAACCAAGAACTACGAGACGAAATCACTCTACTTCTACTACTATGACTAGGCTGTGAGCTCAATTCTTCACAAGCAAAACCAATCCCACCATTGCTTTTCTGCAAAAGATTGAATCTTTTACGAGTATTTTTCCTTGGTCTGAAATTTGAGTTGCTACTGTGATGGATTGCACAAAAAAACTGTTTCCTGGCAGGAATGAAAGGGCTGCAATTGAAGAAATTTAGGGGTTTTCTCACATGGAATTTGCACGCTGAACTCTGCAATGAATCCATCAAGAAAGCATTTTGGGGATACAATTGGCAGCTGGGCATCACAGCCATTCTCATATTCTACGCACATTTAAAACTACACATGAAAATCAAACTGTTTTTGTACATAAATTTGGTGAAGCAGATATTAAAGAGGGATAGATTGATGAAGAATTGAAAAACGAAATAACAAAAAACATTGAAGGTTTTTGGGAGGTTTAATGGTGGGCTTTTGTCTGCTCTTCAAATATCATCTTGTTTTCTGTTGGTGTCCGATAAGCCAGATGCGCGTGCTATATTTTTTTGTGATTTCTCACTAGCTTGTACGTTTAACCCATACCCGTAATCCGTAGCAAAAATAGTTGAATTAAACGGGTCGACCCTGTTCGTTTAAATCTGGATCGGGCTGCTAGACTGCAGTTTCGCTCTTTTTTGGCTAAGTTATTTGGAAATATAATTTATAGGATACATATTATTTATCATGAGTTTAAAATATAATAAGGAAATTGTGAGTATTCTTATTTTAATATTCTTTTATTCAAATTAATCAAGCAAGTTTATTAAAATAAATTAATAATATTATAGACTTGTAGTCTATGGGTATTCTTCACTCATTTTATGAAGAGAGGCCGGAGTTTGATCATCATTCTTCTCTTATAATTTAAAAATAAAAAATACTAAAATATATAAATAATTAAAGATAAATTAATAATTAAAAATTGTATAAATACAAATGGACACAAATCATTGATTATAAAAAATTGTATTAATTTACAAAAGTAATTGTACTATATATGTATATATATACATATAAATATATTTGGTTGACATCATTCGAATACAAATTGTTATTTATGTCGAATTTTGTTGTTTATTCTAAAGTTGTAACAATCCGGTTTTCAGAATATGATTAAGTAATTCCTAATTTTAATTAGGAAATAATAAGAGGAATTTTGAGCATAATAAGGATGTTTCGGTTCTAAACCGCGATTTTAGGAGTTATTTTTCGTGAAATCGTCTTTTCGAGGATTTCGATTCCAGCTCAGTCATGACCGATTTTAGTCATGTTTGGAAGGTTTTGACCCAAGGAGCATGCCGGTATTTTCGGATTTTCAATCCGAGGTCGTTTGAGGTCCCAACGACAAAAATCGTATTAAGTAAGAGTGGGAATAGTGTTTTTCCGTATGAGCGCGATCGTTAGAAATTTGTGAAATCTCATGTGTTGACCCGAGCCTTGTTTTTTCAAGCTTAACCTATAGGAAATTTCTCAAGGAATCTGTTGGTATTCTCAGATTTTCATTCTGAAGTCAATCGAGCGCTCGGAAATTTTATTTGTCCCTTATGTGGAATAGTAACTTTATTTTTTGAAAAGAGAATCTTTTCTCGTTTTCCTTCAAGATTACTCGTTCTTTACTCCGAGTAAAGTTGGTTCAATAGTACTCGAGCCAACGAATATTCTGGTATTTTTAGATTTCGTGTCTGGGGTCATTTGGACCTCGACATCGAATAAAGCGTCTTTTAACTGAACCCGATGCAACTTTTGCAGTGTTTCTGCACTGGAGTGGCTTCCCAAGCCACACTTTTTCCTATAAATAGGAGAGGCCCCCTTCACAAATCCTTGCTCATTTCTCATTTCTCAAACCCTCATTTCTTAAGTAAGCGAGGAGCACTCTTCGTGAGTGCACCTCCGAGACGTCGAGTTTTGTTTGGCGAGTCAAGAGCGAAGGAGTGGAGGAGGAGTTTTCGCCGCCGGAAATCACCCAGGTGGCGCAGTCGCGGGGGTGCCCTCTCGGCCCGAGTGGCGCGCAGGCGCGCGGGGCTGCTGCGGCAGTTCTGGCACGCTTTCGTCCGGAGGCCATAACTTTCGCCTCGGTTGGAACCATGAGGCTCATGAGTACTCAAATCGAAGCTCTTTCGAAGATATACGATATAACAGCGGCCGATTGTCCGAAATCTCGATCTTTTGAGTCATATTTTCCGTCCATTTTTCGGTAATTTTGAGCGTTTAAAATTATTTAAATTCTCGTATTTTAAGTTATAGTTAAGAGGCGAGCGTTTAGATATCATTTAGATTTCTTGTTAGGATCTCGAATAGAGCCGCTAAGTCATTGATCGACTTTTGTAAGAAGAGGTAAACCCCGAGGAGGCCCGAGGAAGGATTTTCAGCTCGTTGTTTTGTCCACGTGCTCGTTATCGAGGTGCTCATCATCGAGGTGGGTGGTTCTAAAACCAAGTATAAGGTTTGAGCTATTAAGCTCTAGAAGCATGATAGGGTAAGATGAATATCCAATTAAAATATTTTATGCTCTGCCTGATTAGTTTCTATACAAGGAAAGGAAGGGAAAGAAAGGAAGTTATATGCATGATTTTGTTAAATTGTTATTTGAGTTTGATAAAGTAAAGGAAGTTATTATAAGTTAAGTGAGCTCTCAAGCATGTTTAGATATGCTAGAATTGTTTAAATACAATTGATGCTAGCATGAGATCTAAAATTACTTTTAGTTGCAATCTATATTTATGCCCGTTCATTTCCTAGTATTTGATTATTGGGTTTTGCTAAGCTTAATTAGCTAAGGATATGCTAGAATTGTTTATATACAATTTATGCTAGCATGAGATGTTTAGAATTGCTTTAATTGCAATCCATGTTTATCCGCGTTCATTTCCTCGTATTGGAATGTTGAATTTTGCTAAAGCTTATTTAGCTAAGTATTGTCTTCTAGGGTAATGATAAATCCCTTATAGGCTGAGATCATGCTCAATTAAAGAATTAGCCTTAGACGATTGCTCTAGGCTTGGTATTGTTAGCTAAGTCAAGTAAGTAAGGAAGGTTAAGGTTAAGGTTAGGTGAGGAAGATTAATGTTAAGTAAGGAATGTTAAGGTTAAGTAAGGAAGGAAGTTGAAGAAGGATATAGCTTCTGTTGTAAGCAGGTTATTGAACTCAAAGAACAGTTTATTTGCATTATCATGTCGTGACCTTCGAGTCACCAAGTTGAACATTTGAAAGTAAAGGGAGTCACTACTGGGTAATCCCCTCGCATACTTAGAGGATACTTGAGGTAACCCCTCTCTTATCCTAAGGCATATCTAAGGGTGCAATAGACAATATGTTTGAGCAGAAAGGCGCCAGAAAAGAAAGAAAAAGGTTTTGCGGATATGGAGAGGGCTTTTGCGTTTTGCTCTCCATATGCCGCCAGTTTATAATTGGATATTTCAAAGTTTATCAAGAGTTTCTCATAAAACCCCACTGAGTACATTAGTGCTCACACCCTCTTTTTCAAATGTTTTCAGATTGAGATGCTAAGGCCGGTGATGTGCTGCTGGTGGGGTTGTCTGAAGTTTCAAGTTTGTTGCTCTATATGGTTACATTATTTTGTCCCGCTAAGTTTCTGCTAAGTACTCTGATATTAGTATCTAGTCTTGATTAATGTAACTTGATTCTTGATATTAGCATGTCTTAAATGCTATGATTCCAATTATTGATTAAGTTTTGAGCATTAGAAGCATGTTCTTTTGACATTCCAGTTATTCCTTCATTAAATCCAAGTTAATTGAAGAGTCACACTAGTTGAGCATATTAGTATCTATTCAGTTTCAGTCGACCTAGGAATGGGTCTTGCATGCTTGTTTTTGTTGTTAGCCTATGAATGGGCTTTTCTTTCAAGCATGATTCTGTTTATTTCCAGTTAATCTTAAGTTGTTTTCTTGATCCGTCCTATGAATAGGACAATAAGATATATTTGACTCCGACCTATTTATAGGTCTTAGTTGATGTGACCTATGATGAGGTCTTGATTATTTGAAGAGTCAAATTCTATCTGTTTGTCTTTAGATTCTGTTTAAATTTCGGTTGGCCTATGATTTGGCATTTCTTTGACTCGATTGAATCCTTTGACCCCTTTTGATTCGTTGAAAACGATAAGTTCTTCCTAATCATAAAGTTAAGTTACCTAAGTTTTTTAGGCGCTAACTTAGTTTAATTTTAAAAACACCCCCTGGATTTCCAATTAATCTACCTATTTTCTTCGACTTTTACGCCTAACACCCCGTCCCCATCAAAATGACCGCCTAAGGGACCGGGCTGTTACAAAAGTCGAGTTGCTCGTTGTTTCGAGTTTGTCATTTCTCCACCACCAATTACAAATATATATATATGTGTGTGTGTGTGTGTGATAGTCGAATTTTAGTAGGATTTTTGCTTTTGCAATTTTTAATTTTTCTGTTAAAAGTCAAAACTTTATAATAAAAAACTAATAATAATCCACAAAAAAAGATAAAAAAATATTTTCAAATTTTTTAATTTTTTTATTGAAAAATTATATAGACAATTTTAATAATGATTTATAAAAATAATGGATGAAAAAAATTGAACAATCAAATAGTCTATCACAAGATTCCTAGAGCTAAGTAAAAAGAATACATACTCCAAGTAGGTAATCAGAATCCAGGAAAGTTGTATTAGTTTTCTTGTATTTGAGGATTCTGATTACTTTCCAAAATTCAAAAAAATTGAACCAAACACATAAATTTAAAAACAATGAATCAGACTACTTTCTAAACTTATATTTCTTGCCAACCAAATGAGCGTATAAGGTTGGAAATCAAATCAAATAATTCGATATTCGATACGTTTGAATTTTGATTCAACAAGCACATCAAATGAGTTTGAATATAATTTCGGGTTTAATAAGATTTAAGGTTTTGGAGTAAAAATATAACAAACAAGTATAACAATAGCAGACTATTTGAGATCGAGTTATGTTCGACTCGATTAAAGCTCGTTTGAAACAAGCAAGGGCAAACATAATCAACATTTATCACAAAAAGAATGAATTAAAAAAATTACAAATTTTAATTATGCAATATAAAAACCAATTATTAATTAAAATTTAAAATTAAATACTAAAAAAACAATTATACGATCCTAATTGGGTAGAATGAACTCTAATTAATTATTATAAAATTAAAACTAAATCACAAAAAAAAACCCTATCCCTTGTACTATTATATATAGAGGCATTTGATCCTCATATTGAATACATACAATTGATATTCTCTCTCGTCTCTCTCTAGTTTACAACACGTTATCAGCACGATTGTTCTACGCTCCTTCAATTCTAGAAGTCCATCAATCCTAGAAGGTACATATTTTTTTTACATCATGTTTATTGACTTTAATATATCATGTCTATTTTTCTTATTGTTATAATAATCGGTCTTTTCCGATTTAATCTTGAAAAATTAAATATTGATTCTATTCGAGTAGCACAAGTAATATTCATGAATAATATTACATCCAAGATCATAAATTGATGCTATTAAAGTAGCACAAGTAATATTCCTGAAGAATATTACATGCTCTAAAGAGCAAATAAATTAAACATGTGGATAATATATCCTTGATTCTTTGTGCAGAATTGCACAAATGACAAACATCATTGAAGGCTCCGGAAAAGCTTGTATCATTTTACCAAACGATACTAAATTAGATATTGAAAATGCCCTGTATTCTAGTAAGTCCAAAAGAAACTTACTAAGTTTCAAAGATATCCGCTATAATGGATACCATATCGAGACTATATCAGAAGGTGGAAAAGAATATCTCTGCATAAATTCTTTTGTATCCGGCCATAAGCGAACAAAAGAAAAATTATTAACACTACCTTCTGGGATGTATTACACATTCATAAAGGCAATTGAGACAAACCATGTCATGAACCCGAAGTTCAATGACACAAAAAGCTTTATGCTTTGGTATGATAGGCTTGGACATCCTGGAGCAACTATGATGCGTCGAATAATCAATAATTTATATGGGCACAACATGAAGAATCAAAAGATTCTTATGACAAATGAATTCCCATGTGATGCTTGTGCGCAAGGCAAGTTAGTCATTAGACCTTCATATACGAAGGTTAATATTGAATCTCCATCTTTCTTAGAGAGAACTCAAGGAGATATTTGTGGACCTATACATCCACCATGTGGCCCTTTTTGATACTTTATGGTATTGATTGATGCTTCTTCTAGATGGTCACATGTATGCTTGCTTTCTACTAGAAATGCAGCATTTGCTAGACTACTTGCTCAAATTATAAAATTATGAGCTCAATTCCCAGACAATTCAATTAAAAGAATTTGTCTTGATAATGCTAGTGAGTTTACGTCTCAAGCATTTGAAAATTATTGTATGGCTATTGGAATTGAGATTGAACATTCAGTCGCTCATGTCTATACTCAAAATGGTTTAGCAGAATCGTTTATTAAACATCTTCAACTTATTGCTAGACCGTTACTTATGAAGTCAAAACTCCCAACTACTACTTGGGGTCATGCCATATTACATGCGTCAACATTAGTTCGTATTAGACCATCGGCTAACCATGAATACTCCCCAATGCAAATTATTTTTGATCGAGAACCAGATGTTTCTCACTTACGAACTTTTGGTTGTGCGGTTCAAGTCCCAATTGCACCCTCACAACGAACAAAAATGGGTCCCCAACGAAGGCTTAGGATATATGTTGGATTTGATTCACCTTCGAATATAAGGTATATTGAACCTTTAACGGGTGATTTATTTACTGCACATTTTGCAGATTGTCATTTTGATGAAATGACATTTCCAACATTAGGTGGAACAAATCTACATCTAGAAAAGCACAAGGAAATATCTTGGAATGAGAAAAGCTTGTCACATTTTGATTCTCGAACTAATCAATGTGAACAAGAAGTTGAAAAGATTATTCATTTACAAAAGATTGCAAACCAACTTCCTGATGCTTTTGTTGATACAAGAAAAGTGACACAATCTCACATACATGTTGCAAATACTCCAGCCAAAATTGATGTCCCTGAAGGACAAATAGCTCTGGCAGCAAATGAGTCTAAAATTCATCAAAAACGTGGTCGACCGGTTGGTTCCAAAGATTATGTGCCTAGGAAAAGAAAGGGGCAAGATAGAAACCAAACAATGACGAAAATGATTAATCAATCAAATGAAAGTGATGTAATTCCTGAAGAATTACAAGTATCTGAAAATCATGAGATCTCAATAAATTATTTATCTTCCAATCATATATTGGAGAGAGAACATATCATTGTAGATGATATATTCGCCTTTCATATAGCTCATCAAATTTTAAATGAGGATCCTGAACCAAAATCTGTTACAGAATGTAAACAAAGAAATGATTGGCCAATGTGGAAAAGAGTTATGAAAAGGGAATTAAATTCCTGTGATAACCGGAAAGTATTTGGACCTATAGTCCTAACTCCGGAAAATGAAACCCCTGTTGGATACAGATGGATATTCGTTAGAAAGAGAAACGAGATAAATGAAGTTACGAGATATAGAGCAAGACTTGTAGCGCAAGGTTTCTCTCAAAGACCAGGAATCGATTATGAGGAGACATACTCTCCAGTAATGGATACGATTACTTTCAGATTTCTGATTAGTCTGGTTGTGTCATAAAGGCTTGATATGCGTCTTATGGATGTAATAACTGCCTATCTATATGGGTCATTAGATAATGACATATATATGAAAATCTCTGAAGGATTTAAAATGCCTGAAGCATTAAAGTCAAAACCCAAAAGCATGTTTTCGATTAAACTGCAAAAATCATTGTACGGGCTGAAACAGTCTGGCCGTGTGTGGTATAATAGTCTGAGCGAGTATCTGTTGAAAGAAGGATACAAGAATGATGATATTTGTCCTTGTGTTTTCATAAAGAAAACCGAAAGTGGATTTGCAATTATAGCAGTTTATGTTGATGATTTGAATTTAATTGGGACCCCTGAAGAGCTCAATAAAACTGCTGAATATTTGAAGAAAGAATTTGAGATGAAATATTTAAGAAAGATAAAATTTTGTCTTGGTTTGCAAATTGAACGTGTCCGAGGAGGAACGTTTATTCACCAATCCGCATATACAGAAAAAGTGTTAAAACGCTTTTATATGGATAATGCACATCCATTAGCATCACCAATGGTCGTTAGATCTCTTGATATGAAGAAAGATCCATTCCAACCTATTGAAGATGGTGAAACGATACTTGGTCCTAAAGTACCATATCTAAGTGCAATTGGAGTATTAACTTATCTGGCTAATTATACTATACCAAATATAGTTTTTTCTGTAAATCTTCTCTCAAGATATAGTGTTGCACCCACTTTGAGACATTGGAATGTTGTTAAGCACATTCTACGTTATCTGAAGGGTACCATAGACCTTGAATTATATTATTCGAAAAATTACGAATCTTCTCTGGTAGGGTATTCGGATGCAGGATTTTTATCCGATCCACATCAAGCCAAGTCACAAACTGGCTATGTTTTCACATGTGGTGGAACTGCTATATCATGGAAGTTTGTGAAGCAAACCTTGATTGCAACATCTTCAAATCATTCTGAAATCATTGCAATCCATGAAACAAGTCGAGAGTGTGTATGGTTGAGAAAATTGACAAGTCACATCCAAGAGTCGTGTGGATTAGCTTCATCAAAGATCAATCCAACTGTTTTGTATGAAGACAATGTTGCTTGCATCGCACAACTCAAGGAAGGATACATCAAAGGTGATAGGACGAAGCACATTTCTCCCAAGTTATTCTACACACACGATCTCCAAAAGAGTGGCGATATCAACGTTCAACAAATTCGCTCAAGTGACAATTTGGCAGACTTATTCATAAATGCATTACCAACATCAACATTCAGAAAGTTAGTACACAAGATCGGCATGCGCCGACTCAAAGATCTACAGTGATCTCAAGATCAGGGGGAGCAATTGTACTCTTTTTCCTTCGACTAGATTTTTTCCCACTGGGTTTTTCTAGCAAGGTTTTAATGAGGCAACATTTGTTTTAGAGATTGGTCACTCAAGGGGGAGTGTTGTAAATATATCTAATAGATATATATGATATGAGTGATGGCCAAGTTACCAACTCTAAAACCCTATCCTTTGTACTATTATATATAGAGGCATTTGGTCCTCATATTGAATACATACAATTGATATTCTCTCTCGTCTCTCTCTAGTTTACAACAATTAGTGAACCCTAAAATTAAAATAAATTGATTTAATTTGTTTGAAATGGGTATTAAATAGAATTAATAAACCCTAAAAAATACAAAATAAACCCCTAAAAACACCCCAAAAACCCTAAAAAACACAAAATAAATCCCTAAACCCCCCCCCCCCCCAAAAAACCCTAAAAAACACAAAATAAACCCCTAAAAACATCCAAAAAAATCCTAAAAAACACAAAATAAACCCCTAAAAATACTTCCCAAAAAACTCTAAAAAACACAAAATATACCCTAAAAAAACCCCCTAAAAAAATAAAAAAACCCCCTAAAAAACCATGAACCCTTAAAAAAATCCCTAAAAAACATGAACCCTTTAAAAAATCATGAACACTAAAAAATCCATAAACTACTAAGCTCTAAACATTAATTTGAATGCAAAAATCACAATTTGAACTAAATAAACTAGTATAAAATAACTAGCAGACCCCTTACTTTTTAATGATACAGATGATACTTTTCGGATGTTTTGTGATACCTTTTCATAGGACTGTTGGTACCAACTTTGGACAGATTTTTTTTATGGGTTGACCCGCGTTGATCGGGTCAAAGCGCGGGTTTGACCCGACCCGTCTCATATAGTGTTATTTGCATCATGATGCATGCAAGTTTTTGCCTTAACAATTTAATTCATAACATTTTAACATTTTAACAAAAATGATCCGATAATTTATGCGAAAAAACTAATTTGGTCATTTTTTCGGCAAAAATGTTAGTCTGTTATATGGGTCTCCAGCTCACTTGAGAGTAAATGTGATTAAAATTGACCGAAATAGTTTTTTAGCTTACAAAATTGGGTAATTTCCGATAAATTTTCAAACGTTGGAAATTTAATTGTTAATATTAAACGTTGAGTTATTTCTATTAGAATATCTAAATGTTGGGAATTAAATTGTTATTATTAAAACGTTAGGTTATTTTTGTTAAATCATCCAAATATTGGGAATTAAATTGTAATTTGCCCTTGGAAAAGAGAGCACACCAAAAACTGTATAACACGGATCCCAAGGGTAAATTCCATGGTGAGGGGTCACTCACGTCTAGATGCATGGTCGATGATATAATTTCATTTTTGATCCCATTTGAATACGACCAAAATAATTTTTAATTGTATATCTGACTTTTTTTGTCCCAAAGTTTATTTACTCAGATTTTTTGTCCCAAATTTTATTTTTTTGACGTTTGACCCCAAAACTAACAACTCCCTTAACAACCTTTTGTGGTTATTAGTTTTGAGACAAAAAAGTCTAAAAATAAAATTTAGTAACAAAAAGTCGAGAACATTATATTATGTCATTTTGTGTGTTGTAATCATCTAATATAATATAGATATGACATGTTGATATAATATTATGTCATTGCGTGTGTTGTAATCGTCTTATATTTTATGTCGTAATTTTTATTTTTTCGACTTTTATGATCCCAAATTTTATTTTTCGATTTTTTTTGTTTAAGAATTAACATTCCCAAATAGTTGTGAGGTAAATTGTTAGTTTTTTGACTAAAAAATTGAAAAAAATATAATTTGAGACTAAAAATATTGAGTAAGTACACATCTACACCAAAAAAAGACATATATAAAATTAAAAGTACTGACCATATTCTAATGGGACAAAAAAGTGATCCTATAGTCCCCTTGGGGATGACCTAGTGGTGGAGTGGTGATATCTTGAGGCCAAAGGTCTCAAGTTCGAATCCCACCAACACCGTTAGGTGTGAGTCTGTCACACCTGGCTTGTCAGGTGTATGGTTTACCTCCCCTGTGTGGTTTGCAGGCTATTACACAGGGGCGGGGTTTACCCAGTGCGTACTTCGGTAGCGGCTGCGGGTTACCTTCGACAACAAAAAAATGTGTGGTTTACCTCCCCTGTGTGGTTTGCAGGCTATTACACAGGGGCGGGGTTTACCCAGTGCGCACTTCGGTAGCGGCTGCGGGTTACCTTCGACAAAAAAAAAAAAGAAAAGTGATCTTATATTATCACTTTTTTTTTTACTTTTTTATCGAAAAGTACAACGGTTAATATTGACATATGATGTTAATTCATTTATGAACAACCAGTTATGAGTCATTTTCATAAAATTTTCGTCTAAAATCTAAAATTTTAGCTCACCCACATCTTCACCATTTAATTACTCCAGTATGGACTATCGGAAAATTAAATTGAGCTTATTTCTAAAATGCAGTCATTCGACTTCAAAAATTCCTCAACTAATTTTCGATTTGATGCGGAATTGACTCAAAACCTTGACTCAAAGTTAGCTAAAAGTTTTTTTTAGGGAATATGAATATTCGAAAAAAATATTACACTTTTTTTTTACCATTAAAAAAATGAATATTACGCTGAATATGAAGGTTGGTTTTTGAACTTCCGAAAGTTATTACAATAACTTCAGAAAAATATATTGTTAGTTTCTGGAAAAACAAATGAAACGTAATAATACTCATTACGTCCCAATTACATAGTTCAATTTCTCTTCGCACGTAAATTAAAAATATTTATGAAAATAAGATATTAAAGCTTAATTTCTAATATTATACTTATTCAAAATTAATGACTTAAAAATTTCAAGTGATTGGTTTTAAATTTTCAAGAACTAATAATGATATATTGGTACATTATTATGAAAATTAATAATATTTATAGTTACACGTAATCCTTTTTTCGCCCTCTTTTGGCGAAATAATAATAATCTAAATAAAACCGAAAATATTCCATAAAGCTGTCGGGAAAAGCAAATGAAACAAGGCACAATTTCCCCCCTTCCTATTTACTGAATTACTGTATATCATTTAATTAAGCTCTGTGATCCAATTCGTTTACAGGAAAGTAATTCTCTCTCTCTCTCTCTCGGTGAAATACCTGATGCGAATTTTCTCTTTAATTTCAATCCAACTGCGTTATCATTGAGGTAAGAATTTTGCTCATCCTCTACGTATAGAGATGTATGTAACACAGAAAATAATGAGTTCGTAGTAACGCGTGAATTTCTGTGCTTAAGTTAATTTAATTTTTTCTACTGCTTTTAGATTATTATGTGTTCATTAACTTGGATTTCGGTTTATTTGAGTTCAATCAAATTCATGAATATTGCTAATTTTGGTATGCTTTCCGCTTTTACCCCTCGAAAGATGTAGATTCATTGCAGTTACGAGATAGTTTTTAAATATTTGAAGCAAAATTGTTATGTTTAGGGTTAATTAAGTGAAAAAGTTGATATGTGTACAATACAACATTCTTTGTGTCCGTGGAGACTCGTGAGTTTTTGGGAGTCATAGATGGCGGTGAACCGCATTTTGGAGTTGTAAACCACTGTAAATGTTAATAAGTGTATTGGATAGTCGTGTTACTATCTATATGTTTAGATGGAGATTTTGCTTCACATTTTCCACAATTGTATATAAATATGCGTGGCTATGAAAAATGCTTGGGTATTGAGTAGTTACTTAGACTTATAACTCGTTTTGGTAGATGGCTACAGGATTGTTAGAGCTGGATTAGGAATCTTGGATGAGTTTGCTGATTCAGCACCTGTTTCTTCATTATGTTATTATGTAAAACTGTGCCTAAAAGTGCAAGATTTTTACGGATTATTATGATGCTAAATGCTCAAAACTCTTGGTGAATTCTGAATTTCTGATACTAGCATCCTTGGAATTTCTGACTTTCTAAGTCTTCTCCGTTTAATTTTGTTATTAAGTTTCATGAACATAAGTTGTTGTCTTTAATCTATGTTAGTTGTTTATCTAATTTTGTGTTCTAAGTTAACATGGAGTTTCATGAAAAACTTGTTGATTAAGTCCTCAAATGCATCTGATGTCTCTGCATCTAGAAATTTTTTTCTCGTTTTATGCAGGTAATTGATATGCTGCGTGAAATAATATTAACCAAACAAGTGGTGATTTCTGTGAAAAGCTTGGATGAAAACAAAGAGGTCCTAGCAAGCTTTATAGTAAACCGCCTTCTAAAACAGCTGTCCTATGCAAAGGCCTGTGAATATGGTTACTTGCTTGCAGTAACCAAATTGATTAGTATAGGGCGTGGGGATAGTACATTCTGTTCAGAACACATCCTTTTTCCAGTGGACTTTTCCTGCCGAACCTTTACACCTGTGAATGGGGAGGTCATGACTGGGATTGTGCATAGAGTACACCGTCGTGGTGTTTTTCTCAAATCTGGACCGATGAATGTGGTTTTTTTAGCAGATACTGAGATGCCAAATTACCACTATGTTTTGGGGGGAAGTCCAGCCTTTGTTCGGGAGGATTCATCCAAGATTGAGATTGGTGTGGTGGTCCGTTACATGGTTCTTGCTGTTAGATGGAAACAGGATCGGTTGAGAGAATTTAGAGTTATGGCAAGTATCACTGCTGATGGCCTAGGGCCAGTTTCTTTGAATGGATTAGATGGAATGGATTTGTAGAATGCAACTAATATTATTTTGATTCTTCATATATGTATATATTATGGATTCATCCTTCAACTATATGGGATTTTCAGTTGAAAAAAACTGGCCTGGTGGCAAAGTTGACTGCTATCAATGTCCAGCAGTTTGCTAAGGAACTTCTAGCTAAGTTTTCTAATGCTTGAAGGTATAAGGAGGTGAGGTAAGAGTTGCATTGCAGAGGTGCACAGGCAGAGTTGTGACAAAAAGATTGCAATGTGGACGAGGGAAGGGAGAGAAGAACAAGGAAACTGGAGGTGGAGCTGGACTTGGAGATGAGGTTATTGTGAATTATTAGCTGAGGCAATCTATGGAGGATCTAGTCATTTGCTGGACTTCCACATTCCACAGAATACATAGCAGGTAAGTATAGACTTGAAGTTGATGTATTTGCAGAGAAATTCTATGCTAGCGGTTGGTGTACTTTCGGTACTACCCGGAACCACATAAATCGTGGTACGTGATCGTTAACATGTATTTCCTTCACTTCTGACATAATTAGAGGAACTCCAAAGATTATACAAGATTTGAGATGGTTTTCTTATCTTTTATTATGCTGAGAATTTGTAAGTACATCTCTCTCTCAATGTATGCATGTTCTCTTCTACTACAATGTATGCATGTTCTCTTCTACTATGTATGTTTCAATGTTGATAATCATTTCTATGTAAGACCTTATTTGTTCACGAAATGAATTTATGCGCCCATAAGTTCTTTTACAAAAAGTAAGGGGGCTCTGATTTATTTTAAGCAATTAGAAAAGAGATCTTAATTTAAACAATATCTTGTATCAGTCCTAGTACAACAAGAAACGCCATCAACATAAATGAAAACTCACATTATTCCAGATTAGTGATTACTAATTTGATTTAATTATATCATGGATAATACGAATCAATTACGGTAAAATACCAAAATCGGGCAAAACAAAAGCTAAAATGAGCTGATCTACAGACGTTGCAAAAAAATGTTCCATTTCACAAAATTATTGTTATAAAAAAGCTTCACTCATTATCTGATCTCTAAATCCAGAGCTGGTAACTATAAAGATGGGCATACCATCAACTCCCAGGTTAAGGGGCGGAGACTAAACTTTTGTGGCGGCGGCGATGGTGGTCTGGGGTTGATGGCCGTGGTGGCAGGATGGGGGTGGGGGTTGCAGGAAGGGTGAAGAACAGAAGATGCAGACGACACTGGGATGAGAGTTTTTTTTTTAATTTTACTTTGTGGTGCAATAAGTAATAATGGTAATGCAAACAAGTAATAAAAGGGTAAATAAGTCATTTCGTATTTATTTTATTTTTCATTTAATTATTTAGTGGTGCAAAGAGTAAAATATGTTGTGCATTTGGAAACTCCCTAAAAAAAGAAAAAAAAGAAAAGAAAAAAATGACACATGATAATATTATTAGTTGGACCTTTCCTTCTTCATTAAAACTAGTATTACCCCCACACGTTGCGTGGTACAAAGACGAAATAACGTTACTTGGTCGTGTTGGAAAAATTGCATTAATGCACTTAATAAACCAAAATTATTTGGTTACTATTTAATGCATAAAATCTTGTTTTTATATATACATAAAAATATTAAGGCGTCCAACCTTAACATAACAATTATTAGCAATTGATTGTGCACGTATAAAAGAAAAGTGTAATGATTTTTTTTTATATGTTAAAGGTAATCCGCAATCATTACCAATGTGGGCACTGAGTAAACTCTGCTTCTATAGATATGTAATAATTTTTAAACACTTATTTAATGGTTGTTTAACCTCCATGTTGACTTGTGTTGTGTTAATTACTTATGTGGGCCTAGTCAATTTAATTTCAGAATATTGTTTAAACATATGCACCGATTTATATAATAAGACTATTTTGCAACTTTTTTCAGTTGAAGATGCAAAACTTAATGCAGTCTTGTATAGGGTGGGTTTGTGTCTCTAAGAAAATCTGATTCCATGTGTCGTGTATTCCAATTCTTTAGGGGCTATCTCAATGCTCTTTGGAGGATTAGACAATACAAATATGATGGACAATGATTTCAACCAAGTTCTTGAGCTAGTTCGAGCCGGTTTGGTTCGTGATTTTCGGTATATGTTTAGAGAGGCTAATGTTGTACCCCATAATGTAGCATAGATTGGCGCCAGTTGTGACGAGTTTTGTACTTGAAACAATGGTTTTTCTCACTGGTTGAAGGCATTGGTGGAGTAATATGAAATATGTGCTAATTCAAAATACACACACAATAAAACATTTATGTACAAAAAAATGAAAAAGAAAAAATATTGACCCATCAGGAATATTTTGTAAATTACTGTAAATATTTATCTAGTAAATTAATTAAATAATGACTCCAAAATTGAAAGTTAATTCGACAACAACATAGAATAACAATCTACTTATGATATGGAGAATGCATTTAGTTTATTTTATCAAATGTTATATTTTTGTAAATCATATACCTATATAGATTCAATGTTATTAAGAAATCTCCAATACCTACAAAATAAATGCGGTATATTTTGGTTGTCTAATGCAAAAAAATGTTTGTCAATTTCAAATATAAAAGGTGAAACAATTAACTACTTATAATCATTAACCACTCTAGATCTACACTCAAATCAATGGAGTTTTATTGATTTACAATTCGAAAGATACGTTAACTACCAATTTATGATATGAAAGAATAAAATTAACTATCAATATATGACTAAGAAAATTTAAATTGATGCATATATTAATTTTTTAATTATTCTAAATAAATTATTTATTAATATAATTTTTTTGTTGAAATTTAATATAAATATAAATTAAAAAATATATAGAATTAAAATGGATGATTTTTAGAGTCCTAAATTAATAGTTTTAAACTTTTAATCTTTTGGGATCTGAATTGCTAATCCATGTATTTTCAATCTCCAAACATACTTAACAATACATTTCCGTTAATTAAGGGGAAAAATTATTTTCTTATTAAGGGAAGTGAATGGCGTGTTTGGCATTTTTATTATTTTATTATCATTACTATTGATGTTATGTTAAAGTTAAACTAAACATAAATTATATTATGGAATTAAATTAATATTTAAACTGATGTAAATATAAATATAATTATATAATATATTTTTGGTATATATGTATACTTCCATATTTTTGATATATTACGTATTTTATATAAGTAAATGTAAACCAAAGTTTAAGCTAGCTCTAAAACTAACCATTTTCTAATCGAATGAATATATCACGTATGTATATATTCATCAAATTTGTAATCATATCTCTTCTCTTAAATCCTCTTAAATCCATAACTTGCTTAAGAAAATCCATTCAGCACAAAAATCAATCAAAAGAAAATAATGTTAATTAATGTGAGTATGAAACTTTGGTGAAGCAGCAAAGGAAAAGGTGAAGAAAAATAATCTCAATAAAACACTAAATGCAAATTTAATGACATCACCATAAATGTTGTAAAAACAACAAATGCGACAAGGCTCTCAATTTAAATGATAAAACCCAAAAAAAAAAATGAAAGTTAGAACAATGAGATCAATCAACAATCAAATTTGTCACTAACATTTGACGGGAATGAAGAATTCATCCTCTAAGAAATAAATATAACAAACATATATATATATATAGGAGTGATATGCTGCCCACCAATTGTGGGCAACCACTGTGGGCGCCGCTTATGTGTCCTCTGCGTCAACATTCTTTAATTTTTTTTTTATTTTTCTCATTCATTTTCTGCTATTGTCTCTCTCCATTCTCTCTCTCTCTCTCCATCTTTCTCTACTTTTCTGCAATTTTTTATTTTTGTAAATCTGCTCTTCTACTTCCTGCACCCCCTCGCCCTCTTTCTAAATTCCCGCCTCCCCCTTTCGCTCTCTCTCTAAATTCTCGTCTTCACCCATTCTCCCTTTCTCTGCAAATTTTGATTTTTTTTTAATTTTCCTAACAATCTACTCTGTCTCCCTTCATTATTTTTTTCCCTTCTCTTATTACGCTGCCGCTGCTATTTGGCGGAAGTTTCTAGCATTCATATTAGGCCAAGAAATTATTCACTTGTGTGTAGATTTATAATCTGGATTGATATTGATGAAGTTAATGAGATTGATTGAATTTAATTTTTTTGCTAAAAAACTGATTGGTTTTCACTTTCATCATAATTGTAAAGTAATTACAACATTCTGGGTTATATATATATATATATATATATATATATATATGTTTTGAAGTTACTTAATAGTCCTTTACTTAAAAAAGAAAAAAAGTCAAGAGTGGTTCGAAAATGAATTTTTGAACAAACATGGTATGTTCGAAAATCTATTTTCAAACGGACTCCATAAATTTTTGTTTAAGTACCGTTCGAAAATAGGATTCCGAACACACCATGTTTGTTCGAACACATGAATTCAAACGAAACACGATTTTTTTTTTATTAGATAGGATTTTTAGGAAAATTTATAAATAATAAGGAAAAATGAAAAATAAGTTGTGATGCAAAGAGTAAAATGGTGGTGCATTTAGAAACTCCCTTTTTATTTTTACCTACCTTACAACAAAAAATTAAGCTAGAGTCACAACTAATGAAGATATGGATTTGATAACACAAACTCAAAGTACTCAAAATAGCAAAATGTTCAAACATGATATTAATGAGGTTCAAACTTGCCTACTAAATTTAAAAATAAATTTCTTATCTAATACTATTATTGAGAAAAGTTACGCTCATTAATTACCGATTATGACATTTTGAAATTTTGAAATCTGTTGCATATTTTGTTCGATAATTAAAAACTCAAACTATTGAAAAATACTCAAATTCAACATAGGAGCTTTTTCATAGTTGTAATCGGAAAGCAAGAAAGTACACTGATTTACATGGTTCACTAGTAATGTGTTAGCTACGTTCACGAATTAAAAGGAAAAAATGTGTGTGTATATATATATATATATATATGTACACTCTCTAATATGAAGTCCAAAACAGATTATTTCAGACAAGTTCAGTCATTACAATCGTCGAATTTAATTAAAATGAAACGATAAACACATAATGGAAGGGTTATTTAATTTATTTAGGGTATTTTTTTCTTAAAAAAAAAATAATTGCACTTATCTTAATGGGCTAATTGATAGCAATGATCGGCCCATTACACCATTACAATCATTGTGTTTTTTTTTTATTAAAAACTAGTATTTCCCCATCGTGCGATGACGAATATTTTTCTATGCACCTATGTTTTTATTAAAATTTTATATGTGTGATAAAATTGTTTATTTTAAGTTGTAAATAGTTAATTATTAAAAAAAATGAAATGAGAATATATTTGTTAAGTTGTAGATGAATAATTTTGAGAGTATATCTAAATAATGAATCACAAATATAGATAATATTATTTAACATCTTTTAGTTTTTTTAAATAATTTACAATAACTATTACACACCTTATTGACAAATATAGATAATATTATCTAAGCTCTTTTAGTTTTTCAGTAACTATTACACAACTTATTGTTATATTATATTTTTTAATATTTTAAATCAATAAATATAATATAACCGTCTGATGTTTATTTCCTTTTTAGAATACAATAGATTAGTTATATACTTATATATATAGTGATAAAATTATATATAATTTCACAAATCTACAATATCGATAGTGTGTACTACAATTTATTCTCATCTCAAATTAATTACCTTGAAAAAATCCCAAGATTACTTAAAAATAATAATAAATTTGATACAACACAACAAACCCTAACCGCACAAAGCTTATTTTAATTTTATTCTTCCCCGTCCTTTTTCTATTATTTTCTTATCTTTTATTTGATTTCATATAAAACAACCTCTCAGTTATCAAACTTATCCTATCACATTTTGGGCTTCAGATGATTCAGTGTTTGACGTTGCTAGATTTGCACAAATTTAAAAAAAAAAGGTTAAAATGATACAATTATGAATATAATTACTTAGTTTTTTTAAAAAATAAATTATTTCAATTTGTGCCTTATAATACTTTTTTAGGTCGTGCGTTTTAATACTTTCTTATGTCTTTATATGTCAAAATGCATAATTTTTCCCTTGAAAATTAGTTGCTAGTTGCCAAAAATCCTCATAAAGGTCACAAAAATATGTTTTTGATTTTATTTATTAATTTGAGTGATTTATTTTAGTTTGTTTGAAAACATCTTTTTTTAGTTCGAAAGTATTATTTTGTTTCAATTAAATGTTTTGTCTGTTTAATCTAAAAATAAATAATATTACTCCTTTGTTTTTTATTTTGCATACCATTAATCATTTAGAAATCCTTCTAAATGAAAAACATTTAAATAAATAATAATAAAAAAAATTGCACTATTGTATAAAAATTATTTTATTTTATCCATTGTGATTGTACATATTTACTTGTAATTGTGTGTGTGTGTGTGTTTATAATTATTTTGTAGTTTGAAAGCAAGAAATCAACACTCTTGCAAATGAAAAATAGATAACAAATAAAGTTTTGTTTCTAAATACAATTATATAAACCGCTATACTAAATAATTTTTTACATTAACCTGATATACACTAAAAAAAACTTATTTTCCATTATTTTGATGTGGAGTAGATGATAGACTACGTGGACCAAATTGCTTGATCATAGAGTCACATCACGCAATTTCAAAGTCTTTGAAGAAACACATCTCGTTCATCTATTGCGGTAATTCTGCACTTCTCTGCATCAAAGTAGAAACAATAAAATAAAAATGGAATTTAAAAAATATATTTTAATATATAAATTATTAAAATGTTAGAATCACAATAACATGAAATGCACAATAGTAACATACACAATTTAGTGCTAAGGATTATGATACATCAAGCAAGTATTTATAATCATCAATATTTCATCTCATAAGGCCACTTCTAAAAAAATAATGGAAACTCGAAATTGCATTGATAATGATTGAAACTGAAGACATAATACGTGTGGATAATTGAAAAAATCATAAATATTGAAGGCATAATATATGTGATTAATTGAAAAAATCTTAAATATAGTAAATGACCCATTATATTAATTGAATGCATAATGATGCAAAATATATTGTACGAACTATATTACACGTAGATATATATTAACTATTATGTTATATTAGTTAAAAATATATATATTATATTATAGACAAAACATATAATTAGATTAATATATTGGATGCCAACTTATTATATATGATAGGTGGGAAAATGAGGTGGCTGCTATTTTGAGTACCTTTCTGATATTATATATATAAAGATTTCTCGTATAAAATTAATAAAAGAAAATCGAAGAATAATTACAGACATTAATTTCTCATTAAAAATAACAAAGATGATCATAGATTATTTAAATTTAAATTCATAACCATTGTACAATTTTTTTCTATTATAGAATAGTGTTTTCTATCTAAACATCATCTTTTTTTTTTCAACTCACAATCAGTGGCAAACAAACTTATAACTAAATAATTCATGTTTTCCTGTTAAAGGTTGAAACATCATATGAGCGAGTTAATCTTAACTTTATTACCAAATTATTCTAATCAATTTGATAATTGCAGATCGTGGACAACACTTAAGAATTAAAAATTTTCAATATCTCAAAAATAAAAATAAAAACCAATAAATTGACATCAAAAGAATGATATCATTTTTATGATCAGAAACATTTGTTACGCACATGCAAACAAAAATTAGGATTGATCATATATACCCAACCTTAGCTATCCACATCTGAAATTAAATGTATAAAATTTTAAAAACTCAAGATACAATCTAAAGCTTAATCACAATAGCTTAATCAAAATTGAACAACTTAAAGATATATATATATATATATATATATATATGAATATAAATTGAGTAAATCCTAACTCTGCAAAATCAAATCTCTAAAAAAAATTTGAACAAAACTTTGAGTCAACCACATCTCCTTCTCGACCTTGGGTGCACCTACTTTTGTATCAATCTTTTGCAGTCTCTTCTTCATACTCTATAACTACGGTAAGATTTGTAGGCTTACACTTGTAATATATACAACATAACAATTGAACAAAATCAATAATGAACATCACAAGAGCACTCAAAATCATTTGTAAAAATCAAATCAAAATACAATAATAATAATAATAATAATAATAATAATAATAATAATCACAACCGAGTACGTAATTTATTTCATGAAATGATGTAGATAAATATTGTCAATATACTTCCATTCAAGAACATTTTGATTTGTATGCTCTATGGTACTACTATTTATAGTTGAGAAATTTTCACATAAATCGATAAAATAGAATAAAATGATTTCATAGCCAATTTTGTGTTAATTTGCTATAATGGTATATGATTAGTTGTGCTACAATCCCGTAAATTGAATACATTTTGCTATATTAATGAATAATTACAGTTTCAGAATTGAATGAATGATTACAACTCATAAATTATTTTCAGAATTTATTAGTTAATTTTATTTTTATATCGTATGTGCACATGTGTATATATATATTATTCATATTACAATAGCTTAATATTATATATATATACTATATGTGATATATAATGATGCACATTATATTTTATTTTACATAAATATAGAAAATTAATGTATATATATATATATGTATATATATAATTCCTATTATAATAAGTTAATAAGATATGTATAATAAACATGCATATTATATCGTGTTGTATATAAAGATATGGTATAAAATTAAATTAATATATATTTAATGAACTTACTAATTTAAGTAAAGATGTTTAGGCGGGAAAAATAAAGGTTGCTATTTCTAGGACCTTTGTGTTTTTATATATATAAAGATTGAGAGAGCGCTTAGTAAAAGTTTGAATTTAATTTTTTGTAAATAAAGACATTGTTTGCCTCTCTTGGGAAAATAATATTTTATTTTAGTGCATGATATATATGTTGAGTTTTGCATTCACACAAATATTATTTTTTTTACGATTTGATTGGATTATTAATGTGATAAATTGAAACTTTCATTTTAGGAGGTACGTACACTTAAATAATTAATTAATATTTTATTAGAAATATAAAATAGATAATCAACACTATTATACTTAATACAACTGGAGTATCAACAATATATATCACGTACGTATGAATATACGAGGTGTACAAAACATTAAGTTAAAAAAAATATACATAAAGTTTTGTTGGAGATTAATTCATAAATATACTAAAACTAATTTTTAAATACAAAATTAATAAAATGAACAACCATTCAAAATTAACGAAATAATATCCATTTTTTCATAACAATTCGTAAATCTAACATTTGTTCAATATTGTGTTTTAGGATTTCTATTTCCCTAGTCACGTAAAAAAAACTCAATCAAGAAATTTTAAAATACAATTAATTGTGTTTCTTGTTCAAAATTAGTTCTATCGAAAACTGAATGAGAAGAAAGTAGTGTCGATAATCATTTGGAATTTCAAATGATATCCAACCATCCTTGCAAGTTTGGTAATATAATTATATCTTTGTAATTGCTAATCATGTTCGTTTCTGTTTTTCTTTTTCTTTTTTCTATTTGTACGTTCCCCACACCATCTACTTATAATAATAGGCATGCTTTTGTAATTGAAAAATTAAATCTTGAAATTTATTTATATATATATATATAAATATATATATTGGTGACCGATTATTGGAATTTGACCAGTCTAGTGAAATATTGATGATAAATTTGGATATTGTATTTTATCCATTATGAGCTTTCATCTCCAATTGGTTAGCATTGGTTCTCTTTATGGCTGCAATGTAATTTGATGTTTTTTTTTTCAAATAAGTTAATGTAAATTTTACATTCGAAGAACCTTTTTTCAACAACCAAAAATTGAATGCATGTACTAAAGAAAGGAGTTCAAACGTTACCCAAAAAGAAAAAGTCTAAAAAAAAAATCATTTTAGTAGAAAACAAAAAGCTATCAAAAATATTTTCCATTAGTAAGTATACAAAGGTTATTTATACCTCGAAATATGATACTACTTCTAAGATGTCATAATGGCCATATCCATGGAACAAAACATTAATCGAATTTTCCTCCTCCTTTCTATACTCTTCACCATAGTCGGCTATTTTTATTAAATTGCCTGTTTTTTTGTCTTTCATAAACACACAAATTGGCGCCCTAAGAACATGTGAACACATGAGCAACTCTGGTTCTCCACCCCAAATATAAGGTTGTTCAATCCTTTTCACATACACATCAAACTCCTCATCAATAAACCATTCAACTTCTTTTTTCCTCTTTAACAACTCTTCAACAACTTGAGCTCTTAATTCATCAGCGAGCTCTTTCTACCGAATTTCATCCGGAACTTTTTGCCCCTTCCTCAAACACGCCATGTGCGCAATGGCTCGAAACAAACATCTACCATCCGCAGTCACTCCTGTAACTTGTTTAGTGTTTATTTGTGATGTTTTATTATAGGAATTTTATATCTTTGGTAAGTTATGTTTAGTATTTTTAGTGTGTTTTGTGGCAATTTTGTGCGTCTAACCTTCACTTGTTACTCTTTTGGTGAAATATGCCAAGTTATGAAAAACTTGAGCTTTTGTTTGTAAAAACACGATTTTTAGACATTAAGGTGGCAAGGATAAGACGGGCCCTTTGCGGAAGAGAAGAACCGGAAGAACGAGCTATGGAACCACGCGGCCACGCAAGCCGCACGACCGCACACCACCAGGCTCCGCGGCCGCGCAAGCCCCGCGACCGCGCGGAGGTACTCTCGGCAAAGGTACACCCGCGAGCGCGTGGTCATAGGGTCATAGGGTTTAATTCCCCTAATAAGCTATTTTTGGCTTTTGGTCCAAAAATCCCCAACAAATCTTGCTAAAAATCTCTCTCATTAAATGCTCTCTTAGCATCACCCATCTCATCACCTTTTCTCTCACCTCACCCCCTATACCTCTCACCACTCCCCCCTCTCTCTATCAATTGATCTTCCCCTCTCTCTTGATATCTCCTCTTGACTTTGGGGGATTTCATCATCCATTCTCATTCTCACATTCTCACACACCACTTCATCTTCTCCATTCTTCATTTCTCTCCATTTTTCTCTCTACACACCACCACCACCACCTTTAGCACTTTCTACACCATTTTCACCATCACCACCACCATTCAAGAGAAGAGGAGAAGAGAAAGATAAGAGGCAAGCAAGCTAGGGTTGAAGAAGAAGAGACAAGAAGAAGTCCTGACTTCGAGCCGTCCGCGGAAGCTAGGCTCGTTAGGAGGCTTCTCTTTTGGTATTTTCTTTCTTTAACTTAGATGATTTGTGGGGGTTTGTCCCAAACTCTTGAAGAATATTGAATATTGTAGAAGTGAATGTTATTTTCATTTGATTATGAGATGATGAACTCCTATGATATTTGTGTTATGTTGAGCATGGTTATGGGCTAATCTCTCCATTAGAGGGTGGAAGATCGATTTGGTTTTGATTTATGCTTGTGATTGTTAGTTGTTTATTGTTGGAATTATGATTATTATATTGAGTATTTGATCACTACTTAGCATTGCTAGGTTTTAGATGAGACCAAAAGGAGATTCTAAATCCCGACCTAGGTTCCTTCAATGTTAGGTGGATTGGGTTCATAAGCCTAAAATATTGATCTTGTTTGCATGATATAGCCGATAGGGATTTAATAGATAGACGGTGACAGTAATTGAAGTTAAACCATTTGAGGGGTCTATTGTGTGTTTGAGATTAATATAACCAACTTGAAACAAGCTAAGTGATAAGACAATGAGAGAATCTACACCCTAATGCTCGTATCATAATCTTTTCCTCGATCTTGATCTCGTTGTTATTTGCATTTCATTAGTTAAATTGCTTGTTTAAATTTCTTAGTTTAAATCGACTTTCAAATCCATGATTAGAATGTTTAGGTTTTATGTTAAGTGTTTAAACATGTTGTATGCATAGTCTAAAGATAATTGCCCACACGAAGTCTTCCTTGAGAGATCGACTCGGATTAGCTCGTCGCGTCTACAATTGATCCCGTCCAATTGCGGGTTTGGTTAGAAGTAGTTTTGCGTGTCGAGTCTAGACCAGAAAATAATTTGGAAGCATAGTGAAACATAACTCGATAATTGTTGGTTTTCGATTCATCGCACTCCACCAAAACCTCCAAATTCAAATCCGGATCGGGATCAACTAGCAGTGCGGCGACGGAGACACCGAAGATGAGCCAAGTGAAGTCCGGATGGTGGAGCCACCGCGCCGGCCTCGCGTCCCACACCACATTCCACGAGCCCTCTCCGTGCTTCACCGCCTCATTTTTGTAGCGGCAGAACACGGCGGTCTGCTGCCTTTTCCGCCAATAGAAGGGCAGGATGGTGTGCCATACTGAGGCGGCGTCGCCGCTACTCCTCGCCAGGAAATGGGCGACGTAGTCTCCTCTGTCACCTCCCGCCGACAGTGGAGTCTGGAGGAGGCAGTCGAAGGGTGCCGCCACCGTGTCGTGGGCGTAGGAGAGAGAGAGTGACGTCAGCAACCAAAGCCTCGGACGCCCGCAGAGTACTCCAAAACAGGTTCTTTTAGAGATGAAGAAGAAAGATATGCTCGTATCGTTTTCAAATGCCAAGTTTCTAGAACTCTACGTTGATACAACCGATGAAATTATTTATAAAATTACTTAAATATCTTTATTGAATTAAAAATAAAATTAATTGAAAAAAAAAACAGTCAACAACCATCTCTGTAGCATACCGCCGACCATTTCCCGTCTGCACCATACTGCCAGTTGTTTTCAATCTGTAGCAAACTACCGGCCACATTCTCCTCTCATTCATAAAAAAAAATAAAGAAGAAAGGCACCATTTTTCAAATGTTGGAGATTCAAAAAATAATTATCGAACAATAAGATTCGGTTTGAGAAATACTTTTTTAAGGAAGATAGACGGCAACTTTAGGTTTGAGAAAGCAAGGCCGCGGTGGGTCTAGGGAAGAAAAGCGATGGGCGGCGAGTTTGAGAGAAAGGCAGCGATCGCAGGTGTGAGGAACCGGCGGCGGCGGGTCTAGGGAAGAAAGGTAGGGGTGGCGGGTTTAAAGGGGGGAGACGGTGTGGAAGAAAGATTTTTTTTTTATTTAATTTCTATTGAATTGATATTTTTTAATTCATTTTTAAAATGAAAATGTAAAAATGATATTTGATGGGTGTGTACATAAAAAAATGTAAACATAATTAAAATTGTGTGTGGTGTTTAAAATAAAAGTGTTGTATAAAGAAAAAAAGTAGTGAATTTAGAATCACTCGATGTTTAATTTGTTATTTATTTATTTATTTTTTTCACATTGAAGATGCTCTTAGAAAATAAAATTGGTGATGCATTTGTGCAATGAAAATAATAACATTTTTCTTAATTTCTTCAAAACTAATAATGATCATTGATCTTAACAAATTAATGAATATGATTCATCCACAATTTAAATAAGGTTTGTGTTCACATGTTAAGGCTCCCATGTATGTATATATAATCATTTATTACAATTTATGATGTTGTGGATAGACAAATTACAATCAAGAGTTGATGGGCAAAAAATTTAGCACTAGCCGCAAGAGGACAATATTATGTAGATAGTGGTAAGCATATGTCATATCCACAGAGATTAAATTAGAATTAATTGTGCGCACATTACAACATCAGACCTCGATCATTATCTAGATCGATGACAAGAAAGACGGGAAGCTAACTAATTTAAACTAAGGAAATAAATAAATAGGAAAAATAAATAGAGAATGAGACAAGAAGATATAGGTACTCTTGGCCGAACTAATGGCCGAACTTATCAAATACCGACATGATTTAACATGCTTCAACCATATTTCTAGATACTTCCTATTCTAGAAATATCAATGGTTACAAATGACATGTGTTCAAGATTTCCACAAAGGACCTTTTTTTTTAAAAAATGGTGAATTATCTCAAGACTTTACCGTTAACATGAGATTGATTCTAAGTAAATCACGACTGTCAATGGCACGCTGCTAGATATGAATACATTTTTCTTTTATATTTAGTTAAGTACACTTGTGATTCAAATTTTATACTAATTATTTTACGTTTAAAATCAGTGTTAAAGAAGAAAAATTTATATCATTCGTCATTCTGGAGGAGGTGAATATATTTTTATTCTGAGTTCTTGTTTTGAATTTCCTTCATATTATATTAACCTTTTTTTATTTTTTTAGATTCACAAGAAAATTACTGTTTTGAAAAGTTTGTTTATCATACATAATTTAGTCTTTTTTTATAATTTTCCTTCAGATCATTTCCGGTAGAAAAATGTGTCTTAGATGTTAAGCATTATCACATGGTAAATCAACATATCCAATATGCCAAGTCTATTGGCATTCCAAAACTACTAATTGTAGTGCTCTTGTATGATGAAAAGAAATAACAACTAAGCAAGTGGTTCAGATGCATTATTTATTTCTTTTGTTGCTCATATATTAATGTTAGACTTAACAGATCACATTTGTTATGTCTTTATCCTTCAATTTTATATTTCCTTAACCTTATTAACTATTTTTTTTTATTTCAGTCACAGAAAACTTATTGTACTGATGAGTAGTTTCTACGTATTATAATATTTTAGTTATTCATATTCTATATTATTCCAATTTGATAAACATTGATTTTTTTTATTAGATGATCTCTGCTTGGCCAGGAGCCTTTGATACCGAAAAAGAAAAAATGACATTGGAACATGTCCACAAAGTGATGAGACGAAGCATCTCACGTTTGCTTGTTGTTGTTAGCAAAATCGTAGAGAATCATGAGATATGGGAAGAACCGAGATGAGTTTATCTCTCTTTCTTTACTTACTTTGTTACTATCTTTATTGACATTTTTATATCTACCGAATATGTTCAAGTGTTAATAAAGTATGACAACTAACAAAAATACATTTATACTTATATAATTCGTGTAAAATTACTCATGATTGACTTATATCTTAGCATCGAATATGTTTTTTATTTTTTCAAGTAGATTTCTCATTTATATATAGCACTGACTTAATTGATCTATCACCCTTTCATTTTATATTTCCTTGACTTTATTAACTAGTTTTTTTTTTCAGTCACAAAAAACTTGTACTGGTGAGTAGTTTCTATGTATTATAATATTTTGGTTATTCATATTCTATATTATTCCAATTTGATAAACATTGATTTTTTTTATTAGATGATCTCTGCTTGGCCAGGAGCCTTTGATACTGAAAAAGAAAAAATGATATTGGAACATGTCCACAAAGTGATGAGACGAAGTATCTCACGTTTGCTTGTTGTTGTTAGCAAAATCATAGAGAATCATGAGATATGGAAAGAACCGAGATGGGTTTATCTCTATTTCTTTACTTACTTTGTTATTGTCTTTGTTGACATTTTTATATCTACCGAATATGTTCAAGTGTTAATAGAGTATGACAACTAACAAAAATACATTTATACTTATATAATTCATGTAAAATTACTCATAGTAATAGTTGAAATTATTTTTTATGATAATGATTTCAACTATTAGTAAGAGTAATTTCAGATGAATTACACCAATACACGTGCATTTTGTCAGTTACCATAGTCTATGAACACTTGAAGATCATATTGATATATTGGTGCATTAAGGTTTTGTTTCTTATCTGTATCTTAATTTGGCTTTCTTTATATTGGTGCATTAAGGTTCTGTTTCTTATCTGTATGTTAATATGGCTTATGCTATGATTCAGATGAATAATGAGAAGAAATCATAGTTTCTTCAACCAGTTATGCTCCTAGGTTTTGTTTCTTACCTGTATGTTAATATGGCTTGTTGATATGGCTTATGCTATGATTGAGATGAATAATGAGAAGAAATCATAGCTTTTTCAACCAGTTCTGCTCCTACATTCGGTTTCTTATATACCTGTTTTGGTGTTTCTTATTCAAAATTAGTTTTATCGAAAACTGAATGAGAAGAAAGTAGTGTCGATAATCATTTGGAATTTCAAATGATATCCAACCATCCTTGCAAGTTTGGTAATATAATTATATCTTTGTAATTGCTAATCATGTTCGTTTCTGTTTTTCTTTTTCTTTTTTCCATTTGTACGTTCTCCACACCAGCTACTTATAATACTAGGCATGCTTTTGTAATTGGAAACTTAAATCTTGAAATTTATTTATATATAAATATATAAATACATATATTGGTGACCGATTATTGGAATTTGACCAATCTAGTAAAATATTGATGATAAATTTGGATATTGTATTTTATCCATTATGAACTTTCATCTCCAATTGGTTAGCATTGGTTCTCTTTATGACTGTAATGTAATTTGATGTTTTTTTTCAAATAAGTCAATGTAAATTTGACATTCGAAGAACCTTTTTTCAACATCCAAAAATTGAATGCATGTACTAAAGAAAGGAGTTCAAACGTTACCCAAAGAGAAAAAGTCTAAAAAAAATAAAAATCATTTTAGTAGAAAACAAGAAGCTATCAAAAATATTTTCCATTAGTAAGTATACAAAGGTTATTTATACCTCGAAATATGATACTGCTTTTAAGATGTCATAATGGCTATATCTATGGAACAAAATATTAATCGAATTTTCCTCCTCATTTCTATACTCTTCACCATAGTCGGCTATTTTTATTAAATTGCCTGTTTTTTTGTCTTTCATAAACACACAAATTGGCACCCTAAGAACATGTGAACACATGAGCAACTTTGGTTCTCCACCCCAAATATAAGGTTGTTCAATCCTTTTCACATACACATCAAACTCCTCATCAATAAACCATTCAACTTCTTTTTTCCTCTTTAACAACTCTTCAACAACTTGAGCTCTTAATTCATCAGCGAGCTTTTTCTGCTGAATTTCATTCGGAACTTTTTGCCCCTTCCTCAAACACGCCATGTGCGCAATGGCTCGAAACAAACATCTACCATCCGCAGTCACTCCTGTAACTCGATAATTGTTGGTTTTCGATTCATCGCACTCTACCAAAACCTCCAAATTCAAATCCGGATCAGGATCAACTAGCAGCGTAGTGGCGGAGACACCGAAGATGAGCTAAGCGAAGTTCAGGTGGTGGAGCCACGGTGCCGGCCTCACGTCCCACGCCACGTTCCACGAGCCCTCTCCGTGCTTCACCACCTCATTCTCGTAGCGGCAGAACACGGCGGTCCGCTGCCTTTTCCGCCAATAAGAGGGCAGGATGGTGTGCCATAGTGAAGCGGCGTCACCACTACTCCTCGCCAGGCAATGGGCAACATAGTCTCCCCTGTCGCCTCCCACCGACGGTGGAGTCCGGAGGAGGCGGTCGAAGGGCGCCGCCGCCGTGCCGTGGGCATAGGAGAGAGAGAGTGACGTCAGCAACCAAAGCCTCGGACGCCCACAGAGTACTCCAAAACAGGTTCTTTTAGAGATAAAGAAGAAAGATATGCTCGTATCGTTTTCAAATGCCAAGTTTCTAGAATTCTACGTTGATACAACCGATGAAATTCTTTGTGTGTTCAAAATGTTCCCTAAGCTGATGATGTTAATCGTTGAACGCAATGATTTGTACGGTCTTTTAAACTCTGATGTGAATGTGAGTGACATATTTCATTTTCATAACTTGTTTGATTGTTCATTTAAATCTGTTGAGCTAATAAAGAAGAGATGGAAATTACTTTTCCACTACATTATTTCACCTTTCAAATCCTTAAAAAAATTAAACCCTTGTTTTTGCCTTTCCGGCCTTGTTATTTAAATAAAAGTCTTTCCAATTTATTTGTTATATGATTCGAGACATGATTTTTTTGTTGGAATGAGATAAGTATGTAATAGTCTATGATTCATATCTTGTAGAATTAAGAATCAGAATTTTTATGGGAATCCATGTCCATGAGTTTAGTTGTTCTTATTCAATCAAGAGTATATTTAATATATTCTTAGATATGCTTTCATTTTATAATAGTGTCTTGTTGTATTTCAGAAAAATAGTTTAGTATTTAAGTTAAATAATATATTATTATTTTTCAATTAAAATTAAACACGGTAGTGTACCTTTATTTTTTTGTTCAAATTAAAAGATAAAAGTAAAAAATTATAATTATAATTGTATTATTACTAACATCTTACAAGTTTAATACTTCATCTGTTTCGTATTATTAAAAAATGGTAATAATACTGTGAATATTAAAATGTGAATGCATAATTACTAATTACAAACGACTAATTGAGACATATCCATGTATACAGTGATCTTTGTTGTTTGGGTGTTTCGAATAGACATAATATATATTTTTTATCAAGATTTGAAAGATGAAAATTGTCAATCTGAAAGATGTAGACTATCAATCCAGAAACTAAAAAATTATGTGTTTTTATTCTTTTTTTATTTTTTAATACTTTTTTTATTAAATTTAAATGATAATTAATAAATGATTTTTCGTTAAAATTTAATATAAAATTAATTTTAAAAATAAAAGGAATAATAATTTAAGATCTTTGGAGTGCTAGATTGATAGTTTTTATCTTTCAGATTTGGCATTGATCATTTTCATATTTCAGGCCCTGAATTGATAAATAATATATCTTTCGAGCCCTAAATCTATAAGGAGGTGATTGGTATGATAGAATGTTATTGAGTATGAATGGAATGAACTTAGGAATGGAATGAGAGTCTGAATAGAATGACAATTCTTATGATTGGTATGCCTACGGAATGAAATATAATTTTTTTTATCTTATATAATGAATATTTTATTTAATTTCAAATCTTCTTATAATTGAATAAAGTGTACGTAGTAGCTAATAAATATCAACACGTGCATTAATTTATTTTATATATTTCTAAACGCCATTTTTCTTTTTTAGTATATGATTTTTTCTATTTTTTTAGCAAATTATAATTTATATATTTTATTGAAAAACTTTATTCTAAAATATTTAATTAATCAACATACAATAATTTGTATAAGTTAATAAAATTATTTTTACTTCATAGAAAAATACCTCAACATTTATAGGGGAATGTGAATAAAAATAAGTCAATCATTCCCCCACTTTGATTAACTACCCCCACCCCATTATTCATTACCCCCTCTATCATTTTACTCCTCAATAAAAAATAGTAACCTCTTCATCTTCTCTCTTCGTTTTCTTTCTTCATCTTTACCGTTGATTTTCTCATCAAATTTTTTGACCATCACCCTATTCAAGTAATGTATCTCTTTCCAAATTTTTTCTTGAAATTACAATCTCATGAATGATTGGGCATGTGTTCTACAAAAAAAAATCAAGAAATTTTCGTCTTTGCCATTTTTCTTCCAAAATTCAAGAGTGTCTCATGAATGATTGGGCTTTTGAAATTGTTAGTTCTCTTTTTCCAGAAACCTAAGAAAAACCCTAATTTTTCAAACCCATTTTTGTGACTCAAATAGATGAACCTTTATCAAAAGCTTTAAAGCAAATTTTGGCGAAAGTTGAAATGGTCTCAACTGCAAAGAATCAAAGAAGTTATATTGTTGGCAGGTTTGCACATTCTTTCTCGTCTTACAGAAAATGCAAAGATTTAGGATATTTAATTCTTCCAAAATGTTATGTTAATCCACCTTGCTTTAAAATCATTGCTATTGTGACATTACTAAGAAGAGCGATGCAATTTGTATTAGTGAACTTCGAATGGATAGAAAAACATTTGCAATATTATGTGAAAATGACAAGAGATGTCGGGGGTTCGAAAGCAACTAGAAATTCATCTCTTGAAGAAATCATGGCCATATTTCTCTATGTTTTGGCTCACTGTAAGAAAAGTAGAACTATCAGCTTATTCTTTCACCGTAGTAGAGAGATTGTGAGTCGTCAGTTCAATCTTTATCTTCGATCAAGTAAAAATTGAAAAATAGAGATTGTGAGTCGTCAGTTCAATCTTTATCTTCGATCAAGTAAAAATTGAAAAATAAACTTAACCAAAAATAAAATTGAACGTTGTAGATGTTCTATCATACAATTAAATTAAAAATACATATATAAAACAAACTTGGGAAAATATATTATGGAATCGGGAATTCGGGGGTTGGAAAGTAACTATGGATATATGAAATGTAAGTGAAAGAATCGACTACAATTTAAAGTGGGTCAAAAAGAGATATCCTGATTCTTTAGTGGGTAAATTAGTAAATAACACATGTCCGAAAATTTGAAGGCTGCTTAAAAAGGGCAAAATGAAACCCGAAGGGCTTTGAGAAGACTGAAGAGAAGGTGAAATTTCTACTTGTCCGCAAATTGATTGCTGCTTTCTTCTTCTCAACAGGTTTCACAATTTCATTTCAATTTTATTTCATGCTGTTGCTGTTGCTGTTGCACTATAATTTTTCACTTGCCGTTTCAATTTATTCAGTTGCATTTGTCACTTCTACTACGAATGCATACCGCTTGAGTCTTGCAGTTTTTTGCCCGTTCTTGAGTTGGTCTCTCTCTCTCTCTCTCTCTCTCTCAACTTTCTGTTTTATGTAATAGGAGATACGGTATAATCTGATGCATTCAACCACATCTACTATTCGCCTTTCAATTTTACTCACCTGCAAATGGTTTAAATTTTATTGCATGTGAATCGATGTCAGATTCTGTAAATATTCGAGTCAAGAAAAGTTTTTTTTTTTTGGATTTTGTGTGCAGTTAAATGATTTTGAAACGGAGGATTATTATATTTATGGGCATCACAGGTTCTCTCTTTGTTGTGTGTTTATAGTATGCCCAAAGAAAATATGCGCATTTTGTCGATTTTTTTGTTAGGTTTAAGGCTAATTTCTAGACTGTTACTAGTATTCCCGTCAATGTTAAACTTAATATGGAATGGAAAAGTGAAGATTTTAGGTATTTATAATTGAGGAGTGCCTAACATTTAGAAAAATGCCGAGTTCACGTTGTTCTTAATGTTGCTGTTTTTTAGATTTCCTAACTCCAGTTTCTGTTTTGTATAATCTCCTTCGTTTTGAAAGACTTCTGAGTATTGTTGTTTTGTTTATATTTCTTATTCGATGACCTGAAGTTGTCCCTATATGGTTTGTTATGTAGATAGATACGTAAAAATGAATGTAAAGAACATGAAGACAGAATTCGGGTACTTCAATGCTTGGAATATCAGTTCTTAGTTGGACTTGTTGGTGTTCCCTCTTTCACTAGGAAGAATACCGACTTCAGTTTTCAAGCCCCTGAAGTTGAGACGATACTCACATCTCCAAGGTTGTCATACGATCTGTATCATCCATTTGTTTTGTGCTATTTCTGTGAATTTTGTTATTGACTTTTGAGTTTTATAAGTCTAGCTCTGTCCTTTTTTTTTGTATTCTCATATTAAATAGACATATCACTAAGCATATCCTAATTAGTAAGTTTCCTTTTGCAAAGACAGAAACTACCTAGTATTTGAGTAATCGTAGGGAATCTCAGATCTTTTAACATAGAAATATAGAATGAGAATAATTATTTTGTTTTGTCGAACGTCTATTGCTACAGTAAACATTTTCACCGACTAAAATTGGATGGAATCACGCCTTCAATATTCCATAATGATGGCTTATGAATAGGTAATGCATAGAAGTTTATAAATGCGATAAATCACTAGCTCTGATTTAATCCTAGGATCTTGGTCTAGCTTCGAGCCAAGTTTCTTAATCGATCCACTGAATAAAAAAGTGGATAATTGATTTCTGAATGATGATAACTTCTGAAGTTGGTATAGTGAAACGTTTATTGTCATTTGCAATAAATTTTACCTATCATTCTGGGAAAATCATTCCTAATTCTGCACCAGCAAGAAGATCTCAGAAGTAGGACTGCCATCCACTGTTTTGTTTCCTTAGCCAAACTCGTCATTCATGTTTCTGCTTCTACAATTGTGTTCATGTCGTTATTACCTTTTTTCTTGGTGATGTTTATGCTAATAACAACGCGTTGTCTGCTCTTACTTGACCACATGTTGTTATTATTGCAATATTGGTTTCATCGGTAAGTTCAACTGCATGAATTTCTATTCATTACAGGTACCTCCAGGAGCTATGTTTCTCAAAACACAGTTGTCATGGAATGTGTTAGTTCCTGCTGAGAACATCGATGCTGAAGGGTTGATGCTTCAGAAGGCTATATTGATTCGCCTCCTGGATGAATTCGCCACAAAGAAGGCTTTCAAAGATTTGGGGTACTTCATGGCCGTAACAACTCTGGACCACATCGGGGAAGGGTTAGTTCGGCAGCACTCAGGGGATCTCCTTTTCCCTGTGGATTTCAGTTGCATCACCTTCAAGATGTTCCCGGGTGAGCTCCTGGAAGGCGTTGTCCACAAGATTCTGAAACACGGCATGTTCTTAAGATGCGGGCCTGCTGAGAAAGTATACATCTCTCACCACAAGATGGCTGGCTATCAGTATGTACCTGGGGAGAACCCATCCTTCATGAATGACAAGTCATCAAAAATCGAGAAAGATACTCGGGTGCGATGCACGGTGATTGCTGAGAGGTATGATGAGGCTGAGCGAGATTTTCGGGTCCTTGTCAGCTTGGAAGGCGACTATCTCGGGCCCGTCTCCTAGGCTTGTTTCTTCTCCCATTTCTTGGATTTATCTATGATGCAACTACAAATTCTGTCCATCTAGTTTGACGAGTGTTATCATGTAAAAAGTTGGACCCTTTCTGATCCAGCTATATGTTTCTATTGGGGTAGTCTCACGGTTCAAAGTCTGGATGGATCGGATCCATCTGGTCAATGTGGATCCGGATATGGGTATTGTCCGACTGATTTTGACTTGTCAAGCGGTCTGACACAACATTTTTTGAGATATTTCTATGTATTTGCCTATCAGTTGTATTCTAGTTCTCCAAAATATTATCTCCACAAACTTGTTAACAGCTCAATTTTTTAGTTGGGGGAAGGGGAGTTACATGTTTTATTATTATTATTATTATTATTATTATTATTATTATTATTACACAATAATCTCCTTATTTGGGTATCCTGGGCTGGAAGGGACAATAATTGAATAACATTTCAATTGGCGAAATGAAGATAAAAAAACTGAGATTCCGATTCAAACGGTAACTGAAAATCGTTTTTACAGATTTTTTATTTTTGAATCGTTTATGGTCTTTTTTTATTTATATATTTTTTTAAAAATTTCTTATTATTTCTTTCATTTATCATGGTTAATATCTAGACTAGTATTTTTCTGATTTTTTTTTTTAAGTGTGATATTAATTGTTCTCTCATGCGATGCACAGATTATTAATATTGTATCGCACCGGTTAGTAGTCAATAGTTATGTATTTACTTTGCATGAATACATCCGGAAATAAAGTTATGGAATAAATACCATTTGTTGGGTTTTTACAAACTTTTCAACGGTAGACATCGAGATAATAAAAATAATACTAATATTTAATCACAACAATGAGCTAAACAGATATCAAATAATTGATACCAATACATAATATAAATATTTATATTTTATTTAACGATCTTAAAATAAGAAACAAAATTTAATACAACTATTACATCAATTCCCATTAAAACAGTGTCAATATGCTATACGATTTAGATTTTGCGAATCTAACTAAATAAAAAAAGAGTATAGGAAATATGAAAAAAATGCCTTCTTTTAGTTTTACATTGTATTACTCCCCCGTCTCGATTATATAGTCTATTTTCTCCTCGCAAGTAAATTAAAAATAATTGTGAAAACAAGATATTAAAGTTAAACTTCCAATATTACCTTATTTAAGATTTATGATTTTCAAAATTTTAAATGGTTGGCTTTTTATTTTTTAAAACCTAACAAGGGTATATTTGTACATTACTATGAAACTTAATGCCACTTATAATAACGAGATCATATAATTGAGAGTTGAGACACCCCAAAATAGTAATAGGGACTATGTAATTGGGGCGAAGAGAGTATTATTTAGAAATAAATACTTCCATTTGCCCAGGGACTTCAGATCATGGCACTCTTTTGCAATGACGCCAATTAATTGGTTTTTTTGCATAAGTGGACATGTTAATGTGCGATTTCTTCTTCTTGAGGGAACATTATGAGATGGATTTATTTTATAACACAAATTATAGATATACTAACAACCACAATTTATGACAAAAATATGAACATAATAAGAAATTTAAAACGTTACATTTGCAGTTGCAATGATATGGGGTCGCCATGACTCGAACCAACGGCATATAGCCAGTAACGAATTCAAACGGAAATATTTAGGAGCATCATACTTATACGGTCTATATAAAAAAAATATTATCAAATGTTGGTGAAGGGACTGAAATTAACCAGCCGACAAACAAAAAAAATATAGAATTTTAAAAAAAAATGTGGCAGGGGAGCACCCTCCAGCCCTCCCCTCCACCGCATATAGTCGAACATGAGTTTTATGCACGCTGCACTACAAGTCCAATAGAGACAAGTTTTGCATTTTTTCAGCCAAAATATTATTGTAAAATTATGTTTTGGCTGATTTTTTAATGACAATTTTATTCTTGTGATATGTATTATTAAATGAGAAATAGATATATTAAGTATACAATAATGAAATAGGCATGGAAGTTTGATAAGGCTCACAAGCATCTTGAGTTGAATATTTCCAGACTCAAACTTGAAAGCTACTCAAGGTTGTGGAGCTCGAACTTCAATCTAACTCGATTAACTTCAAATAAAAATTGAAATTTTCTAGAATAATCTCAAATAAACCATCTAACAAGTTCTCCTCATTCAACCCCCTATACACCAACTAGATTGATTGGAACATAAAGTTGCCATACAATATAAAATATTTACCTCACTATTATTTTAATGGAATCTTCACCATATAAATTAAAAAAAAAAAATCATTTTCATATGTATGACTGGACACTTGTTACAATTTAATTGATTTGTAAATATTATATATGTGGTCTATAAGAAGCATCAAATCATTTGAGGGTTACAAGTTGAATATTTATTTGTTAGATTTATGAGATGCTCAATCCACCCTTGCCCTCTTTTTATTTAACTTTCCCTATTTTTACCAACTTTTCTAGATTCTCAAAGTGTAAAGTTGGCAAGGAACCTGAATAATTAACTTTGCACGTGAGGCCATGTGCTGCACTGCCTGGCTTAGGTATATAAAATTATGTGGTCTAAATTTTAATTCTTTTTAACAAGTGGGTCTTATATGCAAAAAAAAAATCGTCAATTTGCAATTCAAAATACCATATTCTATCCCGAATTAATTAATTGTTAATAATTTTTCAGTTTTATCTGAACAGTGAACATCAATAATTTTTCAGTTTTGTCACAATCTTGATTTTCATTTGTTTTCAACTATATTACATGGTCTAATAATTTCCAAAAAATTAAATACCATATTTCGCAAAGTTGTCATCTTTGAGTGATTAAGAAAATGGAAAGCTGCTCAAATTCATAATTTTTTTCTTCTTCTGGCGAGCCACATTACAGATTGGTTACACAAACATATCATAACTTTGAGTCTAAAGAAAAAAATGTTGTTATTAACATATTAAAAGTGATAAATTATATGAAACTATGCTAGCCATGTATATAAGGGGAAATTTCATGACGCGTGTATACACGTAGTGTCTCTCTCACACAATAAAATAATAAGTGGACCCATTAGTATTATTTTGTGTGAGAGGGGCGTACTCATTCATAGAATTTCTCGTATATAAAATAGCGTTTAGATAAAAATATTAAAATAGACACATTCAGTATAAATATACTAAAAGTAGTTGTGAATTTGGATTGATGTAACAACCATTTTGTACTCGTGCCTTTAATACATGAGGGACAAAAATAAAAAGAAAATTATGAAAGAGCAAATGCGACATGCATTTACATCAAATATTTCTAGCACTCGAAAGCTAAGAATAGTGAAGCAATTTCAATTTTCAAGTGGATCCACTTATGAAAAAACAATAAACACCCATGCTTATCGCTCGTCAAATATTTACAACGCTAAGTATAATCAAACAATTTCAGATGCCACTCATCTCTCAAAATACAAAAAACCTGCAAATATTCACAGAAAATATGTAAAAGAGGGCATTTTAACACATTATTTATTTATTTTACATGTACACTATCTGTGACAATTTTAATTCATTATCACTATTAATTATTTGAGAACAAAATCTAATAGCTCTTGGATGTACTAAATAAAGTGATCAAACTATCCTCATGGTCTAATCAAATATCTATAAAGTAGTTATGATGGCCCCTACAAGTACAACACAATCATGCATTTATTTGAATTTAAATGCCTACAAAGTCACAATTTTTTTAGCTAACCACACTCTATAGCTGATGCAACAATTTAATGGCCAAGCCTAACAATTTTTATGTCCTTTTATTTTAGCTTTACAGCCTTATACCAAGTTTAGATGTACTAAAAGTGCAAAATTCCAACTAAAAAAATTTATTCATGCGCACCTCAAATTTCCAACAATAAATTGATTTCTTTGCGGATTTTATTTATTTATTTATTTATTTTTGGAGAAGAACAGCACAGATTTAAAAGGGAAAATGTGTGTAAATTTATGAAAACTAGTGGGCTAATATTGCATAAATTAAACAAACTCAAATACAGGGAAAATTACACTTAAAAAAAAGGAAAATGAATCTATTTAAAGAAAGATTCTTAAGAAATAAAAATAAATAAATGATTATATCCTCTATGCAAAATAAAAAAGATAAACACACAAATTATTTAAACTCTTTTGTTTTGTTTTGTTTTGTTTTATTGCTTCTGACAATGCAATTAAATTAGGAAGTGAAATTTTATCTGAATATAATCGTGATACTTAATGATATGTCATATGATTAATTAAGTTTGAATTAAAAAGAAAAACAACAAGTTTCAGATTAGGGCCTCTTATTTTGAGTTAATCACAAAATAAACCCCAAACATCTCAAGCGAAGCCCACCAATCTCAAGTCTCCAATCCTCACGCATTTGCCCAGTCCGTAGGACTTCTCTTTTACCCTCTCTAAAGAAGAGAGAGAGAGAGAGAGAGAGAGAGAGAGGCGAAGGTCAGATCTCCCTCGCTCTTAAAATCTCACAGTTTCTGCTCAGTTAACGTGTGGCCTTTCTATTTACTCAGGTTAACGCTGGGGGTTTTTGTGTGATTGTGTGTTAATTTTCTCGAGGCAATGCAGCGTAGTTGCTGTTAATGAGGGTTGAATTCGTTATTTTCGCGTTGTGAATTTTATGCATATGTTCGGCGTAATTTTTTTATTTTTATTTTTTTAATTTTGGCAAATTGGGTTTAAGTCGGCAAGATTTATTATTTGGCAGTTGCAATTTATGTTTGCTATATATATAACCGTGCTTAAGTAGCTACAGTGTTTTCTGGCGATATGAATTCTTGTCTGCTTTATTGTTGTAATTTTTATTATTAGTTGGAACATGTAAAGACATGATGCAAATATTTTGAAGTTTCGAAAAGGTTTTGAATTGGTGTGATAGTGCTTTTATTGCTGGAGCTGGATTTTCTGCTTTGCTATTAGGTGTATTTTTAATGTTTCTTGTTACCCATACACATTAAAAATTGCCCCTTTCTTCTGTCTTGCTTTTTGAATGGTTAAATTGATGATGAAAACAAGGCGGAGAAAGGCAAGATTCTGTTTCTGGTGGCTAAAGTGTGCTTAATTCTATGGGAATGTTTTGAAGCATATCTCTTGATTACCTTTTTCTCTTCTTTTTTTTATTTGTGGTAAAAGTGTGCGGCTACTGATTTTGGCTGCTTAAATAGGAGAGGAAGGTTTAGAATCGGGATACGTGATTGGGAGAAACAGTTTGCCATATGTGTCGTTTGCTTTGGCCATTATGGAGAGATTGCTTCGGGATAATATGTTATGATAGTATGATTGGAAAACAATAGATAAGTAAATGTGTTGAAACCAAAAATATGATATGATGCATTTTAGGGAAACTTTCCAACTGGTGTCTATTTTGGCTGTATAGTTGGTTGGATTTTATTATGAGTGACTGACATCTTGGACACATGGAAATATAGACCTTAAAGATATTAAAAGCAAAAACATTTTTGTTTCTGGATAAGGGAACTAAACATAGCCTTAGATTTGCAATTGAGAATCGTTTCTCCTTTTTTTATTATTTTTCTTTATCTGTTGATAAACTTCTGAATTTGTGGTTTAATATCAACTGTGTAATCATAAGGACTTCATTTTCTTGTACTTTATTTTGGTTATTCCAGCTACTTGGAGATTCAAGCAGGGGTTTTACATTCCAAATTTGCAATGCTAGCTCTCGGTTGCACAGGAGGTTTTTAAAACTTGTAGATCTGAAGCGAATATATTTCTAGTGGATTTAATACATAGAGAAACAATGGACAGGGATACTGGTTCTGGTGGTCCATCAACACCTAGTGTGTCTACTCCACGGCTGCGTCGGCGCAAAGGCTCAAATGAGGTTTGCTAGTGCTTGTTTGGATATATTTTCAGTGTCAATTTTAGACTTTTAGTATTTTCAGCTGAATGTATATAGTCGTATTGATTTTTGTACGAGATTGAAAACATAGTTGGATTAGTGATTTTGTAATTTTAAAGTTATATGTTTGAAAATAACAATATGCTTGGTTAATTGTACTTTTTATATTTTATGTTGGGCCCACTTTAAATTTGTAGTTAAAAATGAATAAAACATGTTAATGGCGGTCCATTGAAATGATTTCATTGGATTGTGGATTGATGATATAGGGTTGAAAAACTTCTAGTAGGTCTGAGTGTCTGACCTAATAATTGAAATGGGATTTCTAGTGAAAACAGAGTAAAACAAATATAGTTTGACATAGTAGAAAACTGAAAGGTTCCTTTGGAGATATAAACAAACATGGGCTCTTCTTTTTTAGATGTAATGTGATGTTGCTTACTCTTATAAATATAATATCAACTAACATCTCATAAAAATCTATTTCCATCTCAATGTACTATTTATAAAGAAAATCAATCTACCGCCTCATTCTTAGTGTGAGAAGAACCTTAGTTCAAGCACTTAAAATTGCCACCAGTCTTGTATATCAGCAGTATGATCACCCCCTGTATATATGAGATTTGGATCCAATGCCCAATCACCCCCCCCCCCCCCCCCTTTCTCCCTTCTTATGAAATGCCCTTTAAAGGAATAAAACTGTAAAATAAAGGTCAAAGTAAACTAAGTTACCTGTAAGCAAAACTGTACATTCCTATTGCATTTCTTTTGTTTTGCTTAGGCAATCTGCAGATATCCTTGAGCCGTTTTAGCTTTTGACTTCTACAAAATTGGAACTGTTTTCGAAATTCTCATATATTTTCCTTTTATTTTACAACTCCAGGTTCCTCCAGAAGTTGAAACAAATGGCGATCGTTTACTTGTTAATGATCGTAACAAGTACAAGTCAATGTTAATCCGCACATATTCAACTGTTTGGATGATTGGAGGATTTGCCGCTATAATTTACTTGGGCCACCTTTATATTTGGGCCATGGTGGTAGTTATTCAAATATTTATGGCTAAGGAGCTCTTCAATTTGCTTAGGAAGGCCCATGAAGACCGGCACCTCCCTGGTTTTAGGCTCTTAAATTGGTGAATGCCTTAGCTTTTTGCCAACTCTCCCGTATTTATGTTAATGGCATTCTCTTTTATGGACTTCAGATTTCATCTACTCCTAACGCTGTACAAATTGCTGAAGGCTTTAATGCTGGTATCTCTCAGCTTATGAAAATCCAATCCTAGTTTCTCTAGGTGGTTGGTTTATTCTGAATTTCGTGGTCTCATTGATTTATGGTGTTTTTATATGCTAAATGTGATGGAATCAAGTTCCATAGTTCTCAAAGTTTGCTGAAATTCAATTTCCCTACCAAATTATCCCTCATCCGCCAATTTGTCATTTTTGATTTGTTTCTTCTTGTATTAATTATGAAACCTTAGTCCCATATCAAGAATTCCTATTAATTTGATTCATTAGAGGAGGATATATTGAAGAAAATTGGTGCAAGTTTCTATGTAAGTGTCTGAAAATCATAAAAGCATAATAATAGTTAATTAATCTACGATTAAACCTTACGTATTAGTTATGTTTTGTTGCATCTGATCTTTAAATAAACATTACTTTTCTTCAAATTGAATTTCAGGGTGGATATTCTCTGCTCCTGTTTAAAAAAATTTCTCAAATGATTGTACATTTAATTAAAAACGTGCATTACAGAGGAATGAGGATGTAATGGGATCTTAAGTCCCCAAAAAAGCTATAGTTTATAGTTTTATTTGGCCAACCAGCATGCTGCTTCCAACAACTCGTTAGTTAAATGATAGCAGGCTCAGTAGTATTCTGTCATATGAGAATGGTAGTGTAGGCTTAGCCACTAAGAGTTCCTGCCAGCAGGTTCTATTTCTTACAGTGAAATTGATCAAAATTATATTATATATTCATTATTCTTTGCAAATCTATGATGTAAGGTGATATTCAAGAACACCCTGGCCAGTTGGTTAGCTTTCACATTTGAATATTCAATGCTTTTTTGACCTGCTCGCAAAGTTATGGCCCGGTGCATAAACCCATTAACTTTGGATTGACTGAGTTTGTTTCGATCTCATTGGATTGCTTATGACATTTAGTTCTGTTCTCTCCCTTTCTATCTTTCTCTCTAACATGACATCACTTTGTACTGTATCCAGGCACTTCTTCTTTACAGCAATGCTTTTTGTATATGGTCGGATTCTCAGCCAGAGGCTTGTGAATACTGTTACTATGGACAAATTTTTGTATAAGCTGGTGGGCAGGCTGATTAAGTATCATATGGTTACCTGTTATTTCTTGTATATAGCAGGTTAGTACAAATAATTGGTAGTTGGTACTACAATATTCTTCTGTTATTGCTTTTTGTATGTGTCACTTAGGCCGTATTTCACTATTAATTACATATTTCAGTATGCTGTACTTCTTTGGTGGATGCCACTTCATGTCCTATATTTTATCTATTGTTTTCATGCATGAAGGTGTGCGTATACTTTATGAGTTGTATGGTTTCTTGTGTACTTGCTCGTATATTATCATTTAGAAGTAATGTAAAGATGTCCCGTGCATATCTTTTTAAGAAACTGAGTACTGCTTCTCTTGGTGGGTTTAGGTTTTATGTGGTTCATTCTTACATTAAAGAAGAAGATGTACAAGTATCAGTTTAGCCAATATGCGTGGACACACATGATTTTGATTGTGGTGTTTACACAATCATCCTTTACAGTGGCTAATATTTTTGAAGGAATTTTCTGGTAAGACAACTTTGCTTTTCCTGTTAATGGTTATAAATTGCTTTGGATCGCTCCATTCAAAAGTAGCTGTAACAAGAATGGGCTTTGATGATGACTAAGAATTGCATTTTTTATGACCCTGTTATTTTTCATCATAATTTGCTTTGATTTCGTGGATCCATAAGACTTGTGCCAATCTTGTAATATTACTTTAATATGATTGCAACTTTATGGTTGAGTTAACAAAGAAGCACTTAAAACCTTAAAGCTTGAATATACTATATGTAGAAATTTTCAAGAATAATTAAAGGAATAGTAAACTTCTTTTAAAACTTAATTCTAATATTATTTTTACTGTTTTATTTATGTATCTTATGACTTCAACTTTTCTTTCCTTGATATTAGTGTCCGCATCGTACATATACCATGTATCTATTAATAAGAATTGAAATGGTGCTTGATGATTGCATCATATAAATTTGAACTAGTACGAACAGTCTCAAGCACAGATTAATGGCAATTGCAGGTTCCTTCTTCCAGCATCACTTATTGTCATCAATGACATTGCTGCGTATGTTTTTGGGTTCTTCTTTGGGAAAACTCCTTTGATCAAGCTCTCACCAAAGAAAACATGGGAAGGCTTTATTGGAGCGTCTGTTGCTACTATGATCTCAGCCTTTGTGGTGAGTTAAGTCATTCATTTATCAATAAAAAGTGTGAAGCAATGGATACATCTTTTGTGGTGGAGGTTTCTTATTTTGCTAACGAGGTCTGTTTTGGTTCTTCAAATCTATGTATATTATTCAAGGATTTCCAAAGTCTTCAGTGGTATTAATTAACCTGTTTGCTTGCACAAATCTTTTGCATCTCAAGAAAATTCATCTTCAAATTAAATAAAGTAATATTATGGATAATCTATTTTTAATTGTGATGGGCGAGTTAATTCTAAAAAAATTGGTAGTAGTACATTTAATTCTCTTTTCTTTTTCTTCAGATGGCCAACATATTGGGCCGCTTTCAGTGGTTAACATGCCCAAGGAAGGTAATGGTTGGCTCACACCAATTTTCTTAGCCCAAGATTGTATATTTGGTGGAGCACTTGAAAAACTTTCTATTTGTGATTTTTTAGGATTTATCAACTGGTTGGCTTGAATGTGATCCTGGTCTATTATATAAGCCCGAATATTTTGCTGTGCCACAGTGGTTTCCTGAATGGGTAAGCACATAAGCTATCTCTTGAGCCTCAATGGCTCTTATCATCTAATATTTTTTCTTTTAGCAAGATTTAATTTTATATGCTTGGAAACTTAAGTTATATTGCCACTGTGAGCACTGTCGACTTTACATCATATTTATACCCATTGTAGGGAGAAGTGGAAATTTATCATATCATTTTCTTTACAGCCCGGTGGGAGGATCGCCTGTACCTTCTTATTTTGTAAAGGAAAACATGAGTACCTATTCTATGTGGGATGGATGGGAAGCACTTTCATGTCTAAATTGAATTCGATTGTCCTTTTCATGTTATGAAAAAAAAAAAAAAAATTGTTGCAGATAAAGACTTAAGTAAACATTACCATTTACCATGAAGCAACAATATTAAGACATGGTGTGGCATTTCTCATTTTGCCGGGGATAAAAAAACTAGTCCAAAGGATTTCTTAATATTCTTCCAAAGAAAATGCTTTACTAGAAGTGCTAACTTCTGCTACGCCTCAACTCCTTTCCTTATGGTTCCAACCTCATTAAAATAATTGAAATTGAATTTTAAGAACAGCTGCTGGTAGCCTTAAGTAAATTAAAAATCTCAGACTCATCTTTTGGAAGCCCAAGCTCAAATTACCCCTTCATGTCCCTAAGCTGGTGTACCATCATTAAACATCCAGTAGACAAGCCAGCCCTTAAATCAACATTTGTATGGATTCAAATGGTTTTTTACACCCAACAATTATGGGACTAGGATCATGGACCATCTCTGTTAGTGTGACTGGAGGTAGGTGTTGTGCAGGAAATACATAGGTGACCTGTTTTTTTCTGATTGGAAATTTTTTGGGGCTACCCATGACAACTTATATAGATACTACCAGCCTGTTCTCAACGTCCAGCCAGAATCCTTACACACCACTTTACCTACTCTTAATTGCTTAAGGTTAATTTTCCCTTTCTGTGTTAAATGGCCAATCAAATTTGATTGAAGATTTAGCCTTCACTCATTTATCCTTTCAGCTATTTGCCAAATTTTCGCTATCTTTTCTCTGTAACTTGGTGATTTTCCAGTTTAAAGTATGCTAATCATGAGCTGCAATACACTTCTTTTGCAGTTTCCTTGGAGAGAGATTTCTATTTTACCTGTGCAGTGGCATGCATTATGTCTCGGTCTATTTGCATCAATTATAGCACCTTTTGGAGGCTTTTTTGCCAGTGGCTTTAAACGGGCTTTTAACATCAAGGTTTTGACATCAGTCTTCTCTAATCCAAGTTCGATCAACGCTGTTACTCTTTTGATGAAATCTAACGTTCTATATGTTCTTTGGTAATATTCTGGTTTGTTCCAGGATTTTGGAGATAGCATTCCTGGACATGGTGGGATCACAGATAGAATGGATTGCCAGGTGGGTTCAATAAAGTTTGTGACTTATGAACTGCATACATTTTTTTCTAATGCATTCCTACCTTTATCATGATAATGCTCCATTTGCTTCCAACTCTAATTCTTGAACAAATTTCACACTAAAAGTGCTCTTTCTTAAGCTACTCTGTAGACTGTACTGCTTGTTAACTCTGTGGTTAACGGTCACCAATGTGCAGATGGTGATGGCTGTCTTTGCATACATATATCACCAATCGTTCGTTGTCCCACAGAGCCTATCAATTGAGATGATTATGGACCAGGTATGTAGTACCTGTAATCATATTCACAAAGTAATCCAATTATTTTGCGGCATTTAACTCCAAGATTCATCGGTGGTGTAGATACTGATGAACCTCACGTTTGAGGAGCAGAGAGCTCTGTACACAAAACTCGGACAGATAATCATGGAGAAGACATTTGGAGAATCCTGAAACTCAGAGAAGGGCTTCCTGTGGTTCAAGAAGCTGTTGCTTTCAGTAGCCATGTATTTTAGTTATTTTTTGTTTGTTTTGTTACTGAAACGCGGTCGTTCCATGTACATGTTGCGGTTTTTCTTCTTTTTTATATGCTTTGTGATGATATAGATTGGGGTGGCGGCATCCAACCTTTGTTGCATTGTATAGCGTTTTCATGGAATATAGCAACTAGAGTTGAAGTTTCAGCAGTGTCTTTCTTGTCTTGATCTCCTGCTTGCATTGTTTTTGCATTTCTGGGCTCAAGAAAAATACTCAAATTGGTTTTCTTGGTAGAATCTACGGCAGGTGTATTCTGTTTAATGGGCTTAATGTAGAAGATGTTGGTGGGATTTGAAATGGTGACTCGTCAATATGAACATTTAAAACCAAAATATGATATAATTATATATATAAAAATGAAATATGTAATTTGGGTAAGTTTACCAAGTTTTGCTTTTGTTATTTAATTGGATGACTACAGATATTAAGTTTACCGGTGATGTTCCGATTTCCATTTTGTCGAATGTTTCATCAATATGAATAGTTCCACCACGTGATACCCTTTTTTTCCAAAGCTTATGTGATCTTGCAAGGGACTAGTAATGTTCCTATTATATCCTTAGAATTTAGTTTTTGAGATGGACTGTTAAATAAGTTTGTTTGTTTTTTTTTTTTTTTTAAACTTGAGATCGAATAGCAAAAGATCGAGCTTTCCAAGAGCCGAATTTTAATTTTCAAATATGTTGAGTCTTGAGGTGTTCGGTTAAATTCAAATCGTTTACAATCCTACCTATATTAGAGTGGGGTGAAATACTATCATTTTGTTACAATAAGGCTTGAAATCAACTACACAGTTGTCTTTGAATCATCCTCTATTAATTTACACATTATGTTAATATTAAATTATGAGTTTTTTTAATATTTTTTTTGCAAGTTCAATTTCTTGTACTTTAGTTTAATTTTACAATAATTATTTAAGGTTTCATTCTACCAAATTATACTATATAATTAATTTTTAGTATTTATTTTTTAATTTTCAATTAATAATTACTTATTATATTGCATAATTAGAATTCATATTTTTTTTGTTATTTATTGGGGATTGGAGGAACCGAATTTTTTCTTTTAGTGTTAGAGTAGTACCATTGACAATATGTCGAATATCAAATATCAAATATCAAATTATTATCAATTAAAAGTTTATTCATTTTTTTTCTTTTCTTTTTTTACTCACACCCTCGATACCGATATGTGCTATTAGAATATTTGTATGACCGGAAGTTAGAAAGTATGATTATCTCAATATTTTTTAATATTATTATTTAAAAAAGACTCCCAAATCCCCTAACAATTAACATAGTGCAATAATGAGTTTTTTATAATGTATATTTTTGAAAATCTTAATTGAGGCGTTGAACCCTTATTATTCCTCTCTCTCTCTCTAAACCAGCTCCAGTACAACAAAAATCAACGACTCAAGAGATGTCTTCACAGGCTGAGCCACCGGTCGCCACCACCAGCTCCTCCGTGCTCCGACCATGGCCGCAGTTCCTGGACCTCTCCGCCCTCAGCCTCCCTATTTCCTTCTCCGAATCCACCTACCGAGTCACCCAAAACCTCCGCTATTTCCTCCCAAACTACGTCGTTCTCACCCTCGCCATCTTCCTCCTAACCCTCATCACCCGCCCCCTCGCCTTAATCTTCTTCCTTTTCATCTCCGCCGCCTGGATATACTTTGTTCTCTCCCGCGACGAGCCCTTCACCGTCTTAGATTACGATATTGATCAGAGAATCGTCGTCGGATTTCTCGCCGTGAGCACTTTGGGCGCTTTGTTCTGGACCCATGTCTGGACCAAATTGTTCGTTTCTGTGATTGTTGGGGCCGTGATCGTGCTCGTTCATGGGGTTTTGCGGGCGCCGGAGGAATCTTTGGAGGATTCGCCGTATGGATCGTTGCTCAATGTTGTGGATAGTCCGAGAGGGGAATACGCCAGTGTTTGAGAAATCTGGGTTTGATTTGGTAGGGTTTCTCAATTCTTGGAGTGAATTGTAGTTCAAAATTTGATTGCATTGTGTCTTTACTGTCGCCATTTGTTCTGATCATAGACCCTTTCATTAATAGAAGTTGCATTAGTTTACACTATGTTGAACTGCGTTGATTGTGGTTTTTGTTCGAGCAATTGATTCATACTCGTTGTTTGATGTTATTGGATTGATTTGCAAGCTGGGATCGTGTTGATCACTGTATAACCGTTGGTTTTGGAGCTGCTTCTATGTGTTAGGCATAACTCCTTAGATTGTTATGCAAGTTTGAGATTTGGGGCCGTGACTGAAGTAACTTTGAATTAATAGAGAATGGAGAAATGTGTAAGGATGAGATAGATGTCGATTTTGTTTATGGACATAACATGTGTAGAACATAGATAGCATTACTGTTATGGTATTTGAAGATGCAATGAAAGTTGCATCAGTTTACATAATTGTGATCTCCTTAGGTCAGGCAAGTGGGATAAACGTGGTGCATCATGCTTCACTAATTCGTTTTCTCATTCGTTTCATGATCTGAACTAGATGCATGCTCTAAATTTGTTGATGACACTCTACCACTTCACATGAACTGTGTATTGAGTTCAGGATTATGCTTGGAAGTTTTTATCTGAGTTTGGTACGTATGAATAAACTTTAGGTGTGCAGTTGAAATGAGCAAGAGGTGATTATGCTCGATTTCTATATATATAATGAATAGATAGACACAGATAACATCTCTGTTGAAGCATTTGAAGATGTGATTGATAGAGCTCCTTTGTTTTCCCTTCATGTATAGACAGATTTCTTCATTATGATTCTGTTAAGCGGGACTGATTAATCCGAGTTGAAACTACTAGGCGAAATAAAGATTTTAGTAGAAGGTGATGATGTCTGATAGGCCTAGAAAGCTTCAATATCTGGTTGCTGTGAATTATTTAAGTTTTTGCCTAAGTCTTCTTGAATATACTTGGTTTTCCTTGTTCTTACATATCCCTCTGTTAAAACTGAGCTCACTTGAAAATTCCTATAACTCAAAATGGTTTGCTTCTGTGTTCCCATCAAATGAGTTTCGATATATGTCATAATTTATTAGTTCGTGAAGAGTTATCTTACCTTCCAAAAGCAACTCATAAAATCCCGTTACTTCGGATACACCCAAGCGCCTTGTGTAAAAGATAGAGGTCTCGGGTTCAATCCAATCCTCATAGATGTCAAAGCAAAATTGTCTAGAACATCGACTGATTGACTATATAGATCAGCTCTGATTTTGTTTGTGTAGATGATCACAGCATTAAACCAGACCTGTGTCAGTTTGATTCGTTTATTAGTTTGTTTTGTTTACTATCGTTATTACTTATTTATATGATACCTCAAACATACAGCAGATAATTTGATGTGCGTTCCATAGAATGATTGAATCTTTAGTTTTGATATTTTTTATTTTATTTTCTTAAGTAATTTCGAGCAAATTAGCAAATCAATATGACAATATTATCTACAATGGCATTACTGATAAATTGGATTTTATACGTTTATCAATTAAAATATATTTGTTGTAAAAAAAGATATATTTATATACACAAAAAGCGCACGCATATACATGTATTTAAAGCGTTTCTTGAATTGCTAAGATTGCACTTAGATGGAAAACATCATAAGGTTGAATTGATATCACATTCAACTCGAGCAGCTACGATTCGCCTACTTATTAATAAAATAAAACTAGAAAATATACTATAGTTATGTTATATATATTTAACTGGAAGAAAACGAACAAGAAGTGAAAAAGGAGGTGATATATGCAATAAATATACTATAGTTAGCACATGTGAAAAGATGTTGCTCATTAATAACTTAAATGTAGAGAGCTATAAGAGGGCTATTCAAGATTGAATTTTTTTAGATTAGAGAACACTCAAAAAATACATCTGTCTAGCAAAGAAAAAAAATTATTTTCTTGAAAAACAAAATTGTTAAGTACAATTAGGAACATCCATATCCACTCTTACGTACTTTGCAACTGAAACAGGGGCGCATAAACCTGCACTGCATTTTGCATTTTGGCGCTCTGTTGCTATCAAGTTTTTGTCTTCCTTTTCTTTGTTTTTGGGGCGAGGCTACTGGGTTCGGTTTCTAGGGACATTCGCTTGGTCCTGCACGAAGAAAAGGCAACTAACACAATCGGAACATGCATACAATTCAAGAAAACGAAAAGGAAAATGGTGGTCAAGTAACTATGCAATTGCCCGAGTTCAAGCGGCTTTCGTGTTCCAATATGAATTTTCTCGGAAGCAAAGATAAATTTTTAGCATACCCATTAGATAGCTTTTCAGCTTCACGTTCATGCTCATGCTCAGCCTCTTGATCTCCTGCATCCGATAAAATAAATGGCATCAAAATTTAATTTTAGGGTGCATTGAGTTCTTTCAAACATGGTGTATATACATATTTCTTATGAATTTTTTGTTGTTGATATAATTTCAAAATGGGAATGAGTAATACAATTTTGGAATTGCATTATGAGTGTCAACTGCAAGGCTAATTCTCCTTAAAATTATTTTAAGACTAGCCATTTTTTTGTCGATAAATTCAATCACTCTTGATTCTGAAGCTAAGATTTGAATCCAAAATACTTCACACAATTAAGAAAATCATGGATAGAAAAAACATACCTTCTTCACCATCATCATCAATCTCTGACTCCGAATCATCGCCCCATCTATCACCCCCATCATCGTGGTCCCAACGTTCTCCCTCAGGAGGTATCCAGAAATCATCTTCGTCTTCTGCATCACTACTCTTGTCTGCAGAATCCCTCACTTCATTTACAATTTCATCAACACTTTTCTCCACTTTCTTTGAACTTCCATCTTTGTTCTTCTTCGTTTTCTTCTTACCCTTTTCCTCATCCACTGCCCCACTTGGAAGTTCTTTTGCAGTCTCAAATTTCTCTGATCACATCAAAAAAATCACTAAAGCATCTTAACTACCACATCTACTTCACCTGAGACGAATTTACACAATGTTTCATGAAAAATATAGCTACTACACAAACCTAGACCGTTGAGAAACCGCTTCCCATTTATATGCTTCCATATATGCTCCTCTGATTTATTAATTGTAAGCCCAGTCAATTTGCACACTAGCTTGGAACTACAACACAACAACAATAAAAAAAAAAAAAACTTAATTCAACAACAATTTCAGAAACCCCATCAATAAAAAATTAAGAAACTTTCTCCTCCATTGAAACAAATTCACCAGCATAAAACTAAAATCATTCAAATTTGACTCTCATTTAGCCCCAAAACAAACTCAAATTATTCAATTTTCACATTCCTAAGCTAAACCCCAATCCAATCAGATACACATACACAGCTCTCACCACCCAACCCAATAGGAAAAAAAAAAAAATCAAGGAATTCGTAATGAGCTCAATTAAAAACAAAAGAAAATTACCGGGAAACGGGGTCTTGTCGGAACATGTTGAGCGGCGTCTTGTTTCGAGCCAGCGCGGAGTCGATGAGGCCGAGCCGACAGTGCTTGGACTCGGCGTAGGACTCTCTGGCGTGAGCCGGCAGCTCATGGCCGGTCTCGACGCATTTGAAGCGGCCATTTTCGAGCGGCTTGAACGTCGGTTCGCCGAGTAAATTGTGCCCCTCTTTCGGCTCGAGCGGTTTAGGGTTTGCTTCTTCTTTCTTCTTCCCCATTGCAAACAACTGTAATTTCAGTTTAGGGCAAAAAATGCAGCTGAGGGCCTCTAATTATATAGTTTTCGGAGATGACGGGAATTGAATACCCTACCGTTGAGCTGCATCCCTCATTGTTAAGCTAACTCTATGAAATTTATTTATTTAATTTAAATAAACTCTATCTAAAATTTAGGGCAAATAATTGTTTATATCATAAACTATTTATATTTTCTCAAATATATCCTAAGCTAATATTTTTGTTAATTGAATATCTAAATTATTAAAAAATTAATCAAATCTAACAATGGATATATTTTGCGACATCTGAAAAATAACTAAGCTAGTTTTTTTTGATGATGTGGATTTTTAGCTTTAATAAAAACATGTTGACTCGTATATTTTATTTCGTCGAAATGAAAAAAAAAAAAGAGTTGAATTTTGGATATCCCACGTCGTCAAAACAATGTCGTTATGGAATATTCCAAGTTAACTTGTTTTTTTTTTTAAACCTCCTCAATACCACAGGTCGAGTGTATGAGTAAAAAAAAAAAAGTCCGTATTAGCACAAACTAACCGAAAAGACCACCAATAGATGTAAAGTTGGTTTGTTTCGAATATATTTGATTTTTCTGATTGGTTTTGTTGGTATTCACACGAGTAGGTTTTACGGAGTGGGATCAATTGATTATATTTAGGGCTTTCGCATGGGTCATATAATCCTGTAATCAAATCTAATATTGTAAAACTCAAATTTAACTTGTTTATTAACAAATCGAACTCTTAGTGTCGTACACAAAATCAACATATCTTCCCTTGACATCTACTAATGAAGTTCTAGTATAGAGATGAGCCGTAGAGATCCTTGGGAATAGGGTTCATCCTTTAACAAATTAGTTAAACCTTTTATGCCTGACGAATGCTGAACCATTAAAGTGAAAATAATTATCCTCTTTCTTATCATTCCGAGTGTCCTATGAGCATTAATCTTGCAAGACCTATTTGTTAAGAATTAGCAAACATGTTGCCTATAGTCGTATTATGCTTTTCTTAGCATAGATCTATTCAACAAATAGTTATACAAACTCCCGTTATTCTTGAGTATACATAATATTTTTTTTACTGATTAATATCGGTACGGGAAATAACATTGTCCGATTATGTTTCATAAGGATAGAAAATGCCTCTTTTCTTTTCTTTATATATATATATATATATATATATATATATAAAAGCACAAATGTCCTATTTCTAGAAACCTTTAGTTTTTCCTGTCAAAATGCATCTACCTAATATAGTAAATTTAATAAATATTTTAATTTAATTATATATCATATTTATTAAGATAATATAATATTTTACACACACACACGTAAACTAATATAATATATCAAACTAAATATCTACATGTATAGTATATATAATATATAATAATTTAATAATTTATATCTATATATTAATTTATATTATACATATATGCAAATTTACACACACACACACACGTAAACTAATATAATATATCGAACTAAATATCTATCCGCACATCTATTGAAAGAGATCGAGACAATTTAATTTTGAGTTATTGTAAAAATAAAATAGCTTTGTATTCATCTAAATATTTTATAGCTAGAACGATTGTATCGCAATCATCTATTGTAGCTACTTTTAGTAGTGGTTTATATTTGTCATTTGTTATTTGTATTTTGAATCATTTTCTTGCTTTGGAGTTGATCTTTAGGTGAATACCTCTCGATTATAAATAATTTGCTTGATTTACCAACTTATATTTTCAAATTGTGTATATTGGATTAATTTTTTATTTAATTTACTAGATTTTCTTTTGAATTTTAAATATATTGTCCTAATACAATATTTTATTATTTGTAATTTTAATTTTAATGTAGAGATACATTTGATTTTATTATATTGCCTCAATACATTTAATACATTATTATTATTATTAAATGAGTAATTAATTTAAATAATGAATTGTGTATTAATTGCCTCAATACATTTAAGTAAGGGATAAGGGCCAAATTGGCCACTGAACTTATTTGGAGGGCTCAATTGGGTCACTGCAACTTTTTTGGGTTCAATTGGGCCACCGCTGTGTTAAAATTGGCTCAATTGGGCCACCGCGTGACGGAGCTCTAACGACCTCCGTTAAGTGGACAAAAAACGACATCGTTTTGATCATTTTTTACCCGACCCACACCTAACCCATAACCCGACCCACTTCTAATCCCTAACCAGACCTGCTGATATGCGCTCGCCTGAAATTTGCCGGAGTTCTCTCGCAAAATGACGATGACATCAACGAAGGCTGGCAGAATATACCTATACGATTTCTTATTGTTCAAATCCAAATAACAAAACAACTCTTCTAGAAACTACCAATCATCTTTCCGTTATGCTCTAGCCGCACCTCCATCATCTCTTGCATTGACAGCCGGACTCGACGAAGAACCGCGCAGATCTGCAGAGGTGTTTCGGCGGCGGAGGCTCCAACAGCCGCGGTGACTCGAGCAGAAATGCCGCCATCCTTTTCCCGTCGTTTCTCCTCGCGATTAATCCTTCCTCGATGGGAATTGGATTTGTTTGTTGGGAATTTTGAGTTTTGGGAGACAGTCCTCGCAATTAATCCTTCCTCGATGGGAATTGCTTGGGAATTTTGAGTTTTTGGGAGACAGTCTTGCAATGATTTTTGGATTTTCTTTGACATTTTTTTTCTTTCTCAACATTTTCTTCGTAGGATCAGCAGGTCGGGTTAGGGCGGCTTTGATTTGTTCTTGGTGTCGGGAGGGCGGCCGTAGGGACGGCGGGTGGTGGTAGGGGTGCCACCGAATTTGGTGGTGGCGGCTGTATCCGAGGAAGTGTCCTTGGACGAGTGGGTCGGGTTATGAGTCGGATAAAAAAAGATCAAAATGACATCGTTTTAGCCTCAGTTAACAGAGGCCGTTAGGGCTCCGTCACACAGTGGCCCAATTGAGCCAATTTTAACACGGCGATGGTCCAATTGAGCCCAAAAAAATTGTAGTGACCCAATTGAGCCCCCCAAATAAGTTCAGTGGCGAATTTGGCCCTTATCCCTTTAATTAATGATATTAAATCCGACCCATACCCTAAAATCCGCAATTAATACACAATTCATTATTTAAATTAACTAGTATTCCACCTGTGCGATGCACAGGATATCATATTTTAAAATTTTATAATATTGAGTGATTTAATATGATAATAATAATTGTACAATGAGACAATATATAATTGTTAAAATGTTTATGTTTGGATACAACATTATAAGAAAAAAATATGAATTCTAAAAATCGTAATTTTCGGAGTACTTCTATTTTTAGTAAGGGAAGGGGAGCACGGTAGATCTTAAACTCAGGAAATTCTTGTCTATCCAATTAATGTCATATCTGCCATAATAGACCTAATGTGACACTCCCATCTATCACAATAGACCTAATGAGAATATGTGGCAAATGGGGTACTGTCCTGAGTGTTGGCAAGAATTCCCCATTGAACTAAAAACGTCTTTCTTTTACAAAAGTGGTCTCAACACTTTGGATGTCCACAATGGTTCTTGGAATATTTCTTTGTACATATACTATATTGTTAATTAATTTACAATTGAAAACATCATTGTCAAATTATACAAATTATACAAAATATTTATAGTATCTAATATTCTATAGGCAAAATGCATAGTTGAGTCCATTTTTTTCTTTAATTGAATCATTGTACCTTGTCGTCCTTAAGGTTTAAAATTTCTTCACGATATCCAAAAACTTACTACTTTGAAGGGCCTAATTCTAAAAAAATTAAAAGTACATAGGTCCAAATATATTTTTTGGACAAATATGAACTTAAGTCCTAAAATTAGATCATTTCTAAAAATATCATACACTTAAAAAAATGCCCAAATTAAAATAACTATTTTTCAACTTTTGGCAAAAATGTCATCAGACCTATTTTTTGGGATAAATTAGTGAATGGTTATATTGGAGTCGGTCGTGTAAAATGAGATATAAAATATTTTTTCCACCTCAGCAAAAACGATATTGTTTGGTAAATGATCTTAAAAAAATATAATATGTGTTCTTCGATTTATTATCAAGAAAAGATCGATTCTTCTTCAATTTATTGCCCAATTTCTTATTTGATTGGTTGCCTGATTAGTTATTCATTTTCGCCACCATCACTTTCTATGACCACCATCAACGGAGGAGATACCACAACATATCTCATCATCGTCGTGTAAGATGTCATACTTCTCAATTCACAAACGCTATCCATTCCGCAAGTTATAAGAGCTTTGTTTTTTTGTCTCTCTCTCTCACTCTCCCGCGTTCAAAACTTCAATTGTGGAAAGAGAGAATATGATTTCTTAAACTAAAATTGAACTCATTTTGTGCTTAATTTAATCATTTAATGTAAATATGTGTAACTTTTTGTTTGATTTTAATTGTTAAGAATATTATGCATGAAGATGAAATTGATATTTAACAACCACACCATCTTTTGTTGAATGGAGTTTCGATGGTGTTAAATTTCGAAGATGGAGCCTTAAGTTGATTTTTTTTTTTTATCATTCTGCATTGAATCGATGAAATCCATCTTTCGAGCTTGGGATTGATAATTTATATTCTTTTGGATACAGATGTAATGATACATTTGCATGAATTAATAGACCGAACTATTTTATTATTAAATTATGTTCATGAGAATTTTAACACTTGTTAATGCATTTAATCTTGATCAAATTAGAATTCTAATCCTCAATTATAAAAATAATATTTAACAATGCAAGAAAATTTAATACTATTTACAGTCATGACTAATAACTTTTAGTGATGATACAAAGAGATATAATGACAAAAATTAATGTGGGTAAACACATGATTTTTACCTAATATAAATTTCTATATTTTTTTCTATTAATTTATTTTTCTTCGAGATATAATATACGTTATACTTATTGATTTAACTGACTAACTTCTAAAAAATTACAAAACTTTATTTTTTTATGCAAATGAATCAACATTATTGATGGTGTTTGAATATTGTCAAAATGAAATTTCATGTAAATAATATTTGTATAAATAAATACCACCAATAAAAACTGAAGTTTAAATATACGTATAAATTCAAGTTTAAAAAGGTCTATCATCAATCAAATCTACTCTAGAAATAGGCATATTTTGTACATTTGCTAATAAAAACATGGACAACAATGCCTGAAGATTTAATAAGCATTCATGTATTATTTTAGAGGTAGTTAATGACACTTAAAACGAAACTCAAATTATCTTCGATTAATTTCTAGTTGGTTATAGTTGATGATCTTGTTGACTTACTTATATTTACATTTGCCGTACCTCTTTACCTTCTCTGATTGCTTTCAAATGATTTTCTCCATATTTGGCTATATATATATAATTGATATATGTGTATAAAAATAATTTATTTTTATGATTCACAATGAACTGTATAACTAACCTTGGAAGAATCGGCGGTTCCCGATTCTGAAATTGTACCGTAATCATGCTTTGACGATACGATTCCGGAACCAGAACTGTTACCACCTCTGGCTAGAGTACTCTGCCATGGACGCTCATCATATATCGACCAATCACAAAATATAGAGATTTAATTATTTGTCAAAAAAATTGTATAGTCTAAGTAGAATAATAAGGGTTATTGATCGATAAAAAAAAAAAGTTAGAATTGGAATCAAAAGGGCCACAACCACCATGAGCCACCCGATCATCGACGTCCAATTATTTAATAGTTTAAATAGAACACAACTGACAAATCACATGCATTTTACAAATTAAACACAACATGCATTAAAATAATTCTTAATTATCTCAAATATTATAATTATTTAGTGTTAGTTGACTAAGAGGTTTATATTTTGTGAATAGTTTCAACGATGAATATGAACTTTGAAATACTAATCCTAAACATAAGGGTAGTTATATAGTTCATTGCGAATTTTTATAATTTATCATTAAGGTTTGGTGAATTTGTGATACTACAAACATATATATCATATTCAATTACAATATTATATTGTAAACATTTGACACAAAATGAAAAAAATAAATATGAGCATCTCATTAAAATAAAATTTGTCAAAATTTTTGAACTAATTAAACTAATTCTACCTGTTCCAATTATATAGTCCTTATTACTACTTTAGAGTGTCCTAATTATATAGTCTCATTACTATAATTAATATTATTTTTCATAGCAATTTACAAATATATCCTTGTTTGATTTTGAAAATAAAAAACGGACCACTTATTTTTACGATAGTTATATAAATATTGAATAGGGGTAATCTTGGAAGTTTATATTTATACCTTATTTTTATAAATATTTTTAATCTACATGCGAGTTGAAAATTAATTGTATAATTGATACGGAAGAGTGTTATAATTAATTATAGTAAAGTTTACATAGATAGCATATTACAATTCATATAAATAAATGTATAATAATAATATTATTATTAATAATAATTTTCCCATAATTAAATGTATTACAATTTATATAAATAGCATAATTAATGTAATAGAATAATCAACAACAAATTAAAAATAACATGTCTTTGAAAACAAAAACATTCTCCATTAGTTTTATAATAATTGGTATTTTCGATAATAAATGTATAATCTGAAAAAAAAAGGATTATATTAAATTGGACTATCTGAAATATATATTGGATTATATGATTTATTTTTTTCTTAATTTTTAATATATTATGCAATAGTGCAAATTAATTAATGAAATTGACGAAAAAATATCATTAAAAAATAGAAAAATTGTTAAAAGCATTGAGTATTTATGGCTTTATTGGTCAAACGCCATTAATTTTCCTAAGATAACGAAAATAATACCCTACTAAATATATATTGATAAGCTTAATTTGTGTACTATCTATATAATTATTAATTAAGAATTTATTCCATAATAATTATTTTGACAATGTTCCATAATTAAGAATTTTGGTTTCTTGTAGTGCATGGACTTGTCAATGTTTAAAAAAAAGTATGTTACATTTAACAATGTAAGAAAATTTAACATCAATATAATTTTTTAGTACAAAATTTAAAAATCCAAATTCATACAAATTCATAAAACATATATTTTTTTCATTTAAACACTATTTTTCTATATTTTTTTCATTTTAACACTATTCATAAATAAAATTAAAGTACCTAAAATCTAAATGTCTATATTTAGTAATAAATTTATATTACACAAAGCATAAGCCTTTAAATGTACATATAAAATTTTTAGAACCTTTCTTTAATAGTTTAGAGTTTGTAATATTTAGTAAATTTGGAATGTGGTTTTTAATTATTAGAATTATGAATAAGTTATATTATTCAATTTATACAATATTTGAAATGAAAAGTATCTCAAATAAATTTGAAGCATGCCTTTAACATACCTAAGAATTCAAAACGCCTTATATGAATATTTATAAATATATATGCCAAACTTAAAAATGCACATATTTATATTTATATATATACTTGTAATACACATACACATGATTGATATAAATAAGTAACGTGTGTAAATTTTCAATAGACCTCAAATTTAAATTAATTTTATAGAATTATGATCAATAACTAATTTTTTTTTCTTTTTACTAAAAATTGTTTAACTAAATGATAACTTGATGGTACTATTAAGTTAATAAATATTTAATAAACAAAAAATAAAAAGGACAGTGGAACTAAAACAAATAATAATAAATCTAACATTTTTTCAAGAAATTAAATAAATAAATCTTAACATAATAAATGATTTAATTGTAAGCCAAAAATACAAATGTATATTTACACGACATATCTTAATAGATAAACAAAATGAGAAAAAAATTACTAATCAATCTCAATTAATTAAATTTGAAGTACAATCATAACAATATTGCAAACTTGTAATATTTCTCCAAAATAGGGGAAAAAAAGAGAAAAGTACATTAGAAAAAAAAAAGATAAAACCAAACAAAAAAAACTAAACTCTAATGGTGACACTCTTTTATCCGAGATTTCCTAACTCTTCATTTTGTAATTTGTAACGCAATCTCTCATAATACATCTTACGAAAAAAATCTGAAAAAAAAAAGAAAAAGAAAAAGAAAACAGAAAGTTAGGGCGCCCATCAAGTTTTTTGGTGAGTTCTTCTTCATTTTGGATTCGTCAACATGGGCTAATTCTAGAATGCTAACATTTGGAATGAGGTGTGATGGATGAAAGATTTGCTAAAATAGATGCAACTATATATAATAGAGCATGAAGTGGTAAATTTAGAATGAAGATATAAATAATTATTAATTGTACAAATTTAATTGTGGCCCTTATCCCTTTAATTAATGATATTAAATCCGACCCATACCCTAAAATCCGCAATTAATACACAATTCATTATTTAAATTAATTACTCATTTAATAATAGTGATGATGATGATGATGATGATGATGATGATGAGGAGGAGGAGGAGGAGGAGGAGGAGGAGGACTTTATTGTAATATTCAAAATATATATCTTGACTATTAATTATTTTATACATACACTCCAAGTATCCAATTAGATTGCATAAATTAACGTCAATCTTACTACATCTAAAAGTAAAATAGTTTGGGATAAAAAAAAAAAAAGTATTCTGATTTCGCCTCCAAAACCACCCTACCAATCAAATCTTGAAATTTTTGATAATTAATGTAATATATATATCCTTTATATAATTCAATCTTTCTATGTATGAATTAGTTGACTTGGTGAAATTTCATATTTTTTATCTCTTATTTTTATATAGTTACAACTCACATTTAGCAAATACGAAAATGTCGGATATTATATGTAGTAATAATTTATCTTCATTCTAAACAATAAGATATGACAATTAATTCGGTAAAAAAATAATAATATACGGAGTACTGTATTAGATATATATAGATATCTAGATAAATATCATAAACCTACCTAAATTAATTAATACCTTTGTATTTAGGGGCAGACTTGAGTGAGACCGTCTCATACATGAGACGGGTCAATACTCACATGCGGGGATCATTATTTATGGGTGAAGTATCATTAACTCACATGTGAGTATCATTATTTATACCCGCATGTGAGTATCATTATTTATGAGTGAAGTATCATTAACTCACATGTATCATTATTTATGGGTGAAGTATCATTATTTATGGGTGAAGTATCATTAACTCATATGTATTGATCTGTCTCATGTATGAGACCGTCTCATACAAGTTTTTGTCTTGTATTTATAAATTAATATGTACATTCATAATTTAAATCATATGTCATTTAATATATACTTATTCAATTAAATCTTTGATAAATTTAACCATGTGAATACATAAATATATAATATATCATCAATTATTAAATATAATTCTTTATATTTTAGTGTAATTATTTTTAATGAACCATTACGTATGTGTAATATACGACCGTCCATTTATATATATATTTACCTTATAATTAACTCATTAACTAACCACTTTAACCACTGCCAATCAACCTAATAAACATGCTTAATTTGTTACATGTCGGTCAGTCTATCACCAATTACATAGTCTACGTTAATTATGTAGATTATATAAATTATAAAAAATTGTGTTGATTTTGTTGTTAACTACACCATTTTATTCTACTAATCACTTAGCTTATAATTTTTTTCAAATCTAGTATTTAATCAATTTTACGGGTTGAAAATCATAGGTAATTGATTGGATTATAATATTTTATTGATTGTAGGGATTTTTCTAGGTGGTTGGTAAAACATGAATATTTAAATATAATTAATTATGTACGATTATCGTGTTGTCAAATTTATTAAATGTTAGATTTATAATTTTTTTTTAAAAGTGGGTATTATTTTATTAATTTTGAAAAATTACCAAAAATATAGTCATGAGAGTGTAATTTTATTAATAAAAAGTTGTTCCCAGAACTTAAATAAACTAAATTTTTTGTTAATTGTTACCCTCAAATGAGTATGGTCATAGTTTATGTAAGTAAATAGACGAAAGTAGAACAAAAAGCATCAGTGGTCTAGTGGTAGAATAGTACCCTGCCACGGTACAGACCCGGGTTCGATTCCCGGCTGATGCAAATTTGTGAGGGTTGCTGTGATGATATAATGCGTTGAACCGTGTGGTATTTGGGTTACCCACTATCTCCTAATTTCTGGGAGATTAATATGCGCATCTGAGCTCTCTCTCCTCTCTCTCTTCCTTTTTTTTTTTTGTTATGTAATCGACTTCAAATTTTGCGAAGGATAATTTAATATTTTGATATACTTACTAATATATCTTATACATTATAGTTTAATATTTTGATATACTTACTAATATATCTTATACATTATAGATTAAATTATTTATGATATATTAAATTAAAAAATAATATAATTGTGATACTTAAATCAATTGAGAAAAAGATGAATTCATGCGTGCCTCATACATTGTGAATACAGTAAATTAAAAAATATGCAATTAAATCATTCGGATTTGAACTCCAATACTCAAGTCATGATTGATTAAAAGAAGTAAATTTCGAAACTAAAACAATAGGAAAGAAAAGCAAATCAAGTTTTTAAAGTGAAATTTGTGGTTGAGAGGGAGGTCGAAGCAAAATATTAGAGCTCAAAATGTGCTCTCCTCTTCCCTAATGATTACTCCGCCTTCTTATAGGGAGGCGCTTCAACGTTTCAATCCCAATTTCGCTGGATTCATCATCCCGTTACTTAGCCTAATTTCTTATGTTTATGACCTAGTTAACTCTCTTGATGGTGAGTAACCCTAAATTCACTTTGACCCGTGTATTCTCTTTGAGCTCCTTTGAGAGATCGAGCCATTCGACCTTTTGAGTCCTCTTTGACTATCTGACCCTTTCTAGCATTTGGACCTATCGAAACTGACCTCTACAAATACCAACCATATGAATTTTATACAAAGAATCTATATCTTATTATACTTAATATTTTATATACTACACATGCACTTATTTTTCAATTATAATTTATCACTTATCGTTAAGTATAAACTAAATATTATCAATCTTTTACTCTAATTTAACACGTTAATAAATAATATCTTATTAGTGATTACGATTAGCCATCATATATTCATATTCTAACGATTTAGCAACCCGCGGTCCGGCGTGTTAGGTTTTAGCAATTACTAATAATTATTATACTAAAATTGAATATGCATATATGGTAAATAATATAAGTGCATTTAAGATTTTACCAATAGTAAAATGAACTTGACTGATTATAAGTCTCACCAATAATTAAACTAGTTGAAGATTTGAAAATAATTTAATAAAATCAAGACATATATTTTCTTTAAAAATAAAAAGACACACACACACACACACACACACACACACACACACACACATATATATATATATATATATATTCATTAGTTAAAGAAATATATTTGCCAAAAAAAAGAGAGTAGATATTCCGTCACGTGAGTGAGCACGTGATGAACAGCTACTGAGACTGACTTCAGCACTCTTCCACTTTATTCTTCCCACTCTCCTCCGGCGAGAAGCCGGCCAATTACTTTTTCAATTTTCAAATTTCAAATTTCAAATTTCATTTACAAAAATTAAACCCTAAATAATTCATAAGCATCATTATATCCCCCAAAATCACAAAACTCCTCACCCTGATCTCGATTAGGGTTCATCAACTACTACTACCTCCAATGAAAACTCCCTACTTTTCTACCTAAATCGTCCATGGATTTCACCGAATTGGAAGCGATCGAGGGTTTGCGTTGGTCGTGGCACTCATGGCCGCTTTCGAAGCCGGAGGTTTCGGCTCTCATCGTTCCATTATCGGTAATGTGCACTCCGTTGATGCCGTTCAGCGAGCTGCCGATCCTCCCTCACGAGCCGGTTAATTGCTCCCAATGCGCGGCCGTTTGGAACCCCTACTCCCGCGTCGATTACACCTCCAAAATCTGGATTTGCCCCTTTTGCTACCGGAGAAACCCGTTCCCGCGATCGTATTCTCATATCGACGAGAACAATATCCCTGCGGAGCTTTTCCCCACTTACAGCACCGTTGAGTATCATCTTGGCCCGGCTCCGAGCGCGGGCTTCGGCTTGGATTCGGGCTTAGGGAGGACTGCGAGTGGGCAGGTGGGGCTGAGGTCGAATAGTAATTCGTTTTCCAGCGTCTCTGGGTATTCTGGCTCGGGGATAGGATCGGAGTGGAGTGGGGTTAGTGTTGGAGTCGGGATTGGACCGGCATTTGTGTTTGTTGTGGATGGTTGCTCGTCAGAAGAGGATTTGGGGGCTTTGAGGAGTGAGTTGCAACATATAATTACACGTTTGCCGGAGAATGCTTTGGTCGGTCTTGTGGTTTTTGATGCAATGGTGAGGGTGTATGACTTGGGATACACAGAGTGTTTGAGGGCTGTGGTGTTTCACGGAGGGCGTGATGTTTCGTCTGGAAAGGTACGGTACGTTCAAAGATATGAAATGGTTATAGTATGCAGTTGAGGATGGTTCTTATATTTGTTATCTGAGCTTCAATTGCATTTATCCTTTATAAGAATATCCTATTAACATAAATTATCACGTGTACTGTCTATATAATAATTCCCTATTAACACAAACTATCACGATTGCTGCCTATCCAAGAACTGTGCCTTCTATTCTTGTGTGAAATTTAAATTGAAATCGAATGAAGCATTCTCTTGTTCTTAAAAATATCAGTTACATTGCTGTGACACGCTTACCTACTCTCAAAGATAGTAGGAATGTTATATTGTCCGTACATTTGTTGCCTTTCCAGACTTCATATCTGATGCTTTCATGCTTATCAATATTGGTTGGGAGCCGAAAACTTAAATTCACCTTTTCCACATGTATATTGTGTGATGAGTTGGATGTCGTCCGTTTTGTTCCCCAATTAATGCTAGGTGATATCGGTACAGTATTTCGTACTTGATAGAGTTGAAGCTCAGAGGTTATTGTCTTATGAATTTTGTCATATGGCTGCAATCAGAAGTCAGGCTTGTTTCCTATTTTTAATAATATTTTGCTATATTTGGTGTCTGCCTGACTTTAGAATCCATGAACTTGTTTGTTGTCTTCAACGTAATATGCTTTATTGCCCCAACTGATTTCAAGTAGATATGAACATGCATAGTGATGTTTCGTCTTCAGCTGTTGTCCTGCAGTTGATTCTTTTTTTATTTGCTTAGCTAGTTGATTTGAAGGAGTATTAAGATAAGGTTAGGAGATCCTACAAAATCAACATGTTGGTCTTGCTTTGCCTGTTGGGATTAAAATAAACAGTGCAATCTCCAATCTTCATACGAGATTGTGATTTTCATGGTCATTACTCATTAGTTGACGATTTCCTTAAAGGCTTAATCATTAATGTACTGATTATCAATGTAACCTTATTGTGACAGGAAAAAGTATGGCCAAATTTCATTCAGGTAGTCAAATTTCTAGCATTAAAAAATCTTGATATCCAGTGTGGCAGTGTCAGATCACACAGAGTACCCACATCCATCTCTCAGACATTTTTTTTGAGTGTCACCTTTTTCCCCTTGGCCTAAGCTTTTAGATTAAAGAAACAACATTGTTACACCACTCCCATCAATTTGACCAGAGTAGCACCATTACCTTCTTCATATTGAAAAACTGTCCTACATGCACTTTTTATAGGTGCATTCATTAATGTTCTGGGAAAATTATCTGAGTGCTGAACCTTTGCAAATTTGAAGTTTGCATGTACTTTTCGCTTTTATTGATCAGAACCACAAAGGCAATCACAAAAATATCTAAAGGTCATTTCCCCAGCACACATCTCCTTGCAGTGATTATTGGCTGTGTCAGTAAATTCAATGGAAGATTTTGTTGTGTTAAATTTTAGTTGTTTGAGATGGTGTTTAACAGTTGGATTTACGAGCACTAAAGGTGATGGTAATGCTTGGTCACCCAGGCCGTCAGGCAGTTAATGTATTTGCATACATTTATTTGCTAATGGCTGGTATCAGTTTTTGGTAATTCATTGGATGAAGGTGATTTGCAATATAACAGTTGACTGTGTTACTGCAGAATTGTTTACGTAAGGGTTCAGCTATCTTATTTGTTAGGCACTGGGGATTGGGTGCGGTTTGATAAAGTAAGTTTAAGGTGCTGGTGTTAGAAGCAAGAATAAACTTATCAGAAATCTTTGAAAGACAACGAATTTCCAAAGCCAGTATGAAATTTCAAATAAACTTCTGTTTTTTTTTTTTTTTTTTTTAATTGCATTTTCTTTATTATAAAAAAGAGAGATTTTCTGTTAGTTTATTTTGGTGAAATGCTTACCTGCTTTTATTGTCAGGCCAAAGAGTTTCTTGGGCTCCATCAGATGAAACACTCTATTGGAAAGACATCAGCAGTACAAAAGCAAGGCTTTCTAGTTCCAGTGTCTGAATGTGAGTTCAATATCATGACAGCAATTGAAGATATCCATTCTTCACCTGTGGTCAAGCCAGGACATCGACCATTACGGTGTACAGGTGTTGCAATATCTGTAGCTGTTGGACTGCTAGAAGGATGCTCAATAAATACTGGTTCTCGTGTGATGGTCTTCACAACAGGACCTGCAACAATTGGCCCAGGAATGATTGTTGACTCAGATCTTGGCAGTGCCATTAGAACTCACCGTGATCTCAACAAGGGTTATGCTTCCTACTACAGAAAATCTTGCGAATATTACAAGCAAATATCTCACAGATTATCAGAGTCATCCATCATTCTTGATCTGTTCGCCTGCTCTCTGGATCAGATTGGAGCGGCTGAGTTAAAAGTCCCAGTTGAAAGGTCCAACGGTTTCATGATGTTAGGTGAGTCATTTGAATCCGAGGAATTCAGAAAATGCTTGCGCCACATGTTTGATAATGACAGTGATGGAAATCTAAAGATGGTTTTTGATGCAACCATAGAGATAGTAACAACAAAAGATGTGAAATTATGTGGAGCACTTGGTCCTTGCATTTCTCTCCATAGGAAGAACGATACAGTGAGTGAGAAAGTGATTGGTGAAGGTGGTACCTACATTTGGAAACTGGGTACAATCACCAGCAAAACATGCATTGCTTTCTTCTTTGAAGTTGCAAACGAACAGAAATCTCAACCGAGCTCTGCATTCTTTATTCAGTTCATAACACATTATAGATACAGTAACATGGGAATCCGGAAGAGGGTGACCACTGCTGCAAGAAGATGGGTGGTCAAACACTCACCGGAGGTTGCTTCAGGATTCGATCAGGAGGCAGCAGCTTCTGTTATGGCCAGACTTGCCATCCAGAAAACAGAAGAAATGTTTGCTCATGATGTTATCAGATGGCTGGATAAAGCGCTGATACGCTTTGCATCTAAATTTGGGGATTATGCGCCCGAAGATTCATCCACCTTCCGCTTTTCAACCAACTTCTCTCTATATCCACAATTTATGTATTACTTGAGAAGATCACAATTTCTTGATGTCTTCAACAGCACTCCAGATGAGACAGCTTATTTCCGTCTGATGCTAAACCGCGAAGGGGTGATCAATTCTCTTATCATGGTCCAGCCAACTCTGTTCCAGTATTCATTTGATGGGCCACCTATCCCAGTTGTTCTGGATGTACGCTCTATCTCCCCCGACGTGATTTTACTCTTCGATTCCTTCTTCTACGTTGTCATTCACCATGGCTCCAAGATTGCACAATGGAGAAAGCTTGGCTATGACAGGGATCCCAGCCATGAAAGTTTCAGGAAACTCTTGGAAGCTCCAGAGCTCGACGCTGAGCAACTGGTGGCCGAAAGGATTCCAGTACCGAAACTTATCAAGTGTGACCAGCACAGCAGCCAGGCAAGGTTTCTTCTGGCCAAGTTAAATCCATCTGTTACCCAGAATTCAACCGATACAGGGGGTTCGGAGATTATATTCACCGATGATGTGAGCTTGCAAGTGTTCATTGAGTCCTTGCAAGCCCTAGCTGTGCAGGGTTAATTGGAAATATATACACAAGTTTGATTGTATATGTAATCGTAAAGAGTGTTATCTAATAGTTTTGGCTGTGGTTCTATGCTAATCTATGATTCAGCATCTTGATTTTGGATTGGCTTTATTTTGGGTTTGCAGGTGTTGTAGATGTTACGCATTTGATGAAATATGTTAGATGTATAATCCACAATCAATTTGCATGCAAATATTCACAATTGTGCTCGTGTTGCACATTTTTTTGTCAATTTCAGAGTTGGAACTTGGAATCAAACATAATATTCACTATATTGAGTGGGTGATGAGAGAGAGAGAGAGACCTTGAAATAGAAGTGCGCATGGTTTTGAACCATCCAAATTTTAACATGCTCGACACAACGCAAATGCTTGTATAGTAGTGAGTAAAAAATATTTGTAAAAGATAATCGATCATACATATTTAACTTTGTGCTAAATAAGGACGATTATATTAATATTCAAGACATTATCCATAAATTTTCTTAATTTCTCTCTATATATATTGAGTTGGGGGATGGTAAGGTTCTGTATTTTGTCTAGGATGAGTTCTTTTCTTGCCTTAGGGTTAAGGGTTTGTGTCTTTTCATTGATGGTAATCTGATACATCTTTTGAGTTTGATGTCACTTTCGTTGTTTAAGTCCGGTCCTTTTCTTTTTTTTTTTTTTTGCTTTAAGTTGGTTTTCATCTTTGTCAAAATATGTGTATATAGTCTCATTTGAAGATGAGCTAATATTGGAGTGATATAACTTGTGACCGAAGGTCTCAAGTTCAAATTTTACCTACACCTTTGAGTGTGAGCACGTCACACTTTATTTTTCAAGTGTGACTTACGTCTTTTATGTAATACTGCACATGAGAGAGGTTTATCGAGTGCCTCGCCCTTGGGTAGTGGCTGTAGGTTAATTATCATATAAAAAGTGTATGTTACTCCTTAAAAAAAGGTGTATGTAATCCCCTTGGGGATATCCCTTCAAGCGGTGAAGATTCATATGTAAAATAGAGAGACTTCGAGTTCAAATGCCATTGTGGATGGCCTACGTACTGTCGTCGTGGAGTGGGGGTAGTTTGATGCCAAATATTTCAAGTTCAAATCTCATCAACATCTTTGAGTGTGAGGCGGTCACACATGATTTCCTAGTGCAATTTATTTTACCTTCATTATGATTGAGTGTGAGGCGATCACACATGATTTCCTAGTGCATTTTACCTTCATTGTGATTTGTAAACTACTTAAGGTGTAGGATTTTACGCAATGCGCACCCTTCCAACCAAAAGTAACTTATATTTGTAATGGTGAACATTTAATCGGTTGGGTTATAACAAGTCGTGGTAGTAATATAGTGATATGTATTTAAAATATATTTCTAATTACCTGATTGTTTGAGATATTATACTACAGTAAAATCTCTATATAAAAATACTCTATATAAAAATAATTCTCTTATACTAATGAAAAGTTATGGTCCGAAATTGTTTGGGATATTGTAATTGAATTGTGTGATGACTTTGAACAACACCGAGCCTTAAAGATAATGTATCTCATACTTGAACTTTTAAATTATGATCACATTTTATTTAAGTTCTAATTAGTAGCTAGTTGACCGGAAAAAGATAATGGGTGGAAATTATAGTTGAATATTCAAAATTAAACTTTTAAATTATGATCACGAAATGTTATAATCAAGTACACACGGCAAAAAAAAAAAATTAGATTTTTTTTTAGTTTATTTTGCTTTGCTTTTGTCATTGTTTAATTTGCTCGTCAAGTCATGGAAAAAGATAACATTCTCGGCTAATTAACTTATCCATCATGATCTTCCCTCGTAAACACTCAAATGGTGAAAACTTTGTGTAAAACGGAGACATCCGCTGACCCCTTCCCCAGTTCAAAGAAAAATAAAATAAATTTACCCATCTGGATGACTTCTAAGTTCTAATACAACCGTCGCGATATTTTAAAAATGTGTTTTCATTAGGTTGATATTAATTAAATTAAATTAAAATGAACGAATGTGAATGGTTATTATTATTAGAAAATACTCTATATTCTCAATTCGCATTTCATATGTACTCTGTTTCACTATCAAATTTATTAATTTTTCTTTAATGTATTTTTTTTTCAAATTTAAAAAAATTAATGATCACATAATCAACCGTATCAATATTCAGAAAACAAAAAAAAAATGAAATAAAAATTATAAATCATTATTATGAAATATTAAACCTTAATAATCAATTATCAACTAAAAACTTAAAATTAAATACTAAAAAATAATAATTATAAATTCAAATTGGGTAGACCCAACCCTAAGTAACAATTGTAAAATAAAATTAAAACACAATAAATTAAATTAAAAAGAAGAATAAATAATAAATTTTACAGTAGAATAGTTGATGAAACACAATTTAATAACACAGAATTTTATAGCGTATGATGTTATATTTTTTCATATCTTACTTGTCTTCGATGCATGCCTATATTAGTGTAGGAGGAAATATAGGATATGTTGGTAGGAGAGGATCCAAACCATAAATCTTGGACTTCATGCTGAAGAACAAATGACTCAATATTGTACGTACTCACTTTGTTTCATATTAACTATAATTTTTAATACTTTAATTTTTCTTTGAAAAGAATGTTGTTCTACACATTTGAGGTGAAAAATTCACAATTTTCCTCCAATTTGTCCTCATTTAATGTATTGAAACAACTACTTTTCTCATTAATAATCACTAAGAGAAATTAAAGAAAATTAAATAAGAGTGTGTTAGTGACATTTCTTAGCACTAGTTTGTTTTGACGATTTATGTTCGACAAAGTGTTTGAGAATTGGTTCCTGATGTGGTGTGTTGTTCGGCTGTGCGAAGAAAAGAACAAGTTTGTGACTGTTCTCTTTCCCGAAACAGTTTATATTTGACAGTTTTCTTGCGGAAGACGATCCTGCGCGGATTAATTTGTTTGGCAAGCAAGGATCGATTATTTAGCTGTCTTCTGGAGTAGATGTGCTGAATTATATCCCACCTACATGAAAAACATCTACACCAATATGGAAAGAATCACAAACCCTAAATTACCTTCCAAGTAGACGAAGATTGGAGATTAAGTCAACTTGAAGTGAAGAAGTATAAGAAGTTCGATTTTTCTCATAATCGGTGTGTGAATTATATTTGATTCTTTGATCTTATTATTTGAGAGTCGTGGTTTGTGAGTTTTGTAATAGCTCGAAGTTGTTCATTAAACTGTTCAACGTGATAGTCTAGTTTTAAGTGTTTTCGTGAAAGAAACATGTGAGGGGATTTTAATCCGTTTTATTTGTGATCTCGGGAAAGATTAATTACAAGTTGAAGTCGTTGATAGCTAGAGGGAGTTGTGAGTGAATCTCACAATTTTCGTTCGCAAAGGAGTTTGTGTTGTAAGAAATGACAAAATAAGGAGGGATTCATGTATGTATAAGTTTCTTGAATAGTCTTTACGAAGTAGTAGACGAATCTTTAAGTTTGGGTGAAGTTCCCAGAGTAGGTTGATTAATCTAATTGAATTACCAATCTCGTCCGTATTTTACTGCTTTCCTTTATCTCTTCTTGTTTCTGTTCCTGTGGTTGCCAAGAACATATTTATGCAGTAAACTAAAAACACACAAGTACATAGATAAGTAAATTTCAAAGTGTATTATATAATTTAATTATTTTATTAATATATACACATTTTTTCCAAAACGACATTTAATATTGAAACATATGGAGTATAGTTTACTATTTGCACTTCATCAATAAGAAATCCCTTATATTGTTTTACAAAATAATATTAATATTACTATTCACATAGCACGACCATTAATTATGTAGCACTAATTGCATTGACCAGAGAAAAAATAAATAAACCATACACTAATTGCATTGACCAGAAAATGCAACTTCAAGTTTATTAAAACATATCCATTGACCAGAAATTCATGCTCAGACTGTATCTTTCAAAATATAAAGTTCAAATGCCATTGACCTAAGTTAAAATTTAATATTTTTTAATTAAGTAAATAAGCTGAAAATGCCTAAGTCGTAGAGACAAAACTTATATCTAGAAAATGTTGCAGCAGGCAACATGCATATGCTCCCAACCACCATTACTGTCTATTTAAAATAAAAATAAAAATTCCATCACATCCAAGTTGACCAACATTTACCATCTAGACAAATAAGTATTCAAATCATAGAAAATAAAAATTTCAATTTAAAAATGAAAAAGTAATAAATGTATAGGATGTGAATAATTAACTACTGGTTGGGGAAAATGAAAGGAATAGTCCCATGAACATGCACATGGCTTTGTTCCCTTCAGCCCTCTAGTTGGGGGACTATAATATTCAAGAAACAGTAATTTGCAATAATTAATAAATTTAAAAAATAAATAACAAGATATGGAGAATCTGGTGGAGCAATAAACATGGATTTTTTTATATATGAAAATAAAAAAGAAGACATATAAACACAACTGTGACAGCAAAGATCATAACAAAAATTAAGGGGGTGATTATTAAGCAAAACAATAATTTAATTAAGTCATGCATAGTAATAATTAATTATGATAATAACAATAACAAGCCAGACAACAGATGGTGCATTTTGCTTCTTGTCCAATACATATGTTTCATTTTTGCAATATCTATATACTATAATAAAATACAGACGACGCAGTCACAAAAACCCCAGAAATTAAATAGAAGAAAAGAAAAAGAGAGAGATTACAAGAAAAACAAATACTGGGAAAATAGAAACAAGTTTTTGATGGATCAAACCAATTAATTAAGTTGCACAAGTAGTTTTAACTCATTACATAGTTGCACATCAGCACCTGCTCTTGCATTTCTCCATAGCTCTTGGTGCTGAAATAGAAAGCGCAAAAAAATAATTAAAATAAAAAAAATGGACGATTAATGATTTAAGAAATTAAATCCGATTCAAATTAAATTACGTACTAATTATTTGCAATATTAAAAATCTCTTGAAAAGGGCATTTAATTAGTTTAATGATTATTATAAAGATCTGATAATTTCATTTCAGAATAATAATGTTAAATCATATTCATCTACTAAGATAATATGCGTTTAATTAACACCACGAAAAACATTTTAGGCATTGAAGAGAGTAATTGAACAATTAATTCATGTAAAATTTATCACTGCACACACACACACACAAATAATTTTAACAAGCTTGTTCCTAGAAAATCAAAAGTACCTTGTAAAGATTTATAGTTAAAAACGAATTTTGATCTCATTTAGATTATCAAAATTTAAAATACACATGATAAATAAAATATATATAGAAAGGGTACGTAGGTTAGTGATGGATGATATACATACCAAGTCCAATGGCTTCAGATCCTTTCATAATGCGAAGGCGCTTGCAAGAATTAACAAACATCCTGTGAAATATATAACAATTACATATATATATCAAAATTTCATTGAGTTTGAAATTAATTAATATAAGGAAGCTATACATACATATATATGTATATATGAGTTGAGAAAAAAAAAAAAAGAACTTACTCCCATGGAACATCCCCCACGAGCATCCAGTCCCCATCCTTATCTTCATAAGTGGGAACATATTCAGAACTGTTCAACAGATCCATCAATTTCCTCTCATTCATGAAATCTATCATTCCTTGCCTCCCATAATTACCTATATATATATATATATCATCAAATAATTATATTCAAATTATATATATACATATATGAGCTAGGTGCGGACGGACGTACCCATGGTGAAGGAGCTGAACATCTTGGCTAAGGCGTCGGAGAGTTCTTGATAGCTCTTGTACATTTTGAGGTCCACTTTCCGGAGGTAGGGCGCCCCGTCCATCGACACCTTCACGAAGGCAGCGCCGCTGCATGCCGCCGCCGCCTCCTCCTCGTTGCTGCTCTTCTGGTTCGCCATTATGTTCTTGCGGAAAGACCGCACTGGTGGCCATCCCACCACTTGTGCCCTACAAATTTTTTTTTTTAATTTTCAAATAGTTAATCATATATGTATATGTAAAAACCACCATCCCATCCTGTTCGTGCTCGTGCTCGTGCCTAACACTACTAGTATATGACAACGAAACCATTTATAATAGAGAAAAAGAAATAAAAAGAATACATAGGAGTCAGGTTTACCCAGCAGAGCACGTACACTCTGGATCGAGCAGCGGCTCTAGCTAGGTTAATTTAATTTCCCTCGTCGTAAAGAGAAGAAAAGAAGCAAAGGAAATATTATTTAGCTTACTTGGCTGGAGGCTTGACTGGATCTTTGTTAGGAACAACAGCCTTATCCATGGCTGAGTTTTTCACAGTTTCCTTCAGATCTAAAGCAGATGATTCATTCGACTGAAGGTTGAGTTTGAGATCAACAGTCTCAGAAAACCCTCTTTTTCCGGTGATCTTGACGGGGTCGACCACGCTTTCGCCGCCGCCAGGCAGGCCCAGGCACAGCTCAGTTTCCATAAGATTCATGCCAACTTCCATGGAGCCGCCGCCACGTGTTTTAAGTTCAATTTCTTCTTCTTCTACGTCTTCTGATAATTACGGGTATAGGTCGAGAGAAAAAGTGTGTGTGTGTTCGCGCAATAATAGTATCAAAGGGGGAGCAAATGTGTATGACTTTGATGTGAATATATACCAATATAAATGCATAATATTAGTCTATCAACTTCCGACGGATCGCGTGCCGACACGTGGAGTATTTATTTATTACTATATTCATCTTCTAGGATCAAGAGCATGTTACTAAAATAATTAAAGTTATTTTCTTTACCCAAGAAAAAATATAGGAAATGGGGCCTAACAAGGCATTTTTTAACGTGAAATCTATATTATGATGGCTTAATAATTTATGCCATTTCTTAAATTAATGGCTCAAGTGGATGGTTTATTTAATATCAAAAATAATAAATTTAAATGGGAATGGCATGATTAGAGGAACAATTAATGGATGTGGTCCAGAAAAGAACCATCATCGACCTTCTCCTTCTCCTCCAATTAATCATGCCACTCGATCGCCATATATATATATATATATAATAGTTTTTCTTTATTTCAATATTTTATAATATCAATTTATATGCTTTAATATGAAATTAATATTAAAATATATTTTGTAATATACAGGATGAATTCAAGGCCGAAATTAAATATGGACTTGATTGAGTCCATAATATAAGTATTACGTACGGGCATATTTAGTTCCAAAATGAAATGTTGTAACTTAGTTAATTGCATATATAGTTGGGTATTATGCATAAAGATTAATAAAGTTAACAATAAATTGACTAATTAATTTAAAGATACATCTATATATAATTTCCATGTGTATTCATGTGTTAAACAACGTTTAATTTGGTGCTACACATCACTAATTAACCAAGAAAATTAGGTAATATAGGAATAAATACCTTTTGATGATTGATTAATTAGGGATAAGTCACAATTGTTGGAGTGGTTGTTATGGCTAAATGAAGAAGTTGTAGTTGTGATATTAGGCAATGCTTAAAAGCATTAAACAGAGTGTAGAGAATTAAACTTTTTAAACTCACATTTCTGTTGTGTAATGATGTTTGATTAAACGAATTAGGATTCATTCAAAGTTATTTAATTAAATCGTTATAAATTAGTTAGATACGTGATGGAAAAAGTTATATACATGTACATATATATGTATATAACTTCATAATATGAAACTTTATTAAAAACTACAGAGAACGAATCTGTCGAAAATTAGTATGAAAACAAACAATATATGATTTTAGTTTAAGGTTATTTTGTTACATGTAGTGTATTTAAACTTAACACCAAATTATGTGATAATGATATAATTTAGAGTAACAGAAACCGATTAATTAACATTCTTTGTTTTCAATATTTGTAATGATTAATTAACTACAAATAATTTTCCTTCTGAATAATAATAATAATAATAATAATAATAATAATAATTTGGTATAAATTTTATAATTAATTAGGACAATCATACTTTACTAATTTTATGAAATGTTTGATAAATAATGTTTTCTTTCTATAATGTTCATTTGATACCAATGTTGCTAGCGTTTTAAGTTTGACGTGTTGGCTATATGTTGTGTGTAGTAGTACTTCTAGCTACTAAAATAAAAAATACAATTTCATTTATTTACATAATCGGAAGTTGGGTTAATTGTTGCAAATGCTTATTATTTGATATGATGTGCTCTTATTTATTGAATATCATACCAGATAAATATAATAAAATTTCTAGTCTTTTACTGGTGGCAAGTTATTAGCGGTGTAATAGACACTCTAATGAGTAATGATCGGAAAGAATTGTTAGGGTATGAATTCTTCATCGCTAGTTTTGTATGAGGCTGTCTAACGGATCTCAATCCATTAGACGTATCTTATTTTGTTAAGAAGGTGGTCCCTTGTCCCCTTGGAGATATCCTAGTAGTGGAGTGGTATTTCTTGAGACCAAATATTTCAAGTTCGACCCACCATCAACATAATCCAGCGCGCACCACGGTAACGACTGCGGATTACCCTCGACATAAAAAAAAGGGTGGTCCCTCTTTTCTTTTCTTTTTTTTCTTTAATTCTTCTTTTACTGGTTCTCTCCCTTTTTCATTTTTTTTTCAGTTTTTTTTTTCAATTTTTAATTTCTTTTTTTTTTGTTTTTTTTACAAATATATAATTAATTTTTTGAATTATTTTTTTTATCAGAAGTCTCGCACAATGTACCCGTTCAATACTAACGTGTGGGCTCGTGTATTATGCTCGCCTGACGTTAAAATAATAATAATAATAATAATAATAATAATAATTATTATTATTATTATTATTATTATTATTATTATTATTATTATTATTATCATCATCTAGTGTCTCGCACAGTGCACTACTACGCTCGATAATTAATTTTTTGAAAATAAATATATACTCTAAAATGGAATTAGTGAGTTTTAAAATTAAATTAATCAATTTATTTTTTTTTATCCGACGGCTAATGCGTGGGTTATTGCCCTATGCTTAGACAATCAATTAGGAGGAAATAAAAGGTTTTTGAAAAAAAAATAAACAAAAATTGAAAAAAAAAAGAAAAAAGCGGAGAAGGAAGAAAAAAAAGGTGTGTGGCGCGTGGTGCACACATGCTAAGGCTTGCTGGGCTTAAAATGAGCAGGTTTAGGCACGATTTGACCCGTACGGATTATGACCCATATTGGACCATCACATTTAAGTTTTTATCAATTCTGGCACGACCAACGCCTTATATCGAGTTATCCAGAATGTATCTATATATTACATGTGAGTACGTAGTGATTATGGGTAGTTAATATACATATATACACACTAATATAAAAAGTGCGTGGCTTATCTTACAATTTTGAGTTTACCTATTATAACCCTATTTTATATTTTATTTAAGAGTAATAATGTAATCATCTAATATATTATTATAATACTCTACAATTCTAATTAATCTATAAAATCTAATATATTATTAAATTAATATTAGATGTCTAACTAATCTATGATACCAATATATTGTTATAATAATATTATATTCTAAGTATTTATATCAAATGTTTTACGCAAAATGCATACATAATTTTTATATAAATAAGAAATATAACTAAATTGAAATCTATAAGAATGAACAAATTTCTCACATGTGCACCTATGTCATGAGTCAAAAAAATCAATCATTGTAGATTTGTAGTAAAATTATACGATACATACGGGAATACTTAATTAATTTATTATAAATACCTACACAATTTTTAAAACAAATTACTTATTAAACTATAATTTGAATAAATTTATTTTTGTGTTTCAATTAATTAATAATAATAATAATAATATACTATTATTATAATATTATTACAACTAACTAATTTATTTATGATGGGAATACCTTTTATAACGTGAATATATATAGGAGTCTTCAATAAGAACAAATCAAGTGTCAGTATAAATTAAGTTTTCCCTAAAGTTTTTCAATATAAATATCACAAGCATGTATAAAATAATTTATAGTAGAAACTACTAATTTTTCAATTATTATTTCAACTATATGTTAGGGGAAATGTAGTTTATAATATGTTTTGTTAGAGTCTGATAATAATTTTATAATACTGTGTACTAAAGTATTCAAATTAGAACATAGGTTTTAGTAAACCAAATTTGAACATGTAATAGTTTATTTTTAAATAATGTAATCATCTAATATATTATTATAATACTCTACAATTCTAATTAATCTATAAAATCTAATGTATTATTAAATTAATATTAGATGTCTAACTAATCTATGATAACAATATATTATTATAATATTATTATATTCTAAGTAATTATTTCAAATGTTTTACACTAAATGCATACATAATTTTTGTTATAAATAAGAAATATAATTAAATTGAAATATATAAGAATGAACAAATTTCTCACATGTGCACCTATGTCATGAGTAAAAAAATCAATCATCGCAGACTTATAGTAAAATTATATGATACATACGGGAATACTTAATTAATTTATTATACTTAACTAAGTAGGTTTATAAATACCTCTACAATTTTTAAACCAAATTACTTCTTAAACTATAATTTGAATAAATTTACTCTTTCCTAGATTTTAGGGTCAATTTATTCGAATTGATTTGAGTATTTTATTGATATTTATCAATTAAGTATTGACAAACGGGATTTTCGCCCGTATTTCCGAGCATAACATATTCGTTTTAGTGATTGTTTCATTTATTTTGTTGTTCTAATGCATCATTTCCATTTTATTTTTGTAATAAGTGTTTTTAAACACTGTTGTGCAATTTCAGGGCAAAATCGATCGGGTCGGGACTCAAAGGAAGGAAGCCGGCGCGACCCGAGGACAGAAGCGGCGTGAGTGCGTGTCGATGCAGAGGCCTCAAAAACACGTTGCCAGGCGCGACCCGACCCAGGTCGAGGAGGCGCGACCACCTCGGTCGCGCCACCTGGCGCGACTCGAGCCAGGCGCGACGCGGGCACAGAACAGGCACGACCGAGCTTCCAATCAGAGGCCCGAAAACATGGCCAACGGCGCGGCGCGAGCTCAGGGTGGTCCGGCGCGACCACCTCAGTCGCGCCACTAGGCGCGGCCCGACCGGGGCGCGACCAAGCCCGTGTCGCGCCCCCCTGTTCCGACGCGATTTTTGCACCTTTTATTTTCTTTTTCATTTTCTTTTAATGGACGAAAAATGTGGATGTATAAATACCCACCTATGTTCAAAACTAGGGTAACATTCAATTCCTAGCCCCCAAATAGAATAGAGATTTAGAGAGAGAGAGCAATCTTGTGTTGGAAGCTTGAAGGTTGTGAAGAATTTGGAAGAAAAAGTGAAGTTTGAAGATTGTCTATTTCCTTTTCGGGTTTACTTTTATCCATGATTATGATTTTCTTCTTCTTTGTCTATTTTTATTTTTCTTTATTCTTAAGCATGTTTAGCTAAATTTTGTAATCCTAGAGTGATATGATTTGACATTAAATGATCGGATGGATGGATGAGAAAGCATGTTAATCTCCTCTCTTTGTTTTTTTCATGAATCAATGGTTTGATTGTATCTAACTAGGGTTGGCCTCCTTAAGTTGGATTTTATGTTGATTAAGTTTTGAGAGAAACTAATTAGCTTTGGAAGTTGATTTATGAGACCTATTAGGTATTAAATGAGAATTTATGCCTAGTTGGATTTTTAGTTGATTGATTGTGCTTGAATTTGAAGAGATTGGAGTTTAGTCCTAGAGATAAGAGAATTCCCTTTTGTTCAATTAAATCTTAGACACTTGAGAGAGTCTAGGATGATTTTTGAAATTAATCTTGAACGGAATTAATTTGCTTTCTAATCTTGAAACTCATCGTTTGTGTTGATGATTATTACCCTAGGATCTATCCCTTTTGTTGTTGCCCCTATTTAGTGCATTTTTGATTGTTTGAATTTATTCTAGTTTACTTCAACAACTTGTTAATTCCCCCCACCTAGAGTAAAAGAAAAACCAAATTCGACTCATGATTTTGTGATGCTTGACTTGTAAAATGACGTGAATATGGTGCTTGCATGCCTTGGATTATCTAAATTCCCTGTGGATTCGACCCCGATTTTCCTTGTACTACAATCTACTTATATACTTGCAAGTTAAAATTGGGTATTAAAACTCTAAGTAGGAAAATTTTTCCATCAAGTATATGCACTCAATTATGTTTAATTTAGTGGATATGAGTCATTAAAATTGTGGATTTAACTTGATTTTGAATCATTCAAAATTAGTTCTTATTTTTTAATTTTAGGAATCATGATGTCTATCTCCTACTTTGTCTAGCTAATGTAGAACTGGACGTGGGTTGCTAGAGTTGATACGTGAAGTTGGAGATCGTGTGAACAAAGGTGCTGATTTGGAAACAGTTAGCATTGGGCCACTTGGTAACTGCTGGAACTTGAAGAGGAACATAAATATCAGTTTCTATTTATGTTCGGTTTTCTTCAGTTTGGGTGCAATTTGAACTCGTTTTGGCGAAATCGGGTGCTTTTGAACTCTTTTTTCGAATTCATTATTTTCTGAGAAATTTCGACCTATCTCGGGTGCATCTTTTTTTTTTATAAAAAAATCACGCACATTCTTGGGTGCATCAATTTCTAAGAAATCGCAACCCTTCTCATGGGCAAAATCCATTTCTGACGACGTACATTGATAAGGGGCGGATTAATAAGTTATCATATGTTTATTTTGCATGATATTAAAATGATAGATAACCCAAGGCCCGTGATAAATGAGATTTGAGTGCCTATTTGTGGGATATGTATCCCAACTAAAGAGCTGGGATGTGATTTATCCATTATCTCATCCTTTAAGGGCTTGTTTACTTTGAGGATATACAATTTGAAGGATAGATAGTTTAATGGATACATTGATGGATAAATAATATCCCACCTCTTTAGGAGGGATACATATCACACAAATAAGCACTCAATGCTCATTTATCACGGGCCTTGGGTTATTCCCCATTTTCGTATCATGCAAAGTAAACATAGAGGCAATGTTTGGTAGCCTGGATAAATGCATATTAGTAAAGGTATCCAGCAAAATACATGTGTTTGGTAGTCATTGCTCGTTCACGCGAGGCCCGAGGTGTAATTTACTGATTCGGCTGGACAATGTATCCGACGCCCCCCTCGGTTACAGTTTCTGGCGTAGCAATCTTAGTATATATGCCTTTATCTAGGCTACCAAACATTGCCTAAACTAATTTACTCATTCCAGAAGTTAGTCTACCAAATAAAACAATGTACCAAACAGATGTGTGAAACAATCTTAGTATATTTATCTTAATAACCAAACACACAATTAAAATAGCTAATACGCAATTATCTTTCAAAGCAATCCAAATTTTATTAATGTGGGTATATCCGTACCAGTATACCAAACATTGCCAGAATAATTTATTAATCAATCCTTATCCATCAAAATAAACAAGGTCTAAACTGTCTATCCACCAAATAGTAAATCCTTGAGGTAAACAAGCCCTTATTCAATTATGTCAATCCCAAAATTATAACCTAACTAGTTCCCGTATTAGATATGTAGTAAAATTTCATTTTCTTAATATACGTCTATTTAATGTTTTTTGAAATTAATAATGATTTTCATTTGAATGAATAAGCATTAATTAATTGGTATAGTATGATTTTTTTAAGTAATTTATTTTTCAATGACATTGAATATATTTTCTTAATATGTGTAAAAAGGGGACGAACGTGACTACATTTGTGGGATGGACGTACGTAGTACATTAGTTAGTTACTTTGTTACCATTTTTTGTCGAAATTAGGATATAAGTGTGAAACCAATATTGTTGGGAAGCAGATATCTTTGATGAAGTAAGCTTAATTCATCTCCGCCATAAATGGGGTCGATTAGATGTTGGAGGGAACATATCATTGCAACTCAAGCAATCCCTCTGCAATTTGCTAAATATTATTAATTTCCATATATCTATCTATTATCTATATCCATACATATATACGTACATCATATATATGTATACATACTTGAATTGAATATATTCATGAGAGAGAGAGAGAGAGAATTCTTGGAGGAAGCTGCCCACCAGCCAATTGTGGGTATGCACACATGAAGAAATCATTCATATATACGCATTGCACACGGATTTTGACATCTCTCTCTCTCTCTCTCATATGATTTCATGCATGACATAAAAAAGGAACATACAATAATTCACTAAAAATAATTAGGGAATATATATGTTTGATTGTATTATATTTCACAATATGAGGACCCATTAGTTAGTTTGGTGTCAGGAATTCTGGAAATGATTTAGTACATCTAAACGTGGCGTATTATTATTTACTCTTATTTTTGTAACGATCCAAAATCATTTTATACTAGTCGTTACCACTTTTATCTATGAATATTGATTCAAACGAGTTATTTAAATTATTCAGTCATATAAGTCACACTTAAGTTATTATTAAAAAATGTGCATATTAAATTATTTCATGTTTTGAACATTATTAGAGTTTATTTCTTATTATTTATTTTAGAAATTATATTTTATTATTCGAGATGCCAAAATGATTTTCCATGCCACAAAACTCCCTCTCTTTTATGTCCAAAATTTAAAAGAAAAAAAAAAGATCGAGAAATGTGATAAATGAGAAAAAGGAAAGAGAAGGAAAGAGAGTATATTTTATGTACATCAATCCATCAATTTCTACCTATCAAATTATTAAATTTTGGGGATGTGATTTTCAATCCAGTCCCTTAAAATGAATTTTCCATTTTCATGCATAAAAATCGTAGTATAAATAGAGGGTTTCTTTACCTCATTCATCACACCTCAAACTATTTCATAATTTTATAGGAATTTGTATTTCTTAGAAAGGAGTGATGAGGTAGAGAGAACTGTTGCCGAGAGAAGTTAGGGCTTGGGTATTGTTTCACTATGTATTATTGTTATTGTTATTAACAGATATGTGTGTACATGCTTTATAAAACATATATGTATTTGATAAAAAAATAGTAATTAATAAATTTTCATAGTGAAGGGAAGATGAACTTTATATATGCAAAGAAAGAGATTAAGATTGCAACCAAAAAATGGTATAGGGAAAGCAACGTTATATATATAAAATATTATATATATGAAAAGAAAGAGATTGAAAATCAAAAAAAAAAAGGCAGCAGGGGCACTAATGTTAACGTTAAATTATATATTTTTTTATCTTCCAACTTTTTAAATTTTAAATTTATTTTTAAAGATTGGCTATGCATTCATTTTATTTATTTTACTTTGTTTAACGCCAGAGACTGAAGTATAAAGTGATCGTCGATGTATAGATACGGATAAATAAAGGTTCATATAAGACATCCAAATGAAGGAGTACATGAATGAACCGAATCCACCGAAAAGGGAAGGATTTTGAAGGTATACACGAATGAGACTATATAGTTAGGGAAGTTTAAAGAATTCGATATCTGCTACTGATCATAGCATAAGGTGCATCTTATTTTCTGACGCTCATTCTACTTGAACTCCAAAGTTAAACGTGCTTGACTTGGGACAATGGTGAGATGAGTGATGTCGTAGTCCTTGAAAAATTCTCAGGGAGTGTACGAGTGAGCATGAAGCACGAAAGAAAGACTCATGTTGGTTTGTGGGGACAACCTTCAGTCTGGAAGCTGGGTCATTAAACTTTGTACTATATATTAGGAGAATTATCAATCCAGAGCCCAAAAGATGATTTCTCTATCGATATAGAGTCTAAAAGATAGATTCTAACGATTTAAGGCTTGAAAGATATAAAACTATCGATTTAAGGCTTGAAGATTTAACGGTGTTAAAACTTCATCCAATAGAAGGTGATGTGGCCGTTAAATATCAATATCATTTTGACACATCATTTTTATTCTAAATTAAATAAAATAAAAATAAACATAAATTTACATTAATTAAATTAAAGAGAGGGTTTTATTATATTCTATAAATTCAATCAGAGATCCTTAGAAGTTTAAATTAAATTCAACGTTTAACTAAATTCAGTATGTAAGTATAATACCTTTTTTGGTTTCGATCAAAATAATAAATTGATATAATTAATTTTATTTTATTTTCAATTTTGATGGGGAAATGATTATTTTAAAAAGAGATTAGGAGAGAGAATAAAATTAACATTAATTAATTTATCAAATATTTCAATTGCATTTAATAGTTTGCGATGGAATAAAATCATAATAATTAATTCTAAACATAATAAAATTTAATTAATCAAACAAACAAAGATGAATTTTAAATTAAAAAATAAAGAGACCCGAACGATAGAAAGTTGTGGTTTTTATTTGACTAAATTTAATAAAACCTCATGTTCAATTTAATTAAAATAATTAATGTAAATTTGTGTTTTTTTTTGTTTAATTTAATATATGAAATGATGTGGATATTTAACGGCTACATCACATTTTGTTGGATGGAGTTTTTAACACCGTTAAATCTACAAGCCTTAAATTAATAGTTTTAGATCTTTCAAGCCTTGTATCGATAGAATCTATCTTTCGAGCTCTATATTGATAGATAAACCATCTTTCAGGCCTTGAATTGATAATTCTCCTATATATTATTATACATGTATCTATCACTAAATACACACAAAATTGATATTTGCAGTTATATTTTAAATTCATAAGGTTACATATTAAATTTTAATTTTCCATAAAAATTAATAATCATTCGAATGTTAATGTTAAATTATAACTTTTAGTTTCAACTTCGTTATATGTATCATATTACATATTACAAGCTTTAATGCCATTATTATATTTTTACTCACATGCATGTTATATATTTGTATGTATTATATATTTATATAGCTATATTATGTAAATTTTATAATTAATAATAATTACAAATTGAAATTAGATGGATGGAAAAATAATGTCTCTAATTTAGAGACGAAAAAATTTGTCATAAATCCATCATTAAGTGAAAAAAAAAGCCATCTCTAAATAAAATTAAAAATTAAAATATATAGATATGTAGAGACGAACAATAAAAATAAAAATTAATGTTTAGAGATAGAAAATTTCCTCGTTAAATTAAAAAAAAATGGATATAATCTAGTCCACTTTATGTGTTTCACTATAATTTTTTTTCTTCCATTTTTTCCAATTTCAATTTCTTAATTATAGTTTAATTTAATTTTACAATTAATATTTATGGTTTATTTCATTCCAACTAATTAGGATTTATAATATTTTTTTGGAGTTTAATTTTATTTTTTATTAATAATTTATTATTGGAGTTGATTATTCCATTAGGGGACAAACAAACACACACATACAGATATATATATATATATATATATATAATTCCAAATCTTAATAATAAATGTTAAATAATATTGATTATATTATAATAATTTTTATTTTTATAATAAATAATACTCCATCCGTTTCGTTTTAATTGTTGTTTTAGTTTTTTTTTTTATGTAAAATTAACAATTAATTTTATGGACTGATATACCCACTCTTCATATATGACATAAAATCTTATTCACGCAAATGTTCTTAAAATAAGGTTTGAATATGATTAAAATTAAAAGAGAATTTGAAAATATATAAAAGAACGAATATTTTGACATAAAATAAAAAAAGTTCATAGTGAAACCACACACTGAGAGTCTGAGACACATAAAATAGAAAAGAGGATCTCATCCCGATTTTCTGGCTAGGCGGTTGCTTCAATCAATAAGAAGGGAGTTTGCTTCAATCAATAATAACTAAAGAGTGTATCCCTTAATCTTGTGAGATTTGATTGCCAATTAATTTTAAATTGTTAATTCTTTCCTTATCGAACGGCCTCTCTTCACTAATTTCCAAATTATCTTCTCTCAGTTATGTCCCTATCAATTATCCTCCGAAAAATAGCAACATTAATCCTTCCAAAAAATTTCATCATTCACCAATAATTGCTCAATGCATCCTTCCTTCTTCGATTATTCTTATAATTAAACAAAATATTCAACATAAGTCTCTAACTATATTTAGATATTATCCTTAAATATTGATGTAATATTAGACATTGATCACAATTTCCTCTTCCAAAAAAAGAGCAAATTAAAAAAAATTCACCCGACTTTAATACATTGAAATTGCTGGACGTGTGTGCTACAATATTGTTATTCTTATGTTCAGGTTAGTGTTAAAGACCAACAATATGAACAACAAATAAATGAAGTAGAATGCCAAGAGCGATTATGCAGTTAATTAGATTACACCTATTATAGAGGATCTTGCCGAGTGAGAAACAATTCACTACTCCAATATAAATTCATATATATTAAGGTGCTTACACAATGAATTTCCTTCACTCGTCGCCTGTTCTGTTCTACCATTTACACCCCCTCTTTTACATATTGATGTGTAAGATCCATCCGGTTCTGATCACAAGTAATCTCCCTCAGTACACTTCTAAAATCACTGTAAGAGAAAGTGTTTGGCATAATATAAAAACACTTAACTAGACATCAATCCAAAACATTAAACTCGAAACACGTAGAGTACTAATTAAAATAATATATCTTTGATTTAATTTTGGTTGAAACCTCAAACTAGTCCTAATCGCCTCTATTTATAGAGAAGTGAATCACCATATATAGAGTCAGTTTCGTTGTTGAGCTTAAGAATCCTAATTTGATTAGAACTTTTATTGTTGAAGTTTAATTTTTGAGGTTTTTTTTTTTTTTTTTAACTCACACACCCGACATGTGGTATTGAGGAGATTCGAACTTGTGGTCCAAGCAACCTCACTCCACCGCTAGGCCATCCCCACCGGGACAGTTTAATTTTTAAGTTAAACTTACGAGAAGGTTTGGTATCTATTTTTTTATTTATTTTATTTTCAACGACCAATTTTAGAGACATTATTTTGTATTAAATTGATTTACCGACTAATGTTTGATGTCTAGAGACGGATTTTTCATTGCTAAAATGTATTTTTTTTTTGGGTAGTTTTTATGCAATATATATGAATACATATGCAAAAAAGGTAGAGCTGAGCATGTTATGTCAAAAATTGCCCTGGATGACACATCATGAGGCATCGATCAGTTGCAGTTATCATCATCATCTCTCTCTCTCTCTCTCTCTCTCTATATATATATATATATATATATATATATATATCTTCACTCATGTCATTGATTCTGATAAAGCTTTATGTATGTATATGTATATATGGTGGTGAGTTTCAGACAGGTCACATCCATAAGAGAAGGAAACACCCCCAACCCTAGCTGTGCCCTTGCCCCATCACTATCCAATTCCACCTCTAAATTCTTCATTCTTCTACACTACCAATACACACACACACACACACACACACACACACACACACACACACACACACATATATATATATATATATGTATGTATCCATATAAATCCCTCCCATCCACATTTTTTTTTTCAAAAATATATATAATGCCCAAAAGATAAACATATCTACATTACGTTCATCTTTTTGGAACTAGGTGCAGTCAAAATCACACAACATTACAGGATTATTAAAAAAAAAAAACTAAAAGCTTTTTAGCGAATTATATTCAACATATGTAATATCTTAATTTATTTATTTATTTTGCAAACGCAAGAAAGAGACTCATACTTGAGTTTACTTTTGGAGTCTTATATAATTGAATTTGGAAATTACCTAAGTTTTGGAGGTGGTCCAATTTGAAACGACCCCCCACTAAAATACAAGCATATATTTATGTATATTGTGAAGAAAATCATCAGGTTGATACTGGACCACAACGGATATGAAATGAAATGTAGTGCAATCAATGCGTTAGGTCTAATTTAATACTCCTATAATATTGTGAAAATTGGGAAATAAATTCTCACATAGAAATATTATAGACTACCTCCATTTCATAATATTTGTTGTTTTGTTTTTTTTTTTTATCTGGAATTAAGAATTAATTTCGTGGACAAATATACCCATCCCTTATATATGCCATAAAATCTAATTCATCTATATTTTTCTAAAAAATAACAATATTTTCTCTCTCCATATATTTTTCTCTCTTCATATATTATAGGTAAGTTAGAATAAAAAAATCTTGTAGGATTTGAGAGGGTTAAAATTGGGAGAGAGGATGTCAAATTATATAAAACAACAAACATTTTGAAACTAAAAAAAAAACCTTAAACAACAAACATTATGAAACGGAGGTAGTATGTGTGAATGTGTTTCTTGTAATTAAGTTTGATATGTATGTGTATTAGATAAAAAAATTATTGTAATGTATAAATATGAAACTGAAATGTAATACAGACGATATAATATTGATTGATTTTTTTATTTTTTTACTTTTTATATGATGAGGATAACCTGTAACCAAGTTTTGAGGGTGCATAATGGGTAAAACGCGTTAAACCACGTCTGAAAAATCAGGTGTAATAGGTTCACTCCTAAAAGTGCCGGTAAGAATTGAACTCGATATCTTCAGTTCCACACTATATCACTCAACCACTAGGTTATAATCAAGGGGGTTGAATTAATTAATTTAATTATAATCAAATTATAATATTTGTAACACGCATAACGTTTAGTAATATTGCACACATTTAATTATATCATGGTTAATTAGAGAAACCTTTTGTTAGTGGGCAACTATTTTGTCACACGCAGCAAAGTATTATGGATTGGCGAAGTTTAATAACTTAACATGAGTTCGAATATACCCACTAATATATTCTCCCGCACCCTGGCACGTGCAAAATAAAAAAAAACATTATATTAATTATTGAAAAACATATATATATATATATATATTTTAAGGAATTATCTTTTTTTTTCAAAAAAAAAAAATTATGTTCTTGATATTAAGACAACTAACATTAAGAGATAAAATATGGACATAAGAGGGAAAAAAATCCCATTTTTAATAGTTGAGGCATTAAGAACCAAATAAGTATCCTTTGTTTAATTTCTCAGTAATTTTCCAATATATATATATATATATTATTTAATTAAATTAGTAATTATATATTAATTTATTTTTGAAAACGTAATAAATAAACAGTAGTGAATTTATAGTGGAAATTAAAAGAACGACGGATGGCAGGGGGCGGGATCGGTGAGTAAGATTAGGATAATAGTTAAGATATAAAATTTATAACTATAAATTGTTATTTTTATTTTTCGAGCGTCAAAGTATTTCAGTGTTCAATTCACTAAAAATGTGGTAGTAGAGGGCAAAACGACGACGTTGATAATATGCATGAGAAAATGAAGCAGTATACTATGTCACACTTATGCATGGATTAACTTTATCTATCATTATTATTATCACAATTTCAATAGTACTAGCTATAGGTTCTAGAGACATATTAAATTAAGGGTAAATTAATCCCGGTGTGGATGGTCTAGTGGTGGAGTGAGATTGTTTGGAGACCAAATGTCACGAGTTTGAATCTCTTCAATACCACAGGTCGGGTGTGTGAGTGTAAAAAAAAAAGGGGTAAATTACACTTTGATGGCTATATTTTTTGGCACTTTTTACTACCTTTTCAAAATTAATAAAAGAGTAATCACTTTTTCAAAAATTCACAAATATAAAATTTAATCAATTTTACGGTCTTAAAATTTAATATTTCTACGTGGATGGGGAAATATGAACATTAAAATACAATCAATTACATACGATTTTTCAGGCGGTAAAATTGATTAAATATTAGATTTATAAAAAATTTAAAAAAGTGAGTACTGTTTGTTAATTTGAAAAAATTGGTCATTTTTAAAAAAAAATCCAAAATATAGGTATCAAAATGTAATTTACCCTTAAATTAACTATAGAAACTAAATTATTCCCCAAGCCACAATTGAAAAGGCTAAATAAGCCTTCTAAATTATGCTGTGTGCATATGATCAATGAATGAATAATTATTAAGTTTCAACTGAAAATGAATAATTTTTTTTTTTCCAAAAAAAAAAGTTTCTTAAGTGCTATTTATTGATAGAATATCCTCATTGATGATTGAACTTTCGTGCGGCATATTATGATGAGTGTAAATTGATGGGGCAATCATATCGATCAACATTTTCAATGTCCCATTTATAATATGATATGATACATACAATTAATTTAAACATAGTTCCTAAATCACATTGAAATCATAATAATTGAGACGATACGAGGATTAACAATATAATTGGCTTCCCCTAAAAAAAGACATATAATTGGCTATACTAATTGGCTTAATTATACCTTTGGACTTCGGAGTGAAATAACTCTTCATATTGAGATTAAGGACCGAATTAATTAACTTGGTTCGCTTCTTCTTTGTTTGGTTAATTTGGAGATAATGCAGTCGTTAGTCGTTACCCTACATAAATTAAATATCTCGATGTAAAATGTGTTGTTAGGATCCGAACACATATAATCCTTCAATCATGAGATCATCATTATTCCATGAAGGCACCTTATATACCGAAGGACTAAATTTTTTCCTTTTTTGACCCTATAATTTGGGGATGCTAAATTGACAGAGAAATTGTCCAGATCATCGAATTAAGGAAAAATTTCCACATAAAAACAAAACTTTATTGATTATGGTCTTTACGAATTTAGGACTTTTTATTAGTTTTTCTATTATTAATTGGAGATTGAGAAAAGGATTAAACTTGGGGAATTTAATTGGTTTTTCATTTAATTTATTGCAACTCTCTATCAATCAAGTTTTCATCAAGGTTTCAAGGTTTACAAAATTTATTACTACTAGCTAGCATTTTGCTCGTGAGGTTAAATTTATGCTGGAGAAGTGGCAAATGTACTGAATTTCTTTGTTTTTGCTAGTTGCAACCTATAATCAATTTTATCGGATCTCATCCTCTATTCTCATCCGTATTACATTTTGGGTTTCATAATTATAATTTTTTAATTTTTTTAATATACCCTAATTGGGGAATGATGAATCCTAAATAGAAAATTTATATTAAAATAAATCATAATAAATTAAAAATTAAAAAAATATTTTTTTTTTCAAAATAAATTAAAGAGTTGGAACATGAAATACAACAGGAATTGTAATAGGTGATCCCATTTCCAATTCCATAATTTAATTCCATTTTTGAATACATACGAATATACGATGGCTTTCTGTGTTGCTGTGGTCACCTATATATTAATTAAGAATTAATTAACTAACAATATAAACTATTTCATAATTAACACTAGTTAAATACATTAACATTGCCTTTTGTGTTGCAGTGCTGAATTTGAAAAGCCAGTCAAAAGCTTGTTCATTAAGAAATGATTATCATACAATAACTTTTATTGTAGTTAAGAGTATTTACTATTTTAGGAAACTGGAAATGAGCTGGAAAAAAGACCGTATCTATTTTTGGAGTCATTCTTGTTATCAAATACTCCATTTATTTCAAAATATACATAGGCCCTCCATTTCTAATTATATATAAGTGTCATTCACATATATTAATAAAGTAATTAAATTACTTTATACACCATAATATGAATACATTAAATTATTTAAATAGAGATATTCGAATGCATTAAATGAGGTGAATGTCAGAAAAATGTTAATTTTTCAGGTCGATTGTATAGAATGACACTCTTTGTGAAACAAAATTAAATTATCAGAAGGACACTTGTTAAAAAATAGAGGGAGTATTGTTTTGGAGTTTTTGGTTTGTGTAAAAATGGTTATATTTAGGAAGAGGATGAAATCTGCATTCATTAGGGAATATATATATATATATATATATATATATATATATATATATATACTACCTCCGTTTCATAATGTTTGTTGTTTTGTTTTTTTATCTGGAATTAAGAATTAATTTTGTGGACAAATATACCCATCCCTTATATATGCCATAAAATCTAATTCATCTATATTTTCCTAAAAAATAACAATATTTTCTCTCTCCATATATTTTTCTCTCTTCATATATTATAGGTAAGTTAGAATCAAAAAATCTTGTAGGATTTGAGAGGGTTAAAATTGGGAGAGAGGATGTCAAATTATATAAAACAACAAACATTTTGAAACTAAAAAAAAAACCTTAAACAACAAACATTATGAAACGGAGGTAGTATATATATATATATATATCTTAATATGATTTTATATGAGTTGGAAAGAGAGGGATATATTTATCAAAATTATTACATCTTAATTAGGTAGAAAACTCTAAAACAACATATATTTTGAAACGAATTGAATATATAGAGATAGATTAAGTAAATTGCGCCGTTTTACTCAATTGGCATTATAATTTGGTAAATTTTTCCAAGAAAAAAAATTATCCTTTGTTTTTAGTTCGGGGATTGAGATTCGTACCCATATCTATCTCATTATAATAGGCAATTTATCTTGTAATAAATTAAATGTCATTTTACATATGTTCACACTCTCTCTCAATTTTGACTCTGTATTTATATATTAACGAGAAAGACAGATATGCATTTATTAGGAAAATATAATTTTATATGATTTAATATATCTTAATTATGTAAAAAATTCTAAAACCACGATTAATTTGTTACAGACGGAGAGTGCTCATTAGTCACTACAGCCTAATATTGTAGCCATTTTCCTATGCCTATTTATTGAATCAAAAGAAAAGGAATGTTACTTTTAAATAACGTAGGGATATATTAATACACAGACAAATATATACTTGTATCTTGAATTTTGATATTTTTTCTAAAAATATCATCAACTTTAAATAATATCAAAAATTGTCCTGAACTTTGTTTTTTTTTTTTTCTAAAAATGTCCACAACTTAAAAAAAATATAAAAAAATGTCTTGAACTTTCCATTCTTTTATAAAAATTAAATATCATGGCTAGCGCCACATTAATTACGAGGCATTGAATCCAATATGTCAAAGTTACGCGGATTTTTTATTTATTTTTTAAAAAATAAATAAATAATGACAACATTGTTTCCCACTTTCCTCTCCAAAACCGTAACTCCTCATTCCCTTAAATATCCCATTATCTATCCAATTTGAAAGGAAAAAAATGATTTCTTTTCATTCCTTTCAGTATTTTCAATCCGAACGGAAAAGAAAAAATAAATGATTTCTTTCTATTTTCCCAAAATCTCAATCCAGCCAACCTAATTTGAAGAAAAAATTGTATGCCCTTCAAATTGAGATTTAAAAGAAATTAAAATTCCAAGTCACCTTGACACGCTGAACTTTGATATGCCTTATCAATAATCCAGTGCCAAAAATTAAATTTCATGACATTTTTACAAAAAAAATGAAAAGTTCAGGACACTTTTTGGTATTTTCTGAAGTTGATGACATTTTTAGAAAAAGTGTCAAAGTTGAGGATATATTTTGACATTTCTTGAAGTTCGGAACATTTTTATCAAATATGGCAAACATGTCAGAGTTTATGACATAAGTATATATTTGACCTTAATACACCCATCTAAGAAGGAATGTTGAGTATAATTTTTGAATGGGTAGAAAAAATAGAAGATTTACATTTTCGTGACAGAGAGTATATAAATATAACGGACCTTCTCTATCAAAAAAAATGTCATGGACTTCACTCAATATTATAGTATTAAAGTTCCATTTATAGCAGCCTTTTTATTTATTTGTTTTGAGAGAGGGTTATGTTTGGACCTTAATTTGATGATTATTCTTACTTAATTGCGAACGATAAAAAAAAATCAAAAGAATAAATGACAGAAAAACTCTTTAAAGGTCAACTGATGATCCAGATCTAGTGATGCATGATTTTCGTTTTGATTACCCTATTTTGAGGGGACATCTTACATCAATTGAGCAATAAAAAATTAGAATATTATGCTAATAAAATGGTTGCCATAAATTAATTTGCTAGCTTAATTAATTTTGTGGGCACCCACAAATGCAATATATGAGAATCTTGGGTCACAATAATAATTATTCCATATGTTGGTTGAAGTTGGGACAATGGATCCCCCGTGGTGGGGACTAATCATCCCACTTATTGCTTTCCAATGTCTCATTAATCTAATTAATTAACATTAATTATATATAATTTACTAGTATTTACAGTTTTATACACCACGAAAATTGAGAAAATGGGTCTCACCACCTCTTTTTTTTCTTTTTTTCCCCCCATCTAATACGCGGTTCTTTGGTACCATTTCAATTAATTAATCAACTTAATTTAATCATCATACAAATCAAATAATTCCTTGGGGTCAACTTTACTTTATTTTTCTCAGATAAATTGTTTTTATTTATTAGTTTGTTTCCTTTTCTTTTTCTTTTTTTTTATAGTACCAGTGTTATATAATAGAATACATTATAGTCGAGTGTAGCATTTACAATATTTGCAAAGCTATATTAAAATAGGGGAAATAACAACAAAAAAAGGAGAGAAAATCGGAAACCAAACCCACAATTATTTATTTAATATGGTAGCGTCTGTCAATATGTTTAACTAATTGCTCGAATGATAAAGCTCGAGAGAGATATTGAAACAATTTTTTTTTTTTTGAAATAATTACTGATGCAGGCATCAAAGTTCAAGGAAATTTGAGGATGAGATATTGTATCAATATAATGTTTTCATAATTAATTGTGATATTTAAATCATTTAATTTTGCTATGTGTCGGGTTGAGTTTCATGAAATAGTTATTAATGTTATCATCAACAAATAATTAAGCAAGAAAATAAAGTAATCCAAGTTAGGTATGATTAAGCCAAGTTGTAAGATCCTATGTTGATTTACTCAATGGTAGATAGGCTTTTTAATTTGCTAGTAGTAAACTATAGTATTAGTAATGAATGAGTATTTACATGATCCAGGACGATTACGTGACAGATGTGTAATATAGTGATAAAATCAAGGTAAAGATACTAAATAGTACTGTCTATATCACTTGCCTCCATCATAATTACCTAAGAATATTACTTTTTTTTTAATACTATTGAAATGATCACATAGATAGAATGATGCCGTTGCAATTGATGTTTGTGATAATATTAAAATGGATGAGTTTTATCGATTCGGGACAAGTTAGATTGATGTTTAGAGGGAGTATTCTTTTTCCCATAATTGTTTTTTCCACACTGAGTTTTTCATATGGATTTTAGTGAGATTTCGGTCCCTTGAGTTATCGGTCTGTGATATCTGAGAATATTAGGTTTGGTTCATGTTTTTCTTTATTTATACAATTCATTTGAGATTTTCTATCAATCATGAGCTTGAAAAATAAAAACTATCAATTTAAGAATTAAATAATTGAAGCCGTCAATCTAAAACTCCAAAAATCATTTATTCAAAAAAAGAAACTAAAAAAATAATGTAGTTTGATTATTTTTAGAAAAAAAAAATTATATTTATATTATTTCTTAATGAAAAAAAATCCTTTAGTAATTATCTATTAATTTAATAAGAATTTTACTAAAATAATTGAAAATTTAAAATGAATCAAATACATTATTTTTGGAGTCTTAAATCGATACTAATGTTCATCTTTCAAGTATTTGATTGATAGATAGATTATTTTTCACTTGTGAATAAATAATTTTTTTTAAAACGTAAGACAGTAACATTAACATCGATAAAATAACTAACACTATTTGTGAGTAGAAAGTTGTTGAGTCTCAATGGCGTAGTCTAGTGATAGAATGGTAGAGTATAAATGTATGTTCAATAATCACGAATTCACATGTTATTGCACATGAGTAAAATTTACTAAAAAAAAAACACCTACAAATAGTAACTACACATTTCTCAATCTTAAGGAAACAAAAAAGAATTGAAGTTGAGATTCTCAAAGTGAAATAAAATAGTGAATTAAATTAGGGTAGTGGTTATCTTGCACAAATATAGAATGGATTGTGTGGCTCAAAAAAGATTTAAGTGTATCGCCTTTTTTAGTGTATGATCTCTTTTAACAAGGTTTGATTTTATCTAGGATCTTTCAATTGTGAAGCAAATCCTTTTTTCTTGGTTATGTATGTTAGGAGTTTGTATAGTTGCACGAGGTGGTGGTGGGGGTTGGGGTAACAAATCCTTCATTCAACTCAAAAAACTAGAAAAGGGACCCTCGCCAGCCTAATTGAATTCCATATTGCTAGACAACATCCTTTTATTTTTTTTATTCTACTTTCATATCGTGTCATTTTATCAAGACATAAATATTTATATATTACATTATACACAAATATATAATGTGTCGATAAGTAAAATAGATTGAAATAATGTAGCACCGATACGCTACGTTGAGTTGATGATTTTATAGCTAGCTAGCTAGACATTTTCTAATGTAGTACATTTACATTGTTATCACAAATTAAAATATTTCACTTTCTGCACAAGAGCCTTATATAATTGGAAATGTAATCGAGTCTAGCTTTTAATTAATAAGAAAATAACTTCAAAAAAATATTAATCATAGAGGGAGTTATTGCAGTTTGATTGAAAATTGATAGTTCCAAACTGAGTTATATGTGAGTTTAGAGGATGGTGATTAAACTTTTTTCGAAACTTAGTGTATCGACTCATAACAAAGTCAACTGGAGTTTATACTCAATCAATGGTAAATTCGACACTACAACCAAGTGCACTGCACTTCCACATTTAAATGTTGTCACGTGTAAAGTTGGAATGTTTAACTTGTCGAGTGAGCTCGGTGCCGGGTTGAACTCATTTTTTTTTTCACCCAACCAGGTTTCCTAACAGAATAAACCTGACCGTTAACTTTGCTGAATTATTCTGTTAAATGCAAAAAGAGCTCGTTGGTCGAGACACATTGAATGCGAGGGTGCAGGCTGCAATGGTAATGAAGAAAACTATCGACGAAGGAAAAGAATATTTTTTCAGTAATTAATTAGCATCATTAACTATGTGTATCCACTAAATCGGTGATTTTAAATATTGTGTTATGGATATAAATGTGTAAATTTGTAAATATTTGCAGAAGTGTAAGGAATACATGTCAGCAAATTTAATTTTTAAAATCGAATGTTATCTCTATATGAATTAAATTTTTTAATTTATTATTTACATATGCAAAGATTAATGTAATTTTCAGATATTTACAAATGGTAATTATTATTCTTAAATATGAAAAATGTTAGTATTAGTGATTTGAAAATCTCTGCAAACCAACCGAATGAATGAATCTTGAATTCCGAGCAACAGTTTTGAGATTATTACTTGTAGAAGAGAGAAAATGAGGTGACTCATCCAATTCACACTCCCACGCCATTTTCCTGTTTGATTAAATTCTGTGAGAGGGGGCAACACCCATGGCAGAACTTTTGCTGAAGAATTTTGGAAGCAACCATTGCATGTTGTTCTAACAGGTGCCCTTTTTTCCCTCAAGAAATCTGAAATTTAATTTTCATCAGAATATGAAGTTTGAAGTCATTAATTTATTTGTTCTGTTTTTGTAAACTAAAAATCACGTGGTTCGAGCTCATGATTACCCAGGTGTTTTTGCAACCCGCTGAACGTTCCGAATAAAGTGAATTCAACACTTTTGAAGGTGATTTGATGTGTTATATTTGAGAAAGTTTTCCAAATGTTCTCACGACCAAAGAATAGAACAACTTCATGTGTTAATTGTCTGTACAAGTGCAAAAAAAAAAATTTACATTTATAAAAAAAATTTCATCATCTATTGAACAGTTGCAATAAATGCTTAAATCTTCATAGTAAGTGTGATTTATGTGGTTTGGTTTATTTGTTTTACCCATGCAACAACAATATTCTCCTGCTTTTTGTTTGACTAGATTTTTAAATTTTTTTGGAGATCCTCTATTCATCAATTGCAATAAATGCTCAAATCTTCACAACAAGTGTGATTTATGTGCTTTGGTTGCAAATTTTTACCCATGGAACAACAATACTCTCTTGTTTGACCACCCTGAAACGTGTTGTATTGTGCAGATCGATGGGTCTTAGCGATTATAATTGGCGGATTGACCCTGTTCGAGATCATTTGGACAGTGCAAATTTAGAAATTATCGGAAGAACTTGTTTTGCACATTTGGTCGGCATTTCATCATTGCATCTCCAAGGTCCTCTCTATCGTGAACTCCTTCGTAAACTTGAAAAGAGTACCCTCACAAGGAATTCCCTCTCTTTCCGACTAAGAAACGGTGTAATTGAGTTCGGGCCAAGTGATTTTATTTTAACGATGGGGTTGACATTTGATGATATCTCACTTGAGCCGCCATCATCCTCCCATTTTCATGATGTAATATTTGATGGCAATCGAAAGTTAAATTTTATCGACATTCGTGATAAATTTCTAATGGAATCCAAGTGAAATAACGGTGGTGGTGAAATAGTTTTAAAACTTGGTTTGGTTTACATCTTATTTGGCATATTACTAAATCGGGAACGCATAACGGATACAATTGACATGCGTTATCTGCACATGGTTGATAACCTCGACAATTTCAACCTTTTCCCTTGGGGGCGGGTTTCCTACGACTATCTTGTACATATTACTCATTCATGTCGTGATAAGTTGTATTCCCTTATTGATCTAGAGGATCTTACATATCTCAGTGCACAAGGGTTCTCTTACGCTCTCCAAGTATGGGCATATGAGATAATGCCAAAGGTAGGTGTTTTGTGTGGCAATAGGGTTAATAAGTGTAGTATGGAGGTTCTCCGAATACTACGTTGGTCACCCAAGTCCTATGTTCACATAGAGAAGGTCCGTGAAGTCATGTCGCCCCCGAGCTTGTTACATTGGTAATAAATATATATCTATCTAATTATTTATGGTCTTATTGCACCATTATAACTGTATATTTTTTTTCATATGACTCTAATTTGCAATTAAATAGTCTCCTCTTCACAAAGTATTGGCAAGTGAAAATACCTATGATATGTTGATTGAGCGATGCAGTGATGTTCTTTGTCCATCTCCCTTTGAAAAAAGGGTTTTGGAATGATTAAGTTGAAACGAAAGTTGAACTTTGATGGTTTGGAGCGGGTGGAGTATCCGAAAGAAATACACAACACAAATCTAAATAGTTGTACTGCTGTTGGAATGCTAGACCTAAGGCAGGGGTTTTCCGGGTTATAGTCCATCCATCGAATAGGCTCCCACAATAGCTGTGGCGCGTGTTTATCCCAATCTTCAATGCAAGAAGCCTACCTATTCAAAAAATCTTTATCCCTATCAGAGCAGATTGATTACAGTTGAGTCGGGAGAGAGACACGTGTTTGAACTTGGCCACCGCATAAATGTAAACTAATTAAGGTTTATAATGTTTATCCATTAGAATTAGAAGTGTTTGTTTATAGGTGATTGTATCTGCAGGATCATTATTCCCTCGATCTATCTAGCCGAGTAATATCTTTGGAGGTGAAAGTTGATCAGTTGATGTCTATTATGATGAGCTCTCAAAACACATCGACATTCAAGCCATCTATCAAGTTTTCCAATATAGTGGATACGTCTTTGCAACTGAAATGAGGGTCGCATGAGCAATACAAGCCATATCCTGTAATCTTTCATGTTAAAGACGCCGGTGAAAATTATGTTAGTACACCATCATTTGTACAAAAAGAGAGTGGAGGTGTAATCCCAAAATAATGTCATTCATCACTCGTTCAAAGTCGGAAAATACTCACACCATTTGAGCAATGGCATTTATATGTAGAAGCTTCAAAATCTTGAGTATTGTTCATCGAACATTTGTATTTCTGCATTATACATGCAATTGATATTTTTTTTTCAAATACCCACAACAACCATATATGTACAAGTAAATAAAAATGTATATCTGCCTAATTATGTATATAATTTGTGTACACTACCAACCTAATTATTTCTATTGAATAAGACAAGCTCATGACTATCGGCATACCTAATAAGATGGTGAACGTCGTTTTCAGATGGTGGTTTGATGCTATCTGGAATTCTAATGGTTGGCTATCAGACGAGGTTAGTTAGCCTAAAATCGATATAATGTTCTTATTCTGTAGCACTATATAATGTTCTTGTATAATCCCTTGTAGCATATGGATGCGTTAATGTATTTAGTTGTCATCAAATCCAAAGCTGATGGAGGCATGTGTCGTGCTGCTTGGTCCATATTGGACACTACTTGCTGGGTAAATTAATATATATATATATATACACGATCCTCTATATAGTATTGTTATGTAAAGTAATAGTTACGACTGACCTTTTTATTACAAGTGTATAGCCTTTATTTTATATTTAAAGTGGTTTTCCACAACACATGTAGGGAGCCATGACGCATGGTAATCTAGATAGTTTATATGATCGGGTATTGCCTTATGTTCTTGGCTGCTATCCCGAATGTTGCAATATTCCATAGCACAAGGTAAGAAAGATTTATGGAATTGGCAATCTAAATGATAATCATTGGTTTCTCTTCGTAGCATCCATTGAGGATCAAACGATTACAATATATGATTCCTTCTCGGAGACTCACAAGACGTCTGGCGAAGAAGTTTCTTTAAAATTTTTATCAGTGAACATGCCACAACTCTTTGTGCAATCTTAGATTTCGATAATCAAGAATAATGTTGCGGTTGATATTAAGGATGTTTGGGATGTTGTGTTTTATCCAAATCCACCATAGCAGGTTAACGACTCCGATTGCGGAATTATGGTGATGAAATACCATGAGTGTTTGGTTAGAGATGCACAATTATCATCCATCGTCCCGCAGGTATGCCCTTATGACAGGCAAATTTATTGTTCTCAGCTCTTTGACTTCGGTGTGGGTCTGCTAGGATCTAAATATTGAGGTTGAAAGTCCCGTGTAGTCTTTTTGCATATTACGGGTAACCAATCCTTTTGTATTGGGCGTCTATTTTGTCCCAGTCTTATTTTGGTATTTTTGGTTTTTTCTAGGTACAAATAGGCAGTATATGTAAGACGATCTGCTCTTGAAGTTATAAATGACATCGGAATGTATATATTATGCATGGATGATTTGCCTAATTTTTCAAGTTTACTTCGCGTCCAATAATCTTTGGATAGTCCATTGCTCTTATGCCATAAGAGCAAATATTTATTTATATCAGTTCATTGCGACGTGATCAATAACAGATGATTTCATGGAGTATACTAATTGTATTCATAAATTGGAAAAAAATGTATTAATTTTTTAATCGCAATAACCTTACGGAAGAAAGTTGGTAAGATGTAACATTAATATATTGTATATTATAGGTTTTTACGGCTTTTCAATTCCACCTTCACGGCCTTCTTCAAAGCATTGAGTAAAAATCCAGATGATTATTTATGCGCGCACATATTGATCTGATTTAACATTTGGCGGGAACCGTAGATAGATAAAGAGTAATATATACTATTATATTAAACCTTGTTATAAGGGTAAGATTATTAAGTGTACCTTTAATAAGTTAGTTACAAGGTTGTACATATAGTATGTATGTTGTCGTTCCTATAAATATATTATAGGATTTCAATTTTCTTATAACTATTGTTGATGATTGAGGTATAATTTGATAGAAAAATGTGAATTCACGTGAATTTTTTTGGTGACACAATATAATTTAATAAAAAATTTATGAATGATACATCCAATTACGAGATATGTATCAGTATTATGCATAAAGTCTGCGAATTTCGAGGTAGGTTATTCACAAATGTGGCCAACAACATAAACTTGACAATAGTTTATGTTGTACGGAATTTGATATTGTGAATGTAATATCTCCATAATTGCCAACTGCAAATGCCCTACAAATTCCATTCAGTTCATCGAGTACTAAAAATAAAAAGCAAGTCCATAATATATGCTCATACAAATTCGCATCAAAAAGGGCTGTGGTCATATAAACATAAAAAAGGGCGATGCCATGATCTAGAGATAAATCTAAAGTATTCCGTGTTTTCAGATAAGTTGCAATACCACCAAAAGCATGTATTCCCTTAAGATATCCATTAAACGTCAAGTAGTCCCACCTTGCTGGCCCTGGCTAACATCTGTTTCCCCTGGTTCCATCCGAGGGCGGTTACCTCAATGACGTTGGTCTGATCCTTGGACACCTTAAACAACATGATACTTCTAGCCCCAATCGAGTTGTCTTCGGTATACCATAGCTACGCGTTCTTTTCCAGGAAGTATCTTAGTGTCCCTACATTGTTGGCCGTTCCTAATGGCACTTCTCATTTGGTCCTCGAGCAATTTTGTAATTGCACAAGCCTGCTCGATTTCAAACCATTGTCCTAGATGAAACCATGTGGTAGGTCCTAGAGTGTATACATTAAAATACACGTGAACTGGCTATATGTTTATGATATATGCATGTTGCCTACTTAGATGATTTAAAATTTTACTTCATACCAGTCGATACTCTTTGTATCGAGGACCCATCTTCCGGACGAGTGCCTATGTTTGCACGGTCTCTTACGAGGAGCCTGCATCACCACGCAGCCTCGTGTTTTTGCCTATCACAAAATAATATGAGACAACACATGAGTTTAAAAGAAATTTTCTATATAATTGAACGGGCCCATGAGCATATATGTAAATATCAATCCACGGACAGCCATTGTGTTTGATCTATCCATCCGCTGAGAACATTGTAATGCGCCACTTGTGTTCACCATCTTGAAAGTGGAAAGTAAGTAGGTCCATCCATACATACGCGCTAGGGCCAGACTGGTCAAACACTAGTATTTCACCACTTTGCAGGCTAGCCACCTTAACGAATTTCGCCCACCCCTCAGTTAAACAAAGATAGCTTTGCTTGTCAGATGCTGGTTCAAGTTTACACGGCCAATAACTGGAAGAGTTGAAGATCAATCTAATGACAATTGGCCTTATTTTGGCCGTTCCCACATAGAATCCATGTGATAGCCGCTGCAATTTTAACACACGAATACAAAAACCATATTTCAATGCCCTAAACATATGGATAATGCCACGAGGTAATCAATGGGAAAACGGGAACAAAAAAAACTTACCATAATTTTATGACCGTCTAGGGGACTCACAATCGTGAAGAAGGATTGGAATTGGTATTCTGCCATATTAAGTTACGGACCTACAAATGACCGATTCATAGATCAGTTGTTAATATATATATATATATATATATGATACATATTGCAATTGTTTGCCAAGCACAGTACAAACAGAAAGTTCTGAGAATATAACTGCAAGAATTTACGGGTTGTATTTTTTGGCAGCTAGGTGTATTTTCCTCCTACTCCCTATAACCTCACACAACCAATAAATTAACTAACAAAAATGGAGCATGATAATCATAAACATAAATTGAGATTTCCTCAACAACCCTATCTGCTTGCACAAAACCTGACTCAAAACATGCGCATTTATTATTTCCGTATCAAAACTAAAATAGATCTCATAAACAAAAGGGGATGTTGATATATATGTCAAAATGAGATGCAGATACCACATTGCACCCGATAAATTAAAAAAAATGTATATTCCCCTAATCAAGTTTCTATTGCATCTGCATGAGTACTACATTATGAGCAAAGATTTAGTAGGGTTACTTGTGATTTGGGTTGAAATCCCTTCCTCCTCTATTCGTCGTCTATGCCGCGGAGAATGACATCCACCAAATCCTTCTAGAATCATAAAAGACTTTATATTTACCGAGGAGTTGGAGAAGAGGTCTGCGTATAATGGAGATTCAATATTTAGTTGAGATTTTAAATACCAGTGAATTAAGGCCCATTATTGTTAACAGTAATGGATATTCAATATTTATATGATAATCATTTATTTCCCCATCATATAATTACCGTATACATATTTACAAATCTATTATTATATATCTATTATTTCCTCCAAATCTACATCTTGTAAGATATATGTCAAATTTACCCACTTCGATAGTACCATAATGTTTGTGCCTTTCACTGCCCATTTTTCACGTGACTGACAACCTTCTTTGTGGGTTTTTACCATTAACGTTCAGCGTCTTCCTCCGGGGGCGTTAATCTACCGCGCTCCACGCTTTGTCAAGCTGAGGTTTTCCCATGTGAAACTTTGGACGTGTGTAATTGGTGAGGACGATGAAGAGGCCGGTGTCCCATGCTTCATAGAGGGTTGGGCACAATTCGCAGATACAGCAGGTCTACGGCCCAAAGACATTTTGTTGTTTAATAAATTAGAGGTGGATTCCTATGCGGTTTGTATTTACACGGAGAGTCCCAATGCGCACCTTTTTTTCCTAAGTGAACGCCATCGGCACCATTCGATGCTTCTTGGTACAAACTCATTCGGCATATATATCAACGCGCATTATCTTTCCAACTTCATTGTAAGTCTAGTTACCAAAACACTCACATCAAGGAGATACTTTACATATTCCTCCCGCGCGGATAAATAAGTTTTGTTCGGATTGAGACAATTTTATTTATGTTGTGGCAGTGGCTCCCCGCGACTTTTGTGATGACTCTTCTAGCCAGTGGGGATGTGCATTCTATTTTATTAAAAAATTAGAACGGAGAATGTTGGATCGTCTCAATAGAGAACAAATTTGGAGAATACTTTTTCAGTGAAGGCTGGCTTACTTTCAAAAATGATAACGGAGTAAAATGGCATGACTTCCTGATATTCCATCATAATGCAGGTGACGATAGGTGTCGTGTTTCGATCTTTGGTAAATTAGGGTAGCCAAAGCACAGAGGCGAACCAACTCTTGGTATTTTATCAACTGCATCACATTAACTTGACAATACTATAATTAATCTGCATATATGTTTAATTTTGTAATTATGTTTTTCCAGAAATTTGCATGACAACCCAGACCGAATGCCCTCGCAAGCGAAAATACGCCCACAATTGTCAGATTATCAAAAAAATGAAGCCAAATTTTACCAGATATAAACAGGTTTGTTAATTTTTTTTAATTGTACAAATACAAAGTATTGATTGGATTCCATCCTAGTCTCCTACGCACACCTACTGATGGAGCTTCGTATAAACGTCAAATGCAGGACGTACCAAGATCTTTTGTTGAATGCAATGGGTTGAATTCTTGCAACCATGTTCAGCTGCAGAACTCAGTTGGAGACAGTTGGGAAGTGCCTCTAGGCTCTACGGATAATAATAAAACACCAAGATACTTTTTGGAGAAAAATGTGTGGCTGTATTTTGTACAAATAAACCAATTTGGTATCGGGAGTATCCTGATGTTCACAGTAAAGAATGAATGGGTGATGTAAGTGGTGGCTGTGGATGGGGAAGCCGGAGAATGCATGATTGCTGATGCAATGAATGTTGGTTTATTACCTGCTTCATACATGGTATGAATTGAAAACTATTTGCTAAACCGGTGGTAACCTATCCTTTGAGGTCATAGAATCTTAATTTGAATGTGGAATGTGGTAAATGTTTTAGCGGCGTACATTATTAGATGTGTTAGCATTAACCAATTATTCGCAAGTGGTTTTGAATATGAATTAGTCATGCTTATGTTGACTGAATCATTGGAATCCCTTGTAATGTAAATTATCTACATCAATTGCCTATTTGTATGTGTATCTCATCTCTCATTTTAGATTATATATAATTAGCATCTACAAGTATTATGGTAGGTATTTTTAATTGAATTAGTCATGTTTGCATGTTTAACTGCAAATGAATCATATTTAAAGCTCGTATGAGGTTTCAGAGTTTAAATTGACGAAACTAGTACCTTTCGTTCAATATAAGGTTAAAACGCCTCTTATATTCTTCTTGGACCATGTATAAATGGATTCAAAGATTTCTCAATCTTTCCAGGAATAATAATAATAATAATAATAATTTGTTATAATAAATAATAAATCAATTTCAAATAATAATAATAATAATAATAATAATAATTTGTTATAATAAATAATAAATCAATTTCAAATAATAATAATAATAATAATAATAATAATAATAATAATAATAATAAGTGTTAATAACAAAAATAATTTGTAACAATTTAATATTTGTTTATGTCAATTTTTTTCATTTGAACTCTGCAAATAATTATATTTTTTATACCTATCATATATTGAAAGAATCAAATGTTATTTAGTCATGGATAAAGTATACATTATTAATTATAAAATCGTTTGTTTTGGAATATTCCAATTTGATCTTTCTAACATGGATTTTCAATTATCTGCATCAATTTTAATAGCCTAATTTTTTGTTTATCCTAACTACAAAATTGATCTTCTTATCTAATTAATTACCTATTTTCTAATATCATTTTATAAATCTTTACAAATTGAACACAACATATAGAATTCTAAAATAATCAGGAAATTATAGATCTAAGAAATTAATCATGATTTGTGCATCGTTTTGGAAAATACTAGTTATATGTATAATTTTACTAGAGGAAAAATATAAGATAAGATTAAAAATACATCCCATACTGGTAGGAATGGACTTTGGTGCATAGTTCCGCCAAGAAAGTATTGGTAAGGGTTTTCGCTTTAAGCAATCAATTTTACCTAATGAGCGGGAAAGTCGATTTCGCTCAAATAACTTGCCAACGAATCATTTCTGCAGAGGATAATTTTATATTTAAAAATATATTTCCCAAACCCTGCCACAAACCTTTCTCTTCCAATATTCTCTGCTGTGCATTTCAACCAAATCCTAAATTGCAAAATTCAAGCGATACTAGCAGTACCCACCCAATAATGCTCACGCACTAATGAAGTGGGAACAACAACATGGACAATTTTATATGTTTAATTAGCAGTGGTCAGAACGCACGCTTTGCAGAGGCAATTTCCAAGTGAATTATCACTGCCCGTTCCAGTCAGACCATTGAAACGTTGAATCAGGTTAGCAGAGTATAATGGTATTATTTGATACATAAAGCTCGAACTGTATGTGCATGTTCTAATTAAAAGCTTAATTCATTCGAGCAACAATAACCGGCTAATTGTTAAAAGGTGATTGGGTAGATATGAATATAGAATTCAATTTGAATGAACCATTGATATCGCCAGATGAAGAAGACAATAATACTCCTTTAAGTAGAGAGAATAACCCTACAACTATTTTCCCTCTGACTGCGTTAGAGTTAAAGCTTGCGCCACCATCTAAGATTGAGAGTCTGGATATTGCCTATTTGTTATATTGTGAATATGCACGGCAAATAGGATTTGGTGTTAAAAAGGGCTCGCAGGAATATTTTCGGAAAACTGTTGAAATTAAAATGAAATTGTACAATTGTTCATGTGAGGGACACCCTGATAACAAATTCTCAAAGAATGGTATAGCTGACTACAAGAAGCAATAAAGAAGAATCGACTGTAAGGTAAGGTTGCATGTGGTACGGGAACGAGATGGTCTCTGGACAGTGTCGGTCTTTCATAAAGAACACAACCATGAGTTACTTGACCCTGATCAAACATATTTGTTGAGGTCTGCGCGCAACATGACACATGCAAAACAATCGATCATAGAAGCATTAAATATGCAATCATCAGTGTCAACTGAGCATGTCGATTCATGGAAAAAGAATCGGGCGATGTGCATAATCTGGGCTTTATTCGGAAGGATGCGTATGACCACATGAGAAATGTTAGAAGAGCAACTAAGGTGCCTAACGAAGATGCAAATGAGCTTCTGCGATTCTTCATTAACAAGTCTAATAATGAATCATGCTTCTATTGGGATGTGATGGTGGATGACGATGGGAGATTAATGAAAAAAATAGTCGGTGTGCAATTGATTATGAAAATTTTGGTGATGCGGTATCGGTGGACACAGCATTCAAGACGAACAAGTACAACTTGATCTGTGCACTATTTGTAGGTATCAATCATCATCGAACTAATGTAATGTTTGCATTTGCATTTATGTCAGATGAGACAACAAAATCCTTTGAGTGGTTATTTTCAACATTCCTGGACTCAATGAATCGAAGAGAACCACAGACAATATTCTCCGATCAGTGTCAATCTTTGATGAATGGAATAGATTATTTATTTTGAAGTGCAAGTCATCATCTCTGTCAATGGCATATTAATCAGAATGCCCTGTCGCACTTTGGTAGTTTGAACAACAATAAAGAATTCAAAAAAATATGGTTTGATTGCATGAATTACTGTGAAAGCATAGCAGAATTCGAGAATACATAGAAAATGATGGTTACCAAGTTTGAATTGGGTAAGAAGCCATGGTTTAGAACTATGTACAACTTGCGTAAGAGATGGTCATTTGCATTCAGGCTTGATCGAATGAATGATGGACTATATGTTACATCTCGTAGTGAAGTTACCAACAAAGTGCTAAAGGATTTATGTTCCGGTACATCATCATTGTGTGAAGTAGTCCATCATTTTAATTCGATACTGGAAGATTGGCGCATTAGGGAGCGTGCGGAAGATACAGGCTGCATTGGAATACCTGGACAAGTAGTTCTGGAAAATAAATTGTTAAAACATGCAGCGAGCATCTACACACGGAGTGTGTACAAGTTGTTCAAACTAGAGGTGGGAAGTTCGATGAATGTTAACATTTTACAACACCCCCTTGATTATAGATCGTCAGAGTTGGAGTTCATATTACGTAGTGAATCAACATTATCTAGAATGCGTCGGGTGAGATGTTCTCTGGCATATGATAAAGTATCGTGTACATGCAGCATGTGGGAGATTGTTGGGATTTTATGCCGACATGTACTGAAAGTGTTCTACATCCTCAATATTAGTAGGATACTAGACAAATACGTGTTGCATCGATGGATAAAAAATGCTAGGAACCGTTTTCCCAACAACATGGTAACACCAACCGGAGGAGACTTGTCTGAGGAGATGATGTTTGTTAACAACATCATAAGGATAACATATAGCTTGTCACAGGACTGCAAGAATAGGGCAGATTACAAGTCAATTTTGCAGACACGGATTCAGGAAACGCATAACGAGTTTTTTGGTGTATCAGGAAAAGAAGCAAAAAATAATAAGGGAAAGCAGAACAGAAAAACAAAGTCGAACGAGATTCCTCATATATTAGATCCGGCAGTACCAACCCATCCGTGGTATCCAACGACAAAGCATGCAAAATACTGGGGAAATGGGAAAAAGGCTTGGAATCCAGGCTTCAGGGGAAGGATGCAGCCACCCGTTAAAGGTACAACTTCTTGTCGATTTACAGATTATGTATATTGATATATTTAATAGAGAAACGTAGATTATATCTTAGTTTATTTCATCACAGGGAATGATGTCTTTAATAAAGATCATTCAGATTTATATACTACAGGGACATGGGTGACGAATTCTGATATCGGGGAGATACCAACACAAAAATTAGGGGCGTCTGGAATTAGGTGAGTGTGAGTTCTTCTCAGCGATTGGCCATCCGGTGCACCCATTTGCGTGTGGCTTTATCAAAGATTGATATATTCTATAAACCAATTTATCTTATTGTTTCAATCAGACTGATTCAGTTGGTTGTGAATTACAGCTCATTTGTATGCTACTCCGTAGTTTAATTTGAGATTGAGCCATTCCCAAAAATGAAAGAACCTTTACTGCTATTGTAATTATTTGAAGGCTTCCCGTTTTCCAAATTTTTCAAGTACAAAATTTTTTAATATCAGTGGCAAATTTTTCAAGTACAAAATTTTTTAATATCAGTGGTGGTGAAGACCAATATGCCATACATTTTCCGCATCACAGATAACAGTTGTTGTATCTATATTTAATACCAATGTTATTTTCTCATTTAATAATAATATCGCCACTTTCTAATATATATATATATATATATAATTATTTAAATATCCTACAAAACGTAGCTGATACACCACAACCCAGACTGAATGCGCTCTAAATGCATTTTTAAAACTAACTATAAATGTTATTCATAGCTGGGAGAACATAAAATTTATGTATTTAATATAATGCTCCATAAAATTTAGGTATTTAATATAATGTTCCAGGTTATTTACTACTATACTATTAATGATTGCTTCTCTGCATTATTTTAAACAACAGTTATCATATAATTAAATATACACAACTAATTTTCTATTTTTTGTTAATTGAGATTGATCATTGAAATGTCTCTAATAATTTATCGAGCCAAAAATTGCAATATTCTTATCATTCAATTAGCTAACGAAAAATGACCGTTTGCAAAACACTTCACGGGAGATGCAAGCAGCGTACATGAAACATCAAGGAACAATGTATGCTACTTTTTCAAGCGTTTATGGATATAGATATTTCATAAAGTTGTGAACAATAAATCATTCTATAAACACCACACCGATCTGGGTCCAGCAAGGATACATCATTTCCCGTCATGAGGCATTCCAAATACTTGATAGCCATGATGCCGCAACTCGAACTATTTGTTTGCTGTTGTGAATGAGGATATTGGATAACATCCCATAATGGCCTCAGTGCTGTGGTGAAACCTTTCATTTCTCAGACCCTAACCATCGCCCACAGAGCTGGAATGTTCCTTGATAAAATATGGAAAGGGGTGGGAACAACATCCTACTTTGTTACCTCAAACATAGAATCATAAACAATGATTAGTTGTCTTTCAAGTAAAACTTCGTAGGCTACCCAATGAAGACCAACATTTCCAATTCCATAAATTATCGTAGCGCGTTCCCAAGATACTCTTCCATGGTGCGGATATTCCCCACGAACATAACTCAATACACGCTCAGCCACAACATTGAAGTTCTCCTGAATTAATGCACTCTGTAATATTTCCAAATTGTATGCATGTAATTAAACGTGATACAAATTAACAAATTGTACGTAGACAGAGATAATAGGTCGAACGGTCGTTACCCAGCATATCATCTCCATATCTGCTGACACAGGTGGAGTGCGTGTGACGGCCTTAACATTGATTAGCAACAGATTTAATAAAGCATCAATATGCTGTAGATATTTAAGATTAAATAAGAGATACAAATTGGATATACACTTGCAAAGCCATAATTGTAATCATTTATGAAAGAGCATAAAACCTCATACATCATCATAGAGCCAGCCCAAACGATCCCAAATAGGATCAAACCATTCTATAGTTGCTTTTAAACCCGTGAGCAAGACCACAGACCTAGGCCTGTAATGAATTTTCAATGAAAAGTTCAAATTAAACAATGTATCACATTCACGACTCGCATGCAACATAATATATGGCATTTTCAGGTGTATCATTCCATGACTTACGGATCCAATAGATGTGATTGTTCACGCCAAATTTCAAATGCTTTAAAGTTGGAAGGACATAAAGAGCTCAAATGGATCTACTTGTATTATGAATTCACATGATTCTGATTTTGCAGCCTTGTTCAACACCAGATCGGTAAAACAACGTGCTTCATCGTAATATTGACCTCTCGAAGCTTTGACTTCTATGAGGCAACACTCAAGATAGGTAACTCGATCTAGCAATCGGTTAATCACATTACATTTTTCCTGTGGAGAGGTCAACTTGTGAGACATACATCATCGGTTTCAACTAAGACAACAATTTAATATATCAATAAACAAAGATAACCACAATTACTTCTTCACTCAAGGTATGAACGGTTACTGCCAACTGTCAGAGTGGTGTGGCGATGCATCCGACCTGGAAAATGGTGGGGGATTTTGTGCTCGTGTCGAGACCCCCACATCTCTTTTTTGTCACCAGCATACCTTCCCGGTAGTTAGAATTCAACCTCCTTAATTTAAATTTCTTGCCAAAATCAAAAGATGGGAAAAGTGGGCCGGATGTATTATAATGCACACCGAGATTTTCCAACATTCTATTCTCAGCATCTGAAGGTTCCATTGAAATCTGATTCAATCATAAATTAGAGTTATATGAAATATAAATATTATATATGAGGAACCCTAGAAACGTCAAATTATATGAAATGCATTACAAGAATTTCAACATCATCTCTACAAGAGAAAAATGAGTTGATTTTTGCAAACCGATAACCCTTGTTGGCTGACCACCGCAACATTCGAGGAATACAAGCATTTGAACATGGTTGTTTATTCGCATAATAGTTGGCAAGATTCAGCATAACCTCATACGCCCAAATTTGTAGAGCAATTGTGAAACCATTTGCATCAAAAGCAAGATTCTGATCAAGGGCAATTAAATTATCAAGTATATCTCTAGCACGATGGGTTGACCTCACTAGACATGTATAAGCCACCTGACCCTAAGGATATGAAATGAACTTGTCGAGATGATCAACTAAATGCAAGTACTTCAACTCAATCATCTTTGATTTACGGGCACGAATAAGTAAAATCCCATACAAAATATAAAGAAAGGCTAACTTCAATGAGTTTGTTGAACATCCACCAGTTTCATTTCATTCCCTTCTAAAAACTTTCTGTATATCACAAACCATCATATCGGAGCTGCCGTTGAACAGATCACGATAGATCTATGAATGAAGTGGCGGCTCTTCCCAATCTTTGAACTTCAATCCAGTAATCAAACAAAATTCCTTAGGCCCAAATTCTATAAGACAACCATTAATGCAGAAAGACAGTCGGAGCCGTGATAGCGAACTCTTCTCGAGCTTTCTAATTAACGCATTGTGCAACTGCCCTTGAAATGGCATACTAGGAATTGAAAAAAATTGCCAAAACAAGAAGCCTTCAAAATTTGCATGTTGTCATTTCCTAAATGTTGTTTAATGTTGTCCAACCAGGAAAGATGGCCACGACCAGAAACAAGTGCACCTACGTCAAATTGTTAAGCACATGTCAGAAAAAATTACAAACTGGGAATTTTAATAAATTATATGAACAAAAAACAGCCAAAGACACGACACCAAGAACATAAATACATTCTTTTCCAAAAATGGTAGGAAATATTTAATTTTTCATAAACATAATTTAAATGCTCTTCGATGTTAAATAATTGCTATCAACAAACAACAGATAAAGAAAAATAAATCTTTGCTGCAGTTCGATAAGATGAATAATTCCGTCCAATTACCAGATAACATATAATAGCAGTTACTAAAGAATGAGCATGAAGAAAACAATCTTGTAGGGTTGTGGAACCTAAACTTTCAATGTCGCAAAACATTTGCTGCAAGATGAAAAAATCCCCAAATTAATTTTAACAAAATTACCACCGCGGCCGAAGTTTAGAAGAGTTTTCACGGTCTTCATAATGTTGTGGAGGATAGGATATCAACTACTGGCAGCTGAAATCAAGCGAGAACCACTGCCTCGAAATTTGTTATTTTGAAAAAAATTGTTTCTTTCTGTATCATATTACAGAATTAATTGATTAAGGATATATATTCCCTATTACAGAATAAGAAATTATAAGGGCCCAACTTGCTTCTAAATGAAGTTGTTTGTTCAAATTTTCGTCTTTCACATTTCTGGAGGGTGAAGTGCAATGTAGAATCCCCAAAATGTTTTGTTGGGGGCAGATATACACAGGACATCTTTTCAGATAATTTACGTCTCTTACAAGTTAAACTTAACATCCATTATATTTTGCCGAGTTGAGACGGGCACACGAGTTGACATAGACGCGACTCGGTCACATAGCCTGGTTTCAGAACGCTTTACACATGGCAGGATTTGAGGCTGGAGGTGCACTGCACTTCGATGTAGTGTCAAAGCTTTCCTTAATCAATTGTTTGCTTAGGTGAGTTGAACAATTGACAGCTTATAAATAGAAGCTAGCTAGGTGCGGAATAGTGTAGGCCTTTCTATACTCGTTGTGAATTATCTATAACTGATAGACATTTTGTGATATATTGTGTGTGCTGAAAGTAAACAACAATAAAGAATAAGTAAAAACACTATCTTACTAATAACAATCCCCAATCGTCTCAATTTTCTTATCTTGTTCAAAATCCACATTCTTTCTCAATTTCTTTATATGATACCAATGGGGGAGCCAATTCATTCCACTTGAATGAGAATATGAAATCATTATGAAAGATGCAAGTATAATGACGGAGATACAACTTGATGTTAAAAAAATTTGAAGCACGTTAAATGTCGTGCCTATGTATTTATAAACTATATATATATATATTAATTATTAATTTGTTATTGTTTAATACTATAACGAGTATAATGATATGAGAAAATGGCCAATAAAATTCTTTCAAAAAGAAGCTATACTAGATGTTTATTATTAATTTTTATTAAGAAGTCTAATTATATGTAGTTTTTAATTTCCTAGCGTTGTAGTGATTAACATAATTTTATTGTAAATTTTAATAATTAATTTCATATGAATTTATATTTATTAATATAAAAATATTTATTAAATTAAATTAAATATATAAATAAATATTGTAAATAATAAAGATAGTGTGTGTGTGTATATATATGTATATATATATAGAGAGAGAGAGAGAGATTTGATATGTTGCCCCATAGAATGAGCAACTCGTGAGCGCCTCCTAATCTACGTCAGATCTAATTTTAATTTTAATTTTAATTTTAATTTTAATTTTAATTTTAATTTTAATTTTAATTTTAATTTTTCTCTCTCTCAATTAAAATTGGCGTCATTCTCTGCTCAGTACTCCTTCTCAATCTCTCCAAAAAAGAGTTCATATTTATTTTTCTTGTGTGCGGCTCCGATCAACTTTCCTCTTTCACAAAGAATGAGTTATTTTTTCTTCTGCCCTATATCTTTTTAAAATTTTAATTTCTTCTCATTCATATTCCATGCGTTTCTTCGTCGGAAACTTGGTGAAGTTGCAGTCAAGTCAGAAAAATCCAGAGGTGGGTGGCGGTTTGAATTATCATCGTTAATTTTTTTTGAGTAAGTATAAAATTGGAGTTTTAAATTTGAATTGTGTGTCGATTTTGAATTTTTTTCTGGTATAAGAACTGAACAATGGCATAATCCGAGTATTTTTAATTTTTTCAGATTTTAAATTTCAACCTTTTTTCCTTAGTTATGAATTGTGTCTCTAATCTAAAATCTGATCTTCTGTATTTAAATAATACAGTTTTATTTTAGATATGTTCTGCCGGTTCATATTTACTTTACATAATTCGTGTTTAATTAGTTTTTTTTTCTTATTGGTCTATTTTTTTTTTTTACTCCGAAACTTTGGTGTGTTTCTGCTCAATTTGTTTTTTCTATATATTTAGTGTGTTTGAGGAACATAGCAATATTGTGCCAAGTTCTTATGTTGTACTAATGAACTTTGTTATGTGACGATGTTAGCTTTAGCTTCCATTCCTGCAAACTTCATTACTGTTTTCAAGTTTTGTTAATTCTTCTTCTTCTTTCTAGGAACGGGGTATTTAACTCTTGCTTTGTTTTGATGTTATGTTATTGGTCTACCTTATCTTATTTTATGTAGTGAGTATTTTTCTGATTTTGAAAGGGAAGGAGAATGTGTTATTCATGCAGCAGGAAAGAAAGATTCACATAATGCTTGAGTACACATGCATAAAACATAGATTCAAAATAAAGCAAGAATATTTTTACAGCCTTAATTAATGTCTATTAAATAACCTCTCATGTACTATTTTAATGTAAGTCGCAGTATATGTCTTTACACACAATAATTGTTAAATTAGTATTATGTTTTAAATGAGACATCATATTTATTGATCATTCAATCCACACTACTATTTAATATCAGTAAATATTTGGTCCCGTCTATCTTATTTAGCCGAATAAACACAATTGATAAGGCACAAAATTACACAATTTTAACCTGTTAGAAGTGGTTAACCATCTCAGCATTTTTCTTTAGCCTTTACAAGCGAGTAGAGAGGATTTGTGTTTCAATCAACATAATATTATATTTTAATTATTTATTATTTTGCTCATATCTTATTATAATATATTGTAATTTTAAATTGTCATATGTTGCAGCAATGGAAGAAAATATCAATGATCAACTATATATTCCTGAAGTTGGGGATGACTGAAAGCCGAAAATTGAAATGAAGTTTACATTAGTGGAAGATGCATTCTCATTATATAATCATTATGCACAAGAGACAGGCTTTGGTTCGAGAATAAGCAATAGAAAGAAGAATAAGGAGTTAAATGAAATTGTTTGGAATTTGTGTGTTGCGAGCTGTAAGTGGTCAACTGAAAAATATTAGAGCTCGTGGTGAAGGTATAACTAATTGTAAAGCAAAGCTTTCAATTGTTAAGCAACAAACTGGACCTGATTGGATTGTCAGTACCTTTGTGGAAGGCCATAATCATACGCCTTGTACTCCTTCAAAAGTATATTTGCTACACTCGCATCGCAGTGTTTCTATCATGAAAAGAGCATTGACTCAACAATTTTCAGAAGCTAATGTGCCAATTTGTCAGAGAATGCGATTATTGGACATGAGATGCAAAGATTGGTGAAGTATATCTTGTAGGCGATCAAAATACTAATGATAGTCCAACAAAGTTTTTAATGTCTTGACACTCGATATTATCATGTAAAGCTTCAGTGATAATTGATAATGCGTCTTTAACAGAGGAGGAGACAAAGTTTTTGGATGAACAATTTGATTATATACATGACAAAATTAAAGAGATGAACATGAGTCCTACATTAATTAGAGAAAGTCAAAGGAGGAAAATCTTGGATAACATGTTGAATATTAATGATCCCTCTGAAATAAGAACAAATGGATGTGGGAAGAGATTGCCATCATCGAAAGAGAAGTTAAATTTAAAGGCGAAGGTTTACCATGGATGCGGGTGCACTGGAGTATCACATGACAAACGCGATTGCCCAAATTTACATAATAGGTATGTGAGCGATCATTGCGTTATATATGCATTTACATTTTATCTTTATTTACTAATCAATTATTTTCACTAAACTTTTTTAATTTAGATAATGTTTAATTTCAGGTCAACTGGAGATGATCATAATGACAACGATGACAATTCAAATGAGAATGATTTCATATAAGTTGGTAATATGAATAGTTTATTTTAGTGAATAATATGAGTCATTTTGTTGTAACAGTATTAACAATAGTAATTGGGGGTGTTATTATTATTTTATTTATGTTCCAACAATATGAAATAGAGTTTAATGAATTTGGATGAATGAAGTTAATTATACAACAATCAGAAATTGGTAAGAAATTTTATTCCTACAATAATGAAATTTTTTACATAGTGACCTTGCATCTTAAATACATTAATTTTTTTCTTATTTTCAGGTGCCATCAGCGTGAAGCATCATTTGGGATTAATTAAGTTAATTTAATGAAATAAAAATTCAATTAGTTTAAGTTTAATATTGTGACTTCAGATCTTCTTATGAACAATCATTGTCAAGTGTTGAACTTGTATCGTTAGTACTTCATCAGTTGGTGATTAAACAAGCAGAATCTATGGTATTTTAATTTTTTTATTATTCCAACTTCTCTTGCTAAATCTTTCATTATTTCAATAGTCGACTTTATATTTGACCAGAAAACTCTTATTTGTATATATTGTTAATGTAAATTGATTGCATTGCCTGATAAGATTGTTGTATGCATATTATCTTATCATACAAGTTAGTAGTCTATACAATCACCAAGGTTCTTCCACTCAACATCTGATTTAGATTAACTCATAAATCAAATTAGAAAAGTTGTGTAAAATAAAGAAATCACTTTGGACATTTATTTGTTTTACAACTCAATGCAACTTCACAAATTTATTAGAAAAACAATGGAAAATATGTTAGAATAATTACTGAAACTGATATATTTACTTGAGAAATTGATAGCAAGTGTTAAACGAGTTGTATGATCTAGCAGCAGCTTCCACTCCAGTTTCATGATACGATCTGTGGTGGTGAGATGAAGAAAAAGAAGAAGAAGAAGAAAAAGAAGATGAAAATGAAGACGAAGAAGAGAGCGTGTTGATCTACTCCTTCTCGACTCTTTCGATTTTCCATGGCTGCAATATGTTCCAAGACTTCATCTACTTCCTTCATTGAAAGCCGCTTTCTAGGTTCTTGCTCCAAGCATCTGAGAGTGAGCTGAGTAGCCTATGATGCTACCTTAGATGAATACTGACCTTCTATTCGTCTATCCATGAAGGATTTCTTTTTCCGTCGTTGGGAGAGAATGGGTTTCACCCATTCCACTAAGGTTTGCTGCCCACTAGGCTTGTGTCAAGGGCTCTCTTCCACAGCTCCAGCAACACCACTCCAAATCCATACACATCTCTCTTCACGTATAGATGTCCTAACCAATGTCAAAATATGCAGCATGATATCGTGGTTAACTATTCATTCGGAGAATCAGAGTCAATCATTTAAGTGCATGGAAAAAGTAAAAAATATTTAAGATTAATGTGTCTAAGTAGATGCAATCCCAGAACTAACTAGTTTGCTTTCGAATATGAGATTCACAATAAAACTTCTTTGAATTATTTGGATGAATGGAAATGAAAGTTCAATGCATGCATCTATTCATGGATCTTCATGATTCCGTTACTATATCATTAAAGAAGTTTGAGAATAATCAAGTAGAATATGGACTATGATCAAATTCTATAAATCTCTCAGTTTCAGCTGCTAAAACTGACTGAATACTAGTAGGCTAAGGGTTAAAAACATCTACATTAATATATATAATGCGGTATTCAATAGATACTCACCCGTTGCAATGTATTCAGGTGTAACATAGCCACATGTTTCCATGTCACGGGTTGTAACATGAGAATCCCCTCCTAAAGGCCCATGTTTCGCTAAGCCAAAATCAGATAATTTTTGCTTTGCAACTCTGAAAAACAAAAATGGTATTAATGAATTTAAATCAAGATTTAAATACTGAAGTGCTATGTTAAGCAAAATCCAACTCTTACATTGAAACTTTAAAAGTGTAGAGAATCTGCATAAACAAATATAATAACTAACTTTATATACAAAAAGCATTCTCTATGCAGCATTGTCTTGAGAGGGGAAGAGAAGAGAACTATTTTATACCTTCTTAGGATCTAAAGAAGACCGTATGCATTACAAGATGATATAAGAACAAGATAACAACTACCTGCTGCAGCTAGCACTTAACACCGCCCTAATTGGTGAAATACGAGCAATTATTCGGGCATACCAGGTTTACCTATTGTAGAATTCAAGCAATTATTTTTTAGGATTTTAACTGAGACTTATGTTAGTAGGGAAAACATCATGGAAGGCTAGGGTAATACAACATTTTACTATTGAAAAAGCAACATGCAGCTGATGTTCGATCAAATTTTCATTTTAATACTTGCTATATCATTTAATTAATCCTATTCCAAACATCAATTACAGTCAACTCTTTTTTTCGTCTATCACTTTACTATATGCCTAACTTATTTCAAATAGTTAAAGAACATAAAGAAATAGAAGAAATTATAGTCAAGAACCATAATGCTAAACAATCTTACCCCGTAATCTCCCAAAAAGTTCACTTTTGAATGCCTATCCAAATTATACAAAACCAATTGTCACTCAGAGTATCAAAACTTGAAAACAGTAATGAAGTTTGCAGGAATGCCTATCCAAATTTACAAAACTTGAAAACAGTAATGAAGTTTGCAGGAATGGAAGCTAAAGCTAACATCGTCACATAACAAAGTTCATTAGTACAACATAAGAACTTGGACACAATGTTGATATGTTCCTCAAACGGACTAAAGATGTAAAAAACACAAATCAAGCAGAAAAACCACACCAAAGTTTCAGAGTAAAAAAAAAAAAAACAAAGTAGAGCAATAAGAAAAATGACTAATTAAACACGAATTATGTGAAGCGAATATGAACCAGCAGAACAGGTCTAAAATAAAACTGTATTATTTAAATACATAAGATCGGATTTTAGATTTGAGACACAATTCATAACTGAGGAAAAAAGGTTGAAATTTAAAATCTGAAAAAAACTAAAAATACTCGGATTGTGCCATTGTTTAGTTCTTATATCAGAAAAAAATCAAAATTGACACACAATTCAAATTTAAAACTCCAATTTTATACTCAAACATAAAAAAAGAAATAACGATGATAATTCAAACCGCCACCCACCTCTGGTTTTTTAACTTGACCGCAACTTCACCAAGTTTCCGATGAAGAAATGCGAGAAATATGGGTGAGAAGAAATTAAAATTTTAAAAAGATGTAGTGCAGAAGAAAAAAGAACTCGTTCTTTGTGAAAGAGGAAGAGTTGATCGGAGCCGCAAACAAGAAAAATAAATCTGAATTCTTTTATAGAGAGATTGAGAAGGAAAACTGAGCAGAGAACGACGTCAATTTTAATTAAGAGAGAGAAGGGAAGGAATGAGAGAGAAAGAAAAATTAAAATTAAAATCCGAATCGCTCATTCTAGGTGGGCAACATATCAAATCTCTCTCTCTCTCTCTCTCTCTCTCTCTCTATATATATATATATATATATATATATATATATATATATATAGTAGTGGGACTCAACATAAAATTGTCTTTTAGGTTTATGATTGTGAAGATAAGTTTAAATTGGTTAGTGAGTTTGAACTTTTGATATGACGCTAATGTTACAACATTAAAGTTGTTTTTCTGGATTTATTGTTGTTGCAACCACTGTTAGTCCGTTTGTAGTTGTCGTGGTTCTGAAAAAGTAGTCGACTTCTCAGTATTTGGTGGCAAATTCTGATTAGTTACTCTCCTAATGAGCCCAACAGATACATTCAATCTGTTTGAAGGTGTTTCCTCGTACTTGCCTTCGATTCTATGGTTTTAATATATACTAGTTTAACACCCCACGTATTACGCGGTGATAGATAAGACGATTTTATTTTTTGAGCAATGTAATTTAGTCTCTGAAATCTAATCTCAGAAATTATGGAATGATTATATGTGAGATATTTAAGCTTTCTAATACTGCATAAAAATAATATTTTATGTTTTACTCAAATTAATATTTTAATCAATTCAAAAGAGCAAATATTTTATTTTATTTTATGATTTGACATTTTTGAGCGGGAAAATTTCTTCTAAAAAATTATGCACTACTTTATTTTAATATATACTATAAATTTCTTATTTTTCTCACTACACGAATGTCATAAAAAATATAATTAATCCGTAAAACATAATGAGACAACATACAGTTCTAGAATGAGTTGAAAAAAATATCTAAACAAATATAAAATATATAAAGAAAATGCGTAAAATGGATGTGTGAATGTAATAGAATGAACGAGTTAAAATAATTATCATATAGGTCCAATGGAACATGTGATCACATTTGGGAGAAAACTCGATGCATTTTGAAAATTTCCGAAAATGGTCAAAAACTCCAAAACTAAATCAAAATATAAATGATGTTGAATCCCTAACTATGATAAGACATTTATCATATGAGAATTTTTAAATTTAAAAAAAAAATCTCTAAGGGTGATCAACCCTTACCTTGGTTGTGCTAAATGATATTTGAGTGCATTTAATGGTTATGACACCATTGTTGTTGACACAACATGTCGTTACTTAAATTTATTATACATGACGACATTTATCATCTCTAATAATATTTTCTGTAAAAACTATTTTTATAGTGCATATAGATAATAAATATGCAAAATTTGTGCCTTATCAAGCACATGTACATGTTCAAAATGATTCAAAGAGCAAATTTTGTCGATGTTTTCAGATTAATACAATTTTCTATCTCAAATTTTTAATAAATAATGTTTTAATTTTGTTCCAACATTCTCAAAATTATAATTTAAATCCCAAATACCTCTGTGTGTTTAGCCAAACACTTAACCATTATACAAGATTTCAACTTGTTTTTCGATGCAGTATTTTTAATATAAATAACAGTATGTGATAATTATTATAATAAAAAATAAAAATGTTTAGACAGGTGCCTCCGACCACTTGACTAGCTCCTAGCGAGTTCTGCATCCTTAAAATTAAACCTAATTAATAGTTCAGAAGTTCGAAAGTCTCAAGATGGAGAAAGGATTGATTGAGTCGATATTGAATGAATAGTGTACTCGATAAATACAATTTAACTACTACATACTCTCTCCTATTCATTTTAAATGATGTTTTAGCTTTTGAACTATTTGCAAAATAAATGATGTTATATAAATAATTGCCCATTTTATCCTTCTAATTAATTAGCTCAACATTTATTTATATCAATTTTTTATATATTTCTCCTTATTGATTGTTTACCTTCCTCTTCCATCATTAATTATATACTATCAATAATAAATAAAGTACGCACTCTAATTCTTTTTCTCTAGGCAGATTTTTCATACCCCTCCAATATAAAAAGAATGCACCAATTCATCTTTTGTAGTCAGATTAGTCAAACTCCTTGTTCCATCATCATATTTCTTCTAAGATTTTTTTTTTAATTTTGTTGAAAAGAATGGATGTTGAACTTGAAAAGATGAAAGTATCATTGGAAAAAGGCTCTTGATGAAGCAAAACAATCCTTGGAGAAGGTTGCGTATGTTGCTTTGCAAATTAGTGATAGGTATCGAGTTTGTGTGTGTTTGATTTGGAACTTGACGTTGAAAAGAAGTCCATCATGAATGTTCAAGAAAGTCAAAATATGCAAGAAGTGAATAACGAGATGCTTAAGATTTTTCTTTCATTGTTGTTTGAGAAAAAATAGATGATGATGAGTGGTTTTATGAAAAAACAATATAGCGACCTCAACTAACATGAAATATCAGTAAACAATTTCATTTTTATTTATCTATTCCATTGATATGATCAATTCCTTATTATTCATGTATTTTCAAGAGTAAACCAACCACTAACTACACACATCATCACATGACACATACGGAGTATTCAAGAGTAAACCAACAACTAAATAGATGATAAAGAGTTCTGTACATTGCATAGATATATACAAACGAACACTCAACCATCCCATAAAATAATGAAGATCAGTCAACTTCTCTAATCAAACCCTCTCACCAAATTTAAAAGAAAAAGGAAAATAATAACATAAATAAATAACTGGTCAATTTTGATAATTATGCATCACCATGGGTGAAGGTTGCTCCTCCATTCTGCGATTCATCACTATCGTCCTTCTTCCATATGGTAAAAATATCATTCAAGATATGAGTTTTACACATATTACATCCACAAAAGATGTAAAAATGTTCAAAATTAACTTACCAAGACTGTGCTAGATTGCATTAATGTAATATCACATGAAATTTGTATGGGAAGAGAACCTAATCTTTGATGCTTTTTTTGTTCATGTGAGGTATTTTATACTGATTTCCTCCTCTTACTTTCATAGATTCTTTCATGCATAGTTCCAATGTCAACCATACATAATTTAGTTTGAAGGGTGAATAGTTATAAAATGACTTCTCTACTGCATGAACAAGCTTAGGGATAGTTCTCGCACGTATTTTCTGTTGCAATGATTGTATGGCCCTAAAAAATCCAAGGTCGAGTATAGTGAAATTAGGAGAGTTCGGGGATTGATTAATTAATCTAATGTCGAACCTATTTTGTGAACTTGTAGCTAGGAAAATCAGGGCCTGTAGGAGGAACATGTGTCCTAACATTGTCTTGTTGGATGAAAATAGTTTCTGTGCATTCTGATCTTGACCACTTCTCTTAAATTGCTGGAATAACATTATTAATTAAGAACACTTTTATAGTCTCTCTCATATAACAGATGTAATTGCCTTCATCTCCATAGTACCTGTCAGTCTATTTATGTTATTTATCTGGGTCGGTTCTTCGGTGATAAATGGCTAGCATTCGATTTTACCATCAAATACAAACATTCCTTCATCATCAAATCTAGGACGAGTTGTGGCCGCTAAGAACATGACTTTCACAATGAAACCTTTTACTTTGACATGACCGATAAAGATCATCTTCTTCATTGTCAAGTAAGTAATATGTTTGTTCCTTTTTGTCATGTAAAACCATTTCTTATCAATATGGATGTAGTTATACATTCTCTTGAATTTAGGGTCGTCCAACATTGTGCTCTCGTCAAGCATCGATAAACAAAATTGTAACTGGAATGTTTTATTTTCTTCTTTCAAATGTGATTTGACGGCATTAGAGTGACGACGTAGGACACCTTGCTTCAAAAGTTAGTACAATTTTGAGTAGCTAAATCCCAAAAACATTTGAAAGAGATGTTAGCATTGTTCGTTGATGTAACTCAATTTCTTTGATGCGGCTAAGATCAACTTCAACTCGTATACAACCACAATTTAATGGCTTCCTTGACGAAACATCAACATCCATACTTGTTGGAGTTTTCTTATGAATATTCCATATTCTTTGTATGGTTTTCACACTCTCAATAGTGAACATATCTTGCACCTCTTTAGTCGAATTCCTCTTCAATTTACCATTGACATTCTTCTCCAATAAAGCGCGATAAACTGTCCATCGTTGGTTGTTAGTTAGGACCTTTTTTTTTTCCTTTCACACTGACCATTGCCTATTAACAAGTTTAACCAAAAAATCATATTCATGTTTTCTACACCACTTCGTAAAGACAAAATCTTTATGTGCATATAGACCCATCCCACTTTTCTACACCAATTCGTAAATATAAAATCTTCACCTGCATTATTTTTTAAATAGGCGAATCATCCAAACTCTCGGTTATTAATCAGAGTGGATCAATCAATAAATCCCAATCATCCCCCCACACAAACATGTAGATTTATTACTTACACTAGGCAGTAACATTGTATTCGAAACATGCACCTTCCAGTAACTTGAAAAGAGGAAACGTACCTAGTAGAGGATAAAAAATTTGACATACCTTGCGATCCGTCTACAGTTTCCATTGTTTGCTGGGAAACTATTTCCTCCGATGACGAATTTGAAGACGCTCCATCACCGTCTTCACTAAACTCACCTTCTTCATTGTGTAATTCACGATCGATGATTGGGGGAGGTTGGTTCAAATCTATTATAAACCTTGAATCCATGTATGCATATGTGAAGATTTGGCTCTTTGTTTCTCATATTTATATATAGAACCAAGGAGACAAAAGTTAGCGAGAAAAGTTTGAAAATCTTATAAGAAAAAGTTTCAATTTTTGGTTAGAAAAGGTTTCAAATTTTATCAAAATTCCTCTTCTGAATTCCCACATTTCATTTTTTGCTCCAAAATCAGTGGATTGATTCAGAATTGAGTCAACTCTTCTTTTGCTCCAATTTTTAGACTATTCATTCATAATTGAGAACTCCTAAAGTTATTTTTATGTTTTCTACCAAATATAATTATAATTGTCATTAATACTACATTATTATTATTATTATTATTATTATTATTATTATTATTATTATTATTATTATTATTATGAGAAGAATACTTCATTATTATTAAATAGAGTTAATTTGGGTAAAAAATTAATTTATTAATATATGTGCAAAAGCTTAAAACATCATTTAAAATGAATAGGAGGGAGTATATGATATTCATTATTCATTCCCTATCACATTCAATCGCTGTTGAAAATATAATTACATTGCTCCATCGATAATGCCAAACAAAATTAATAAATAAATAATTTTAAGAAAGAAAAAATGTTAGAACAAAGAAATATAAGTCACGCATTATGCGAACAATATTGACTAACACTAATAATGATTGTACTATCAACGATAACGATTATGCCTTACCGACTTCTTGTCGAGTGTCCAAGTGGTACTCTACTGCAAACTTAATTGATTAAGTTCTCCCAATATTATGTCTATTATCTCTTTCAATCTTATATTTCATCTTGTGTTCTAACCACTGCATTCTCATCATCATGTTTATTTAATGTTTATATTTCATCTCGTGTCCTAACGAGTAAGATATTAGGGTTTGATATGAGGTATTTGAAAAATTATGGTGATCAGAACTGATTTTTGTATTAGTAAGGTCTTATTTTGACAAACTCTTTGGTTGTTATTCCTTTCTATTAATTACTATATATTACTTATACTATAAGCAAAAGGAAACATTTTAAGAGAGTCATTATTTAATTTCATGAGTAACCTATTTTTAAAGTAAACTTATCCAGATTTTTTAGGTCATATACAATAGCAAATGTTTACTAACAACTTATCTAACTATTTGAATATCCTTCCTAATATTTATAATAACTAATTAAAGTGGTAGAGTAAATTTTTATTTTGGTCACACAAATTTGTGTTATTCCGTTTTTTATCCCGATACTATCATTTTTGTAATTTTCAAAAAGAAAATCCAATTTGAGTTTCACAGGTTTATGGTTTTCAAATCCGATCCCACCATATTTTAAGGCCAAAGCGGGAATAAAATTGAAACTTACTCAATTTGGGACAAAAATTAATAGTATTGGGATCAAAAGCGATTTCCCGTGGACCAAAATCAAAATATACTCTAAAATGGTATGGCAAGCTCTGCCACAAACTCTAGGAGACTGTCTGAAGGAAATTAGTTAAAAGTTTAAATAGAGTTTAATAATTCCTTCTCAAATTCTTGGGAAATAATTTAGAGAACAAAAGTCCTGTCAGCCCATTCAAGCGATGGAAACTCATGCGTACGTGAAAGGGACACATCTTGAGTTTGAAACCTGCCACTCCCCCATTCCCGCAACTAAAATTTAAAAAAAAAGAAAAAGAAAAAGAAAAAAAAGTGAACTTCAAAAAAAAAGGTAAAATTTCGTATTATCTTTTATGAAAAATGCCTATTATCTAAGGTTGCATCTCAACTACCAATTCTTTTGCCTACATTTATAAACATTAATACCTTGATAGAGAAGAGTTGAATTGTTCGTGGTCCAACCTAAAAGAGGCATTAGGCCCAAATAAATTTACATCAAAATATTTGGTGTTAGATAGCCCAATTTAATTATGTCATTTTCCCATGTGGCTTTGATAATGATGTGCTTATTTATCCCTTGAGAATTTTTGTCAATATTCATAAAACTTAGTTATTATATAGTTCTCTATTAATTATGAGCTACAATGAGTAGTGACAGCCACCTATCATATATAAAATGCTAAAAATGCTTCTTCTTTTTTTAAACATTTGCACATCATCATCTCATTACATGATGTTAAAGAAATTTCAAGCACGTCAAATGACATTTTATGTAGTTAAGCTTCTCCAAGAGAAGCTCTAAACTTCACATTTAGAGCAAAAAGTGGTAAAAATGCACTTCAACTGATCCTTCAAACGTTGCTGTATTTTAAGGTCTGGTACAGTGCTGCTCTATATATCAAGCAGCACTGTAGCACGTTCCTATTACTGTTCACGAATTTTTTTTAAAAAAATCTTATACTTTAATTTTTTTATTTCTTAAAAATATTGAAATAAAAAAGTGTATATCAAATTAAAATGACATCAAATAAGAAGGATTATATTTTTTTTATGTTAAAATTAAAATGTCATTTAATAAAACTACATAATAAAACTACTAAACATAAAAACCAATAAAAATACAAATAAAGCATTGAAAAATGATAATTTAAAAATACAAATACAACATTGAAAATATAAATAAAGCAATACAATAATATTAGTCTGTAATTTTTGTTCTTTGCAATATTAGTATGTATTTTTTTGTTCTTTGCAATATTATTATGAAATGTTTCTATGTTGTATTATTATTTAGTTTAAGAAATTTTAATAGTTATTTTTGTTGGAAAAACCTTGATTAAAATAAATACATAAAAAAGAATATTATAGAATATTCCTTTTTAGAGTAAAATTTAAAGTAAACTGTTGGGGATGAAGTGAAATTTTGTTGTATAATAGAGATAGAGATGGTCTAAAATAAAGTAAACTGTTGGAGATGGTCTTATAAACTACATATATACTTTTTTTTAATTATTAATTTGTCACGTTTTCGTATGATTCTTAAATTTTTTCCTTAATTTCATCTCTCCCCTTCGTAATATTTGGATTGGTTTGAATAAAGTTCTGGTAAATTATATTTTACGAATATATATATTGCTAAACACAATATCTAAGTACTTCACAAAAAAAAATAAAAAAATCTAATAGGTTGTTTTCCAAAATTACAGTTATATTTGGTCATTTAAGGTATAATAGTTTTTAAAATTGAAGTAATTAATTAAACAATGTAATATTTTCTTAAAACAATTAATAATAACTTAATATTAAACAACAAACTCCTTCGTTCAAAAAAATAATATTAAACCAAAACTACACAAATCTCAGTCGGGTAATTATGTCTTCATCTATTTACCTAAATTGGGGCATCCAAATGTCTTGTATTTCATTTATTTAGGTAAAATACAAGATAAGCACTCAATTAAAAATATATTCATAAACTTAAATTTACAATTTTTCAATGATAAAATACAATTTTTTTTAAATAAACTGTATATCATGTGATACCCAGCCAAGTGTAATTCACAAAATCACATGTTCAAAATTCAATAGTTGGGGCTCATTAAAATATTAAACCGTACAAACTCTAGTAGGAAAATGCATCAGAGAAAAAAAAAAAAAAAGTAACTCTATTCTCGGATATGATCTAGTAGTGGAGTGAGTTGTGTTATTTTGAGATTAAATGTCTCAAGTTTGAATCTTACCACCAACACCACTGAAATATGTCATATTTGATTTTTCAAATGTTATTTACTCTCCGCATAAAAGAAAAGAGTAACTTTAATAAGTACAATACTTATTACCATGGAACAAATAAAATAGTGATATTTAATTATCTTAATATATTGTAAAATTCAACGAATAGTTTGGGCCTTAAAAATAAGTTTAAAGCTTTGACAGTAGATTTTTTTTTCTTTTGAGGAAGACAGTAGAATAATTATATCTACTCTCTCTATTAACATATAAAATTATATTTTTACAATAAAATTAATTGGGAGTACTTGGTAATATAGTACAAAAAATAACATGTAAATTTCATTTATTATAAATGTAAAAAAAAAATGAAGTACCTAACCCAATTTTTTTATTAATATATATCTAGCCGAAAAATGATTTAATTCTATTCAACAATTAAATTATACTCTCTCCATTTCTGAATAAGTGTCATTCTAGCATTTTAATTTTGTTTAAAAAAAAATATCATTCTACAAATTCGAGATAGAAAATTCACATTTGTCACACATTTGCCCTCATTTAATGCATTCAAACATATATATTTAACTCATTTAATATATTCACACAATGGTGTATTAGATAATTTAATTAATTTATTAATTTGTGTGCATCATCCAAAATGACATTTATATAGAAACGAGGGGAATATAATTTAATCATATTCAACATTATCTCCACGAAACAATGTATCTACCTAATTACGCGAATCTTCAAAGTAAATTAAACAATGCCTTAAGATTTCAGAATCTTCTCCTTATACCACTAGGCCAATTAAGGCTTCATTAAAATGCACTCTTCACTGTTTAAACCAAACTAATTGATTTTGTAACTATATTAGTTTGGCAAAGATATACAATAGCTTGAAATGTGATGAATTAAAGAAAAGAAAGAAAAAAAAAACACAAATTTGATCCTGTATATAATTTACTACGAAATTTGACCCAATTTCAATTTCCAGAATATATATAACTTTCTAAGTTATTGTATATATATTTATAGACAGACGATCATTGCATTCAATCGCGTTTAGCCCTCTTGCTCTACAATGGTCCATAATAATATATATATCAAATAATTACATCTAATTTATGCAACGGCAACTAACATTTAAAATTTAAGTCAAGTTTAAAATAAATTAAACATTTTAACAAACATCAACAAAAGTAGAGAAAGATAATTTTGTGTGAGACCGTCTTAAAAGTTAAAATCATAAGGCAGGTATTCAATCATAAATATTCCACTAAATACTATTAGTTTGGATCCTGATATAATATTGACTCATCTTGCGGATTTCGAACCGTAAAACAGTCTCACATATGCTTTTATGAAGTACGAGTATGTAATTTAGTATAAGCTTGAATCTGAATCTTGATTTGTCATATAAATTTAACCTGTAACATAATCTTACACCAAATTTTGTGCATACGAACTATTCTTCATAAAGAGGGAGAATATTATTACAAATTCAGATAACCCTTATAAAAGTTAGTCATCTCAGTTTGCAATCAATATTCCCTACATAAATTCCCTAATGAAAGAATACTCCCTCTCAAGTCCCAAGCACATGACATCGGTACAATATCACATGATGATGTGTATATATTTCACAAACGACTTCTCGATCGAAACAGAATAAAAGTATAAATTGAAACAAAACATTCAATTTGAAATTCATAAAGTAGATGGGAAACCCATAAATATGTGAAGCTGGACTCGACTGGACTTGACTCGGTTTAAAAGAAAATAAAGATTGAATGGTGTTAAGGAAGTGGACGTGGCAAAAGAAGCAACTTGGAAAAAATATGGTTGGATAGATGATGACAACAGACAACCAGATCCCAGGGTGCAGATTACAAGGCAATATCGTCCTCTGCAAAACTGGGCCCGCCCTAATACAGGCCCGTTGCCTTTCGGGCCCAGACTCTGAGACAGCGCTCGTGGCTGTTTTGTGGGGTATTAATTTTTCTTTAGTTTTATCTATTTAGGGTTCGAAAAATAGTTTAGAGATATTAATTGAATATGATAATTGATCAATTTATAGCGTGAATGGTTGAACTTGTCAGTCTAATATTTAAAAATTGTATATTAGGATTATTTTTTATTTAATATATATAATAGAAAATCTGTGAAGGATTTTTCATTGATAAGTAATATAAAATCATTTATATTAAACGGAGCCCAAATAAATAATTTTTTAGATTTTAGATTCATAGTTTCAATCTACTAGATGATTATTTTTTTCCTTTTGTTTGGATGGTAGCAATATATATTGTTTAAGCTTAGCAGTGAATTTTTCATATTTGAATTGTTATGGTATTATTATTAATTATTATATTCCAAATTTTGTGTCATATATAGTCCCATGGATCCAAATTCATCAAACGTTACTCATATCCAAATCAATTTGCATTCCACACCACAATTATGTGTATGTCATGTATTGGATCAAGATTTGAGTCTGAGTACGAGGATTGTCTGACGGGTTTGTCCGAATGATTTTCTTGACAAATAATCCACTTATATATTATGTATTTTAATAGCGAGGAGGGATTTCCATATGTATAATAATTTTTTTGTATTTCATGTTGTATCACTTGATATTGTATAACATAGATATATTATTGAATTAAGACGTGTGATGAACTATCATTTTGTATTAAAAAGATTAAGCTTTGCATGAAAACTAGTGGTGGTGGTGCTAGTAGTAGAGTAGTAGTAAAAGTGAGAATCCTAATTATATCGCTGACATCCAAACGGTGGAGATATTATATTAATTAAATATATATTATGAGGCTTCATACATGCAATATTTGATCGATCGTTGATTAATTTTCTCAAACACACACACACATATTATATAATGTTATAATTAATAGGTGCATTTGATGATACGTACTATTTATAACAATTTTTGAATAATAGGTAGGGTTGGATTTAGCTAGAGTGTAATTAAGATCAAAATGAATGAACAATGAATGTAGGGTTGGTGAGTGAATTAGTGCGTGGGGTGTAACTGAATTGAGAGCACAGGAATTGATTTTTAGGAATATCATTACATTCATGGACTTAATTGGTGAGCTGCAGCTAAATATTAGGGCTTATTGTGGTCCAAACTCATATACATACATATATAGATATAAATTTGTAAATATATAATGGTTTGAGTAGGGAATACCCACGGATTTATTGCGACAATAATGACTATATATAATAGATGTTGTCTCATCCTACACCATATGTAATTGTCTGTCATTCACTATTTCAGTCCTTGGCTTGTCTGAATGCACTACTGATTTTTTTTCACCCTATTAAGAAACAAATTTAATTCAAGGTAAAATGAAGTGTTCATGGTCAAATATATACTTTCAATCTTCTATAGTTTTTTTATATAAATGTTATTTTGAAGTTTGAGATTTTGCTACTAAAATGAATACTAGCAGTAGTACGTAGCATTGAGCTTAATTTGGGAATGCGCCTAGATTTATACTATAATATTAATTTTAGGGGATAATTAATAAGAGTACTATTTTTAATTGAAAATATCCTAGCTCTGCTGCCATTTATACGGACATGATGAATCATTCATTGCAAAAGTCGAAATTCAAGAGCGGCAATTAACTTGCATATATATTCTATACATATATGTGGTGTTTACTACCAGGTAGTCCAAACTAAAAGGTATTCAAGCAAAATAATTGGAGGTTTTTTAGTTTTTAGCTCACTCTACAAGTAAAAGTAATATGACATCATCAAATATATGCAAATATCGACTCTTTTGCACTGACATAATTAATTTGGTATATCACCGATTTGGGATATTTTTATGTCACTTCAACTTTACATAGGGTTCTCTTTCTCCTCGACTCTTCTACGTGCTAATAAGATCACATTAAGGGGAAGATACGGTAGTGGAGTTGTGTTACTCTTAGGTCAAATGCCTCAAGTTCGAATCATAGTTATCATTAACATTATTAGTTATGAGTCTCTCATGCACACCTGATTTTCCAAATGTGATTTAATTTTCTCGTGTGGTTTGCGGGCTATTACATAGGGGCGGAGTTTATCTAGTGTGCAACTCAATAGCGGTTGCAGGTTACCTCAATATAAAAAAAAAAAGATATTATATAGGTCCCTTTGGGATGACCTAGTGGTGTAGTAGTGTAAACTTAAAGTCAAAAGTTTCAAGTTCGAATCTCCCCAACATACATTCACTAGTCACACTTGATTTCCCAACAAGAGTGGATTTTACGTACACAATGCACACTTTAGTAGCGGATGCGGGTGACCTAGTAGCGTATTGATGAAAGTTTGATATTAAATGTTTCATGTTCGAATCACACCAACATCATTAGATGTTTGATCGTCTATCTTATTTTCACGTGTGGTTTTTTTTTTGTGATTTACAGGCTATTATACAAAAGTCAGAATTTAATTATCCAGTATGCACTCTCAAATATAGGGTATCGTAACCAAAAAAATATATATATATATATATATATATATATTATATACTAAGCAACTGTGTGTTTTATTTGTAGAGGGAGAAGCATCTGAATTATGGGCGGTATATATTACGATTTAATTTGGCTGTCCAAATGCAAATTTAATTTGTTTACAAATAAAATTAATAATTTGCATGTATAAGAGGAAAAGAGAAGTAACTAGCTAGATATTGTAAGGTAGGATGATTGGAGCAGATCTCATGTAAAAACAAGATGTCTTGAGTTCGAGATTCACCGTACAAGAAATTAAAAAAAAATGCACTATATGCTTTCAGTATTAATGATGGAGATCTTCGTATCATGCCTATTGATATCATAGTTTAAATTTTATTATGTTTTATTGCTATTTTTAATAAGTGATTAATTAGAAAATTTATTAAAAGTAGGATTTATATTTCTTATTTTTTAAATTTCTCGTATATTACTAAATTTTATTAGGGGAATTGAATAATGATTAAATCATGGTTCGTATTTAGGCACAATCTTTTACGAAAATCAACTAATTACGTTTTGTTCTTATATTTTTCGAGTATTTAATTATAAAATCATGAAACGGATTATACAAACAATTACAATACGTGTATCAACAAGTGAAGTAAATTTCAAAGTTGCCTTCCAAGAAAATTCCAAAAAAAAACAAAAGAAAGAAAGTCTAAATCACCAGGTGCATTTATGTATTTCGTTATTGTGAGTCATCAAAAAATAATATTTGGCGGAAAAATGTGAGGTCCAAAACCACTAAATGAAGTTGTGGACAAGAAACAATATCTTTGAATTTGCCTATATATGCTTCATGCCATGTTTTATATTTGTTTGTTGTGCATCACTATCTTCATCAAACAATGCCAAATTCTACCTCATCAATATACAATATTTCACTTTCATTATTTACATATCTCTCTCTCTCTCTCTCTCTCTCTCTCTCTCTCTCTCTCTCTCTCACGTACGCGCGCACACACATGCATGGACACAAAACGTCAAGTCATAGTGTAGCTGCCGTGGGGTTTTATTATTCTAGCAAAAATGACGAACCAAGAAGTAATCTGCAACTAATTAGGGATAGACAAAAGAACAGCTCCAATATTGTTTGTACTTGTGAATTATGTTTCATTTCATGAAGTTTCCACCATATTGCAACTAGGAATTAAGCTATTCTAGCTACCTAACTTTATATTCAAAAGGTGTCTTGTATTGTATGGGTGATGAATTTGACTAAATTTAAAAAAAATATGGAATCTAAGATATATTTTAACGTATAATATATAATTCTTAATTGTGTAATTTGTGATATAGTCGATAAAATTAACACAAATATGGACGAGGTGGGTAGGAATGTTAATCAGGTCACCCCTATTGGGTTGTCGGCTATATTCCAGTTCGGGATAATTCAGATTAGATTTTTTTCGAGTTGGAAATTATTGGCCCTAATCATAACCCTTTGATTTTTAGGTTAGCCCATAAAGCTTACGAAAAATCTTTAATATGTATAAATTCATCCATTCATGCCACCTAAACTTCTAATTCTAACAAATTAATATTAAATATAATATAATCATTAATTAATTGAATAAATCATTTAAGTTTCAACAATTATAATTTCAGTGCTTAAATTAAATTACATCAACCATGAACTTTTCAATATTTGATCAAAATATAAAAACAAACCATAAAAATCCAGGCTATTTGAGTCAACCCACTCAATTTCGTACTATTTTGGGTTGTCGGACTATTCAGCTCGGCCTACTTCAGGTTAAATTCTTTTAAGGCTAGAATTTTCTGGCATTAGCCCTCTTTTTGGGACCAACCCGTCGATTGCGGACCGAATTAACCTCCCTAGTGATGAATCGTTTTGTACGTCTCCTCATGTTAAATCGTCTATTACATTCACATGTTGCATTATTTATTGCACAATCAATTTTTAAAATTTTTCTTCATTATTTTTTTGAATTTCAATTTCTTGTTCTTTAGTTTAATTTTACACTTGCTATTTAGGGTTCATTTTTACCAAATTAGAGTTTATTATATTTTTTTAGTATTTAGTTATATTAATTGATTACTTGAAAAATAAATAATAAAAAAATATAATAAATCTTAATTGGATATGATGAATCCTGAATAATAAGTGTAAAATTAAATTAAAATATAAAAATTAAAATCAAATAAAAAAATTAAAATTATACGATAAAGAATGTAACACGAAAAAATGCAATATACTAGGAATTGAGGATTTCACATGTCTAACAAAGCAACATTAAAACAAGGTTCCGCATCCCTGTTTTAGTGGTAGGGTGGTGGACTGTCTATATTCTTTTTCACTGCATGATTTTTTTTTTAAAGGATAGATACTTTAATTAAATTAATGAGAAATAGTGTCATTATTAAATTTTGACTATCATTTTAGAAACATAATTTTTATTCCATTTCCAATAAAAAGATAGATTCTCCGCACTCTTGTAAATTGTAATCATTTTGAAACTGACAAGGAGAGAGAAAACAAACAATATAAAAGAGCAATTGTTCCTCAAAGATCAGACATTAAATGGTATCTTCATAAATTAAGCATCTTTATTTTTCTAAAATGTCCCCGAGAAAATATATGCAGTACCTTTTATAATTAGTCAAAGTTATTCCGTGTTACCAATTCTATTTCTTAATTAAAGAAATTTAATTCTACAAAAATGTCAATTAAAGAAATGTTTGTGAAATAATTATGCTGGGGGAATCATTATTGCGCGTAGCCTATTCTACCATTTTCTTGGCACCGCGTTTAATTACGCAGATTCCTGCATTAATATATTATTATAGTAGCTACTTAATACAATCAAATTAATCACCGATTAAATTAAAAACATAAAAAATGAATAACGTAAAGTCAACCAAATAGTGATCAGATTAATTGGTGATGTTTTTATATTATGCATATTTTCAGATCATGGTATGCATATAAGGGATTCTAGAAACGTAATTAGCGTTAATTGCTTTGAGTCGTTTTGAATCATGATCTTGTTCTTACTAATTAATGAAGATTATATATAGACCAAAGTAGTGGTCACATATGTACGTAAGATTTTATTGTTGGAATATTTTTATGTGGACTTATATATATTAATTAAATGTGTATAGCTGTCTTAAAGTAATCCAATTAAAGTGATCTAATAAGATTATAATTATGGATTAAAGGGTATTATAATATTGTCATGGAATTTAATTGTGTGGATACCATTAATAGATTTGTAATTTGTTGAGGGACTGAATTGCAAATCCCACATAACTTATTATTATAAGTTAGGGTTATGGTCCCCAAACGACGGCAGACAGAAAAATAGAATATGTATTCCTTCTACAGAATTCTCTACAGCAAACCCTAAGGTGTCGATCGTTTGGAAGATTCATACCACATCAAGAATTCGAGATTCAAGAACTATGGATTCAGGTACGCTTCCGCTAATAATTATATCTCGGTTAATCATCATAGAGTTAATTGATTTAGGGTATGAATCTGGATTGTTGCATGCCCTATGTGGTTTAATTTTCTAACAGGTGGTATCAGAGCCACTCTATGTATGATTCTCTGAGATTTATGAATAAAGATTGATAAATCTTGATTTTTGGTGAATCTCTTTTTCGGCTATGGATTATTGATTCGGTATATTTATGAGTTAATTAGTATCGTGTGAATTGGTTGCTTGATTAAGGTTCGACAGATTTATTAACCAATCTGCCACGGATTCAGAATTCATGAATTTTGCTGTTATTCAATTGCCGCAAGTATTATTAATTAATTTGATTGAATATGGCATTTATATGGTTTCAGAAATCGGAATTATTCAATGGATTCAAAATTTCATATATTGTTTTCACACAATTCGAGAATGCCATGATGATGAATTAACTTTTTAGATTCAGTCTTCGGTCTCTTTAGGAATTTGGATGTTTCGATTTAATTTTTTCATGATCTAATGCTATTGATCTCAATTTCTGTATATATATATTTTGGATTCAGTTCGTGCGCTAAAGCTTAAGTTATTTTTTTTTTCAAACTTTGGGTTCAATATACAGTCGACGTTAATTTCGACAATTCGGCTATTTTTTTTTCCCGAATTAAAGTTTAATAGTCAATCAAATTTTAAATTATTTTGGTGCATCTCATGTTGCTTATTAATTTGTCTGATATTTAAAGTGAATTTATTGAAACATGAAGTCGCCATAGTAACCTCTCTGTGTAGATTTATTCATGAAAAATATTAGATGTTTTGTGTGAGTGTATCTTCATGCGGGTATTAGCCGGCCCACAGGAAGGTTAATATCTGGCAGAAATACACAAACACCTGTAGTGATAAATGCGTGACAATTATGAGGTTGTCCATGTAAACAATATGTCGGCCCACAGGAAGACTATTGTTTGACAGGATTTATTGTCAGTATTTGATCACCGCACAGAGGTATCCACTTGCTAATTAATATTACTGTCCACAGACTTGATATTAATGTTGTGTCCGGTGCCTCGAGATGTTATCAACTTATTTGAATTTGATATTGATTATACAGTTTAAAGTGAGCATGAAAGTTAATTTTGGTTTTTTGTTCTCTGTTCAGCTATGATGTCTGCTACTTCTATTTCTGCTAACACCAACAACATTCCTATGCTTAACGGGTCAAACTTCAAGGATTGGAAAGAAAATATTCTGATCATTTTGGGCTGCATGGATCTAGACTATTCGCTAAGAGTTGACAAACCCGCTTCTCTGACGGATGCAAGTTATGCGGATGAAAAACGGAACTTTGAGAAGTGGGATCGCTCGAATCGCGTTAGTCTCATGATCATTAAGCGCGGCATTCCAGAAGCCTTTCGAGGCACTGCCTCTGAGGAAATTAGTACTGCCAAAGAGTACCTTGCAGGAATTGAAAAACGTTTTGTGAAAAACGATAAGGCCGAGACAAGTACGCTTTTAGCTAACTTGATCTCACTAAAGTATAAGGGCAAGGGAAACATAAGGGAGTACATCATGCAGATGTCTCATATTGCTTCAAAATTAAGTGCACTAAAGCTCGAGGTGTCTGAGGACTTACTCATGCATTTAGTGCTGATATCACTTCCTCCACAGTTCAGTCAGTTTAAGGTCAGCTATAACTGTCAAAAGGAGAAATGGACTCTTAATGAGCTCATTTCATACTGTGTACAAGAGGAAGAAAGGTTGAAGCAAGAAAGAACTGAGATTGCTCAGTTGGCTAGTACTTCCAAAGATAAGGGCAAAAGAACTAAGGAGGTTAAGAAAGCTGCTAAAGATAAGGGTCCAGTACAAAAGAAACAGAAAACAGAGAATTCGGATGACTGTTTCTTTTGTCACAAACCTGGACACCAAAAGAAGAAATGTCCCAAATATCGCGCTTGGCGCATAAAGAAATGTACATTTCTTACTTTAGTCTGTTCTGAAGTTAATTTAGCTTCAGTACCTGGTAACACTTGGTGGTTAGATTCTGGTGCTACCACTCATATAAGTGTTTCAATGCAGGGTTGCCTGAGCTGCCGAAAGCCAATTGATGGTGAAAGATACATCTATGTGGGAGATGGCAAGTCGGTGAAAGTGGAGGCAATAGGGCACTTTAGATTGTTATTAAGAACTGGTTTCTTTTTGGATTTGAAAGACACTTTTATTGTACCGTCTTTTAGACGAAATTTGGTTTCTATTTCCTTATTGGACAAATATGGTTTTTCTTGTTCATTTGAGAATTATCAGTTCAGTCTTTCTTTAAATTCCAATGTGGTTGGTACTGGTTCATTAAGTGCTTATGACAATCTCTATGTGCTCGATATTATTACTTCCTATAATGAATCCTTGCATATTGAATCTAGAGGTACTAAGCGAAAATTAAATAATGAAAATTCAGCAAATTTATGGCATAAGGGTTTGGGTCATATCTCAAAAACCAGAATTGAGAGGCTTGTGTCAGATGGTATTTTAGATACACTTGATTTTTCGGATCTGAATGTTTGTATTGAGTGTATTAAAGGAAAACAGACCAAAATAAAGAGATTAGGTGCCAACAGAACTACAGACGTCTTACAATTGATACATACGGATATTTGTGGGCCATTCCCTACGCCTTCTTGGAATGGTCAACTTTATTTTGTATCATTTATAGACGATTACTCACGATTTGGGTACCTATATCTAATTTATGAGAAATCTGAGGCCCTGGACAAGTTCAAAATTTTTAAGGCTGAAGTTGAGAATCAACTCAACAAAAGAATTAAAGTTGTACGATCTAACCGTGGTGGTGAGTACTATGGTAGATCTGATGGCTCAGGCGAACAACGTCCAGGTCCTTTTGCTATCTTCCTAGAGGAATGTGGAATCGTCCCACAGTACACTATGCTGGGAACGCCTAGCATGAATGGTGTTTCTGAAAGACGAAACCGAACTCTAAAGGATATGGTTAGGAGTATGATTAGTCATTCATCCTTACCAATATCACTCTGGGGAGAAGCATTGAAAACTGCAGCTTATATTCTCAATAGAGTACCAACTAAAGCAGCTACAAAAACACCTTTTGAGCTTTGGAACGGGCGAAAGCCTAGTCTAAAGCACTTTCATATTTGGGGATGTCCAGCTGAGGCTAGGCCTTATAGGCCAAATGAAAAGAAACTGGACCCCAAAACAGTAAGCAGCTACTTTATTGGTTATTCAGAAAAATCAAGGGGTTTCAAGTTTTATGATCCCACTAGAAAAATAATTTTTTGAGACGGGAAATGCTGTGTTCTTTGAGGATGTTGAGTTTGGGGGGAGAAATAAGGTTAGAGATATTACTTTTGAGGAGGAGTCGGTCTCGACTCCTACTTCTACTTCTGATGATTTTCAGGTTACTATTCCTGTTATTAGTCGAGAAGTAGATTTGGAACCTCAGCAAGATAATATTGAAAATCTTCCCACTCAGGATAATACAGTAATTCAAGAAGAACAACCTCAACAACCTCAAGAACTAATGTCATTAAGAAGGTCTACGAGAGATAGGAGAAATGCTATTCCGGATGATTATGAAGTATATCTCCTAGAAAGTGAGGAAAATAGTGGAATGATGGAAAATGATCCTATCAATTTCCATCAAGCCATGAATGATCCAAACTCTCAAAAGTGAATAGATGCCATTAATGAGGAGTACAAGTCAATGCAAGACAATAAAGTTTGGGATCTTGTCCCATTACCTGCAGGTGCGAAGCCTATTGGTTGTAAATGGATTTTTAAAACCAAAAGGGATTCAAAAGGTAATGTGGAAAGATATAAGGCTCGTCTTGTGGCTAAAGGCTTTACTCAAAGAGAAGGCATTGATTTTAAAGAGACTTTCTCTCCGGTTTCTTCGAAAGACTCTTTTAGAATTATTATGGCGTTAGTTGCACATTTTGATCTTGAGTTGCATCAGATGGATGTAAAAACAGCGTTTCTCAATAGTGACATTGATGAGACGATTTATATGGTGCAGCCAGAAAACTTTGTGTCCGGAGATCCAAAGTCTATGGTTTGCAAATTAAAGAAATCCATCTATGGGCTCAAGCAGGCTTCTCGTCAGTGGAACCACAAGTTTCATCAAGTAGTAGTCTCATTTGGTTTTGAGACTAATGCTACTGATGATTGTGTGTATCACAAGTTTAGTGGGAGTAAGTGTATTTTTCTGGTTTTGTATGTGGATGACATTCTGCTTGCCACCAATGACTCTGTCATGCTGCACGATACCAAGAAATTTCTATCAAAGAATTTTGAGATGAAAGATCTTGGGGAAGCTTCTTTTGTATTAGGAATTCAGATACATCGAGATCGTTCTCGGGGTATTCTTGGATTATCACAAAAGACGTATATTGAGAAAGTGTTGCAAAGATTTGGCATACAGAATTGCAAATCATGTGATACCCTTATAGCTAAAGGAGATAAGTTCAGTCTCGATCAGTGCCCAAAAGGTGATCTGGAAATTAAGGAAATGCAGAAGATTCCTTATGCCTCGGCTGTTGGGAGTCTAATGTATGCTCAAGTATGCACAAGACCTGACATAGCTTTTGTTGTTGGAATGTTGGGTAGATATTTAAGTAATCCCGGTATGGATTATTAGAAAGCAGCCAAACGGGTTATGAGGTACTTACAGAGAACAAAGAATTACATGCTCACATACAGAAAATCAGATCATTTGGAGATCATCGGGTATTCTGATTCTGATTTTGCTGGATGCCAAGATAGTAGGAGATCCACTTCGGGCTACATTTTCTTATTGGTTGGGGGAGCCAATTCTTGGAGAAGTGCTAAGCAGACACTTATAGCATCTTCTACCATGGCAGCTGAATTTGTAGCATGTTTTGAGGCATCCAATCATGGAATATGGCTGCGAAATTTTGTCACTAGGCTGCGCATTTTTGAGAATGTAGAAAGACCACTAAAGTTGTATTGTGACAATAACTCAGCAGTGATGTATTCCAATAACAACAGGAGCTCTAGTAAGTCAAAGCATATTGACATTAAGTTCCTGGTTGTGAAGGAGGGAGTATAGAGTGGACAGATTATTATAGAGCATATAGGGACAGACTCAATGGTTGCGGATCCGCTTACTAAGGGATTAACACCCAAGGTCTTTCATGAGCATACTGCTCATATGGGTGTGCTTTTGTTTTAGTATGTGTTGGTTATGTGGGAGTCTGTACTATTTTATAGCTCTATAATATGATTTGGACACATTTTGTGTTTTATGGATGAATCTGTACATATATAAAGTATTCAGTTATTTGGTTTATTACACTCTGTTATTTTAATTATGTTTGATCTCACTATGGAATAAAGTGGACCAGTTGGAAATAGGCATGATAGATCACATAACATGTAATTTCCATGCTACACATCCATGATTGATCTATGTCATTTGGTTGTATCGGTATATGTGATTATTGATGGGTCTATTCACACACAAAGTGATGACGGCCTCTTTAGTCCTATACTTGTATAATCAATGGACGAGATTGTTTGGGATACCCTTAAAGTGACAGCACAGTTTAAGCTCATAAGGTATTACACATTTCTTTGGTAATATATATAGTCCATGTGGGAGATTGTTGGAATATTTTTATGTGGACTTATATATATTAATTAAATGTGTATAGCTGTCTTAAAGTAATCCAATTAAAGTGATCTAATAAGGTTATAATTATGGATTAAAGGGTATTATAATATTGTCATGGAATTTAATTGTGTGGATACCATTAATAGAGAGGGACTGAATTGCAAATCCCAGATAACTTATTATTATAAGTTAGGGTTATGGTCCCCAAACGACGGCAGACAGAAAAATAGAATCTGTATTCCTTCTACAGAATTCTCTACAGCAAACCCTAAGGTGCCGATCGTTTGGAAGATTCATACCACATCAAGAATTCGAGATTCAAGAACTATGGATTCAGGTACGCTTCCGCTAATAATTATATCTCGGTTAATCATCATAGAGTTAATTGATTTAAGGTATGAATCTGGATTGTTGCATGCCCTATGTGGTTTAATTTTCTAACATTTATTTCAAACGGAAAATAAAATTACTTGTAATATTAAAAAATATCACTTCTAATATTAAAAAATATCACGATTATTTTATTGAAAATTACTGCTAAAAACAAAAGGGTGGAGGTATTTTTATGATTATTACTATATTTTTTTCGGATTGAAAGTATCACTTCTAAAAAATAAAAAAGTATCATACGTCTTCGTCTGACATAAGCAATTATGTATAATGAGTGTATCCAAGTTTTTTACACATATACTTGTATCCTGAACTTTCACTTACTTTATAAAATGTCTTGAACTTCAAAAAGATTCAAAAAATACCCAAACTTTCCTCATTTTTCCAAAAAAATCTTCAAATTCAATTTTCGGTGTCGGATGGCTAATAAATCACACTCGGCTCCAACATTTAAAAGGACATGAAAACAATATGTTACATTGAGAATAAATATGATTTTCATGTCATTTTACACGCTAGATTTCTGCATGTTCTATCAATAACCCGACACCGAAAATTAGATCATATGACACTTTTGCAAAAACTGTGTAAACTAGGATTCAGTCTAGACCGTTTAAATCAATTAGATGAACATCGATCTTTTTTATATATAAGATAAATAACATTATATTGCATATGTTATTTTTACCATTATAAATGTTGTATTTATGTAGTATTTTGTTTTTAAAAAAAAAAGTGTTGTTATCTTTTTTGCTAGAAAATAATTTTACTATCTACTTTTAACTACGTAAATAATTTTTTCCCCTAAATATAATGTGTAGAATTATGATATAATAAGACATACAATACCTACATTTTATCCTATGGCAACAAATATTAATTATAAATGATCTTCTATGTGATGTAATATATACAATACACAAAAAAGTGCAAGTATATATCATCTATTTACACACAAAATATGAAAAATGTAAAAACATGTACTTAGTCGTATGTAAATAAAAATAAATATACTGCACCTGGAATTTACGGATGTAGAATAGATTATATAATTTGAAAATGTAGCTGCAGGATATATGTCGATATTCATGTGCCAGAAAATAAAGAAATTATAAATTGCAGTATGTTTATTAATTTTCTGTAAGGGAGAAGAGAAAAGAGAAGAGATATATATATATATATATATATATAATGCATTTAAATATCTATATTTAACTCATTTAATGTATTCACACAATGGTGTATTAGGTAATTTAATTAATTTATTAATTTATGTGCATTCATATGATATTTATATAGAAATGAAGGGAGTACTAATTAGGCCAATTGTACGAATAAAAATCAATTCATACAATCTCTAGACGAATCAAAATCAACTTGTATTGCTAATTACAACACGAACATATCATCAAGAAAATACCTTACCACCAATCTCTAGAAAAGGTTAGTTGTCAAAAAAAAGGTAAAGCATGGGATAAATTTAAAAAAAAAAAAAAAAAACTACTTTAAAAAAGTAAGGTAAAAAAAAAAGAACATAGAATTGAGCATATATGTTTGTAGGTCATCACAAAGACATAGGATAGTTTTTTGTATTTTTTTTTTTTAACTCACACACCAGACCTAGGGTATTGAGGAGATTCGAACTCGTGACTTTTGGTCTCGAAGCAATCTCACTCCACCACTAGACCATCCCCACCGGGACAAAGACTTAGGATAGTTAACTTCATTAACAACTTTAAAATATAAACTGAAATGACAAATTCAAACAATTCAATTTATATTTATGGTATTAAGCATAGTTGAAATATTATTATGAAAAAAAAAAAGCTAATATCACTTTTTAGCCCGATCTTTCAAGTGATTCACAAAAATGTCCTTATCTTTCATAAATAACAATTTAATGTCTTTCCTTTTCAACTTATAATAAATCTATCATGAGTTCAATTTTAAGACTTTGAAGTAGTCGTGATTTTTTTTATCAAAAAGACGTCGTCTATATATATGATGTGATACGAGTGATTTAATATATTGTTTAAATATTTGAACAAAAAAAAACACGTTAGTTATTCAAAATCTGAAAATTGATTTCAAACTACATTTATTATATATTCAAAAGGTCAGATATTAAGTTATTATTTATGAAAAGTCATTATATTTTTGTAAATCATTTAAAAGAGCGGGCTAAAAATCGATATTAACCCTAAAAAATCCATCATCTTTCCTCTACATAAAATTGAAGATTAATCTATATAGTGTGGGTTTGTTCTTGAATAATTAATATGATCTTGATTGGACAAACAATTACAGGAAGATGCTTCCCAAAACTGAAACTCAAATTAAAAAAACGACACACACACACACACATATATACACGTATATATATAATATTTGTTATTTTATATATTTCATACATTCTCTCCCAATTTTAACCACATCATATCTCAAATCTTATTTTAGGAAAATATAAGTTAATAAGATTTTATGTCATATTTGAGCACTACATGAAAAACACGATTTAGCGGCGGATTTAACGACAAATAATATTATGTCGCTAAAATACCGACGGATTAAAATTACAATGTTTAACGACGGATTTTTTCCATCGTTAAGTTAATAACGAAAAAATCCGTCGTTACACGTCGTATTTTAATTTTTAAATTTTATTTTTTATGTTAACGACGGATTTTTCTGTCGTTAAGTTAAAGCTCGTTAAAAATTATGTTTATTTAGTTTTTACTTTTTTAATTTTTTAATCTTAGTGACGGATTAGCTACGGAAATATTCCGTAGCTAAAAATAATTTTGATTTTTTTTATTTTTTTAAAATTTTTGTAATTATGTTTTAATATTTAATTTTTCAATTAATTCTTAATTACGAATTTGAAATCAATTTTTTTTTAAATTTTTATTTTTTATTTGTTTATATTTTTGGATTTATTTGATTTTTTAAATATTTTATATTATTTTTTAATTACTAATTAATAACAAATTTGAAATTAATATTTTTAATATTATTAATTTTTTTATTTAAAATTTCAAATTTATTTTATTTTTTTATTTTTTTCATATTTTATACTTTTTTTTATTTTTCAATTACTAATTAATTACGAATATTTTTATTTATTTTACTCTTTAGATTTATTTTTGTAACGACCCGAAAAATTATTTTTAACTGGTCGTTACTATTTTTCCAAAAGAATATATTTGTTTAAGCAAGTTATTAATATTCATAAAATCATATCAATTTTCAATCATCAATCATCAATCCATTTCATAAAATTTGGGATTTGATTCAAATCAATCCCTTACAATTGTGTTACTTCCATTTTTCATACACCAAAGATCTAATATAAATAGGAGCATTTTCATTCTCCAAACCACACCAAAAGCATTCAAAGCAAATTCTTTATTTTTCTCTAGTTTTCGAAAGTCATGAACTCATTTGATGATTTTTCTTTCACTAGCTTTTTGATGACCACACACACACACACACATATATATTTTAGGCGCGCGTGGATTAAATTAATTCATTACACTTTCAAGTTCAAGTAAAGGTGGAGATTCTCTCGGAGAATATATGAGCAAAATATTCATTTATCCTTATTATGCATTTTATGCAGTTTATATATTAGAAATTATATGTTCGGCCTACGGGCTGCAGGAAAAGTTACTCAACCTAAGGGTTGCATGTTCAGCCTATGGGCTGCAGGAAAATGATACTTGATATGCTATGTATTTATTGTTCATATTGTGTATAATCTGAATAAATGCAATAACCCCACTGAGTTAATAGCACTCACCCCAAAGCTATTATAATTTTCAGGTTTATGAAGCTCGGGCGATGACGTGGAGACGGGATGATGGTCAATATAAATTAAATATTATTTTTTTATTTTTTTTAATAGTGCTTCTGTTGTATTAAACCTCTTTTATTGAATAAATCGGATATTTATTGTTTATGAAATTTTGGGACGTCACAATTTTATTTTATAATTTTTTATAATATTTTTTAATATTTTATATATATTGAAATTATTAATTAATATTTTTTTTATAATTTTTTATTTTAATATTTTATCACTTTAATTTTATTTTTATAATTATTATTAATTATAAATATATAATATTTGAGTAAATTAATTAAAATAATCTTATATTAAATAATGATATAATATAATTATATTTTATAATAAAAATATAAGGGCAAACAACGACTTAAGTTTGGGGGAGTTGACAAACGGGATTTTCACCCTAATTTCGAGCATCGTACCTTACTTTATTTGCATGTTTGTCTTTGTTTTATTGTTTTTATTAACGAATTAGCTATATTTTATAAATAAGTGCTTTTGACACAGTTATTCGCATTCCAGGGTCGAAACGAGTGAATCGAGCCTTCAAAAAATAATAAGGAGGTGCGACCCGTGCACAGGATACGGCGCGCGAGTGGGCTTGGACATAGAGGCCCTGAAAGCACGGTGTGAGGCGCGACCTACACCAGAACTTGTAGGCGCAAGCAACTCACTCGCGCCAAAGGGCGCGACCCGATAAACTCAATAGGAGGCGCGACCCGCGCATAGGTGAGACGTGACCGAGCGTCTACACTGAGGCCTACAAAGTCGTGTTCGAGCGCGACCCGTGTCAGAGAGGGGAGGCACGACCAATTCGCTCGCGTCTGGAGGCACGACCTGCGCTAGGATTTGGAGGCGCGACTGACCCCGTCTCACGCCTCCTTTCCTAGTTCCAGATTTTTGCATTTTCTTTTCATTTTTGAATTATTTTTAGCATATGTAAATTACCCTAGTATAAATAGGAACCCAAATTCGAAAATTAGGATAAGCCCCAATACTTTACTCTTTTTAGCATGTCTTTGGAGAAGTTTTGGCTTGGAGAAGTTGAAGTGTTAAGAAGTTGAAGTTTGAGAGATTGTTCTACACATTTCGGGTTTAATCTAAAATTTCTTTACGAGTTTCATTTTTATTGATGTTTGTTGCTTTGGAATTATGAGTAGCTAAGTATTTTTGTTCTAGGGTAATGTAAATTAATGTTGGGTGTTTGAATTTTAATGTGGATGGATTTTTTTCTCCCTTTTCTCATTCATAAATCAAGCGTTGATTGTCCCTTCCATTGGATTGGCCACCTAAGGGGATGGTTTAGTGTTTAATTGACTTTGAGAAAAGAAATTTTACATGGATTATTAATTTGTGAATTCAATTTTATATTAAGACGAGAGTTTAATATTTAATTGACTTGTTGGTGATTGATTGAGCTTAATTTGGTTAGATATGAATTCAATCATAGAGATAGGGGAATTTTATTTGGCTAAAATGTCCTTGAGGCTTGAGAAAGCTCTAGGACTAATTTTGTATCAATTTTGAGAGGGTTGAATAGCATGTTGTCCATATTAAAAGATTACACCCTTATTAATAAGCATTGCCCTAGAACTTCTTTTTCCCTCATTAATTAAATCTTCTAGTTGATCAAATTGTATTTTCTTGTTTTTAGCAATCTTGTTGGTTATATCTGTTTATGCTTAGTTTAAAAACTCCAAAAAATATTCGTATAGTTTAACTTGCAAAACAATTCGAGTATGATGCTTGCTTGCTCTAATTTTTTTATTAATTCCTCGTGTTCAACCTTGTTTCACTTGCTATATGATTGTACACTTGCATAGTGAGATAGGATTTTAAAGCTTGTAGATTGACATATTAAAAAAGAAATCTCATCACTCATACATTATGTGTGTGTGTGTGTGTGTGAGAGAGAGAGAGAGAGAGAGAGAGAGAGAGATAAATTTGGGATTTCATGCATTTCGGGCGTATTTTACGTTCATTTTGAGTCGATTGCATGTGACTTGTGACTTATTGGTGATGAATTTATCATATGTGGTTCGATCACGGGTTTATCGAGTTGACAGGAAATTGCGCCTTTTGGTTTGAGTTTCAAAGTGAATGAAGTTGGAGATTGATAGTTATGCCCGAACATGGTCCAAGAGAGTTATAGAGGGTGAAATGAGCTGAGAAAATGAAGTTCCAAATGCTAGGAGAAGAGCAAGGACTGTGCTAAGCATTGCATGACCCATGCTCCTCATAGACAACAGTATCAGAGAGTGGCAGAAGAGCACGGATCGTGCTCCATGAAGCACGACCCGTGCTCCACTCTCGGCGAGGCAGCCTAATTTTGCACAATCAAGAGCACAAATCGTGCTCCATGAAGCATGGACTGTGCTCCTTTCAGCGACTCGCGACGAACTTCCTTTTGGACCGGGCTTTACTTTCTTCTGTAGGCTTCTACTCCTTCTACTATTTAAGGGTTTTTCTTGGATGAAAATTACAACACTTTATACCCTATAGTAGAGCAGAGAAGAGCAAGAGACGACGGAGAACAATAGAGAGCGATTGAGATCGAAGATTCAACCCGGCATAAGTTGTATTTGCGATTTTTAGTTTAATTTTATCATGTTAGCTTTGTTTATCACTTTATTTTCCTTGGATTGTAATTTGATGATGAGTGAGTGATTGTAGAATTAATTCTAGGATTTGTAACATGATTGAAGTTATGTGTTAATTTAATTCTTATACAATTCCCCTTCCAATTATCGTGTTCAAATGTTCAAGTATTGATTTTTCATGCATGATTAGTGGTCATAATCATTGTATGCTACCTAGTTAATTTGAGTCCTGACGGAAATAATTAATTAGTAGGATTAATTGAACAATTTAATACACGTGCTTTGCAATCTGTAAGATGTTTTAAATCTGATACTTTAGGGAGTTAACAGATAAATATAGAGACGGAAATAATAGTTAATTTATTAATCCACGACTACCTTGAGATCTAGTGGAGATAGGTAGTGATATTTCTGATCTCTCACTGATGATTGGATTAAAATTGAGAATTGTTAGAATTAGATTAATGTATAATGAATTCATGTGTGTGCATTCCTTATGATTAATTATTTATTTTGCTTGAGTAATTGTCTTTGGAATCTTAGCTATTTTAGTTTATAATTGTCTCGTTCTTGAATTACTGAATTTAATAAGTTTAATTTTAATTATTTGCCTAGAAATAATTCATTTAAGAAATTCGATAGCCTGAATAATAGGAATCTGTTAGCTTAGTACTTGGTGTAAGTCATAATTGTAGTCCTTATGAATATGATACTCAATTTATTAACTTTATTGCATTGATCTGTGTTACAGTGTTAGTTGCAGTTAAGTGGATAAAAAATAGTGCATCAATGTGTGATATATCATTTATATTTATGTATGATTGAAGGTTCAATTGGAAATAGGAGAGGATGGACTGATTTGTAATTTAACTTGATTGTATGTTAGGTTCATTAATTCGACGTTTATACATGCACACATGATCAGTTCTCCTTGAGAAAAAGGTTTGAGTTTTGCACATCACTCCAAATTTGGCAATTCAAGTTTCATACCAAAGAAAAAGTAATTACCTAGCTAAACCTTTTTTAAAGATTCATATTTTACTCTTTAAGGAAAGGTTTTTTTTTTTCGGATCCAAATAAAAGTAATCAAAATTCACATTAATTTTTGTATTGATCTTTACAGAAGTTTTGTTAGCCATGCTTATTTCTTTAAAAGAATTGAACTTACAAATACATTAGTTATATATATTGCCACAAGCATGTAGTTTAGTGGTATTACCCCTTTTGTAAAAATGAGAGATCAGGGGTACGAATCTCAATATCCTCATACTCAACACAAACTAGTCTCTCACTCTTAAGAGTAGAAAAATATCACTAAGCTACATGTTTGTGATTATTTTGCTGTAATTTTGGTTCGATATTGGATATGATTTTTTAAGGAAAAGATTAATATATTAACTAGATCCACCATCCAAAAATATTTCGATCTAAATCGAACCGATGAAAGTATAGATATTGTATCTTTTAATTTATATTTCTAATAGGATAAATTACACTTTAATACTTGCATTTGGACATTTTTTTAAAATGACCCACTTTTTCAAAATTAACAAAATAACACCCACTTTTTTAAAATATTCGCAAATCAACATTTAATTAATTTTACAGCCCGAAACTTGTACGTAATTGATTGTATTTTAATATTCATATTTCTACAGCCACGTAGAAAAAATCCCTCCAATAAAAAAATAAAATAAAATACAATCAATTACGTATGATATTCGGGCCGTAAAATTAATTAAATATTAAATTTGTAAATATTTTGAAAAAATGTGTTCTATTTTATTAATTTAAAAAATGTGAGTCATTTTTAAAAAAGAATGTAAGTATGAAAATGTAATTTACCCTTTCTAATATTGGAGTAGAGGATATTTTGCCGTTCCTTAATTAATATATGGTGTGTCATTTCTCAAGTTCCGAAATTATTTCTGTATAGATAAAAATTGAAAAATAAGAAAAATTAAGATGCCGAAAATTCGATTAAACCAAAAATGGAACCAACCAAATTGAAAAATTATTGTTGAATTTGTTTGGCGCGACTACATCAATTGCTTTGACTGGTTCGATTTTCGCATTTTCTTAAGAATTGGTTCAGTATTCAGTCTTGTTGGTTCGATTGAATTTTATAACCTTTCACGCACCACCGGGCCCAAGTAGATCCATTTCTTACTGATATAAGAAAAATATAAAAATCCCAATCCAAATCAAGGCGACAAAATTAAACAACCAATTAGCCTATCTTACAAAGTTATAGTATGATAAAATATTTTAAAAAAAAATGAAAATGAAAGAAATTGAAAAAAAAAGGGGGGGTGAGAAGAGAGGCATGTGGGGCCCCGGGAGAGGATCTGCACATGCAGGGGTAGTAGGTGTTGCATCTCCACCGTCGGCTCCCGAAAAAAAGTCTTCCATCTGGGCGGCTGTGCTTGTCTCTCTCCTGCTCCCTTTTTACCCGACAACTCTATATTCATGCACCCACAACTATTCCTACTTCCTCCTCTCTTCCTTTCTATAAACACACACTTGTTTTCATTTTTCCTTTTATTATTTATACATCAAATAATCTAAAGCAATTCTAGCACCACCTTCTCAATTACAAGGGATTTTAATTTGTACGTGGTTCAACAAAATCATGGCTCCTGAAAATGATGATCATCTCAATTTGAAGGCAACTGAGCTCAGATTGGGACTGCCTGGCTCCGATATTGAGTGCGACGACGACGTCGTTTCCGCCGCCAAGAATAACAAGAGGGCCTCGCCCGAGACTATGGCGGAGGACAGCGCCTCTAATGGGGTCCCGGCTGCCAAGTCCGCCCATGAAACTGCTCCGGCGCCAAAGTAAGATATATGTATATGTTTGTAATTGTAGTGTATATATGCATACGTACGTACATGCAAATGTAGAATTAAATTCAGTAGTAATTAAGTGTTAATTAATTAATTTTGAATTTGGCAGAGCGCAGATAGTGGGGTGGCCGCCGGTGAAATCGTACCGGAAAAACAACGCGCAGGCGGCGAAGAAGGCGGAGATGTATGTGAAGGTGAGCGTGGATGGAGCGCCTTATCTGAGAAAGATTGATCTGAAGCTTTACAATGGATATTCCGACCTGCTTAATGCTTTGGAGACCATGTTCAAGCTCTCTATAGGTACTAATTAATTAATTAATTATTTCAATAATTAATGTGAAGAAATTTCATTTTCAATTAATTAATTCTGATGATTTTTAATTAATTAGGTGAATATTCAGAGAGGGAAGGGTATAAAGGGTCGGAATATGCGCCTGCATATGAAGATAAAGATGGTGACTTGATGCTCGTTGGAGATGTTCCTTGGGAGTAAGTTCTTTAATTAATTTAATTCACTACCTACCTATAAAATTAAACATATATAAATTCCCTCTCTCTCTCTCTCTCTCTCTCTAGAAATAATAATAATGCGTGTGGTTAATTAATTTGGTGCAGAATGTTCATGTCGTCTTGCAAGAGACTGAGAATGATGAGAGGAGCAGATGCGAGAGGATTGGGGTTTGCTCAGTAGTTTCATTAATTAATTAATGTTTTATATATGATGAATGTGAAGAAGAAATTAAACAAGTTAAAGACGAAGATGATGATGATGATGATGATCGATGTTCATCGTTGCAGAAAGCTGCTTGGGTTGTCCAAGAATTAAATCTAGATTTTCAGATTCATTTTCCATGTTATTCATTCAAACAAAACACATTAATTAATTTCTCTCCCAATATATTATAATATATATCAGAGGTGGAAGTGGAACTGGCCACCCTAAAATATATACATATATATAGTAATTAATTCAATTACAGTTTTCTGTATGAAAACCTCGGCGGTTTTCGAATCATGTAATGTTTTGTGTTTTCAGTTATTATTATTGCTTGTAATTAATTAATAAATCTGTCAAACCCCCCCAAAAAAAGACAACATACTTTGGCGTAGTGTTCATGTCGTGAGATAGATAGTATTGGAATACAAACATATACATGTTATATATATGTTGCTCAACCTTTAGTTCGTGCCTTAATTAATTATTAACAATAAATGTTAATTATGTGGGCGATACATGTATATCAAGACTTGTATATACATGCACAATATAATATATATATATATATATATATATATATAGAAATTGAGGCACAAATAAATCTTGCTATATTTTTTTTTTCCCCGATTCTAGCTTCTTGTGTTATCAACTATTTGTATACATATATAATATGTAATATGAAATACAATTGAGAGTGAATTATCACTAATCTAAACTTCAATAATATTATACCTTCTTACAATTATGTATGTTCTCTACCATATAAGCATTGTCCAGAATTTTGTATAATTTTCTAAATTAGTACGTATATCACCTCCCACAGCAATATTTAATTTCATGATATGATTATTTATTAGAGCAGCTGAAAACTACCTTCATCACAAAAATCTTCAAAAAAATCTAATGTATCACCAAACAATAAATCATGATTCTAGATCAATTAATTAAAATTAATAAAGCTTAGATGCGATAATCATTGTTCCAGCTCATGTCATCTGTATTGAGACTGGACCATAGTCCATATATAATTAAGTTCGTAAAAAGCACAACTTAAATTATTATAAATCATCATCAAGGTTCACAATTAATTAAGTAGCCTATTTAATTTGAAGGTATAATCCGTGGAATTAGTGATTAAAAATCATGATTGTAAATTTCACCGACCCCTTTATATTTACTGACTGCAAATTAACCTTTTGTTTATCTCTCTCGTATGATTTGCTAGCATATATTACTACCTAAAATGAATCCCCAATTAGTTTTTCCTCGTTAGAAGAAAAGGAATTAAGGTCTAAAAGTATATAAGAGGCATATATATCATTATTAATTGCTTAATTGTTTCTTGTCCAAAAATATCTCGAAGTTTCTAAAATCCAATTTATTAGAATAAAAGTATAAAACCAGCTAGCTAGATAACGTGCATATATAAGCAAGAAAGTCATGTACAAAGTCCCCTTGCGATGAGCTAGTAGTAGAGTGGTGTTTTTTTAGGTTAAAGGTCTCAAGTTCGACCCACCACCAATACCACTAGGTGTGAACCTATCACACATGGACTGTCAAGTACACCACTAGGTGTGAGCTTATCACACCTGGCCTGTCAAGTATACCACTAGGTGTGAGCCTATCACACCTAGCTGTCAAGTGTAGTTTACTTCTCGGATTTACCCAGTGCGCACTACGGTAGCGGCTGCGGGTTACCCTCAACATCCAAAAAAAGAAAGTCATGTACAAAGTTAAACTATTGCAACTATTAAGCATATTAATTAATATACATATAATTAAATAAATTAATGGAATTACCTCTTTGATATATATCTATAGGGTTTTAATGTTATTTAATTATAGTCTAGATATTAAATTGAGACAGACAGTTAGATCTGGTCATGTTAGGTTAAGCATACAAGAGGGAATGAATTTAACTTTAGTTTCTTGGGAAATAAAATAGAAAAAAGTATATCAATAAAGCTAGATCATCATATCATCTATCCCCACACCAATATATTATTAATATATATAATAATTAAAGAACAAGATCAAGAAAGAAAGAAAAAAAGATTCCATGTCCATTAAATTACATGTGAGATGAGAATGTCATTTAATGTATTATATAAGTATGTGGGAGAGAGAATCCAAAGTAATTCCAATATTGAAAACCATATTATGTTAGGTTATTGGCAAGCATGAGAAATAGTGTCACTATATATATAATCTTTTGCAATAAGAATCTTTTTGAGCAAAGGAGAAATATTTTGTGCTTTGTGGACTTTGAATATTAAAATTGTTGTGCAGATTGTATAAGATTTGGAGTACATATTTGGAGCCCTGTGCTACAAAAGCTAAATATTTTTCATGAAAAGATGTAAATATTAAAAAATATTATCTTTGAGATGTGTGTAATAAGAGTTTGTTTGTTAATTAAAGGTTGCTAGGTTCATCGAACTTTACATGTTAGAAGAATACAGTGTATATGGTATACGTGTTTGAACTTTGGAGAACAATCCGACACAAAGATAACAACATTATGATTCTCAAATTCTTAGCTTCTATTCTTTTTTCTTTTCTTTTTTTTATGACTAGGGAAACACGCAATTCCTACATAAGACTTTAACCATATCCCAAACCTCATTTTAGGAAAATTTAAGTGAATAAGATCTTATGTCATATATGAGGGATGTGTTTATTAGTTCATAAAAGTAATTGTTAATTCTAGATATATAAAAAAAAAAAAAACTAAAATAACAATCAAAACGAAACGGAGAGAGTATACATATATAATATTGGTCTAGAGGGAGTGAAAAATATGTGAAAGTGGTAAATGATAGAAGAGGATTATAGAAAGGTTGAAGGCCAAGTAATTGTATATATGTCCTCTCTTCTTCTTGGTCGATTGAGTAAATGGTCACGCTTTCGTGTATGATATAATTCTTCTAAATCGGAACTCTAGCCATCTTGCTCTTGATATGTCAAGCTCTCAACTCCCACCAAAATCTCTCAACCAAAATGTTATTACAGTAGTTCGTTGCCTGCCCAATCAACTATAAAGTGACGTCGGATAAATCAGCCTGCCCGAACCCACAATTTTACATTTTCATGATCAATTTATATATTTTCTAATTACACTTTAAAATAAATACTTATAAGAAAATAGTTGTTTCAATTATAAATATGGTTTTGCTCTTAACCACGCCGTTAGTAACTACAAGAACTAATTAATGATCATTAGATTTCATTAATAGACATCAAAACAAAAAGGAATTGACAAATTACACATTACAAATTTAATTCAATTTTACACTTCTACTTAAAACATCTATGATGTCAAACGCAAGAGACATGCTTTCCCAAATGGCCAAAAAGAGATTTTATCACACATGAAAACAAAGAATAAAATGGAAACTAACAGGGAAAAAAAAACTCATTTCAAGCATTAATTGAAGACATAAATGCTGATAAAGAATGACATTAAATTAAATAAGCAAAGGCATTTTGAATTTTTTTGATGAACACGGTTAGCAAAAATATAGCGATCCTTCACCTTTTAACTTATCACTATGTCTCTGCCTGTATTCTATGATTGAAGCTAAACTTTCTATCTGCAACGGCTAAACCTGAACAACTGGCTGCCTCCTAATGTTTCCTATGTCTGCTCTGTCACCTTTTACTATCACTGTAAATAAAAAAATATATAATACATACCTAATACATCATGTTCTCGATTAGAGTTTGAAGGTCGGTCAGTCTCTTTTCACTCGAGAGATAGGAGCATGTACGTCGTCAGCTTTACCCAGAAGTCGACTTTTTGCCAGCTAGCCGAAATTGTACACCTTGGTGAACCTCTCCAACGGTAAATCAATGTTTATGCTGGCTTAAGTTGGGATCTTCAAAGTTGAAATTCAATCACCTGCTCCTTGTTTGTGTGTTTCATTTACAATTTGTGGTGTTTCAATGTCCAGCTGAGGTACTCTATGATCCTCCTTGGGTTCTTGATGACTATCATGATCCTCATCAACATCAAACGATGGAGAATCAGAACTTTGGTTTGATTCATTTGAAACCACCAAGGCTGTAGAAGAATTCTGAACTACAGCAGCCTGCTTTGTGCTCGATGATTCCTCCTCAGGGCTATCATCTGAATCGACGTATGATATGCCATACCTCTGCCCATGAGTTAGTCCGGGACAGTACCCCTGTCATGCATAGATGGAGGTTTAACATTTAACGGAGTAACAAACTTCACACCTAAATTTTGGACTTACGAAGAGCACAGATCAATCTATAAATCATGCATAAACTAAGACATGCTGCAAAGTTGTCATGAATGGAGAGGTGGCTGTATAAATTGAATGTTTGTACAAAGATGCATGCAGCACACTCCAGACTGACCTTAATCAATGCTGAGGAGCGTGACTTTTGGAAAGTAGAGCGCGACAAGAAATTTGGGGCATCTGCGTTTGTAAGAGAGTCTGAGATATTTGTGCCTCCCGATTCCTTTGCAGTGTCTGAAGAGTATGTTTCTTGTCTCAAGTTGCTGCTTCTACAGTATGCTCCGAGATAGGAACAATTTTCGCTTGCTAAGGACACTTGTGGAGTGGCAGGAAGTAAGTGGCCTTCAGTGCTAAAAATGTACCTGTGAATGGAGATAATTCCACATTGGTACAGAGTGAGAGAGAGTAACAGGGGAACCATGATAATAGGAAAATCTACCTATCTTTAAGACTATAACTAAAGGCACGAAGTGTTTTATAAAAAAATGATATATTGGCAAAATAACACCACGATATGGTTATAACTAATTTTGAGGACAATCAAGTAAATACGATTAAATTAAATTTAATCATATTTTAATTTATAGGACGATCAAGTAATTTGATACATTTTGATTTAAACTTATTATGGGACAAATTAATATCAATGGTTTCTATTAATGTGATTGTATCCTATTCAATAAGACTTGAATAATAGAAAATTGAGAAATTAATCAAGGTGAAACATGATTAGTGATGGACCTCTTTCATGCCAATGTAGGTATCAGTCGAGGTGAATCACATCATGAACAACCATTGCGGTCGAATATCAGCATGTAAATAGAAAAGGTGCAACAAATTCAAGAGCGCCAATGAACAAATAAGTTCAAGAGCGCCAATGAACAAATAAGTTGAAAACTAATGTAATGTTATCACCGACTTACTTGTATGGGCCATTCTCAACCAAGTTATCTGGACCAGCAGCCAAATCAAACAGTAACCACAGGTATTTGACCTAAAAGAGATTTTATAAATGAACGTTGGAGAGTTTGTGTTAGAAAATTGTAATAATATGGCATGTCGATTGGAATCCCTGATGACTTACAGTCTCAGCCAGAAAGAAGCTTTCCATGTGATCTTCTTGCTGGTGAAACTCTACATCTGAAATATGGCAATATCCACAAGTGCATCGAGCAGCGTATTGCAAGCTAGCAAGCATGTCCCTTCCAGCATCAAGAAATCTAAGCGGTAATTGAAAGATTACATTTTAGTAAAATAAATTTCCAAAGATGAGCAGCCATTTTAAGACACAAATGCAAACCTGGGGTTTCGAGTAGCTTTGTATAGCCAATATGTGCTTTCTATTAATTCAGGACGCAGTGGGTAACTTTTCTGACCTTGCTGGGAGATGTCGGATGGGTTATGAAAAGATCAATGTAGAGCAAATTATAAGCCACGGAAGCCATAGAGGAATGATAGAGATACAAACTATGTAAGTATGATAAAGTAAGCAAATCCCACAAAATTGGAAAATATTGTATACCGATGAATTATCTTACTATTTGTCTTTGATGTTTCTTCCCTCGCATGCCTAACATAAACCTAATGTATGGAAAGGTTCAAAGAGATTCACATTCAAAAATGCATATTTGTGTGTTAATTTATACCAAATTTTAGTCTACTTTTCTCAGCCTAATCAAACTCTGAAAATGAACAAATCTTAGGCATAATGAACGATCGGACCAAAAGGTAACTGAATGTGCAACTCAATGACTACTCTCAAATTCACATTTCATAATTTAATAGCACATTTAACTTAGTTATTTGTAATCAACCTTCTTTTTCTAAATTTTGTCTACAAATTCACTGCCAAAGTATTCTCCAATACCATGGTCAATCTGAGCTTATTTCTTTGGTGGCAATAAGCAAAAAAGTGAGTCCAAATATTAATCAAAACAGAGAGATTGGAACTGATAACAATTTAAGTAACTAATCTAGCCATACAACTTCCAGAGGCATATCAAACATGCTGGTGATAGTTTTAATCTAAAAGGAGAACGAAAATGAACAGACAAGTTTGAGCAGCACAATATATAACAGGAAAGAAACAAATAAAATTTTCATGGGATTTAGATGTTATACTCTATGAATAGTATTTTATTTGATTGACCAATTAATTATCCGTCTCAAAGACATGAACCCTCAGACACGTAGGCATGACTCCCAGAATCAAACCAACCTCAGAACTTCACACCATTAATTCTTTATTTTGTTTCTTGCATGAGGAGAAGAGATGGCAATGAGCAACAGAAACAAACCCATTCTAGTAAATTTATTCACGTTTTAAAACAAAATACTAAATTCGGCATATGCTGCTCAACGGTTAACTGTTTAAAGTACCGCATTCAAAGTGTGTCCCCACCAGATTATGCCTTTTAGGGGACAAATAAGCATTGGTACGTTTCAACCGTTTGACATAACCAATTCAAGTAACACGGCAACAGATATAGAAACCAGTGGTAGATCTAATAGGCATTTTGGTACCTTAAATTGACAAACTGATTAAGCAGCTAAATCAATGTGCTATGTGCAGAAATGAGAAGGAAAATTAAATTCTGAAACTCAATCCTCACTCAAGTCCAAATACCTTAATAAACAAGGCACTAAGTAAACTACCTGAACATTAAAAGTGGCCAAATTGAAACCTTCTGGAGTGAAACCATATCGCTTCCAGACACTAAAGAATGCAGCATGAGTTCTAATTGCAGGCTCAATATCCCCAGCCAGAACCTTTACACAATCATCATGCGCAGTTTTGATAAATAAGATAAAGTTTTACATTATGGTATAGAAATAAACCAACTTTCAAAATATAACATCACAAGTTAACCTGAAGGCCAGGCCAAAATGCCTGCAGGCTATTAAATAATGGCCAAACAAGGGCAGCAGAATTCATGTTCACCTCCACATACCTAGATATAATAGAAGATGTCATTTAGGTGTTATTTTCAACGAATTAAGGAGGTGAAAGAAGAGACAATCAGTGGAACAAGGATTAGGACCAAAAGGTAACTAGGAAGAGATACTCACCAAGGATCATTATAAAGATAAAGTATTGCAGCCCTATATGCTTCTTGGAAGATGAAAAGGTATTCTTCATCGCCAAACAATATATAAGCCTGAAACCAATTAAATAATGATTAGGAAAAGGCAGGGCTAAACACTTCCAAGATCACAGGCATTTTTCTTAGTTTATTGTACTAATTTGCAATGATGCCCAAAATTGATCAAATTCAAAGAAAATAAGCTTTGAATAACAGCAAAGATCAAAGAGACATCATATCAGAGAATTTATTTCTTAGAATAATTAATTTAGTCACACAACAAACTACACAAGTCAGAAACGCAGCACTCTGCTTTTTCAGTTGATATGGAAGACTAATTTGAACAGCCTTTATGTGGCTTACATGAACCCTTGAAAGCTAACAGCTATACGTCGGCACAGTTTATATAAACTTTCATGGATTTTTGCATTAATTTAACTACTACCGATTCTTATCAATCTAACTGCTGTGATGAGCATGATAAGTTCTAAAATTTCTGTAGAATAGGGCGGTTTTGAATAAGAAACACTTGGATGATGGAAATTGAAAGAAGGTAATGATCTAAGGGCTTGTTTGGTTTTAATTCCATGTGGAAATTTCCAACTTTTTACTATTCAAAACACTGAAAAAATGTTTGTTTTACTCCTTTTCAATTTCAGTTTTCACTTTTTCTAATCCTATACAATCTATTCAATCATATAAATATTATTTCAGTGGAACCCATCATTTAAATATCCATCAATCCATCTCAACCACACAAATATTTATCTTTTCATCTCAACCACATATTTAAATTGAAAACAATAATCAAACAAACATATTTCCATTTTCCAAACCTATAACTCTAAACATTAAATCATTTATCATAACAAAATCATTACATTTTTTCAAAAACCAACATATCTCGTAAATTGAACTGGAAATACTAAAAAACTGAAAATTTATGTTGGAAATAAAACCAAACAAGCCCTAAATACATATTCAGGTCCAATGTACTTTTGGCAGCAAATAAGCAAAAACCAGTACGGATTTTGTACAATTTAGGTCCAATGTACTTTTGGCAACAAATAATTTCCTCTTACGTCTCACTTCACTATGCGAGTGAATATTTTTCAACAGAAATCTTCCATTACCAGATAGAATCATTATATTTTTTATATAACTCCGTTAGACCTGATTACATATAGACTATAACAAAAAATGTTTGCAAACTACTTCTACAGGATACAACAGGAAACAAGGTAGCAGCAAAATTAATAAATCGAACAATTATGTCCTGGGGGCTATCAATGAATAAAGAAGAATGCTCACAACTGAAATTGGAAATCAACAGGATGAATGCGAGGTCATTTTCCCCAACAAATTAAGATTAGTACGTTGGAATGAAGCAAAAGTAAGAATTGAACTTCATGAAAATAGCCACTCAACAAAACAAGCATTGTTTTCTTCCCCATTTGAGTAAATTTGACTAGTACATATAGATAACATCTGACTTTTTATGTAACATCTAATTACATTACTAATCCAGTTCAGTTTCCTACATCCTTCTAGGTGTTTGTGTCTGATAAAAATGATTAAATGATTTTGAGAGAAATACAACCTAACAGCATAAAGTCTTCAACTTGAAAGCTCCAAATGCACTGAAGCAGTTTATAGCAAATATGAAGCCAGAAAAAATATATCTGGAATAGCTTTTCCTACATGATTTTGTCTGAAATTAAGCAATAAAGATTCACCGAAATATAATATAACTAGACTGTCAACAGTGACCTTAAAGGAATAGGCTTTTTCCTAAAGAAAAGTTTAGGCCATAGATTTCTCTTGTGAGAATTTTAGAGTTCACAGCCCAAGGAAAGACAATTTTTTATCAAAAGGTTCCTTTACCGATTCTCGGAAAATATATCAAAGTTCAGAGTGATTTTTGACATGCTATAGCACCGAAAAGATCATCCTGCACATAAGAAGCACAGAGAAAGAATGCAGAGTTCTCAAGTGGCTTAATTAAAACAAATGTCATCACATCACATTAGTTATTGCAATGCAGCTATACAGTTCCAGCAGAAGACAACTCACCTTGAGTAGATACTCATAGAAAGAGTCTATACTGGTTCCTATACCTGCATCCTGCAATTCAACAGTAAAAAAGGGGGAAAGGGTCAGATTAGCTCTCTTCCAATGACGAACAAAGTTTGCCAAACAAAACGACATACTTGTATATGTGTATATAAAATAAAATAAAATAAAAATAATATGATTATCTAAGGGGGAGGTTTCCTGCCTGGTTTCATATTAGTAAAAATAGAATTATCACATAAAATAGAGAATTGTTTGTCTGAAAGATGACATCGTCATAATGAATGGAAAAAATAGTACCTTAAAGCTCAAACAAATATAACCATTGAAATTGACACTTCTTTAGCCAACATTATATTTTATATTATCTAACTATAATCCTTCACATAACATATTTCTCCTATCAGAAAGGTACCAGGTTAAAGAATGACCTTTTGAGTCCATTCTCCAGAAAAAACATCTATATGAGCACCAACTAAGTTGATTCTTGAACGGCGAGCCCATAGTCCTCGAACTGCATTCTTCGTGACTTGCTCAAAAACTGCATCCGACAAGACAAACATTGAAAAAATTAGCACCACATAGGAACAAGGTTAAAATCTGGAGATACAAGTCTGTATGACTTAATCTCTTACTGGGGTCATTTGTCAGGCGGCTAAGCACCCCAAATTCCAATGTCAGGGTCCCACCACCAGCTGTTGACGTTATCTACACAGAAGAGATCTTCTATATCATCCAAAACCTCATATAGACAAAAGCAATCCTAAACAATCATTACAAAATGATTTTATGAAATAAAAACCAGAAAATTTGTTACAAATCGAAAATTGACCTCAGATTAATATATCATGGCCTGGATTCACATTCCATATGTACAGTGTCTATCACTATCAAGGTTGTTAAAATCAATTTTTTAACTAGGATCGTTGGACGGTCAATAAAATCGAACCATTGAGGAAGATAAACCTTTGATAGGAACATATCATACTCGGTCCTCCACGTGATACAGTCAGAAATATCATACAGAGCTTATTTCAAAAATAAAATAAACAAGTTATATGTGTGCAATATTAAAATAATTGAATAACTTCTTATTGAATGGATCTTGGAACATAAAGAAACAATCTTGCAGAACCATAGGATAACGAGAAGATTTAGACATGTAATCCTTCAAAACCTATTTTATGGTGAACCAACAAAAAGCATGAACATGAACTGAGAGGACAGAAAATCAATCATTAACAAATTTATCGGAATTAAAGTTAAGAATAAATACGGTAATTAAGGAACAAGAAAAAATTGTTCTCTTATATTGATTTTCTAATGTAGTAAAAAGATAGCACATAAAGAGGGTGAAGAGAATACAAAGAGGATTTGCCTTGCTTTCATTTTCATCTACTCCATGCATTAGATTTACAGACCCAAAAGGGATTCCTGCAGCAAATATAATAATTCATAAATATCAGAAAAGTCCTATATGATAGGCACAGAAAAAGATGAGAGTTATATAGACTCATACTTCATTTGGCAAATAAACTTAGATGCATTAAAAAACTTCCCAGTCATGAAAATTACACCTAACACACAGTGAATACAATAAAACTGCTAAATCAGTAAAGAACAACAAACAACATGATTCTTCACAGCCATGAAAATTACACCAAATAGCCATAGTACATACAAAGGAAACTAGTAAATATATATACATATAAAAAAACAACGTGAACCATTGGTAGATCTAGCTTCAAGGTATTACAAGTAAGAACTACGTACAAGGGAGTAAACTTGTTAGAGTTTCATAAGGAAAGTTGAACAAAAACAGCAACTAAGCATTAATCCTGATTCCTGCATTCCCACCAAGTGGGATCAACTATATGATCTTATGCGCCCATCATGTTAAGTCGAAGAACATGATTACATTTATGCTTAAATTTTATTAGTCAAGGTGAATGAGTGCTTTTTACTAAACTGGTATTAAAAGCCAACATTACCCACTGAAAATACCTGTAGGAGTATCAAACGCAGGCAACATTCTACGAGCTAAATCCTCAGCCAAATGAAGTAACTCATCATCATATGAGGGTATTCTCATGCCCTGTACAAGTAATAATTCATAAATATCATTTGCAGTTTCTAGATACAAATGAAGCAAACTATCATAATATAAGTATGCAAAGCAGTTAACTTGAACTAGAGTCCACAATACAATTCTTACCTAGGAAAAGAATCCAGATTAGACAAATTCATTCCCCAGAACAATTAAGAGCAGGGATATCCAGAGATTTTAAAAGCACCTACTGTGAAACTGAAAGATTGTATGATCTACATGACTTACATCAACCGAAAGGCTGCAAGTGACAGTATCTGCCACTTGCAATACAACAAGACATCCAATCGTCCTTAGAAGATCACAACAGGAAGAAAGATCAAAGAATTTGTATTTTTTTCTCTATTTGTCAGCAAATAGTAGAATATCCTATTGTACATATGAAGCATAGTATACTATAAAATATCATATCAAAATTGGTAACTCACATTACTATAACATTGTCATTTCACAGTTCCCAACTTCCCATGATGAAAATTATAGGTGTTTGACATCAGACGCATATTCACACCATCAACCTACAAACAAAGCCACTATCTAAGTGGGCTCCACTATGAAGTTCACATACAAGGAGGTTTGTCATTCAGATACAAGGAAATTTGTCATTCAAAAGTGGGCCCACTATCTAAAGCTCATTATCCAATAAGATATGCAACGGAGCATGTTAAGATGTATGTACCAAGGTCGTGCTCATCAGTTACATGAGGATATGCTATAATCCACCGAGTATAAAACAGTTTCTCCCTTTGAGAAAATTCTTACATAATTTAGCCACCAGAACAATAAATAAATACATATCAAAGATACATAAAGTTTTGGAAGCCCAAAGGAAACCTAAAAGATTAAATGCTATGCTATGATAATAATAAATAATAATGATAGGGAAAAAGATGAGAATAATATACTAAAACGTGAAAATCAATAAGGCTTTTATGTCCATGAAAATACCGTGTTATAATCACTCGCCATAAGATGAGCAGACAGAAGGCCTCCAAGTATCCTTATTGTAGTCTCAAAGACAGATACTGTCTTATTCTGCAAAACAAAAAAATTAACTCCAAATTTTAGTCCGGAAGTTACTTTTCAAGACCTAATATGCCACAAGATCAACATATTTTAGCAGTCAACTCTCAAATGACTAGACAAACAATAGTTATAATTAAAAACCTGCCAAGCATGCCAATATAACTTCTCTCCTAACATAAACGAGGGACTAATCTAGTAGTAAAGAATAAAAGAGTTATAATGACAGTATCATGATCATGATTATAAAATCACTATAGTCTATATGACCTCAAAGAGAGATATGAGACTGAAAAAAAGTTAAAACCAATAAAGGATAAGCTAATACAGCTAGTTACAATCCCCCCGCCCCCCAACCAAAAATAATACACCCACCCACCCAAAAAAAAGGATGAAGATGTAGAAGAATACTCTCTAGAACTTGCTAATACATGTTCATCATTTTAGATGTACATGGAAAGATGAAATAAATGCCCAGATAGACAATATTCATATATGAGTACATTATAAGCAACAACTTTGCAGATAAAATTGGTCTCGGTTATATGAATTGATTGAAGTTCAAAAAGACAGGTGGAAAAGAAAATATTAATTAGTTCAGTTCCATGCAAAACAAACACAAAATCTGTACTCACAATATCAAATCGAAGATTTTTACCAATCCATTCAACAGATGTAGAGAAGCGCTCTCGATCGCCAAGCAAAGCCAGTGTGTCCAGAGAATCAATCTGAGTTGGGAAACAAGACATGCCAAAAGGCACATTAAAGTTAAAAAATAGAAACCCATGACCATCAAGCAAATGAAGAGTTGTTTGAGAGTAACATTCACCAATGTTAATGCATATCCTCCAAGTGTATCTTCCCCTCCACATGATAAAGGCTTCAATTCATCGCGTGGAAATGCATGATTCATGTATCCATCAAAGGCATGATAAAACATTTCACGCACCTAAATCATACACATTTACTGGATTAGTGACCAATACCACACCAATCTCACACAGTCGCACTCTATAAACTTCACTCGAAAGAGAAAAAGGAGGCACTCATACTACATTTATAAAAGCAGAAAAACTGTCACAAAATCAACGATGCGTTTCGTTCAATTTTATCCTTTGGAGATATATTCATATAGGATCAAATGTGGTTGATTCTTTGGAATCGTTTTGAATCAGGGAACCAGGCTCAAATAATAATACAAGAAAATATACCACCTGATGTTTTTGTTTCTGCTGGTCTCTCAAAAACTCAGAAGTCGAACAATACAAGAAAATATACCATCTGATGATTTTCTTTTACCAGTAGACATAAAAAGGTCACCCCCCCCCCCCAAGCACACCACACATTTCCTTCTCTTTTCTTTTCCAGTCTTCTAAACCCATTCAATCCCTCAGTTAATCTAATAAACCACACTTCAATTATTCAAAGATCAATAAATTTCAGAACAAATAATAAACAACGGACAGGCAAGAAATCCACAATTCAATATCCAGATGATTTTACTGCTCACTGTAGTATTGCCTGATACAATGATCCAGAACTTAAAAACACTGCAATAAAAAGAATTCACCCCGGAAATATATCTGCATTGAAAAAATTAACTTGAACAGTGACCAATAAGGAATTCACCGAAAATTTGTTTTGCACTAAAAAACTTAACTTGCATTGTAAATTAGAAGTACAGTTTGTTGAGAAATAACAAAAGCTACACCCCAGACAGTAAACATTTCCTAGGCTTTTCCTCCTTTAGTCCTTTAAACCTCATTAATCCCTCGCATAATCTAATCAATCACAACAATTCACATTGCAATAACCTAAAAACTTTACTGCTCAGTTTACCGATGCCTTGTGTAATAATCAAGGACTTAAAAACAGCACAATTCAAACGAAAAACCAAACAATTCAAACGAAAATAGGTATGCATTAAAAATAAATATAAAATGAAGTTCTTTTGGAAGATATCCATCCAACTATTCCAGAAATTAAGCTTAAAAAAATGAATCCAAAATTAATAATTGAGTGACCTCATCTCTGAGCTGCTTGCCTTCCTCCTTAGTGACGCCTTCTGAGAGAATCTCGAATATAAAATTATCAGAAAATATTAGAAGAATTAGCAACAGCGTCTTGTTTGCAGCACCCATGGATCTCTCGCTCTGTGTTGGTATGTGAGTGAGAGAGAGAGAGAGAGACGGGAGAGGACGGCCTTGTCTGTAATTTCGCTGTGTCACAGTGGGGCTTAAATCGTAAATATGTAATTTTACTGGGATAAAATGGGAAGAATGATTTGTAAATTGTATATAAATATGGTTCAAGTATTAAGTTTTTTTTTTTTTACTCACATATTGACATGTGATATTGAGAAGATTCGAACCCGTGATCTTTGGTCTCCAAGCAATCTCACTCTACCACTAGGTCATCCCCACCGGGATATGTTCAAGTATTAAGTTCATAACCCCTTTTTGTGGTGGGAATTATAACAACTCCACTCTACCACTAGACCATCCCATCGAGAGTGGTTCAAGTATTAAGTACATAACCCATTTTGTAGTGGGAATTAGGGTGCAACTGAGTCGATTCAATTAATTGCATTAACACAATGTTTGTATCATTTTGTAATTTTTGTACATCGTTTAAAAATTTACAATTCATATCACAACTTTTAATTTTTTGCAATTGTGACATTCTCAATATTAATCCGACATAAAATAATGTGTTATAAAATGAAATTGATGGAGAGTCTTGTTGTATACAATGAATCTATATAGAGTTATCGTTTAGATAGTCAGAAATAGCGGTAAAATTGGATTATAAATCGGACACATACGATAGAGTTACCCGATTAATATTAGGGATGTTACAACAAAAATATTAAAAATTGTGATATGAATTGTAAATTTTTAAATGTTGTGCGAAAATTGTAAAATGGTGCAAACGATGTGTTAAATTCTACAATTAACTCATTCATAAATTATCCGAGATTGATTCAGGAAAAATTCAAAATGGACTCGAGATTAATCGACTCGATCTCGAGTGCGAGCTTCTCAAATAACTTTTGAGATCGAGCTCAACTCAACATGTTGAGCGATAGGCTCGCGAGTATGATAGAGCTTCAATTACACTTTTATTCTTAAATATTTACACAAATACATTAGATAATTTGATTATTTTTTTTAATACTAAAAATAAGAGTATATTTATATATTTTTAATATTAATTAGCGATTGAGTCGAGCTGAGTCAAGCTCGAACTTGTCGAGTTTGCTATCGAATTGAGCTCGAGCTAAAAAAAATCAAAGCTTGATCGAGCTCAAGTTGAGCTCGAGCTTCAAATTTTTCTTATCGAGCTCATACATGCTACTACTCGACGCGACTCGATTACACCCTTAGTAGAAATGTCGGGGTTCGAATCTTAATAAGTATTTTTAAGTTACTATATGTGTACTTATCTATAATCGTAAATATGTAGTGATAATTAATTAGGGTTGTAAATTAAGCTCGCGAGCTATTCGGAGCTCGACTCGAAAAAAGCTCGTTCGTTTTCTAAACGAGTCAAGTTCGAACGAAGTAATATTTAGTTCGGTCAGCTTGTTAACTTGTTCGAGTTAGAGCTTAATCGAACATCTTCATGAATAGTATAAATATTTCAAACGGATAAATTAAAAAAGCTCTTTTTTTTGAGTTTGAGCTCGAATATGAAAATTAAACAAGTCTTTTTTCGAGGATTCAAGCTTAAGCTCAATTAGTAAATTTTCAAGCATTTCACATGTCGAGCTCGAGTCGAATTCGAGCATGACAAATATTTGTTGAGCCAATTTTGAAAGAAAGAAAAAAAAGTTTAAATCAAGTTCGAGCTTGAATATTTTTTAACGGAACATTTTTGTGTTCAACTCGATTTGATTTGATTAGTGCCCTAGTGATAATCAGTAAAATGGAAACAATGGGTGGTATAGAAGCTTAATTCTACCAAATAAAAAAAAAAAATCATCTGTGTTATAAAACTTTACCAAATACTTATAAAAATGTGCACTCTCTCCCTTTGAATTGCGTAAAAGTGATTAAATTCCCAATAGGTTTCAATTACATTATTGAACAATCAATTTTGATTTTTCTCTTTAAATTGAATCGATTGGATACAATTAAATTCGAAATCTCAATTTGGTTCAGAAATAAAATTTCAGCCCAAATCAATCCCTAAACTTTTTAAAAGGTACAACGTTAACCCCTACGTTAGTCTTTAAACTAATTTTCGTTAACCCGTCACTAACAACGTTAGTGGTCTTATTTTAGTCGGGAAAAAAAAACCCAAAATTGAAGAAATCCCCCAATTGAAGAGCAAATTTGGGGATTTCATTGAAAAGGAGACATAAATCCTTTTGTAATAAATGAAAAATGTGACATCGAGCATGGCGGCAAAGTCCTCAGTTTTCTGGTCGGACCCAATGATGTACGATGTGTACAGAGATGAGGAATAAGGGAAGTTGGCGATGATTGAATTGTTACCAGACAAAAATGTGGACGTGCATTTGTTGGAAACCAAGGGCGGAAATAAAGTTACCACCACAGTTTGGAGGCACCTGACAATGAGATTTATGATGTTGTATTCTCACGGCAACGCTGCTGATTTAGGCTAGATGAGTTGTTATTTTGCAGTTTTAGTTTTGGGAAGGAACTTCATATGTTCATTTGCTTGAATTGATGATGAGTTATGATTTGATTTTATCTTGTCCATATAGAATTTCAATCCTGCAGTTTGTTGGTATGAATTTTATGAATGCGTGTAAACATCAAGGTCCAAATCCGTTCTTCAATTTGGGGATTTTTTTACCTAAAAGAAGACTCCTAATGTCGTTAGTGACAACCGTTAACGAAATTAATTTAACGACTAACGGAGGGAGTAAGGTGATACTTTTTAAAAAATTTAGAGATCAATTTGGGTCGAAATTTTATTTTGGAACCAAATTGAAATTTCAAATATAGTTGTATGACCAAATTGGCCATTTTCCCTTAAATCAATGACCTCCACTTTTTATCATTTATTTATTTTTACTCTTAATTTTATTATACACAGTAAAAAAGAATGTAAATAAAACTGAAAATAAAGGAACGAGTGAAAATTTGAGGTGGCCTTGAGTTTGAATACAAGTGAAGGAGAGCAATGTCACAAAAAAAGGAAGCTATCCACGATATATAACTATATATTTATAGATACATTTTGGATAATTAGATTGAAAAGAAAGAAAAAAAAAACTCATAAATCATTAGGATTATTACCTTCTGAAAATCGGAAATTGAGATATATATTTTTAACAAAGTGTACTTCAAAAAAAGAAACAACATTAAACAACTAATTATAGCATCATTACAAACAAAAGAATCAAAATCTACTTTATTCACTAAGGTTTTCCCCATTTTAAAAAATACAAAAAAAAACATACTATAATCTGCTAGCGTTTCTATAAAGAAATACGATTTTCTTTAATTGCTAGCATTACTACAAATAATCATGTGACCAAATATGACACAATAAAATGCGATTCGCAATAATATTTGCATTTTTAGTTCAAAAAATAATAAACAAAAATTCAAGTGTTTACAGATCAACACAAAAGTTCATAATCAAACAACGTCATTTTGCTGGATATGTAATCCAAAAATGCATGAACTAAGAGTGAGAAACCATCCACTGTCAACTAACCGAACTGGAGTTTCATATTTTGATCTTGAATTGGTCATCAATACAAGAATAAACAGTAATCAAGGCAAAGTGACAAATGGCTCTAAACAACTAAAATACTACAAAATTAAAGGCTGCACCCAAATTTTGAAAATTTCTCAACCCATCAAAGAGTGTAGCCATCAACAAGTCTAACTACAATGGAGATTGGACCCCAACTTACCTCTTTTGGCTTGGTCTACCTTTCTTGGGGGAACGATTGTGGTTTATTTTATTGGTTTTCTTATTTGAGGACTTGGCCAATAGATCCTTGTACTTCTCCAATATTCTTTCCTTTTCCTCAGGCAAGCCCAGCAGCTCATATGCATCACTTACTTTCTTCACTATCGACTTCTCTTGAGGTTTGCGATCAAAAGATTCCAGGCCCTTGAATAGCGTCACAAGCTCCTCAAGCATCTTGTTTCGGTAATATACTGAGATCATGAGATTACACAGTTTCCATGGAACTGAATGCAAATCAAAAGCAAGTTTCTTTTTCCAAATCTCTTGCGCCTCTTCAACCCGATGGTCCATATCCAGGGCATGAATCAACTGGCCATATGTTCCGTTGGTGGTGCCTTGTCCCTTGCTTAGCATCCATTTGATAACTTGAATTACTCTATGCCATTGCTGCTCTTTCTCGAGAGCAAGTAATACATTCTTCAGCGCCCCAATAGGGAAGTCACGTTCCCATGCAACCCAAGCATCAAGGGCACTGTACACGACTTCTTTACTATCTTGGAGATCCATAAGTGTGCTCACAAGAAAGCTGATCTTATCCTTTCTTGGAACATTTTCTCCTATCTGGCAACCGGGCACAATTCCAATGCCTTTAATCTGATTCTGAGATGTCGAATGGTTAACATTCCTATTGTTCACAAATTCCATCGGTTCCTCATTTTTTTGCCTAGAGATGGTGGAGTACAACATAGCATTGTAACTACAAGAAAGAGGCTGAGCTCTTTCTACTTTGATTCGGCTCAACTGTCGAGCCAGTCTTGTTACAAAGGTTGCTCTCGACATTGGTATTGGCTTCTCTTTAACTACGGACAACTACTTCCAAGGTAATGCAAAATCTGCAGAAGGGAACACTTTGCAAGCTGATTTGAGTTAGAAGGGATAAAACATCAAACTTAAAACTTAGAAACAATCTGTGTCAAAAAGAAGTTAAAAACCTCTTAATAGGGCAGAGATCTATCCTCAATCATTTTAATCCAAAAAATAAACAGAGCACAATTTTAAGATCATCCAATCTCCAATTAGACTAAAGCCAATAAAATTCATGACGAGCATGGTTGAACCTTGCCTCAAATATATCCAATACATTAATGCATATTTTTCATATGGTTAGATAATAAAAAATAGTAATCCATGGCTCTACTTTGGGTTTCTGCAATTTTTTCTGACCGAAAAATAAGGTAGGCATTTAATCGAACGGATAATATGCACACCCACCAAAGTGTCAAAAACCCATATCGAATTGCCATCTTCTCATCAAATCAGCTGCCTCAACCTCAATTACTATTTCAACAGAAACCCATTTCATATAATTACAAGAAAACAATAAACATGGAGATAACGGTATAATACATGTACATGTGTAGCCAAGAAAGAAAAAGATGAAACTCAAACAATAAAACTAGGAGAAATAAATTAAATAAATAATAGAAAAAACTTCTTTCAGTTCATGGCAGAGAGGTATTAAGCGTAGAAGCATCTCAACTTACCTCTGTCACCAATTCACGTCTTCCATGGCCGTTCTGCCTGTTCTTACATTTAATATTAATTTTTAGGGTTATTTGGTTTAAATTATAATGTGGAATCCAATTACAAAATCAAGGAACTCACCAGCACCAATCTACATCAAAAACCCAAGATTTTGAAATTAAAAATGAAAAAGAAAAACCAGAAATAGTAATGATGATAAGCTATAGCATAATGGCCTTCAGTTCAGTCATGTGTCACTCTCTCTTTCTCTATTCTCCAAGAAAATCTAGACAATCAACAATAAAAGATTTTAGACCCAATAATGGACTTTTGTGGTAAAAAAAGATCCACCTGCAGAAACAGAAAAGAACTGAGAAAAAGAGAACAATGCTAAGTAGCCTAAGCTCAGTCGGTCGGTTGTTTAGATTTGGGTTTCACACCAATGCATAAATCTCATTTATAACAAATTTTAGCTTTCAAATATTAGTAATTAGTAATTTGAATGAAAGGGGATCAGCAATCTTTAAAAGTTGAGGATGACAGTACCTTTTGATTTCACTAATCGAACAGAGAGGGCTAGCTTCAGCTTCAGATTCTGATGAATATGGATGAGACTGATATTTCAAACCTCGAATTTTTTTAAAATGCTTTTGAGTTGGAGAAGTGAGAAGAAAGAGAGAGTGGGGGAGGCTGTACTGCTAGGTTTTTCTTTTTTTAAAGTGTCACGGTGTTTCTAAATGCCCGTCAAATTTACTTTACACACCACATTTATTTTTCACATTACAAATTTTTTTTCATTTTTACTTTACACACCACACAAAAAAATCATTATATCTTTCCACTTAAAAAAAATTAAAATTTAGAATTTAAGTTAAATTTAAAACAAAAATAAAATAGATAACCAAAATTCTACATCTCTCGTCTCTCTTCCATATACTCTCGGTCGCAAACAATAAATTGAACGTGAAGAACAGGGACCAAAATCGAAGCATACTCAAGAAGCATCGAACTTCAATCTTTGAAATATTCAAAAACCCCGTGAATTGTGGAGCCAATGGAATAAGTTTGTAAGTGTTTTCATTCCCTTCATGATTGTTAGGGTTTTACATAAATTTTTGATTTTACGTGAATTTTGTATCAATTTGTTAGTTGAAATTTCTGTAATATGTTTCAAAGATGAAATATAATGAATTTCATGATGAATTAGTTTGAATCATAATCTCCATATTTGTCCTTCAGATGTGGTTCATGAATCGAGTTGTTCAATCTTTGTAATCGAGCTGTTCTTTTTGAATTGTAGAGTGTAGGTTCATAAACAAGTTCCTTTTTTTTGTCAAGGGTAACCCGCAGCCTCTACTGAGGTGCGCACTGGGTAAACCCCGCCCCTGTGTAGTAGGCTACAAACCACATGGAGGAGGTTAACCACACTTGGCAAGCCATGTGTGATAGGCTCACACCTAGTGGTGTTGGTGGTGGGATTAGAACTTGTGACCTTTGGCCTCAAGATAACACCACTCCACCAGAAGGTGGTTGATAAACATGTTTTTGAACGATGTTGTTCTGCCTTGGTGAATTTTATTGTTTTTTTATTGTTGGGATTATACTTAACTTATAAATATTTGATATGTAGATTCTCGGAGAAGACCCACAGCGTTTGCAAGGAGACAAAACATCCTTGAACGTAATGAAGTAGAACGAGTTGTACGAGAAGAGTTGAAAAATCAACAATTTATTGACAGAGCACATGATAATGTCAATATTGATCATAATGATGATCGATGTGATAATCCAATTGATGGGGCCAATGATAATGATGACTAAGATGAGTTGCTTAGAGGACATTCTCGGGAGGGCTAATCGATCATTCAGTATTGACCTCTTCAGGCGCAGTCCAGGGTGACTTTTTAGACAATGATATGATGTGTTTTTTTAATGTTATTAGATATTATGACGGTTTAATTTGATATTAGATATTATGACGGTTTATGAAAATATTATGTCATGTTTGATATATTAGCAATGTTTTGGGCTATTTTGATATTATATAATGTTTTAACATGTTTGATATATTAGCAGTGTTATGGAGCTATTATTGTGTTTTATAGTTGTGTGTAATCAAAATAGGTGGTTGTTATTTTTATTGGCTCATAAACATGTTTTTGAATGTAAAGGAGTTTGTTCAGAAATATGTTTTTGAACGTAAAGGAGTTTGTTCATAAACTTTTTTTTATCCTTAAGAGGTTGACTCATAAACATGTTTGTGAATCTTAAGAAGGTGGTCATAAACAAGGTTTTGAACCGGTGGTTACAGTTTTTTGAACCTGCAAGTCCTATTGCAAATATGTTTGTTTAATCAATTACTAATAGTCTACTACAATTTAACCAAATACTAATAGTCTATTACAACGCAATGAATTTTTTCAAATAATCAAATACATATAGTCTATTACAATGTAATGAATTTGTTCAATTAACCAAATATAAATACTACATTGCTTTTTCATCGAATGTTGTGACAAAATTTTCCCACCCAATTGCACAATCACTTTGATTATTTCTCCACTGAAGTGTAATAGGAGGAAATGGGTGACCAGGAGTTAGATAAACCTGAAATTGAATAAACAAAATAATAATTAATATAATGTATATTTTGGATCATAAACATGATTGTGAACCTAAAGAAGGTGAATCATAAACATGTTGTTGAACCTAAAGAAGGAGGATCATAAACATGTTTGTGAACATATTATAAGGTATTCAGAAACATGTTTTTGAACTTCCTTCACAACATTCAAAATGTTATTTCTGAACGTCTTTTGACGATTTGAATACCCAAACACGATGGAACTCACGAAATAACAGAAAAAATCGGTGGAAATCACTTATATTACTTGTTTCTTCATAATTTCCATCCTCCATGGTTGATTTAAACCTAATATGCTCAAATTCAAAGTTTGTAAAATCCTATCTATACAATTTCTCTCGAACCGGTTTGTCAAATTGAATGTTGGATGTTGGAATGAAAATAAAATCATTGTTTTTGTATTTTTTAAATTTAATATATCATTTTATTTTTGTGGTGTGTAAAGCAAAAATTGTAGTGTACTGAAGTTAAAAAAAAAGGTATTTTAGTAATCTCAAAATTAATTATTTTCACATTATTTTTTTTATAGTGTGTAAAGTAAATTTGATGGGGCATTTAAACTAGCATTAACAGCGACCACCTTGTAAGTGGTCGCCTTCTACGTGTGCAAAACTAAAAAAAATCTGAAATTTCAACCACATTTGGTACACCACTCCCCAAATTCAACCACATGGGTCTCTTCCCAACCTATTGCTTTGGCCCATGGGATGGAGACACTTGTCTCCATCCTATTGGCCAATTAATTTTGTAGTGAAATATATATAAAATTAAAATATTTTTTATGTAAAATATAATAAAAATAAATAAAAAATATACCAAAATTCATATTTTTTTTATTCTTTACAAATAGACATCAATTTTGCTATATTTCAACACATTTTAAAATTATTTATTTTTTTCTCTAGTTTTCTATATATCCAAATAACAAAAAAAAATTCATGTAATTTTAAGAAATACCGTTTAATGAGTGCGATTTTTTTTTTAATTTTAGGAAATATCGTTTAATGAGTGTGTAACACAAATTTTTGTATTTAATTTAATAAAACACAAAACGTGTACAAATACAATATTTTAGGATCAAATTTGTATTTTTGGATTCAATCTCTATTTCCCCTCTGATTAATCACTCTATGAACGATCTTCAAATGATCTTTGAAATCTTCGGGGAATATTTATCTCCTCGATCTTCCTTGACTTGGTATTTGGTCTTTGAAAATGTTAATTCGGAGGGCCAACAACGCCTTGTTTCCGGATCAAACGTTGATTTTGGGTTGAATTTGACGAAGAACGCTTTTGACTGCCTTGCTTGTGGATCAAACGCCGTCTTCGGGATGAATTTGGTGAAGAACGCCTTTGAATATCACAAGAACGCCTTGAATATAAAAAAGAATTTCATTTATGGAAGTTCTCAAATTCTTGAACTCTTCAAATGACTTCTGGTGTGTTTTTCAACTGATATGAAGGCCCCTATTTATAATTGCAGGGAGAGAGATCTAGAGCTGATGTGGCACTATCTCATTGGCTGTTGAAAATTGATATATATCCTTTGAAAGATATTTACTTGCTGCCAAAGACTCTTGATATTTATCATATAATAATATCTTTATTATTTAAATATTTTATTTAATTTTGGATTTCATAAGATGCCAAAACTAAATAAATATATAAAAAATCAATAAAAATATTATATATAATATTTAATTTTTTGCTATCTACAAAGTGTGATTTTATTTTCTGTAATTTTAGAAAATGTAATTTAATTGGTGTGAAGTATGTCGTAATTTATGTTATTAATTTAAAAAATAATAAAAAATAAAATAAAATAATTATATATAATGGTGTGGTTGAGTGGTTAGGTGGTCATTGATAAAACATGTAAAATAGATGTGGTTGGGTTTGATGAATATTGATGATGTGGAAGAGAGAGAAATTAATTAAATATTGAAGTGGTTGGGTGGTTGTAGTGATTGCTGATATTAATAGTCTTAGAAACACCCATTCTTATTTCTAATATCAACTTTAAAATGTTAACCATACTTACATAAATTTATATATATTTTTTATTTTTGTAATTATAACATCAACTTGTAACGGGTTTAAATTATACATGAATTTCTTATTTCTAATATCAACTTTAAAATGTTCACACGACATAAATTTTCATATATTTACAATTATAACATCAACTTATAATTGGATATAATAAATTATCACAATATTAATCTAAATCACTCAAATACTTCATTGTTACATAAATCAAACAATTTCCCAAAGACCCAAACAACAAAAAAAATTCCTACCATCTATGATATGTTTTGCAATAGTAATTTCAGATTGGTGTTGTAATTGCAAAATAAAAATAATAAGTTTGTTTCATATGAGAATATTTTAAAGTTTGTGTTGTAAACCAAAATTTGTAGACTTTTATATGTAGGATTGTAAATGAATTGAGTCCAGATGAACAAATACTTGTTTGTTTGAAATGATAACACGTTTTAAATTTTATTTTTGAATTTGTTTTATTATATATTGAGTTGAGCTCAAATAAGCTTTAATCGAGTCATACACGATTCAAGTTCGTGTAGTTTGATATATTTATACATGTTTGTTCTATCTTTTATTTATATCTAACACAAAATAATGTTTAAGTTCATTTAATATGCTTATTGGACCAAGCTCAAACATACATTTAACAAATGAACGCTTGTCTAGTATATATGACTATATGGTTATTTGATTTGATTTTTCAGCCCTACCCCTATATAATAGATAAACATCTTGAATTCGAGACTCATTCTACTCCCTCCCCCATTTTTTTTGTTTAAATACTCTTCCATATTTTTAATCATTCATATGGTTTATATTTGTATCAAAGTATCTTACATAGTTTCAATTGAATACTTTATAGAAATTAGGTATTTAATGAGTTTTTTTAAAAGTAAAACAAGTTAAATTAATCGAGGAACAGGAACAAAGAACGTTAAGTAGGCCAGCAACAAAATAATGCGGGTTGAACCCATACTAGATCTCTTGTACATCAGATGTACATAAGGTCTTATATCAAACGGAAAAAGTATCACTTATAATACTAAAAAGTAGCACATTTATTTTATTGAAAATAACTGCTAAAAAAAAAAGAGGGTGACATTACATTTTTCTGCATTGAAAAAAATATCACTTCTAACATTAAAAAATATCATAAATTTATGTATAATCGAAGTAATTCGGTGCAACGGTTGAACCCAAGTTTTTACCATAGCAGTTATAGCACTTGAGCACTTGGTTTCGAAAGATTTTTTATGAGTTTCAAAAGAACATCCATATATTTTCTCAAAAAAAATATTTGAAAAAGTGAACATCCATATATTAATATTAATATATATATAAACGTTATATAAATATAGAGATATGTATATCTATATATTCCTATCAAGTAAGCATATATTTTATACGTAGCAATTATTCTATATTAGCTATATGAAATACTTATTATATTATAATCATAACTATAATTAATGAAATTAAGTTTGATTGCTCATATATCAATTAATTTATTAATTATTACATAATTTAGAGCTTACAATTAAAATATTTTATAGTAACGGTCAATTATCCCCACTCAATTCGTACATTCCAAAAACTAAAAATAATTACTGCCTAATTTGATGATTCATTAATCAGGCAATTGTTTCTCTTCATTGCTGACTCTATAAATAGCCACATATCTAGCATGATTCTTAGATATTTTGAGTTCTTTAGCGAGAATTAAAATATATAATGTTATGATTTATTTGTCTGCATTTTTTCTATATGTGAATTTGTGTGCTCTTGTGTTTTGTTTGACCCTAATTCAGTTTATGTTGGGTTTTTTTATCTCGAGCATTATAAAAATAATTTTTTAGAGCTTAAATGCAAAAAAACATTGTGCTCTTCCAAGTATCTAAAGAATCAAGATCGTCCACAAACAAATTTTCAAGTTTACGAAAATTCACCGAAAGTCATTGCAAAGATGCTGATCATGCCAAATAAAACACAATGTGGTGAGTCCGCCATCATCTTATCCACCAACGAAAGTCGAAAGAAGGAAGTTGGCATAGTGTGAGATAGACAAACATGACATTGGATTTTAATTTCATTATAGTATAGAAGATATTTTTTTATTTTAGTTGTGATTATTTTTTGTCATATAACTAGCTACATTGTATTTTTCATTTTCTTTTTAAGATATGAATGGTTTATATGCTTTTATTTCGCAATTAGATGTCAATCTTTTTTATTGTTCTTTATCTTCTTGATGATTTTCAATTATGACTAGCAGTGTAGATTACCACATCATTAAAGTTCTAGCAAATGATATGATTATATATATACATTAATGATTTTTCTATTTTTTGTATTTAGAACAATGTTCTTTTACCCTTGGAGTCAAAGTTTTCCTCAATTAATCATCTTATATATCTTTGTCAAATTTTATTTTCTAAGCATTCTTGAATTTTTAGTCATTGCACTCATGAATATTTTTACACTATAATTAAACCTGACATTGTTTGAGAGTTTTTAAACTCACGCTTGCACCATGTCAAGTGTGGGGACTCATTTAAACTCGATTAATACTGTGCCAATAATTTTATTTTACTTCTTTGAAATTTGGGATTAAACCCTTGCTCTCACAAGGCTATTAAAATCACTATAAATACCACATATTTAATTTTTTTTTATATATTATCAAAAGTTATGTATCGTTTGAATGCACTTAAGTCTGGACGTTACTAAAGTTCACAAATGTTATAGTTTAGTAAGATTACTTACATATGTATGTATATTAGTGGGTGATTGAGATTCAATTCCAAATCCCCCTCCATATAAAAGTAAAAAAAAGAATGGTGAAATATATGTGTGTGTTTGTGCATCTGTTTCAAATTTGTCATGTGTGTTTTGTTATTATTTAATCAAGCTCATAAATCTTTTTTTTTTTTTTATGTACATATGCATAGTTTTAAATTATAAATGCATAAAAAGATTATTGTGCATCGCATGCTGAAAATACGATAAAGAAAAAAAATCATATGATGATTTATTAAATGATCTTAAGTTTAAGTAAAAAAAAAAATCCTTAAAATAGTCCTTAAGTTTTTTTTTAAATGTTGATTTTCTTTGTAAATTTTATTGTTATTTTTTGTCCTGACTATACACAAATGTCGTCTTAATGTATATTTAAATGTGCATATTATTTTCCTGATTTAAAAAAACCACACAAAATTAAAAATATATATATCTTATTTTTTAAAATTAAATCCGTGCATCGCACGGGAGAAAAACTAGTCCATATAAAGATGATACATTATTGGGTAAATTACAAATTGATACTTATATTTTGGGTCCTTTTTCAAAATTAATAAATTAATACTCGCTTTTTCAAAAAAATTGCAAATTCTAACATTTAATCAATTTTATGACTCGAAAATAGCAGATAGTTAGTTGAATTTTAATATTTCTTAATTAGATATTTTTTTACATGGTTGGAGAAATAGACATATTAAAATATAATTAATTAAGTATGATTTTGAGGCCGTGAAATTGATTAAATGTTAGATTTGCAACTTTTTTTAAAAAAATGAGTATTTTTTTGTTAATTTAAAAAAATAATTATTTTAAGAAAAAAATATAAAAAATACAAGTATCAAAGTGCATCAGTAGGTAGAAATGACGTCATATCTCACCAAAACGACACAATTTTAAGTGCATCATTGCTGTGTTTTAAAGCACAACGGAGGATATGTCAAATATGTACGGTGTACCTAATTAGCTTAACTTCAAAGTGATATGTTTTTTTTTTCGAAAAAACCAACAACCGTTATTCGTGAATTATCTCGATCTATAGTGGAACTCATGAGCCATGACCTTATTATTGATACTATAAAATCTTCCAAATAAACTTCTGTAGTTTGTGTATAATTTGATTGTCATATCTTGATCAATTATTCAATTTCTAGTTGCTAACGGAAAAAGAAAAAACAAAGAAAAAAACAAAACAAAATAAGAACAAAAGAATATGAATGTGAAGAAATAAGCAAAAAGGGTTACAACCCTTGCTTTCAGGTCAGTTTCCCAGCCATGAACAAAAACACATTACATAACTACTGGTTGTTCTCCTTCAAGCTCAGATATCACGATCAACGAGTCAGCGAGTCCAAGATTTAGGGGCTCGGACTTGGGAATCGGGTTTATGACCTGCAACGAGCAAACGGTTGAACACAGATAAATGGCTGCATCAGAGGATACAAACTAAACAAAGTAGGGATGGATACCTTCTTGTTGCTTTTCACATAACCAATGGCTACTTCTCTGCGTAGATACGCTCTTTCTGATAGCTCGTTAAAGCATGGGTTCTCACCTTGTTTCATGTAAAGGTCGATATCCTGCCCAGAAACCAAGATCAAATTCATTTTCCATCACATTTGGACTTGTACAATACATATTGTAATGTTGTTAGGCTCAGAGGTTTTGACCTTCACATATATTTCATCTCCCTCTGCATTCAGAATGTCTTTCCAAACCTCGTTGAGTTCAGTGTTTTCTGCCACTGTAAACAGATTATGTGATTATCAACTTGATCCCAGATGTGAACATTTTGTAGACAACACAACATAGATGACAAGTTTTAACCTTGAGCTGTCACAAGGCTCATTACTTCCTCTGCTGCAATATATGTAAGGGATGGCCTGATCCTTGTAATCTGCAAAGCAATGAGGTGCACGGGCGGCTGTCAGTTGTTGATTTGAAGAAGGGCGACAGAGATTTTAATATCAGAAGATGTGAAGGAAAAATACTTGTTTTCCCAATTTTGAATCGATAATTTCAGCTACAAGATTTTGAACCTGCAATTATGAAAGTGATTGATTAGGATAGGACATATATAAGAAAGTAAAGAAACATCACATCAAGTAGTTCTTTAATAAGATTTTCACTGAAATTTTGGACAAATTCATATTTTATGTTATTTGTATCTGTATCTAAAGTTACGGGACAAGTTTCTATATTCTTCTTCAATGTGGAAAACACCTCGGGCCATCTTCTTTCAAGATATCAGTGCATCTAGTACGACGAACTGTAGAGGTGATGCATGAAAGTTGAGTCAAAACTAGAATTGCATCATGGTAACTATAGAACGATTGTCGAGCAACCTCACCTTAACTCCAAGTTTACCACATATACTTTCAGCAAGAAGAAGAACATATGCAGAATTTTTGTCTGCCCTTGATAGATCTAAATAACAACAAAAAAGAAAATTATAATTAAGCTATTTTAAACCAAATCCACGTTAGCACCTATTACCTCCAACTTGCCACTCTTTATCAGACACTACAGCAATTGAAAGTGGAATATCTTCCTTCTTGCTGACTTTGCTTCGAATGTTGATAATGGTGTCCTCTAAAGTGCTATACTCCATTGGATTTCCTACCTGAAATGAATGAAGAATTTGAGTCAACCTGAAAGCAACGTGGAAAGAGAAAATCACATGAATAATATTTAGTTAATGCAAAATTGTGATAACATTACTCTATGAGAAACTTGAATATTTTTTAGCTTCCCTTGACCAGCAAGCTTGAATGCTTTATATCTTTCATCCAAAGGAACATCTGACAAAATCTCCTGCATTTTTTCACCAAGATACAAAACTTAGTTAAGTTCCCGCACCAGCAGCAGAAATAGATATATGAAATCAGGCATAAAATGATGATACAAGCTTCTCATTGTTTACAAATTATTTCTTGCTTGACTCTGGAAGTTCTTAACATATGGGACAGACACCAATGACTCTCGGGTAGATCTTGCAGCCTCATGGGACTCCAGATCAAACAACTTCTTATGATTTGGACGACTGGAAAACCCGACTCCCGTAAAATCTAAGGCTATCATCCAATTTAGCTAATAGGGATATCCAAGTGACTCAACAGCTATAGTTTTCATTCAGCAATTAACATATTTGTCGCATTGCGTAGAAAACTTCTACCAAGGCATCCTGTGATCCAGTAATATCATCATATTAAAGGTTTCTTAAAAAAAGAGAACCTCTACTAGGAAAGTCTGAAACTGCAGAGCGGCTAATGGGGAAGGAATTTATGCAAGTCAAGAGTACTTTGAGATTAGAATATAATCATTCCATTGTGAAATTCATGATCAAAGACTGTCAAAATTTAATATGTTCCATTGTGAAATTCGTGATCAAAGACTGTCAAAATTTAATATGGAATAATCTACCAACACACTGCCAGGTCCTAGATAGTTGTCATATTCTTGCATCATCTCAACAACGGCAGGGCGCCATCCGAGTACCAATAGGCACTCTTTTGGACCAAGACACGAATCTGATGCCTGCATGCCAAAAAATTCAAACAATATCAAGAGTGCTATGGAGAGACATAATATAGTCTTGCTCCCTCCAACAGAAAGCATACCTTTGAACCTGATCTTTTCGGTCTTCTTACTATGTTTTCCAGTCTCCCCCTTGTAACATCCAGTGCTCGATTAAGGAACTCACTATTTTGCTTAAGGGTTTCCAGATTATTGATTGAGTTATCTTTACCATCATCATATGGATATGACAGCTGTGGTTTTTTCTTCCCATGCACGGGCGCAATAAATAAGACCTGCATATACAATGAGAATGTTGATAGATGGAAGAGGTTATGCATCATATTTGTTCAACATAAGTCGTTCTGAATATTTTTCTAAATCTGCAAAATTCCTCAGTACCATAAGATCAACTTTTTTAAGCACAGCGAATTAGAAGGACATTTGCTAGACTTGCTATCATTTAAGGAAAAAAATACAATAAAAAAGTACACTCACAGTCATAGATAAAGAAACAACAGCGAGATGAAATTGGTTGTGCAATGAATAATCCTCCAGCAGTTAAGTCGGTAAAAACAATAATTTTCAAGAGAAATGTTTATTGATCATATGCATATCACATCCAATGACAGTATGATGAAGTGGAAGAGAAAGAAAGTGCAATTTCAGAATCAACTAAGCACTTGGGTTGTCTAAGATTTTATATATACAATTTAGGAACAGACAGAGACAAAAAAGCATGTGAAACATCCATCTATGTAAGACTGAATAAAAGCAATGAACTGGTACTCTTTTCCTTCCAATGACAAAAATATTTGACTTTAGCATATTTGCATGACATGATTGTTAGTTGTTACAATATTAACCCTGCTACAAGTATACTAACATTTTAATAGTGCAGCATATATAGCCCCTCTCTTTTCCGTGAAGAGAGACTTAGAATTTTGCCAAGAAACAGCTCAAACTAGACAGATTCTTCTATGTTCTAAGGGATATCCATTACTTCTGTTGTTTTGTAATGCCGCATTTCCATTAACATCGTTCAGTAGATTGTTTGGATGACAAAGGTTAGGCCCATTAGGATTCCACGCACTACATAAGTAATAATTTGTGAATCCACCTTCAGTTGATGCTATTAACTTGAACACGAAATGTTCTTACAGAGGTCTTCAAGTTGCAGAAGGATATATGAGTGTAACTGTAAAATTTTACTACACTAGACCTAAAAACTTTAAAATGGTCATGAAGGCATGCAAAATAGACATCTGCTCAAGATAAGAGTGTAAATGCATCCAATACTAGCATTGTTTACATACCTTGTCAGTTTGTTTCAAGATTTCTTCATCCCTTGGGTGAAATAAGATCTTTCCATCCCGATAAAGACCACAAACAACAGCCTAGACAGGTAATCAAAACAGGAAAAATAAGAAATCAGTCATTTATAACGCTTAACAAATGCAGACGATTCTATGGATTACCTCTTGAAATCCTCGTCTCAACTGCCTGTAAGTTAGTCCTACTAAATGAGGAAAATTACAGAGGTTGAATACATTTTCTGCCAGATTGAGATACCCATCATCAGAAATCAGTAAGATAAAATTCTCAGTTCTGTGGTGAATGTTAGTAATTATGTTCAGGAAGAAGCATAAATTTGAACATTCTGTTCTCGACGAGCTATAATAGAACAAAGACACAGAGAAGCAAAACATGACTTAAAGAAAGAAACTAGGAAATAGTCCTTCAGAATAGAAGGAACAAAAGAAGAGAGATGGCCACCACCTCTTAGTTCATGGGAAACAAACTCAAACTCAAATGTTTATTGGCAATTAGATACTTTAGAATTGATACTGGGCACAAAATAGGAAAGATCATAAGATATATGGTAGCATCCATCAATTATTGAGAATCGCCCAATATAGTAGAAGTAACTAAAGTGTGCTGCATGTCCAAGTCCGCAAAAAAAGAGGGCACACAGAACATTTAGTAGAAGACCCCCAACAAGGAAGAGAAACAGAAAAAGACAATGAAAAATGTCAGTATAGCTGACCAAGAGTGGAATTTTAAACACGGCCTTTTCTATATAATATTCTAAGAAAATAACTCACAAAATACTTTCTCAGCTATTAGGTATAAAAAGAAAGAAAGAAACTCAACTTACTTCGATAATCGAGTAAGTGTTTGTATATTTTTATCAGTCCTTTTTGGCGAGAGCACTGAACAAATAATTTGGATGCGACATTTTCCACAGGTTCCACCTTCAATCCTGATATTGATTTTAAAAGCTCGCATGTATTTGAACTTGAAACCTGTACCACAAAGAAGAGTAAATATTCCAACTTGTAATCCAAGAGAAGAGGGAAAAAAGATCATCTACATGTTACCTCCACTATTGTAGGCACAAAGGCCATTGAGGGAAGGGGTTGAAGAGCAAGAACAGATAGAAATGCATCTGAGTCAACTTCATATCTGAAAAGCAGAAGAGAAATTAGACATAGAAACAGAGGCTGGTTATATGCTTCATTCCCATCACTTGTATGTTCATTGTGAAATACACATTTAGTTCTTGGTCTTAGACACTAAAGCTGTCCATGATTTACAAAATAAAATA